>JAMXBC010000006.1:75689236-78089236 GCA_024138005.1 Lumnitzera racemosa | reverse complement strand
ATCAATGCCTCTACCTCATATTTAAGTCTTTTTAAGTGAAGAAATACTTGAGGGTCTTGTGATTTGTGTACACCTTGCACCTCTCTCCTACTAGATAGTGTCTCCAAAGTTTCAATGCATTTACCATTGCTACCAATTCTAGGTCATGAATTAGGTAATTCTTTTCATATGGTTTTAGTTAGCGAGAAGCATATGCTATTACCTTACCATTCTACATAAGAACACACCCTAATCTTTGTATGGAGTCATCACTATAAATAACAAACTCTTCCCTACTGTGGGGTAAGGTCAATATCGGAGTCGTCACTAATATGTCCTTGAACCAAAGGAAGCTTACTTCACAACTGTCATATCATACGAACTTTAACCCTTTATGAGTAAATTGGGTCAAAGGCGCTGTAATCTTAGAAAAGCCCTCCATAAACTTTTGATAATAACCAGTTAACCGTAGAAAACTTCTGACCTCTAACATGGTAGTAGGTTTAGGCCACTCAATCATTGCCTTTATTTTCTTTGAGTCTATAGCTAAACTATCTTGATTTACTATATGACCCAAGAAAGCTACCTGCTTCAACTGGAAGTCATACTTGCTAAACTTAGCGTAAAGTGTTTCTTCTCTCAACTTCCATAATACAATCCTGAAGTGCTCTTCATGTTCTTCTCTATTCTTGGAGTAAATGAGGATGTCGTTAATAAAAAAGATGACAAACTTATCAAGGTACTCCTTGCATACTAGATTCATGAGGTCCATGAATGCCGCTGGTGCATTTGTCAAACCAAAAGACATTATTAGAAATTCATACAAATCGTACTTAGTTTTGAAAGCTGTTTTCTCTACATCTTCGGCCTTAACCTTCAATAAATAATACCTCGAGTGCAAGTTTATTTTAGAAAAGATTTGTACTAATTAAAGAGGTCATTGATCCTCGGAAGGGGGTACTTATTTTTTATCATAACCTAGTTCAACTCTTAGTGTGCTTAAAAGCTTAGTTATCATGAGGACTTATCGTGGCAAATCTGACTAAAATGGGTCCTCTAAAATATTGAAGAAAATTAGAGGGAAACAATTGACAAATGAACAAGAGTAGCTGATGTGAAGCTGCTCAAAGGATGTGACTCACTAATAAGCATAACACGACTTGACACCTTACTTGATATGATACACAAGTTAATGTCAAGGTTCACCTGCCACTAATCCTAAGCTATTCGGCAATATTAGATAAGAGTGTATGAAAGATGGACTTGGAGAGGGTGCTTACAAGAACATAATATTTAGTATTAAAATGTAACTTATCTCCAACTTACAAGAGAAAGGGACTGTTTATAGTAAGTTCCTAGGATAACATTACAAATAAAAAAATTACAGGAAAGTATATATAAAAAGGGGATTTCTAGTACATACGAAAAAAGGGTAAAAAGAACAAAAGATAAAAATGGAAAAGTGGTACAATGTTAGACAAGGTGGATAGTTGGCGGTGCAATATTGGTCCCGTATGAATATTCTCTAAGCATAGCAAGCGAGAGGGATCAAGATGTTGCAGTAATAAAGGGGTTAGGATGAGAGAAATGGTAGCATGTTAAGAGAAAACTACTCGACCGATAAGTAAGTCTCTCGTCTCTCGTCACTCGGTAAGAACCTATCGGCAGCAGCTGGTTAGATTACTTGGTACAGGATCTTCGGCTAAGGAATGGTCGGCCTCATCACTATTGAGAGCATAGATCATAGTATGACAATGCGGGAAGCTTAAGGAGTTTAGCCACCTTCCTTTAGTGTAAATTTTCTCGTCATCAGCAAGTTGCCTAAAGAGAATTCTTTGGGTAAGGGATTGCAATCCTTAGACTCGTACATGAGTAATGTGACCATCTGTTGGTAATTCATCAGTTCCTCGGGGTTGTTGAAGATTTGCCCTCAAATCTTGGTCTTAGTCATCATCAGGTACATAAGGAGTCAAATCGGTGATGTTGAAGGAGGTAAACATGCCGAAACCTTCAGGTAGCTCAATCTCATAGGCGTTATCATTAATGTGCCTCATGATCCTATAGGGTCCATCTATTTTAGGAGATAGTTTGTTGGTCCTTCTACTAAGTAAGCGTTCCTTGCTAAGATGGACCCAAACAAGGTCCCTAGGGTATAAACAACTCGCCTCCTTCTACGGTTTCCCACTTCCTTCTATTGGGCTATAGTTTTGGTCAATTACTTAGAAATCTTCCGATGTAACTTTTGGAATTCCTTGGTACGTTGTAGGCAGGATTGACTTTCCCCTTGTATAGTTGAGCTATTAATTAAATCCAAGGGTAGGTTTGAGTTAAGTCCATAAACAATCTCAAATGGTGATGTTCTGGTTGAGTTGTGAGTTGAGCGATGATAGGAAAATTCAATGATTAGCAGGCATAAATCCCAGTCATGAGAGTTCTTTCCAATAGTAGTGTGCAGAAAATTACTGACGGTTCTATTAACTACTTCAGTTTAGCCGTTTGTCTAGGGGTAGTAAGAGGCACTGAACAAGAGCTTAGTACCGAGTTTCCTCCATAGGGTCTTCCAAAAGAAGCTCATGAATTTCAAATCATGATCGGACATAATACTTCTTGGCACTCCATATAGTTGTACAATTTTCTACAAAAAGAGGTTAGCTACGAATAAAGTATCAGTAGTTCTGTGGTAGGGAATAAAGTGGCCTATCTTGTTGAACAAATCAACCACCACCATGATCGAATCGTGTCTTCTCGGTATGTGGGGAAAGCCGAGCATGAAATCTATGCTTAGATTGGTCCATAGTCGCTTGGGAATTGGTAAGGGTATTTATTCTCCATAGAGCTCTCTCTTCCCTTTTGCATACTTACACACCTTGCACATCTTAAGTATTCGATGCACATCCATCATCATTTCGGGCTAGTAAAAGTGCTCCTTCAATATCTCAATTATCCTCTTTTCTCTAAAATGGCCAGCCAAACCCTTGGCATGAGCTTCTCGAATAGTAGCTCCCTTGCAGAACCGCTCAGCACATAAATCTTTTTGCCTTTCATTAAGAACCACTCACTCAAGTACAACCCTTTTGTAACTCCTCTAGCATTGCACCTGGTTACTAGGGGTCCAATATGTGGGTTATGCTCATACTGATTAAGTAAAGTGTCAAATCCAAGCACCTTATCTTATAATGTTATGATGAGGGTATGACGGCGAGAAAGTGCATTAGCCATTATGTTAGTGCTTCCCTTCTTATATCTAATGACATAACAAAAGGTTTCCAAGAATTTGACCCATTTGGCGTGATGCCAAGAAAGCTCTTGTTGCCTGCAAAGATGCTTAAGAGATTCATGATTCGAATAGATGATGAATTCTTTTGGTAACAAATAATTCTATTAGTTTCGAAGTATACAGATAAGGGCATAGAATTCCTTATTGTAGGCTGAGTAATTTAGGGCAGCACCTTGAAGTTTTTCGCTAAAGTAGGCAATGGGTCGGTGCTCCTGCAAAAGGACAGCACCAATGCTGACACCAGACGCATCACATTCAACCTCAAAAAGCTTTTGAAAATCTGATAGGGTAAGTACTGGAGAAGACGTCAATTTAGTCTTCACGTCTTCAAAGCTCTTCTGAGCCTTTTTTGTCTATCTAATCTTAACATTCTTCTTGGTCAATTCAGTCAACGATGCAGTTATGGAGGTAAAGTTCCATATAAATCTCCAATAGAATGAGGCTGGGCTATGGAAGCTCCTGACTTTGGTAGCACTAGTCGATGTAGGCTACTCATTAATAGCTCTGACTTTTTCCTCATCAACACGGACTCCATTCCATGAAATGACATATCCAAAGAATACAACCATGCTTTGATAGAATATGCATTTCTTCCAGTTGCTAAATAATTTCTCGGTGTAGAGTATGCTAAACACTAATCTCAAATGTTCAACATGTACGAGGAGGCCGGTATTGTAGACCAGAATATCACCAAAATAGACTACAATGCATTTGCCGATCAACAATCTTAGTGCATGATTCATCAGCCGCATAAATGTACTCGGCACATTAGTTAGTCTCAGGTCTCATCTATATTTGGTAATAGCCATTCTTCAGGTCAATCTTAGAAAAGATATAGGCACCGTGTAACTCGTCAAGCATATCATCAAGCCACATGATCGGGTATAAGTATTTGATAGTGATCTTATTGATAGCTCAGCTGTCAATGCACATTTACCATGTTTCATCCTTTTTCGGTACGAGTATAATGGGTACAACACAAGGACTCATGCTCTTATGAACATATTTGTAATCTACTAACTCATTCACCTACTTCTTCAATTCAACTACTTGCTCTAGATTGAGCCTGTAAGCTGGTCATTTTGGTAAGGTAGCCCTGGTTGGAGGTTAATGTAATGCTTAACTCCTCTCAAGAGAGGTAAACCTTTTGGCATCTCATCATTAAAGAGGTTGGCAAATTCCTAAAGTAACTATTGTACTTCGACAGGTAAGTTTACGACCTCTCTAACCTCTAAGAATCTCCTGACTAAAAGGAGCACATAGTCTTCGACCTTGACTTTTCCATACAAACTGAGCTTGGGAAATCACCAAAGACGTCTACTACAGAGATCTAGCAACCTTTTCCTGGGCTTCTTGCATTTCCATAAGACTCATAGGTGTTAATATAATTTTCTTCTTGTCCTTTTGAAACATTTAGGTGTTTCTATACCAATCGTGTAACACTCTTAAGTCACATAGCCACGGTCGGCTAAGTAGTAGTAAGATGCACACATGGGAAGGACATCATAAAGCACCTCATCCCTATACCTATCACCAATAGTAATCGGCAATCGGACTTGCTTAAAAACATGCAGTCCTCCTTTCCCGTTTAGCTAGTGAATCTTGTACAGCTTAAGGTATGGAAGGGTTGGCAATTTCATGGCCTTAACTACCCCTTGCGCGATGATGTTGGTACAACTCCCTCCATCAATGATTACGGTACATAGCTTACCATTTACTTGGCAATTCGTATGAAAGAGGTTCTCTCTTTGCTCATTTTCGTTAGCCACAAATGTACTAAGAGATCATCGAACTACAAAGCAATACTTAGCTCCGCCCTCAGGAGGTATCTCGACATCGAGATCTTCCTCAAATTCTTCCAGCATCTGATCGACTACCAATTCTTCCTCTCCTTCACTCGCACTTTATACTTCAAACTAGGGCTTATCTCCCTTTATAATTATGACTCAACGATTGGGACATTGACTAGCCATATGTCCATAGCTAAGGCATTTAAAACATTTGATTTCTTGGGTTTTCCTCCTTGAACTCTGACACTAATCTCTTTGGATCTCAAGCTCCTCGATCTTGCTCTTACCTTGGCCTTCGTCTAGTCGGCTCGACATGTGACCTTGGCATTTACCTTAGAATTGTTTGAAACTTTGTCATTCATTGGTTAGCTCAACAGGCTGCTCCTGTTCAGTATTAGTGTTCGGCTACTCGGCATTCGGCTATCTTGGTTTTGTTGTTGCCTTTCAACTTTCTAGGCCACATGGATGGTTTCATCCAAAGTTGTGAGGCTCTGTAGCTCCATGGTGTTACTAATCTTAGCTCGTAGTCTAGAGATGAACCATGCTATAGTTCGTGTCTCAGGCTTGTCAACATCGCATCGCATTGTATCATGAGCAACTGAAACTTTCGGACATAGTCATGTCTTATTTGTAGTGTTTGGAAATGAACCTACTTCTCAGAACTCTTTTCATCTCGTTCTATATTCGAATCTCGCATTGGGTCCTCATGTGAACATTCTGTAGCTTCTTCTACTATATTGTCGCATATCCAGAAAATTTTAACATAGTCACTCTAATGCAGACAACATCTTCATAATCATAGAAGTTGAATATATTTTTGATCTTCTCTTCCCAGTCCAGGTAATCATTAGCACTACTAGACTCGTTGAAGCTTGGAATTTGTACCTTAAAATGTTCAACACCTCTTGGCGCTCTAAACTCACGCTCATCTATCCCAACATACTGGTCTTCTTCTTCTTTTTATTCTTTCTCTTCGTCTAACTCTAACTTTCTCCTTGCGACTTTGTTGGTACATCATGGTGGTATTTGGTTCACTAGAAAGGCTTTTGGAGCTCGCTCGTTCATTTGCCTCCTTGGTCTATCTCTCATTTCTCGACCTTGCTCAGCCACTCTTTCATGCAGTCCAATCTCTAAGACCTGTTTACAAAGATAGCCAAGTTGGCCACAATAGCAGCAAGATCTTGTATTTGCTCATCAGTAGTATGTAGTGTTTGTTGGGTAACTTGACTACGACTATGATCATCATTATCGATATCGTTAATCTCTCCTTATATACTAGGGTTTGACATTCTCAACACAAAGCTTCAGTAAAGATACTTCACTTAGATGCTTTCAACATACACATAAATATTTCGAACAACAAATTGACTATCACTATACAGCTTTCAGTCTTAACCTCAAGCTTTGATACCAAGAAAGTTAGATGGTGTGCTTAGGAGCTTAGTTATCTCTAGGACTTACCGTAGCAAATTTGACTAAAATGGGTCCTCCGAAATATCGAAGAAAATTAGAGGAAAATGGTCCAAAAACAAACAAGAGTAGCTGATGTGAAGCTGTTTAGAGGATGTGACTCACCAACAAACATAATACAACTTGACACTTCACTTGATATGATGTATAAGTTGATGTCAAGGTTCACCCGCCACTAATCCTGAGCTACTTGACAAGATTAGATAAGAGTGTATGAAAGATGGACTTAGAGAGGGTGTCTCATAAGAACAGAATATTTAGTATTAAAATGTAAGTTATCTCCGGTTTATAAGAAAAAGAGACTATTTATAGTAAGTCCTTAAGGCAACATTACAAATAAAAAAATTACAAGAAAATATATACAAAAGGGGATTCCTAATTCATACAGAAAAGGGTAAAAATGACATAAGACAAAAATGGAAAAGTGGTACAATGTTAGATGAGTTGGACAGGTGGCAGTATAACATTGGTTTCATGCGAATATTCTCTAAGCATAATGGGTGAGAGAGATCAAGATGTTGTAGCAATAAAGGGGCCGGAATGAAAGAGATGGTAGCATGCCGAGAGAAAATTACTCAGTCAATAAGTGAGTCTCTTGTCACTCAGCAAGAACCTCTCAACAATAGTTGATCGGATTATTTGGTACAGGGTCCTTAGCTAAGGAATGGTTGGCATCATTACTACCGAGAGCATAGATCATGGTATGATAATACGGGGAGCTTAAGGAGTTTAGCCACCTTCTTTCGGTGTAAATTTTCTCGTCATCAGTAGGTTACCAAGGGAGAATTCTTTAGGTGAGGGATTACGGTCCTCAAAGTCGTACATGAGTAATGGGATCGCTGGTTGGCAGTTCATCAACTCTCGATAATCAATGCACATTCGCAAACTCTTATCATTCTTCTTTACAAATAGTATAAGAGCTCCTCAGAGTATTGAACTGGGCCTAATAAAGCCTTTATCCTATAACTCCTCTATTCTTCAGTTCCACTAACTCGATAGGGATCATCTGGTAAGTCGGTTTCCAAATAGGTTTTGTTCTTAGAACTAGATCAGTTTTGAATTCGACTTCCTTGTTAGGTAAAATACCTGGTAAGTTTGTAGGGAACACATTTGAATGCTCTTGTAATGCCAGTATCAAATGTAACTCTAACTCAGTATTGTTCGCTTCTTCCACTATGGTTGCTATAATAGGCCTTTCCTATAACTTGTATGAAATATATTGAGTTAGCCCTTGAGCTTCTACTCTATAAGTGAATGGTACTCCTCCTAGGGGTTGAAAGAACACTGCTTAATTATAACAATTGAGTGTAGCATGGTGTTTTGATAGTCGATCCATCCCCATAATGACTTTAAAATCTGATAGCTTTAATACCAACAAGTTTGCTACTAAAACCCTTGCCTCAACCATTATCTTTACGTCTTTACAAATTCGATTTAAAACTATTCCACTCCCCAAAGGGGTATTTACAGCTAAATAATTATCCAAGAGAAAAACATGCAAACCATACATACGTACAAAAGACTCAACATATATGAATGGGAAGCACCAGTATCAAAAAGTGCATAAACACTATGGGATAGGATAAGAAGTGTACTTGCCATGGTGTCTATGTCATAGGTGGTGTCTTGGTGCTGAAGTGTAAAGACAAGGGATACAACTCTTTACCATAGGCATGTTTACTGAGGATGAGTCATTCTAGGATCTACCTAGGGTCTTATAACTAGTGTTCCTTAGGTTGCTTGGCACCCTATATCCTTACAAATTTCCATAATATGTCCTCTCTAGCTACATTTATAATAAAAACCTTGGTGTAAAATGATAGTCTCTCTGTAATCCTTACTCACATATCTAGTCTTCCCATATAGAAAGCACATTCCCATTACCTACTTATAAGATGACACTTCATGAGGCTCGAAACTTTGTGTGTACTTTATAGCTGGTGCAATTGCTCTAGTCTGAACTGGTACTGGCAGCGCCACAAGTTTAGGCTACACTATTATTGACCTATCTTTACCCTCTTTGATGGTTACCCCTAGAACTGGTCTCTTTGTTCTATCTGACCCTAACACCATATAACCTGACATAGGCCTTTTTCCTAAGGTTACCCTCACCTTGTGAGCTAACTACTCCTTCTTTCTCTTCATAAGTTGCTCTAAACACTTAGTCTTATCAACTGTTGTTGCATAAGCCATAAGTTAAAAGGATGCAACCTTCTCTTACAGCTCAAGCTCCAACCCTTGAACAAATATATTAATCTTTGAGTGCCTATCCTTCCTAGAAGCTTAGGGTATAAAATGAGCTTACCAATCTAACTCCACTTCATAAGCTGTTATAGTCATACTCCCTTGCTGAAGTGTTTGGTATGCCAACTGCATTTGCTCTCTCACATTAAAGGGAATGAAGTGCTTGAAAAACCTATCCTTGAACCTCCCCCAAGTCTAGGTCCCCACCATAAGCTCATGCGCAGAGCACTATCTCACCATTTTAATGCATCTCTTCTTAGCATGAAAGATGTATAGTCTATTTTCTTATCATTTAGAACTCAACCATGGCAAAAGCTTTCTCTATTTCCCTGATCCACTCTTCAGTAGCGATGACATCATCAAGCTTAGGGTTAAACTCCTTAGCCACTTTCAGCAAATGGTCCATCCTTAGCTGTTAGACTGCATACCTCTCCTGATGCCAGGCATCAACCTTAGCTTGGATCATTTGCATGTCTTGTTTAATCTGTTGTTACTATTGGACCATGGCACCTACCATATTGTTCATGGCATTCAGTAATTATACTGCATTGACCTCTATAGGCTTGTACCCTTACTGGCCTTGCTGCCTTTGTACATTAGGTAATCCATAACCTCCCCAAGCACCTTGACCTCCTTATACATTCTGATCACCTTAAGCATCTTACTCTTTAGCTGAGTAGTCCTAAGGTCGAGTAGAACTTAAACTTGCTCTCCTAAGTGGCATTCTAAAGATGGAAACACAGACAACTAACCAAAAGAGAATTAGGAGATAGGTGAACAAAAGAAACAATAAATAATAACGCAAATAGGAAACATTAGGAGGAAATAAGACAACTTGAGGTCAATACTTAAATATTTGACAAATCATCCCTAGATTCAAGCCTAACCCTTCAACTACCCGTGCCTCTAATACCTTACCACCTATAAGTTATCATTCTTATGTCCCTAGAGATCTTTAACCTAAGCTTTGATATCACGAAAAGCTGTAATTCCCCAGAACTTAAGATGCCACAACTCTGCCACGTATTGAACTTAGAGTTAAACACGCTAAGGCATATCAGGATCAATGTACCTATTATAAATCACAATTTTCAATAAATCTGTCAACCTATAATCGTTAACCTCAAATATGCTTTTGAAATGGGATGTCAACCACTCAAACTATGGGATCTGTATTAGCACGACTAAGTTTGGTAGCAAATTTAGAGTGTACGGGAAAGTAACTCGATTAATTTAGAAGCTTACGAAGGGCTTCACAAGATTAGTCGAGGAGTTGTTGTAGGCTCGGAATTTAAAAATATAATAGAATATTAAAATATAGCCAAAATGTATAAATTTACTATATTATTATTATCAATAATGTGCGAATTGGGTATTAGAAAATAATAAACACTTAAAAATAAATTATAGGATTAATATAATTAATATTATACATAAAATAATATATAAAAGACATATATACACATCGGATATATTTATGATATAAATATTTACACCCTTAATTATCGAAAATACTCGAAATTTAGTATAATTTACTAAATAAATTAATAAAACCATGGAAAAAATTTATGCTACACTTAAGAGACACATTTGTCATGTCAAATTTACGAGCCACCTGTAAGATTAGAAATCAAAGAAACATGAGGTGAAGATACCTAAACCAAAGGAAAAAGCTTAGTTTATTAGAAAAATAAATCCAAAATCTATATCAACCAAGTCAAGAAAATTCTAAGCACTTACTTGATGGAAGTATGGTCATTGTGGAAACGTGAACAAGAGAAGAAAAGTCTAGATAGAAGAATTAGGCTAAAATAGTGCAAAAATAGAGATTTTTCATGTTCTCTATGCTAATCACCCCCTGGGAGTAAGCCAAACCACTTGGAGATAGAGGAGGTGACACCACCTTAGGAAGATAAACTCTCACCCTTAGATGATGGCCAGAGCTTAGACTTTTAGTGATTCGTCAATCTCTCCAATTTTTTATAAAAATTGGAGAAAAATAGCAAATGAACTTGAAAATTTTTGAAATTTGTTTTCCCTACATATTTTTACATGAGGAATTCAAATCTTGAATCATATTTTCAAAATTTTAAGTGTAGATATGAGGTCCTTAAGAAAAACATTCCACATAATAATTTTTGATTAAGTTTTGAAAGACCAATCCATCTAGTTTTGACTTGAAATTTTGTGGTTATTCTCCTTAGATGCTAAACTTTGATGCTATATGATTAGATTTTCAAATTTTGATAGTCAGATTTTGGGGAAAATTTGTTTTTCTCAAGACAATAAGATGGAAGTAGGTTTTTTCTAAAAGAGCTACGTTGGGTTTTTGTAAAAACATATTTCAATCTGTATTGGCCAACATGCAGTAACTATAAGTGGGTGTATAGGAGCTTTAAGATGTTGATTTTTGATTTTAGATGTGTAGTTAGTGGTTTAGGAGTTTAATTGTGAAAGATCCAATGAGTTGTATTAAGTGAAAGCGTAAGAGAAAAATGAATATATGATGGTAGTATTGAATTGCCGTTTTCTAAATTTGTAGGTTTAGTAAGACTTTGAAACTTAAGGTAAGTTAAATTTTATATGAAGTAGTTGGATGTATGAATATTAGTAGTGTTGGAAACTATGTCAGAAAGTAAGTTAAAATGTGATTTGGTGTAAATATGCTAAATACACCAAGAAAATGGAATCTGTACCAAAAAGTAGCTTATATTTGGAATCTACCCTATTTCTTTAGACAAGCTATAAGTCCGGAACTTCTTAAATAAGAATCTAACTTTAGACTAAGGGTTAGAAACTTGATTAGAAATTAGTTTAGAATGTTTTTTGGTATTAGATATCCTTCACCACACTAGGAGTTTGACAGTAAATCAGCTAGTAATTTGCATATGAATTCCATTCCTTTATCAAAATTAGAACATGAGTTAGAAGTCACTTATACAATAGTCCATACCAAAAGATTAGGTTAGAACCTAAGTCAGGACCTTAATTAGAAAGTAGTTCAATGGAAGATGCAAAATATAAGAGCAACTAGAAGTTTGAAGACGGTTGGTACTAAATATCATACCATTGGAATCTGAAGAGTGGATTAGTAAGTTTCCTAATTATACTTTCTAAGAATTTATTGAAGTCATAACCTAGATCAGAAACTACTGGGCAGCATTTAACTAATATTTAATAAATACCTTAGAAAAACTTACCTAACACGATAAAAAATGTACTTAAAAGTCCATAATGAATACACACGATATATATATGAGATACGAACTAAAGATATCATGTTAAATTTTAAGGATAGTGAAGAAAGACGAGACAATAACGATACATGAGGATAATGAGCATTAGTATCTAGGTAAGTGGGATTAGTGTTTCACTGTACTCTGAAGTATTGTTTAAGAATACTTGGAGACCTTAGTATATATCTTATTTGTGGTTGTAAGTTAATTGCTTATGTGCATGCAACGCATGTGCTTGAATACTATTGTGCTATTTGAGTATTGGATTGATGTGTTGATTGCTTCATGATATTATATGCTTTGGATTATTTGAATTTGCTTTATCACCCAAAAAGTAACCTAATATAAACTTTGCTTAACTACTAACTAGACTTGCATCGCAACCTATTAAGGAAAACAATTTAAAAGTGTGGGCCAAACACAGACTCCTTTGTTGAAGATAACAAAAATGGTCCTCACCCTACCCCAAGTCGAACTAATTGACAGGAGAGGAGGTCGCAGCCAGGTTAGGGTTAGTAGTTCAAAGGTAGTCTCGAGAGCAGTGTATTCTCCATTACGTAAGCCTGGGTTTGGTGACCAAATTTGTAAGTATGTGGCATTAAACTCCTCGGAGCTTGGATTAGAGCAGATGCAATTTCTCTTATCTCATGACAACTCACATGTTGATTCCTACCAAGTACTAAGTAGGGTACTTCCAAGTAGTGGAGTGATAAATACCTTGTATAATCTATACCTACGTTAGCAGTTAAGACAAGTAGCTTTTAGTATAGGTTTGTTTACACAGTAGGGCTATTACGACTATTTGGTTTAGGGCGTCACATAAACTCCATAGCCAAGTATAATAACATAATTGAAAATTATCATAACTCCATAACTTAAATCACGAAAGGACTCTAAACTATGAATTAGAGTCTCATAGCTTTGACAACAGTTAAACTACTAAATCTAGCAACATGAGTCACAGGTTACTCTATAACTATACAAGTCTCATAAATAAGCAATTATAATGAAAATAAATACAAATCCTTAAGTTCACCCCTATAGCTAATCTACGATGCCCTAGCTCCATAATCTAATAGTAATAATCTCCCTCTTTGTCATAATAAAGATAGTCATATTTGAGATCCTTGGTATAAATCACATTGTCTACCTCGTAATTCGTCCTTACAACTGAAAAATAATAATTCTCGTAGGGTGAGCTAATACCCAATATAGGATACCATACACATGTGCGTAAAACACAAGAATCAGTTAAGCATATACATACGAATACCACTATTAATGCAACAAGAAATAGTTTTAATCTTTCATTTAGTCCCACAAATAATACAATCCTAGCATCTTGAGACTTGGAGTTACTTACCACTCCTAATGCGTAATATATAGATACTACACAGTATTGGTGTTTGGTACTTACTAATACTCAAGTGCCATAAACCATCTTAGATTGACCTGGGTCATTTCAATAAGGGAGTCTATAGGAGACAACGTCATCCTAAGATCACCGGATGCCTCACCAATACTACTGGACCCGACTAGTGAGTGGTCAAAGCCAAGCACAACTAGTGACATAATTAAGTCCAAATTTCAATTTAGTTTGGTTCATATGTACTAGCCTAACATAAACTTTTAGTAAACATGTATCCCGTACTTGGAGCTCTTATCTTAAAAAGATTCAATATTATACGTCCTCTAGCATCTATTCAAAATATAAATGCAAGCTTAGAATTTAATAAATCCCACGACTTAATACTTCTTTCTTCTTAACTTTATCCTTTACTTCATACTTTAAGCTTCTAAACTGTACTTTATATATCTTTTCAATATCCCCTCTAGTATACACACTAATAGTAATGCATAGGTGCAGAGGACATAAATTACATACATCATTATTTATACAATATACACACATAACACACATAATATATGTACATGATGTGTATATATATATAATTATATATTATTTATTTATTCTCTTTTTTGTTTCCTCTCACTATATATTTTTTCTCCCTCACTTACTATTTTCTTTCTCTCTCATCTCTCACTTTATTTCGCCGTCTCTCAATCTACATATACACACAACTCACACTACTTGACATACACATACATAGAATATACATCACATACACACACATACATGACACCAACACCATATAAACCCCTACATACTATCCTATAGGCAAATATAGTGCACATCGCCACTTCAAATTCATACGTATACACACACACACACTACTTATTGCCACAAAATTGCACCTACATACACACATTTCACCATATGTTATTCACTTACACACAATGCACACCATTTGCACACAAATTTATGTCCAATAAAAACACACATACACACACACACACATTTGCTACACTTACATATATGCATACCAACTTGCATACACATTGTTAATACAATACTTCTATAATCCTATCGTATATAAACCATCACCATTACACCAACAATTGTAAGCCTCTCTTCTAAGACTCCAAGAAAAACTTTAAGGATATAAATTGACAAAGAAAAATGAAAACAAAATGAAAATTTACTTGAATAGGAAAGAATTCTTGTTGAATTTTTCTTTCAAGAACAATTCTTAATTAGGGATTTGGAGTTGAGTTGAGAGACATAAGTTTTCTATTCTTGTAGAAAAAGTATTGTGATATTTTTGTAGGAAAAAGATATGGGATTTATTTGAGATTGGGGATAATAAGAAGTTTGAATATTTTCACATGATTAAATTGCCTTTACTATCCCTTATAAATTACAAGTTATATCATGCTTGAAAATAACAACTCCTTTATTTTCTTTAGTTTTATTATTAATTTAATTAATGACTTGGGCTTTATAATTGCACTTATCTTCCAACTTACATTTGAATAACCTTTTAATATAGTTAGAATGTCACTAGTTCAATCTAAAATTCACAATCATTTTCAAGTAGTTAAAAATCCTGAATTCTACTTTCTAATGCTCTCTACCAAGCTTATTTATACCACTTAACAATTTACACATAATATATGTAATATCTGGTCTAATGTGATTTGAAGTATATATTAGACCCTTATGGCATGGGCATACTCTAATTATACTATTGCTTGTTAATCCTCTAAGTTAAAATGAGATCATAAGGAGTTATAAACTTTTTTTGCTTTTAATTAAATGTTTAAATTTTTCAAGAATTTGTTTTAACATAAATAGACTAACCCAATACAATACCCCTACGATGCTTAGGCACTTTTATACCTAAAATTATACTTTCCTCATTCATATATTCTATTTTACAATATGAGATTAGATATTTCTTAGTTTTATTAACAACTATATTTGTTCCAAACATTACTAAGTTATCCACATACATATATGTAATTACATTATATTCATTTATGACACTTGGAAATCTGCATTTATTTGACATTAGTTATGCTTTGAAACAATTTGTGAAAATCACAAAATCAAATTTCTTATGCTATTACTCAAGAGGCTATGTGAGTCTATACACAAACTTTTTCATCTACCCAACCTTCTTTTCATTTTTAAGACAAATCCTTATAACTTTTGCATATAAACTTCATCCTCAAGAATATCATTCAAGAAGGTTGTTTTAGCATTTATTTAATGAACATGTAGATTAAAAATGAATGTAAGGTGGATAAATGCAAGGGTAATAACACACTTATTGAAGTTCATACAGCATGTAGCATAAAGCACAATATGTTTTACGATCAAATTTTGTAATAAATCATAGGATGATGGATGCAACTTATTCATCATGTTATTTATGAGCCTAAATCCTAGAATTATTAAGAAAACATGATAAAATTGGAATAAAAGAAGGTAGTAAGATAAATCAACCGAATATAGACTTTCCTAAAAGAGCAAAAAATCTTTGTCAACTCAATATACCTTAAAATTGTACAAATTTGACCTTGAAAATGGCATTGGATACTATAACAGTTTGACCTAAGACATGGCAAACTCAAAATAATCTTTATTGATGTATTATTGGTATTGTAACTATTTATAAGTTAAAGTAATTGGCCTTTCAAACTTGATTTTAAAATCAAGTTCACACTTGCACTTTCGATCTCCAAGCACTTTTAATTGTAGTATTGGTTCTATAAGTTCCATTCTATTGTCTTTGCTTCATATAAACTTTAGATTCTTGTTAGCTTCTAATCCTTCAAATAGCTTATGTTTCTAACCCTTCCTTCCTTGCTTTTGATGATCCAAATTTTCCATAAACTATAATCTTATCTCATTTGCTTAAAAGTCATCTTAGCATAGGAGCATATGTCTCAAAATAATCTTGATACTTAAACCATTTGGTTACTAATTTTGTGTTTAAAGTTTACAAGTTAATGCCTATATTGTAGTTTCATTTAAATATCGATTTGTAGCCTATTACTTAGATTCTTAAGACAAATTGACTAGAATCCACATTATTATTCAATGATAAATAGTTTATATTTCATCATTTATTGGCTTTTTTCAAAAAGCCATATCTTTAGAAGACATTGCTTCACTATACATTTTCGGATCATTATCACCAATTGTTACTACGTAGCTTTTGCAAATTATAGAAACTCTTTTTTCTTATACTAAGAGAATAAAAGCTTGAGAATCAACGAAACCTAGACTAGGTCTTTACTCTTTTTAACTTTATTCATCTTTTAAGCTTTGTAATTGCATATTTGTTTGATCATTTTCTATAATATCTCTAACTCTTGCTAAGTATTTTCAATAATATAATTTTCTTTATCTACTAGATCATCATATAATTTATTCTCAATAAATCTTGTGTAACCAGTTTCAACTGAATATTAGAATCTAAATAAGTATTCTATCAATCCTTTGAGGCTTTAGCATAACTTATAATACTTCTTTTAGGTGAGCTTAGTCCTTTTTAGGTAAAAATTGTATAAATAGGCTATGCACTATTATACTTTAAAATAGTTTATTTTTGTTTCTTTCCTCTTCGTTTTGTATACGTAGATACATTAGATGCTCTAGAAGAAATAGTATTCAATATATAATATAAAGCTAGTTAAACTTCTCCTAAAGTTTAAAATGCAACTTATTAGTTAAGATTTAGGGAATTTATCATCTCCATTAATGTTAGGTTTTTGAGTTCAAACAACCAATCTTGTAGTGAAGTTTAATATTTGTAAATCAGTGAACAATTTTATGTTTCCCCTAAAGCTATTGAAACTCATTAAATAGATAGCCATTTCTTTTATCAATAAGCAAAAAGTTAATTATTTTGTCATATAAAATTTCAAACATATATTTGATAATGCGTAAACATTTCTAATGCTTCATATTTATGTTTTAGTAGATAAATATAAGTATAATATGAGTAATCCTCTATAAACATTATGAAATATCTTTTCCTTCTCTTATCAAAATTTCATTTAATTCATATAAGTCTTAGTAAATTAATTCCATCATTTTTACTTTCTTTCAATTTGAGGAAATGACTTTTTTGATAATCTTCGTTTGAATACATATTTTGTATTTATTCATGTTTTCAATTTCTTTAACATTGATATAACCTTTCTTTGCACAATTGAATAAAACTATAATGAACATGTCTTGATATTGTATAAAAAAAAGATTCGTTAGATATTATACGATACGTATTATAAACACTTGATGTGTAAATAACAATAAAATGTTGGCACAAATAATTATGGAATAAATAGTTTGCAAGTTAATTAGTACATGTGATTTGCATACATTATATATATTCATATTTTATTGATATTTTCACATTACATATGTTTAATATATGGTATTTTTTGCCAATTGCATCATTTCTTAATATCTTATGATAAAATTAAGAAAGTCAATAATATAAACAAAATTATTCATTTCATTGCTTCTAATGCGAAATTAATATCCTCAATATATCATTTTCCTAAAGATCGTTCAATTTCACGAATATAAATTTATGTCCATTTCGATTACAATTTCCAATTCTCTCTTAAATAATAAACTAACATAACCTAAACTTCTCCTTTTTTCCAAAATAAATAATATATTCATAAGAATAAGCTTATGTCTAGAAGTGAAATAAAAATTTACCGTCCTCTATTCCTTGCATATTAGCCATGCCATTTCTCATAAAAACTTTATGATTTTCCAAAACTTCATAATTTTTAATAGTTGGTAGTTGTTGCAAGCATGAATTGGTCTAAATTTAACTATCATTTATATAATTAAACCATGATTAAATATTTAACTTAGTTATTATACCAATATACGATACCTTGAAATCTTTGGCTATCGTGGATGAAATCTTTCACAAAGTACAGTAATAGTTAGGGATTCTTCCTATGCTTTCTTTAGCTAATGACCTTTTTTACATCATGACCTTTTTCTTGTTGCAATTACAATTGCAATACTTATGACAATTTTATTTTTGTCTTTTAGTTGCTTAGCTTTCCTTTTTCTTTAACAATCCTTTTTTTCACCATCTTTGACATAGTTCATGTCAGACCTATTTGACAACTTAATAATATTATGCTTTTGGAACTCTTTCTATATGTGTAAGTGCCTTAGAATTTTATAAATAGTGAAATCATTGACTGTGGGCATTAGCTTTATCTTATAGTTATTTTAGCTAGAAGGTAATTTTTTATATAATTACTCTTAGTTTAAAAGACTCAAGAAATAGCATGTGTAAATTACGAAATTGGTTAACTTATACTTATTACTTATGAGCTTGATCTATAATAAGAATGATGTTTAACATTTTAAATTCAAATTATTATATAATGAGAAATTTTATATACCTTATCTCTTGGTGTCATATTTTTCTTAAAGGACTGTTTAAATTTCTATTTTAGATTTGGTTGACATTTAAGCTCAAAAAGGATGTTTAATAGAATGTTGAATATGTTCTTTTGACATGCAAATTCATCATGAACATATTTCTTTCTTGTCTCCACTTCTATTTCTCATCTAAGTTTCTATCTTCTTTTAAATCTTAAATTAGTTCAGTATTTGGATCGTTGACACATGCGATTTTGAGAGTGAATGATAGAAACATCATTTTGTCCTTCCAAAATTGAAATTTGTTTAATTAAATCTATCAAATTTTATGGGATTTCAGGTTTATGATTATATCTCATAAAAACAACATTAGTTTCTTTTCCATTGTGAAAATTATGATACCTTTAAAGATTGTTAGGAATTTTTTATTGGAGATAATAAGAAATTTAGGAAGATGGTCAAGAGGTATAATTGTGCTGCTATCTTCAGACAGTATAAGGTCTTCAACACTGAAATTGGAAAAAGATCATGGTTGGTAATTCTTTTCAATGATACAATTAAGTTTAGAAATTTAGATAACAATTTTTGAGATTTCTAAACCATATTAAGGATACTGAAGAGACTAGTATTTATTTAAGATAACTTGGACTATTCATATTATCATATATAGTTTCAAAAGCTTTTATCCTATATATTTTTAGAATTATAATTCTTTTCGTTTATTTTGCATACATCTTTTTCATCATTTTCATTAATGACATTTGACCTTTTATTTTAATTTAAAATGAAAATGTAATTACTTTTTTTAATCAAATCATATTATAGTATATAGTTTTAGAAGTGCTTCCTTTTTTATATCTCATTTTTTTTCATGGTACTCTTAATGCATTTCCATAGTTTTTTTGCATATCATATTATATAGTTTCAAAAGCTTTTTCCTTTTTTTATATATCATTTTTTGTAATATTATTAATAGATTTCTATAATTTTCCTTTTCATATTTAATTGGAAGCTCTTACCTTTCATATTTCATTATAGCAAATTACTATTAGTAATTTGTTTTAAGTCATTCATTATATGAAATTATGTATTCTATATAATTTATAAATACTGTATATAATTTGGTGATAAAAGTATGTTAATAAGAGAGAGAGAGAGATGTTAGGTGCTCTCATCCCCTTTTAACTAGTCAATAAATCATATATAAAAATTCTTTCATTTTTAGGATCTTATATTGCAAAAAATAATTTTTAATGTACTTTTTTATGATAAATAAAATATTAGATTATATTTAAATTTCTTCTTTTAGAAAAAATGTTATCATAATTATTCAAAAAATTTTCCATGCATTATACGAGCTCTTTGTCTAGTTTTAGAGAAAGAGGAATAGTTATTTTTGAAAATTCAAGTGTCAATATTCACTCGAAAAGTAAACTATGTCCTTAAGTCATCCTCAAGCAACATCAAGAAATATGACTCTCATAAAGAACATGGTTATTTGATATTCACCTCAAATTTATTTCTTGCCATTAAATTAAGTTAAGAATAATAATAACTAATCTAAACCTTTACCTTAAATAAGCATAAGTTGCTTGAATTAATACATAATTTTGAGCAAAAGTAACAAGTTTCAAGTATATTAAACTCTTATATAAAGGCATTTCGTTTACATGTTGACCACTTGGTTTTGCCAAAGTTTCTTATGAATTTCTCTTAAGTTTTTAGCATGATTGTTCAAATTATGCTTAAATGAGATTTGAATGAAAACCTATAATTGTAAGATACATGAAATAGATTTCAATCATTCATAGGACATGAAAAATAGGGGCATACACTTAGTTCAGATCTCATATATGAGATCTAAACGAAGTGCTCATCTATGCTTCCATCTTCCCATTTCACTTAGATTACACAAATAAGATGTGAACGAACTTATATTGGGTAAGCTTGATGTTTAGTTTTGATATTATGTTTTAGCAAAAAAACCAAGCTTTCGATACTTGTATAGTTAATTGAGCACTTAGTTAAAAGTCTAAATGCATGATTGACAATTTTATTCAATATAAAATGTATATCCTCAATTTGTACCAAAAGGCAAACATGTACTTACTTCGTTGTAATTATTCCTTAATTGTTATAATGATTTTTCTTCTATTTGTTTTAGTGTTGCTAATGGTTTTGCTAACAAAATAGAAAATTAGATTACATGTAGAAGATGTATACTATGGATAATTGATATTTAGTTCTTCTATTTACAATTGACTCAATGTTATGTGTCATGCATCAACTAGATTCAATAAAGTATTATTATTTTGATTAAGAAAAATTAATATTAATTACCAAAAAGAAAACATATCTAAGTTCTTAAACTTTTTTTATTTTACATATTTGTGTTATTTCTTTCTTTAAATATATTTTCATACTTTTACAATATTTACTCTTTCTAGCTAATGATTGATACCTCTTGTCACAACTCTACTAGGCTTGTAACAATGTATCTATTGTCCTCTATAGATCTTTTCAAGCTTAAACTTAGTCTTTATATAGACTATATAAGTTGGTTACTCTCTATACACTTGTAGAACAAAAAAGAATGAAAAAATAAATAAATAAAATAAAATGTTCTATATAGAAAGTACAAGACAACAAGTCCCCATACACTTTTCTTGTAATAGATGATTTACTATATACAATGGGATTCTATGTAACCCAATGGCATGAAATGCTTAGTAAGAAGAGCTTCCTTTCTTTTATCCACTACAAAACTCCAAAGAAATGCCAAACCTAAAGTTGGTTTAGGAAAAATAAGGAAAGCATACTACTCTAAAAAATCATTTGTTTGATGAAAGTGTACATAACATGGAAAGTGTTATTACTTTTAGTTTTTCTGAATTTACCATCTTAAAATACTATCACATTTAATGAATAGTTGACATTATAAGAAAGTAGAAGATGCTAATATCATGTTATAAAGTTGTTCAAAGTTCTAAGTAATTTTAACCATTAATTTATAAATTGAAAGAAACTAAAATATGTAAATTGAGTGAATCTAATTCTAAAATGATATGTCGTTAACTAACAATATGTTTGAAAACTTATAGATGATTATTTCGATAATTGGGTTTTTAGTCTAATTTAATGCCAGAGATCAGTTTAATGGGTATAATCCAAGAAATTGGGCCAAAGTAAGGATGTTTTAAAGAGATACAATTAGAAGTCTTGGAATAAGGATTGCTAGACTAGTTATTCTACTCTTAACCTCACTTGATTGATTTGTACGAGAAAAGTAGGCTCCAAAGAGGTCTGTTTGGCTCGTTGGGACTTTATTCAATCTCAAAAGGAGCTATTTGGAGCTTAAATAAGAGTTATGGAATTATTTTATTGTTAATCAGCTTATATTATTAGTTATTGACATGGTCTAAGCTCATGGTCCATATAAGAAGAACGAGTGAATTGTAGCCACTAAATTATCTAAAGCCATTGGATGGTCACTAGTAATGCTAGATTACAGCCATCTATCTCAAGGTAGTCTAACAGCTAAAGTTCACTCCTAAGATCTATAAATAAGAGTCTGTTCCTTTCACTTGGGACATTTTGAGCATTAGTTAGCTTAAGACAAACGTTGAAGCTTTGTTAATGTGATTCTACTAATAATCAAATAAGCTACTTAGTGAAGAATGAATTAAGAATATTAAAAAATGTAATGCTTCATCTTTTGTCACATGTGCACGAGTGATCAAGTTTGCTTATTGCTCCTCCCATATATCTCTCCATTATATCTATATACGAGTCATTAGATCGAGCGATCTTTAAGATCGACCATCATGCATATTGTAAACCTGTAAATTTAGTCATTTGAGTGTAAAATTAAGCTTGAATACTGTAAATAACTTTAGGAGTAGATAAGAGTCAATAAGACCAAGTAAGATAAAAATTTTATTAAGTTATAAATTTGAATATATTATAAGTAATAAAAACTCTAAAATTTTAATCAAAATTTAAATCGTATACAAAAACTCTCAATTCAATGTATGCGCAAATACTCGAAATCGAATCCGAACTTGACTAAAACCTTAAAACCATAACTTTAAGCTTATAAAATGAATAAATATAACCTAATAGTAACATAATCATAGTTAATCGCAACTATCGACTAAATTATGTAATCGTGTATAAACCCTAACGAAAACATTGAAATAAATTGTAAATATTACAAACGCAACAGATACCAATTAAATTAATAAATTTTCATAAAATCTCAAAATTAATTTACAAATACTAATTTTATGATTTTTATGTTTAAAAAATTAAATATATTTATTTTCATTTTCCTTTTTCTTCCCTTTTCTTTCCTTTTCTTTTCCTTGTTCTTCTTCCCAATCTTTTTCCTTACTTTATGTGATTTCTAAGCTGCATTGTATAGCAGCTCATGTGTTTCAATTTCAAATTACATGTGTCAACAATTTATTGAAAAAAGGACAATTTAATAAAGCATGTATCTTATCCTAATTAATGCTTAAATCTAGCAGATTGTTTCCCCTTCTTCTTTCTTTTGTTTTTAACCTTCTTGCTGTTTACTTATGCTTAGAACCCTAGAATACAAAACTTAAAAAGAAAAAAAAAAAGAAAAACAATTAACACACATAAATTGAGCAAACACTAAGAAGAAGAAGAATTCAAAGGGAATTCTATTATTCAAATTAATTAAAGAAATTAGGTAAATTTATTTATTTTATTTGTACACATATATATATATATTCTATAATATGTATATGTATATTTTTCATTTAATTTTTTTATTTACATGCATGTATGTGTGAATATATATGTATATTATACATAGTATATAGTGTGTATATGTATGCATATAATATATATATATATATATATACTATATATTTCCTTATGTATGTATATGTATATGTGACTATGTATATCTATATGTATATGTACATAGTATTTTTTTAGGATATACTATGTATGCATAAATGGGTATATATATGTGTATATGTAGCTAGTACTTATTGTTAGTATATGATGTATAAATGTAATATACGTATATGATATATATACATGTATTATGTCTTTCAATATTTATGTACATATGTAGGTATTAGTATTTTCTTTGTGTAATTATATATATATATATATTTATAGGCATGAATATGTATATGTATATAAATATACTTAGTATTTTGATTTTATTTATATTATTAAAGCCCTTTGAGGATTAAATAACCGTTACCTTTAAAATTACATATTTATCCTTTATTTAATATATTTAACAAAAAAACTAACATTAAAATTATAAATAATGGAAAAATATGCCACTTTTTTTTTTCTCTTTCCTCTCAATCTTCCTTTCTCTCTCCCTCATTAATCTCTCTCTTAAGATTATGTTTGGTGTGCCATCCCCAACTTCCACTTTTTTCTCCTCACCATACCCCCCCTCTCTTCTCTATACTTTTTCGACAACATTATAACTCCAGTTTTTGAACTTCGTTATCCTACAAGCTGTAAATAGTTTTATACATATCAAGGTCTCACACTTTTTTTTTATTTGATCTAAATTTTACATATTATTTGAAACCTTGGTATAAATTTTCATAAAAGATATATAGAAGTTTTTTAATGTATTTTTTCAAACAATTAACCTTTAGTTTCATAATTGTTGTGTATTTTTTACAGACATATATTACAAGTGTAATATATTTTAATCATTTTTATTAATGATTTCAAATATAATTATTGATATACCCATAACACGGGTGCATAATTTGCCAGTGTTATCTATATATATATATGCCTATAATAGGTATATATATGTATATAGATACTTAGTATTTTCATTTTATAAAAAATTTTCTATCTATATGTATATAAATGCTAGACATGATGTTTGGATCTATATAATTATTATTTGTATTTCCTATTTTTATATATAAATATATAATACAATAGTATTTGTACATATATATATATATATATAAAGTATAGATACGTGTATATTATACGCATACGTATACTATATAATATATAATTAAGATTAAGATAATTTAATACATAAGTATAGTATTCATATAAATATACGTATATAAATAGTATCGTATATGTAAAAAATACAAGTATATTTAAATAGTATATATAATATACTATAATATTAATTTAATAAATAAAGTAATTTAGTAATTATCTATAAATATTTAATTGTACCATAATTTAGGAGAAAATATAATAAATAAGTAATTTAGAGAAATTTAATAAAATATAGTAACAAGTATTAATATATAATTATACCGTAAAAATATAAGAAATAAGAAAATAATAGAAAATTATGGAAAATGCGCAAGTGTGATACGTGGTACTCCCATATGCTATCATGTCACCACATTAAGAATAAATTAATTAATTTTAGTAATTAATATTAAATAAATATAAATTAATTAAAAATTGAATTAATAAATTTTAATCCTAAAAAATAAGTAAAATAAGTAATTATAGTAAAATAGGCTTAAAATAAGAAAATTTCAAAAATACATGATCCAAATAATTATTAAATCCTAATTATACTAAAAAAAGCTTAATTTGATATTTTAGAATTATTTAAGTCAAAATGATGAACTTTGTGATATTTTTATATCACAATTAAAATTGCGGGTTACATGATCCAAATAATTATTAAGCCCTAATTATACTAAAAAAGCTTAATTTTATATTTTAGAATTATTTAAATCAAAATGATGAACTTTGTGATATTTTTATATCACAATTAAAATTGCGGGTTACAACGTCCAGAATGAACCATATTATGAGAAAATAGGCTTGAAAACGATTGAAATGGATTATAAGTTCATAAAAGTCCAATCTAAATTGAAAAAGTTATATGCGATTCAGTAAAAAGCTCAAATCGATAATTTCACGCAAACCAATAGTTAAATTAAGTAAGTAGTACAAATTCCAATACTAGTATAACGCTTTGAAAATTGAAATGGCGCCACAACTCGCCATATAACCCAGTTAGCCTGAATTATGTAAGGCTTACTAAGTCCATAATCAAAGCATGAAGAATAGCATTACACAATATAGAAATATCCACAAATGAGTAAGAAATTGCATCCACTCATAAACTCATATAAACCTGCAACATAAGTTTGGAAACGTCTCGACTTATAACCTAAAATATAAAATAAGTCAAATAACTAAAATCCTCACATATCAAAAGGAGTCCATCTCCTTAAAAGAATATAATTCTTGCCAAAACATAAACTATTAGTAATATAAATATCACCCTATCTAGTCATCATAGAAATATAAATACTTGACTCTATCCTCCTTTTAGATGTCACCGACAAACGTCTCCTCATAAACAAGAAAGTCCTCAGATCCAATACCTAAAATAGAAAAGAATAAGTCGAGGCCCAGTATAAGTGTACAAGCATACATGCATGCTAGAGAAATCATTTACATAAAGATATGCAATTAATAGTAGATAATACAATCAGTAGTTTAATTATCTTAATTTAGGGCTACAGAACAACGAAAGGATATTCAAACCCCGCAACACTTTATTTTATTTTATTTTTATTTTAGTATTTTAACTTTTTGCAGTGAAATAAATAAGTATTTTTTATAATAATATTTATAAAAACTTTATAAAAAATTAACAAATATTAATGAATAATTACAATAAATTAAAAAAAAAAGAATAACAAAGAATAGAGATGAGTCTTGAAATTTTATTTGATGTGATTTTTATAGACGATATCTAACTTTTGCAAGCCTTTACACTACCAAATAAAATATGATGTGTATTATATCATTATTTATCATGACCATCAACAACAACAACAAAAAAAAAATAAAAAAAATAGAAAATGGATATAAATGATTGTTTTAGTTAATTTAGACCAACTTGGAATTAAGATATTGAGTTAAGTTGATCAGGATGAAGTTAGAAGGGATTAATACAAGATCAATTTCATAGGCATGTATCAATTTTTAATTCATTTTCATTTTTTTTATATTTATTATTATTGTGATTGTTGTTGTTATTGTTATCTTTTTTATAATAATAATAATAAATGTCGTAATTCATATGGAGATAAAAAAACTCGCAAAGGTTGGATATTGTCTGCAAAATCATATGTACAAATAAAATATCAAGAACTAGAACTATTCTTTTATTTTTTTAATTTTTTTTACAATATATTATTGTTAATTGTTATTTTTTTTGGTTTTTATTATGTTTTTACAATGGTTACTATAAAAAGACAACAATTTGTTTTATTTAAAAAAGTTGAAGTATCAAAATTAAAAAAATACAGTTTAAGCACTAAAATAGAAAAAAAAAAAAGAAAGTTGATATATTCATATTATTATCCTTTCATTTTATGATAATGATTGTTATAATAGAGATACTAATTTGTCTCATTGAAAAAATTGGAATACTAAAATTAAAAGTATAAAGTTTAGGTACTAAAATAAAAATATATATACAAAAGTCCAAGTACTTCTAATGGCTTTATCCATATTATAAATGTATGAAGGAAAAATTAAACCTAATTTATTCCATCGAGAGATAGGCACTCATATATAACTATAAATTACAAAAAACTTGGTGTGTGTATTTATTTGAAAAGATAATGAAGAATGTGCATCTATATCAGCATAGCATCTAGGAGGTTAAGTAAATTTTATTATTAATATTCATATAATTTATTTTGACAATATATGTTCCCTTTACAAATTCATTAAGAGTTATGGTATAAATGGTACTCAAACTTTGTCGAAATGTACAATTCACGATTTATAATTCAACAAGATCAATTTGCTACTTAAATGAAGTTTTTATAATTGCTTTTACTATTTGAAATAACTTTGTTAAGTTCATTTGTTAACATAAATATAAAAAGCGAATTAGGAATTAAATGTTCTACTCCCTAAACTAGGGGATGACTGGTGGTCATCCGTAGGGTGTTATGTGACCCCCTACCAGCAGTTGCTTAAGGTAAAGAAGATTGTGATCTGTTTAAAAAAGCGAGTCATTCGACCCATAAGTAGTCATGGTTCAGTTCTTACTTCATTCTTACATCCAGTTAGTGAATGAGTTGTTTTTAAAACAAAAATAACCACAAAAAATTTAATTAGATAACAAATTAATTTTTTAGAGCATAGGTAGTAGATTGCATATTTATCAAAATTTAGATACTATTTATAACATTAACCTATTAATTAATCAAACGGCCAGTTTTCTTGGTTTTGTTGACTTTGATATATTCATCATAATATGTACCTGTTTGTTTTTTATTATCTTGAACTGCATGTGCATGAGAGAGACTTTTCGACGGACAGGTATATAATAAAGAACATGGCCCAAGATAACTTGATAGGTATCCATGATTTACTTTGACAACGCCCTTTCTTTTATCTTCCTCAGAAGCACATGGGGTTCGAAGGCATTTTCAGTGGATAATCATTCTTCTTGGCAAATTGAACTTTTTACTTGTAATGCATAAAAAAGTTGACACTTGTCACTTGCATGTTCTTTAGCAAGCTAACTTCTTTCAAAATTTTTATAAGCTATATTACTTAGGACACACTTCATGTTCACGGGCTCGATGTCTTTTATAGCTCCATCCATTTTATTTAATTTAATTTCAAAAGGGAAAGAGGGTTAGTGGATCATGATGAATCTACTTTCAGGCCCATCTTTTGTAAGATGGTGTCAGCCCAAGTGATGCTCGGGATCAATGGTCGATCGTCAAAATAACAAAAGATTTCTTCCCTACGTCAGCCACACTTCACAAGCTCGACAATCCTTGTTATCTAACTACGAGTCAGGCTAGTATAGTACGATATAATCCCACTTCTAGCGCTAAACTTTCAATGTGGCGAAATTTAGTGTTGAAATTACAAAATAAGATAAGCTAACTATTGGTCTCCTATTTTCTTTTGCAACATAATAACTACTAGTCTCCTATTCTATTAGAGTACAAGGGAGATACAGCTAGATATACCTAAAATTTGGTATATATATATATCCTCTTCATCTTTCAACATACAAGATATCGGAGACGGGCGAACGCATAGATTTTTTCTGTATAATAAATAGTCAATAGAAGATGCATCCATGTATATGCACACACCATCCTATCTAGTTTTCAACAAATTCTACTTGGAAAATTTGTTTGGCATCCATCAAAAAATTAAAGTCGGGAGAGGAATCGTGGTATTTGTGGATGTCATATCAAAACATCGAAGGGAAAATTATACCGAAGGTATTAATATTTGAGGATAAATTTAAATATAAAATCAATATTTAAAAAATTTTAAATAAAAAATAAACATTTTAATAAATGGTTAAAATAAATGATTATCAATACAATACCGATACCTTCACTGATCATGGCCATTAAGTGACACGTGGTAGCTCATTGCACACACATGGTATATATGTGGGGCCTACATGTATATATAAATAGTATGTATAAAGAAAAAATATATAAAATTGAAAAATAATTAGAAAAAGGAAATGAAAAAAGTTAAAAAATTTAAAACTACTCATATAAATAATTATATCATAATATATAATAATATAATTAATTAAAGAATAAAAGATAAAAAAATTAAAAAAAGAAAATAAAAGACCAAAAATAATAAAATGGATCCAGCCACTTTAAGGTCAGAGGGTGACTAGATCAACTAAAGATACCATGGTAAGTTGTAACCTACATAAAAAAACAAGTCATTGGACCTATTAATCAATTGTGGGTGGCCACTGACGGGCAAGGTAAGATCATACAATTCTCTCGTGGTTGTAGGTAGCTGCCTATAGCTAGTTTTATCGTTAGAAAAAGGAAATCCGATCAAGTTACATGATCTGGTTGCAATCTGATCGGATTTTCTCATTTTTTTTGACGAAGTACGCCATAGGTGGTTGCTTATGGCAAAAGGAGAGTTGTGCAACCTTTCTTCGACTGTGGGCAACTACCCATAGCCAGTTGATGGGTTGAACGACTTACTATGGTTTCCTCAATCGATTTGGCTACTCTAAGGTTAAGGGATAGCCAGATCTTTTATTTTTTCTTTTTGCTATTTTTCCTTTTTAAAATTTTTTTGACTTCTTTATTCTTTTAAATAATTATATTATTGTAAATTATAATATAATTATTTATACCAATATTTTTTAATTTTTATAAATTTTTATTTCCTTTTTTAAAATTAGTTTTCAAATTTTTTAAATTTTTAGGTAATTTGATTTTTTTGTTTATTTTTTAAATTTATTTATTATTTATATATACGTGTAAGCATCACGTGTACGCCATACGTGCTCTACATGTCACTTAATGCCATGTTAGATGAAGGTAACAATATTGTAACGGTGATATTTTATTTTAGCGACTCATTAAAACGTTAATATTTTATTTGAACTTGTTAAATATTGATCCTTTTCTTGAATTTATCCTCAAATGTTGATATCTTTTAATATATTTTCCCAAAAACCAAAGAACCATAATGATGAAACCATGATTAATCTAAAAGTGAATGATAGGCTTATTATTAATGAAAATGCAAAAAAAAAAAAAGAAAAAGAAAAAGAACAAGCACGAGATTTTCTTTAACTTCCTAATATATTGGATGCAAAATACATATATTAAAGTGTCCAACAACTTAGGCCATGAAAAATTATTTGATTAGAATTCAGCCTTAATAAGGCTGTGGTTATTTTGTCTTATTTTAAGAACTTTATTGTAAGTTTTGCCAAGTTGAACTCAAGTAACGAAAATAGAATTTTTGCAAACTTAGTATCTATAAGTCATAAGTGTTAGTAACTTAGTTAGAATAGGAAAAAAATTGTCAATTCTTTTATTCCCTATCTAATCCTTTTCAAGCCTCATGATTTAGTGTATCAAGAATAAATATCTAGCATTGTTTATGTCATGTCTTGAACATGTAGAGTCATAACAGTCTTTTCATATAAACTAATCTATCATAGAATCTAACCCCACAACCGTTATCGTAGATATAGTCTACATAAAGCATATACTCAATTAGCTTGAAGCGTCTAGTAGGATATTTGTTATAATCAGAACCTATGGTATTTCATTCAAAATATTTACAAAGAAATCCTATAGTATATACTTTTAGTACTTAACTCATATTTATATAACTACATGTAAATCAAAAGTTTATATTTTTTTCAAAGAAATGCTTAAAAGTCAGAGGTTTTGACACATATATGTACAAACTTCACTAGAAAATTGAGAATAGTTAGTTTCCTTAAAAGACCAAAATTTGAAAAGTGTTCTTGTCCAGTAGCCTTTACATATCTTCTCACTCCCCAATCCTTCATGTATTCACTTGTGGTTGGGTATGATATTATATCTTTTCTGTTAGTCAGTAATTACAATAGAATCTATAGGGATGGGAGTACAATTAGCTTAGTAAATAGGATAAAGACAGAAGAGTACCATACAAGCACAAATAACTTCATTCATTGTAATGAGATGCAATGCAATCAATTAATCATATGCAACGTTGCATAATGTTATTTTTCTTAAAAGACCCAAACTTCAAAAGTGTTCTTGTCCGGTAGCCTTTATATATCTTCTCACTCCCCAATCCTTCATGTACTCTCTTGTGGTTAGGTTTTAGAATTTTTTTCCTTCTTAATAACCTTTATTTCCTAATTGGTTTAGGTGTCTTCACTTAAGCACTCTAACATTCCTTAATCCCACAGTTGGGTCCTAGATTTTCCATGTCATAAGGATGGTATCATGTGTGCCGTGTGATTTTTTTACAAATTCTTCATATATATATTTATTTATTTAGTAATATTTGCATATTTTTTGGTATTTTTAGTAATTACAAGTACATATAGTTACATATTAATTGTGCTTGATGTATATACATGTCTTTTGTACATTATTTTGTATACATTATTAATTATATTACTCTTATAATTTATTTCTAAGTGTTCGTTAATTGTCAAGACTTAATTCACATGATATCGATAATTATATAATAGTATAACAAATTTTCACTATTTTAGCTATATTTTTAATATTTTATTATATTTTTTTATGCCATGCCTACATGAACTCCTTGGTTAATGGAACTAAGTCGTTTGTAAATTTCTACCCTAGTCGAGTTACTATCTTAAGTGCCTTAAATTGGCTATTGAATCTAATTGTACAAGTATGGGGCTCATATTTCCACCTTCCTTCAGAAAAGTTTTGTTCTCAAAACTTTTACCCACATAATTAACAACTACTTATATTTTGATGGAACCTATTACTCACCTATCTCTTTGAAGAGTTTCGGGTAACGATTCTTTATTATCATCTTCGGCTTTGAAGTTATCTCTACTCTTAGGCTATTGTCCCATTAGAATTTTACATATTCCACCTTACGATTTCTCTACTTTTAAATTTGATTTTCTAATAGCTTATTTGTCTTCTCCTCAATGGTATAATCTTTCTACAAGTCACATTAGTTTTAATTCCATTATCTCTTACAGATTCTTCAGTAATTACCTTAACATTGACACATGGAAAACGTCATGATAGCCTGTGAAACTTGAAGGTAAAGTAATTTGACATGCCACATCTCCAATTCTCTCTAATATTTTAAACGATCCAATAAATCTAGGACTTAACTTTCCTATTGTAACGAATCATTTAAATCCATTAAAAGAATTTATTTTTACATATATACGATCTCTTATTGCAAATTCCATAGGTTTCCGCCTCAAATCAACCTAACTCTTATAGCGATCTTGTACGACTTCCATCGTTTGTTGTATTACCTTTACTTTCTCATTCATTTGGTGGATCATGTTAGGTCCTATTATTGTGTGTTCACTACTTTCCTAATATAGTGTCAATCTAGATTTCCTTCTATACAATGCCTCATAAGGAGCCATTTGTATAATTGCTTGATGGTTATTGTTATAAGAAAATTCCACTAATGGTAGATATTGATCCCGATTGCCATTGAAATCCAAGATACAACCCCTCAATATATCTTCCATTATCTATATCACCCTTTTTGGCTAACCATTTATTTGAATATTGAATTGCAATTTAGTTCCTAAGGATCAATGTAGACTTTCTCAGAACTTAGATACAAGACGAGTATCTCTATTTGGGACAATACTCATAGGTATACCATGCAATCTAACAATCTTTCATATATATAATCGAGCTAACTTCTCCGTTGAATCACTAGTTCAACAAGATAAGAAATAAGAACTTTTCGTTAATCTATCTATAAAAACCTAAATTGAATCATTACTTGCTCATGTTTGTGGAAGTCTCATCACAAAATCTATTATAATATGATCCCATTTTCACTGAGATATTTTCAATGGTTATAACAATCTATTGGGTCTTTAGTGTTCAACTTTCACTTGTTAACATATAGTATATCCTGACACATATTATGCTATCTCCTTCTTCATACATTTTCTCTAGAATAATGATTTCAAATCATGATGCATCTTATTTTCACTAGGATGAAAAGTATAACTAGCAGTATGAGCTTCATCCATAATTTCTCTCTTTAACTTTTCATCCTGAGGTATATAAGTCTTATTCTCATATCTCAATAGTCCCTTCTCATCAATTCAGAAATCCAGTATGTCTCCCATTTTCAACTTTCCTTTCACTTCCGTTGAACTTGAATCTTCATCTTGTTGGGATTTAATTCGTTCCATCAAAGTTAGTTGCATTACCAAATTCATCAACTGTATTTTTGTTTCATGCCATCTAAATCCAATCTCCAACTTCTCAAATTCTTGAATTAACTTTTGTTGGAAACTAAATAGTGAAGCCACTTGCTTATAGTTTTTGCAACTTAATGCATCTATTATTACATTAGCTTTGCTAGGATGATAACTAATTGTCAAATCATAATCCTTAGTCAATTCTAACCATTGTGTCTATCTTAAATTCAACTCCTTTTGAGTAAAAAAAATATTTCAAACTCTAGTGATCCGTGTAGATTTCACAATGCTGACCATATAAATGATGTCTCTAAATTTTTAAAGCAAACACAACAACTGCTAATTGAAGATCATGCGTTGGATAGCTCTTTTCATGAGGCCTTACTTGCCTTGATGCATATGCTACTACCTTACCATCCTACATTAATACGCGGCTAAGTCCATTTTAAGCATCACTATATACGTTATATGGTTTACTCGTATCTAGTAGAGTAAATATTGATGTTGAAATCAAACTATCCTTTAAATATTGGAAACTTTGTTCACATTCATCACTGCACTCAAATTAACATCCTTATGTGTCAACTGAGTTAAAGGCTTCACTATCTTAGATAAATCCCTTATAAACTATCTATAGTAGCTTATCACTCTAAGAAAGCTTCTCACTTTTGAAACTGTAGTCGGTTGCTTCCACTCAGCTACAATCTTAACTTTCTCAAGGTCAACCAATATCCCTCACCTGATATTGCATGTCTTAGGAGTGAAATTTTATCTAACCGGAAGTTACATCTACTTAGTTTAGCATACAACTCATTATCCCTCAAGTTTTGTAATGCCAATTGTAAATGTTTTGCATGTTCTTCTTTAGTCTTTGAATAAATTAGAATATCATCAATAAATACAACAATAAATTTATCTAGATAGTTTGATAGATTCGATTAATCAAATCCATAAATACTATAGGGACATTTGTCAATCCAAATGTCATCACCATAAACTCATAATATTCATATCTCATCTAAAATGTAGATTTGGGTACATCATCATGCTTGATGCATAATTGATTGATGTGAGCTATGGGATAAGGACTGACAAGGCTAGATGTAGGGGTAAGTCTAAGCTTGTAGAATGCTCAAAAAGTTGATGGAAAGGTGTGAAAACAAAAGGAAAAGTAAAACATAAGCAAACCCACAAACAGCTCCATAGGATATGATACGCCAATGGGACTTTCGAGGAATCATGACATAACTTGATACGACGCACAAAATAGTTTAGCGAGGTTGCTTGCTACCTAGTCTTGATTAAGGGTAAGGATAAGAGTGAAGTAAGTAAACAAACTAATGGGACCAATGTTCACAAATAAGTATATTTGGTATATTAAAGATGATAAGATATTATGGCTACATATATAGTGGGTATTTATACTTGAAAAACTATGGAAACTTGCTTAAAATGGAAAAGACTAAAAATGGTATTATCTAAAAGAAGTAATGTACAAGGAAATATAAGGGTACAATTGAAAATACAACAAAATGGGCATCTTGTATGGAGGATTCTATCACATGATTTCTCAAACACGTGGCTCCCTATGGATGGATGACTTTCTAGCAAAAAAGATAACTATATGCTTAATTTGTTGATTGTCAAGCATAGGTGGTAGATTAGCTTTGTTGAGCTGAATAGGTAATTCTTTTGAAGTGAATTCATTTGGGATGTATTTAGTTTGGCTTGAATTCAGGTCGACTGAGCTGATGGTTGGATGAGTCGAGCTGATGTTCAATTGTAGTTTTGGTTAGCAGCTGGAGATGAATGATGAATGTGAGAAACAAACGTCCAAACTATAAATGATTTTTCCTGAATTCAAAAGAGCCAGTAAGATTTAAAACTGATTAAAATCTCAATCCAAAACCTAAAGTGGACACGAAAACTTTAAATCATCAATTGAACCCCTAACCGCATACGAAGATCCTAAAACCTCGAACCTCATCAAAACCCTAAGATGGCAATCGAAGATTTTATCGCGTAAGAATCTATGAAACCCTAAATGTGTAAAAACATTAGAGATTGTGCCCTAAAGTAATAAAAATCCTAAAACTATAACTTTAAGGATATAAAAGTACTAATTCACCATGATATACCCTAAAACCCTAATTGAAAATATAATGCTCATATTTTGCTAAATCATTAGTAAAAGGTTAGAGATGACCCTCATTCATGCTTATATGATTCGAATCCTCAAGTAATCCATTAGAAACTAAGATAATGAGTCATAGATTACAATTATCCCTTAAATATATGATTAAGATAGTCTTACGTAGGGTTAGGGTTAGAGTTGAAGATTAGGTTATATGTAGTAAACTTTAATACTCAAATTAATACTTTTTGCACTTGTTATCCAAAATAGTTTATCAAATGAGATATATAAGTTATAAAGACCTAAAGTAAGACCTCATTAACCATACTTACTAATCAATTCATCATATACCTCATTTCTTCTTATTTCCTTCATTTTCCCCGCTAATTTTCCTTAATTACTACATTATGTGCACAAAATTACACATACTTAAGGAATGTTGACTAAGATAATGCATGTTGACCAAAGTCCAAAGGTTGACCAAGTCAACACATGTTGACTAAAGTCAACATTTTGAAAAGTCAACAAAAGACTAAGAGATAAAGAAAATATCTTAACTTCATGATGGCTTTTATTTTATTTTTCTTTTGATTTTTCTTTTTCCCTTTCCCCTCAATTGTTACCATCCACTTATTCCTCATTTTGGTCCCACCATTTGTTGTCTTCCATAATCAAAAACAAAGAAAAAGAAACAAAACAAAAACATTCCCCATTGCCGTGAGCTTCTTCTTCTCATTTCACTCTCATCACTCCTCCTTTTGTCTTCTTAATTCCAACATAATTAAAGGTATGTCTGTAAGTTGTTTTATGTTGCTTTATATTATTCATTGTTAGTTAATTAGGTAGATTAGATAAGTAGTTATGTTTTTAGTGTTGTCTTGAAGAAAAGAGCACAAAGTTCTCCTCTTTAAGTGTAGAAATCTAGGAATCATGAAGAAGAAGAAGGATATACATGTGCATATGTCCTTAAGTATATGTATAAAAGGATATGCTAGAAGAATACATGTATAAATACCTTTGTTCATAAGTATACAATATGTACATAACCTAAAATAAGGTATATACTAACTATACATACATATATCATGTCAAATATACTCTTAAAATACAAAAAGAATGAAATTGTGAAGCTTTCTTAAGGGGCTAGATAAGGCATACGAAAATACGTATAAAAATACATATATCACCGTATGCGTATATGGGTATATGTATTAGTATATATTAGTACATAAGTATACATATTAGTATATTATGAGTATAGGTAGGTATATAACATATGTATATGTATAAGTACTTAATGACATATATATTTACATGTAATAAATGGATTACATAAGCCATGACATCATCTAAACATTACATAAGTCATGACATCATCAAAAGACTACATAAGCAATGACATAAGCAAATGATGATGTAAGCGATGACATAAGCATAGATTATAAACTAAGAAAAGAAGAAAAGTGTATCATAAGTAGTAACCTAAATTAGTAAACCCTAATACACTTTCTAAAATGGATTACACTTAATTAAGTACATGAATTAGTAATAGCAAAGTAAAATCCTCTAAGTATAAAGATTTAAGGGTTAACTAACTCATTAAGTCTCATTAAGTGTAAACAAAACAAAAGATATAAATATAAGTAATAAGGGTAATTAAGTTTTCATAGTTAAAATTTCTCTAAATTTAGTTCATATCGTAAAACACGGGTTATAACGTCCAAAACGGACATCACCGTGTGCACGTGCGTTCGAAAACGATGAAAAACGACTATAAATTCGTAAATATTGAAAATAGAATGAAAAAGTTACGTACAATTAGCAATTAGGTTTAATCGAATAAGGGCTGATAGTAATCTAAGTAGAATTAGGTAGATAGATATCTAGAACCCTTAGTTGAGTCAACTACTTATTATCCTTGTTATCTCGTAATGATCAGGTGATCTCGACGAGGGCGAGGATCTCCCGATCGGTTATTACGACTAGAGCGAGTCGTCATAGTCAAGTGAGTACTCCCGATGACTCCATATTTGTTTGTGCTTGTAGTTAGTGCACTTAAATTGAATATCAATAACTTGATGCATGGGGTTTCGGGATATGCGTGTGCTTGATATTGCTTGATTATTGTAAGAAATATTGTTAAATACGATAATTGATGATTTGATGGTATGATTGATTTTTATATGATTTCGTTGGTTTGCTGATATTGATTGATCACCTCATAATTTGACCTAATTATATTTGGCTTTTCTTAAATTAAAAGGGTCATGCATTATCCATGCATCTCATTACTTATTCCGGCCATCACTTCACGCGGTTGGTAATGAAGGGCCTTGGAGGGATGGATTCCCACATGTTTTGATTAGTACCGTGCAGGAGCATAGGTACAACAAGACCCTACCCTTGGCTCACGGGTTCTATTAGCGCTAGAGACTCTAACCATGGGTGGCTGGGGGTCGTGTCTAGAGACCACCGCTGTAGGGTATGAGTGTGGACTGCGGGGGCCACCTCACCGCTAGGCCTGGGACTTTGTGAACTACTGGATTTTTAGGAATGGAAATGTAGTTTTTGTGAAATACGGAATTCAAAGTTATGGGTAAAAACCCAGGTGCTAGAGCCTGGCCGTGATTGGTGCCGATGAATCTCCAACCCTTATCTCGGAGGGCGTTAAATCCGATATTATATGCAGTACCGGTCAACTGCATATATTGTTTGGCATTCTGCGTGTGCATACATTCATATGGTTGTAATAATTTGTTTGATAACTTGTTTGCTAGTATGGTATGAGGGACAGCTCACTAAGCTCTTGTAGCTTATTCCCCAATAGTCTTTCTTTTGCAGGTTTGCCTACGATGGGATTGGGATGAGTCTCGAGTGCTGAGTGTGAGATGAAGATATGTACATTAGTGTTAGGATTAGTTGAGATCTTTATAGGTGATACATAACACTCTTTGTAGAAAATATTCACATGTTAGAATTCAATATAATTTAATTCTACCTGTAGTTTTATAATGTTAGCATATCCCGTCCTATTATTTGGTAAGAGATACCGATTCTCTGTGGTTCTGAGGAACTATGGGCTATCAAACATCCATAGGTATTTATAATTCTATATTATGTCATGTTACAATAAATTGATTACTTGAAAATTGTTAACCTTAGTGATTTATAATTTAGAGTCTTGCAATCTCTGACTTGCAAGACGGTTTTCATATCATGGGTGCACATATGTTATGGAAATTTTAGGTAATCCTACTAGGCCCCCTTTAGGGTCCTGACAGTCGGCATATTATAGTAGGTGGACGTCTCATTGGTAGGTCTTAAAGAAAGAATTCGCCTGACCATACTTTCTAGCCCTTAGGTTTGGGCTCGGGTCAAGAGTCTAGTGGTTTAATTCCTATCATCCCCATCAGGCTGATTGAGATTTAGGATCAAATTAAGTTGGTCCTCATCTAAGTCTTCATCAGGTCGGTACACATTGAAGTCGGCAACATTAAATACATTTGACACTTCGAAGTCTTCTCAAAGGTCATGCATTGTCATTGATCTTCTAGAGTATCCTAAACAGTTCTTTAGCTCTAGCAGATAACTCGTTCTTCCTCTTATTAGGGAATCTTTCCTTACTTAGGTGTAACTAAACTTAGTCTATAGGCTGAAATTGCTTGGTTTTCCTTCCTTTACCTTTATCCTTTAGCTTTTTGGCAACTCTATTAATTTGCTGGGTGATTTGTTGGTAGATTTATTAGATGGACTAAGCTTTGGTTCTTACCTTAAGATCATCTTGGTCAATAGACGGTATGGGGATGTAAAGGAAGGATAGTTCGGGGTTGAAACCATAGATGACTTCAAATGGGGCATGCCTAATGGTGGCATATACTTTCCTGTTGTAAGCAAATTCGACTACGAGCAAGCAAACATTCAAGTTGATTAAGTTCTTCCCTACTACAGCTTGAGGTAGTGATCTTGGGGTATAGTTGGCCACCTTAGTTTGGCTATCGGTTTGGGGATGGCAAGAGATGCTAAATAGTAGTTTTGTTCCCATCTAACACTAGAGGGTTCTCCAGAAATGACTAAAAAATTTTAGGTCTCGATTTGACATCGCATTCCTTGGTGCTCCGTGCAAGCAAATTACTTCCTGTAAAAACAAAGAAGTAATAGCCGAAGCATCATTATTTTTGGTATAAGGCACGAAAGTGCCATTTTGTTGAACCTATCTATGATAACCATAATAGACTCTTTGCCTCAGGCAATTTCAAGTAATTCGAGGACAAAGTACATACTTAGGTCAACCCATGGTTTGGTCAGAATAAGTAAAGGCATTGCTTTCCCTTGCTTTGCTTTGCATAGCTCTTTTCTTTCTTATAGATGGTGCATCTCTCAATCACATGATGTACATCATGCTTCATTCTAGGCTAGAAGAATCTATCATTCAACAACTCATATGTTCTCCACTCTCTAAAGTGTCTAAAGAGTCCTTGATGAGTTCCTAATTGTATATGTTTTAACTAGTGAATTTTGGTGATTTTCCTTGATATTTGAGTTTATTTTTAGATAATAATACTTAATTGAGTAAAATTTTGTTTTCTAGATTTTGAAATAATATACGCAAGAAAACGAGAAGATATAAACAAATTTCACTCAAGTTAGAGCTAAAATGAGCAAGTTATGAGGGTTTGAAGATCGATATGGCCAAACAACACGACTGTATTGTTTTCAGGTGAATTTAGAGCTGTTTTTCATGTATCGCAGCCTAAGACACAACCAAAAGACACGATCATGTCATCGGTCATATCGTTTCTAGGTTCAAAGAAAAAAAAAAAAAGACAAATGTGAAGCATAGATTGTTATACGACCAAAAGATATGGTTGTGTCCCTGGTTATGTCTTTTCCAACCGACGTAATTTTTTTAATTCTTCATAAAAAGCCTTGTTAGGGTTTATTGAGGAGAACTTTTTAGCACAACTTTGAGAGAGTTTTTGAAGCCAAGAACAATCAAGAAAGCAAGGAGAAGCGAAGTTCCCAAGACTCAATTTTGTTTGGATTTCATGATGATTCTTTCCATCATTTTCTATAGTTTGATTTTAGATTATTATTTTAGGATGTATAATGAGTAGAATTTTGGAATCTAGGTTTTGTGAAATTTAGATCTATTCATGTGACATGATTAGTATTAATTAAATTAAATCTTTATTAATTTCTTGATTTAACTATGTTTACTTTATGATTTAGATTATTATTTTCATGGGTAATAATCTCGAGTTTGATATCTTATAGGAGAATTGAGAGATTTCTTATAAGATTAGATCTAAGAATAGTTTATGACAATTGTTGCAATATTCGAGATAATTTGCAAGATTCTTCTAGATTTCAATTTAAAGCGTAGAGAATTCATTGTTCAATAATGTAATCTTAGGTCATGTTATTGAGAAGAGATTCTAATAGGTGATTCTAGGGTTAAGGTTAGGGTTAATTGGCTTGCGAAAGTGATTAACTTTAGTAGAGATTTCTCTTGGTCACGAAAAACTTAAAGAATAAATGAAATTATCTTTAGGAAAATCACATGTTAGATTTAGGAGAAAAAAGATCTAGGTACAGTGTTGCATCTTGAATTCATTGAATTGATTTCTTAATAATTTTTTGAATTTCAACTTGGTTAATCTTTAATTTAGTTTTAGTAGTAATCTAAATTTACTTCTTTAAGCTTCATGAAATTAAATTTGTTGGTTAAATAATAAAGATCTAGTGAGTATTAGTAATCATACTAGTCCCTAGGGGATCGACACTTGGACTTAATCCATTGTTATAATTTGATAGGGTGCACATGCCTTTACATCAAGTTTTTGGTTGGAAATATGTGATACTTTCCAGATTAATGAGGCAACTGACGATGCTATCTGGTTTTGCCTCTTTCCATTTTCTTTGTGTAGCTAAGCTAAGCAGTGGTTGAATTCCTTAGCAAAAAATTCAATCATAACTTGGAATGAATTGGCGGAAAAATTCTTGGAGAAATATTTTCCACCTACAAAAACTGCATAGCTTAGAGTTGACATCTCATCTTTTGCCTAGATAGAGGGTGAGACCTTATACAATACATTGGAGTGCTTTAAGGACTTGTTAAGGTGGTGTCCACATCCTGGCCTACTTCTTTGGATGGAAATGCAAACATTTTACAATGGTCTCAACCCCTTTACCAAACAAATGATAGATGTAGCAACTGGAGGTATACTTAATACCAAGATACTCGAAGAAGTCCAGGCTTTGATAGAAGGTATGGCCATGAATAACTACCAGTAAGAGAACCCAAGGGAGAAGCAAAAAGTCGTAGGAGTATTTGAGCTCAACGCTGTATAGTCTCTAGCTACTCAGGTGAAGATGTTGAGTAAGAAAATTGAATCCTTCTTGAGTGGTTTACAACAACCATAGTGTGGTACCAACAACTTCATTCAAGATGGAATTATAGGTTGTGAGCAAATAGAACAAAATTGATTTTCTAGGAAACCTATAAGACCCTATTATAATCCTTATAACAACACCTACAACCTAGGGTGGAGATACCACCTTAACTTTTCATAGGGAGGTCAAAATCAAAGTTAAGGCCAACAATAGCAGATAAGGAATCAACACTAGCAAGGACCAAATTTGCCTCCACTAAGATTTCAACAACCAGCAATACTCTTACCTACTCTAGAGAGAAAGTTGGAAAGCCCCTTGGAAAAATATATTCAATCTAATGAAGCTTGAATGTAGCAAATGGAGGCTTCTCTAAGGAACCAAGAAGCCTCCATCCATAACTTAGAGAATCAGATTAGCCAGATCATTAGGATGTTAAATGAGAGACAATAAGGATTACTACTTGGGAACACTGAAACAATCCTTAGGGAACTTGTCATTGTAGTGACCTTGAACAGTAGTAGAAAGCTGCAAGTTGGGAAGAAGGAAGATAAGGAAGTAGCTGAGAAAGAAGTTGAGGTTAAGGGTAAAGAAAGTTCAAAATTGCTGAGATAAAAAAAGAGTGTAGAGCCACCAAAAGTGAAGGAGTACAAGTTGCCTATCCTATATCCATAGCAACTTAAGCAAGATTTCCCTAATCCAACCAAGCAATTATATAAAATCCTCGATTCTTTTAAACAACTACAAGTGAATTACCTCTTATTCATATTTTATTATAGTTGTCGATAAATGCAAAGTTCTTGAAGGATGTGTTGTCAAGCAAGAGGAAGTTGGAGGATCTTTCAACTGTCACATTAAACTAGGAATGCTCAATGCTACTCTAGAAAAAGTTGCCAAAGAAATTACAAGATTAAGGGAGTTTTACTCTACCTTGTGTGCTTGGAAAGTTGTTAATAAATAATGCTTTGGTAGATCTAGGAGCCAGTATAAACTTGATGCCATTTAAGTTGTTAAGAAAGCTAGGGTTAGGAGAATCTAAACCAACATGTGTGTGCGTTTAATTAGCTGATAGGTTTACCACATACCTTAGAGGCATCATAGAGGATGTTCTAGTACGAGTTGATAATTCACTTTCCCTATAGATTTTGTTATCCTTGACATAGATGAGGATCTCAAAGTACCATTGATCCTAAGTTGACCCTTCTTAGCTGTTGCTAGGGCCATGTTTGATATTAGTGAGCGTAGGGTCAAGGATGAGGAAATTGTTTTCCGAAATCCAGATTCAATGCATAAGTCTCTTAACTCAAAGGGTATAATCTATGTTGGTGATACTTCTAATGCTATTATTATAGAATGCATACAGGAGACACTTTTCAAAGAACCTATGAACGATTACTTAGAAATGAGAGATGGAGAAATAGTGAAAACCCTTAATCAATCAGAATTTGCAGCTTAGTTGGGAGCTAATGAACCCAATGTGGTGAAGATAGGGATTGAACCATTTTATAGACCAAACGAAGGAAAGTTAGAGCCTCCCAAAGCAAAACCACCAGTCTTGGAGAGAAAACACTAAGAAGATTGTTTAGAACATGCTTTTGTAGTGAAGAGCTCAAAGCTACTAACAACCACTCCATCTAAGCGAAAAGTAGATAAGAAGAAGAGACTCGAGCAACATGAGTTTGATGAGTGGCGTGATAAGAAGAAATGCAGGAAGTTATGCAATTAGACAAAAGAATTTGCTATACTAATGGAAAAAAGGTAACTTAAGCCTTTTTTAGAGGGTTCAAAAGCAAGGTAAGGATGGAGATCCATCTCTACTCGGATGAAGGTAAGTAAACCATGCATTATGTTAAGCTATCAACGTTAAACATAACATTCTTGGGAGGTAACCTAAGTTATTTTTACGTTACTTGGTAGGTTATTTTAGTAGTTTTTATTGTTTACCTTAGTACTTTAACACTTTTATTTTTCATTTTAGGGTCAAGTTTGTTTTTACATTGCGTGACATAGACGGCGGTCTAGCTATTAGACGCTAAATGAAATTTCAAAATTAATAAGTGCAACAAAATAAGTTTTCTTTTTAATTTAATCTTTTACATTATTATTTTTTTTTTTAGTTTAGTAATCTTGTTTCTTTAAGTTTATTTTATATTTGAATTCATGCATTTAGGCTAGGCATACATTAATTAAAATAAAAATAATAAAAGTTAAAAGTTAAAAAAGAAGAAGATTGTTATATGATCATAGGATACGGTTATGTCCTAAACCGTGTGAATTCAAGGCAATTTATGTATGTGATCCACAAAAAGTAACACGATCATGAGATATGATCATGTCTTGAACCGTATCATTACCAGATGCGAAAAACTTATAGCACGCACCAAATGTTATACGACCGTAACATACGATTGTGTCTCGGTTAATATATAAAGAAACACATTTGCTGCTTACGGTCATTTCTCCTTAAATTTTTTTTCCTCTCTCACATCCTATACTATCAACACAGTCCTGAACTTCCCTTGCTCACATTTCCTTCTTCCTTCCATCTTCTTTCACACACAACACACTAATTCATGGATCTCTACTACTCTCACTACTTCAAGAATCTAAGTAAGTTTTTAATTCTTCTTTTTCTCTAACTTTTTTGAAAAAATTTACCTAGATTGGACTCTTATGCATGGTGGAGTAAGTTAGAATTTAAAGCTTTTTACCTGTGTTCTTTTTGTAATTCTTGGAGTGTGTTCATGACCTATGTTTTGAGAAGATAGGTAGTAAACATGAAGAACACAATCGTGTTCTTGAATTAGCACTAATCTTTGGGTTTGAAAGACACAAAGTGGTGACATGATCATATCATTTGCAGTACATTGCTATAGGCATGCGATTCTTGAATGTTTGAGTTGATGTGCTAAATTTCATTATTTTATATGACTTGTTCTTCATTCTAGCATTTAGGGCTTTAGTGTTTAATTAATATACAAGTGTTATTGATTCATGTTATTAAGGAATTAGGAGTTTAAGCATGCTTGGAATCTCTTTTGTAACAATAGTTGTGAGGATTGCATGAAGGATTTCTCAATAACATAGCTATATTTTACATGCATACCATGTGTTTGTCAAAATTCCTTAATGAGTTATAGTGTTTATTTTCTATACTTAGTCATGATTTTTGGTCTATTTCCTTATTCTAAGTGTAGGGAAGCTTTGGTATATTAGAAATTTGACTTGAATCTTGTTTCCTTTTGTAGAGAAACATGGTACCAAGAGCTAAATTACAAGTTTAGAGAAAGAAGCTCAAGAGGAGAGTTCGGTTGAAGATGTCGATGATGAAGAAGAGGATGAGGATGAAATTATGGATGATGCCTTTGATTAGGAGGATTGTGGAGTCGATGCCTTGGAAGTTTAAAGTTCATGTGGGAAAATGCATTTGATTTGGACTACTTCAAACTTCATAACTTATGGTTTTTGTGCATTTGTGTTACTCAAATTTTCAGGGGAGTATCAGTTTTTCTTTCTTACTTTTATATCATCTTACCTATGACTATTTTGGTTGATAAATTTCCATTATGTGACTTAATTCATACCTTGGGGACAATGTGTGGTTTTAGGTATAGGGGAGGGGATATAGAAATTTATAGAAACTTTTGCTACTTAGGAGATCAATTTTTTTTTTCGGCATTTAACCTAATTTTATTATTTTATTGACTTGCAATTATTTGGAAATTGATAACTTCCAATGAGTGAAAATAATTTGAATACTTGATCTTTGATGTTTGATTTACATGATGCTAGAGTTGATAGGTGAAATCTTCATGGAGTGAAGTTAAGTGCTATTTTTAGCCTAGGATTTTTAGAACTTAAGATTAGTGCAACATTACTGGTTAGGAGTTAGTCATGATTATTTTCGAAGTTTACTTTGATATATACTTTCCTTTTAGATAGCTTTAGAGCCTTATAATCCTTAGTAAACAAATAAATGAAATTTCTCTTTTGACAAACCCCAAAAAAGTTAAAATAGTTGGAGGTAGAAATTGATAAAAATGAAAATAATAGGAAAGAAAGGAAAAATTGGTAAGAATTCGCTTTGGTCCCTTACAAGAGCAAGGTTGAATTCCATTGCTAATGCCAAAATAAACTGAAAGAATAGGTTGGTATGGATTCGCCTTGGTCCCTTAGAAGAGCAAAGTTCTTTACCGCTCCTATTATGAGGACTAGGTTGGTATGGATTAATCTTAGTCCATTAGAAGAGTGAGATCCTTTTCTACTACCAATACAATTGTTCTTGAATAATGTGCTTAACTAATAACATAAATTTAATGAATTTGAAGCCTTCTAGCTAAAGCATGAACTAAGGGGAAGATCAGAGGATGAGTAGATGTAATATGTATTTACTTTGAATTATTGTGCTTAACGAGATTGAAGAGAGTGTTGTATACATTTTAGTTAATTAGGTTAAAATTTTTATGACTCTTTCTTAATTAGCATGATGTTAAATCTAATTTTGAGTGTGGAATCCTTGATTAAATGATTTAGTTAAAATTAAATTTGCATAGATTAGCTTATGACTCAGGTACTTTGTATCCTTTGGACAATGGAAAAAAGATTAAGTATAAGAGTTAAGGAAGTTATTTAAAGAAAACTTATTGGATTTGCAAGTTGAATCTTTCCAGGTTAAGTGTAATTTTTGGCCGGTTTCTTAAGTAGTGGTGGTTTTAACTTAAGAATTCTTATCCTAATTTTTCTTTTTTTTTTTATCCATTGTGGGCTTTTCTCAGCAATAGCTCTCTTATTGAATAGGTTGGCACAAACAACTTGTGACCTCTAAACAAATAACCATCATCTACACAGGACTCATCTACCACTCTTCCCTCTCCATAGTTCTTATATATAGGACTAAAATGAGGATCATTCTGATATTGCTCTTTTATGCTGGAAAACTCTAATAATCTGATCTGTAGCTTAGTTAGAAGAGCATGTCTTCTTGACAAGGTGTCGACAACTACATTCTGATATTGCTCTTTTATGCTGGAAAACTCTAATAATCTGATCTGTAGCTTAGTTAGAAGAACATGTCTTCTTGACAAGGTGTCGACAACTACATTGATCTTGCCTTGCTTGTATTTAATGACAAAGTTAAATCCTTCCAAGAAGTCAATCCATTGGGCTTAGCGTTTGGAATGTTTGGATTGACTCCATAAATATCTCAAGGACTCATGACCTGTGTATATGACAAAATCTTTTAGTAGAACATAATGTTATGAGACTTGAAGAGATTAGATTACGGCTAAAAGCTCTTTGTCATATACATAATAGTTCAATTGTGCTCCTATGAGCTTCTTACTACAATAAGCGATAGGTTGGCCTTCTTTCATCAGCATAGCTCCGATGCTGACACCTAACACATTGCATTTAAGCTTAAATACTTTGTCAAAGTTTGGTAAAGCCAAGAGTAGGGTTAAGGTCACCCTTGCTTTTACCTCATCAAAACTCTTCTCCTCTTTTTTTCCCCATTTGAACTCTACATTCTTTTTTGTTAGCTTAGTCAAAGACGCCACGATTGTATTGAATCCTTAGATAAAGCATCGGTACGATGATGCTAATCTATGAAAACTTCTCACCTTGGCACAAGAGGTCGAGGTTGGCTATTCGACAACAACTCGTACCTTTTCTTCATCTACTCTCAATCCTCTTTTACCAACTACATAGGCTTGGAAGATCACTTCTTGATAGAAACATGATTTCGTTAATATTTCGAATAATCTCTTTGCTTGAAGGACATAAAAAACAATGTGGAGGTAGTTAACATGCATTGCCAAGTCGGTACTATAAACAAGGATGTCATCAAAATAGATGACAACAAATTTTCCAATCAAATCTCTCAAAACATGATTCATTAGCCTTATGAAAGTGCTAGGGCATTTGATAGCCCAAAAGGTATGACCATCTACTTGTATAGGCTATGTCAGGTCTTAAAGCAGTCTTCCATTCATCCCCTTATCTCATTTGAATCTAATGGTATCTTGACTTTAGATCTATTTTACTGAATACTCTTGCACCACTTAGTTCATCCAACATATCGTCTAGCTTCGAGATGAGGTATCGATACTTAATCATTATCTTGTTAAAAGCTTTACTGTCCATGTACATATGCCAAGTTCCATCCTTCTTTGGCACAAGTAACGTAGATACAACACAAGGGCTTAGACTTTCCTTTACATATCCCTTCTTTAGTAGTTCATTGACTTGTCTTTGAAGTTTGATAGCTTGTTTGGGGTTCATTTAATAAGTTGGTTTGTTCGATAGGGCACATTGGGTATTCGAGTATTAAGTTAATGCAATGTTTAATGCCTCCGAAAAGGGGTAATCCCTTGAGCAAACTATTCTAAGAGTAGGTTGGTATACTCTTCTAATAGTTATTTATCCTCTAAGTTAGTTCACCCTACTCCTTTAATTCTAGTAGTTATCTAATAAATAGAAAAGTTGTCACGTCGACCTTAATGGCTTCTTGCAATTCGCCTATAATCAACACCAGAGCCTTCTTTGATCTATGGTAAAGTTTAGCTTACACTTGTTAACTTGATTCGGCGGCATAGGGTTCGACGTAATCTTCCTCCCATCTTTCTCAAATACATACGTATTCCTATAATTGACATGAATAACCCTTCGTGATGGGAATTAGGCTACTAGACCATTAACCGGAAGCGGAGCCCGAGAATTAGAGGGATTGGCAAGGCAGATCCTCCTATTCCAACTGACTCCTACAGAGGTCGAGTATCTCTTTATCGAGCAACTCTGCATGTTGAGCCACATGACTTCCCATCTTTCGAAGATTGTGTGTTAAATACCATAATGCCGAGATACCTACCAAACCATGCATGCTTACACACTTAAGCCCAAGCCAACTACTTATTTGGCATCACTCTTATTGAGAGATTAAGAGAGAGAGACTCTGGATTCACACAGCCACCCTTATTCGGATAAACCATTTGACCATACTCCTTTTTCTACATCTTTTAACGGCATCAGCAATACATCTTTGCTACATGTACAAGAGCCTGCACAAAATTTGTTACACTAATGATTATTTTTCTTGAATATTCATTTTTACTCTTTTGTATTCTTGTACATTACTTCTTAGGGGTAATACCTATTCTATCTTTTCCTTTTTTAGGCATTTTACCCTAAATTTTTAGGTATAAATACTCCCTATACTTGTAGCTGTAAATCAGATTGAACATTAATACATTGGACATTTGTCTTTCATAAAAACTACTTTGTTTACATTCATTCCATTCTTATCTTAACCCCTAAGCAAGGCTAGGTGGTGAGTAACCTCACCAAACCATCTCATGCATCATATTGAGTTGTACCATGAGTCCTTAGAAGTTCAATTGGTGCGTCACATCCATTAGAGTTGTTCGTAGGTTTTTGCTTACTTTTTCATTCGCATTTGTCCTTTTACACATTCCCCATCACTTCCTTTTCAAGCTTTCGTTAAGCTTGGACCCATTCTGCGACCAGCCTTGTTTATTCTTAGTTACGATTTGCAACACTTCCATTGAAAAGCTAAGGTAGGCCTAACAACACATGCAATGTGCACATGAGTAGCATATCATAAAGAATTTTATCGGAATAGCTTCCAATTGAGATTCGCAATAGCACTTGCTGAATGGCATGTAATGTTTCCTTCTCGTCTAGCCAATGTAATTTATACGACTTCAGATATTAAGTGGTTGGTAGCTTAAGCTTCTCAGCCAAGTCGGTGGATGCTACATTGGTACAGCTTTTATTGTCTACTATGATGGTGCACACCTATTCATTTACTTTGCAGGTGATGTGGAATAAGTTCTCTCGTGTTCCTCTTCAATAGATGGTTCTAAGCTCATTGCACATCGAACAGCTAAAGTCAACTTATCTAAGTCCTCTACAAACACGTCTTCCTCAATTAAGTTAGCATTAACATCAATCTCATCTCCCACTTCTTTCTCCTCCTCTGGTTCCTCATTCGTGCTTTCCACTTCAATCTTTGGGACATCTACCTTAATAATCATGGTCCTTCGATGTAGGTACTGAGTAGCTATGTGCCCCAAACCCTAGCACTTGAAGTATTGATTTGGCTAGTTTGCCTTCCAGTTCCTTATCCCTTCTCATATGTTCTTATCGATACGTCAACATCAGGTTAGCCCTTCTGTTCGGCTCTAACATTTACCTTTCAAGTCGACTTGGTACTTAATTAAGCTCAATAACTTCCCTAAGCAAGTCAGCTTAACTAACTAAGTTGGCTTAGTGGGGGTCAAGTTGACATTTTGCTCCTCCCCTTTCTCTCCAGTTGCTGGGCTATTTATCTAGCCTTATCCATCATAGTGAACTACTAAAGTTCCACAATATCTCAGATATTGCCTCATGATCTAGTGAGGAATCCGGATACTACTCGGGCTGGTGGTTCATCCACTTCATAGCAAATCATGAGTATCTAAAATTCTTAAACATATTTATCAACAGTTCGGCTTCCTTGCCTTAGCTCTTGAAGCTAAGCAAAAGTCTTTTGCAAATATGTATCTGATACAAACTTGTTTCTTGGGATCCTCTTCATCTCATGCTAAGTATTTACCTCTCTATATCCTTCTTACCTTCTCATGATTTGGAAGTTCATCCATCATATGGTAGCATAACTTGAAAACTCAAAAGCAGTAGTCCTTACCTTCTTTCAATCCTTGTAATGGTAATAATCAAAGATACGCTCAACTTTCTCCTCTTAATCCAAATAATCATCTGCACTCCCAAAACCATTGAAACTCAGAATTTGAAGCTTCACATGATTGATAGCTCAGGGTGCTCGAGATTGCTCTTTTTTCCTCATTATACTCTTCTTCTTCGTCATTGTCTATATCTCCCAAGTCAATCCTTTGTTATACTTGTCTTCCTACTCTCTTACTTTAAACTTGTTAAGTTGGATTCTATCCTTTAGTAAGTTAAGCAACTTGTAGAGTGTTCTATACGGCCTTTGCAGGTCAATAGGCCATTACAGGAACAGCTATGGTTAAATCAGCTAAGAGGTTGGCCACCTCATCAAATCTTTCGTTTGTACTCCTAGGGGTGCCTTGAGGCTGTTGGCTATGGTGGACAACACCATTACTATCATCCTCAATTCCAAAGTTAACACTTGGGTCAGTCATTTTCCAAACAAAACGTTCACTCCGATACCAAAATGATGCAAGCCAAGGGCTAAGGGCTAATAAGGTTGAACATAGGGGTAATTTTAAGCTTGCAAAAAGCTTAAAAAGAAAGGTGTGAAAATAACAGGAAAAGTAAAACATAAGCAAATTTGCGAATAGCTCCACAGGATATGACACACTAATGGAACTTCCAATGACTCATGGCATAACTTGATATGACTAAGGTTACTCATCACCTAACCTTGCTTAAGGGTTAGGATAAAAGTGAAGTAAGTAAACAAGTTAACAGAAGTAATGTTCGCAAAGAAATATACTTAGCATATTGATGATGATAAGATATTGTAGTTACATGTATAGTAGGTATTTATACCTGCAAAACTAGAGCAATTAGCTTAAAATGGAAAAGATTAAAAATGGTATTATCTAAAAAAAGTAATGTAAAAAAAATAATGAGGGTATAACTAAAAATACAACAAAATGGGCATCTTGTATGGAGGATTCTATGACATGGTTTCTCGGACACTTAGCTCCCTATGGATTGATGGCTTTTTAGTAGAAAAGATAAACATACGTTTAAGTTGGTGACTATCGAGCTGAGGTATTGAGTAGAGGTGGTAGATCAGCTCGCCGAGTTAGATAGGTAATTATTCTGAACTAAATTCACCTCGGATGTATTTAGTTTAGCAGAGCTGATGGTCAGATAAGCCGAGCTGATGTTCGAGTGTAGTTCAGGTTGGTAGCTGGAGACGAATGATGAGTGCGAAAGGGTTTAGCTCAGCCAAGGCATCAGGTTGGTAGATTATAGTAGCTTAGACTCCTTGATGGTAGGTCTTAAAGAAAGAATTCACTTGACAATGCTTTCCAAGCCTTGGGCTTAGGCTTGAGTTAAGAGTTCAATGGTCTGATTCATATCACTAATGATATCTAGATCTTAAATCAATCCACGAGAATTTGGTAACTCTATGCAACTGATCAAATAAATCATTAATGCGCGAAAGTGGATACTTGTACTTAATAGTCACTTTATTTATTTCTCTATAATCAATGCATAATCTCATAGATCTTTTGTTCCTTCGCACGAATAATATCGATGTTCCCTATAGAGATACATTAAGTTAAATGAATCCCTTATCTAACAACCCTGATAATTGCTTTCTTTAACTCCAGAAGTTCCATTGGTGACATTCTATATGATGCTTCTAATATGGGTTCAATTCCTGGAATCAACTCTATGGTAAAGTCCAATTCTTGGTGTGAAGGTAAACTTAGGAAATCATTCGGAAACTCATACACTACTGGTATCTCAAACATACTCGGAGGCTCTTTGTTCCCTTCTACTGCAAATATCTAGCAAATGTGCTAATCCTTTGTTATGTCATCCATTTCCTCACTTACTTCCACTATTAATAATTTCATTCCCCGTTCTCCAGTTTTACCTTGAAATACCACCTTACCCTCATCTAAGATCACACTTTTATTTCAAAAATCCACTTCAACCTTATATTTGAACAACCAATCTATTTCTACAATAATTTCATAACCTTTTATTGATAATGCTATCAATTTTATTAGATATTTCTTTCCTATGGATTTGAAGTTGCCTATTATCTACTACTTTTCTTGCCAACACCTGTTCTCTAGTAAGGGTTCTCACTTCATAAGTGGCCTTAACTTTTATGGCATTCATTTCATTATTTCACATGAACTCCTATCCAATAAATGAATGTGGGGCTCCAATATCGAACAATGTATATGCAGTTTGTTCATTCATAATTATGTTACTTGAAATAAATACTACTATTATAGTTACTTATTATTCATTTAGTGTTATATTTAAGGTAATCTATTTCTTTGGTTCCTAATATTCATCTACCCTAAAACAAATGTTTTGCATTCAACTTATAAGTAAGAAGAGGTATTAGATTACATACCTATCACTATTCTCGGCTCATTTTCATCATTCTCCATATCATCATCAGAGACATCATAGAAATATACCTCAATCTACTTATTAAACTCTTCGATATCTTCTTCTATACTTTCTATTATGAAGACCTATGCTGGAACTATAGTGGTTTCTACTCCATCAAAGTTCTTAACTCCTAGCGTTACCTATCTACAATACCTGAAGAAGTGCCTTAACTTTCTAGACCTATAGAATTTCACAGTTTTCATCTTTGGGCATCCTCGTGATATATGATTTGAATCTCTACATAAATAACACTAGCCTTAAAACTATGCACACTAACTAGGAAAGTGTTATGCTCTACATTTCCAACATTTTATATTCCTTTCCTTATCATAGAAAGTATATCCTACTTTAGCTTATGTAGGTCTATTAGACATTGTTGCCAGCTTTTTCCCTTTTTGACTCAAATTACTACCAGTACCTAGAGATGACCTCTTAAAGTAGGTCAGAATAGAGTGACTCCCCTTAACTTCTTGCTCCATTGCTCTTGCATAGCCAATCAGTTATTCTCTAATTGTTGGGCTCTATCCACAATGGCATGATAGGTAGTAAACTTGTAATCCATTAGCTTACATCTTATTGTTAGGTTGAATCCATTAAGGAAAAGGTCTTTCTTCAACACTTGATTATCTAAATATGACTTAGGTGTGTATTGTAACAGTTGATTAAATTCATTTTCATATTAGGCTACATTCATTATACCTTTCTTCAATTCCATCATCTATCTAGTCATTTGGTTCTATACACTCATAAGAAAATATTATTTCTTAAATTCTTCTCTAAATACTTGCTAAGTAATTTATCTTGTGATTGATCTTGCCTTTGAATCCCACCAGACACGTACACTTATCTTCAATAAGAAAGTACCATAAGAGACTTTTTTTATCATCAAGAATCCTAAAAGCTTCAAAACTTCATTTAATTTATGCTAACCCATCATCTGCTAAAGCAAGCTTTTCCATCTCACCTTTAAAGTGTTAATTTGCTTCCATGAATTGAGGAAGCCTATTTACTTCTTGGGGTTGATTTCCTCTAGGTTTGACCTGTGGTTGCTTTTGATCTATAGCATTTCCACCCATTATGAGATGCTAGATCAAAGCTCCCTATTGCTGAATTATGGTATTTATATTCGCAAGCATCTATCAAAACTAGATTGGATCCATCATATTTGGTGGAGTAGGTAATGGTAGTGGTAGTAAATCGTTTCTAAGAGGTTCCTTTAGTACAAGAGGATTAGGAGGTGGCATGACATTCTCAGGTCGCTCATCTGGCTCTTTATTCACATTCTTAACTATAGCTATAATCATAATAACAAACTATTTATCTTATGCTCAACGTATACAATCTAATAGTTAGTATAAAGTCAAACTACTTGAAAATCTGTATGAATTGAAAGTCCCCTACTTATACAACATAAATATAAATTAGCCATTGATCTTCCAACATAAAATTAACTCCCATATTCACTTGTAACATTATATCCTTGCTTATATAATGATGATAACAGATATATATCACCTATCATTCGTGTCCTATAATTCCTTCATATGAATTGTATACAATACAAATATTAAACAATTACACACTTTTTTTCTCATGTAACTACATATAAATTACATTTAGATTTTTGATAAATTTCACTTACATCCTAAGAGACTATAAACTTTAACATTACAAAATTAAAAGATTACATACTGGATTCCTAAATACATCATTTTTATTTACAACTTCATTTACTTATATACATGAGTCTATTTACATCTAATACATAAGTTGAAAACCAAAATATAGCCAGAATTTGCAAAAGTTACACCAAAATTTAACATTATATCAAAAGACAACATATGACCTAGATACATCAAAAAACAACTAGGTTACTATATCACAACTATTATCAAAAGGCTAAGATTTGCTAAGTTAGGCAATATAACTAGTCATCTATTGGCTTCACCGACTACATAAACCCTTAAAGGCTGTTGCTTCCTCGATAGGAACTCCATCCACTTATCCTTCTTCTTCAAATTTTTCTTTTTCTACTTCTGTAAAATATGAACTAAATAGTACGAGTTCTGGTGATTCAGGTATCATAATTACTTCATAAACTTCATCCTTATTCTTTACATAATCATCAGTGGCAATCACTTTAAGCTCGACTTTATTAATTTTTACAAAAGGTTCTTCTCCATTCATTTTATTACTTCTAGTTACACCTTCTAACATACGTTCTAACATATCTTCTACTATAGATTCTTCCTCTTTTAGATCTTCTTAAGATCCTCTTCTTCATTCACTTCTACATTTACTTGTATATTTTAATGTGGGTTTTCTTGTGGCTCATCAAGGGATTTATGGTCTTGAGATTACAAAGGTACTTCTACCCTAATTTTTTCCATAACAGTTGGAAAATACAAAATTAGTTACATAATAGACAAAATTCCTTTTGACTGCGAGTGCCTTTCTCAAAAGCTGCTATGGTAGTATCTCATTATACACTGGTCCTAACTTATTCTTCATCATTTGCTAATTATCCTTCAAACTATGGGATAACTCACCCTTGTAAGTTAATATGATCTTGTCAATAGTATGAAATAACTGCCAATCAGCCATGTCCAACAACAACTTCTACATTCGAACTCGATAATCTATAGGAGACTCATCACCTTCTCAATTAAAATGCATCTAAGCATATATAAGTCCATTTTTAAGAATCTGAAATAATTTAAATCCTTAAATTAGTTTCATTCTTTATAATACTCATAATAATTTACTTATTAAATTCTCATACATATAACTTATACATATATCTATATACAAGTTTAAATCTTTTACGACCCGATTATTCCCTTACTCTCTCGTACCTAAAATGTCTAGTTGATTTTAATCACGATGCTGTAAAGCTCAATTCTTAGGAAACTGGCTTTGATAACAACTAAGAATTGTTACTACTCGAATGGGTGGAGTCGTAACATCTTGCCATGTAAACTAATTTATGATAGAAGTTGAACTTATAGCTGCTATAATAGATATAACCGAGATAAGGTGTATACGACTCAAATAGTTTGAAGTGTCCAGCAGGGTATCTATTATAATTAGAACTAACAGTATTTCCTTCAAAACATTTACAAGAAATCTTGTCGTGCATACCTTTAATACTTAACCCATATTTACATAATTATATGTACATCAAAAGTTTACATTTACTTCAAAGAAAAGTCTAAAAGTCACAAGTTTTAACACATATATTTACAGACTTCACTAGAAAACTAGTGGTCACTTAAGGAGACTAACTAGTTTTCTCAAAAGACCAAAACTTCAAAGGTGATCCAATTCATTAGCCTTTATATATGTTCTCACTCTTCAATCCGTTTTGTACTCACCTATTGATGGGAATTAGCCTTCGATTATATCCAAGCTGAGGTAGACCTGTCTAAAGCCAAGGCCTATCAAAGCTTATCGAGGCCGAATAGTAGCCAGAAGGATGAGAGGAAGGAAGATAAATACTTAGCATCAACTCTGTTGTCAACAGAGGTGCTGAGATACCATAAGGCCGAGTACTCAAGACCAAAGAACCACTTGGCACAGCACCAAGAGACTCGTGTTGACTAATTCTAGGATTCGATAATTATAGGTTGACCTTTTTAGTGTCTCAACCAAATACCACAAGACTTTAGGGACTCTTTCCTAAACCTACACATCCAACTACCAACCTCGTTCGGTTTGGATACTATTCATTCTAGGACATGCTTAGTGATTGCATGCCGACTCCCTTGTAAAACGTACATTTTTGTATTCTTGTATATGTTTTCTTTTATTTTATTTATGGACCCAATTCTTTAGGATTTAAGGCCTTATACATTATTTACAGTTTTGCTACTAAGGTTTAAGTCTTGCTATAAATAGTAACATCTGTAAACATCAAAAGAGATAGAGATGTCAATGTACGAAATTGGATAGAAAAGTATATTCTTGCAATTGGAATCTTTTCCTTTTTGAGCAAAGGCTACTCTTGAGCTAGCATTTGTTGGATTATCGAGTATAGATTAAGCTTTTTAATCTTTCTAGTGTTCTTATCGATCTTAACCTTGAGATTGTGGCAAACCCCTTCATTTGAACCGATTAGTGAGTTGCATCTAACCTTCATTTGAATCCCGAGCAACATTTAGTGTTTGTGAGTTATATCGAACCTATTTTGAGGTTAAACCCCTGATTGTATCTGTGTCTTAGTATGTGATATCCATTCACATTCACCGTTAAAACAAACTATCTCACTTCTTGTCTGTCAGTCCCATCTGACCCCGTTTTTTGGGTTTTTCGAGATTCCCTTCTATTTCATTGATCCGTATCATCTTGGTATTAGAACTTAGCGAGACATGTGTGTTAGTGTTCTTTAATATTTGACTCATGGTTTGTACCTCCCTATTAATCATTATTTTGTAGTGTAATGTGTTGTTCGTAGTAGTTGTTTATCAGTAGTAGTAGCTGCAGAAGCCAAGTGTTGGTAGTTGCAGAAGCCAAGTAGTGGTTGTTTCTAGGTTACTGTAATTGTGTTTTGTTGTTTGTTCAATTTTCTGGAAAATTATTGTACAGACAAGAATGTCAGAGGATAATGCCAATAATACTGGTGGCAATCCTCATGGAAGTTTAAGACAACATGTTGATAACTTAGAATATCAGATCCAGAATCTCATTGATTCCATCTAGGAGCTTTCCAATTTAGTTAGAGGTTATAGATGTGATGGCCGAGAAGAAAGAATGGAATGAACACTGACCTATAGAAGTTGTTCTAATGAGCTTGATAATGATGAACGATAGTCAGAAGAGATGTCGAGTTGAGAAGAAGAGAACACCATCCAATGTGGAAAGGAGGTAATGACAGGAGTATTGACTCTAAGTTGAACCAAGGAGCCTGAAGAAGAGAACCGAGGTTGAGGAGAGATGTGGTCGAGCAGAGCTCTAACAAAAATAGCTAAACCGAGGTGAATCAACTAGCTTGGAATGCAAGGGATGAACCTCGAGCATCTGGCCGAGGACTTGACAGTGTCAAGTTGAAACTGCTGACCTTCAATAGAAGTAGCCGACTTGAATAATTCCTTAGCTGGGTTCCTCAAGTCGAGAAGTTGTTTGAGTGCTACAAGTATGATGATCGAGTAAAGGTTAAGTTGGCTTTCTTATCCCTTGTTGAGTATGCAAGTCTTTGGTGGGATAAGTTAGTTGCCCAGCGAGATGCTGAAGGAGAGGAGCCAATTAGAACTTGGAGGCTTATGAAATGTTTGATGAATCAGCGGTTCGTGTCGACTTATTTCAAGCAGGAGGTGCTCCATGCTTTCTATAACCTTAGATAGGGCTGAAACACTATTGAAGAATACTTGCAAGAGTTTGGAACTCTAATGATGAGATGTGAGATTGCTAAGCCATAGGACTGTACCATTGCTAAGTTCTTGAGTGGACTCCGAGATGATATAGCCGACATAGTTGAAATGTAGCCGTTCAACTCTCTGGACAAGCTAATTAATTTGGCCTGAGAGTAGAGAGACAAAGGAGAAGAAGGCATTAGAAGTCGACTAGCCAACCTCAACAAGGTAGCCCTAAGCCTGAGAGTTATGCCGAGAGAAGGCAAGAAAAGAAGATGGAGAAAGGAGAACCTAGCTGACCTATTTATGCCGAGAAAAAAGATTGCCAAGAAAGAGAAGGCACTCGACAACAAGACTTGAGAAGTGAAGTGCTTAAGCTACAGACACATTACTTCTCAATATCTAAACAAGAGGATTACTGTCTTGAAAGGTGAAGGACCTAATTCTCAAATAGAGAGTTAGAGTAATAAAAGCTTGGAAAACGGATTAATCAAAGAAGATATCTATGCCAAAAATCTAGATGAACTCTTATCCTTGACGAGTTGACTAGCTAACCAAAAGGTAGATCTCAGACAAAGGGAAAATTTATTTCACATGCAATGCCTAGTGAACGGGAAGACCTGTTCCTTGGTTATTGATGGAGGTAGCTGCACTAACATCATTTCTGCTGAGTTAGTAGAAAAGATGAAATTGCCGACCTACCCGTACCTTCGACTTTATGGATTGAAATGGTTTAATGACAAGGGTATGGTCCATGTGCATAAAAGAGCATGAATCACATTCATGGTAGGGTAGTATAAGGATGAGATTGACTTTGATGTAGTACCTATGGATGCCGCGAATTTACTTCTTAGTCAACCATGGGAGTTTGATCGGAAAGTGATCCATGACGGATTCCTCAACACTTCACTGTTTGGAAGGATTAGAAGAGATATCTCTTAACATTGATGAGCATTAAGGAAATCTAGAGACAATTGGTAGCCATGGTAAAGCAAAAAGGGAGAAGGAGCTTACTTGACATCCCAAACCATACTTAACATTTAATGTCAAAGATAACTTCCTTTCAGACCCGTGGTAATGATGGGAATTGGCCTCCGACTATCTCCAAGCCAAGGCAGACTTATCTAAAGCCGAGGCCTGTTAAAGCTTGTCGAGGTTAAGTAGTAGCTAAGAGGACAAGAGGAAGGAAGACAAACATTCGGCATCAAGTCTATTGTTAGCCAAGTTACCGAGATACCATAAGGTTGAGTATTCGAGACTAAAGAACTACTTGGCATAGCATTGAAAGACTCATGCCTATTAATTCTAGGACTCAGTAATTATAGGCTAACCTTTTTAATGTCTTGACCAAACACTACAAGACTTCGGGGACTCCTTCCCAAACTCGTACATCTAACTACTGACCTCATCTGGTTCAGATACTACTCCTTCTAGGACATGCCGAGTGACTGCATGCTGACTCCCCTTATGATACACTATCGGTCAACGGTCCCATTACTAATGCATGCCCCTAAGGCTTCTAATCCTTCTTTTGAAGAATTATCTCTCGACAACCTGTTGATGACGAGAAACTGTACATTGAAGAAAGGTGGTTGAATTCCCTGAGCTCCCCACATTGTTATACATTGATTTGTATACTCAATAGTGATGATAGCAACCATTCCCTTCCCGAGGACCCTATGCTGAGTACTCCAACAAATTGCTACTAAGAATCTATTGTAGAGTAACAAAAGACTCACTTAAACGGTTGATTAGTTTTCTCTCGGCATACCACCATTTCTCTCATCCCAGCCCCTTTAGTGTCATAACATTTTGACCCTTCCTGCTTATTGTGCTTAGAGAATATTCATACAGGACCAATGCTGCGCTGCTAGCTATCTTCCTCCTCTTACATTTAACTACTTTTCCATTTTTGATTTGTTGTCCTTTTTACCTTTTTTGTATGTACTAGGAATCCCCTTTTGTAAATACTTTCTTGTAATTTCTTTATTTATAATGCTGCCTTAGGGACTTACTATAAATAGTCCTTTTCTCTCAGAAGCCGAAGATAACTTACATCTTAATACTGAATACTCTGTTCTTGTGAGACAATCCTCTCCAAGTCCGTACCCCTTACACTCTTATCTAATCTTACCGAGTAATTCAGGATTAGTGGCGGGTGGACCTTAGCATCAACTTGTAGTCATATCAAGTGAGGCGTCAAGTCATATTATGTTCGTTGGTGAGTCATATCCTTCGAGTAGCTTTATGTTAGTTACTCTTGTTCGATTGTGGATCATTTCTCTCTAATTTTCTTCGATATCCTGAAGGACCCATTTTATTTCAATTCTGCCTCAGTAAGTCCTAATGATAATTAAGCTCCTAGGCACACCATATATGGCTGGTATCAAAGCTTGAGGTTGAGACCAAGAGCTGTGTAATGTTAGTTTACTGTGTCTGCTGTTAGAGATATTTGTGTGTAGAAAGCATTTGCATGAAGTATCCTTGCTGAAGCTTGTATTGAGAATGTCAATTCCTAGTGTACAGGGAGAGATTCACGATGTTGAGAGTGGCGCTCTGGTCATGGTCGAGTTAGCCAACAAACACCACATACTACTGATGAGCAGATACAAACTCTTGCTGCTATTATGGCTAACTTAGCTGTCTCAATAAATAGGGTCTTAGAGGCTAGGTCGCATGAAAGAGTTACTAAGTAGGGCCGAGAAATGAGAGATAGGCTAAGGAAATAGATGAACAAGCGAGCTTTGGAAGCGTTTCCTATGAACTAAGCACTATCGCGACATTTCGTTAGAGTTACAAGAAGAAGGTTAGAGTTGGATTAAGTGGAAGAGTACGAAGAGGAAGAAGACCAATATGATAGGATGGAAGAGCGTGAGTTCAGAGCACCAGGAGGTGCGAGCATCTTAAAGTATAGATTCTGAGCTTCAATAGGTTTGGTAGTATTGAATACTACCTTGACTGGGAAGATAAGATTGAAAAGATATTCGACTTCTATGATTTCGAATATGCTGTCCGCGTTAGAATTTTTTGCATATGCGGCAATGTGGTAAAAGAAGCTATAGAATGTTCATTTGAGGGCTCGATGTAAAGTTTGAACATGGAACAAAATGAAGAGAGTTTTGTGAAGTAGGTTCATTCTCGAACACTACGAACAAGACACTTTTCGATGACTCTAAGTCTTGAGGTAAGGTAACAAATCAATAGACGATTATGTCTGAGAGTTTTAGTTACTCATGATACGATATGATGTTGACGAGCTTGAGACCCAAACTATAGCATTGTTCATCTTGGGCTCCGTGCTGAGATTGGTCACATCGTGGAATTGTAGAGCCTTACAACTCTAGGTGAAACCATCCTTGTAGTTTAGAGAGTTGAAAGGCAATGGTGGAACCAGGTTAGCTGAATGTCGAGTAGTAGAACCATGATGCCAAGTAAGAGTGGCCTGTCGAATCGAGCAGGGAGTAATAGGGCATCAAATAAATTTGAGGTTGAAAATCGAGGCCACATGCTAAGCCGACCAAACGAGGACCGAGGTAAGAGCAAGACCGAGGAACCTGAGATCCAAAGAGACTATGGTTGAGCTTCGGACAGAAAACTTAAGAAATCAAATGTTTTAAGTGTCTTGGCTATAGACATATAGCTAGTTGATGTTTGAATTGTCGAGTCATGACCATCAAGGGAGATAAGCCCTAGTTTGAAATAGAAAGTGTGAGTGAAGGAGAGGAAGAAGTGAAAACCAATCAGATGCTAGAAGAATTTGAGGAAGATTCGGGAGCTGAGATACCCCCTGAAGTCAGTGCTGAATATTGCTTTGTTGTTCAATGATCTCTTAGTACTTTTATGGTTAATGAGAATGAGAAGAGAGAGAACCTCTTTCATACAAATTACCGGGTGAATGGCAAGCTATCCACTGTAATCATTGACAGAGGGAGCTATACCAACGTCATTACATAAGGAGTAGTAAATGCTATGAAATTGCTAACTCTTCCATACCCCAAGCCATACAAGATTCACTGGCTGAATGAGAGGGGAGGATTACACGTTTCCAAGCAAGTCAGAGTGCCAATCACTATTGGTGATAGATACAAGGATGAGGTGCTGTATGACGTCTTGCCCATGTGTGCATCCCACATATTACTCTAACGACTGTGGCTATTTGACTTAAAGGTGTTACATGATGGGTATAGAAACACCTACATGTTTCAAAGGATGGGAAGAAAGTTATATTGATGCCAATGAGTCCTAGGGAAGTGTAAGAAGCCCAGGAAAAGGTTGCGAGATCTGTACAGCAAAAGTCCTTAGTAATTTCCCTAGCTTAGTTTACACGAGAAGTCAAACCCGAAGGCTATGTACTCCTAGAAGTTAGAGAGGATAAGAACTTACTTGCAGAAGTACTACAACTACTTCAGGAATTTACTAAACTATTTCCGTCCAAGATGTCGAAAGGATTACTTCCCTTAAGAGGAATTGAGCATTGCATTGATCTTCACCCTGGAGTAGCCCTACCAAATTGACTCGCTTATAGAATCAATCTTGAATAGGTAGCTGAGTTGAAAAAGCAAGTTGATGAGTTATTGGATCATGAATATGTTCGTGAGAGCATGAGCTTATGTGCTGTCCCAGTTGTGCTAGTACCAAAGAAGGATGGATCGTGGAGGATGTGCATTGACTACCGTGCCATCAACAAGATTTGCTGTTATGTATCGATACCCAATCCTACGATTAGATGACATGCTTGATGAGTTGTATGGTGCCCGCATCTTTTTGAAAATAGATCTAAAGAGTGGCTATCGTCAAATATGAATGAAATTAGGAGATGAATGGAAAATAACCTTTAAGACTCAGGATGGTCTATTCGAGTGGATGGTTATGCTATTAGGTTTAATTAACGTGCCAAGTACATTAATGCGGCTTATGAATTATGTGCTTCGAGCATTGATAGGAAAATATGTTGTGGTTTATTTTGACGATATTCTGGTCTATTGTGTCCACCTTCTTGTTCATATTGAACATTTGAGATTGGTGTTTAACATACTTCGTAAAAAGAAATTATTTGGTAACCTGAAGGAATGTGCGGTCTATTAGAGCGAGGTTGTATTCCTCAGATATGTCGTTTCAGGGAGTGGAGTTCATGTTGATGTGGAAAAGGTCAAGGCTATTAATGAGTGGCCTACGCCAATAAGTGTAGTTGAAGTCAGGAGCTTCCATGGCCTAGCCTCTTTCTATCGAAGATTTATCCGGAACTTTAGCTCCATAACTGTACCGTTGACTGAATTGACTAAGAAGAACGTTAAGTTTAAATGGATAGAAAAGGCTTAGAGGAGTTTTGAAGATTTGAAGTGTAAGCTAACGTTCGCTCCATATTTACCTTACCAGATTTTGAGAAGGTTTTTGAGGTTGAACGTGATGTGTTTAGTATCGGCATTGGTGCTGTACTTATGCAGGAGCACTGACCTATTGCTTACTTTAATGAAAAACTTCGAGGTGCTACCTTGAATTACTTAGCCTATGACAAGGAGTTCCATGCCCTTATCTATACACTCTAGAATTGGTAATGTTACCTGTTGCCAAATGTGCATTGAATATTTAAGGGGTGTAAGGTGTGTAAATATGCTAAAGGGAGGAGAGAGCCCTATGGAGAATATATGCCCTTGCCAATTCCCGAGTGGCCATGGATTGATATGAGCATGGATTTCATGCTTGACCTTCCCTATACGTCGAGAAGATACAATTCGATCATAGTGGTGGTGAATTGGTTCAGCAAGATGGGCCACTTCATTCTTTGCCATAAGACTAATGATGCTTTATTCATCATTAACATCTTTTCACAGGAAATTGTATGACTCCATGGAGTGTCGAGAAGTATTGTGTCTGACCATGATTTGAAATTCACGAGCTTCTTTTAGAAAACCCTATGGAGGAAACTCGATGCTAAGCTCTTGTTCAGTACCTCTTGCCACCCTTAGATAGACAACCAAACTAAAGTAGTTAACAGAACTGTCAGTAGTGTCCTACGGGCTACTATTGAAAAGAACTCTCGTAACTGGGATTTAGGCCTACCAATCATTGAATTTGCCTATCATTGGTCAACTCATAGCTCCATTGGAACATCACCGTTTGAGTTGTTTATGGACTTAACCTGAACCTACCCTTGGACTTAGTTAACAGTCCATTTATATAAGGGGAGAGTCAATCTGGCTTGCAACGTACCGAGGAGTTTCATAAGTTACACCAAAAAATTGTTGAGTAATTAACCAAGACTATAGCTCGATAAAAGGAAATGGGAAGCCGCGGAAGGAAACAAACATTTATGCTCTTAGGGACCTTGTCTGGATCCATCTTAGGAATGAATGCTTCCTTCGCAAAAGGACGAACAAATTATCACCCAGAGCGGATGGACCCTATAGTATCCTGAGGCGCCTTAATGATAATGCCTACGAGATTGAGTTACCCAAAGGTTTCAGCGTATCTACCACATTCAACATCACCAACTTAACTCCATATGTGCTCGATGATGGCAAAGTCCAAGATTTGAGGGCAACGGTCCCAATACTCGTATGTACCTCCAAGGCCTCAAATCCCTCTCTCAAAGAATTCTCTCTTGTAACTTGCTGATGACGAGAGATTGTACATCGAAGAAAGGTGGTTGAACTCCTTAAGCTCCCCACATTGTTATACATTGATCTATACATTTGGTAGTGATGATGCTGACCATTCCCTTGTCGAGGATCTTGTGTCAAGTATTCCAACTAACTGTTGCCGAGAATCTATTATCGAGTGACGAGAGATTCACTTAAACGGTCGAGTAGTTTTCTCTTAGCATACCACCATTTCTCTCATCCTGACCCTTTTAGTGTCGCAACATTTTGACCCTTCCTACTACTATGCTTAGAGAATATTCATACGAGACTAATGCTATATTACCAGTTGTCCACCTTGTTTGACATTTAACTACTTTTCCATTTTTTGTTTGTTGTCCTTTTTACCCTTTTCGTATGTACTAGGAATCCCCTTTTTGTAAATACTTTCTTGTAATTTCTTTATTTGTAATGCTACCTTAAGGACTTACTATAAATAGTCCTTTTCTCTCATAAGCTGAAGATAACTTACATCTTAATACTAATACTCTGTTCTTGTGATACAATCTTCTGCAAGTCTATACGCCTTACACTCTTATCTAAGCTTATCGAGTAGCTCATGATTAGTAGTGAGTAGACCTTGACATCAACTTTTGCATCATATCAAGTGAGGCATTAATTCGTGTTGTGTTTGTTGGCGAGTTACATCCTCTAAGAAGATTCACCTTAGCTACTATTGTCCTAGTGGTAACTGAGCTCTTAGGGATACTACCTTGTAAAACACACAGTTTTGTATTCTTGTATATGTTTTCCTTTATTTTTTTATGGGCCCAATTCTTTGAGGTTTAAAGCTTTTTATATTATTTATAATCTTGCCACTAGGGTTTAGGACTTGCTATAAATAGCAACATCTGTAAACATTAAAAGAAATAGAGACATCAATATATGAAATCAAGTAGGTAAGTATATTCTTTTGATTGGAATCTTTTCCTTTTTGAGCAAAGGCTATTCTTGAGCTAGCATTTGTTGGATTATTGAGTATAAATTAAGCTCTTTAATCTCTCGTATGTTTTTATTGGTCTTGACCTTGAGATTATGGCGAATCCCTTCATTTGAATTGGTTAGTTAGTTGCATCTAACCTTCATTTGAATCTTGAGAAACATTTAGTGTTCGTGAGTTATATTGAACTCTACTTTAAGTTTAAACCCTTGGTTGTGTTTAGGTCTTAGTGTGTGATATCCATTCACAGTTGCCGTTGAAACCAACTATCTCACTTCCTATCCGTCAAACCCATCCGATCCCCCTTTTTGGGTTTTTCGAGATCCACTACTGTTTTGTTGATTCGTATCATCTGTAGTTGGCTATAACGTTGCATCTTTACTTTTAGTCAGTACTTGTAATAGAATTTATAGGGATTTGAGCATAACTAACTTAGTAAATGGGATGGAGACAAACGAGTAATATACAAACACAAACAAGGTTATTAATTATAATTAAATGCAATGCAATCAATCATATGCAACATCATGCAATGTTATCAGGTCTATTGTGAAATCAAAGAAATTGCATTTGCTCTAACCTAGATTGAGGAGTTTCACATGACTTAAATCAGACCAAACTCAAGATTATGCAATAAAGAACACCCTCCTTCCTAGATTACCTTTGAACCATGGCCCTAACCTTATTGTGACCTCTTCTCTTGTCATTTAGTTCGATTAATGGTGAAGAAAGGATCATTTTAGCTATACTTATAAAGGGGGTTAGTATTTGGTCTAACATACCTAATTATTTTCCCTAATGGGTTGTTATGCATGTCTAATTAGATTAAAAACTAGATTTTTGTTAGTTTTATTTAAGAGTGGCTAAGCAAGTTCAAATAAACCAACAATACGAAATATTGTAGAGTAGCATGTCAAGGAGTTCGACTCCCATCACAAAACTGTTTATCAACCACACACATAGCATGTGCATAGGTAACAAGTTACAACCACAAACAAATATAGTCTTAAGCCTCCAAAGACATTGTTATAGTATCCCAACAAGTGGTAAAGCCATGATCCCAACTTACTTGGTAAAATGCCACATGGTCTCCTAAGCATTATGTATGTGGTTTTCGTTAATGATCCTTAAAAATCAATCCACGACTTTAGTTTTTAATCACTATATGAGGTAAGAATTTATTTCCAATACTAAGTATATTTATATTTTTAGTTAAGTAAGTGCCTTAGTTATTTATTAAGTTTTAGTTAGGTGAGATAGGGTTTGACCTAGTTTCTAACTAAGGTTCCAACTTTCTTCCTAAATAAGCTATATTTAAGAAGTTTCTAACTTACATTCTAACTTTGAAATAGGTATAAAGTCCAAGTATAGACTACTTTTTGACCTGAATCAAATTTTTAGCACATTCTAATTATTCACTACCAAATTACATTTTGACTTGCTTTTTGATATAGTTTCTGACCTTACTACTACTTCACATTTACTCTAACTTACTATGAGTTTCCAAAACTCCAATACGCTGTATAAGTAGCAAGTATCAATAAAGTACTTCCATCATGTACACCCTCTTCCGTTATATCATCCATTAATTTGCAATTACATTAGAACTTGGAGAATTGACCTTAAACCACCTAATACCCATTTTCACTTAAAAATTATCGTTGTTAAACTTATGATAAACTATTTTCAGTTGCTACATGTAGATAGATATAGGTTGTAACATAATTTTATAAAGAATTGATCAAGCTCTTTAGTGAAACCACATCTTTGACACATTATTTATGTGAAAATGAAAATTTTCCAAAAATTCAATGATAACTTCATAACATCAAAATATAACATCTTGGGAGTATGCTCATAAAATTTCAAGCTGAAACTACACTAAATGGTTTTTCAAAAATTTGATAAAAAATTAGTGTACAGGACGTTTTTCTTAAGGATTGTATACTAGCACTCATATTTCAAAAATCTGATTTGAGGTTAGAGTTCCTTATGCAAAAAATACTTAAGAAAACCTAGTTTCAAAATTTTTGGAACTCATTTAGTTTTTTTCCCTAAATTTAGTTAATGACGACAAAATTGGTGACTAACTAGGAATATAATGCTTCGGCCAACATAAGGAAGAGAGGAGTTGTTTGAAGCAACCACCATCAGCCACTCCTTTAAGCAAGCACTAAGTTTTACTTCCAATTGATTGTTTTCTTCGGAAACTCACTAATCCCCTTTTTCACACACTAAGTTTCCTAAGTTTCTTATGTTAGTTTTTCTCTCTATTTTCCTTTCCCAGAATTTTTCTAGAGCTCAAATTGATCAAAACTTTCATCATGTAAGAGTGTTGGGTTTTTATAATATGGTTGGATTAGGTTTTGCAAATTTTTCCTTCCTAATAACTTTTATTTCCCACTTGGTTTAGGTGTCTTCACTTAAGGACTCTAAAATTCCTTAATCTTACAACTAGCTCTTAGATTTGCCATGATATAAGGTTGGTCTCATGAGTGCCATGTGATTTTTCTACAAATTTTTCATATTTTTACTTATTTATTTGGTAATATTTACATATTTTTGGTAATTACAAGTACATATAGTTATATCTTAATTATACTTGATGTATATACATGTCTTCTATACATTATTAATTATATTACTCCTATAATTTATTTCTAAGTGTTTATTAATTTTCGGGACCTAATTCCTACATTATCAATAATTATACAATATTATAGTAAATTTTCACTATTTGAGTTATATTTTTAATATTTTATTATAATTTAAATTTTCAGTCTACGGGAGCTCCTTAACTAATGTTACTAAGTCCCTTGTGAATTTCTACCCTAGTCGAGTTACCTTCCTAAACGTTCTAAATTGGTTATCGAATCTAATTGTACAAGTATGAGGTTAGCAATTTATAAACTAAACTGCAAATCTGAAAGTTTAAGCAACGTTAATTAAGAGATACCCATTTGATGCTTCTCTAAATGTTTAACCATAAAATTGCATGATATAGTGACTGTTAGGGCTTTGGTGAAAAAGAATTATGAGGTAACTTATATATATATATATATATATATATATATAAGTACACTAAAGATACACTAGATTTGTGATAATCGTTAAATTGTATAAATCATTTTATCACCAAAACCTGATTAATTTGACTTATGTCATTGATTATCACAAATCTAGTGTTTGAAATCAAATAAGGATTTGTGCTTGACTTTGCTGTATGAAATCAAATAAGGATGTGAGATTGAATCATATTTTACAAGAAAATCTAAATTTAATCACTTCCATTCCTTCTCATGTTAAAATTTTTTATTTAGCAAGATGAAATGACTTAGAATCAATTGGTGTAAGTTTTGTTTCTATTTTGTTAGTTTGCTCTTCCAATAGAATTTAGAATAAAAAAAATTATATTTATATACTTATATTATTCAAAAGTATGAACATTGGTATCTAGGGAGAGGTCATATGGCTAAGCTTTAGGGAAGTTGTTGAAAATCATGATGGATCGTGATCAATCAAGATACACAGGTTGCATGACTTACTCGCATTGGTAGCAGCCACCTGCTATTCTAGAAAAAGCAAAAAGGTAAATAAAAAGAATTTTGTTAAATAAATTTATTAGTACAATTGAATCACTTAACCTAAGTTTAGCTCATGAATTTTTATTTGTATTGCACCTTTTTCTTTCTTAGAGGATGATTGGCACTACATATTATATTTCTCAAGCCTTAATCAATCACCTTACCCTTAAGCCAAGGTACCATTGGTTACCACTTGAGAGGATGGCTACTTGTAAAGATTTATGTAACTTATTCAAGTGGTGGCTAGCTTAGGCCTTCAGTGCGTTAGCCTATATTTTTCTTTCTTAATTTATTTCTATATTTATATTTTATCATTTCATTAAATTCAATAGACTAATAACTTTAATATGTTAAACTAATTATCTTTGATCAATTATATAATGATACGTGTATGTTAATTAATATTAACTATCAATAATGAAATATAGGTATTATATAATATTAAAAAAAAGTATATATGAGCGATAAATAGGGAATATGCATAATCTATCTTTCTTACTTTATTACTTTTATGAAAATGATATGCTTTATAGTACCTATTGTGAGACTTGGTTTTCAATCTAGTACCTAAGACCCAAAGTGATGATCTACCTCTACTACATGTGGGACCTGAGTAGTATAGTTGATGGAAGCAATAAAGAAAAGCCATTAAAAGAAGTTTACGAAATAGGTTAAGTCAAATAACTGAACTATTTGGTACTGATGCAAATGAAGGCGTTTGAATAATTTTATTAGAATTGAGCCAAATTTTAATATAAGTTTATAAAAATTAAGGAAATAGCCTTAGTCATGTCAATTTCTTAAAATAAAGTATTTATAATATTTAATTTAATAAATTGCATTTTTATCGAGTACAATTGGTAATTATTGGAAACTCAAAATTAGAGTTTCAAATGATCATAAAACCTTAAAGATGAATAATACATATAATAAAAATATTACTTAAAACAAAATAATATATATAATGTATGTATATACCCTACATATAATTATTATGCATATATATATGCCTGATAATATGATAAATAAGCTAAAATGAGTCTAGAAGATTATAATAAATTAATAAAAGGTTATAGAAATCACAGGGCAATTGGAATTAAGGATGATAGGTATGTGGATACTATAAGATAGGTGTGAGGCATTTGGAGATTGAATATCATGCAAAGAATAGGAATAAAATTCAACAATTGCAAAGATTATAATAAATTAAGGATGAATTTTTCCACCATCTTTGAGTCTTGTAAAATCCAAGAACCCTTTCCAATATGTTTTCTATGCAAATTGAAGCTTAATAAAAATTAGAGTGGGTTGAAAGGATCAAAGAAGAAAATTAGAAAAAAAAAAGCAAAATTAGGGTGCTAAAATGAGCTTTGAATTGTATGGGTAGTTAGGGAGTTGTTGGAAATCAAAGGCTGCTACCACAAAGGGTAACAACCATTGCCCCTTACTACCAAAAAGGTGACAGAGGTTCTTGGTGACCAGAGCTAATAATTCCAATGAGGTCCTATTGTAACACGATTGTGAGTAAATTATTAAAAATATAAATAGTACCTAGAAAATTATGGAAAAAATTATTCGTACATATTTTCATATATAGAATCTAGGAACAATATAATTTTGTTTGAATTTGGTAGTTATAATATATGTCCTTAAGAAATAATAGAAATTGGAAAATTTTCAATATTGAAATAAATAGGCATAGCAACATAGTTTTGCCTTCGAAATTTTTATATAAACTACCTCATATTGATATTGAATTACTATGAAGAAATTTCTCACAAAACTATTTTCTAAATTTTTATGTGATTTTTTAGCCCTAAATTAGGTATTAAATGGTGATTTTAGTGACAAATAAACTATATTCTTAATAATCTTAATTAGATTCTGAGTTGGATTAGTTAATAAAGTGCTGGTACTGTTTTGGAGTGGTTAGATTGATTGTTAAAGTGAGAAGTTATAGAAAATTGTGGCCTTAATTGATGAAGATAATATTTGAATATCTTAATGAACTTGAAACAATTGATGAATTACGATGTAATGATGAAGAGTTAAGAGGTAATAAAATTGAGAAAGGTTGGCTTAGAGTGTTTTGTGATGCTTAAATTTGATTCCACAATTGTAACTTGAAAGGAAATTGGTAAATTGACTACTTGTAAGAAATTAATTAAAGGTGGAGGATGATTCATAGGATTCTAGTCATAAAATTTCCACTAGATCGATACTAAGAGGGTAGGTTAAGAGAGAAAATGATAAGTAAAATGAAAACCAAGGGGCTCAAAAGCTTGGTCAAAGGTTGTTTTTATTAAAAGCATTAGAAATAACAAAGTCAGAGGGTACCTGAGAGGATAATCTAGTAAGGGCCTTAAACTGGAGAAGCCTAAAGGCTGTCTGAAAGGATAGAATTGGTGTAACAAATGAACACCTATGTAGCTCAAATGGTGACTTAAAGGAATTTTTACTAGATAAAATAACTATAGAATTGCTTAAAACCAAACTCAAAGGATTTGGTAGTTTTAGAAAACTTACAAAATACATTGATTGGTCAAGATATTATGATTTGTAAAAGAGGATAGTACTAACTTAAAATCAAACTTAATGATAAGGATACTTCAAAACTCTAGTGGGAGCTGGGCTCTTGAGAGAAGTTGTTAACCACACGATTTGGCTTATGTACACGAAGAGAGCTGTTTTGGAAAGCAATGGGTATTATTTCACCAGAGGTTTAGTAGTGTAGTGGTAGTCCAAAAACATATATTTGTAAAAGAGATACTATGTTGTACATAAGCATGTAACTGTGACACTCTAAGTATGGCTCACTAATGTAAAATTTCTTACTATTGTTGGTCATATTAAAAGAGAAAGTAGTTGTGCATGGAACAAAAGAGCAGGTTAAATATAGGTTTTGCCTTATCCTTAACTCAAGGATGGAAGTAACAAACCGTCATCAAGTACCAAAAGTTAGAGAAAAATTTTTAGATAGGCACCTAGAAGGTAGGGTGTTACACCTATTGTCATTCTTGTCTTTTACATTGAATGCTTCCTTAAAACTATCCTAGAAGGCGGGGTGTTACACCTATTGTCAAATAAGTTATAAATAAATTTGTTAGAATTATAAATGAAATTATTATATAGTAAGGAATGCATTATAATTTTAAGGAAGCATTCAATGTAAAAGATAGGAGAGACCATAATCAACACCATGAACAAACATAAACTTGAAGTTGGAGTAAGACATATCAGGACCTTATAAGGGGTTTAATAGGATTGCCTAAAATTTTCATATTACATGTGTACCCATAATATGAAAGCCGCCTTTTACATTAGAGGTTGCAACACTCTAAATAATTAATTGCTAGAGTTTATAATATTAAATTTATTAACTCGTGGTAAAATATAAATGACTATGAATATTCAATATTTCACATTTTCTCAGAACCGTAGAGAATCGATACCCCCTACTAAACGAAAAGACTAGGTAGTAAAGTTTTAAAATTTAGACTTATTGTAGTTATAAAATCTAAGTACAAGAATAGTCATTACATGTAAGGTTTCAAATCAGCTTTACAATCTACCTTCAGATTCTACCTTCTAAGACATCACAACATTGGTACTCAATGCTTAGCTCTTAACCTATGCCCAGTTATCTTTCAACTTACAAAGGAAAATTGTTAGGGAGTAAGCTATATGAGCTGAGTGAGATATCCCTCATACTATACTGGAAAGCAGGTTATGAAACAATTAATTAATAAACATATGAATGTATGCACAAGCAGTATGCCAAACAATATATGCAATTGACCAATACTACATACAACATTGAATTTAATGCCCTTCGAAATAAAGGTTGGAGATACACCAACTCCTACCACAACTAAGTTCTAGCACTTGGGTTTTTAACCATATAATTAAAATTCTATATTTCAAAAAATATATTTTCCATTTCTAAAATCTAGTAGTACACAAATTCCTAGGTTTAGTGATAAGGTCTCTCCCACATTCTACACTCATACCCTATAGCGGAGGTCTTTAGACTTGACCCTCAGTTAGACAATTGGTGTCTTTAGCACCTAGTAAGCCCATAGGTTAGGGTAAGGTCATATTGTACGAGTGCATCATATTAAAATACTTTGATTCAATATATAGAAATAATCCCTACAAAACCTCTCTTTACCTCCTCATAAGGTGATGTCAGGAATAAGTAATGTAATGCATAATTGATGTATGATCCTTTTAATTTATGATAAGCCAAATACAATTAAATCAAATTATTAAGTAATCAATTAATATCAACAAACCATTCAAATCATGCAATTGTTAATCATATAACTAAATCTTCAATTATCATATTTAACAGTATATTGCACAGTAATCAACCAATGTCAGATACATAGATAACCTGAATCTCCATGCATCAAGTTATTAATATTTAATTTAGGTGCACTAACTATAAGCACAAAACAAATATAGAGTCATTGAGAGTACTCACTTGATGAAAGCCTATATGAATCCTAGCGGTCAATAAGTTGCTTACCTTCCTGATTAATATCTAGACGTAATGCTAGATAGCCTCATTAGTTTATTATTTATTTTATGATTCTCGTTCTACTTAAGTATTGTATCATTTGTAACTTTTTCATTTTACCTTTTATCTTTACATTTTTATAGTAGATTCTTATTAAGTTCAAATATGCTTCTTTAGTGATAAAGTTTAATTAAACTTTTTAATGTTATTTTACATTGCTTAACTTATTTATTGTGATATTTAGGAAATATTATTTTATCATATATGTAATTGTATTCAATTTAATCATATAAGCAATAATATTCAAATTAGTAACATTATATGGGTTTGAATTTTCTTGCTTTTTATAAGTTGTATATTAGTATAATGTTATATTATAATTTAATTGCAGTTTCTACGTGTAACAAGATAATTAGTGTTGAGCCTAATTTTTTTGGTTTTTATCTCAAATTAATTTCTCATTTTCCAATTAATCTTAAACCCTAATCCATTTAATATTAATCCTCAACGAAAGAAATTGAGAAATTTTGGTTTTTATTGAAAATAATTTTTGGAGTCGCTACCTGATCGAAGTTAGGAAAAGAAAAAAAAACCATAACCAATTGGGTAGATTGATTATAATTTAGCTACCGGTCTTTGATTTTAATTTTAAATGAAGAACCAGAGGGTTTCAAATTCGGGGGCTAACCTATTAAATCCTAATGGGTACCGCTATCTATTTATTGAAATTAAGATTATTCTTCTAATTATAATATTTTAAAAAATAAATAAATTAATTAAAAAAAAGAACCTAAGTTTCTGCATATTTTATCGTTGCCCCGAAGGTGCCTACATATCCATTAGCTGGGATCAGACGATCATAGTTGTTTAAAAAAACTTTAGTATGTTGATTGATTTTAATTTTGAAAACCGATCGAATTTATGTTGTTACCAATTTTTTTTTTTAATAAAATCTAAAACAGCCCTAACTCTTGATTGTTTTTGTTTTATAAAAAAAATGCTCTAACAATCCTATTTTTTTAAAAAAGGGTCTTTTATTAATTTTTATTTAAAGAAAAACAACTTCTTATGTGGTAAACTAAGTTTTAAGATATAACCAATCTTAACAATCTCTAAACTAATATATACGACTATCTGTCAAAACAAATTAATTCCACATGATACACTGGTATAAGGACAAATACTAAAATTCCTAAACTAACATATACATATATTATGTATTATGTCAACTAATTAATATAATAATATATATATAATAAAAAATAATCTTAACAATCCCTTATCAAACATGCATATGTCCACTTATTAAATAAATATTCACTTAAATTAATATAATGTACCTAATATATATTACACAGAAAACTAATACTAAAGAAATACCTTAAACTAATACACACACATATATATATATATATATATACACCATATTAAACCATTAAAGTCTTAACAAAATAATAATATAATAAATTAGAAAAAAAAATTGAATAGAAACCGAACCTGATTACGAGGCTACTATCATGCATGTACTATACGTAGGGGCTGTCTTTCGATGATGTTGCTGCAGTAGATTACAATGGTGTGGTCGTATTCAACTGGGTCAAGCACTGTTGTGCAGTGCGATGAAGAGACAATCGGCTATGAACTGTTTACGTGATCTGTAGTAGAGCCTCGCTTATGGATTGCCGCGTGGTTGTGTGCTGCAATGCGCGCGAGAGAGGGATGGTTGAGAACTGTTGGTGTGTCATGGCAGTGTTGTCGTATGTGACGGAGATGATTGCTATAATTGCTAATCAGTAGAGGAGTGTGGGCTCGGTTTAGTTGCTATTTTAGAGAGATGACCTGAGAGGAAGAAAGGATGAGGGTGGTTTGGTTCAGGTGGGATCAATTGAGAGTAAGTGAAAGGGGCTGATCGGAAGTATGCATTGATCGTTGCTCAGTTGATGCTGGTCGATGCTACACGCGGCTGAGTGAAGGCTAAACTGGTTGCGTCTTTGTTTGGTTTGACCACTGCTGTTTGCTCAGAGATTTGTCCAGACGTTGTAAGGAGTGGCATTACTAATCCAACGAACGTAGCTGGGGTCAGTGATCGCTTCTCAGTTGGTGAAGTAAGCTGCTGTCGAATTAGAGTAAGCGGCAGTGAAGTTGAGTTGCTTTCGTCTACTGTATTGCCGTTTGGAGTTGATCGTGCTGTATTCTTTTCCATGAACAGCATCCAGGAATTCGATTTCTTTTTTTCTGCTGTGTCTCCTTTTTTATGCACGTGTATGTACATTTTTAAGGTCTAAATTAAATCATATCTACTTATACCTATTATATTTGATTCGATAATAATTAAACTAGATTCACATTAATTTAAATCTAATTTAAGAAGATTAGATTCAGATGATTTAATTAGATATGAAGCCTATTGAGACTCGAACCCAAGACCTCAAACCAAATCCAACCCAAATACTCCAATACTTATCCATTAGGCCGTTGGACTACGCCTTGACATTCAGTACAATTAAATTGTACTTAAACTATCTGATTACTTAAAATAATTATTTGTACTAAAACTAAAATTAAAATTATTTGTTCCTAATATAAGTTACTTCATAAAAATCTACAAAACTCTTTCTAATAATTTTTTTTCTTTTATTATCATTTTTTTTGTATTTTCATCATTTGTTAATTTTTATTATTTTTATCTATTATTTTATTATTATTTTATTTTATTATTTTATTATTTTTGAATTAAGACCCTTTTTGTAAAATAAAATAAAATAATAATAATAATAAAAATTAGGATTACAAAGGGACAAAATTAGGTGTCTATTGTTGCCCTTCTTTGTGGTGAAGTTTGAGCAAAACTTTGCCACAAAGATAAAAGAGACACCATTTTTGCCTTGGGACGACTTTATCTTAAGGCGGTCAAAGCGCTCTTCGAGCTGGTTAAGACTTGAAAAATAAGGAAACTTAGTCGTGCTCTAATGAGCTGACTAACCAAGGCAGTCAAAACACCCTTTGGGCTAGCTAAGACCTAAAAACAAGGAAAACTTGGTTGTATCCTGATGAATTGACTAACTAAGGTGGTCAAAGCGCCCTTTGAGCTGGCTAAGACCTAAAAACAAGGAAACTTAGTAGTGCCCTGATGAGCTGACTAACTAAGGTGGTCAAAATGCCTTTTGAGCTGGCTAAGACCTAAAAATAAGGAAAACTTGGTTATGCCCTAATGAGCTGACTAACCAAGGTGGTCAAAGCGCTCTTTGAATTAGCTAAGACTTAAAATATAAGGAAACTTGGTCGTGCTCTAATGAGTTGACTAACTAAGGCAGTCAAAGCGTCCTTTGAGCTAGCTAAGACCTGAAAACAAGGAAAACTTGGTAGTGCCCTGATAAAAAGGAAAACTTGGTAGTGCCCTAATGAGCTAACTAACTAAGGCGGTCAAAGCGCCTTTTGAGCTGGCTAAGACCTAAAAATAAGGAAAACTTGGTATTGGGATAGTACTCAATGAGCTTTCTAAATCCTTTGAAGAAATTTTGAGTCGGGTAACGATCTGTGGGTTAGATGACTGGGAGCATAAGGAACTTTAGATTGGGATCATGCTCTAAGAGATGGCTGACTTGCTAAGAAATTGTTTTTGGAAAACAAGTTGTCATCCTTAGGGGGAAAACAAATTGCCAATGCAATGTTTTATCAGGCTTAGAATCATTACCTGGTTTCAATGATAGCTCCCAAGTAGTCCAATTTCTTATTGAGCTGTTGGATTAGAACTAACAATTCTGACCCTTGACATTGCCTTTTCTCGTTCTTTATTCCTCTTCTTCTTTCTTCTTCTGTCTCTCTCTAACCCCTTTTTTTTTTTTTTTTTTAAAAAGAAATTAATCCTGAAACGAATGTAAAACATATTCATTTCTTGAACAAAGATGTCCTATGTTGAACTTCCGACCTCAATATTAGCTTTTCGTGTAAGCATCTATTCTTAAGCAAGTTTTTCCTTATGTGCCATACGTTACTCTTTTCGAACCTAACCTTATCCTGGAAAATAGGAAACAAGTTGCCCTTTCTTGGGGGGGGGGGGGGGGGGGGGGGGTGGTTTAACCACAATAAAGTATTAAAAGAATTTTTATCAATAGTCATCGCTTCAAGTTAAGTATTTATTTTTTCTTATGCTTCTTATATGTAAGGTTTATTTGGGTTGAAGATATAGCGAGTAGTGGGGTCTTTTAGTAGAACGAAAAAAAAGACTAAGGATATTATCCAATGCTAACGACTACCAGAAACACCAACTTTGCATATAGAAAATGAAAATGAGACCACAATAATAGTAAGATTGTTTGCATTTCATAATCTAAACAAAACTTTCATTGATGCTCAAGGATAGTACATCTTCAATGCGTCAGCGTTTACTAGATCCTTCAAGTCCGAACCATCCATTTGAGACAAGATAATAGCTCCTCCAAGCAATACTTTCTTCACAATGTAAGGCCCTTTATAGTTGGGAGCAAACTTCCCTCTCGAATCAGTTGTGTTAGGCAACATCTTCCTCAGCACCATATCTCCTTACTGAAAACTTCGGGATCGTACCTTTTTGTTGAAGGCCCTGGCCATTTGTTGCTGATAGTAATTGTTGTGGCACAAAGCTGCTAATCTCTTTTCAACAATTAGGTTAAATTGCTCAACACGCTTCTTTACCCAATCAGCCTCATCTAACTAAGTTTCCAACAATATTTTAAGAGATGGGATCTCGACCTCCACTGGTAGTACAACCTCCATTCTGTATACCAATGAGTAGGGGGTTGCCCCTGTTGATGTTCTAATCAAAGTTTGATAGGCTATGAGTGCAAATGGTAACATCTCATGCCAATCTCGATATGTAATGGCCATCTTGTCAATAATTCTTTTCATGTTCTTATTGGCCGCTTCCACGACTCCATTCATTTGGGGCCGATAAGGAGTAGAATTTCTATGAATGATCCTAAAGTTTCGGCATAACTCTGACATCAATTTGTTATTCAGATTCATACCATTGTCAGTAATAATTGTCTCTGGTGTTCCATACCGAGCCAATATGTCTCTCCTGATGAACTTGACCTTTACTCCCTTTGTCACACTAGAGTAGGATGAGGCTTCAACCCACTTAGTGAAATAATCAATAGTTACCAATATAAATCGATGCCTATTAGATGCCTTTGGATTGATCGGGCTAATGATATCTATTCCCCACATTGAAAAAGGCTATGGTGCTGAGAGTGTATGCAATTCTTGAGGTGGTGCATTTATCTTGTTCGCATAGATCTAGCACAAATGGTAGCATCTAGCATGTCCGATACAATCCACTTTTACAATTAACCAGTAATATCCCATCCTCATGATCTTCTTAGTAAGCATGTAACCATTCATGTAAGGGCCACATACTCCCTCGTACACTTCTTTCATTAGCATTTTTGCTTCTTTCCCATCTACACAATGTAAAAGTGTACCGTCAAATGATTGTCGGTATAGCGTAGAATCGTTCATCAAGTACTGAGCCGCTAATCTTCTAATTAATTTTTTGTCCTTCTTCTCTACTCCATCGGGCTATGTACGATTTTGTAGAAATGTTTTGATATCATGATACCAAGGCTTTTCGTCACATGAACTTTCCATTACCAAACAAAAGGTGAGCTTTTCTTTAATTTCAATTTTAAGTAGCTGAATCTCTAGCCCTCTCGATATTTGAATCATTGGTGCCAAAGTAGCAAGAGCATCAGTAAATTGGTTCTGAACCCTTGGTATGTACACGAATGTAATTTTTTCGAAATTAGTTATCAACTTGACCAGGTGTTGGCGGTAAGGTATTAATTTTGGGTCTTTTGTCTTATACTCACCTCGAGCTTGGCCTATGATCAACGAGGAATCCCCATATACTTGTAATTCTCATATCTCCTTAAACAATGCGATTTTGAGTCCCAAAATACACGCCTCGTATTCTGCAATATTATTGGTACATAGGAAAGCTAGTCTCATAGCCATTGGAAATTGTATACCTTCAGGCAATACCATAATTGCCCCTACTCCAAATCCGGACACATTAGCTGCTCCGTCAAAGAACATTTTTCACCCTGAAGATTTTTTTACTATTTCACAATTACAATCATTTCCCGTTACTAGGACACTTTCATCAGGAAACTCAACCCGTACATCTTGAGGGGTCTCCTCGGAAGGATTCTCCACTAATTGATCCGCTAAAGCTTGCCCCCTTGATTGAACTTTAGGTTACATACTTAATGTTAAATTCTGTCAACAATATCTGCTACTTTGAAACTCTACTGATGATAGCTAGTTTTTCAGCTAAGTATTTCAAAGGATCGTGTTGTGTTATCAACTCAATTTGATAATAAAGTGTATATTGTTTGAGCCGATGCATGACCCGACCATTGCACAATAGGTTCTTTCAACTTTTGAGTATTTCTGCTCCCATTCTATGAACTTCTTACTTAGATAGTAAACGACTCATTCTTTCCCTTCTTCATCCTTCTAGCTAAGCACGGATCCCATGGATTCGGGCATTATGGTCAGGTACAAAAACAACAGCTTTCCAGGTTTATGAGCTACTAATACTGGAGGTTTCATGAGGTAATCTTTGATATTCGTGAAAGCTTCTTTGCATTCCTCATTCCAACTGATCTTCGCGTTCTTCTTTAACAGCTTAAAAAGAGGGTGGCATTTGTCTGTTAACTGTGATATGAATCGGGCTATGTAATTTAAACGCCCTAACAATCCTCATACTTCATTGAGTGTTTGTGGAGGAGGCATGTCAATTATGGCTTTGGCTTTATCAAGATCGACCTTAATACCTCTTTAGCTGACTATGAATCCTAATAGTTTTCCTAACGTCACACCAAAGGTACATTTCTCCGAATTCAACTTCAAGTGGTACTTCTTCAGTCTATCAAACAGCTTCCTCAGGTTCTCTAAGTGATTTTCCTCCTCTCTGGATTTTGCAATCATATCATCAACATACACTTCTATTTCTTTATGCATCATATCATGAAAAATTGCAACCATGGCCCTCTGATATGTTGCGCCTGCATCTTAAGCCCAAATGGCATCACCTTGTAGCAAAATGTTCCCTAGGTCGTAATGAAAGTCGTTTTTGTCTTGTCTTCTTCGGACATCCGAATCTAATTATATCTCAAAAAACCATCCATGAAAGAGAATAGATGATTTCTAGCCGTGTTATCTACTAAGACATCAATGTGAGGCAATGGAAAATTATCTTTAGACGTTGCCTGGTTAAGATCTTGAAAGTCTATGCACGTTCTAACTTTCTCATTCTTCTTCATTACTAGAACAATATTAGTTACCTATTCCAGGTAATTCGTCACTTCAATGAATCCCACTTCCAATAGTTTCTTTACTTCTTCTTTAATTTTCAGCAAGACGTCAGGTCGAAATCTCCTCAATTTTTGCTTTTTTGGTTTGACGTCTTCTTGTGTAGGTAAATGGTGGACTATAATTGACAGGTCCAACTTAAGCATATCTTCATACGACTAAGAGAACACATCTTGATACTCAACTAACAACGTAATCATTTCTATTTTTTGTTTCTCTTTTAAACTTGCCCCAATTTTAAAATTCTTAGGATTTTCTTCATTCCCTACATTAATTGTCTCAATTGGTTCATCAATAGTAATTCTACCCAGTTTATGTTTTTACCATTCCTCTTGTATATTACTGTAGTCATCGACATCGCTCCTGACGACTAACCTAGTAGGGTCGAAAGCGATATCTATATTCTAATTTTTCCACCTGCACGAGGTATTCCTAGTTTTCGCTTGGTTCATTGGATCTAAATGAGAATGTATAAAGAAAAATGTATGTGAGCAAAAGAGAAGTATAACACAACATAGGAAAGAAACAAACTAAGATTTCATTGAATAAATGGAAGTGGATCTCAAATGAGATAAAGGCCTAGCTAATTTTGAATGAAAGGTTCAATGATACATTTGAAACGAAGACTATTGAAAATAAAAATTCAGAAAATAGTAACTACGGGTCACCCCTTTACCTTAGGGAAGACTTGTTGCTATTCGTCGGGATGGAGAACCAGTTATTCAAATGATACTGGAACTTACGTAGCAAGTTCGTTGATCCTTCTTTGCCACATTCTCGGGCTTGAGTCTCTTCCCGTATGAATGTCTTAGGTAGCGGTGGAAAGGTCATCGAGGCATGGTATAATCTGTCACCTCTCTTGCCCCTTGCTTGTTTCTTTTGGAATTCTTCTACCAGGGTAGGATTGTAGCCAAGGCCGTAGGTACCGATTTGGCCTTCCTTGAATCCCATTCTTCTATCATCTTCTCCATCGGGACTACTGATCATGTTCACTTCTTCAAACATTTGTAAACCTAGCTCTTCTTGTCCCTCACTTCCTATGTAGGGTATAGTGGTCTCCTTATAGATTTCATAATCTTGATCTCCCAGAATTGTAATCACCTAGCCATTTGAGATAAACTTCAACTTTTGGTGCAAGCTCGAGGGTATGGCCCCTGCTTCATGAATCTAAGGTCTTCCCAAGAGTAGATTAAAAGATCTTGGAATGTCCATGACTTGGAATTGAATGGTAAAGTGTAGAGGACCAATACTCATAGATAAATCAATTTCCCCTATAATCTCTCTTCTAGAACCATCAAAGGCCTTAATTGTTGTGGAAGAAGGCTTAATTGCAGACGTGTCAATACCCAGCAAATCTAAAGTGGCGAGTGGGTAGACGTTCAGTGATGATCCATTGTTGATGAGCACCCTGGTGATAATTATGTCGTCACTCCTTACCATGATAAATAGTAGCTTTATATGTTTGTTCCCTTCTTCATCTAATTCGTCAGTTGAAAAAGAAATTTGATCCATTGCAAGGACAAAATTAGTGACCAGCCTCATCTTCTCGGTTGGAATTTTACGAGGGACTTTCACCTCATTTAAAGTATGAAACAAAGCCTCCCTATATGGTTCAAATGTAATTAACAAGCTCATTAACGATATTTGTGTAGGGGTCTTACTGAGTTGATCTATGATCTTATATTCACTCAACTTGATCATTTTGGTAAAGGCCAATAGCCCCTCAACACATTCGGCCACCGTTTGATTGTTTGATTCTTCTGGTATGACCTTCCTCCCATGCTCCTCTCTTGGGTGGTAAATCTTTCCTGATCGAGTAATGCCCCCGACTAGAGGACCTAATTTTTCTTGATTTACTAGGTGATAACTAAATGGGGCAGCCTTATAATTCTCTAGTGGCAATGGTACATGAAATGTGTACCTCTTCACTTCTGGTGTCTGGTTGTTGGTATAAAACTCAAAAACCTTGGGCTTCTTGTCTAAATCAATGACGTTGACAGCACAGTCATAAAAAATCATACCAATCATTAGCCGGTGGTAAGGTAAGGGATTATTGTTAACGTTAGGAATCGGAGCTTCCAAAAAATCCAACTGCAATGTCCCTTCATCTATCAAGTCCCAAATTTTGTTCCTTAGTCTCCAACACGCATCAATCGAATGTCCCACTTGTCTACAGTAGTATTCATACTTTATTGTGGGTTCAAAGATTCTCGATCAGTATCGATCACTAAGAAGTTCATACCATATCAAATTATCCCTTCGCAACTTCTCGAAGACTTGACTTAAAGGGACTGTTATCTTGTTAAATTGTCTATAAGTCCTGTTAGTTTGAAACTGGTCTCTAAACTGTTGTTGAGTGGAAGGTGGATTCGCCCTAAAAGCAACTTGAGCATTTGGTCTGGCATTTGAATTTACCATACCAACTGTAGATTCTTTAGGCTTGTTGCCGGCTGGTCTAGGACCAGATGATGATACTGGTGGTCTTCTATCTGCTAGCTCTTGCAGCTTACCGGAAGAGACGACGCTTTCAATCTTGCACCCTCCCGCTACTACTTTAGCAAAACTAGACGAGGCTTGCCCGATGAGATGGGAGAAGTAGGGCCTCTCCAAGGTGTTAATGAAAGTTGATGTAAGCTCCTTCTCGGTCGTAGGAGTAGAGATTCTTGCAGCGAAGGACCTCCATCTTTGAGCGTATTCTTTGAACGATTCATTATTCTTCTTCCGTAGGGCAACTAAGTCCATCATAGTTAGGGCTACTTCTACATTGTATTTATATTGTTCATAAAATGCTCTAGCAAGTTTCTCCCACATATTTATTTGATTCAAATCAAGTTAGGCATACCAAGTCAAGGCCGGTCCAGTTAGACTATCTTAGAATGTTTGTACCATAAGTTTATCGTACTTCTCAAGGTATGATCCTATGTCATATATGAAAAACTCTGTGATCCCTGCTTGTTCAAATCCATCACACCCTACGAGTGCCTTCATCTTCTGAGTTATCTATTATGTCAATTTCTTTTCCAATTCTTTTAAGCTGTTCGTACTAGACCTTTGGTCAACAGGTCTCGGGGCCGCATATGCGTCAGGTTCAAAGGTCGGGTTGTCTTTCGAGTAAACTCCTTCTAATTCGAATGGGTATTTTTGATATTCGTGCTCTGCTTCAAGAGTGTGTGTATTCTTCCTATAACGAGTCTTGGAGCTTTCTTCATTAGTCAGTGTTGTAGCTCACAGCAAAGCAATGCAATCTACTAGGAAGCTCATTTGTTCCACCATCTTCTCCATAACCCTTTCTATGGAACGAAACCTCAGCTCAGAGGGATCATTGATCTCAAGGTCTCCATCATTTCCTTGAGTGGTGGCCATCCTGGTCTGGGTACATTTTCTAATTGGACTTCTCTAAAAGACTTGACGTTTAGGAGCTATCTTGAAATTTTACTTGATTGTAAGATCAACTCAACAAAGGGTGAGTACATATTACATTTTTCTAAGAAAGAGTTGTTAATCGTATAAATGTAAGATGCATATCACATGAATGCGATGGAAAATTGGAAAGAAACCCTTGATGTGGCAAAACCTAACTAACTTTTATTAATTTTTGCAATTGTGAAGCTTTACATCTCTTATTCTGTTTGCATAAAAAAAAAAGAAATCTAAAGAAAATATTAAAAAAACCTTAAAATCTAAAATCTAATCTCCTAGTGGCTAGTAGGATTATCCTAAGTCTTTCTCCTCTTTTAGATCTTGGGAGCTTACTCTTCTTTTCCCTTAATCCTCTTCAGTTGTACTTCCAATGCCTTTATCTTCTGATGATATTCCTTGAAACGGTTTTCCAACTCTTGCTCTCTTTTACTCATTCTCCTGGGTTCAACTTCAACTTGAACTCCCCCCTTCTCTTTATTGCCTTCCATATCCTTCAGTCCTTTTAGTTGGTGATAAAGAAATCTTTTGGTTATCTCACTCCTGGTTATTATCCCTTTAATGGTAGGGGTGGTCTTTCTTGTGCACCAAAGAGCTCGGATGCTTTGAAGCTTGGCGACTTTATCGGCCACCATCATGCTGGGGTTAAGGAAGTCTAATGAGACAGCTTCTAATGATGGTATGGGGCTTACGTCCTCAATGAGTCCATTGGCTGGGACATATCCGGTGCAGAGGTTGAAGTCGATTAGAGGGACCGCCTTAAAGTCTTCACACCTTCTTATTATTTCCTTGCTTGCAAACCACTTGGGTATTAACAACAACTCTTCCACTTTTATACTCTGAAAGTATTGGACCCAGTAATGACTAGCTATATTTTCTGGTAACTCAACTCTTTCCTCAAAACATTTGATGAGATCATATTACTGAGTAAACTCAACCCGATTGAAATCATGTTGGTAACTTCTCATGTGGTTAACGAACCAGACCATTAGTAAGACCATATTAGTTTTTAGATCTCCTCGTTTCTTTTTCTTGAGATGGTTTAGTGACTAAATCTACTCAGCTAAAAGGGTCGGGACATATGATTTCCCTTCAAGGAATTGGGTTACGAGTTCTACAATCCTAAAGTGGACTTGACATCTATCATCAGGGAACAAGATAGTATTGAAAACCACCAATATAAAAGTGTTGACCCGGTACTGGTGCCATGCTTCTAAATTTGCACAAAAAACCTTGCGTTTTTCCCTATGCTTCAATTAAGTAGAAAACTAGTCCATGACATGCTCTAATTGAATGGTCTTTCCTTGATTTAGAACCTAGTTTATTTCAGTTTTTTTGATTCCTAACAACTTGCTGAAGATCTTTGGTGTTGCAGCTTCCAAGTCTGGGACATAGATATCATCAGTGATCATAGGAGCCCACAACAATTGGGAGTATTCTTCCAAAGTTGGGCTTAGTTGATGTGGGCCCATACAGAAACTGGTGGATTCGGGCTCCTATAAGTGGACTAAGGCTTACATTAGAGTGATTGTCACAGGGATCTACCGTAGAGAGAGGATAGGCCCAATCCTATTCTTAATAAACTCGTGTTTATCTGGTCTGAATAGTCGAAACCATGTTTGAAGCAGTTTTTGTGGCCAATGCTATAAGTGGACATGAATGTCTTCAAAAGGCACTTGAATTGATCTAGCCATGACTGATCAAAATCAAAATCAAAGTTACAATTACAACGTATTCTAAACTTTACATAAAATTATTACAAATTATTTGTAAAGAAATACTACAACTATAACTTCACAACTGCCCTTGTCCATTTAGGTCTGCCACATCATAGGTTCTTATGATTTTTTTGAAAGAAAAGTTTTCATGTAATGTAAAAAGGTGGGTTCTAAAGGTTCTTAAGTTTTGCAACCATTACGTTTTTCAAAGCAACGATTCTATGGTTACCTTTAAACTTGAGTGGGATAGCCTGATCGGCATCGGAAGATGGTTACCACACAACATCCAAAGCTTATACAATGGCCTCTCTCCTAAGGTCCTAAGACGGCCTGATTCTGATCGTGTCTACCATGCATTTATGATGCAGAAAAACAGAATAAAAGTACAAACCCCCTAAAATTACCCCCTTAAATAAACTGCAACAAAAAAATGTTAGCAAAAAGAAATAAAATAAACAAATATACAAAATAACATACCTAAGTTTTTTTTTATTTCATCTTCTTTATTTTTTATATATATTTTTTAAAATAATCATATTTTTGGTAACTTCTAGTAGCTAGCCCTCTAGCGATCCTTAGTGGAGTCGCCAAACTGTCGAGCCTAATTTTTTTGGTTTTTATCTCAAATTAATTTCTCAATTTCCGATTAATACTAAACCCTTATTCATTTAATATTAATCATCGACTAAAGAAATTGAGAAATTCCGGTTTTTTTATTGAAAATAATTTTTAGAGTCGCTACCCGACCGAAGTCGGAAAAAGAAAAGAAACCGTAACCAATTAGATAGATTGATTATGATTTGGCTACCGGTCTTTGATTTTAATTTTAAATGAAGAACTAGAGGTTTCCAAGTTCGGGAGCTAACCTATTAAACCCTAATGGGTATCACTATCTACTTACCAAAGTTAGGATTATTTTTCTAATTATAATATTTTATAAAATAAATAAAATAAAAGAAAAAAAAACCTAAGTTTCTAAATATTTTATCGTCACCCCAAAGATACCTAGTGTCCACTAGCCAGGATCAAACGATCGTAGTTCTTTCAAAAACTTTAGTGTGTTGATTGATTTTAATTTTTGAAAATCAACCAAATTTACATTGTTACCAATTTAGTTTTTTTTTTAATAAAATCTAAAAGGACCCTAAATCTTGAGTGTTTTTGTTTTATAAAAAAAATGCTTTAACAATCCTATTTTTTTAAAAAAGGGTCTTTTGTTAATTTTTATTTAAAGAAAAACAACTTCCTATGTGGTAAACCAAGTCTTAAGATATAACCAACCTAACAATCCCTAAACTAATGTATACGACTATCTATCAAAACAAATTAATTCCATATGATACACTGATATAAGGATTAACACTAAAATTCCTAAACTAACATATACATATATTATGTATTATGTCAACTAATTAATATAATATATATATATATATATAATAAAAACTAATCTTAACAATCCCTTATCAAAGATGCATATGTCCACTTATTAAATAAATATTCACTTAAATTAATATAATGTACCTAATATATATTAAAAAGAAAACTAATACTAAAGAAATACCTTAAACTAATATACACATATATATATACCATTAAAGTCCTAACAAAATAATAATATAATAAATCAGAAAAAAAATTTTGGATAGAAATCGAACTTGATTGCGGGGCTACTATCATGCGTGTACTATACGTAGGGGCTGTCGTTCGATGACGTTGCTGCAGTAGATTACAATGGCGTGGTCATATTCAATTGGGTCAAGCGCTATTGTGCAGTGCGATGAAGAGACAATCGGCTGTGAGCTATTTACGTGATCTGCAGTAGAGCATCGCTTGTGGATTGCCGCGTGGTTGTGTGCTGCAATGCGCGTGAGAGAGGGATGGTTAAGAACTGTTGGTGTGTCATGGTAGTGTTGTCGCGTATAGGAGTGTGGGCTCGGTTCGGTTGCTATTTTAGAGAGATGACCTGAGAGGAAGAGAGGACGAAGGTGGTCTGGTTCAGGTGGGATCAATTGAGAGTAAGTGAAAAGGGCTGATCAGAAGTGTACGTTGATTATTGCTCAGTTGATGCTGATCGATGTTGCACGTGGCTGAGTGAAAGCTAAATTGGTTGTGTCTTTGTTTGGTTTGACCACTATTGTTTGCTCAGAGATTTGTCCAGACGTTGTAAGGAGCGGTGTTGCTGATCCAACGAACGTGGCTGGGGTCAGTGATCGCTTCTTAGTTGGTGAAGTAGGCTGCTGTCGAATTAGAGTGAGCAGCCGTGGAGTTGAGTTGCTTTCGTCTACTGTACTATTGTTTGGAGTTGATCGTATTGTATTCTTTTCCGTGAATAGCATCCAGGAATTCGATTTCTTTTTTTCTGCTATGTCTCCTTTTTTATGCACGTGTATGTACGTTCTTAAGGTCCAAATCAAATTATATCTAGTTATACCTATTGTATCTGATTCGATAATAATTAAACTAGATCTAAATTAATTTAAATCTAATTTAACAAGATCAAACCAAATTTAAATGATTTAATTAGATATGAATCGTTTTCATCTTATTTTTGTAAAGATAGAAAAATGATTAATTTAAATCTAATTTAACAAAATCAAACTAAATTCCGGTGTTTACTGAGTCTCGAACCTAAAACCTCAAACCAAATCCAACTCAAATACTCTAATACTTATCCGTTAGGCCGTTGGACTACGCCTTAATATTCAGTACAATTAAATTGTACTTAAACTGCCCAATTCCTTAAAATAATTATTTATACTAAAACTAAAACTAAAATTATTTATTCCTAATATAAGTTACTTCCTAAAAATCTACAAAACTCTTTATAATAATTTTTTTTTCTTTTATTATTATTTTTTTGGGTATTTTCATCATTTGTTAATTTTTATTATTTTTATCTCTTATTTTATTTTTGAATTAAGACCTTTTTTAAAAAATAAAATAAAATCAAGTAATAATAAAAATTAAGATTTCAAAGGGATAAAATTAGGTGTCTACAATTAGTAATATATTAGGTTAAGGTAGATAAAGTAATTAAGTCAGTTAAAGTAATAGAGTTGGATGGGAATATCAAAATCATATATTTAAATAACTAAAAACTTTAATTTAGTTACGTTGTAGTATTATTCTAAGATTATATTGTGTGTGTATGTATACTTATGTTCAATTTATTCTCCATAAATGTATGATTTTATCTTATTTTTATCAATATTATTACTACTATTATTATTATTATTTTTATTATTATCATTATTGTGTTATACTATGGTATATCGTTATTTCAAATATAAGTCTATCTTCTTTGAAATGTTTTGATTTTTAAGCATGTATATATATGTATTACTTTATGGTTATGTCTTATTCATGCTTTATAATATATGTTTATTGGTTTGTTTTCATAGGAAATGATATATGTATACTTTTAAATAATTGCATTTAGTTATTTCTATATTTAATTGAAGTTTTATCTTAGTTATTTATTTGTAAGATTTTATCATTTAAATAATGTTATCAATTTATTTATATTCTTAAGTTTTCTCTAAATCTTAAATCGTATATAGCTTTTTTTCTTTCTAACTTTAATATTTATAAATTTATAGTTGATTTTTATCGTTCTCAAATTTAAATTTACGTAACGGCGTTTATTTGATTTACATTCATAATATTTTATTATTTTAGTCCAATTTATGTATATTTCATTATTTCTTCATATTAAAACTTAAATGCCAATTATATTAATTTTACTATTACTGCAATTTTTCCTAATTAATTAATTTATTATTATTATTTTATAATATTTTGAAATTCTTAGCTCAATTAATTATTTTAGGTAAATTGTTGACGTGACATGTTCTAATTTATTTGTGTGGCAATTTATTGATTTTCCCTTTATTATTATTATTATTGTTATTATTATTATTATTATTATTATATATTTATTATTATAAATAATTAATTAATAAATATTATAGGGGCCTTATTTTCTTTTATTGGTTTGGCCCAAACCATTTACTTATATATATATTTTATTATATTTATATTACATAAATGTATGTATTTATATACTTAAGTTTATGTACATATATATATGTTCTTAATTATTATTATTTTATTATGCTTAATAATTTATTATTTGTACTTATATTAGTATAGTATTATGTACGCTCACACACATACTTATGTACATATATATTGTCATCTATAGTATTATACTTAATATATTATTAAATGCACTTATACTTAGTATATTAGTACATGTACCTATACATATATACATGCATACATATGTATGTATACACATGTACATCCATATATATTCATATTTATACTTATGGTATACCCTTATTATACATGTTTATGTACATATACATATAGACATATCTATACTTGGTTTTATATGCACTTTCATATATGCATATTTATATATATGTTTATATTTTCTTGATGTATTCTTAATGAGATTTCAATATATTACATGTACATATATATTTTTAGTTTTATACATATATGCATAAATACTTATTATATATTGCATGTATGTACATATTATATATTTCTATAAATATATACTTACATAAACCATACATATATTCATATATATATATATATATATATATCTACTACCCTCATTATATTTTCTCACACATATGTTGGTATCTAAATATATAATAACATACATACATACATAACATGATTTTTAGAAGAAACAAAATCATATACATAACTTTCATTATAAATTTATATATGCATGAAACTTTTAGTACAATACACTAAAATATATGCTAAATACATATTAATACATTAAGTACAATAATACACAAAATACATAAAACATACTCTACATAAAATACTAATACTAATATTATGTAAAGTAAATATAATTACTTGGTTTGATGAAGAATCCTTCTCCTAATCCCTCCCTTTTAATGTTGGAAATTAGCCACTTGGAGAGTATGATTGAAAGTTAAAAGAGTAGATAAGAAAATGGAGAGAAGTGGAGGAAAAAAATGATGGAAGTTGTGTTGGTGCTTTTTTATTCTAATTTTGAGAGAAAAAAGTAGGTTAACTATATATGTGAATTAGAGACAAATTAGGAAGACTAAAGAATGTTCTAGTGGAGACACTTGAGATTCACGGCCAAAAAGGAAAAAAGAAAAAAGAATGGAAGGGAAAAAGAAAAGAAAAAGAAACTATAAGGGAAATTAATGCATTTGATAAGAGTACTTAATGTACCTAATAAAGACATGTTGACTTGGTTGTATAAATAATTTGGAAATAAAAAGAAAGTGGAGAAAGAAAAGTGAAGAGGAAAAATAGAAAATCAAATATAATAAATCAATAAAATAAATATTAGAATTTCCTTACATATTTCTAATCCTATAAATAATATTTAGAATAATAAGTAATATAACTATAAGGTAAATTATAAATTATGTTATTAATATCCACTATTTATTGTCTAAATAACAAATAAATGTCTAAATTGACATAACACTAATTTATCCATATAAATATAAGGTTAATATTAATTATAAAGTAATATTATAAATTTTTATGAATTATTTTAGTATTTTTACATTTATAAGCATTTAGAAGTTGTTTTTAATAATTTGATAGTGATATCACGTGATTGGCGTTTCGTTTAATTATTAGGCTCAATTAATGTTTTATTGCTTTTATAGCAAAAATATATTTATATGCTTAAAGTTTGAGTCTTAGGGTTTTTTTTTTTTTTTTTTGTCATGATCGGGTTTGATTTTTAGTATTTATATACATATAGAATTTAAGGATTTCATACGCGATTAATGTTTCTATCAGGTTCTGGATTATTCTCTTGTAGTTATACATATTTTGGGTTTAAGGTTTTATATCCAGTTAGGGTTTTGATTAATAAGTTAAGATTTTTCATATTCGTTTTAAGTTTATTTGTTTTGTTGATTTAAGGAAATCATCTATAATACATAAGTTTGATTCTATACTTAGAAGACTAAATTTGTGGAGTTTACAAAACGTATCGGATTAATACCTAGAATAAAGTCTAGAAAGGACTGCATAACATTGGCTAGGCTTAGACCATCCACAACCTCAAGTAACATCATAAGTTAAAGTTACTTAGATTGCCATGTTAGCTTGTCAAGTAACTTTCACTTTTAAGCAACTATATACTTTATTCCTAGTTTCTTCATAGTTTTCTAAATTTTTATGGGCCCTACGCAAATATTATTTTTTTGTAAAGACAACTTTAATGTTATTAAATATTATATTTCGATAATGTAATAATTATTATTAGTGTTAATTACGTTTAATAAAAAATAATATTAAACATAATAAATATTATATTAATCACTACATTAAAAATCTTCATTAATTTAAGTTAAATTTACTCAATCCAACCGTAATTTGAAAATAGGTAATATTACAAAAGGACATTGATATAATTTAAAGTTGTTACCAACTAAAGTACATTGAAATTGGAAAATAAGAAATATTAAAATCTAACATGTGATTTCATTTTACTAATTATTTTGTATTAACTAGTAGGTCCAAAATGCTGCCGTATATATTCAATTACGTCCTTCTAAAGTTGACAGTGCTTTACCTTATCATGAAGTGGAATATTGTTTTGCATGTATGTTGCATAATTTGCAATATAATTGTGAGAAATATAAGGTGGTGGATCACTAGTTTCTCTTGACTCATAATTTAGATCTCTTTCATCCTCAACAATCATATTATGTAGAATTATGCATGCTCTCATAATTTTCCCTATATCTCCTTGTTCTCATAAAACGAGTTGGTCCAAGAACTATATAGAAATGAAACTACAACACTTTGAAAGACCTCTCGACATCCTTTTTGCATCCGTCTTGGTGCTTAGCGAATAATTGCTTCTTTGGGCCATGCAAGTATGAAATTAACTTAAAAAATGTGGACTACTCTAGATATATACCATCTATAAGATAATATCCTGTATCATAGTCTCTTCTATTGATGTTACAATAAGATGGTGGAGCTTATCCCTCTAAGATGTCATGAAAAAGGGGTAAACACTCTAAGACATTAATATCATTACTAGATCTTGGGATATAAAAAAAATGAATGCCATATCTAAGTGTCATATGAAGCTGTAGCTTCAAGCATAATTGTTAGAAAGCTGTGATAACCTCGACTATACATGCCCTACCATACAATTGAATAATTCTTCCATTCCTAATGCATATAATCAATACTTCCTAACATACATGAATATCCATGTTGCTTCGCAACATTAAGCAAGCATTCAATATTAGTAGGAGTAGGCCTTCATAGGTACTCATTGCCAAAACAAGTAATGAGGCCTTGAACAAATTCCTTGATTCTTCTTATTAACATGCTTTCTCCTATATGCAAGTAGTCATCTAAAGCGTCTCTTACTACTCCATACAATAACATTTGGATAGCTATGATACACTTTTGTATTTGTGAGGTGTTAATTTTACCAACAACATCTCTCTTTTTCTTAAAAAATGGAGAGCAATCTTCAAGTGTTTATGCAATACAAAGGAATAGAGCTTTCCTCATATGGAGTCTTTGTTGAAATTACTCATTGGTATATATTGGGTTATCTGAGAAGTAGTCACTATATAAACAATTGTGTCCTTCAACTTGGCCTCTATCTATGTATAAATGAGAAGTAGTCTCTATATAAATGATTCTTATCCTTCTGGTAGGCTTAACCTTTCTTAAAGCTTTTATGGACTAAGTGCCAAAAAGTTTGCAACGGTTGATTATGTCTAACAATTGTGTCTTTACTGACTCTTAACTATGCATAAATAAGAAGTTTATCATCAATCTGCTCTCATTTTTTCTTGTGACCATGATCTCCTTCAGTATCATTATCATCCTCACTCTCCAAATTTATTTATGAAGAATATCATAGGTGTTGCAAACCCATGTTGCTTGGTGTTCATGGTGACTGATCAAATGGGAGTTAAGAAGGAGTTGCTCTAATTAGAGTGTATTATTAAATGTTTTTTGGTGTAAAATTAAGAAGATAATGCAAATATGAAGGCATCATGTTTTGTAGATTTTGATTGACATTAAATGCTGGATTAAAATTCTAGGTGTTTTGGTTCAAAATAGGAAAATTTTAGGGACATTGGAAATTTGGGAAACCTTGAAAATATGTACTAAATAGAAAATAAGAACTGCTTTATGAAATTGGAGGTATTATACCCTAGATTTTAAGCCCATACAATTACCTAGGATCCGAGCCTCTAAATTTAGGACATTAGACTACAATATCAATTTAGTTTCTAACTTTATAGTAAGGTTAGAAAAGTTAGATGAAGTCATTCAAGTAAAGTCAATTTTTTAAAATAAGCTATATAAAAATATTAATTTAAGAAAATGTCAATTTATCATTAAAGTTGATAAATATTAAAAATGTGAAATTCAAACATTTAGATATCATGGGATATTAGAGATAAGTTATTTAACTTATAAAAAATAATAAATGAAGTTGAATTATCCATGTATTAACATAGAACATGTATTATTTGCATTAAATACACATATAATAAGAAATTATTATTTAAATAAGGTAAATTAATATAAAAAAATTGGAAAATTAATAAAAAAAGCAAGGATGAGTCATCATACCTATGTGGCAGCATAGGATTAATTTGAATAATGAGCCAAAAGCAAAGAAATGAGGAAATGACACCTCATGCATTGAAAATAAAAAAAAAAATGACATGTGTAAGCCACATGTCCAATTTTTATAAATTCTTATTCATTTGGAAAATTGAAATAGGGCTTGTAAATATCATAAACAATATTTTGAAAGTCTAAAAATATAATAAAAACACTCTAAAAATTTTCGAAACAAATTAGAAAAAAATAAGAAAATTTAAGCAAAAACAAGGTACAAAATCTGATCAGGTCAATTCAAGAGGCTATTGGTGTCTAGTTGTGGTAGCCATTTAGGGTTTAAGAAAGCACCACTAGAGGAGGTATTTCGACAAGGTTAGGTGGTTAGAGCCTGCCAAAGGTGGCCGGCTCAGGTGAACCAAATTTCCAACCGAAATTTTGTAATTTTTCTAAAAATAGCAAATTATATTATTAAATTATGAAACTTAGTTTTCTAGAGTTAGTTTATGTGTAGAATAATGTAATAATTTTTTTTAGTGAAATAATTATTTGAAATATAAGGTCCTTAAGAAATGATTTTATTTGGATGAAAATTGAATTAAATTTTTTTAGTGAAATAATTATTTGAAATATAAGGTCCTTAACTTAGTTGTGATTCTTAAGGTATCTTAATAGTACTCATAATAATGATTGTGAAGTTTACTAAAATTGGATAAGAAATGAATAAGATATCCTTAGATACGCAATAGTGAAAATGCATAAAGACTTAGTATTGACACGGTAGTTGACTTGAGGTCTGTGTGTATTTTTCTAGGTGTGATAAGTGAGTAATGACCATATTGTAAAGCTTAGGATTTTATGCTACTATCGATTTCGGGTAAGTAGATATTTCTATTTTTATGTAAGTAGACCTATGTCTACTTGACTTAGCGTCAATTGTGTTATGAATTGTAATGATGTGCTGGATTGATTGGATATTTGATTCTATTGAATATGTGGTAAAAAAGTGAAATGTTTCTTTATGTATGACTAATTCATCAATATATATTTCTGTTTGGAAAACTTAGAAACTAAACTGCTCTTTAGGGTGTTCGCCCAAGTGAACCCTATGCAAAGAAATGTAATATAAAGCTGAAGTTAAGATAGTTGAATTGGTTATAACGTGGAACTTGAGATTCATGCTTGAAACTGGACTATTGTACTATTCACTACAGTCATGGCATGGCATGAAAGGACCTACAGGTTGAATTTTTAAAAGCTTGAAAATTGTTGTGTTATCTTTTGAGCATATAGACTGCATTGCTCAACTTATTCTGGCCACATTGTATGAGCATAGTAGGTGGTTTTTATTGGGGGTTCTACTCCCAAGCAGCTCCTTGTTGTCATAAGTTCCTGGATATTGTATTTAGATAGTTGGGTATATCAATTAGTCGGATGAGGAATTAGAAAAGTATAGAATATCAGTATCAATGTATATCATGTGCATGAGCATAGCACAGATTTTCTGTATAAACAGTTTGTATTGATAACTCGGGGTTAGGAGATTGAATGTCTTGTAATATTGATCTTTGTGAATGTATGTTATGTGTGTCCTATGTTTTGTTTTATCCACTCTCACTTAGCTTACAGAAAGTTGAGGGGATATATATGTATCCTCAGGTTATGAAGAGAACTAACAGTGCATCATCAACTAGGGGAAAAAGTCTTTTGAGAGTACATAAGATAGTCTCAGGTGCTTTTAAAAAAGTTTTGTTGTATTTTGTTCTTAGTTCTATAAATGATCTATACATATAAAAAAAAAGTACTGTATTTTTTATTTGGTTAAGTTTGTCAAATGTAATTTTTTGTATAAATAGGTGTTAAGTTGAACTCCGTTGTAGTACTTTTTTGTTACAAATAGAACTTATGTTAAGTATAAATAGATATTCCTGTATGATAGTACATCCTATGCTATACTGGGATGTGGCAAGAGGCATCTGAAAATTTTGAAGGTTTTGTAAGTGCTCAAATGGTAGTAAATTTTGAGAATTATTGGGATCCATAGAATCTCTTGATTTTTAAATAAGGAGAGTGTATGCACTAAAGTAAATTGTGGTAATTTTTTTATGTTTAAAAATGTACATGAATTACCTATATTTATAGTGAAAAAAAATTACAAGCTATACGATACATTTGCTGTTGCAATTTTAGTACACTTTGGAAATTTATACATTGGAAATTTTTAGACTTGACATTGATTTTCTTTTTCATTGCAAATGGCTAATTTCTAAGTAAAAAAAAAAAGAAAAAGCTAAAGCCAAGTTACTTGATAGAGTAACGTGCTTGGCGAAATTACACTAGGTTATTGAACTCTAACACATTAGGCAACTTTTGCTCATTGCTACACCTTTAGTATACGTGGATAGTAATGAGCGATGTAGATGGTCTTAGAGAAACTATAGAACAAAAATAACCTATGTTGGTGTAGTCAATGACTACTAAGCAATTAATAATGTATGTCCTCTACTTCATTTTACATTTCCTACCTTGTGAATTTTGTTATCTTATATACCTTCACTAGTAAGTTATGTCCGCACCTGTTATCCTTACCATGTCTTGCTCCGTTGAAACCATTATTACTTTGATCTATGAAGCATCTCTTCAATATTTTAGGACCTTTTTTTTTCAATAACTAAAGGGAATACTATGCATCTCTTCAAATCACGCACGGATAACTTTATATAAGTCACATGTTATAATGGTATAAATATGTAGATATTAATATTAAACAAGTAGATTTTAATAACACATTTATAACATGCAACTTCATAGCAATGACTACACCTATTAATTCTCAAGCATCTATTATTTCTTTTCAAGAGACTCCTTTACTCACTTGGGTGCCAAAATAGTTGATGTCTACTAGTCTAGACTTGAAAGTCAAGAATTTAACAATTTAAATACTGCTACTACTTTTGATAAAAAAAAAAAAAGTGGCATAGCAAATGTAGTTTTGTGAAAATGTTCTTTGATGTGCTTGGATTTTTTGGTTTTTAGTGTCTTCACATATTTTGCACTCCCCATTTTAGTTAGTAGATTATTTGTTTGACTATGATTTCATATGAATGTTCTTACTTATATAAATTTCTTAGGAACTAGTATTTAACCTAATATTATATTTATTTGGGTTCTATCACGATGTCAATAAAATTTGAATTGATTAATACAATCACAACATGAGTTTTATGATGTGGAAATTTAAAATGCATGTGCTCTTGACACATGACTTAGTTGGCAGGCTGAACGACCCTAAATTATCGGTTCACGGCCTGACTTAAGATTAAACCTGGTCAGCACTTAAGCTATTGGCTTAGGCTAGTTTGACTTAACTGGTGATTTAAGGGCTAGTGAGCGGGCTGACTTAAGATTGAACCTGGTCAGCACTTAAGCTATTGGCCTAGGCTAGTTTAACTTAACTGGCGGTTTAAGGGTTAGTGAACTAGTCCTTGAACTGTTTCCTTTTTTTTTTAATTTTATAATTAATTAGTTTTATATTGTTTCCCACATTCCCATAAATAATATTTCGCCTTCTCTTGTACTTCTATTTTTTTTCCCATATTATCATTACACTATATGCATACATATACATTACATGTACTGATACATAAACAATTCATCATTTCGATTCAAATTTATTTTGTTTCGAAATAATTGATTTGGATTATATGAGCTTAATGTTAATTTAATATTAAAATATTGAGTAATGTTAATCAAAGTAAGAGAAGATGTAAATGATAAAGAATTCTCATTCATATATCTGAAATGGAAATATGTATTGTATGGAAAATAGGTGATGATGATTGATGGGAAAAATATGCATAATAATATAAAAGAGAGAATATGTTGGGAAAGGGAAAAGTAGAAGAAGATGTTGGGAAAGAATATGTTGAAAAAGGAAGAATTTTTTTTTTTAAATTTTTTTAACATTGTTGGGTTAGAACTAGTGGGCCAACTTGTTGGTTCAATGACCTACTAGTTTGGTGAGTTTAGTTGGTTAAATTGCATGAGCCTTAGAGCTAGAGGCCCGACGGTTACTACACCGATTTAGCCTCGTTATACCTAAGGTTGAAACCAACCCTTGCACAGGTTAACTTAACATAATAGGAGATGCATGCATAAATCAATGGGGAGGGATAAATTACTACACAGTTATTGAAAGAACAAAAACAATGCACATATGCGAAAGTTATATCTTTGTAACCCCATAATTTTTTCATTCTAGATATGAAAAAGTCAAGTACCGGTAGATATTTTCTAGGGTTCATGAGAGAGAAGGAATTAAAACAAAAAAAAAATTACCCTAAAACCCAAAAACGAATTTGAGAGCCTTAAATTAAAGTTTGAAATCCCTAATCCACCACAAGAGTTTCAGCCTCTGGTGATGTTTGTAGGTTTTGCAAACGTAGCCAATTTTGGTGTGTTTTAGTCATATTTATTAAACGTAGTGCAAAATACATTATTAGTGGCATTTGTAGATAAATATGAAATAAATTATATTTACTTGTTTATATAGCATGAAGTTGAAGTATATTCTAAATACAAATATAATTTATCCTATGATAATCAATCCATTAAGCTAATAAGCTTTACTCGATTCCACATTTCTAAATATATAATTTTGATATTTTCTATTTGTTATTTACTCTCCATATTAATAGGTTTAAAAATATCTTTTATATCTATATGTAACTTCTATCTATATATATTTTCTATATCTTCTACATCTATTCCATATCTTCTTTTATTTGTTATATTAAGCCAATAAATTTTTTTCGACTTCACATCTCTAAATATACAGTTTAGATATTTCCTTCTCTTATTTATTCTCTATACTAATAGGCTTAAAATAATATCTTCTATATTTGAATTCTAATATATCTACTTGTATCTTCTATATCTATAATATATATATATATATATATATATGAGGCAATACTTCCTATTTGTCTCCACACCACTTAAATAGTATATTGAAGCATATAGTAAGAGCTTAAATAGTATTTGTTAAACCATATTTTATTTTTTATCTATCTATAATTTTATATTATTCTTGATAGAGTTTTATATTTATTTAAATACTTATATTTATATTTGTTAAGCAAAACCATTTATTTGATGCCCATGAATTATAAATACATCATTGACTAGTATATAATAAATTGGAAGGGTAATTCATAACAAATGTAAAAGAGTCCTTAGAATACAATTGTTATGATAAGATTAAAAGAATTTATTGGTATAGTTAATACAAATACTAAGAGTAATGCACTTTTTTTGCAAAAACAATAACAATTATTATATAAAATTGTATACTTCAAAGGTTTATTTGAATATGATAAGTTAAAATTGGAATATATATATATACATATATGTATATATATATGACATAGTATACTACAACAAAATTGGCTCACCAATTTCTATATGTTTTAGTCATATTTATTACACACGCATAAAATGAATTGTTAGAGATGTTCATAGTCATGACTAAAATGTGTTATTATACAATTTGATTTGTGATAATGTTTTAAAATAAACTAGTAACAATTTAATTAAAAACCATTGTCAAATTTTTCCCCCAATAAGCCGAATGTTACCAACTCATTAGCATTATAATAGAATATTTATATTTTAATAAAAATATCAATGACAGCTAGATTACCTTAGCATTTTTCCCTTATTCATAGCATTAAAATCATAAATGGAAATGGAGAGAAAAAGAGCCATTTAACAAATAATTTATTTATTTTTCCCTTTCTCACTCATGACTTCCTTCTTACAAACAAAACCCTAAAAATTGATCCTTATCCTTAGAAACTTTTGTTTCTTTCCTAATGATCAACAACGTCTCTTTCACATCTAAACTTTTCCAATTAAATTTCACTTTTGTTTCGAAATATTGTTTTTCTATTCTTTAATGATTCATCTTGGAGACTTCTTGTTTCCTTATGATTTAGTTACTTTGCACAAAATGCCAAAGGATTCTCTTACTAAAAGATCGCTTTTTGGTGGTTTCATTAGCGACACTTTTTCACTATGATTCAAGGTTGAATCTTATTAATGTCAACCCTTATTATTGGTATGCTGAAGCTTAGTTTTAGATTAAGTAGACTGATTAGTTTTCTTCTTTGCTTCTTCTTCTTCTTCTTTCTAAGAATTATGTAAGATACTAGCAATATTCAAGAAGTTCCAAATCACTAAGTTAGTGTCCAATATGTCTTTTGCCTTATGGGTATTGTTTCTAATGGAAGAAGTTCTGTCTCTTTAAGTACATAGTACTCTTTTAAGTTTAAAGATTACATCTTTTACATAAAATGGTGTTATTTGATATCCTTTATATAGAATGATGTTATTTTTCCCACAATGGTATCTTTCGGCATAATAGGAATGAGCAAGATTCTATATAAAATCAGTTGATTTATTGTATTGTAGTGTTAGTTTTATATACAGGATAATTATTCGTGTTAGTTGATTGCACTCTACTTTGAAGGGGAATTAAAATTTCATAGTAACCATCTATAGCCATACTAAAGAGAAGTTGGATAAGTTTGCATTTTATTAAAATTCAAAGATGCATTTAAATGACTATTACTTTCAGGGACATTGTTATTGGTTGGCCCTAACATTAGGTAATATATTGGTTTGTTTCTTGTTTATTAGTTATGGGGTACATCAAGTGGGGCCTAAAGAGGAAACATATTTTTAAAAACAGAAGAAGTAAAAGTAGTCATTATTCAGGGTGTTGATGAGTCTGTCATTTAATAATAAAATATATTTTATTATTGAAATTAACTTTGTGAAAAATTTGTCATATTATTTAAAAGAGCATATCAAACTCTTCTAATATTTTTTTACAACTTTTGATTAATTTATTTAGATATAGCTTTGATGATTAGCTATTAAGAAAAGTTGTTCAGAATCTCGATATTCTAGTAGAAGGGATTTTCACTTAGAGGATCTCCCATCAATGAAATTGTGGATAGTATGTAGGTAATTTGTTTTCAAATTTATAAACAATTTTTTTTATTTATACATGGAAATTATAGTTAAGCTATATTTAAATGCAATTTGAATATGTAGTATATTATCTACTTGCATTTCTTCTTCCTAAGAAAGAGAAATTAACATGCTTTTTTGCTATGGGTGGGAATGGCACTCATTCTAGAGCTAATACGATACATAATAAGATAATTGCCCTACCACCATGTGTGAACTTAGCATAAATTTGATTTAACTAACCTTTGAATGTGTATTAAATAGGCAAAACATAATTAATATCATGATGAGACATTATGAATGTTTAATGTGTCGTATGTTTTTTGTCTCACATTACATTATATGTTGTATAACTATTAAGATATAGAAAAGGTATATGCAGTGTTATATGATACACACACATATAGCATAGATACAAGATAAGTCTTGTAAGGTTTAGATTTTTATTGCTTTCGGAGAGACATTATGAAACATAGTTAAGCTACAATAGTTAATGTTAAAAGTTTTTATATTGAAATCAAACTAGAAACTAAAAATTAACTTTGACTTGTGTCAATTAGTTTTCACTTTTTTCTTATTTTCATTTGTTTTAGAATTGAAATGTCCACCATTCTTATATCTTATAGCTTGAGTAGTAACTTGGTAGTTTTCTTGACTCCATTAGTCTCTCTTTAACTTTTTCTTTTATAATATCACAAAAGACGCTTGAAAATAGTTGTTGTAAGTGTGCCAAAACTATTGACAACAATATATTATTGATGGGTGAGACTTTTGGCTTTGTTACTTTGTTGAAGAGGCTTGACGAGCAATGAATTGTACATTCATTGAGGTATATGGTTATAATTGTTACTGAAATTATTGTTTATGATTATCGTTATGCATTTGGATAAACTAGGTAGTGAAGATAGGAGAGGGGAGATGTAGCCTTTTGGAATAGGGTTCCAATGTCTGGTAGAAGAAAATGTACTATTAGTGAAAGGGCTCCAGTATGGCAAGATTCTCTTTCTTCTCTTTCTTTTGAATTAGACTAAGTTGTTTTCCTTTTACTATTCTTTTATTGCCTTCATTTTTTTCTTTCTTTATTTTGACAATCTTTATGCTGCCCAAAGTATGCTATTTCTTATTATTACTACCGTCTATTACTATGTGAAGCTACTTGATCTTTAGTTGGATTCAGCTCAAGCAGGGGGAAGTTGGTTCAAAGAAAAGATAATAGTAGTAACCAATTGAATTTTACACTTATACTTTCCCTTCTTAATGCTATTTAATAATTAGAATTTTCTCATATTAATCTCTTTATCATAAAAAATTATTTTTAGGCTTTATTTGATAGTTTCTATTAAGCTGTTGGACATTGATTTACATAAAAATGTAGGTGTAACATGTCTTGAGTTGATGAACTTTTATGCTTTTACTTTTGTGTTCCATATATGATGTATTGGGAAATTTACTTAATAGGCTATGTTGGGAGTAAATATCGTAGATCTGCAGAGTGAGAAGGAATTACTTTTGTAGAAAGAGGTAGTTATAAAATGTTAGCTAGTTTCTCTCACTGTAAGTTGTCACTTAGAAAAAAGGGTTGTTGTATCTTTACTTACTGTTGAATGATAGAAGATAACAACTCATATGTGTGTATGATCATATAAAAATTAAAGCTTATTAGTCTAAGCTTATTACTATTAGTTTCAACTAAAAATTGAAGCTTATCTTCTTCTTTTTTTTCCCTTGATACACTTGCTTCTATGTATTCTATACTTATAATTGGAAATAAGCATATGTATAAAATATGTGCAAATTTGCAATTCTATTATAAGCATTTATTTTTAAAGATCCGTAACTTTCTCAAACCACTAACTTAATATAAATTGTTTTACAACTATCTCGACTTACTTAACTTGTCTAGCAACTTACTGTAGATTTTATTAGTAATTCAAGTAATTATATATAATTCTAGTAATTGTTTAATTCTTTCTTGAATATAATTAAATTTTTTGTTAGTCATTAATTTATATATGGTGTAATAGGACTTTCAGGTGCAAGCAATAGTGAGAATGATGATGATGCAAGAAGAGATAAGAAAATTAAGAACATATATAGTTTTTTGGACAAGCAGTTAGTTAATGTTTAAGATTAGATCAAATGAAGTTTCAAGAATTTTTTTATCTATATTTGGGACATATTTATTTATCAATAGGATGGTTATGATATTGTCATGAGTTGTGAATAACTTACATTACAATGTATTTGTGTAAAGAAATATTATTAGTATTTAGTGAAATTTTAGAAACTTTTTATCAATTGTTAGCATTGAATCTAAATTGAAACTAGTGGTGAAACAAGATGGATTTACAAAGTATTAAATTGTGTGATTAAAGTAACATTTATGAATTACATGTTAAATATGAGCAATTGGAATGATACTTATGATTAAATAGGTGCGATGAAATAACATATATAAATTATAGGTTATCTAGGTGATTGAAATGCTACTTATGGTTAGACATGTATCATTGAAATAATTGGTTTATGCAATAATAATTTTGAGAAATAGTAGGTGGTCAATCAAAGTCTTGAAAAACTTTGCCACATTTACACATAGTATATAAATTAGTTTCAACTATATGAGGAAATGCATGTCACTTTTTGCTATAGGTAAACGTGGTTAAACCTAATTATAAACTACGTATAAACATAGTAAATCATAGATAGGACATAGTAAATACTATTTGCCATGTTTACAAGTGACCTATAGTATAGATTCAATTACATTTACAAGTAGCAAACCATTGTGCATATGGTAGTTATCATCTTTTGCTATGGGTAAACGTGGTTGAACCCAACTTATAGGCTACATGTAAATTTAGCAAATGGTAAGTATACACTTACATATTTAACTTTTAGCCACATGTAAATGTGGTAAAATTTACGCAATTGGCCAAATGTAAACATGGCATATTATAGTTATATACTTATACATTTAATTTTTAGTCACATTTAAACATGGTAGAACCTACACAATTAGCTACTTGCAAACATGGTAGATTATGTGTTTGTTTTGCCACATTTCTTACCATTGGCAACATTTGCACTTTGAAACATAGCTGAACTTTCTTACCATAGAGAATGGGTCCAAGCTCATAGAAAGCTTGAAATGAAGGGTATAATGAGCGAAAAACAAGAAAAACCCATGAACAAATTCAAGGATATGATGCATCAAGGAACTCCATGGACCAACGAACTAGCTTGATATGATGCATGAGTAGTTCAATGAGGTCACTTGCCACTTAGTCTTACTTAAATGTTAAGATAAAAGTTAGATAAGTAAAGTGAAAATAGATCACAAGAAGAGGATTCTATATATTCAATGATTCAAAGATATGATTGTAGCTACAAAACATAAGGGTATTTATACTTGAAATTTTAAGACAACTTATTAAAAATGTAAAAGACAAAAAGGGGTATTATCATAAATAAGTAATGTACAAGGAATGTGAAAATGTTACAAAAGGGAAATTAGAAAAATAGAAACCTCGTGTAGCAAATTCCATCACATGAGAGGCTTGGATATGTAGCTAGTAGATATTAATAGGCTTCTAGCAGAAATATACATAGGGATACGGTCAAGATAGCTAATGCTAAGCTGACCTGTAGACTTTCTTGGGGTGAGTTTAACTCGAATGCATGAAAGAGCTCAGCTTAGTAGTGACAACAAATCAGTAGATAGAAGCAACTCGGATTCTTTAGGTGTAGGTTAGGAATGGAGAATGTGCCTCACTAAGCTCTCAAGTCCTTGCACTTAGGCTTAAGTCAGAGGACTTGTAGCTTGATTCCTATCATAAATGCTAAACTCTAAATACATATAACCTTATATTTAAACTGTGAACCAAATAAAAATCCTAAAACCTAAACCTTAGAATTGTAGATCCTTAAAAATTTATCCTAATACTGGTAAAACCCTTTAGATACAACTATTGCGAGATATGTGAAATTGCATAAAACCAAAAATAAACAATTATACATGATTTTAAACAACAATGGTTTTTTAGATTATGCCACTTAAAATAATAAATAATTTTTTGCTCCTAACATAAGCTTGTGGGACCATTTGTATATGTTAATGTATGCATGCCTTCTTTTATGCACCTTGTATTGTACCATATGCTGGGGATGATACAAGTAATTTTATATTAGATATTTTCCTACCTTACTATGACTTAAAGTGAGACAAGTTTCCCATTTTCCTTACCAAATCAAGCCTAGCCATGTAAACTTATGCCATGCCCATACCTTGTAATTTGACTAAGTATAACAATCAAATCATAAACTTTCCATTTCAATTTCATGTTAATTGAAGCAAGCAACCACTCATCTTTTACTTTTTTTCATCTTCTCACACTTAAACACTCAAAAACACTCCTCATTTTCTCTCCAAGGTGACCAACATACATCTACCTTCAAATCTATCTATTTTTCTTCCATTTTCATTAACTGTTCTCAATATTTCATGACATACAAACCCTTGCATAATTCTACTTATCAATAGCTAGTTGTTAAAGAAGTTTCCTAGGAGTTGAAGAAGGAGATAAGAAGAAACCTAGGGAACTTCAACAACTTGCCTTTAAGGCCCTTCTCAAGAAGTAAACATTAGTATTTTCTCCTTTCGTTACATTTCATTTTGTGTATTTCTTGGTTTCTTTGTATTTCAACTTTTATATGTATTTTCCTTTACTTTTAATATATTAGAAGAAGTACATGTATGTACATTAGGGGTTATGTATGTTTATAAATATATTGCTATCTGTACATGATTATGAATGTAATGTGTATTTGTGTGTATGCATACATACATACTTTGTAAGTAATGTCTCTTCTTAGAAGATTTGCCTAAAGTTTGTATAATATATATTTGTACTTATATATTTGTATGGGATGAAAACTTATGGTAGTCCCTAAGAAACATTTTGATTTTTCAATTTCAAGTAGTGATATGTAATATAAAAGTAAACATACACATGTATAAGTATATTTTGAAAATATGTAATACATATATAATTTCTTAAAAATTAACAATAAGGTGTAAGATATATATATATACATATATATGCATACATGTGTATGTGTGTGTACAAAGGCTGAAATACACATATGAGTATCCTTGGGGTATTTTTCTTTTTTTAGCTATTTTTACAAAAATTTTCACATATCATGTAGTATTATGACTTTATAATTAAGAAAATATGTAAATCTAACAAAAATTGGAGAAAAATCTTTTGGAGTAACCCTTTCAACAGTACAGAATAACTAAAAAAATTGGACCATGATTAATTAGAAGTAAATTTAGGTAAAAAACATTAGGGTAATTAGGGTAATTAACAATTTAGGGCTTAAACTAGCAAGTTAATGAAATTAAGCTAAAGATACAATTTGGACTCCTCCAGAGGCCTATGGTTTGGACCCATACATGACGAAAAAATATGTACAAAAAATTAATTTGATTAAAATTTAGATAAAAATATACAAATAAGTTAAGCGCATTGATTATCAAATTGGAAAAATAGGAGAAAAGCCCATTTAAGGCAAAAACAAAGATATTTCAACCTATAAAGAGGAAGAACTAGAAAATTGTAAAATTTAATAAAATATTTTGAGCCTAAGTAAAATGTAGGAAGGCTTGTTAGTCATAAAGTAAAACTTGTTTTATGTTTAAGTGTAAAATGAGCATGGAAAAGCCTACTAGAAAATCCTAAAATAGAAATTAGGCCAAATAAGAATAGTACTTATAAAGGTTAGGCCCATAGAAATTTTAGACCCAATAATAAATTTACAAAAAGCCTACATAGGAAAATCTTTAAGGAAAGCCCATAATTGAAAAATATACAGTGATTGGACCTAAATTCATTAAAATTCAAATCTAATTAGGCCTATAATAGAAAATATGGGTCTAAAATCACAAAATAGACTTCTTTACATGAAATTACTTATAAATAGATGAAGATTGAATTTGAGATCAATAAATATTGGATTTAAAGTGAAAAGGTTACACATGATTAAAGAATAGCTTAGAATTGGGAATCAAGAGTAAATTAGATGTGGCAATTGAATAGTTAGTTAAGTAGCCATACGGATAGTCTGATCTTGTAATTAAGTACATAAAATAATAGGCTACATCTAATTTAGGCCCAACATTAATTATATGAGGCCTAAATAGAGAAAAGTGTGAAAAAGACCCATAAAAAATGAAAATAAGATAATTTAACTCAAATACTTATAAATTCATAGTAACCCATGATGTTGCATAAATTTGCAGTGCCATCTCTTAAAATGGACTCTATCGTTGAAAACTACATTTGAAATAGATGGAAAAGTTAAAATCGGAATTAAAATGAAAAAGTTATGCTTGATTAGAGATTTTATCAAAATTGGGAATTTATGGCGAATTTAGATAATTAGGTAGAGTCTTAGGATCTTGAAGAAGCCCATTTCCAATTACTTATATAAAGTTTATTATTATTTTAAGTAACTTAATTTTTTATTTGAGAGCCCGAAAGACCAGGACAAGGAAGCAAGCAAACCCATGTGAAGGAGTTTTAATGATCTGTTATGGCTTATGCTTGATAATTCTTCTTCTTTTGTTGATTGCTATTAATTATTTATTGAATGACTATTTTTCACTGAATGTTATCATTCATGTGATTGCCTCATTAAATTTGTAAATATAAATACTTGATAAAAATAATTGGTTATATTTGTTGCACGTCTATGATTCATTTGGTATAATTTTAAAGAGTATTAAATTTACCAATTTTTAGAATGAATTGAGAAGTGTAATTTTTGGAATGTTTTTTTTTTTTTTTTTTTTGCATCAAAAGGATTTCTTTATAACTTTAGTGCATGCTCATAGAGACGACCAATGATATTTTTTATCATTGAGGCAAGAAAGCAGATCATCCTTGATTGATTGATAGCAAGAGAACTTACATAACTTAGCCTATGGAGAGCATTGATTTGATTTATGGATAGTGAGCCCATGGGGATATTACATGCAATTGTTGATAGTAGATAGCCCTAGCTCGAACCTACTTGATTTGACTAGAGTAATAGTCGAGTGCTGTCTAGAGGGACGGTATTCGCAAGTAGCTTCATGTAGGGAAGGTAAGGTGTCTCATGTGGGTAAGTATGGAGGACAATCGATGTGTAGATAACATAAATCTACACCTTCTATAGATGTAGACTCCCATAGATATGTTGCTTGCATTTATCGTGTGTGCATTCATTTTACATGTTGACAGACTTGCATGTATCATAATAATCTTTGACAACTTGTTTCAATCATAGTGGTGAGAAACGAATTCACTAAGTGGTCGTTTACTCATTCCCCTATAGCTTCTTTCGTAGATAACCTTAAGTTGGGATGGAAATAAGAGCCGAATGTAAAGTGAAATTGTTGAGTGATGTGTGGGGAGTTGGAAATAGTAAAGAGCCTGTATAGTTGATTTAGAATATTCTGTATAATGAATATCTATTGTTTAAGATTTTGTAACCTTATTATGTTTTATAATTTTAAGGTATGTTTATCTTATCTTATAATTTGATAGGGGATACTAATCCTCTAAAGTTCTAGTGGAATGTAGTTTGTTTAGTAATTGTAGTTGTTTATATTTCATGTTAAATTAATAAAATTAAAAATTGAAGCCACATTAATTAATTAGATTGAGTCTTACCACCTTTAATTTGCAAGGCTATTTTTGTGTTATGAGTATATATGTGATATAGAGATTTTAAGCAATCCTACCAAGCCTCCTTATTACGCTTACCAAATTTGCTAGAAGTTATCTATGAGTAGAATGCAATGGATATGTAGAAAAAGCTTAAGTCACTCTTCATGATGAAAAACCTCACTAATAAGCTTTGTTGTGAAGCATTACTTGCACAAGCTCAACATGATAGAAGGTACATCCCTAAAATCACACCTTGATGAGTTTACATCCATTTTGATGGATTTATAAAATTTGGAGATCAATTATGATAAAGAAGATAAAGCCTTGATATTGCTCTAGTTTTTACCTCAATCCTATAAGCATTTTCAAGATACTTACAACATTCAACAACCAAATGTTAACTATTGACGAGGTAAAAATTGCTCTGTTTTCAAAAGACCTTATGGGTAGGAGCTTATTGGTAGTAGAAAAGATAGTATTATAAAGGATGTAGTTGTATGAGGAAGATCTTATAATAAAGATTCTAGCAGTAATAGTCATCCAAATTCTATATCAAAACCTGGATATAAGAGTTTGACATGTAATTTAATTAAAAGGGGGTAAATCAAGGTTTACCAATTTAAGTTGAAAAATAAGCAACAACAACTTAAGCAAAAAATCTAAAGAAACTTGATAAAACCAATGTTGCAAAAGATGACGTTTGGTATTGTGTTTTCCATAATAACTAAAAACAAAGTTGAGTCTAAGCATAAGTGGATTTTGGATTTTGGTGCTTATTTCACAAAGATAGTTTCTTTACTTATGAACTGGTTAATACAGTATTTAATTCCTTCAATTGGTGGTAATCTTTTAGGTAACTCATCTAGGAATAGGTTGGAAAACTTGTCTACTAACTTCTAAATCTCTTTAGGTACATCATCTTGATCTTTCAACTCCAATAATCTTTTAATTGACAAGAACATAAGCTCATCTACCTCTTTAGTAGCTTGAAGTTTTATTGTCTTAACATTAAAGCCTTTTTCTTATTTGCTCGGGTGAGTTGGTTATGAGTTTCACTCACTTGGTTTGAGGTCATGGGTTGCGGTACTATCTTCTTACCATCCTTAGTGAAAGTATACGTATTCTTATATTCATCACGTATGATACTATAGTCAAATAACCAAGGTCTTCCTAATAGTAAATATGAAGTTCCCATGGTGATAACATCACAAACCACCTCATCTTTGTAGACATTCCCAATACTAAATGGCATAACTTCTTGTTCGAGAATGCATAAAGCACCCTTATCATATAGCCATGTAGCTTATAAGGTCAGAGGTGCTTTAAGGTCAGCATACTTAATCTCTATACAAGGGTTTAGGCGACAACTTTGGTGAAACTCCATCCATCTACTATAATCGTACATAGTTGACCCTTGATGACACACTTTGTGTCATGTTCTAAAACGGTAGAGTCATAATAGTCTTATCATATAAATTATCCTAAGATAGAAGTTAACCTCTCAGCTACTATCATATACCTAATTTATGTAAGGTATCAATAACAAACCCATTTTGAAGTAAACTATTCGCTCAAAGATAATATGATTTGGCTAGTGGAAACGTTAAAACATATATTAAAATTCAAATAATTCAAGTGTTATTTATAATATCAATAACTTGGTCATCTAATAATTACATATTCTATATCATAAGGTTGGTGGATAAGTACAAAGGCTTCAAAAGTTCAACTATTCATCAGTTTTGTATCTTCACTCCTTAAGATCTAACAATCATTAACTTCAAGGTAGTTATAGTGTATCTTCATATTCAATGCCTACAAAAACATCTATAGGGTTATGAGCAACCAACTGCTCAATAAGTTGAAATAGAGACATATGATTATACATTAAGTATAGACAAAGTTCACAAATGGTTATTTAAATGCACTGTAACAAAAAAAAAAAAAATGCCATTGTATGACATTGTTCGATCCATCGTGAAATTAGAGAAATTACACTTACTCTAATCTAAGTTAAGGAGTTTCAGTACATGTGCAACATTTCACAACTAAACTTAAGCCTGTGCAATAGAGACATTACTCCTCCTACAACTACCTTCGAACCATTGTCTTCACCCTTGCCGTATCCTGCACTTGTAACTTAGTTTGGCTAAGGATGAAGAAGGGACCATTATATTCCAATGCTATTCCTTTTAAAGGTGTCAGTATTTGGTCGGAAAACCCTAAGCGTTTCCTAATGGGTTGCAATGCATGTTCGATTAATATTAAAAGTCATATATTATTAAGTCCAGTTTATGGTAATCAATCCATACATGTAATATAGACATTTGTAATCCAAAGTAGCAAGCCAGTAACATACAATTAAACTCAGACACATGTACATACAAGCATGTGCACAATCAAGCTATCTATAAGAACAACCAAGTATAATTTTTAGCCTCCAAATACTATAAAATAGTACCTCAAAATAAAGTCACGTATTGATCCTAACTTATCTGGATTTCTCATATGCTTACTTAAAGTGCAACTTGTAATAGGTCTTCGCTGATAATTCTTATAATACAAATATTATTTTAGTATTTATATAACTACTATATAAAGGCTTTGTTCTGTAACTCAGATTATTATCTTTAATTCTTAGGTTTCACTATACTTAATTATTTAGGTTTTAGGTCTCTTTTGGTTAGCTTTGTTTTTAACTAAGTTTTAATTCAGCTTTTAATTTCATCTCTGATTTAGCTTTTAAGTTGGGTTCTAAATCAAATCTTGATTTCATTTCACTCATAAATCTCAAAAACACCTTCTAACCTATTCCAAAGAGCTTAACTAAATTTAATTCGAGTGAATATAGTGTCTGGTTTGGTTTCTAATCAATTCCTTAGTATGCTAGTATATACCCTAGTTCTGATTTAGCTCCTGAATTAGCTTCTAATCCGTACCTATTCTGTATTTCCACACAATTCCCTATAATTCAATTTAATATCAGGATGAAAGTATAATATACAATTCAACGCTACTCTAGCTTGAACCAACTATACTCAATTCCATTATTTGGAATATTTCATATATATCACAAATATCAACACCAAGCCCTCAATATTCAAATCTAATACTCCCAACACTACAAATTGATTCTTTAGACATTACTCAACACCATAATATGTTAGGATACTCATTAGGTTAGAATTCAACTCAATTTCGTAGAAAACTATCAATTATATTTAGAAAAATAATCATTTAATAGGATTTTTAAGACCTAAAAATTAGAAAAAAATATGAAAAATAATTTTCATGAAAAAATTTTCATGACAATTTAATATACATCATAGGTGTCTCACAAAAAAAATTTAGAGCCGAAATAATATTAATAGGGTCTTTGAAAACAAAATTAAAATCAGCTTAGGTTTTAATGCTTTGTTAAGGATAATATATTCCAAGACTTGATTTAAGTAAAAAATATTTTTCCTAAAAACTACATACAAAAATATTTTAGAATATAATTTTTCATAATTTTCAAATTTAATTTACTATTTTTAGTAATTTATTAAAAATAGAATCAAATTAAAACACTTATTAAAAAACCACCATTACATCTAACAACCACCACCTGTTTATTGGCTAACCAAGGCATTAGACACCCCTTTAAAACCTAATATTGGTTTGCTTCTAGGTCACTCCCAAGTACTTGCACTAGAACTTTTGCTAATTGTACTCGATTCTTTTGCAAAATTTTCTTAATTTATCTTAATCTTGTTTTAAGTGTATCCTAATTTTGTCTAGACTCCAAAGATGCTAAACTAAATTATAAAGGGGTTAAGTTGAATTTATAATGGCTATGGATTAGTGGTTAAATTTTATTTTATGCCAAGTGTACTACTTTATAGGAGTTTGTATCCCTTATGTGTCGCAAACCCATCCTAGGTATACTCAATTAGGTATTTCTCATTGCCATGCCTATGCTACTAATTTTAAGAGCTACCAATTATTAATTTTCTATATTTATTTTAATATATATTAGATATTTTAAGTAATTTCGAGTATAATTTCCTTCATTTATATTAATATTTAGTACAAATAAATACTCCTAAATATTATTTATATCTTTTATGATTTTTAGTATGCATATATTTTATCTCTAATAATTTGTTAATTATTTGAATTCATTTTACACGTTTTCAATAAATAACGAGTAAAATACATATATTTTATAAATATAATATTTATTTATTCTATTATTTTATTTTCCTAAACTCAAACTTACAAGGTCACTTCTATTAATATTTTTAGCTTCATCATAAAATTGAGGCCTGATCAGTTAACTTATGCAATCGCCCTAAATTTTGTATACCATTTTTTAACCAATGGATTGTAAGTTGGTAACCAATTTTATAGAGAGCCACTTGAAGTTAAGCATGTGGTAATCATGGTGGCAAGTAGACGGTTTGGTAGTTACCAACTAAAGCAACCGTCGAATTATTCATGCCTTCATTTAAATATTTAAATGTTTGAAGTTGATGGGTAGACCCTTAGTAAATCAACCTTAATAAAATTTTGTAAACTTTAGTTGGTGGAAATATTATGGGTTGGTGAAGCTCTAGAGACAAGTTGGCAACTAAGATGTCGACCTCTTGATATAGATTGAATGAAAACCATTACAAGATATAATTAATAGTTAGTTGCTAAACTTAGTTTAACTCTTGATTTTGGATAGGTAGGAACTTGGTGGAGCATTTAATTGCTTAGATAAAAAAATCTAATATCAATACCATGTACTTTAAGAGGTTGATAGATGGCTCATTTATGCATTTGCTACTTTAGGTTGATGGTTTCTTTATTGTAGCTAAGGGTATGTCTGAGGTCAATAAGTTAAAAATAAAGTTGAAAATGAGTTTCATTGTTCATTACCTTTGATGTGGCTTAGTAAGTCATACAAAGGATATCACTTACATAGGGATGGGTCCTAACCACAAGATAGCTAGAAAGTTAAATGGTAGTTGAAGGTAAGCTAAGCCCGTATACTAGCTCTCAAATGTTATTCACTAAAGGACCACACATGGACTTAAGTCTCCAACCATGATGCATGGATGGTTACTTAGGGTTGCTTGCTGCTACTTCTTATTTAAAGAACTAGGTACAAGTAGTCAAACCTAACTAAACCAAACTAAGCTTAAGTATAAGAACAACCACAATTAGGGAAACATCTTAGATAGGTATAATTACAAAGAGGATAAAATACCAAAAATAGAATGCGTATAATTGCAAGGGTGAAATGGAAAACCAATGGTGGAATGTTTGTTGGTAATCCTTATAATGTTAGTTAAAGCAGTACCATGTATCATTTAATGGCTAGTAGAGTCTGATGTGGGAGTCTATCCTCCAATTAGGGGAACGCTGAAGGTTAGGATGGTAAGTAGGCTTACAAGTTAGATGGTAGGCTTAGAAGAATGTTAGTAAAGTTGATGGTGGAGTCAACTAAGTGTTCCATTGGCTTCCGAGCTGACATTAAGCTAGTCTTAGGATAAGTCAAGAAGCAAGCGGTCTTCCTTTACCCAAGAGATAGTGATATACTAGTTGTGAGAGCATAGGTACCCTAGTAGGTTAGCTTTTCACAAAAGCTTGACTCTTCCTCCATGAATTGCTATGAGAGACTTCAATGGACTAAATCTATTTGGTCTTTTCATATTAGGATTAGGTTAGGTCCTTGATTTGTATCATCCCCTTTGACTTGCTTGAGATTTGGCATCAAATATGGCTTAGCTTCACTTTTCTCTTCCTCAAGGACATACATACTCTAGTCGGCAACATTGAAGTAATCAAACACTTTATACCTTTCGGGCAAGTCAACCCTTTAGGCATTTTTGTTAGTTTTTTCATGAAATCAAAATGGCTTATCTACCTTAGGTGACAACTTGTTTTTCCTTAAGTTTGGAAACCTATCTTTGTTAAGAAGAATCCATGGTTAGTTGCCATGCTCAAACTCTTTAACCTTTCTTTTTAAGCTTAAAAGTAATTCATGTCAAGTGTTAGGTTACCTTTTAATGCATATCTCTCAAGGCTTCAAATTAGTCAATTGGTCCTTAGTGTTCTTGGTGTTTTGGTAGTAGTGTATGGTCAAGGGGAACGTCAAGGTTGAATTTATGCACAATCTCGAATGGGGACTTACCTATCACATAATCTGCTAATCTATTATAGGCAAATTCCATCGTAGGTAAGCAAAAGTCCCAATTGGGTATGTTCCTTCTCACTATAACTTGAAGTAAAGTACTTAATGTCCAATTGATAAACATTGTTTATCCATTTGTCTAAAGTTAGCATGAAGTGTTGAAAAAAAGTTTGGTTTCAAGGTGTCTTCATAAGGACTTCCAAAAATAGCTTAGGAATTTTGTGTCCCTATTGAACACTATGGGCTTCGGCACATAGTGTAGCTTAATAATTTCCTATAAGAAAAGAGAAGATATAGCAATAGCAATGTTAATCTTGTTACAATGCACAAAGTGTACCATTTTAATAAACCTATCCATAACCTCCATAATTGAGTCTTTCCTATAAGACATTTCTAGTAAGCGAAGGACTAAATGCATAGTTAGCTCGAACCATGACTTGGTTGGGATAGGCAATGGCAAGAATTGGCTTCACTTTGCTTGACTCTTTGCCTTCTTACATACAACACATTTCTCAAGCATCACATGAAAATCTTTGATCATTCTTGGAAGAAGAACCTAGACTCTAGTAGCTTACAAGTCTGCTTTTTGCTAAAATGGCTATATAATCCTTTACTATGTATCTTGCACACTAGTAACTCTTACATGGGATAGGTCAGGATGCATAACTTCACTTTATGAAATAAGTACCCATCCTTATGAAGTAGTCATCAACTACTTACCCATTACAACACCTTACAATAATTAGATCAAAGTAGGGGTCTTAAGCATACAAGTCCCTGATAACAAAGGAACTGAGTAGCCTACCTAGTTTGCTAGTTAGTTAAGAGGTTTTGTTGCCTAGATAAGGCATCGATGGCCACATTAGTTTTTCCTTCCTTATACTTCACTATGTAGGCAAAACTCTCCATGAACTCAGTCCACTTTGCCTATGTTTTGGATAGTTTTGGCTAGCTCTTCATGTACCCTAAAGATTCATGGTCAGTATAAATGATAAATTCTCTAGGTAATAAGTAGTTCTACCATTCAATCAAAGCTTAGATCAAGGAGGAGAAGCCTTATCATTGATTGAATACTTAATTGTAGCTCTTCTAAGTATCTCATTGAAGTAAGAAATAGGTTGGCCTTCCTACATTAGCGTAGCACCTATGCTAATACTAAATGCATCATACTCCAACTTGAAGACTTTCTATAAAGTTTGATAGAGCAAGTACGGGGGTAGAAGTAAGCTTTTCCTTAGCCTTCTCAATGCTCCTTTATGCTTACTTGCTACTTGAACTTTATGTTCTTTAATTGCTCAGTTAAAGAAGCCAAAATTGTACTACTGTTCTTATGAAGTGGTGATAAAATGAAGCGAGTCCAGTGAAGCTTTAGACTTCATATGATAGGTTGGTATTGGCCATTTTAAGATAGCTCAAACTTTCTCTTCATCAACTCATCCACTAATTGTAAATCTTAGAAAGACCGCATTAGAGTGGCAAAAGTCACTCTTCTTCATATTCCCATAATTGTTCAGCTGGAGCATAGTGAAAACAACTCAATGATCATAGTACTTCTCTAAGTTGAGATTGTATACTAGTATGTTATCAAAGTACACCATTGCAAACTTCTTAATCAAGTTACGGAGCACATGATTCATTAGCCTCATGAACGTGCTTAAAGTGTTGAAGAGACAAAAAGGCATCATTAGCCACTCATATAACTCATGCCTTATCTTGAATACGACCTTCTACTTGTCTCCTAATTACATCCGAATCTGATGGGAACTTGAATTTAAGTCAATCTTCAAAAATATCTTAGCCCTGTACAGGTCATCTAGCATGTCATCTAGCTTTAGGATTAAATATTTATACTTAATAGTAATTTTGTTAATAACTTGACAATTAACATAAGTTTTCTACAATCCATCCTTTTTCTACACTAGTAGGGCAAGTGGCTTACACTAACTTAAGGAATCTTGAACATAACTACACTCAAATAACTTGTTGAAGTGCCTCTAGAGCTTAGTAGCTTACTTTGGATTCATCTTATAAAGGGGTTTATTAAGTAGAACATTCATAGACATATGGCAGGCTCAATATCTTGGATAGGTGGTAGTCCCTTAGGCAGCTCATCTTGGAACAAGTCTATGAACTCCCTAATAAACCTCTATACCTTAGAAAGTTGCTCAGCCTCTTGTTCTGTCACTTCTAATATGGTATGAATCGTAATAAAGAACAAATAAGACCAATCGCTGAATGGGTCTAAGCTTGTAGAAAGCTTGAAAGTAAAGTGATAGAATATGTATGAAAGGACGAATGCAAATGATGGGTAAGCAAAAACCTATGAACAGCTCCAAAGGATATGATACCATGAAACTTCTGAGGACTCATGACACAATTTGATATGACATATGAATTGGTCCGGTAAGGTTATTTGCTACCTAGCCTTGTTCTAGGGTTAAGATAAGAGTAATGCTAAGAGTAAACAAACTGTATTGACACAAGAAAGAAAATACTTACGTGTATTAAGGATAATTTAGTTCTGTTTGATATAAGTGCAAGGGTATTCATACCTATAAGTTTGGGTAACTTTCCCAAAAAAAGAAAAGACAAAAAGGGCATTTCCTAAGGAAGTAATGTATAAGATATTAAAAGGATAAAAATAAATATACAAGGAAAGCAATCATTGGTGCAATAGATTCTATATAGGATATTGTACATGTGGTGATGCTATATTGGTGATGCCATTGGAAGATGTGGAAAAAAAGTACAAACATCTTGCTTGTTCGAACAGGGGTGGCTTGGTCAGTCCAGACTCTTTTGTTTGACATATCAGCAAGGGTGCAACCAAGTAATTGGCCAGGCATGTGTGGGAATGAAGATGGGTAGTTTTCTCAACCTTCCGCTTCTTGACTTACAACATACAAGAAACAGGCGGTCACTCGACTCGATAGGTAGAATGAGTCGATAAGGAGACACTCAGCCTCTGCATGAGTCAGTTAGAACAAGAGGATTCGTCTTGCCAATACCCTAGTACTTAAGCTCGGCTGCGGTTAGTGGGCCAATAGCCTGATTCCCATCATAATAGCATTTGTATCAAAAGAAAGTTCAGTGCATTAGCCTTGAGCTCATGTGACAACTCAACTCTAGTCATCATTATCTCTTCTTTTAAGCTTAACTTAACTAAGTTTGCATGTCTCTGACCTGGCTCAAAGTCATTACATTAAGCACTACTCTCTTCCTTCCATATTGAAAAGCATACATATTCTTGAAACCATTATGAATGACTCTTTGATCATATAACCAAGGTCAACCTAGCAATATGTACGAAGTGTACATGAGCATAACATCATATTGTAACTCATCATGTTAAAGACCAATAGACAGGGATGGCTACTTATACTATGACATGTAGTGTTCCCTTCTCATGTAATCAATGCAACTTGTATGGCTTAAGATAAGGGAAATTTGTCAACTTCAGTTTTTTTACCGTGCTTACCAAAGCCACTTTGGTATAACTCCCATTATTAGTGATCACAATACATAACTAACTCTTTACCTAGCATCCAATATGGTATAAGTTCTCCCTCTACTCATTTTCATTCAAACTATTTTTACTTACAGCTTGACAAATGAATAGATTTAGGAATTTGCCTTGCTTGGCATCTATTGCAACCTCATTCTCTTCAACAACCCCCTTTTGCTCTACATTTGGTTCTTTCAAATTTGCAAACTCTTTATCAGTATTGCTAACTTCAAGGGTCAATACATTGCCTTTGATGACCTTTGTCCTTCTATTAGGGCACTGGGTAGCCATATGACCAAAACCTTGACACTTGAAACATTTTATCTTGCTTATATTTTCTCCTAAAGTTTTCCCCTTCCCTAACTTCGCAGGTAATTCCCTCTCATCAAATCGGGACTTCAGGTCAGCTTTGACGGTATCTTGCCTACTCAGCTTAGGTCTAATCAATATGGTTTAATTTAGTTAAATAAGAGAAGTTCAGCTTAGAAGATGATAAGCTCCTGATTGTATATAATTAAGAGAGTGATTTTTAATTATTTCCTCTTGAATTTTGATTTTATTTTTAGAAAATAATATTTAATTAAGTAAAATCTTGTTTTCTAGGTTTTAGAAAGATCTATGGAAGAAAATGAGAGCATAGAAATAAGTTTTACTCAATTTAGAGCTAAATGAGCAAGTTGTAAAGGTTTGAAAATTGATACACTTGAACAACATGACTATGTGATTTATAAGTAAATTCGAAGTGATTTTTAAGTGATCACAGCCAGTTACACAACCTAAGGACATGACCATGTCCTTAGTTGTGTTATTCTTAGTGTTGAAAAAAGAAAAGAAAAGAAAAGAAGCATCTACAATTGATTACACGATTAGGGGTTATGGTTGTGTCCCCGATTATGTCAATTATAGCAGCCCCTATTTTTCCATCTCTTATATAAAGCTTCTCTAGGTTTTTCTAGAGAGAACCTTTGGATGACTTTTAGGGAGCTTTTTAAGACGAGAACACAGAAGAGAGCAAGACACTATCAAGACTTAAAGGTATAAGCTTTTTCTTTAATCCTATGATTCACTCTTCTACCTTTCTTTATTTTTTCATGTAAGATTATTACTTTATGATGTGTAAAGAGTAAATCTTTTATATCTAGGCCTTGTGAAACCTACATCTATTCATGTGAAAAAGAATTTATTAGATTTAAGGAATTTTTAATTCTTTTTCTTGATTTAACTATGTGTACTTAATGCTTTAGATTGTTATTTCTGCAAATAGTGATCTAAACCTTGATATCATATAAGAGAATCGAGAGATTTCTTATATGATTAGAATTTAGGCATAGTTGATAGAGATAATTTGCAAAGTTTTTCTAGAATCTTGATTAATATCGCTAGAAAATTCATTGTATGATAATGCAATTTTAGGTCATACTATTAAGAAGAGATTCTAATAAGTGATTTTAAGATTAGGGTTAATAGACTTGAGAAACTGATTAACTTTAATAGAGAATTCTTCTAATCAAGAAAGAATTAGAATATTTTTGGAGAAAGTTGCATGTTTAGGTTTAGGAGGAGTAAGGATCTATATACATTACCGAATCTTGAATCAATCTACACTTCTATTGCTTTCTTGTTTAAGTTCTTGAATAATTCTTAATTAGTTGTTAATTTATTAGTTGTTGCAATTTAATTTAGGTTCTTAATTCGCTTACTATAATTAATAGGTACACTTACCTCATATCAAGTTTTTGGCATTGTTGCCAATGACTTGTGATATTATGAAAACTAGTAGCTTTATTAATCTAACCATTGTTTCTTTATTTGTCTTTATTTCTTTTATTTTTCTTTTTCTTGTTTCCTTCTATTTATCTTGTGCAATTTTGAATTAATTCCATGTTTCCTTTTATGTAGTATATGACAAGAAGTTGTTTATGAGATTTGATGGAAATTGACCTCGAGATTGACAAGGTGGTTTTCAAGAATTTGAGGCAACTAATAGTTAAGGAAATAGTGGGGATGATCAATCAAGGGTTTCCTTTAAGGATTAAAGCCAAGGTGAACTAAATGAGCATGAATCTAATCATGAGAGCTTACCTAACGACATTATGGCCAACAACAAGGAATAGAATCGAACTATGTCAGATTACTCCCGACCATCATTGATTGGTGCTCGATCTTGCATTAACCGACTAGCTGCTATAGCCAATAACTTTGTGATCAAGCTAAACATTATTTAGATGATGTAGTAGTTTATACAATTTGATAGTCTACAAGATGAAGACCCCAATGTACATATTTTCAGCCCTTTGGAAATATGTGATACCTTTAAGATTAATAGGGCAACTGATGATACCATTTGGTTGGGCTTCTTTCCATTTTCACTATGTGGCTAAGCTAAGCAGTAGTTAAATTCTTACTATTCCTTAGCAAGGAATTTGATCACAACATTGATTGAGCAGGCAGAAAAATTCTTAGAGAAGTATTATCTGGTTGCTAAAACTGTAAAGCTTAAATTCGACATTTCTTCTTTTAGCCAAATAGAAGGTAAGACCTTATATGACACCTAAGAGCACTTTAAGGACCTACTGAGGCGGTGTCCACACTATGGCCTCACCTTTTGAATGAAAATCCAAACCTTTTACAATGGTCTCAACCCCTTTATTTGTAAATGATTGATGCAATAATAGAAGGTATACTTAATACCAAGACACTCGAGGAAGTTCAAGCTTTGATAGAAGGGATGGCCATGAACAGCTACGAACAAGAGAATCCTAGGGGAAAGTTAAAAGTCACGAGTGTGCTTAAGCTGAATGTCATGCGATCCTTAGCCACTTAAGTGGAAATGCTAAGCAAGAAGATAGAATCACTCTTAACTAGTTTGCAATAACAACATATCAGCCCCAATAACTTTTGTCAAGATAGGTGTATAGGTAGTAAACAGACAAAACAAGTTGACTTTCTAGGGAAACCCTCAAGACCCAAATATAATCCCTATAGTAACACCTATAACCCAAGGTAGAGATATCACCCTAATCTTTTATAAAGAGGCCAGAATCAGAGTCAAGGCCAATAGTGGTAGGAAAGGAACTAGTCCTAACAAAGATTAAGCTTGCCTCTACCTAGATTTCAACAACTTATAGCTTCCCTACCTACTCTAGAGAAGAAGTTAGAAAGTCTCTTAGAAAAATACATTCAATCTAATGAGGTACGAATGTAACAAATAAAGGTTTAAATGCAACAAACTAAAGCCTCTTTAAGAAACCAAGAAGCTTCCATTCATAGCCTTGAGAATCAGATTGGTTAGATTACTAGAATTTTAAATGAGAGGCAACAAGGGATACTCTTAAGGAACACCTAGATCAACCCTAGGGAACATGTCAATGTAGTGACCTTGAGAAGTGGTAGAGAGTTAGAAATTGAGAAGAGATGGTGGGAAAGAAGTAGAGAAAGAAGTAGAAGTCAAGGGTAAGGAAGATACAGAGTTACCAAAATCAAGAGAGAACATGGAACCACCAAAAGTGAAGGAGTACAAGCTGCCTATCCTTTATCCATAGTGACTTACACAAGATTACCTTGATCTAAACAAGTAATTCAATAGATTCCTTGATCTTTTTAAGTAACTTAACATAAAATTACCTCTTGTTGATGTTTTTTGTAGATGTCAAAGCATGCAAAGTTCCTAAAGAACCTTTTGTTGAATAAGAGGAAGTTAGAGGATCTTTCAACTGTCAAATATAATGAGGAATGCTCTGCACTACTCAAAGAAAAGTTGCTAAAGGAATTTACAAACCTAGGGAGTTTTACTCTTATATGCTTAAAACCTTGTAAGTAGATAATGCTTTGGTAGATCTAAGAGCTAATATAAATTTGATGTCATACAAATTGTTCAAAAAGCTAAGGTTAAGAGAACCTAAACTAACTTGCATGTGCATTCAATTAGCTAATAGGTCAACCCCATACTTAGAGATATCATAGAAGATGTTTTGGTATGTGTTGACAAGTTTATTTTTCCCATGGATGTTGTTATTTTTTATATAGATGAGGATCTTGAGATTTCATTGATCCTAGGTAAACCCTTTCTAAATACTGTTAGGGTTGTGTTTGATGTCAATGAGCGTAAGCTCGTCCTAAGGGATGGAGATCAAGACATTGTTTTCCAAAATTCAAATTCAATACACAAGACCCTTGACTTAGAGTGCATAAGCTATAATGCAGATTCTACTAATGCCATCATTGGTAAATGTTTGCATGAAATACTTGTCAAAGAATTAGTGAATCATTGCTTAGAAAAGGGAGATGGAGAGATGGTGAAAACCCTTAACTAGACTAAGTTTGTAGCTCGGTTGGGAGCTAATGAGTCTAGTGTGGTGAAGAAGGGGCTTGAACAATTTTGTAAACTAAGGGACAAAAAGTTAGAGCCTTCCAAAATAAAAACACTAATATTAGAGCAGAAATACTCAAAAGATCGATTGGAACATGCTTTTTTAATGAGGAGCTCAAAGTTACCAACGACCACTCCATGCAAGCAAAAAGCAAACAAAACGAAGAAACTTAGGTAATACAATTTTGTTCAGTAGTGTGGTAAGAAGAAAGTTAGTGGAAGCTACATACCCAAAAAAAGATGTTGCAAGACTAGTGGAAAAAGGGTAAAGTTATTCTTGTATAGCGAGTACAAAAGCAGGGTAAGGAAGGAGATCCATCTTTGTTAGAATTAAGGTAAGTCAATTATGCATTCCATCAAGCTATCGACGTTAAACATAGTGCTCTTGGGAGGCAACCTAAGTTGGTAAGTTACTTTATCAATTCTCTTTATTTATTTTAGTACCTTAGTATTTTTTATTACTTGTTTTATTAATTTCAAGCATTGGAGCAAACCATTTTCAAAAAAAAAAAAATATCATGTACAAAGAGTTACATGATTGATAGATATGATTGTGTCCTTTATGTTTCCAAGGGTCCTTGTTGCATAACCTATAGCAAGTTACACGATTGAGAGACATGGTTGTATCTCTTAGTTGTGTCGTTCCCAAACCCCAACTTGGCCTTATGCATAGAAAATTACATGACCAAGAGATACAATCTTATCTCCTAGTCATGTCGCATGCCTTATTTAAAAAAGCAAACCTTGCCTCTCCCTCTCTCACTTCTTCATTTCAAGTATACCATGAATAGAGAACACAACACATTGTCCTCTTTCTTTCTCTTCCTATGCCTACACACTTAAATAACAAACGGACACACATTTCTTCTTGCATGTTCTTAGATAAAAAAGGGACTCCTCACTCTTCAAATCACACTCAAACTTAACTTTAAGAACAAGGTAAGTACCTCGATCTCCAATCGTTTCATGATTATTTGAATAATGAATTGCATGCATCTATTTCAAAATTTGTTTAGCTTCTTAAGCACTACCCTTAAAGGCCCGTAAGGGACGCTGTCCCCTTGACCGCTACCTACTAACCGGCTAACGAAACCACAGTAGTTGTAGCGTAACAAGTATGATTTGTTTATGATAGAATTCAAGTTCTATGAGTGTAAGTATTGGATTGTCTTGATTTACATGCTTTGTTCTTCATTTTAACACTTAGGGTTTTAGTCTTCATCACTATAAAAGTGCTATTCATTCATGTAATTGAGGGATTAAGCATGCTTATAATTTCTTTTGTATCGATAGTTGTGAGGATTGTATGAAAGATTTACCTAGGAACACAATTACATTATGCATGCCTACCAAGTGTTTGATAAAAGTCCTAATGAGCTGTAGTATTTTTCTTCCACACTTAGTTATGAATTTTGATATAATTCTTTGTTTTATGTGTAGGGAAATTTTAGGTCAACATAATATTGACTTAAGAATTCTTTCTCTTCGGATAGTGTTGTAGCCCCAAGAGCTAAACTTTAAGTGAAGAGGAAGGAGGAAATGATGAGGAAAGCTCAAGTGAAGAAGTTGAGGACGAGGATGTGGAGTTTGAAGAGGATGAAGAAGATTTTATGGATGATGACTCTGACTAGGAGGATGTTGTTGATGAATAGCTATTTCTTATTTACATTATTCGATATGGTTGTATTTGCTCCTAGTAGACTTAGGATATTTGCAAGACTTCCTTTTATGTTTTTTTTTTTTTTTTTTAGTTTCTTAGTTTTTTGTTTTCTTTTTTATGCTTTTCTTTGTTTGGTTTTTATTGATGTTCAGTTGCAAAGTCATGGATATGGATCTTAGAAGCTCATTATAGAGAATGCATTTAGATTTGATGGTTTCATACTTCTTGCATTGTAAATTGTGCTACTCAAATTTCAGGGGAGTATTAGTTTCTGTTCCCACTTTTATATCTTCCTAGCCATGAGTGTTTTGATTGATATATGTTTCATTATTTGACTTATTTTGTACATTGAGGATAATGTATGGTTTTAAGTGTAGGGAAGGAGATATAGAAATTATTGCTAGGAGACCATTTTGTCTTTTTTGTTTTTTTGAATTTAACCCAATTATTTTAGTTGACTTGCAATTATGCTAGAAATTGGCAACTTTCAATGGATTGTAATGAATGATTGAAAACTTGATCTTTGATGAATGAATTACACAACACCAAAGTTGATAGGTAAAATATGTGTAGAGTAAAGTTATGGGTTATTTAACTTTGGATTTTAGGATTTAAAATTAAAGTAACATCACTAGTTAAGAGTTAGTCATAACTATTATTTAAATTTTCTTTGATGTATATTTCTTCTTAGATGACTTTAGAGCCCTATAATTCTTATAAACAAATAGATGAAATTTGTCTTTTGAGAATGGCATGAACAATCAATAATAAAGAGGCAAAATTAGTAAGAATTCACCTTAATCCCTTAGACGAGCGAGCTTAAATTCCATTACTAATGTCAAAGTAAACTTAAAGAATGAATTGGTATGGATCAACCTTGGTCCCTCAAAAGAGTAAGGTTTTTTATATTACCAATATGAGGGCTAAGTTGGTATGGATCAATCTTGGTTTATTAGAAGAGTGAGATTATTTCTCGTTGCCAACACAATTATCCTTAAATAATGTGCTTAATTAATAATACAAATGAAGTGAATTTCAAACCTTCCCAATGAAAGCACAAACTAAAGGGATGATCAGATGATGAGTTGATATAGTATGTGTTTACTTTGAATTATGGCACTTGAAGAGATGAAAAGAGGGTTGTATATATTTTAGCTAAGTAGGTTGAAATTCTTATGATTTTTTCCTGATTGGCGAGATATTAAATATGATCTTGAGTATAGAAATCTTTGATTAAATGACTTGAGTAAACTTTAATTTATATAGATTAGCTTATGAACTCTTGTACTTTGTATCTTTTGGACATTGAGAAAAAGATTGAGTATAAGAGTTAAGGAAGTTGTTTAAATTTTGATTTGATTTGTAAGTTGATTCTTTTTCCAAGTTAAGTGTGATTTTTGGCTAGTTTTCTAGATAGTGATAGTTTTGAATTGAAGAATCTTTGTCTTAATTTTTCTTTGATTTATTTGCTTAAGAACAAGCAAATTCTTAAGTGCAAGAAAGTTTGATAAGCTTTGAATTATATATATTTGAGAGTGATTTTTAATGATTTCCTATCAAATTTTAAGTTTCTTTTTATAAAATTATATTTAATTGAGTAAAATCTTATTTTCTAGGTTTTGAAACGATCTACGAAAGAAAACGAGAAGATAGAAATAAGTTTCACTCAATCCAGAGCTAAAATAAGTAAGTTATGAATGTTTGAAGATTAATACACCCAAACGATATGACCATGTTGTCTGCAAGCAAATTTAGAGTGATTTTTAAGGGACCACAGCCAGTTACATAACTCAAGGATAGGACCATGTCCTTGGTCATATTGTTGCCAACGTTGAAAGAAAAGAAAAGAAGCATCCACAGTTGGTTACAAGACAAAGGGACATGATTGTGTCTCTAGTTGTATTTGTTGTAGTAGCCCCCATTTTTCCTATCTCCTATATAAAGCTTTATGTTTTTCTAGAGAGAATCGTTAGACGACTTTTAGAAAGCTTTCCGAGATGAGAACACAGAAGAGAGCAAGATACTATGAAGACTTCAAGATTCAAGCATTTTCTTTAATTCATTATTCATACTTCTACCTTTCTTTACTTTTTGTGCAAGATTATTACTTTATGATGTGTAGAGAGTAAATCTTTTATATCTAGGTCTTGTAGAACCTAGATCTATTCATGTGACAAGGACTTTCTTAGATTTAAGGAATTCTTTATTCTTTGTCTTGATTCAACTATTTGTACATAATACTTTAGATTATTATTTCTATAGGTAGTGATCTAAACCCTGATATCATATAAGAGAATCGAGAGATTACTAATAAGATTGCATCTAAGCATAGTTGATAGAGATTTTTGCATAATTAGTTATAATTTGCAACGTTTTTCAGAAATCTTGATTAATGTCACTAAAAAATTTGTTCTATGATATGCGATCTTCAATTGTGCTATTGAAAAGAGATTCTAATTAGTGATTTTAAGATTAAGGTTAATAGACTTGAGAAAGTGATTAATTTTAATAGAAAATGCTAGTGGTCAAGAAAGATTTGGATTATCATTAGAGAAAGTTGCATGTTTAATTCTACAAGAGGTAAGGATCTAGATACATTATCGAATCTTGAATCAATCTACACTTTTACTACTTTCTTGTTTAAGTTCTTGAATAATTCTTAATTAATTGTTGATTTATTAGTTGTTGAAATTTAATTTAGGTTCTTTAAGTTTCTTGAACTTGAATTCTCTAGTTAAACAATAGAGATCTTGATATGGACTTGTAGATGAACATTCGAACCTAATATCACGCATAACTAAAGGGGTGAGTCCAAGCCGCAAGATGGCTTGAAAAATAAATGATGGTCGAAGGTTGAGCAGGGGGTTCTCATGCACTGACGAAGGATATGACGCACCAATACCTCAAATGAGCTCAAGCTACACTTGATATGACATACAAGGATGATTAGAGGTTACTTGCTACTAGTCCACACTCGAATGGGCTAGATAAGATTAGCTCAAGAGTAAGAGGGACACATAGCTTGAGAGTGAGAAAAAGTTCAGTGTATTCTCTATATTTAGATGTTCTTAACTTTTATAGGATGATAGTATTTATATCATCCCATTAAGGCAAATCTTAAGGTACAGAAATTACAAAAAGAATGGTCCTTATTTGTTAAAAACAAAAGAGAATAATTTACAAGGAAAATATGAAATCATGTAAAAGAAGGAACACAGACGTCCTATGTCAGAAAGGACAATACAAATGTCAATAAAGGACAGTGCACGCGTGTTTTTGCTGTGATTCTAACAGTATTATGTTTTGAGCGAGGGTAGACCTTGGTTCTGACCTATTCGTTATCAGAAGGGGCTGAACAATGAGTGGTTCAGGGTTAGCTCACATTGGAGTTAGCTTCGGATGGTCAACTCTTGATAGTTCTTCTTGGCTTTGGTACAGTGGAGATTGCTACATTCAAATTTGGTGCATAGACTACAGTTTAGTGGAGGGTTCGACTCGGCATGCTAATTGATCACTTCGGTAATATCTTAGATAGCATAGAGAGCAAAGCAGCTCAGCAAATCAAGCTGGGGCAAGTACTACTCCTCGGCACTTAACTCTCTTCAAACAACTCAATGGATTACTTGGGAGAACCTTCGGGCTTAGGAGTGTGTAATCGATCCTTAACCCCTATCATTCCCTTCGGGTTGTTTGAGATTTAGGGTCAAATCTCATTTGGGTCCAGTTTTGCTCGTCTTCAAGAATGTAAGGTTGGAGGTCAGTAATGTTGAAAGAGTTAGAGACTTCATATCTTTAAGGTAATTTGATCCTATAAGTGTTAGGATTGATCTTTTGAAGCACCCTGAAAGGTCCGTTGGCTTTGGGAGACAACTTGCTCTTCCTCAAGTTTGGGAATCATTCCTTGTTAAGGTATATCCAAACTAAATTGCCTGGCTGAAATTCTCTCTTCTTTCATCTTCAGCTTTGCTTCTCAAGCTTAATAGCATCTCGACCTAGTTGCTCTATAACCTTTTAGTGCATGGTTTTGATGGCTTGTACTTTCTCGACGGCTAGTCGGTCATCACCATCAGTTCTCGGTTGGGGTACTTGGTCCAATGGGAGCTTAGGGTTAAAACTGTGGGCAACTTCAAATGGAGACATGCTTGTGATACTATGGGCAATCCAATTATATTGGCAGATACAGATCCTAGTCGGCCATGTTTTGTCCAATAGTGACCCGTAATAAAGTTCCCACGGTTTGGTTGACAACTTTGGTTTGCCCATCAGTTTGTAAATGGTAGGACATATTGTATAATACTTAGTTCCCAGTCACCTCCAGAGTGTCCTCTAAAAGTAGCTCATGAACTTAGGGTCTCAATCCAAAACTATGGTTCTAAGCATGCCGTGAAGCTTAATCACCTCTTGCAAGAAAAGAAAAGAGATAACCGAAGCATTATTAATCTTGGAACAGGGTACGAAATGTACCATCTTACTAAATTGATCTACAACCACCATGATGGAGTCCTTCCCCTAGGATGTCCTTGATAATCTTAACATGAAGTCCATACTCAGTTCGAACCATGGTTTAGTTGAGATTAGTAAGTTTTGGTAGCATCCATGCTCAGCTCGACTCTTCGCTTTTTTGTAGGTCGCACATTTTTTTAGCATAGATTGGACATCTCTCTTTACCCTTAGCCTAAAGAATCAGGAGGGTAATATCTCATAAGTTCGGTGCTATCCAAAGTGTCTTGTCAATCCCTCTCGATGCACCTCGCGCACTAGCAGTTTTTGCGTGGAATAGGACGGGATACATAGCTTCCTCTTCCAAAATAAGTATCCATCTTCCCTATGATAGTCATCTAGCATTCATTCTTCCTCACAACGGGTGTAGATAGGACCATAGTATGGGTCATCGACATACAAATCTTGATGGTTGAAAAACCAAGTAGCATTGTCTATAGTTCCGTTAGGAGGGTATGCTGCCTCGATAGGGCGTCAACTACTACATTGTTCTTTTCATTGTTGTATTTTATAACATAAGAAAAACCCTCCATGAACTTAACCCACTTGGCCTGTCTCCAGGATAACTTTGATTGGCTCTTTAGATATCTTAAGGATTCATGATCGGTATAGATTACGAATTTCTTGAGCAATAGGTAGTATTGCCATACTGTCAAGGCTCGGATTAAGGAGTTGAACTCCTTATTGTAAATGAAATAGTTGTGTATGGCTCCTCAAGGTTTCTCACTGAAGTAAGCAATAGGTCGGCCTTCTTGCATCAACATAGTACCTATGCCTAGTCTGGATGCATCATACTCTACTTCAAATATCTTATTGAAGCTTGGTAAAACTAAGACGGAGGCTGTAGTTATCCTTTCTTTCACTTCCTCAAAACTCGTCCTTTCTTTCTCTTCCTATCTAAATTCAATGTTCTTCTTTGAGAGTTCTGTAAGTGGGGCCATAATCGCTCTGAAGTTCTTGATGAATCGGTAATAGAATGATGCTAGGCCGTGGAAGTTTCTCCCTTTGGTAGAATAGGTCAACTCAGGCCATCCTATGATCACTCTTATCTTCTCTTCATTGACTCAAGTGCCACCTCCACTCATAACAAATCCTAAGAAGATCACCTCGGAACAGTAAAAGTCGTACGCCTTCAGATTGGCGTAGAACTGTTCAGCTCGGAGTTTTCCAAGCACTTGTTGGAGATGCTCTCGGTAAGTCTCCAAGTCGTGACTGTATACTAGAATGTCGTCAAAATAAACCACAACGAACCTTTCCAATATTTTTCGGAGTACGTGATTCATAAGTCTCATGAATGTGCTTGGTGTATTAGATAACCTAAATGGCATTACAAGCCATTCATATAAACCATATCATATCTTAAAGGCAATCTTCCACTCATTGCCTTCATGTATTCGAATCTGATGGTATCTAGATTTGAGATTGATTTTGCAGAACACTCTTGCTCCACTTAACTCATTTAGCATATTGTCAAGCTTGGGTATGGGATACCTATACTTGATGGTGATTCGATTAATGGCTCAGCTATCTACATACATCCTCTAAGAACCATCTTTCTTCAGCACTAACCGGGTTGGCACAGCATTGGGGCTCAAAGACTCGCGTACATACCCTTTCTTCAAGATATCGTCTACTTGCCTCTATAGTTTGATAGCCTATTCAGGGTTCAGCATATAGGTAGCCTTAGCAATGCGGCTCCTGGCTATGGGTAAATCGCATGCTTGATGCCTTGGATTGGAGGTAGACCCTCTGATAGCTCCTTCGGAAATAGGTCGACAAAGTCTTTTAATAGGGTTTTTACCTCGATCGGTAACTCTTCCTCCCCGGGTCTCATCTCCAGAAGTCTCCTAACAAGCAAATAGGTCAGTCCTTCTAGCTCCATTTCTCTTTTCGGTTCGGCTCAAGTTAGTACCAAAGCCTCCTTGTTCAAGGTTTGGCTAAGCTGGGACTACATGACTTTTACCTTCTTGGCAGTCATGGGACTTAATTTCAATCTTCTTTCTTCATGCTCTACAGAACATGTGTTCCTCTTACCATCATATATAACTTATTGGTCGAACATCCATAGTCGTCCAAGTAAAAGGAAGGACACACTCATGGGCAGCACATCATAGAGCACTTCATTTTGATATCTCCCTATACAGATCGATACAGACACTTGTTTATTCACTTATAGGGCTCCCTTATCACTGAGCCAATGAAGCTTGTAAGGTTTGGAGTAGGGCATGGTTGATAATTTCAGCTGCTGGATCATAAATGCAAAGGTTGCATTAGTGCAGCTCCTACTATCAATGATCAGCGCACATAGTAATTCATTCACCTTACACCCAATATGGAAAAGATTTTCCCTTTACTCATCTTCAGTTATAGGACTGACACTCATTATCCTCCTTGATACTAGGGTGGTCAGTATGAAGTTACCTTCCTTGCTGTAAATATATTCCTCCTCTGACTGCTGAATCTGTTCATCCTCCTTCGACTCCTCTACTTCCTCATCAATACTATCAACCTCAACGGTCGACACCTCACCTTGGATAACCATTGTTCGCTTGGTTGGACATCGAGCGGCTATGTGCCCAAGTCCTTAGCATTTGAATTACTTGATCTTACTCGTCTTCCTCCCTAAACTCTGGCCTATCTCAAACTTCCTCGGAGTTTCCTTCTTCTCTGTTCGGGTAGTTTGAGTAGGTTAAGTCTCAGTGACCTTGCTTGGTTCCATTCGTAAAGGTTTGCTCAAAACAAGTCGGCTACTGCCAAAACAATTGACATTTGGTCGAAATCTTCTTGTTTAGTGCCTTTCTGTCCTTTAGGCGGTTTAGATTGCATCATCGAGCGTTCTAACGTCTAGGGTTTCCAAGACATCCCCAATCTCATACTTCAATCTACCAATGAATCAAGACATAGTTTGGTCTTCTAGGTCCATAACTTCATACTGGATCATTAGCATTTGGAACTCTTTAATGTAAGCATCTACACTCAATCCGCCTTACCTTAGTTCTTGTGGTTTCTTGAAGGCATCCTATAGATAATAGCTTAACATAAACCTCCTCTGCACAACTCTCTTCATTTCATTTTAACTTCTAATCTTCCGCTCTCCTTCCCTTCTTCTAGTAGCTTGTCTTCTACCATAAGGTAGCATAGCTGGTGAACTCCAACACAGCTAGCCTAACCTTTGCATTTTAAGGTACTTTGTGGTATTCAAACTGTTTTTCAATCTAATCTACCTAATTTAGGTAGTCCTCAACATCACCACTTCTAGAGAAACTCGGAATATGCATCCTTAATCTCTCAACCCTAAAGGCTCATACATTCCTTTCCTCAGGTTCATAGTACTCCTCTACCTTGTCACCTTCTTCTACTTCCTCCTCAATCTCTTTAAGTGCTAATCTTCATCTAGTGTTCCTATCGATTCCTTCAACTCGAGGTAGTAGAGTTGGAACATTATCTTGGCCAAATTAACCATTGCCTTGGCCTTGTTGTTCGCGTTCCCTAATATCGCTATATCTTGCTCACTGTTTGTCTTCTTAGATGACAATCATCAGACTAGCTACCAAATCGGTAAGCCTATCTAAGCGGTCACCTACTAACTGTAGTGAAGAACTTTCTTCTTATCCTTAACCATGTTGAATACCACTTTCTTGGTTTCCCAAAGTCCCTTCTACACTTGAATCTGACATTGTTGTTTACTTCATAATGACAATTTCCCAACAGATACATAGTTATACATATTCTATTTTGGCATATCAAAAACAGCAAAAAATAGAGTACAAAACACTTCATACTTCTAAACTTCAAAGCTAACAATAGAATCAATTTCACACGAGAACAATAACAAACTATTAAAAGAACATAGTAACAGAATCCAGTTTTAAATGTAACTAAGATCTAATACCAAGATGATATGAACTTGTGGATTGTAGATATCTAATTTTTGCCCTTCCATAATCTTAGTTTTTATTTTTATTTTTTACAAACGGGTTCTAAATAAAAAAAATAATAATAATAAAAATTAAAAAATAATGAAAATACCAAAAAAAAAGAAAAGGAAAAATTATATTTAAAAAAATAATAATAATAAAAATTAACAAATAATGAAAATACAAAAAAAAATAAGAAAAGGAAAAATTAAAAAGATTTCGTAGATTTTTAGGAAGTAATTTATATTAGCAATAATTAGTTTAATGTTAGTGTTAATTTTAGTTTAGTTAAAAATTTTAGTTTAGGGATTCAGATAGTTTAAATATAATTTAATGGTAATGAATGTTAAGAAATAGGTCAACGGCCTAACAGATAAGCAGTGGAGTACTTGAGTGGATTCAATTAGAGGTCACGGGTTCGAGTCTCAGCAGGCACCAATGTCTTTATTTTTCTAACTTTGCAGAAGTGAGACGAAAATTGGATTCATATCTAATCAAATCATATGAGTCTAGTTAAATCAGATTTGAATCTAGTTTAATCAAATATAATAGGATTTGATTTGGACTTTATGAAAGAAAAAAACCATAACGGGAATCAAATGATCAGCTTCATCCATAGAACAGAAACAGCAGCATCTCCACGATCGTTCCACGCAGCAGTCCACGATCATTCCACGCAGCAGCAGTCCACGATTGTTCCACGCAGTAGCAGCATCTCCACAATCATTCCACGCAGCAGCAGTCCACGATTGTTCTACGCAGTAGCAGCATCTCCACAATCATTCCATGTAGCAACAGCATCTCCACGATTAATCCAACGAACAGCAGCCGAACTCCGACCAGTCTGCAGCAGCCCAACCCGATGGATACAGCAACCGAACTCCAACCAGTCTGCAGCAACCCAACCCGATGGATACAGCAGCCGAACTCCGACCAGTTGACAGCAGCCCTTCACGTCCACTGCATAGACAGCCGAATTATCATCGGCACTTCACTACAATTTGCAACTGACACGATCACCGAACAGCGGTTGAGAATTGTCCAACTCCACGTTACTGAACCAGAATCCCCCACACCCAGTTGCACGCACATATACATAACAACATCATACAGTGCGCCTATCCTCTTCGTCAACCGTGATCGCCGACCAATTCCTTCATTTACGGTGTAGTTCATTGATCATGGCAGTAGCAACGTGCTATTTCCAACCAGTATCACTAATCTACACGAACAGCCAACTCCAACTGCTGCAGTACGAACCAACGCCAATAGCAATTTCGTCACACGCCATAGCCTCTTTGTTGATGAACAAGTGACACGCCGCTGCCTCTCACTGATTGTGCAACATCCACTGCTTCGCTGCTCCTTTACTGAACCGCCCAAATCTGGTTCGAATACTAGTTTTTATTATTATTATTATTGTTATTGATTAGTTGTTATCATGTTTTAGTTACTTAGGTATTTAATAGTATATATGTATATATATAGTTAGGAAACTTTTAATATTAGTTTATATATGATTGAGTATGTTACATAGTTTATTTAAATAAGTAGTCGTTGACAATAAAATATAGTTGTAAATAAATATATAGAAAGAGTTTTTTAATATTGTTTTAGAATTCTTCACGTAGGAAAACTTTCTTTCTAATGAAAATTAATAGTGAAAAATTTGATTTTTATTTTATTTTATTTTTTTTTAAATTTTAGGACTTTTAGAGAATTTTTATAATATAGAATAAAAGGACTTAGTGAATTAGGACCCTTTTAGAGTTTTGAAAAACTGAATTGATAATAACGTAAACTCGATCGGGTTTCAAAAATTAAAATCAATCAACACACTAAAGATTTTTTGAAAGGACTACGATCGTCTGATCTCGGTTAGCAGGTACGTAGGTACCCTCGGGGCGACGATATAATATGTAGTAACTTAGGTTCTTTTTTCTTTTGATTTTATTTATTTATTTATTTATTTTTTAAATATTATAATTAGAAGAATAATCCTAATTTCGGTAAGTAAAAAGTGGTACTTGTTAAGGGTTTAATAGGTTAACCCCTGAACTTGGAACCCTCTGGTTCTTTGTTTAAAATTGAAATCAAAGATCGGTAACCAATTGTAATCAATCCACCCAATTGGTTACGGTTTTTTTTTTCTTTTCCCGACCTAAGTCGGGTGGTGACTCCAAAAATTATTTTCAATAAAAAAAAAATCGAAATTTCTCAATTTCTTTAGTCGAGGATTAATATTAAATGGGTTAGGGTTTGGTATTAATCAAGAAATGAGAAATCAATTTTAAACAAAAGAAATCGAAAAATTAGGCTCGACAGTTTGGCGACTTCACTTAGGACCGTTAGAGGGTTAGCCACTAGAAGTTGCCGAAAATAGGATTGTTTTTCAAAAAAAAAAATGAAATAATAAAAAAAATAAAAAAGAACTTAGGTATGTTATTGTATGTATCTATTTATTCTATTTGTTTTTACTAACATTTTTTTTGTTGTAGCAGTTTAGTTAAGGGGGAATTTTGGGGTTTTTTCTTTACTTTTATTTATTTTATTCCCTTTTCTTTTCTATATCATAAATGCATGTTAGACACAGTCAGAACCAGGCCGTCTTAGGACCTTAGGAGGGGGTCTATTGTGTAAGCTTCGGATGTTGTGCCCACTTAAGTTCAAATGTGACCACAGAATCGTTGCTTTGAAAAACGTAGTGATTGTAGAACTTGAGGACCTTTAGAACCTACCCTTCATATTACATGAAAACTTTTTCAAAAATCACAAGAACCTATGAGATGGCAAACCTACGTTAATAAAAGCAGTAGTGAAGTTGTGATTGAAATTGTAATATTCCTTTGTAAATAATTTATGATATTTTTATGTAAAGTTTAGAATACGTTGTAATGGTAATTTTATTTTTGATTAGTCATGGCTGGGCTAAGGCAAGGGCCTTTTGAAGACATTCATGTCCACCTACCACATTGGCTACAGAAGCTACTTCAGATATGGTTTCGACTCTTCAGCCCAGATAAACAGGAGTTTATTAAGAATAAGATTGGGCCCATCCTCTCTCTACAGAAGATCCCTATGAACATCACTCTAGTTCGGGCCTTAGTCCACCTTTGGGAGCCCGAATCCACCAGTTTCTGTATGGGCCTACATCAGCTAAGCCCAACTGTAGAAGAATACTCCCAATTGTTGTGGGCTCCAGCAATCACAGATGATATTTATATCCTAGACTTAGAAGCTGCAGCACCAAAGATCTTCAGCAAGTTGCTGGGAATCAGAAAGACTGAAATAAACTGGGTTCTAAATCAAGGAAAGACCATTCGATTAAAGGATGTCATGGACTGGTTTTCTACTGAAGTGAAACATAGAGAAAAACGCGAGGGTTTTTATGCAAGTTTAAAAGCGTGGCACCAATACCGGGTCAACGCTTTTATACTAGTAGTCTTCAATACAATCTTGTTCCTTGATAAAAGATGTCAAGTCCATTTCAAAATTGCAGAACTCGTAGCCCAATTCCTTGAAGGGAAATCATATGTCCCGGCCCTTCTGGACGAGCAAATCCAGTTACTAAACCATCTCAAGAAAAAGAAACGAGGAGATCTGAAAACTTACATGGTCCTACTGGTGGTCTGGTTTGTTAGCCATATGAGAAGTTACCAGCTTGATTTTAATCGGGCCGAGTTTACTCAGTAATATGATCTCATCAAATCTTTTAGAGAAAGAGTCGAATACTTTCAGAGTATGAAAGCGGAAGAATTGCTGTTGACACCCAGGTAGTTTGCAAGTAGGGAAATGATAAGAGGATGCGGAGACTTTAAAGTGGTTCTTCTGATCGGCTTCAACCTCTGTATCGCATACGTTCTAGCCAATAGACTCATTGAGGACATGATCCCTAAACCATCATTAGAAGCTGCCTCGCTGGACTTCCTTAACCCCAGTATGACGATGGCTGATAAAATAACCAAGCTTCAAAGCATCCGAGCTCTTTGGTGCACGAGGAAGACCACCCCTACTACTAGAGGGATAACAGCCAGGAGTCAGACAACCAAAGGATTTCTTTATCACCAGCTAAAAGGGCTGACAGATATGGAAAACAACGAAGAGAAGAGGGAAGTTCAAGCTGAACCAGAGAGGACGAGTAAAAGAGAGTAGGAGTTGGAAAGTCGTTGCAAGGAGTACCATCAGAAGATAAAGGCATTGGAAGCACAATTGAAGAGGACCAAGGGCAAAGAAGAGAAAGCTCCCATGATAAGCTTACTAGTCATTAGGAGATTAAATTTTGGATTTTAGGTTTTTTATGTTTTCATTAGAATTCATTTTTATGAACAGAATAAGAGGTGTAAAGCTTCGCAATTGCAAAAATTAATAAAAGTTAGTTAGGTTTTGCCACCTCAAAGGTTCTCCATAATTCTTGATTTTTTTCATTGCACTCGTGTGACATGCATTTTATGTTTGTATGATTAATCACCCTTTTTAGGAAAATATAATATATACTAACCCTTTGTTGAGATGTTCAAACACATTCAGGTAAAATTTCAAGATAGCTCCCAAGTCTTTCAGAGAAGTCCGATTAGAACCTGTTCCTAGACTAGGATGGCCACCACTCAAGGAAATGATGGAGATCCTGAGATCAATGATCCTTCCGAGCTGAGGTTTCGTTCCATAGAAAGGGCTATGGAAAAGATGGCAGAACAGATGAGCTTCCTAGCAGATAGCATTTCTTTGCTACGAGCTACAGCACCGGCCAATGAAGAAGGTTCCAAAACCCGTTATGGGAAGAATATACAACCTCCTGAAGCAGAACACGAATATCAAATAGACCCATTCGAATCAGAAGGAGTTTACCCAAAAGACAACCCGACTTTCGAACCCAACAGTATGCGACCCCGAGACCTGTCGACCATGGGCCAAGTACGGACAGCTTGAAAGAACTGGAAAAGAAATTGACACAATAGATCACTGAGAAGATGAAGGCATTTGTAGGGTGTGATGGATTTGAACAGGTGGGGATCACAGAATTTTCCGCGTATGACATGGGATCATACCCTAAGAAGTTTAAGGTACCGAAATTTGAAAAGTATAACGGGACGGGTTGCCCCAAGCTTCACACCAGGTTGTATGTCAGGAAGATAGGAAAATATGTTCAGTACGACCTACTTATGGTACAGACATTTCAGGATAGCCTGACTGGACTGGCCCTGACTTGGTATGCCCAGCTTGATTTGAATAAGATAAATACATGGGAGAAACTTGCTCGAGCATTTTATGAACAATATAAATTCAATGTGGAAGTAGCCTCGACTATAATGGACTTGGTTGCTCTACGGAAGAAGAATAATGAATCATTCAAAGAATATACTCAAAGATGGAGGTCCTTAGCTACAAGAATTTCTACTCCAATGACTGAGAAGGAGCTCACATCCACTTTCATTAACACTTTGGAGAAGCCTTATTTCTCCAATCTCATCGGGCAGGTCTCATCCAGTTTTGCTGAAGTAGTAGCGGCCGGGTGTAAGATTGAAAGTGTCATTTCTTCCGGTAAGCTGCAAGACCCGGTAGATGGAAGACCACCAGCATCATCATCTGGTCCTAGACCAGCCGCCAGTAAGCCCAAAGAATCTACAGTTGGTATGGTAAATTCAAATGCTAGACCAAATACTCAAGTCACTTTTAGGGCAAATCCACCTCTCGCCCAGCAACAGTACAGAGATCAGTTTCAAACTAACAAGACTTATAGACAATTTACCGAGATACCAGTTCCTTTGAGTCAAGTCTTCGAGAAGCTGCGAAAGGATAATTTGATACGGTACGAACTTCCTAGCGATCGATATCGACCGAGATTCTTTGACTCCACAGTAAAATGCGAATATCACTGTGGACAAGTTGGGCATTCGATTGATGCATGGTGGAGACTGAGGAATAGGATTCAGGACTTGATAGATGAAGGGACAGTGCAGTTGGATTTTGTGGAAGCCCCAGCTCCTAATGTTAACAATAGTCCCTTACCTAACCATAGGCCGATGATTGGTATGATCTTTGGTGACTATGCTATCAAAGTCGATGACGCAAATAAGAAGCTTAAGGTTTTTGAGTTCTATACTGGTAACCAGACTCCAGAAGTGAAGAGGTACACATTTCACGTACCGTTGCCACCAGAAAATTACAAGGCTGCTCCATTTAACTATCACCTGGTAAATTAAGAGAAGCTAGGTTCTCTAGTAGGGGGCATTACCCGATCAGGAAATATTTATCACCCAAGAGAGGAGCAAGGGAGGAAAGTCATGTCGAGAGAATAAAATGATAAGACGACGGTCGAACGCATTGAAGGACTATCAGCTTTTACCAAAGTGCTTAAGTCAAGTGAGTATAAAATCATGGATCAACTCAGTAAGACTCCTACACAAATATCACTGATGGGCCTGCTAATTGCATCTGAACTACACAGGGAGGCTTTGTTCCACACTTTAAATGAGGTGAAGATCCCTCGAGAGATTCCAATTGAGAAGATGGGACTAATTACTAATTCAATCCTTGCAATAGATCAAATTTCATTTTCGGCTAAAGAATTGGGCGAGGAAAGGAACAAACATATGAAGCCACTCTTTATCATGGTAAGGAGTAATGACATAATTGTTACCAGGGTGCTCATCGACAACGAATCGTCGCTGAATGTTTGCCCACTTGCCACTTTGGATTTGCTGGGCATCGACACATCTGCAATTAAGCCTTCTTCTATAACAGTCAGGGCCTTTGATGGTTCCAGAAGAGAAATTATAGGGGAGATTGATTTATCTGTGAGTATTGGCCCTCAACACTTCACTATTCGATTCCAAGTTATGGACATTCCAAGATCTTTCAACCTACTATTGGGAAGACCTTGGATTCATGCAACAGGGGCCATACCTTTGAGCTTGCACAAAAAATTGAAGTTTATCTCCGAATGCCAGGTGATTACAATTCTGGGAGATTAAGATTATGAAATCAATAAGGAGATGGCTATACCCTACATAGGAAGTGAGGGATAAGAGGAGCTGGGGTTACAAATGTTTGAAGAAGTGAACATGATTTCTGGTTCTAACAGAGAGGATGAGAGAAGGAAGGGATTCAAGGAAGGCCAAATCGGCACCTACGGCCTTGGCTACAATCCTACCCCGGTGGAAGAATTCAAGAAGAAGCAAGCAAGGGGCAAGAGAGGTAACAGATTATACCATGCCTCGATGACCTTCCCACCACTAGCTGAGACGTTTATACGGGAAGAGACTCAAGCTCGAGAATCTGAAAAAGAAGGATCAACATGCTCGTCACCTAAGTTCCCGCATCTTTTGAATAGCTAGTTTTCCATCTCGGCGAATAGCAACAGGACTTCCCTAGGGTAAAGGGGTAACCCATAGTTAGTATTCTCTAAATTTTTATTTTTAATAGTCATCGTTTTAAATGTATTGTTGAACCTTTCACTCAAAATTAGCTAGGCCTTTATCTCATTTGAGACCATACCTCCATTTATTCAATGAAATCTTAGTTCGTTTCTTTCCTATGTTGCTCTTCAATTCTCTTTTGTTTACATGCATTTTTTCATACATTCTCATTCAGATTCAATGAAACAAGCGAAAACTAGGAATACCTCGCCAGGTAGAAAATGAGAGTGTCGATATCGCTTTCGGCCCTATTGGGTTAGTTGTCGGGAGCGATGTCGATGACTACAGTAATATACAAGAGGAATGGCAAAAACATGAATTGGATAGGATCACAATTGATGAACTGATTGAGACAATTAATGTGGGGAATGAAGAAAATCCTAGGAATTTAAAAATTAGGGTGAGTTTAAAAAAGAAACAAAAAACAGAAACGGTTACGTTATTAGCTGATTATCAAGACGTATTCACTTGGTCGTATGAAGATATGCCTGGATTGGACCCGTCGATTGTAGTCCACCGTTTACCCACACAGGAGGACATCAAACCAAAAAAGCAAAAATTGAGGAGATTTCGACCTGACGTCTTACTGAAAATTAAAGAAGAAGTGAAGAAACTTCTGGAGGTTAGATTCATCAAAGTGTCGGATTACCCAGAATGGGTAACTAATATTGTTCCAGTAATGAAGAAGAATGGGAAAGTTAGAGTGTGTGTAGACTTTCGAGATCTCAACTAGGCAATGCTTAAGGATAATTTTCCATTACCTCACATTGATGTCTTAGTGGACAACACTTCTGGAAATCATCTATTCTCTTTCATAGATGGTTTTTTGGGATATAATCAGATTCAGATGTCCGAAGAGGATAAGACGAAAACGACTTTTATTACGACTTGGGGAACATTTTGCTATAAAGTGATGCCGTTTAGGCTGAAGAATGCAAGTGCAACGTATCAGAGGGCCATGGTTGCAATTTTTCATGATATGATGCATAAGGAAATAGAAGTATATGTTGATGATATGATTACGAAGTCCAAAGAAGGCGAGGATCACCTAGAAAACCTAAGGAAGTTGTTTAATAAGCTAAGAAAATACCACTTGAAATTGAATCCAAAGAAGTGTACCTTTGGTGTGACGTCGGGAAAATTGTTGGGGTTCATAGTCATCCAAAGAGGTATTGAAGTCGATCCTGATAAGGCCAAAGCAATAATTGACATGCCTCCTCTACAAACGCTCAAGGAAGTGCGAGGATTGCTGGGTCGTTTAAATTATATAGCCCGATTCATTTCATAGTTAACGGACAAATGCCGCCCTCTTTTTAAGCTGTTAAAGAAGAATGCAAAGATCAACTGGAATGAGGAATGCGAAAAGGCTTTTACGAAAATCAAAGAATATCTCATGAAACCTCTAGTGTTGGTAGCTCCTAAACTTGGAAAGCCGTTGTTTTTGTACCTGACCATAATGACGGAATCAATGGGATTTGTCCTTGGCCAGAAGGATGAAGAAGGGAAAGAACGAGTTACTATCTAAGCAAGAAGTTTACAGAAGGGGAGCAAAAATACTTAGAAGTTGAAAGAACCTGTTGTGCATTAGTCTGGGTTATGCATCGGCTCAGACAATACACGCTGTATTATCAGATTAAGTTGATAACCCAACATGATCCTTTGAAATACTTAGCTGAAAAACTGGCTCTCATTGGCAGAGTTTCAAAGTGGCAGATGTTGCTGACAGAATTTGACATTAAGTATGTAAGCCAAAGTTCAGTCAAGGGGCAAGTGTTGGAGGATCAATTAGTGGAAAATCCTTCTAAGGATACCCCTTAAGGAGCGAGGGTTGAGTTTCCCGATGAAAATATCCTAATAGCGGGAAATGATTCTAATGGTGAAATAGTCAAAAAACCTTCAAGGTGGAAAATGTTCTTTGACGGAGTAGCCAATGTGTCTGGATGTGGAGTAGGGGCAATTCTGGTATTGCCTGGAGGTACATAATTCCTAATGGCTATGAGATTGGTTTTCCCATGTACCAATAACATTGCAGAATATAAAGCGTGTATTTTAGGGCTCAAAATTGCATTGTTTAAGGAAATATGGGAATTGCAGGTGTATGGAGATTCTTCGTTGATTATAGGCCAAGCTTGGGGTGAATATAAGATGAAAGACCCTAAATTAGTACCTTATTGCCAACACTTGGCCAAGTTGATAACCAAGTTCGAAAAGATTACCTTTGTGTATGTACCAAGGGTTCAAAACCAATTTGCCGATGCTCTTGCTACTTTGGCATCAATGATTCAGATATCGAAAGGAGTGGAGATTCAGCCACTTAAAATTGAAATTGAAGAAAAGCCTACTTTTTATTTGGGAATAGAGATTTCATGTGATGAAAAGCCTTGATATCAAGATATCAAAATATTTTTACAACATGGTACGTACCCCAAGGGAGCAAAGAGGAAGGATAAAAAGTTAATTAGAAGATTGGCGGCTCAGTACTTGATGAGCGATTCTACATTACACCAACGATCGTTTGACGGTACGCTTTTACGTTGTATAGACGGGAATGGGGTAGAGATGCCAATGAAAGAAGTGCACGAGGGAGTGTGTAGTCCTCACATGAATGGCTACATGCTCACCAAGAAAATCATGAGGATGGGATATTACTGGTCAACTGTGGAGGCGGATTGTATCGCACATGTTAGACGCTGCCATTTGTGCCAAATCTATGCAAACAAGATAAATACTCCACCTCAAGAGTTGCATACACTATCAGCACCATGGCCTTTTTCGATGTAGGGAATAGATATCATCGGCTCAATCACTCTAAAAGCATCTAATGGGCACTGATTTATATTGGTAGCTATTGATTATTTCACTAAGTGGGTTGAAACCTCATCCTACTCTAGTGTGACGAAGGGAGTAGTGGTTAAGTTCATCAGAAGAGACATACTGGCTCGGTATGGTACTCTAGAAACGATTATTGCTAACAATGGTACGAATTTGAATAATAAATTGATGTCCGAGTTATGCTGACACTTTAGGATCATTCATAGAAATTTGACTCCTTATCGACCCTAAATGAACGGAGCCGTGGAAGCAGCCAATAAGAATATCAAAAGAATTATTGAGAAGATGGCCATTACCTATCGAGATTGCCATGAGATGTTGCCATTCGCACTCATGGCTTATCGAACTTCTATTAGGACGTCAATTGGGGCAACCCCCTATTCATTGGTATACGGAATAGAGGTTGTATTGCCTGTAGAAGTTGAGATCCCGTCTCTTAGAATATTGTCAGAAACTCAGTTAGATGAGGCTGATTGGGTAAAGAAGCATGTTGAGCAGTTGAACCTAATTGATGAAAAGAGGCTGACAGCTTTATGTCACAACACTTGCTATCAGCAATGAATAGCTAGGGCTTTCAACAAAAAAGTACGACCCCGAAGTTTTGAGCAAGGAGATATGGTGTTGAGGAAGGTGTTGCCTAACACAACTAATTCAAGAGGGAAGTTTGCCTCAAACTATAAAGGGCCTTACATTGTGAAGAAAGTATTGTCTGGAGGAGCTGTTATTTTGTCTCAAATGGATGGTTCGGATTTGAAGGACCCAGTAAACGCTGATGCGTTGAAAATGTACTATCCTTGAACATCAATGAAATTTTTACAAATACTCTTACTATTATTGTGGTCTCGTTTTCATTTTTTACATGTAAAGTTGGTATTCCTAATAGTCGTTAGCATTGGATAATATCCTTATCCTTCCTTTTCCTCATTCCACTAAAAGACCCCGCTTCTCGCTCTATCATCCACCAAAATAAACCATACACAAAGAACCATAAGAAAAAATAATCATTTAATTTGAAGAGATGACTATTGATAAAAATTTTTTTAATACTTTATTATGGTTAATTCCCTAAAGAAGGGAGATCTGTTTCCTATTTTTCAGGACAGGGCCATGTTCAAAAAAGGTAATGTGTGGCGTGTAAGCAGAAACTCGCTTGAGAACAAATGCTTACTCGGAAAGCCCATGTCTAGATCGGAAGTTCAATACAGGACATCCTTGTTCAAGAAGAATATGTTTTACATTCGATTCAAGCTTAAGTTGTTTTCAAATAAAAAAAGAAAAAAAGGGAAAAGAAAATAGGGGTTTTGGAAAGAGACGGCAGAAGGAAGAAGAAGAAGAACCAGAAAAAGAAAAGCAATTGTAAGGGTCAAAATTGTTGGTTCTAATCGAACTGCTTAATAAGACGAGAGACGATTTGGGAGCTATCATCGAAACCAGGTAAGTGGTTCTAAACCTGATAAAACATTGCATTGATAATTAGCTTCCCCTAAGGATAATAGCTTATTTTCCCAAAAAACAATTTATTAGCAAGATAGTTAGCTCATAAATCATGGTCGCAGTGTGTCTTCAGCTTCTGATCATCGAACTTACAAAACGTTATTCAACTTAAAATTTCTTCAAGGGATTTAGCACTTCGATCAGCTTATGGAGCATTATTTCAACTCATATTCTCATTTAGGGATTTAGCCAGTTCATAGAGCGTAGTCTCAATCTAAAAGTTTCTTAAGTGTCTGACTAACTCCTAAAACAGTTCCAATTCGGAGTTTCACAGGTTCCCAATCACCCAACTCACAAAATGTTGCTCCACTTATAATCTTTCAGGGTTTAGCAAGCTCATGGAGTGCTATCACGATCCAAGTTTTTCTTCATTATCTTTAAGTCTTAGCCAGCTCAAGGGGCGCTTTGACCGCCTTAGTGAGTCAGCTCATTAAGGGCACGATCCAAGTTTTTCTTCATTATCTTTAGGTCTTAGCCAGCTCAAGGGGTACTTTGACCGCCTTAGAGAGTCAGCTCATTAAGGGCATGATCCAAGTTTTTCTTCATTAATTTTAGGTCTTAGCCAGCTCAAGGGGTGCTTTGACCGCTTTGGTGAGTCAGCTCATTAAGGACATGATCCAAGTCTTCTTCATTATCTTTAAGTCTTAGCCAGCTTAAAGGGCGCTTTGACTGCCTTGGTGAGTCAGCTAATAAAGGGCACGATCCAAGCTTTTCTTCATTATCTTTAGGTCTTAGCCAGCTCAAGGGGCGCTTTAACCACCTTGGTGAGTCAGCTCATTAAAGGCACGATCCAAGTTTTTCTCCATTATCTTTAGGTCTTAGCCAACTCAAGGGGCGCTTTAACCGCCTTGGTGAGTCAGCTCATTAAGGGCACGATCCAAGTTTTCTTCATTATCTTTAGGTCTTAGCTAGCTCATGGGGAGCTTTGACCATCATGGTGAGTCAGCTCATTAAGGGCACGATCCAAGTTTTTCTTCATTATCTTTAGGTCTTAGCTAGCTCAAGGGATGCTTTGACCGCCTTGGTAAGTCAGCTCATTAAGGGCACGATCCAAGTTTTTCTTCATTATCTTTAGGTCTTAGCCTGCTTAAGAGGCGCTTTAACCACCTTGGTTAGTCAGCTCATCAAGGGCACGACCAAGATTCTCGTTATTCTTTCATAAAGGCACTTCCCATTGTCGTTCTGACCCTCATCAAGTATCTTAACGTTCCTTAAGATAGAGTCATCCTGAGGTAAAAACGGTGTCTCTTTTATCTTTGTGGTAAAGTTTTATTCAAACTTCACTGCAAAGAGAGGTAGCTGTAGACACCTAATTTTTGCCCTTCCATAGTCTTAGTTTTTATTTTTATTTTTTACAAAAAGGGTCCTAATTCAAAAAAAAAAATAATACTAAAAATTAACAAATAATGAAAATACCAAAAAAAATAAGAAAAGGAAAAATTAAAAAGATTTCGTAGATTTTTAGGAAGTAATTTATATTAGCAATAATTAGTTTAATGTTAGTGTTAAATCATATTTGAATAAAATTTGAATCTAGTTTGTAACTTTGTAGAAGTGAGACGAAAATCAGATTCATATCTAATCAAATCATATGAGTCTAGTTAAATCAGATTTGAATAAAATTTGAATCTAGTTTAATCAGATATAATAGGATTTGATTTGGACTTTATAAAAGAAAAAAACCACAACGGGAATCAGATGATCAGCTTCATCAAAAATTCAAAAAATCTGCTTCATTCCACGCAGCAGCAGCATCTCCACGATCATTCCACGCAGCAGCAGCATCTCCACGATCAATCCAATGAACAGCAACTGAACTCCAACCAGTCTGTAGCAGCCCAACCCGACAGATACAGCAGCCCAACTCCAACCAGTCTACAACAGCCGAACCTGACGGATACAGCAACTGAACTTCGACTAGTCGATAGCAGCCCTTCACGTCCACTGCACAGACAGCCGAATTATCATCGGCACTTCACTGCAATTTACAGCCGACACGATCACCGAACAGCGGCTAAGAATTGTTCGACTCCACGTTACTAAACTAGAATCCCCTCATACCTAGCTACACGCACATACACATCACAACATCATACAGCGCGCCTATCCTCTTCGTCAACTGTGATCGCCGACCAATTCCTTCGCTTACGCTGCAGTTCATCGATCACAGCAGCAGCAACGTACTGTTTCCGGCCAGTATCACTAATCTACACGAACAACCAACTCCAACTGCTACAGTACGAACCAACGCCAACAGCAATTCCGTCACACGCCACAGCCTCTTCGTTGACGAACAGTTGACATGCCGTTGCCTCTCACTGATTGTGCAACGTCCAGTGCTTCGCTGCTCCTTTACTGAACCACCCAAATCAGGTTCGAATACTAGTTTTTATTATTATTATTGTTATTGATTAGTTGTTATCATGTTTTAGTTACTTAGTTATTTAACAGTATATATGTATATATATAGTTAGGAAACTTTTAATATTAGTTTATATATGATTGAGTATGTTACATAGTTTATTTAAATAAGTAGCAGTTGACAATAAAATATAGTTGTAAATATATATATATAGAGAGAGATTTTTTTAATATTCTTTTAGAATTCTTTACATAGGAAAATTTTCTTTTTAATGAAAATTAACAGTGAAAAATTTTATTTTTATTTTTATTTTATTTTTTTTAAAAAAAAATTAGGACTTTTAGAGAATTTTTATAAAATAGAATAAAAGGACTTAGTGAATTAGGACCCTTTTGGAGTTTTGAAAAATTGAATTGATAATAACGTAAACTCAGTTGGGTTTCAAAAATTAAAATCAATCAACACACTAAAGATTTTTTGAAAGAACTACGATCGTCTGATCCAGGCTAGCGAGTACGTAGGCATCTTCGGGGCGACGATAAAATATGTAGAAACTTAGGTTCTTTTTTCTTTTGATTTTATTTATTTATTTATTTATTTGTTTATTAAATATTATAATTAGAAGAATAATCATAATTTCGGTAAATAAAAAGTGGTACCCGTTAAGGGTTTATAGGTTAGCCCCCGAACTTGGAACCTTCTGGTTCTTTATTTAAAATTGAAATCAAAGACCGGTAGCCAAATTGTAATCAATCCACTCAATTGGTTACGGTTTCTTTTTCTTTTCCCGACTTAAGTTGGGTGGCTACTCCAAAAATTATTTTCAATAAAAAACCGAAATTTCTCAATTTCTTTAGTCGAGGATTAATATTAAATAGGTTAGGGTTTGGTATTAATCAAGAAATGAGAAATCAATTTTAAATAAAAGAAATCGAAAAATTAAGCTCGACATGGATGAACACATAAACCCAATATCACATGTAACCAAAGGGGTAGGTCTAAGTTGTAAGATGACTTGAAAAATAAATGGTAGTCGAAGTTTGAGCAGAGGGTTCCCATGCACTAACGAAGGATATGATGTACCAATACCTCACATGAGCTCAAGTTACACTTAATATGACGCACAAGTATAGCCAGAGGTTACTCACCACTAGTCTACACTCGAATGGGCTAGATAAGAGTAGTTCAAGAGTAAGAGGGACACTTAGCTCAAGAGTGAAAAAAAGTTCAGTATATTCTCTATATTCTAATGTTCTTAACTTTTATAGACAGTATTTATATCATTCCATTAGGGCGAATCTTAAGCTACAAAAATTAGAAAAAGAATAGTCCTTATTTGCTAAAAACAAAAGAGAATAATTTACAAGGAAAATATGAAATCGTGTAAAAGAAGGAACGTGAACGTCCTATGTTAGAAAGGACAATATGGATGTCAATAAGGACAGTGTGTGCACGTTTTTGCTATGATTCTGACAGTATTATGGTCTGAGCAGTAGTAGACCTCAATTCAGGCTTGTTTATCACTAGAAGGGGCTAGACAATGGTTAGTTCAGGGTTGACTCACATTGGGGTTACCCTCAGATGGTCAGCTCCTGATAGTACTTCTTAGCTTCGGCATAGTAGAGATTGTTGCATTCAGATTTGGCGCTTGGACTACGATTTAGTGGAGGGTTCGGCTCAGTACGTTAGTTGATCACCTCAATAACATCTTGGATGGCATGGAGAGCAAAGTAGCTCAATAGATTGGGCTAGGATAAGCACTGCTCCTCAGTACTTAACTCTCTTCGGATAGCTTGGTAGACTACCTAAGAGAGCCCTCGGGCTCAAGAGTGTGTAATCAATCCTTGATCCCTATCAAATCTAGTAAGTATTAGTAATTAAAGTCTTTGAAAGATTGAAATTCGGACTTAATCTGCTTACGATAATTGATAGGTGCGCTTGCCTCATATTAGAGGAGCTCAAGAATATCCTTGGTGCCTTCGGTTTTCAATCCTTTGAGTAGCTTGGATGATGTCCTCCAGCGTGTCAATCTTCTATACATCCAGAACCAATTTTGAACTTTAAACCTCCAATAAATTTGGATACATTTCGGGCCTCTGTTTCCTTAACTTCATGACAGATCATAAGTAGCTAAAATTCCATCACATAATCATTTACACTCAGTTTACCTTAGCTTAGCTCTTGAAGCATCTTAAGGTATCCTATATGTAACAGTTAGGCATAAACCTCCTGCTCATAGCTTGATGCATCTCTTGCCATGTCTAAATCTTAAGTTCTCCTTCCTTACGTTGGTTCGCCTATAAATTCTTCCACCATAGGGTTACATATCTAGTAAATTTTAATGCAGCCAGTCATACCTTAGCTCATTCATCTACCTTATGGAACTCAAATATCTTTTCAATCTTATCTTGCCAATCAAGGTAATCGTCAATATTGCTAAACCTAAAGTTGGTCTACATTTGTTGCTTCGTGTTTTCAAGTCCATGGATAGGTTAACAATCCTTTCTATAACTTTGTACTATTCTTCCTCTTAATTCTCCTTGATTTCATCTAAATCAATTCTCCTATGTGCTCTTTACTTAATACTAATACCTCAATGCTATCCTCTAAATTTACCTTAGTCACTATAATCAGCTTGATACAATCCCTATCTTATCCTCTATTGACGATTAGCTTTGATATTGATAAATACCTCTTCAGTTGGTTAGACAGTAGTAAATCTATTGATGGCATGTATCAACTTAGCCATTATATTGATGAGTTCATTGAGTTTCTCATTGCTAGACCTTAGAGTAATGGTGATAGGCTATCTATCTTGTGTTAATATTAAAATTGATCGTTTCTTCTTCACAGAACCCAAAATCGATACCAACCAATATAATAGTAAGCATTACTTCAAACAAACATTTTTTACTCTAGACATTGAGAACAACCACGCATAACATTATAACTTCTTCACTATGGCTACTAAACACAGTATAAGTACAGACTATGTTTTCTTCACCTAAAATAGGCGATACTACAAACACTTCATAGCTCTACTAAATAACTACACCTTTAATGACAACACCAAAACTCTGAACACAAGCTTATAACCTACTTCACTACTTCGAACACAAAACCAAAATAATTCACATATAACTTCACAACATATAATGCAATTGTACTATATTATACACCACACACAAACCAAACATGGGAATAGAGACAACATAAGCATAGAACATAGGAACAGTACTAGCAGTTCCAATAGTGGATGTTGCCAAGCTTTAATGGTAAGATCATGTAGCTATCGGTATACATACAAAGGCTAGCAATTGCATAGGAATGGGTCTTAGTTGTGAGATAGCTAGAAAGCTAAATAATAGTTGAAGGTAAGCTAAACTCGTGCACTAGCTCTTAGATGTGTATTAATGGAGCATACATGAATCTAAGTCTCCAATCAATATGATGCATAGATAATTACTTTAGGTTACTAGTAGCTAGTTCTTCCTTAAGGAATTAGGTGGGAGTAGGTGCTTGGACTTGACTAAGTTAGACTAAGCTCAAGCATAAGAACAAGCATAATAGAAGAAGACATAAAGGAATATTCATTAGTTGATTTTAGGTAAATGTACAAATGAAGTATTCATAGTTGCCTTTTATGGTAATATCTTAGGTGAGTATAACTAAGAAAAGCATAAAAACCAAAAGTAGCATGTGTATAATAATATTACAATGGTAAAATGAACAACTAGTGATAGAATGTTTGCTAGTAATTCGTACAATGTTACTAAAAGTAATGCTATGTGTCTCTTATCGATTGGTAGAGTATGATATAGGAGTCCATCCTCTAATTTAAGGTAGGCTAGAGGTCGGGTTGTAAAGTTATGCATAGAAGAATGCTGCTAAACTGATGTCAGAGTTGGCTAAGCTCGTTAGCTTTCCAATTGATCCTAGATGGATTGGCAAGTTGCTAAGTTGGTCTTAAGATAGGTTAAGAAGCGAGTGATCTTCCTTCACCTGATAGATAGTGAGAAACAAGTGAGATCTCAAGTACTCTAGCAAGCTTTCGAAAGAGTTCGACCCATGAATTGCTATGAGAGAGATTGATGGATCAAGATAGATAGTCTATAAGCTCAAGATTGAGTAATAGGTTCTTGATTCCTATCAATCTTCCTCAAAACATGAATGTATTTTGATAAGGATTGGGGCAAGTGCTTCTAAACCATTTGTAGCTCCTTTAACTTGATTTTTTCATTAAAATAATTATTGGAAGCTTCTAGGATTCAAATTAAATTGAGTTTATATGGGATGAGCAAGGACTTCATTATGTCATTTTCAATTTTCCCTATTCTTTTGCACTATGTGTAACCAAACTTCATACTTTCTCACTTAAGCTCTTTATAAAGCAGGACTCCATTTCTTCTTAGGTATAACCAAGCATAGAGTACCACACATGTAGTCACTAAAATAATCTCAATTTAAGCTTTCTTTACAACCTTTGTTTCTCTTTAATATAACCTCTACTTGATGGAGTTTATCTTTAATTAGTGATTACTAGCCTCTTATCACCACTCAATAACCTAAAATCACTCATAAATCCTCCCTAACCTCTCGAAATCATCCCACCAAGAAATGATTAGAACCTACTTTCTCTTTAGAATTCTCCACCACTACCACAATAAGTTTAAGATATTTTTAAGATAAATAAGACTTAGGGATCACCTTATGGTTTCTTCACTACTGTTAGAGCCTAAAACGACCATGCAAGGGGCTAGAATTTTTATTTTTCCTCTTTTTTTTTTAAAAGATTAACTAATTTTTATTAATAAATATACAAAAACTATAGAAAAATGAAAAATATCAAAATGATAGTCCATTAGTTAGATATTGTTTAAAAAATGATAAAATTTCTCATTTTCAATTTATTAGAATCAATTTTACAATTTCGAGTAAAAAAGGTCATTTTTTTTTCACTAAAATTAGATTTTAATCACAATTTGGCTAAAATTAGGAAAATGGATATTTATGCTAAGGTAGAATCTTCAGTAAGGATAACTCTTTTTTTTTTTTTGGTCAAACTAAATATAATAATAGTCATCTTTTGAAAAATGCAAAAGTTTCTTTTTCTTTTTTTTTTTTAACAATTGGTTTCTAAAATAAAGTCTTTTTACAAAGGAAAATAATAAAAAATTAAATGTGACAAAATTTTGGAAATATTAAAAAGGTATAGTGGGTTAAAATTGTTATATTAAAATAATTGAGCTAAGCCTACAATTCCCTTGAGTTTGAATCTTAAGGCTATGTGACAGTAGCTATAGAGTTTGGTCTACACTTAGGATGACTTAAGAATATTTAGCTTGGTATATTTGGAATAAGGGTCATTAGGTCGGGTTTGCTTCTTAGCTTTCTCAAGTAGGTTCATGCATTCATGAGAAAAGTTACTAGCCTTAGACCCTTAACAATCTCAACCAAAATAATCATGAAATGAGTAAATTCCATCTCATCTTTTAATTAATAAAATGACTTGGCATAATCATTCTACTCAAGAGTCTATAAATACTCAATAATTATCTTTCATCTAATACAATTCCATAGATCAAAGAAATGGTGTTCCATAGTGTAACTGTTGCCCTCAAGGATCAAACAAGTAGTTTATGCAAATATATCAATCTCAATAACTCAAAAATTATAAGGTTGAAGTTCAAGGATCATTGGGCTCATTTTTCTATTCTCTCATAAGTTAATACCAAAGCAAAAATGCTAAGTTCATTATGAAAAATTATTTACAGCCTCAAGTAAGGGGAGAATTACATAAATTTCATATCTTAAAAGTTCATTAAATCTATTAGATCGGCTTCTTTATGATAACTTTTGAATTATAATTGGGATGTATTATTTGTTTGCACTTCTGAATATTACTCCATGTTTGGGGATTTTGTCATGACAAAATGGGGAGGTTGTAACAAATCTTGTCTCGATTTTGATAATAACAAAATGTTCTCTTATTGTTAATCAAAATTTCTAGGCATTTGTAGTAATTTCACAAGTTAATTATTTTTTATGAACAAGCATGCACCCTAATCATGTAAAAAGCTTGATATGTATTTAATACTACAAGTTCTATAAAGAAGCCTAATACAAGTTCTTGAAAAAAGTTCTGCGGATATTTATAGAAATAAGAAGCAAGGCATTCAAACTTATAAATTATTGGAATATAATTTTCCATAGTTTAAAGTGTAATTTGTTGAAGTAAGATTTCAAAGAATCAAAACTAAAGTATACAAGTTTTTCTACAAAAGGATTATTCCTTATATAGAAGATTCTGTATCATTTTACGATGTTTGATTTGGTTGAATATTTCTTAAATTAAGCATTATTTAAAAAAAAAAAAGAGAAAATGATTTATCTGATTTGATTTGATTTTCTTTTTAATTTCAATACATAAAATTGATAAGTTTTGGATGGAAGAATTTTATATAAATCAATTAGATTCCTCATATATATTACAAATAAGCGTTGGACATAGCCATAGGAATTCATATGTACAAGGAGAGTTTCAACACTTGTTCCGGGACACGGATACGTACATACTTACGAGATCATCAACACAATTTCCAGAGTCACATTCGAGATGAAAGTTGGAATTGTTTGATCTTTCAATGCAAACGACACAAGCTCAAAACTATCATAAAAGAACTTAAGAACTTGATTGATTAGAGTCTCGCAATCTACAAAGAGGGGGTAGTGGCTTGTCTCATGATAATTCTTGGAGAGTTACGCATTAGATCTTACCGAGATCAATTATTGTATAATTCATGGATTAACTTGCTGGTGAAAAGCAACGGCCAACTTTTATGTGGTACTAAAAGGACTATGTTACACAAGCATTAAGAAAATGAAACTATCAAATAGCTTTTGGAATCAGTGTTATTAAATGTGTTTTGACTTTTATAATTCAATACAGTTCGATCTTGGTTTAACTTTTAGTTCAATTTGATTTTTTCCTTAATTTTGTATCCCTTTATATGTAGAGATCAATAACTTCATCCGAATTTCACAACATAATTTGAAACGGGGTGTAACACTGGATTGACTGCATAGTTGGAAGAGAATAGGGAGGTAAGGACAGTTGAACTTTATATGCTAGTTTTTATAAAAAGGAAAATGATTTCAAAATCGGTCAGATATGTTAAACTCCCCTCCTAGATTATACATGGTATTACTTTTTGAACTTATTAGCTAGAAGTGTTGAGAATTTCTTTGATGGAATCACCCAATAAACGATGTCTAATTAAATTTCGATAAAAACGTGAAATTTTTAGTAATTTACTTAAAATATGAAAATCTTAAATTATAGCATAAATAGGATTTCCATTATTACTTCTTCTTTTTTTTTCTTTTCCAATTCCATTATTACTTTTTCAACTAAACAAATTCCATATTAAATGAAAAAAGGAAGAGGAAAGGAATCTAACGAAGACTTGAAAATGAAGCATTTGTTGGACCCCCAACAATTACATATGACGCATGAACTCATCGACAAACACAACATTTAGACCTACTAGAAGTCTAGAACCATATGGGATCACATGTACACCGACACGGATTATTGTTGACATACAGACATCAATGACTTCATGGTACATACACACAACCGATAGATTCATTAATTATACGTGACTTTAATGTGGAATTGCTAGCAATGATTGAGATTGCTTCTCGTATTGGAATCCATTGGACTTGGAATCATCTGCGCACCAAACGAAGATCCCATGCAATTTGCCTTCACTCTTCAATCTACCGCAAGCAGTGAAAAATCCATTCTGGGGAGACAGCCCTCCACTTCCATCACTGACAAAACTAGCCAACACCTTGCCTCCGTTATAGTTAGAGCTTTGTTTTTCGAAGTAGTTCATGAACTGCGACACGGAAGTCCCCTTATCATAAGCATAGAATTGAAAATTCACATAATCGATTAGGTTTCCGTATTTCCTCCACAAAGCTTGATAATGCCCTTGAACTTGATCATCATCATAGGGTGCAATCGACGCGAAAGATATTACTCCATTGCTTTTGAGTTTACTAATCAATCGACCTATGCACTCGGCGAATGTTTCAGGGTCGGCTTGGAAATGCTCGTAATCAATATCGATACCATCTAAATTATACCGATTGATGATGCTTGTAAGAGAAGAGACAGCATTTGAAACCCAAGAGCCCACGGATGTGGGGTTGAAATAAGCATAGCCACTGCCGACACTGTCTCCTCCTAGACTTAGAGCAACCTTGACATTGGAATGTTTTGATTTAATGGAGGAAACTTGGGAAGGACCGAGGTTGCCCGAGTCCCAGAAGATGTTGAATTTTCCATTTGTTTGGGATGAACCGGAGGCATCGTAATCGATTGCAAAAGAGAGGATGAAGTGGAGTTCGACACCGGGATTGACTGGAACATCGGTGAACTTCACGTTCTTAAATTCTGCTCCTATGTATTCTCGGAACAAGTTTGAGGTGGGAGCCGCTTGAATTTGTGTCTGGAGGGCAAATAGGAGCTGTAGGGTCAAAAGGGAAATTGTAAGTATGCATGGTTTTACCTCCATTATTTTTAAGGGATTGTCAGTTGTTTGGGAGATGTACGAGACTTCGCTATGTATTTTTTCGTACTCTGCTAGTGATAAGAGGCATAGTGGTATCCAGGATTGATTATATACTGGTGGTCATATGGATAAAGACTGAGTTCAGGGACACCGGACAATGGAGAAGTAATATGCTAAAGTGATTTGCCGTTGACGAAACCTTGCCATGATTTACTAATGTGTTTTTACATTTCTTAAAAGTGAACCAAACAATACCTTCTTTTCTATTCTAATTTCCACGCGTTTTGGATGCTGTACGAGTTTTTCCAAACTTTACGTCAATCAAGTTTGGACAACTATGTCGAATCGAAAAGCAAACTCATCAACAAGGCTATATCAATTTGGAAAATGAAAATTTATGTTATCAATATGACATATTTAGGCCGTAATAGCAACGCATTTTTGAGACAGATTGCCACAACAAAATAAAATACACATAAGTAATTCTTCCTAATAAGAATAAGATTTGAATATTGTTGTTGTTACTCCAACCAAAACTTCGTGATATAAAAATTAGAAGATTCAATTAAAAAAAAAAAGAAAAAGAAAAAGACTGACTTAATGGAGTCCTGTAATGGTATATCAAAAGTGCGAATGATTTTTAGTCTCTCTGAAAAATCTTAACATGCACTGCTAGTACATTTCTCAATGTACAGTGAAGTTCCCTGTACCCCCAGTAATTCATAATGTTATTGGTTAGGATAAAAGAAAAATCAAACACAGGGACATACATGGCTCTGGTGGCTGTCTAATCTTGCGCGGATACAGTGGAATGGAGAAAGTTCAGAGAGAGACAGCACTCACATGTAATAGGTTTATCAGATATGTGTATTTTATGATGTCTATTAATAAAATTTATATATAATAATATATACATATGAAGTATCCAACATATATATATATATATATATATATATTAGAACTAAAGCCAATATGATGACAGTGTTTTATCCTTTTAAACAAGGACCACATAAAATATTACTTCGTTCAGTTTAGTAGGCATCTGAAAACCATATTCCACGGCATGTCTTCGTCAACGGCAAATCACCTTACTAAATACTTTTCAATTGTCAGTGGCACAACATAATAGGGCTAAAATGAGGTATATCTTTCATTCACGTTAAAAATATTGTCAATCGTATAAAGAGATATATGACACTATGAGTTAAAGTAGGACAAGTTGGAGTAGCATGCACTTTAAATGAGTTGTAATCTTCAACCCTAACTCTTTTTTTTATTTTTTTTATAGGTTAAATGGGCTTGCCAAATAATCCACCCAACTTGCACAACCGTAATAAAGTTAGGTAAAATAACCCTATCCTCAAACCTATAAAAGGGTAGGGGTACCCCATAGACTTATGAAAAAGGTCAAGGTGGCTTAGTTTTTCCTATTATAAGGCTAGGCCTACCTTGACTACCTTTTATAAGATTGGGGTGAAATAATTTTTATATCACCGACTATAAGATGTGGAACTTGTTAAAAAGTCAAGATAGCCTTGTCTCACTAAGTAGTAGGTGAAGATTACTTTGACTTCTTGTAATAAGGTGGAAGTTAAAATGGCATATGAGTTGCTGAAGAGCAATTGAGTAGGAATGGGACTAAGGTAGTTTCAATTTAGCTTGCAAGTTATTGAAAAGTGACTTAGCTAAGAAGTTCGATTGAGGTAAGTTTGGTTATGGTTTGTCCATATGTTATTAAGGAGTAATGAGCTAATGAGTTAGAATGTGGTAAGTTCGGTTGATGTTTATGAGAGCATTATTATAATAAGTGTAATATAAATTTCATTAATTCTTTTGATTTGATACATTAGTAACTTGGCTACAATGTTGAAACCATTATATCTTGGAAGTTCTTCATGCTTAAAATACGTTTGATACTACTTCAACCAATGATGTGTTGGTAAATGACACCTTAAGTTGTGCAAGCATTAGTTCCCAAAGAACCCATGTTACATTCAATATGATCTTTTTTTTGAAGGTTGCATGGAATTGTCCATGTATTCATACAAGTATCTATGTTAGATGGCATTTTCTAAGGTGTTTGTAAGTTGTGCACAATTGGTGCTAGTGTGCCGTTTGTGTCGATGGAAAGCGCAATACTTATTAGTGTTCCGATAAGCCACATCATTATGCCTTTTTTAGGCCAAGTAGGGATACCTTAATCTCTTAACTTTAGTAAGATTTGATCTTGTAGTTTGAGAAGTTAATGGTGCTCCTTATAAAATGGAATGTTGCCTATTTCGCAGGTATGTTCTAGTTGTTAGGCCGTATTGACCTACTTGCTAAGGTGGGCACCAAGCCGATCCATGGTAGGTCATAAGTCCCTCTTGTCTTTTCTTTTATCCAATGGTTATTGCTTAGACTATCTTCTTGCCTTGATGTTGTCTTCTTAGATGATGTATTTTGCTACAAAAGCTTGGAATTTAACAAATTCTTACAACCTTTTCCTTATAATGGAGTAAAAAAACTAGCACTAATCCTTTACTCCCATGATGATAGCACCGGGTGCCATATTTATGTTAAGGGTTGGAGTTTTAATCATGATGGTAGTGAATCGAACTATATGATCTAGCAGTGCTTCATTAAGACCTCAATGTACAAGTGTTAAGGATGGGGTATCCTTGTTAGGTTGTTCTCTTATGATAAAGTACTACAAGAAAGCCCATGTTAATTCCTCAAAGTTGGAGATATAGTTTGTTTAGAGCCCTTGATACAAGGTTTGGGCAGATTTAGTGAGGTTGCTTATGAAAGCATTATAAGCTATGGTATTGGTGTTGATGAAATGTTTCATATGAATGCAATAGTAGGATGGATGCGTGATAGGGTCGGTAGTCTAATTGCATGGTCCTAGTTATGGGATTCATGTTTAAGTAAGAAGGGGTTCATCTTAGATAGCCTAAACAAGGGGGGTTGTCCAATTCTATAGACATCTCAGGGGTTACTCTACTTAGACCCTTTAATCATGACATCCAATTGATCAAGTAGAGTATCTCTAGGTGGTTACCACAAAGGGTAAAGCTTATGATTATTTGATAGGAGCTTGATTTCTCCACTTGCTACATGGTGATGCAACATTCATTGGTAAGAGGTGCTATCACCTTCTGAATCGTTATGTTGAGATAGTACAATGGGATTTTAACATGCCATCTAAGGGTATTCACCTCTGCCTCAAGGAAATTACTTGGAGAATCAGTACCATTTGTTGCTCTAGAAGGGCAAAATGACCTTTGGCTTAGAGTTGTCCCCTAATGGGGTTTATTGATCCCCATTTACATTATTTTATAGGGGATGAAGGATTGGTTAGAGGGGAAGATTATTGGATATTTACGTGTATTTTGACCATGTTTTCATCCTTTAACTTAGTAAATGGTGGCTATGAATTGTTGATGGAGAAAATTGAGCTTGTAGGTATATTGGTAATGGTGAATTAGGCGTATACAACAAACAAATGTGAGCTATCAAAGGCATTGGAAGTGTCTCTACTGTGTACAATTTGATGTTTAAGTTTGTAGCGTGATTAAGAATATCAACAACCAAATAGTAGATAGTAGAGAATATAGTAGGTTTGTAAGCCCCCTTACCTGAGGACTTCAATTGGTATTTATAGGAGTAAGAGAGAAGGATAGCATAGTAAGTCATAACTTAAGAATATCTCTATATCTTAATTTGACCAGAGTAGATTTCGGGATATAATCTTGTCACCATATTTCCCTCATATGCTTACTCTTGCCCTTTAGATACGGTTGAGCTAAGAATTGGGGCCTAAGGCAAAATGCACCACTAACACTTATAGTATTGTTTTTATTCTATTAAAGTTAAGATATACTTAAAAAAAATATAATAGATGAGTAAAAACGAAATATTTATTGTTAGATAAAACTTATTCCTTTCCTCATAAAGATTGCATGCCTTTCTTAAGAAATGTATGTAATGGTAGTAGTAGTAACTGTTTGAGAGCCTTTCAAGAATTGCATAAGAAATTAAGGATTTGAAATATTGAATTTCTTGGAGTCATTCTTGAGAAAGCATTAGTAGCATTACCTAATTTGCTTCTCATATGTTTAGAAGGTGATCTCAAAATTGAACTCAATCAGCTTTTATATAAGGAGGAATGCTTATAGAGAATGGAAGTAAGAGCTAAATGGATTAATAAGGGTGAAAGGAACACTAAATGTTATCAAGCATTAGTTATGATAGGAAGATCCAAGAGTAGAGTTCTAGGCCTTATGGAAGATGCTGTAGGGTTAACTTACGATTAGGACAAAATTAATTTGTCGATTCATTCTTACTTTCAAAATTAGTTCTTTTCATCTAAATCCTTTTGCTCTCTAACAAATCCTACTCTTGAAGAGTTTAGATATAGTTTTTCCCAAGAAAGTGGGTAAATTTAGAAGCTCCCTTTTAAAAAAGGAAACTTGTGAAACTTTAACCAATATAGGTCTATAGAAAGCACCTAGTGAGGATGAACTTCATACAATTTTCTTTAAAAAGTCTTAGGAGTCTATGGATTCGGTTAAGGACCTCATTTGTCGCATTTTTTCATCTCAAGTGATCTTCTCCTAATTAAACCAAGCACAAATTTGCTCAATCCTAAAAAATTGGAATGTAAATCAAATAAAAGACTTTATGCCAACTGGGTTATGCTACTCCTTATATAAACTAGTTAGGAAAGTTCTTATTAGGAGGCTCATACAATATCTTAATAGAGTGATTCATCTAGTGTAAGTAAGCTTTATCATAGGTAAGAAAGCATCTAGTAGCGTATTGTTGATAAATGAAATTTTGTACAGTTATAATGGGAAAAAGGATAGATAGATGATAATCAAGTTAGATTTGGAATAGATTTGTGATTCCATTGGATGAGATATCATTTTTTGGCCTTTAAAGAGTCTAAACGTACTAGAATGGTAGGTTAAGTTAATCATGAATCATATTTCAACGACTTCAATTGAAGTTAGGGCTAGCAATTGCTGACATAACATGAGACACAACATAACATGAAATATGACATAACATGATTATGAGAATGGTTATAGAGATAAAGCATGATAAATAAGATGAGATACGAAAAGAAGACAAAATCGTGATATGAATAAACATGATTACATTGCAACTTAATTATTTGTAATCTCTATTCAGTTTTATGTGTTTTTAACATTGATGCAAATTTGATGTGAAATAGGAACACAAATATGACCAATTAACACAAGTTGTTGGCCTTACTTAAAGTATTAGATAATGGACAATCTCTTCCTCAATTTTCTCCAAGTAAATGTGTTAGACAAGGAGGTCTCTTGTCTCTTTCCTTGTTTATCCTTTTATATAGAATTTCTTAATAGATTCATTGAAAGAGAAGTTGAAATAAAGAATCGAATTGTTTTCAAACTTAAGCATGGAAAATTAGCATCTCGCATATAGCTTTTAGAAGTGATATTGTATTATATAATAAGGATAGTAAGGAAAATGCTCACACTATTTTTAAAATTTTAATTGAGTTCTCTTCTTTGTCGTGTCTCAAGGTAAACAAGCAAAAGTCAAAGGCTTTCTATTCCAAAAATGTTTCAACAAGTTTGAAATAGGATCTTTCACATTAATTGGGGGTTAAACTAGTTTTCTCCTTTGGTAAATATCTTAACTATCTCCAAGACGAAGGTATGAAGTCTAAAGCCAACACCAATTGAACTTCATCACTGAAAAGGTGAAAAAAGGAAAAAAAATTCAAATGGTCATAAATTCAAACATTTAAGTATTTTAAGGAGAATAGTTTTGACAAAATAACTTTTTAAAGCTCTTTTAGCATGTTATATCCAAATGGGCACATTACTAGCCAAGATTGCTTTAAAGTTGACCCAAATCACAATTTTTTTTTTTGGGGGGGGGGGGGGGAATGGTAATTCTTAGAAGAAGAAAACACATTAGGTTAATTGGAGAGAACAATTAAGCAAAAGACTTAGAGGAATTAGACTCTTAAAATTAGAAGTAAGTAACAAAGCTTGCTCTATTAAAAGGTTGTAAGAGTTGAATAGAGTAGAGTTTGTTAGGTAGTTAACTAAGGCAAACTACAAAAGAAGGTTGAACAAAAATGAAGTAAGAAATGCTCAATCCTTATCCTTTGTAGCAAAAGAACTCTTAAAAAGTAAGAAACTCATTTGAAACCCAAATTATGCTATTTTAGAAAATGACAGGAATGTAGGTTTTTGGTATAATATATGGAGGAAAGGGTTTCTGATTAGAAATCTTACTATTGGACCTTTCGATAAGAATGTAGATAATCTAAATGAAAAATAGAATGGAATGAAGAGAAAATAGGTTTCACATCTCATGACTTTCAAAATAGGAGATAAGTTATATTGCGCTTAATACATATTCAATTGATCAAAGGGCTATGAATGACAGCATACAGTATTATCCCACAATGAAGCATATACTTGAAGCCTTTCGCAACTTATTAAAAGAGATGATAATGATTGAAGTTGGATATGGAATTCTTTTTTCCACCAAAAATTGAACTCCTTTTGTAGAGAATATAATAGACTTCCATCTAGCCCTAATCTAAGAAATGGAGCTATTCTTCTTAATAGTACTTATCCTCAATGTAACTACGTCAATGAAGACATCAAACATTTCTTCAAAGAATGTGAGGATATTAAACCCTTATTGAAACTATGGGAGATAAGTCTAGGGAGGAAATAAATGATGAACTGAGTTTTCTCAAATGAACAAAAATGAAGTGCCTAATTAGGATAAGCGATCTAAGTGAAAGCTAACTACATATGTAATTTATTTTGAATTTTATGTCATAAAAGATTAGGTTTTCCAAGAGTGGAGAAGTTTTTCAAGAAATTACTTCATCTACCAATTTAAGTTAGATCATTAGATACTAGGCTCATGAATACTAGGCTTATCCCAAAATCAAGCCACCTTAGGATTTAATAAAAATACCCATCCAAGTCATACTCATGAACTATATCTATAAACCCTCCTTGGAATAGTAACTCTTAGAGCATCAACATCAACTCTAAGAACTCTCATCCTTCCTCTATCATTTATCACACTTTCCACCAAAAGCTCTCCAAATTATTCATACAACTCATCATGAGTCCTATTAACAACGTTCTTCGGAATTATCGGTGCTTCCAACAATGATGTCACTCTATTAACAATGATATAATTTGGCTTTTGAAATTTATTATGGATAGTTCAACAACCGGTGCAAGTTTTACCTTAAAACTCGCAATCTTTCCCTTACTTTTAAGGTCTCAATTTCCCTTTCAAATGATGATTTAGTAGTATCCCAATTCTTAACCACTTCATCTATCTCAACTAACTTGGTATATTGATTTTCAATCGTGTCCTCTACCTTAATCTCTACATTATTCTCTAATTTGGGCTTTACTTTATCTCTTCATTCTTATCTATGACATTTAGATCATTTGAAACTTTGTTAACCTCACCTATATCAATAAAAACTTATCTTTAAATAACTATGGGAGATTATTGTTCTTCCATCATATCTTTATTATTACCTTAGTTAACTCCTTTTTAAGAAGATTCATCTATAACTTAGTAATCCTAACTTCATCCCAACTTACAAGCAATAGCTTGACCCTTTTATGTTCCTTCATAAGAGAACATACATCATGGGACTCATCTTATGCTACTTTTCTATAACATGCCCATGGTGTTCCAAACCCTATATGAGATAAGGTAATAGGTACTATATCATACACAATCTTGTTTGATTATTTACTTGGAAATAAAGTTATAACCCTTACTTTCTCAATAATTCCATCATCCCTTTTTATCCATCTAAAATAATAAGTTTGCGAATGTGCTATAGTTGGTAACTTTAACTTATTCTCCATAGCCTTAAAAGCAATATTAGTATAACTATTATTTTCAATTATGATAAGACTCATTGCACCATTAATATTGCACATATTATGAAATTGGTTCTCTATATGCTCATCTCCAATGGAAGGATTAGCTGTTAAATTAATATTTACCACTATAGGCAAAACTACTCATCTAGTCCATATATTTAGATTCCATATCCTTATCATCTACCATAACTACCAACTAAAATTTTCAAATTCAAAAAAATTCTAAGAGAAGAAATTACATATACCTATGTAAACCTCAACTAGTGACACAAACAACCTATATATCTAAAAGTTTCAATTTTAAAACCAAATACTTTCCAATAAAGCTATCACTTTTATGTCTAGATCCATAATATTGCCTTGCCAAAACTCCAATCCCATTACCTAGCCTTTGCTTTGATATTAAGATAATATGAATAAAATTTAAATAGAAATTTACTTGTACGATTTTTAGATGAATCATTGTATGTGGTTTTAGAAATAGAATAGTTTTTGTGTCTTTTTCCCCATAATAATCAATCACTCCATACTTTTAAAAGTATATAATCAGACCCTAACAATCTTAGGGGTATAGATATGATGAAATAAAAATAGAACTCTTGCTAGAACTAAAAATACTATAAACTGGTTATAACTACTAAATTGTCCATAGTTAATTGGCTATAACTACTAATACTAACTAATGAAATATTAATAAATAATAAAAAGTCTTAAATGTTAATAAACCCCTAAACAACTAAATTAATACCAAAAAAATAAAATAACATAAAAATATCCTTAAAGCCTAAATTAATATTATATCATCATGGCAAACTTTGCTTATAAATCTTCTAAAGCCAAGGATGAAAATTGATCCTTATCACTTTTATTCATATGGATTTGTTAAGGAGAAAAAGATTCCTATGATCATTGAGGGAGATGGATATATGGAAGTTGTACGCTCCATTTAGCAAAGCAAGTTTTAATTTCCTACTTTGTATGTATTCTCCTTTATTATATTAATATATTATCATTTTCTACTAAAAGAAATATCAATGATATAGGAAATGTATAAAGTATTAACTAAAACAAACTGTTTATATTTAAATATGAGTGTAAGGACCCATATATTTGAGATTAACAAAGTTTTGGATATTATGATAATTTCCTAAATAATTTGCATATTGCTCAATATTTAAGGTCCATTACATATATAATCATCCAAAACCTCTATTCGAAGTGTCTAACCTTATATTAAACTTAAATTATTACATATATAATCATCCAAAACCTCTATTCGAAGTGTCTAACCTTATATTAAACTTAAATTATTGATATGACTTCGTAATTTTAAATTATCAATTAACTTAAGGTAAATACAAATTTTGCATCAGTAAATAATGCAAATACTCTCATTCTTTCAAATAATATAGTGTCATGTATATATAAGAGAAAAGGAAAAAAAAAACACAAAAGAGGGAGATGATAGTGTTATGAATTTGGTTCATCTTGCAAATTAGGATTAGGCAAGTGAGATCAGTGGAATAGATTGCCTAGATTGCATAACAAAATGAGTGGTGCCTTGCTCGATTTGTAAAAATAAAAAACTTGATAAATATACTCTTCTTTGTATAGCAAGTATCATTCTAATAAAAAAACATACCTCCAATGAAAATTCATGTTGTAAATACATTACTGCTATTATCACCATCATCCAGACCACCATTACCATTAACTAAATTTTAGTAGTGTCTTAGGACTACTCTCTTATTCTTCCATCCATTATTATATATGTAAATCTTAAGAAAAATTATTAATTACTATAAAACATTTATAAATTAATAATATTGGGACCATGGAATTTTATTAATTTAAAAAGATAATAATTAATCAATAGATTAGTAATTTATTCATTTGAAGAGTTCTCTAATCACATGAAAGGAAGCACAATAGCAGCAACAAGTTTAAGTTTCAAGAAAAATAAACAATAATATATTCATATAAGACCAAATTATCCTAATTATGTTTGTAATTTTAGGAATTATTAATTTATGATATTAATGGAATTATAAATCTATATGTGTTTTCCAAAAAATATTGTCTTATTAATTTATTAAAATTATTAATTTTGTAAATTGTCGTAAGTTAGGACCCTAAAAAATATTATTTTATAGAAGTTATAAATTTATGGAGGTTTAACCATAGTTACACAAATATTTACATAAAAATACCATTGTTTAAATATTCTCGGACATAAACATACTTATGAATATAAAAGAAACATAATAATATTAGAACCAATAATGCACCTAAGGATATTCAAATATTGGGCAAATGGAAGATAGGTTTAGGCCTTCTATAAGAAGTTATAGGCTTGACGAATTAAGTAAAGAAAATATAAAAATCCAATATCTAAACTAGATCCTCCAACTCCTAGGAAACTTTTTAGATGTAGCCTAAAAGATACAAATATCACATTACCAAGAAAGTCCAGATTATTTAGTTTCCCCTTCACAAACTCATGAAAATTTCAAGGATATTACAGTTGCACATAGATGAGTAGTTTCTAAAACAACTATCACTTGTATTTTACACATACTATGTCAAATTTTTATTAGTATTTACAACATTATATACACATAACATGTTACAAGCAATACCTAATTGTAGACAAAACAAAATATATCTAATTAAAAGTAGTCATTTATTCATAACAAGTCAAGATTATCTTTAATGAACTAGAAATGAATTTATTTTTTAGTATAAGATGTCTAATGAATGTCACGCTCTAAACAAGAGGAGTCGTAACAGTCTTGTTTTATAAACTAATCTAAGATAACCTCACACTTGCTATAGTAGATATAGCCTTCACAAGATGTAAATGACTTAACGAACTTAAAGCATTTAGTTTGGTACCTGTTATTAGTAAAACTTATGGCATAGCTTTTCAAAACACTTATTCAAAATGACCTATAACACACATCTTAATAACATAGTAGTATTTATATAAGCACTTATACATCAAAAGTTTCAGTGTTTATGTACACCAAAGTTGGCAACTAGAAAGTGTCTTAGGGTCTCCAAGTTAGTTTCCAAAAAATACAATAGAAAACCAAAAAAAAAAAAAAGTTAGGGTCTTATAAGTCTTCAAGTTTCTTCACTCTTGTAACCCGTTCCATACTAAACTAAGGGTAGCTATAGCACTACATCTTTAAAATTTTAGCCGATGCCTACAAAAAAGTCTATAGAGATGTATGCACAACTAGCTCAATAAATGATATGGAGAAAAAAAAAGTACATCAAATACAAATGTGGTTTTCAGTTATTAGATTTTATGGAATGAAATGCAAATAATCAAATGAGACATCACATAATGTTAATTAGCCCATTGCAAGGTTAGAGAAATTATATCCGCTTTAACCCGGATTAAGGAGTTTCAACGTGATTCAAATTACACTAAACTTATGCTTATGCAATGGAGAATACCCTCCTCTCGAGACTACCTTCGAACTGTAGCCCCTAACCTTATCATAATGTCTTCTCCTATCACTTAGTTTGACTAAGGGTAGGAAAAGGACCATTTCAACTGTCCACATTGAAGGAGTTGATATTTCGTTTAATACACTTAATCGTTTTCCTAATAGGTCGTTAGGCATGTGCAATTAGGTTAAGGATCAGTCTTTAGTTAATTCCATTTAGGGGTGATCAACAAATTAACAAGATAGAGCAAATCAAACATTTCTATACAAAGCAGCACTTTAAGTCCACAATTCAAGTGAATAATCACATATGAGGCATGTACAAATTCAATTAAGTTACAATCACAATTGAATGCACTTCCAAGCTTCTAAGTACTTTGATACAGTACTCCAATATGTTGTGATGCATGGTTTCTAACTTACCTGCACTTTACTGGTTCAATACTCTTGACTGTTGCCCTCTTAGTCTTCGATTATCCCCATACATATACAATGGATTGGTTTTAATCCATGTTCAAGCCTTAAATTAATAGTAATCTATTTATTTTATATGATTTTAGTTGTTTCGACATAGGTTTTATTAGTTATTATTACTTACAAATCATGATTTCTTAACCAATTCACTAGTTTTTATAAGTTATTGTAGTCTACAAAATTTTTCGAGTTAGGTTCTGAGTCATTTCATGCTAGGTTTCTCAAGTCAAACTACTCTTTAAGTTATACAAGGGTCATTTATTATACTAGTTTTATCCTTTGAAATAACTTCTAAGTTACCATAGTTTAAGTCACTTAGTAAGCTATCTTCTTGTTTATCCCCTAAGTTTAACTAACTTTAGAGTTTTAGGAAATCACCCTCTAACTAACCTATTGAGTTCCCTTGTGTCTACGTTTACAAATGAATTTGCCTCTTACCTAACTTCTGAGAATATTCTTAGTATACTATTCATCCATATAACCTCATAATTATCTTTTACCTTTTACCTACTTTCCATAACTAGTTGATTTGATTACTTTTCTCTTAAGTTCCAATTATAGGATCAATTTATCACTTTAACTAGCAATTCAATCAACACTCCTTAACCTCATTACTTTCCAGATTTCTCATGCAATACATCATCATTCACTAATTCATTAAGTTTATATATACTAAACTATACATATAAAGGGATGTATTCTTGATTTTATAAATTCTTTCAATAAAACCTATTCTTGTAGCTCTAGTATACTCCAAATGCTCTAGTAATCAATTAAACTTAGAATCCAAATGAAGTTTTTAGGAAAATTATATTAATTTTTACTAAAATTATCATTTTAATCAGAATTTAAGGCTCAAAAATTCATTAAAAATATAGAAAATAATTTTGTGGAAATTTTTTTTATAGCATTTTAGTATAAGTATAGAAAAGTTTACAGAAAAATTTGGAGGTTAAAACTATATTATTAGGATAATGTAATTCAATAACGAAAGTAGCTCACTTTTGTCAATTTCTTAAGGACATGCAATATAACTACTAAATTTATACAAAATAATATTTTTCCTAACTTCTACATATGAAAATTCCTAAGAGTAAATTTTTGTAGAATTATCTAGGCATAATTTATTTTTTTTATAATTTAATAAAATTTAGCCTGTTTCTAAGGACTTACTAGAAATTCGAGCTCTAGTAGCCACTTACACCCCCACTATTATCAACATTACTAGGTGGGGGCCATTCCTTATGGTGGTGTATCGGTTAGCTTCTACTTCTCTTTACATCGAAGTACCTCCAACTACCCAATACCATACACAAATTCTATATATTTTCCTAAATTCAATGCTTCAATCTTTTAAACCCAACATTATTTTTCCTAGATTTTATATTGCATGTTGAATTTATGTAGTGATTTTCCAAATTTTTAAAGAGCTTTTAGAGAGTTAAAATGGATTTCTCTGTTCTCCCTGCAAAAATTCCTCTTTTTATACCATAGTCTAGTGCTAAATACTTTATGCAATCTAATCAACACTTGTCTATATGATTATCTACACCTAAAACAAGTTCATGCTAGCTGCCCTATCATTTTTTATTAATTTTCTTAGCTTATTTTAGCTTAAATTATATTAAATCAAGTATTTTAGAAAATTACAGGTATATAATTACACACGACAATTGCATACGGCTTATATATATATATATATTGAATATATTATTCTATGTCATATAATAATTTTATTATATATATTATTTATCTCTACAAATTTGATAACTATCAACACCTATTCTATGCGCTTATACTATTTCATTTATATTATTATTTTATTATATTTTTGAGTTCTAAGTCCATGGGTCTTGTTGACTAATATCTCAAGTTCACTCGTAAATTTCTAACTTAATTATGTTAGTTTCACCGATGTCATAAATTACCCACTCAATACTTAAATGTAAAGGTACGATGCTTACAATGGAGATTGCAAGAATGATGAATAAGTGAAGAATCATGTCACACACAATTGAGAAACAATTTTGTGATAAATCAACAAACTACATTCGATTTTCTTTTATTTTGTTATTCTGCGCGTATGCTATTTCTAATCTTGATAAGTTCTCATTGATAATGACTTGAGCATACGATTTAAACTTTTACTTCATGTATAATACATAATCACAACTATCATCCTTGGTCAAGCTATGTCAACATTGTTAATCAAATTTCCTATACCTAAAAGGTAGCTGATCTTTATCCATAGCTCTTGCTTACTACCATGAATGAGAATATTTAATGTTTCTCTTGTTTTTTGCTTTTTCTCTCATTCATAGTAATATATGATTGGAGGATATATGAATTTATATACCATTAAGAACTAGAAGACTTTATCTACAATTTGAATTGGTAAGAGGTTGCATAATGATTCATGATACTGCTTACATGATGAACATTATCTAATGATAGTCTAATCATGACAAGAGTAGCTAGTAGTCTAAGAATCGCATGCAGAAGTGGACTTGCAAGAAAACCCCTTGTTGTTAAGCAAGCAAGGGCCCTTCGATATTTAAGTTAGCAAAGAAAGGAGAGAAACAAAAGTACATAGGCTATACCACAGACGTTAGAGAGCATTTAGTAAGGAGAGAGTAAGAAAGGCACTAGAGGCTTTGAATTATGCCTTAAGTACCTACCATGTGCTTGGAGGTTGAAGTTAGTGCAACATTACGAGCTTGGATTAAGGCAGCTTGTAGATGGAGGGGTTCTCAAGCTTCAAGGCCCAATGAACTAAGCTCATAGAAGGTATTAGATGGAGTATTTAAAGGACTTGAGGAGGTTAGGGTAGAAAAGATACTCAGGTTAGATCCTAGTACGTTGTGCTAGCTCATAGGTAGATTGTATAAGATGATCCATCAAGTAAAGGTTCGAGGAGATGTGTTGGGGATCGGGGTAAGGAAGATGGAGAGGGGATGGGGGCAAGTGTGTGGCGGGTGGGGAGGGGTAGGGGACCAAGCAAGCTGTTTGACTTAGGTTAAAGTGAGCCAACAAGAGGGATCAAGCAAGTCGATCTGCTAAAGGGAGACAAGTTCTTTAGCCTAAAGTAATGCCGAAGAGTACCAAAGTAGGCATAGATACTTAGACTTAGACCTTAAGAGTTTAGGCCTAAAATGACCTATCAACATTATCAAATGTGCTTTGGGGGGGGGGGGGGGGGGGGGGTAAAGAAAAAAGAACATACCATCACTTAATTGTGTGTTGAAAAAAAATAAGATATCGTATATGCTACAAAACAAACTATTGCTTCGCGAAATTCGGAGTTAGAGGGTGACATGTTTTGCGTGGACTTTGAATTAGCGACACCTTAGATGTGGATGTGTCTCTAAGCATTAAAAAGATATTGAAACAAATTTCAAACGTACTCCCTAGACTATCATTTTAGTGTGACTGACCCATAAGCTCATAATGTGACCTTATCTTTGAATAATTTTTAAAAATATATATATAACCCCAAACTGTTGGAGATGAAGTGTAATAGGTACCACTTATGCTCCATTTGGTTCATCTTTCCTTCCATTATTTTTTTTTTTTTTTGTGTCCATTTGGTGTCTATTTAGATCTTATGTTTAGTAAAAGTAAGACACCAAAAAATGAAAATATAATTCCATATAAACTCCCTCTAAAATTAAACACCCAACAAATCTTTATAAATTTGAATTTATCTACCCTTTATTGATAATTACAAAAATACTAATTAACATAATCATCTATAATGTATATTTTTTAAAAATCTTTTATCTTAAAATTTTGTGAATTTTCATTTTTCAATTTTTATACTTTAATAGCTACCTTCATTATAATTATAAAATAGAGATAAATAAGATAATTTTTTAAATACCAAATTTCAAATGAATACAAATCAAATACAGAATAGACATAGGTAAGATATAGATTTTTTTTTTTTTATAAAAAAGAACAATCCAAACAATATCTTAGTAGGGTAAATCGTCAAAATAGTGGAATTATGATTGATAGGGGTTAGAACATCTAGTGAGAAGTTATCAATGATGGCACAAGTGTTATGAGATGATATTATGGATTATATTTTCCAATCACACTACTAATGGTTGATATGAGGTTATTGTATATGTAGATGTATAGATATTAGAAATAATAGATTCATGTGTTTTGATTTCATACCTAGGGTTGTAGTTGTATATGCTTGCTACTTGTACTTGAACAAAATAATTGATCGATTCTATATATTATGATTATATTGATTGTTACATTAGAATTTATGCTCAGGCATGGGATATAGCATATGTTTGTCCATGTATGGTATTTCTTTATTAAGCTTTATAGCTCACCCATGATTGAAATTTGCTTTTTAGGTACAAATGAATTTACTTAATTCATGATTGCATTGATAATTTTATGAATGAATATGAATTGGTGGATGGAACATGATCGTATGGTAGATGGTTTTAGCTACTATATGACTGGGAGATGATTCATTATCTTTTTAGGACAAATTATATGTGCATAAATTAATAGGTTCTTATAATTAAGTTAAGAGTTTACATAAGTTTAGGTTGATAAGATAGATGTAGAGTCATGAAACTTGGAGTGATCATATATTTATATACCTACATACAAACATACATACATACATATGTCTATATTTATATTGTGGATTTGTAGTAAATAAAGCCCTAGAGTATGATATATTTTTACCATGTATTGGAATATGTATAAAAGCTACTAATCTTGAGATATGACATTAAATTTAAATGTTGATTTAAAATATAGCAGCTCAATGCATTTGAAGCAAATAAAAAAGAAATTAGGATTGGATTCTATCATATATATATATATATAAACCTATGCAAAGACTAGTTCTGAACTATGAACCGGCCTAAGCCTACCTTAGGTGAGCCTAAATAGAAACTTGCTAGGTTGGTAGGCTGTTGAATCGGTGGGTTGAACCACCCTTAAACTAATAGTTCAACTTGATGGTTCAAGGTCAAACTAACCTCAAAAATTAAAATATATATGTATATAATATAATATAATGTGCTATAGATATATTTATATATATATAATGGAAACATACTATATGTATACTATATTTTTTAAATAGACTATTTATATACTATATATACATATATATTGTAAAAAAGAATATAGTATATGTAATATATAATAATTAATATATAATAATACATATATACACTATATATTATGTTATATATAATATACTATATATAACTTTGTAGAAGGCTGAAAATCATTATATTAGTTATTAGATTAAGCTCATTATTTATTTAGACTTGAGTCATTAGGTTAGGTGATAGGGTCTAAGGAGTCTAATCCGTATATTTGGGATAATTTAGGGATATTTGGCTTGGTGGGCTAGAAGCAGAGATCATTGGACCAATTTGTCTACCTCCAATCTTTCTTAAGTAAGCTACTGGCCTTGGTTCCATTACTTAGCTCATTTTAGATAACCATGAATTAAGCAAGCTTAATTTTATCCGTTAATCATCGAAATGATCTAATAGATGCAATCTAGCCCAAGAGTATAAATACCCAACATTTACTCCTCATTTAGAACTTTTAGAGAGATTAGAGAAACGATATTCTACTATGGAAACTTTACTCTCTAAAATCAAATAGGGTTCAAGCAACGAATTAATCCTATTTGCTCAAGCTATAAGGTGCCTTGAGGCTACTTGAGGCTGCCTTATTTATTACTTGTGCATTTAAGACACTAAGATTGCTTGCTCCTCCTCCCTAACTTATTCTCACCAATTATCTCTTTAGGTGACAATCTCACTTCATTGCTTTGAAGGCACGTGTAGCATCACTCATGTAATGCGCACGTGACTACTCCAATCGAACCTCTATATCTACATTTTGGCAACTCCACTAGGAAAGAGTGATTGTAGAGATATGGCACCTTCCAAGAAGAGAACAACCAGTATATCTAATACTACATCCCAAGTGCTTGACATTAATGTTGAGCTTACTGAGTAGAATCTACTTCCACCGCTTGAGAATATTATCTAAGAACATTCGATGCCTAAGGCTCCTCTAGATCCCGTACTAACAATGTGGATAATGCGAGAAGTTACGAGGGTTTTAAATCAATTCATGGCCATGTTCTAACCCATCCTCACTAGGATGGCTACCATCGTTGTTATGTAACAACGTAAGGCTTTGCTAAATTCTGTGATTACTGTACAGTTAGGCGCTACTACCTCAACTCAGTTGTTGGGAGGCTCTTCCTTCTCATGAGATTGCCTATTCCTCCTCCAGTCCTTATTCTTACCTAACTATCCCTTCAGGTGATAGTTTCACTTCACTACTTTAAAGCTACATGAAGCACATCACTCACGTAGTATACACATGACTACTCCATCCAATCTTACCATCCCAATCTTGAGATGATATACTTCTCATCCCAATCTTGCCCCTATTCCGCCACTTGCGTCCCTAGCTTTTAATCTAAGGACTTCCTTTATAATAAGGGAAGACTTAGACGTTTATATGAGAGAAATACAAGTTAAGTCGTGTATAGAAGTACTAGAGTTGAAACTCCCATGTCATCAACACATTGTAATGAAGCCATACCTCAAGGACTATGTAAGTTCTAAATTCATGTTGTTCAATGGTAAGAAGGGAAGTGTAAAGGGATACCTATTGAAATTTATTGAAAGCCTAGAGTCTTATAGGCTTGAAGGACCTGAAGCTTAGAGAATTCTCTAAATCATTGATAGAGAAGGCATACACCTGGTATATCAACCTCCCTTCAGGATCGATTAATTCATTACGAACTATGTGCAAGCTTTTCCTAGAAAAATTCTTCTCCACTCAAGAGCGAGTTATGATTACAGATATGGGAAGAACATGACAAAACCTAAAGGAAAATCTAATGGATTATATAGACATTCAAAATATCTGTGATGAAAGAGAACTAGTAAAGATTTGTATCCAAGGGATGTTCTCTAAGTATGTTGTACACTTGGAGAAACTTTCCTTGTATTCTTTTGCTGTACTCATTGAGAATGTACGAAGGATAAACAACTCTATTATGAGGCAATGGAAGGAGAGTAGTAAGCTTAACAAACAAGCAGCATTCGTGTCCTTGACTGGGAGTAAGGACTTTAATGCCAATAAGAGACCTAAGAAAAATATAAAAACTCTTCTGTTTTCATGCCTAATGAGTAAGGTACATGCCATCCTCGACTGTTGGCTACAAGATGAAGCTATCAAGTTGCTAAGAGTTGAGTGCCAACCTACATAGAGTGAAAGAAGAAATCCAAAATATTGTCAATTTCATAGAACAATAAATCATCCCACTAGGGATTCCCAAAGCTTAAGAAAGATATTCTATGAAAGAATTCAAAATAAGGAGTTGTCATTGAAGATAACAACAGCTATGATACTCATGTAGTAATATACGAGGATTCTAAAAGTGATTAGTGATGTGTTAAGAATTAAAAAAAGAAGGGTTCAAGCTATGACGTTGCTTTTGTAAATAAAGAACGAATTTCATTACTTAATAATAAATGTTTTATTATCTTACTCATCTCTCCATTCTATATCTTACTCTCTTGAAGCTTAGGTAATGCCCTGACATCTCGACTCTCACACCTAAAGCCTACGCGATGCCTTGGCGTCTTGGCTCTTACGTCGAAAGTCTAAGTGATACCCTAGCATCTTAATTTTCATGCTTATGACCAAGTAATGCCTTAGCATCTTGGCTCCCATACCTTAAGCCTAAGTAATGCCCTAACATCTCAACTCTCATGTTGAAAGCCTAAGTGAAGTCCTGGCATCTCTATTTCCATGATTAAGCTTAGGTAATGCCCTGATATCTTGGCTCCTACACCTCAAGCCCAAGCAGTACCCTAGCATCTTACCTTCCATGCCTTAAGCCTAAGCGATGTCCTGGCATCTTAGCTCCTACGCCTCAAGCCCAGTAAGTGCCTTAGCATCCTGGCTATCATGCCTTTAGCCTAAGTGATACCTTGGCATCTTGGCACCTAAGCCTCAAGCCTAGGTGAGGCCTTAACATCTTGGATCCCATGCTTTAAGCTTAGGTGATGCCCTAGCATCTCAATTTCTATCCCTTAAGCCTAAGCAATGTCTTAGCATCTTAGCTCCTACACCTCAAGCCTAAGCATGGACTCTCAAGCCTCAAGCCTCAAGTGTAGAAAGCACCCTAGCATCTAGCCATTATGCCTCAAGTTTAAGTAATGCCTTAGCATCTCAATTTCTATCCCTTAAGCATAGGCAATGTCTTAGCATCTTGGCTCCCATGCCTCAAGCCTAGGTAATGCCTTAACATCTTAACTCTTATGCCTTAAGCCTAGACAACACCCTAGCATCCTGGGCATCACTCCTCAAGTCCAAGTGATGCCTTAGCATCTTGATTTCTATCCCTTCAGCACAGGCAATGTCCAAGTATCTTGGCTCCCATGCCTTAAGCTTAGGTAACGCCCTAACATCTTGGCTCCTATGCTTTAAACTGGGCAGCGCTCTAGCATCATGGTTGTTATGCCTAAAGCCTAAGCAATGCCCTGGCATCTTGGCTCTCATACCTCAAGCCTAGGGGATGCCCTAGCATCTCAGCTCCTACACCTTGAGCCCAGGCAAATCCCTAGCATCCTAGTCTTCACACCTCAAGCCCAAGTAGTGCCTTGGCATCTCGGTCTTTATGCCTCAAGCCTAGGTAATACCCTAGCACCTTAGCTTTTACTCCTAAAGCTCAAGCGATGCCTGAGGATCTCGGCTTTCATGCTTATAGCCTAAGCGATGCCCTAGCATCTTAGCTTCTATGCTTAGACCCCAATTGATGCCTTGGCATCTTGGCCCCTATGCCTTAAGTATAGGCAATGCCTTGCTATCTTGGCTCCCATGCCTTAAGCTTAAGCATTACCTTGGCATCTTGGCTTATATGCTTCAAGCTTAGGTAACGCCTTGGCATTTCGACTCTTATGCTTTAAGCCTAAGAGATGCCTTAGCATTTCAACTTGCATGCCTTAAGCCCAAACAACACCCAAGCATCTCGACTCTTAGAGCTAAAGCCCAAGCAATGCATGGGATCTTAGCTTCTATGCCTTAAATCCAAGTGATGTCCTAACATCTTGAACTCTATACCTTAAGCCCAGGTAATGCCTTGGCATCTGGTGTTTGTGTAGGAATTGCTATTTAATTAAAGTAGTGATATAACAAAAGATCTTAGGCTACTATGCTTCCATCATACTCATGTGGGAACCCCAGTAAAGCAAAAGCATTAATGTTAGTAAAGATCTTAGTCTTCTTCAAGAGAAACATATGCTATAGCTTTATGGTGATATAATCCACTTACCCACCCATCTAAGTTGTACCTTCCTAAGGAAGGAAAATAGGGGATGATAGAAAGGAAGCTCTTTCCTCTTGATTATGAATCAAAACATCAACATAATGATGTTGATCCTGCAGTTTTGCTAAGACTCACTACAAAACAAGCTTACTACACGTGAAGCCTCTTTGGGCTTGCTGTATGTGAGTCTTGTTATGCTTGTGGTCTATTGGGATCTGACTCATTTAAGGCCTACTGAGTGAGTTACTCACTGTACTTGATGGCTATTAAGTCCAGCTACACTTAAGGCCTACTTGCTCAAGGCTTGTTTATGTAAGGCATGCTGTTCTTAAACCATGCTTGCTCAAGGCCTCCTGCATTTGAAGCCTGTTGGGGCTTGCTGGACTCTAAGCTTGCTTGCAGAAGGTAGCTCTATAAAAGAGGAACTAGCTAGCCTATGCTAATTCTCAAAGTAGATTTCGAAGTTGACTAGGGGGAATTAATTATGATATTGTTTCTACAAAAATAACGAAAGAAGTTAGCAAGATAAGACATACATGATATTCAAAGAAAAGAACAATTGAAGCAAAACATCTAAATAATGGGAGAAGTCTTACCATGCTTGTACCGATGTTAAATTCTGAATATCTATAGATAATGTCTCTAGAAACTTTGGATACTCTACCAAAAAATAATGGCATACCATACTTCTATTCCACTTGTATGTGGGAACCACAATCGAGTGGAAGTGGTGAGAGAATTAAAGACTCTAGTCTTCTTCAAAAGAGTGACATACCTTGACTTCTCTACAATGTAGGCTACCCAGACATCCCAACTAGAGGGTGGCTCTTTTAAGAATGTAAATTGGGTAGCTTTCTCCCTTCTCATTTTGAAGTGCAATACTAAATCTTTGCGTACTCCCATTTCATTCGTTTGCTAAAATCATAACCAAGTAGAAGTGGCTTCAGTAGAGTTACGTACTTCGGCTTCTTTGTAATGTATACTACCTAATCATCCTATCTAGAGGGTGACTCCTTTGGGAATGTGAATTAGGTATTAGAGAGAGGTAGCTCTCTTCTCTCGTTTCTAAAGCACAATGTTGAATCTCCCTTGATGGTATCTTTAGATTCAGTACAAAGCTCACGTTCAATAAACTGGAGACAACTATCACTGCAAGGTGTTGTGTAGGCTTCTTAATGCTTGGCTTTATCCTAAAACATGTCTTTAGAGATAATCTCATCCAACCAATTATCTCGAGGACATGGTATAGGTGATGGACATTTATCTTGATACATGAACAATTCCTTCAACTTCACTACTTCTATGCTTTGACTTGGATTAGCCTTTGTCTCTTTTACCACTATCTTCTACAAATAACTTCAAAAATAAAAAAGAGAGAGAGACCAAAAGAGAGAAATCTACTGGTTAACAGTAAGTGTTTACTTGGAGCATACTGTCATATGGATTTAGCAAGTGCAAGGGTAAGTGTAAAGTAAGTGTCCCCTATGATCTATTTAATTACAAGTGTAAAGACTGTCGATATGAAGTGATCCTAGTCCATCATCATGACCAGTAGTAGGGTACACATATTTATAAAAAGGAAAAGATTCACTCTAATTACCAATCGAAGGAGAAAAGCTTACCAAACACGAGTTGAGGGAAATCCAAACATGAACAAGGGTTTAAGTGTAGTGCTATCACAAGGAGAGAAGGCCTTGCTTTGTTTTGTGGTTTCAATTTTTGTGAGTTTAATTTCTCTAACCAATATTCATAGTCCTTGAGTCGAAAAGGAAGATTGTATGAGCATAGATCTTGACTTCATCCTCCTATTATCACTAGGATTACAATGGGAATTGATGAACCTACGAGATATTATGTGTTATTAGAGAGAGAAAAAAACAAAGAGAAAATGTGAAGCGAATAGATAATGTTATTGCAATATTATTTAGATAATGGTGTGGGGATGACATGACTTTATTCAAAGTAATGTAAATATAAAAAAAAAAGAAGGAAAAAAAGGTTTGGGGGTGGGGGGCAAGGATTGAATATGATCACAAAGAGGATGATCGCAAGATACAGAAGATTCTATCAATCAACAATTTCATAGTTCGAAGTGGAAAATCAAGAAAAACAAATAATCTATGCAAAAAGTCAATGTCTTCGAATTCATAGCATAAAGCAATATTGTATATGGTTAAACACGTTGTAATAATTGATTTTTTCAAATCTTGTCAATTTCTACACAACTTATCAATTACACATAAAGAAGGATATTACCATTCTCATTGGAAAAAAAAAAAATTAGTGAAAGGAGACTGCTTGATTAAAGATCGTACCACCTGTTAAAGGAAAGCCATGTTAAAAAAAAAAAAGAAGAAGAAGAAAGAAAAAAAATGAATAAATAATGATTAAGAGGAATTGAAGACCTTTTGCTATTTATTGCTGATATGATCAAATATGAAGTTAAAAAAACAAGGATCTATAAATAGCAGAGTGAAAGATATAATTTGAAGATTTCATAAAGGCGAATAGATTTGATAAAATTTGAGTGATCTTTATATATGAAGATATAATAGATTTTAATTAGTTAAAGAGGATTTCTAAGAGGTAAGAGAAAATTTGGAGTAAATATGAAAAAAAAAATCTATTTAGTTATTAAAGAAATGTTGCATGAAATTGAATAAGGATGGCGTTTGTTGGAGTCACATTTCTCCATTTACTAAAATATATATATATATATATATATATATATACTATAGCACTACCTCGTCTATTAGTATGAATGAGATATATAATATGGCTAGAATATTATTGAAGCTTCAAAATTTTTAAATGCTTCAATGGCTTTATTTATTTATTTATTTTTGTTAATGATCATAAAATAAGGAAGAAATATCGAGAGGAGCTACCATACATTATTTGGATAATCAATGTTATGGGAGTAATAAATCATGGCAAAGTGTGATATCAAAGTGTGATATAAAAGCATATCGAAGTATGTGTTCCATTACAGTAAAATGGATATTAGCATATCATGCTCAACTCGTTAGTAATCTGAAAGAAGTGTCAATTTAGTAGATATAGGGAATAATCAAGCAAACAAAGTCAACATTCATTACATCTATATAAAAGTTGAAGAAATAACTTTTAGAGATGCTTAAATCCCCATTGAATGTGTTTGAGGGACTTTTGGGCAAATAATAAGATGTAATGGGTTGAAAATTGTTATATTAGTTATTGGGTTAAGCACATTATTTATTTAGACTTGACTCATTGGGTTAGGTAATAGAGCCTAAGAAGTCTAGTCCATATATTTAGGATGATTTAAGGAGATTTGACTTAATAGACTTATAATAAGGATCGTTGGATCGGCCTATCCACCTCCAATCTTTCTTAGGCAAGCTTATGCACTAAGGAAGACTATTGGCCTTGGGTCCATTAGCTAGTTCATTCTAAATAACCATGAATTGACCAAGCTTTATCTCATCCGTTGGTCACCGAGATGATTTGATAGATGCAATATTGCTTAAGAGCCTATAAATACCAAACATTGCCTCTTAGTTTGAAACTCTTAAAGAGATTAGAGAAACAGTGTTCAACTATGAAAACTCTACTCTCAAAACCAAAGAGCATTCAGGTAAAGAATTGATTTGACTTGATTTGCTTTACTTAAGTTACAAGATGAGTGCCTGAGGTATCCTGAAGTTACATTGTTTATCACTTGTGAATTTAAGATACTGAGATTATTTCGTTCTTACCTAATCTTTTAAGTAAGTGATAGTCTCATTTCATTATTTTAAAGCTACGTATAGCGCGTCACTCACATAGTGCATACATGGCTACTCCAATTGAACCTTTACATCTATAAATATAACATTACATATTCACACTTATATGGTCCAAATGAATTATTTGGGATCGAAAAAAATTGAACTAAAAATAAATTTTTTATTCATGCGTAATAATATGAAGTTTTAAATATAGTTAAAAAAAACGAATAGTCCACAAATTATTTTGTAATAATTAATAAAATTTTAAAAAAGAAAAAAAATGTTCAAAGACTACTAAATTAACTCTTGAATTGCAAGTTTAAGCGAATTGGCTCGAGCTTGGCCTCTTAAGAGTCAGGCTAGATTTATTCTATTATTGACCCGTAAACTAACTGTTTAGGATTAGATCAGCTCAATGAATGCACATATAATATATATATATATATATATATATTATTACATCGAATTATTTTAAGCATTTTATATGTTCTCCTTATTTGGGTTATTATTGTGTGTGATAACAATATTAATTGTATAGTTTTATTTCAACTTTATACTACAATTATCTATGTACTTTTTATATCTTTGACAGGGAAATTTTACGAATTCGAAGAATACATACACAAGCATTCAAGTGCAGGGATTAACGGAGAAGGGACAATATAAATTCATATTTCATCACTTCTATTTTTCCAAAGCTGTGCCATATAGATTGGTCCATGGAAGTAAACTCGAAGCGACGTTGAATGGACAAACCGTGCGCCAATGGTGGAAAGCTCACCAACAAATGGCCAATTTGCAATTGAAATCAGCCCATGTCTACGAATTAGCGAGCCGAATGATTTCCATGTCAAAGTCCAGCACTGTCCAATACGTAGAAGCTCAAGCCTAAGCAATTCATGCACGGTGACGGACGAGGCCCATCACGTCCCACAATCTCACGTCCATGTTTCAATGTTTGGTGAAAGAAAAGGTCCAGAGATGTAGTGACCCCTAGTCATCTACCAACAATTTAAGTCCACACGGTCAAGCAATTTCCTCGAATTGAATCGGCCCAACGTCCTGTCCAATCGAAATTCAGGTGCCGAAAAACCGAGCGGGCTGGGGAGGGGGGGATTAGCGGAGAATTCGGAGAACGCTGCCGCTGGGAGAACTTCTGCACGGATAGAAATTCAAAGACGGAGATTTTTTCGTCGCGCTTTCAATTATTCATCTTTTTCTTAGATGATTTCGTATACATTTTATTTTAAAAATATCAGTTTTTCAATAATGAATACTTTCATGATAAGTTTCTATTTTCTTGTGTGTTTTTTGAATTCAATCATTTATTAAATTATTACTGTGTGGAAGATTAATGAAGTCTAATTGTTAATTATTTTTTGTGGCTTTATTATAATACATTTAGATGCTTGGATTATTATTGTTGGAATCTTGAAGCTATAATCTTGTATTTAAGGCTCCAAATATAGGATTATAGGATACCTTTTTGAACTGGAATTTGATTTATGGCTTGTCAAGATTGTATCTATTTTTAATTAAATTGAATTTGCAATTAGGACTTATTGCAGTATTTATGTTGATTTCTAACTAAAGGAATTTAGGAGAAATTAATTTGCAACACTAATCAATTACATATCAAAAGAGATGTAATTATATTTTTGAATCCATGTTAAATTGACTAGAGGAGCCTAGGAATTTAATTTGGTTGGTTGATAATTTAATGATTTGAAAGATAAAATAGATTATTAACCCATAAAAGAGCTTTAGAACTCACAAGGGAAATAAAGTATTTTAGCAAATTTACAAGAATTGCCAAGTAATTGATTATAATTATGATTTAGTTACATTGTGATTATTATATCATTAGTTTTACCAATTTAGTTTAATTTTATTCTATAAATTCTTTGAGTTCTTAGATAATAGTAGGCACCATATTAGTTTAGTATTAAATTTAGTCCACATGGGAATGATACTTTATTTACTTTTTATTACTTGATTGATCTAGTATACTAATTGGTGTCCATGTTTATTTAAAATTTCTTCAAATCAGTGCGTATATTCATATTTAAATTGGGGCCAATCGTGCCTCGGTGACCGACCGGAAAGCTTCCGACTTAGCCATTCAATGCATATTGGACCAAGCGACCGCCTGATCTCAACTAAAATGATGTTTCAAAGAGGTAATTAATAGTTGTGCCGTGTAGATGGAGAATAGTTCTATATCATGGGTTGTGAAAATCGATATGATTGAAAATAACTTGTGAAGTAAAATCAACAAATTTCAGGAATAGAATCAATCGTTTTTCGAAGTAATAGCTACTAGAAAGATGGTGTCGTATCAAATTCACTAATGCAAATGTCCAAAATATACCAACCTTCCAAGTCCGCTTTTACTTTCACTTTGTTATTGATCGCAGCTTGCGTGACGACCATGCGCCGCTTGTCCACTCAGCTAAGCGGGTAAATAAGCAGCATTAAGGCTGCGTTTATTCGTCTATAAGACATATAAATTAGGGGTCCTTTTATTATTTTTTATTTCTATTTTTCTTTTTGGAAATTGCTGTTCAAACATTTTCCTATCACAAATAAAATTTTGGAACTTTCAAATAATTTTAAGAAACAAACTGCAATCACTCATTTTTAGTGTGATAAGTAATCTTAGACGATCAAAATAACTGTTCATTAATAATTGTTGTGTTGATTATGGTTGAATCAATTAGATGTGATGTTATGGATTGAGCTTAAACTCTTTAGATGGGGGCACTGATGGGGTTTGGATGGGATGAACTCCTTGTTCCTCGTCACCTACAAACAAACCCTTTGTAGATGGGTTCACAAGGGCCCTTCAAGCTCAAATTAGCAAGAAAGATAAAGAGATAGTGATTAGAGGATAGCTAAGCATTGCTAATCCTTAGGGATGGTGCTCGAGTGTTATAAGTTTTTTAGTGTTGGGAGAGGTATCAAGTGCATAAGTTTTTAGGTTCGGATCAGAATCCCCTTACCTATCATCCCCTACTATTTATAATATAAGGGAGTACGATTGCTTAGACACGTGTTGGCTTAAAACTCATCCATACTAGTAGTTGCTAGGTGGTATGTGTTGTGGAGTTAACAGGGTAGCTTTAAGAATTGGTTTGTCATGACCATGCTGACAGAAACATTTGTAATTTTAAGGATTTAACATTTTCAGGATATATTGGGTATGCTAAACGCACCATAGATGTTAAGCCATAATTAATGAGTCGGGATAAGAAATTGGTGCCAGAGACAAAATGAGGCAAAGAGGTAGGAGAGAGGTGACATAAGTTTATCATGAGCAATGAGTTAGACCCTAAGGGGAGCTCATGGGGATAGGGAGCATCCTCGATCCTTATGCTCAAACCGAGTGGTAGAGTGATTCCTCACACTTCAAGCTTGGTCGTCCTATTAGTAGAGTCTTCGGATGCTGGGTAAGCCTTCAGATCCTAGGCTCGTTGAAGTAGTCACCTGAGTTCTCAAAACCAAGTGCTTGGAGGAAGGATTCTCACGAGACTTAGGAATGACAAAGGCGTCCAAGCAAGTTGGAGCACTTTGAAGAAGGTAAGAAGTTCAACCCTTTAAGTGCTAATGGGCCTTAAAGGATCTTCATCTTAGATGAGCCTCGGGTCGGGCAAAAATTAGGTATAAATAAGTGGGAATGATTTGATTCACCTTTCTTATTTTATTTTATTATCTTTTTAGTATCATTTTGATATCTATTTAAATCTTGCGTTTTATAAGAATAAAACATCAAAAAGTTGAAAAAACTATAATTATATATATATATATATCTTTTAAAATTAGATACCTAAAAAGTCCCTATAAGTTGAATTCTTATATCCTTTACTTTATTAATATTTATAGGACTACCTATTAAAATAATCATTTTTAATCTATAAAATATATTTTTTCACTCTTTTCTCTTTTAAGTGTATGTAAATTTTTATTTGCCAATTTATATACTCTAATCACCATTTTCATCATAATCTATTATATTAATGAGAAAGCCTTTTTTTTTTTTTTTACTACCAATAACTAACAATTTGATATTATATAGTTTTAATCATTAAATATATTCATATAATAATTAGTAAAAAATATCAAACTTATCCCATAAAATTTTTAATTACCTCGTTCGATTATATAGTACTGTTTTATGTTACACATACTTCTATAGTTACTATTTTTTTATTTGTCCATTATTTTAATTATTTAACATTAATATTATTTAAAAAATTCATTATACTTTTAATTTCAAGTTTTTCGTACTTTTTATACAAGCAACAAAGATGTGTCGTCCTCTAGTTATGAAGTAGAAACATATATGATAGTTTTGTCAATCATCGATACAAATAAAAAAAGAAAAAAAAAATGTAGAACTAAATCATCCTATAATATCAATTTTTTGTCGTTTCTATTTTGCATTTTTTAAAGTCTTTGACCATCATCATGAGCTGCTAATCAATATTATTATCTTGGAGAACCGGTTAGCGCTCAGAAACCACTAATTAATGCAATCGCATCAAGATACTTGACAACTGAAAGTGCTGAAGGTAAAATTTCGAAATATATTTTCTACAAAAGAAAGACATTCGTAATCGTTGACCCTTCGATTGTATATAATTGTTGGAAATTTCGACAATTTTCGGTCGGAAAGTGTTCCGGTGTGATAGCAATCTTTTCCACTTTTTCGCGAGAATGTACAGCTTGAAAATGACCATAATGGTTCTTGAATGCCTTATCATAATGGGTTTTAAGCACCTTTTTTTTTTTCCTTTCACTGTCACTATTTTTCAACTTTCCACCAGAATTCTGTAGATGGGGTGAACTGCAATCATAGGGTATCTGTCGAATGTCATTGTCCTTTGATATTTGACTTCCAAATAGAAAGAGAGAGTCAAGCTTCGATCTCGTTTATATATACTTACATAACAACGAATAGCTAGGGTTTGATCGTCAAACTTTAGTCTATTTTCAATCGCATTTGATCTATTTAGGATATGTATGATTGGAATGCGATTATAAAGCTCCATTGTGCGTGTGATTTGAAGTTGACTAGGACAAACAGTGTCTGGATCTACAACAGATAAAAGCAAATAGCAATTTAGTCAAAGGATGCTTTAAGGCATTATTATTAGACAGCGTATATGGTTAATGTCACATCACGTTTTAACCTTCAATGCAATATCCACAACTCATTTGCAAAAAAATCAAAGAAAAAGACTATATACATGTAACAACTCAATTAAAAAAAGAGGGTTTCATTGAAGTTTAGTCTTACAAGTGATGCTTCACATATAATTGCTTCACAATTAAAAAAAAAAAAAAGAAAAAAAACACCAAAACCTTACACTCTTTCTTCCTTTTATTTTCCCCCAAAGAAAAATAATTGCTTTCTAAGATTAATATCAAAATGAAATTTCAATAAAAGTAGCTAATTCCAATCTAGGCACATATCTAACTGTAACACCCCACCTTCCTAAGCATCAACTTTTACCTTTTTTTTTTTTTTTCCCTTGTTCCTTCTAACTATCTCTTGATGCCGAAATGATGGTTTGCTACATGCCATCCCAAGTTAGGGATAAGTGAAGTCAACTTATTTTGGTTATAATAGATCTCAATATACAAACGAAATCATCATACTTCTCTTTGTTGATATTAGATATCACTTGTGAGCACTGTACAATATGAGCCTACCACGGAGTATCACATGTTAGTTGTTCTAGAAATATTACATAATCTAATTTATGACCACATCATTTCACTTACGTCAATTCATTAGAACCTATAAGGTAGCATGGAGATCTTCTTGAGCATCCTAATATCGATATATAATCTTTTAGCTAAACACTCTTTTTACCCTATCCTAGTTTGTAAGTCCTATCATTCCTTATCTTATATGACCTATGACTTAAAGATGCATAAACAAACATCTTCTCAATTCTCTATGAGTTAAGTGAGAGTGGATAACAAACATAATACTACCATATCCAAGAGATAATAATCAAGCTAGTACATGGGTACTTTAGTCGCATAATAGATAGCACCAAGTCAAGTTAGTTAATGCAGAATGTGTTCCATGCTTATATATGTGATCAAATGCATTGGTACTAATATCTTAGTTTCCAAGTTTTGAGTTTTCTAAGTTTATGAATTTTTCATTTGATTGGTCAACTCAATCAGGTACTTAAATACAATGTTTAGGAATAGAGATGGCTATAAGGAGCAGTTAGGAGTAAGACCTCCATATTCCATGTTACAATTGATCACATGGAGTGGTTAAAGGGCTCGAACAAATGTTGTTCTATATGCTTCAAAATGAAGCTTTTTGAAACTAAGTATTTGTTCAAAAAAAACACCTTCATCTCCAAAATCTAACCTATAAACCCTTTTTGTGCTATGTCATGTCATGAATGGGCCAAGTAATGAGTTAGCATAATACTAAACATAGTTTCCAAGTAAAGAATCCAAGTTCCATGTCATATGTCATCTAGTTAGCTTAGTCTTTCATAGGCTGCACCAAGAGTAGACAAGGTTGGTTATATCAAGGGTAGATCCAAGCTTATAGAAAGCTTGAAAATGAGGATGGGAATGCGTAGAACATAAAATAAAGAAGTAAAATCCCATGAACAATTCTAAAGATATGATATACCAAGGAATCTCTATAGACCCATAAACTAACTTGATATGATGCATGAGCAACTCAGTGAAATCATTCGTCATCTAACCTTATTTAAGGGATAGGATAAGAGTTGAGGTAGAAGTAAGCACAGTAGCTCACGTAAGAGGAAAGTGTAGTATATTCAATATCATATTACTATTGTGGCTACAATGTATAGGGGTATTTATAGTTGATAATCTAGAATAATCTTCTAAAAATGGAAAAGATAAAAAGGATATTTTCTAAAAGAAGTAAAATATAAGGAATAAAAGAGGATAAAAATGAAAAATTAAGAAAACAAATGATTAGTGTAGTAGATTCCATCATGTAGTCGTTTAGGCATATGGTTAGTAGACGTTGGTGATGCTTCTAGCAGAAATAGGCAACGTCGTACAATCAGTCTAGTTATTGCTAAGTTGAGATGTCAAGCAAACTTGAAGATTCTTCCAAGGTGATGTTAGCTCGGATGTGCTAATGGGTACTTGGCACACGTATTGTCGAGCAAGTGGTTGGAATAGGTATAGTAAAGCAAACAACAGAGTTAGCTAAGCTATCAGTAGGGTATGGCTTAGATCGACATACTATAACTAACAAAAAGGAAATTTTTTAGCTTGGCATGTAGAGTTGATCAACAATTAAGATGAGCTCAACCTCTTTTGGCATTGGTTGGAATAAGAGAATCCACTTTGTTAGTCCTTTAAGGCCTCAAGCTTGGACTCGAGTCAAAGGCTCAATTACTTGATTACTATCATCTTCATTGAGTTGTATCATCACTCAACGGTACCATTGTCGTGGTAGGTCATCATGTACCATATAAAGATCTATTATTAACCCTCTTGCTAATCGCAGGCCTTTCATACGACACACAAGGCTCCTTTCACTGCACGTTACTACCAGGTATATAGATAAGTAATATAGAGCAATTTACTAAAATTAACTTTTTAAGACATACATTAATCAAGTAAACGTATGGATTCGTTAGGTTCCACGCCAAAAGAATATTATAAACAAATGCAGTTCATAATAGGAAATGTATCATAAACTTTAAACTATGTTATGGATAAAAGAAAAGTAAATAACTATCTATAAAAGCTTCTATAAAATCTCCTCTATGCTCCCTAATTGCTTCAACCTGTTTCTATCGAGACTCATCATAGGTATGCTTTGCCCTGGATTAACGAAGAGGTTTTCCCGTAACAAAAGGAATTTATCAGGGTGTAAGATTAAGCTTAAGTTTAGTGAGATAAATAACCTCATCAATATTGCATGGTAGAAATTTATTAGATGCACAATCATATGAATACATGAACAATCAGTATACCAAACAACGTATGTAGTGGCTTAGGAACTGCATACGACTCAGAATTAAGCTCCTGTAATTGGGGTTTGGAGAAAATTAATCGACTCAAACCAAAATTCGAGTTCTAGACCTTGGTTTTATTTCATTTGCATTATTATGATAAAATCAAAACAAAACTATATATATATATGTATATACTTTCTTTACCGAATAATAAATCATATTTTTAAAATCTCAAGTCTAGTAGTATAGTGGCCTCCACAATCCACAAATATACGTCCTAAGCAGAACTCATAAGATATGGCCCCTTGCCGATGGTTGGTGTCTCCCAGCGCTTAGTAAGCCCATCAACTTAGGATAGAGACTCAATAAAATGATGATATAGCTAGTGCCCAATCCTGTAGGAAGCCCTCCTCCTGTAAGTCTCTTCCTATCTTTTGCGTGAAGTAGTAGTCAGTGTTATCCAAATGCAATTTATGAGGAATGCATAATTCATTTAATTTTTTAATTGTATAAGTAGTTAACCCAATTTTCAAGATGATTAGACAATTTCATTCCATACAATCACATGTATGAATTATCACAATAATTCCCATCATTATACAATTAATAAGCCATAGCATTCAGTTTACAAATTCACACACATGCATTTCCCATATCCCATAAGTATCCAAATTTATATATATAAGTTTAGGTGTATCTATTCTACAAGCAAAATCAAGTACAGAGTTATCGAGAATTTACTCACTCCATTATACGGGTCAATCAAAGTAGTCTAGGGGTTGGTCGTCTCTAAACGCGGGATCCCCTGGTTATTGAAATCATAATACTATAAGGGATTGAAATAAAACATAGGAAACTAAGCTAAAACCCCTTAAGTTATACTTTTGACTAGTTTTTGTATTTTTTCCGGTTTTACTTAAAAGTTCAATTGCATATAACTTTCTCATTTTAAATCTAATTTTTATGATCTTATTGTCAATCTTCATCGTTTTCAAGTGTACTTTAATGTGGTGAGATTGGATTTTTGAGATGAGTCATGTAAATCTATCTATATGTTAGAACAATAGCAGTCTTCATGGTTTGGAGTACTTTTGGGCTTTGTTTGGTTAATGGTTTTTTAGTAACTTAAGAATCCCTTTAGGCTTGGGCTTAAGATTTCATTCTAAGCTCAAAATACTCCTTAAGGTCAGGTTTACAACTTTGATTTACACTCTTAAGGCTACCAACCAATTCTTGGGCTCTTAAGTGGCCTTAAGTTATCAAATGGACTTATTTTTTATTCAATTCAAAGATGGTCACTTTCTTGGGCTTAGGGAGTGTATTGTGGGTTTCTTGAAAGTCTTAAAACAACTCTTATTGATGTGTAAGGTTGTTGATCAGAAACTTAAGGGTGGTTCAACTTGACGTTTGAGGCCCATTTTGGAAGTTTTAAGCTCGGTTTTGAGTTTTAAGCTTAATATACTTATCATACTTACCTTGGTTGGTCTTCTCATTTTGTTTACTTACTTTTATCATATTTTTGAGTATCTTTTAGCAATGTTACAGATCTGCTAGGCTTGAATATGAGAGCTTCCAACTTGTTTCATCATTTTCTTAAGTTTAGGTATTAGATCATGAACTTAAGCTACTTGTATTCAAATCTTAACTTGACTTCTTTTTCATGAGAGGGTTATTTGACTCATACTTTTTGATGAAAATAGTAGATCTCATACTTATTACAACTTCCATATCATATTTTATGTCTTACAAAGTTGATTTTCTCATAAAACTTCATGTGATAAATTTTTTCTTAACTTAAGCTTATATTTAAGCATGTTTAACTCAATAGAAGTAAAATCAACACCCAAATGACCTTTGAATCTTCACATACAACATGTTTCTTTTCCATTCAAGCTCTCATTTCAAGATTCTCTCAATTTAAAATCTTCCATTCAAAGTGTTAAACAAGTATCTCTACGAAACACTAACTTTACATGCTTATATTTCAACTTCATGTAAGGATTTCATAAGTTTATTTCTTAGAATAGTTTTATATATTATACCAACTTATAATCATACTCATATCTTTAAGAAGTCATAGTCTCCTAACATGAATATTATCCTACTAGCATAAAGAAACACTTACTCATCTACAAAGTAAAAGTATGGTGGTTATACATTAAGGTTTCACTTATGCTCTTTATCTTATTTCCTCCTTTTGCACCTTTTTGAAACCCGAATTGTGGTCCTTTGAAGTAGAGTTTGGGGAGTGTTCTAAGGGTCCTAAAGAAGCTTTGGATGATGGAAAAGAAAGACACAAGAAAGAGATGAGTGTGCCATGAGTAAGGGTATGCTTGAAAGTAGCGGTAAAGTGAAGGATTTGTAGGGTATTTATGTTTCTACTTTTGGGTTGGTTTCAAGTGAGAGAAAAAGGAAGTGAAAATGAAATTGAAAGTAAGAGAAAATGGTTAAAGAGTGGCCGATTAGGAATGGGGGTGCTTGTGTGTTTAAGAAGCTTGATTTGGTTATCTTGTATTATATATAAAAGTCAACAATTGCAACTATTGATGATGTAAGCATTAAGAGGTGAATAGTAGAGTATAAGATAAAAGATTGATGGATGAAAGGCAAGAGTATCCCCCCCACCTTACTAGCTTGTACAAATCGGCCATATAGTGTCCTTATGGAGTATGGAATTTTTTTGTCTCATTTATTAAAGTTAAGCATGTGAAATCTTATGATAATTTGTCCATATGTAGTATAAGTGAAGTGGTGATAAGGAAATTGTCTTATCACTAGATTTTGGATAAGTTATCAATTGATAAATGGCTCCAACTTTCAATTGATAAGCCATTTAGGGTGATTTGTTGGTGTACTTATTTATATGTAAAGCTTAGGCAAAAAGATAAGGGTATTATCTTATAGGGAATTGTTTTAGGATTTACTTCTTGAATTGTTTTATAGATTATGATTCGATTCTTATAAAATTATGAAATTTTTAGAGTTGAATGAAATTATTCAAATTAAATTATTAATTATTCGCTTAGGGTTAAAAGTCCTTAATTGTTTTAGGGCTTAGGGTTTTCGATGACCTTAAAGTTCGCAATTTTTCAAGTTCGGGTTTTATCGATAATAGGCTTTTGAATTCGAAAAATAAGTTTATTTCTAATAGTAAACTTGAGTTCTTAGTTTAGTTGATCATTGAGAATGTTTGGGAAATACTCTTAGTCAAATCAGAGGCTTGCTAAAAGTAGGGTTTATAAGTTTATTGGGATTTAGGATTAAATCACGTTGGTCCTCGTTTTGTTCTTCTTTAGATCTGTAAGGGTTGAGGTCATCTATGTTAAGCACATCGAATACTCTAAGGTCTTCTTATAGCTCTAACTAGTATGCATTGTTGTTTATCTTCTAAAGTATCCTAAATGGTCTTTTTGCTCGGATAGACAGCTTGTTCTTCCTTTTGCTAGGAAATCTCTCCATGCTTAAGTGTAGCCATATTTGATCGCCAGGTTGAAATTGCTTAGTCTTTCATCCTTTTCTTTTCTCTCTTAACTTCTTCATAGCTTGATCAATTTGCTGGGTAACCTTTTGATAGACTTGTTGAAAGGACTTTACTTGGGCACTTGCTTCGTAGTCTTCTTAGTGCTGGACTATGATGAAGGGGTAACTTTAAGTTGAAGCCATAGAGTACTTCAAAGGTTATTTGTTTGGTAGTACTATGTATTGTTAATTTGTAAGAAAATTCCACCACGGGCAAATAGATGTCCCAATCAACTAAGTTCTTCCTCATTTCAGCTTAGAGTAGTGAACCTAAAGTGCGGTTGATGACCTTTGTCTAATCGACAGTTTAAGGATGGCAAGAAGTATTGAGTAGTAGTTTGGTTCTCATCTGACATTAAAGAGTTCACTAGAAATGGCTTAAGATCTTCAAGTTTTTGTCTGATACTACACTCTTTGAAACTCTATGTAAGCAAAATATTTCCTGCAAAAACAAGGAAACAATAGCTAAAGCATTATTAGTTTTAGTATAGGGCACAAAGTGTGCCATCTTATTGAATTTATCCACAACGACCAAAACATAGTCTTTGCTTCAAGTAATTCAAGGTAATAAGAGGAAGAAAATCCATGCTTAGGTCATTCTAAGGTTAGGATGGGATGGGTAAAGACATTACTTTTCCTTGTTTGACTCAGCTTTTGGCTCTCTTGCAAGTAGCACAGTTATCATTAATTCGATGCACATCTTGCCACATCTTAAGCTAAAAGGATATACTATTCAACAACTCAATTGTTCTTCTTTCTCCAAAATGTCTAGAAAGTCCACCATAATGAGCTTCTGTCACTAGCAATTCTCTTAAAGAATAGGTTAACACACATAACTTACTTCCTTGAAACAGATATCAATCTTCTATGTAGTAGTCACGTATTATTATTCCTTCTTTACATCTTTCAAAGATAAGACCAAAATAGGGGTCTTGAGGATATTGCTCTTTAATGCTCGTAAATCTTAAGAGTCTAGTCTATAGCTTAGTGAAAAGAACATATCTTCTTGAAAAAGAATAGGGAACCACATTAGTTTTACCTTGCTTGTACTTGATCACAAGATTCAAACTTTCCAAGAATTCAACCCATTTTACTTGTCTTTTCAATAGCTTAGTTTGACTTTTAAGATGCCTTAAGGACTCATGATTGGTATAAATGACAAACTTTCTCAGCTGTAGATAATGTTGCTACACTTAAAGTGGTTAGATTAGTGATAGGAGTTCTTTGTCATATATTGAATAATTTAATTGAGATCCTTATAGTTTCTTATTATGATAGGCAATAGGTTAGCCTTCTTACATCAATATAGTACCAATACTAATACCTGATGCATCACATTCAAGCTCAAATATCTCCTCCAATTTAGGTAAGGCTAACATAGGTATAATGGTTAATCTCTCCTTTACCTTAGTAAAACTTCTCTCTTCTTTCTCTCCCTACTTAAGGTCAATGTTTTTATTTATTAGCTCGGTAAGGGGTGTAACAATGGTGCTGAAACATTTAATGAATCATTAGTAAAAAGATGCTAGTCCATGAAAACTTCTCACCTCAACACAAGTGGTTGGGGTCAGCCATTTGACAATTTTTCGGATCTTGTCATTATCAACTCTTAAGCTTCCTCCACCAGCTACATATCCTAAGAAGACTACTTCTTCCTAGTAGAAACAACACTTCTTCAAGTTTCAGAATAGTTGTTCAGCTCAAAATACATTAAATATAGCTCGGAGATGGTTTAAATGGCTAGGCAAGTCAATATTGTACATAAGGATGTTATCAAAGTAAATCACGACACACTTTTTGATCAAATTTCTCAACACATGATTGATCACCTTATGAAGGTGCTTGGAGCATTTGATAAGTCAAAAGGCATTACCATCTATTCATAAAGACCATGTCGAGTCTTAAATATTCTTTTCCATTCATCACCTTATCTTATGCAAATCTAGTGGTATCCTAACTTTAGGTTGATCTTATCGAACACTTTAGAACCACTTAGTTAGTCCAATATATCTTTTAGCCTTGGAATGGGGTACCAAAACTTGATTGTGATCTTATTCATAGCTTTACTATCTACATACATTTGCCAAGTATCATCCTTTTTTGACATAAGTAATGTAAGTACAACATAAGGGCTAATGCTTCCTCTTAAATAACCTTTCTCTAGCAGCTCATTAACTTGTCTCTAGGGCTTGGTAACTTGCTTGGGATTCATCCTATAAGTAGGCTTATTTGATAGAGTAGTACCAGGTATCAAGTCAATGTAGTGTTTAATACTTCGAAAAGGGGATAACCCTTTAGGTAACTACTCAGGAAATAGGTTAGTATATTCATCCAGTAGTTCTCAAACTTCCTCAAGTAGTATAGTTTGCTCCTTCAACTCTAATAGTCTTTTAATCAACGAGAATGTTGACATGTTAGACTTAATGGCTTCTTGAAACTCTACTCATCTTAGAATCAAAGCCTTCTTTGATCCTTGAGTTAATTTAGCTTTTAACTTGCTTACTTATCTCAGGGTCATAGGGTTCGAGGTGATCTTCCTTCCATCTTTCTCAAACACATATATATATTTCTAAAGCCATCATGGCTGACCCTTCAATCAAAGAGCTATGGTTGGCCTAACAACACATGAAAAGTACATATGGGTAATATGTCACAGAGAATATCATCTGAGTAATTTCCAATTGAGATTATTGATAGCACTTATGATGAACTGCTAGTCAACGGTCCAATTATCACGTACAACTCCAAGGACTCTAATCTCTTACCTAAAGAATTCTCTCTCGATAACCTGTTGATGAAAAGAAAGTTTACTTTGAAGGAATGTGGCTGAACTCCTTGAGCTCCTTACATTGTCATATGTTGATCAATACACTTGATAGTGATGATGCTAACCATTCCCTCACCAAGGACCCTATACCAAGTAATCTAACCAACTACTACCGAAGGATTCTTACGAGTGATGAGAGACTCACTTAACGGTCGAGTAATTTTCTCTTGGTATGCCACCATCTCTGTTGTCTCGGCCCTTTTATTACCACAACATCTTGATCCCTCTTACCTACTATGCTAAGAGAATATTCGTACAGGACCAATGTTGTACTGTTACCTGTCCACCTCGTCTGACAGTATATTACTTTTCCATTTTTTTCTTTTATCCTTTTTACCTTTTTTTTGTATGTACTAGGAATCTTTTTTTTTATATATATATTTTCTTATAATTTTTTTTTATTTATAATGTTGCCCTAGGGACTTACTATAAATAGTCCCTTTCCCTTATAAGCCGGAGATAACTTGCATTTTAATACTGAATATTCTGTTCTTATAAGACAACCTTCTCTAATTCTATCTTTCATATGCTCTTATCTAATCTTGTCAAGTAGCTCAGGATTTGTGGCTGGTGGACCTTGACGTTAACTTATGCATCATATCAAGTGAGGTGCCAAGTCGTATTATGTTCGTTGGTGAGTCACATCCTTCGAGTAACTTTACATTAGCTACTCTTGTTTATCTGTAGATCATTTCTCTCTAATTTTCATCAATATTTCGAAGGACCCATTTTAGTCAAATTTGTTATGGTAGGTCCTAGTGATAACTAAGCTCTTAGACACACTATATAATTTCCTGTTATCAAAGCTTAATGTTAAGATCGAGAGCTGTGTAGTGTTAGTCACTTTACTATTTGAGATAATTATGTGTACGTTGAAAGCATCTAAGTGAAGTGTCTTTATTGAAGCTTTATGTTGAGAATGTCTAACCCTAATGTATAAGGAGAGATTTATGATGTCGACAGTGATGCTCATGGTCGTGGGCAAGTTATCCAACAAACATCATGTACTACTGATGAGCAGGTATAAGATCTTGTTGCTATTGTGGCCAACTTAGCTGTCTCAGTAAATAGGGTCTTAGAGATTAGACTGCATGAAAGAGTTGCTGAGCAAGGCTGAGAAATGAGAGATAAGCCGAGTAGGTAGATCAATGAGTGAGCTCTGGAAGCCTTCATAATGAACCAAGCACTACTATGACGTACACATAGAGTTACAAGAAGAAGGTTGGAGTTAGACAAAGTAGAAGAGTATGAAGAAGGAGAAGATTCGTATGATGGGATTGATGAGCATGAGTTTAGGGAGCTAAGAGGTGCCGAACATCTTAAGGTATAGATTTTGAGCTTCAACGGGTTTAGTAATGTTGATGATTACCTAAACTAGGAAGAGAAGATTAAAATGATATTTGACTTCTATGATTATGAAGATACTGTTCACATTAGGGTAGCCGTATTAGAATTTTCTAGATATGCGGTAATGCGATAGAAGAAGCTATAGAATGTTCGCCCAAGGACCTGACGCGAAGTCTGGACATGGAATGAAATGAAGAGAGTTATGAGAAGTAGGTTCATTCTTGAACACTATGAACAAGGTACTTTTTGACGACTCCAATACTTGAGGTAAGGTAATAGATCCATAGACGATTATGTCTAAGAGTTTCAATTGCTCATGATATGATGTGATGTCAACTAGCCTAAAACTTGAACTATATCATGGTTCATCTCTAGATTACGGGTTGAGATTGGTAACGTCATGGAGCTATAGAGCCTTACAACTCTAGATGAAACCATTTGTTCAGCCTAGAGAGTTGAAAGGCAATGGTAAAACGAGGTTAGTCGAATGCCGAGTAGCCAAACACTAATACCAAATAGGAGCAGCTTGCCGAATTGAACAATGAATGATAGAGTTTCAAACAGTTCCAAGGTAAAACATTGAGGTTACATGCCGAGCCAACTACATGAAGGTTGAGGTAAGAGCAAAATCGAAGAACCTGAGATCCAAAGAGACTATGGTCAAAGTTTAGGAAGGAAAACTTGAGAAAGTAAATGTTTTAAATGCCTTGGCTATGGACACATGGCTAACTAATGTCCTAACAGTTGAGTCATGACCACAAAGGGATATAAGCCATAGTTTGAAGTAGAAAGTCCAAGTAAAGGAAAGGAAGAAGTGGTAACTAATCTGATGCTGGAAGAATTTGAAGAAGATCTCGACTTAGAGATACCTCTTGAGGACGGAGCTAAGTATTGCTTTATAGTTCGATGTTCTCTTAGTACTTTTGTAACTAACAAGAATGAGCAAAGAGAGAGCACCTCTTTCATACAAATCACCGAGTGAATGGTAAGCTATGTGTTTTGATCATTGACGGAGGGAGTTGTACCAATGTTGTCATGCAAGGGGTAGTTAAGGCCATGAAATTACCAACTCTTCTACACCCTAAGTCGTACAAGATTCATTGGTTGAACAAGAAGGGAGGATTACACATTTCTGAGCAAGTTAGAGTGTCGATTACTATTGGTGATGGGTATAGGGATGAGGTGCTATGCGATGTCCTTCCTATATGTACATCTCACATATTACTTGGCTAACCGTAGCTATTTGTCTTGAGAGTGTTACACGATGGGTATAGAAACACCTACATGTTTTAAAAGATGGAAAGAAAATTATATTGACACTCATGAGTCCTATGGAAGTGCAAGAAGCCTAGGAAAAGATTGTTAGAGTCCGTGGTAATTTCCTGAGCTCAATTTACATGAGAGGTCAAGGCCGAGGATTGCATGCTCCTTTTAGTCAAGAGATTCCTAAAAGTTAGAAAGGCCGAAAACTTACTTACTGAAGTACAATAGCTACTTCAGGAATTTGCTGACTCCTGCCAAGATGCCAAAATGTTTACTTCCCTTGCGAGGAATTGAGCATTGCATCGACCTCCAACCAAGGGTTACCTTACCAAATCGACACGCTTACATGCTTATTCCAAAGTAAGCAACTGAACTAAAGAAGTAAGTAGATGACTTAGTACATCACGAATATGTCTATGAGAGCATGAGTCCTTGTGCTCAGGCCGTTGTACTCATGTCAAAAAAGGATGGAACATGACGAATGTACATTAATAACTGGGCTATCAATAAGATCGCTATCAAATACTGATACCCAATCTCATGGCTTGATGAGTTACACAACGCCTGCATCTAAGATTAACTTGAAGAGTGGTTACCACCAAATACGGATGAGACTTGGGGATGAATGGAAGACTGCCTTCAAGACAAGGGATGGTCTATTTGAATGGTTAGTGATGCAGTTTAGACTAACTAAAGCGCTGAGTACTTTTATGTGGTTGATGAATCATGTACTAAGATTGTTGATCGACAAATGCTTTATGGTTTATTTTGATGATGTTCTAGTCTATAGTGCTGACCTCCTTGTTTATGTTGAACAATTGAGATTGGTATTTAACATACTCTGTGCCAAGAAATTACTTGGTAACCTAGATAAATGTACGTTCTATCAAGATAAGATTGTATTCGTCAGATATGTCATTTTAGGGAGTGGAGTTCGAGTTGATGAGGAAAAAGTCAAAGCTATTAATGAGTAGCCTACGCTGAGTAGTGTTGTCAAAGTTAGGAGCTTCTACAGCTTAGCTTCTACAGCTTAGCTTCATTCTATTGGAGATTTATCTGGAACTTTAACTCCATAACTGCACCGTTGACTGAATTAACTAAGAAGAACATTAAGTTTAAATGGATAGAAAAGGCTCAAAGGAGTTTTGAAGATATGAAGTCTGAGTTGATGTTTGCTTTAGTACTTACCCTACCAGATTTCAAGAGGGTTTTTGAGGTTAAATGTGATGCGTCTGGTGTCAACATTAGTACTATGTTTATGTAGGAGCACCAACCCATTGCCTATTTCAATGAAAAACTTTGAGGCCCTGCCTTGAATTACTCAGCCTACGACAAGGAATTCTATGCCCTTGTCCGTACACTCTAGAACTAGTAGCATTATCTATTGCTAAGAGAATTTGTCATCTATTTGGATCATAAATCTCTTAAGCATCTTCGCAGGCAATCGAAGTTTTCTCGGCGTTACGCCAAATGAGTTGAGTTCTTGGAGACCTTTTGCTATGTCATCAAATATAAGAACAGAAGCACTAATACAGTGGTTAATGCACTTTCTCACTGTCATACCCTCTTCACAACATTACAAGCTAAGAGGCATGGGTTTGGCACTTTACCTAATCAGTATGAGCATGACCTACATTTTGGAACCCTAGTAACCAAGTACAGTGCTAGAGGAGCTATAGAAGTGTTCTACTTGAGTGAAGGGTTCTTCTTGATGAAGGACAAGCAGATTTGCATGTTGAGTGGTTTTGCAAGGGAAATACTGGTTCAAGAAGCTCATGTCGAGGGTTTAGTTAGCCATTTTGGAGAAAAGAAGATGATTGAGATATTGAAGGAGCACTTTTACTACCCTGAAATGATGAAGGATGTACACCGAATACTTAAGAGGTATGAGGTTTGTAAGTATTCAAAAGGGGGGAGAGAGCCCTATGGAGAATATATACCCCTACCAATTCCTAAGCGGCTATGGACCGATCTAAGCACGGATTTCATGCTCGAGCTTCCTTATATACTGATAAGATATGATTTAATCATGGTGGTGATTAATCTGTTCAGTAAGAAGGGCTACTTCATTTTCTACCACAGAATTAATGATGCTTTATTCATCGCTAACCTCTTTTTATAGGAAATTGTGTGACTACATGGAGTACTGAGAAGTATTGTTTCCGACTGTGATTTGAAATTTACGAGCTTCTTTTAGAAGATCCTATAGAGGAAACTTTGTACTAAACTCTTGTTTAGTACCTCTTGCTAACCCCAGATAGACGACTAAATTGAAGTAGTTGACAAAACTATCGGTAATCTCCTCTACGCTATTGTTGGAAAGAATTCTCATGACTAGGATTTATGCCTGCCTATCATTAAATTTACCTACAATTGCTTAACTCATAGTTCAACTGGAACATCACCATTTGAGGTTGTTTATGGACTTAACTCAAACCTACCCGTAGATTTAATTAATAGCCCGACTACACAAAGGCAAAGTCAATCCGGCATGTGGCATGCTGAGGAGTTCTAAAGATTACATTAGAAAATTGCCGAGCAATTGGCCAAAATTGTAGCCTGAAAGAAGGAAGTGGGAAACTACGGAAGGAGGCGAGTCATTTATATCCCTATGGACCTTTCTTCGTCCATCTTAGCAAGGAACGCTTCTTTAGCAGAAGGACCAATAAACTATCGCCCAGAATGGATGGACCTTATAGGATCTTGAGGCATATTAATGATAACTCCTACAAGATTGAGCTACTTAAAGGTTTCAACATATCTACCTCTTTCAACATCATCAATTTGACTCCCTATGTGCCCAATGATGACTAAGACCAAGATTTGAGGGTAAATCTTTAGCAACCCTGGGGAATTGATAAACTGCCGACCAATGGTCTCATTACTCATGTATGGCTTCGAAGGCTCCAATCCCTCACTCAAAGAATTCTCTCTCGGCAATTGCTGATGATGAGAAAGTTTACATCAAAGGAATGTGGCTAAACTCCTTGAGCTCCCCATATTTTCATACGTTGATCTATATATTCGTTAGTGATGATACCGATCATTCCCTTGCTGATGACCTTGTGCTAAGTAATCGAACCAACTAGTGCCGAGAGGTTCTTACTGAGTGACGAGGGACTCACTTAATGGCTAAGTAATTTTCTCTCGACAAGCTACAATCTCTCTTGTCTTAACCCCTTTATTGCCACAATATCTTGACATCTCTCATCTATTATGCTCAAAGAATATTTATACAAGACCAATGTTATATTGTCACCTATCCACCTTATCTGACATTATACTATTTTTCTATTTTTGTCTTTTTTACCCTTTTTCATATGTACTAGCAATCTTCTTTTTGTATATACTTTTTTATAATTTCTTTATTTATAATGTTTTCCTAGGGACTTACTATAAATAGTCTCTTTCCCATGTAAGTCAAAGATAACTTACATTTTAATACTTAATATTTTTTTTTCTTGTGAGATAACTCTCTTTAAGTTTATCTTTCATATACTCTTATCTAATCTTGTTGAGTAGCTTAGGATTAGTGGCGGGTCGACCTTGATATCAACTTATATGTCATATTAAGTGAGGTATCAAGTCGTGTTATGTTTATTGGTGAGTCACATCCTTCGAGCAACTTCACGTCAGCTACTCTTATTTGTTTGTAGACCATTTCCCTCTAATTTTCTTTGATATTTCAGAGGACCTATTTTAGTTAGATTTGTCATGGTAAGTCTTAGTGATAACTAACTCCTAGGCATACTAACTTGCTAAGTGACATGTCGTTCTCCTTTCTTATTTAGCTAGTGTAGCTTGTATGGCCTCAGATGTATTATTGTTGACAATTTGAGTTTCTTAATTAGGCTAATAGATGCTATATTAGTACAAAATCTACTATCCACTATCCACTATAAGCGTACACACTTGTTTGTTCACTTTATAGGTGATGTGAAATAAGTTCTTATGTTACTCTTCTTCAATTGATGGTTTAATGCTCATTACGTGTCTGATAACTAAGGTTATCTTATCCAAGTTCTTGACAAACACATTCTCTTCAATTAGTTCATTATTTACTTCAATTTCTCCCTCTAACTTTCCTTGCTCCTTGGGTTTCTCATTCGTACTATCTACTTCAATCTTTGAAGCATTGCCCTCATTAATCATAGTTTATTTGTTCGAGCATTAAGCGGATATGTACCTAAATCCCTGACACTTAAAACACTTGATCTAGCTTGTCTTTTACTAAAAACCTTATCCCTTGTCATAAGATCTCTTTGAAAATTCCTAGCTGGCAATGCAATACTTCTACTTAGTCATAACTTTAGCTTTGTTACTAAAGTCAGTATTTTCAGGTGCTTAGTTACCACTTTGAGCAGGTTGGCTAATCTAAGGTTGGATCAACCTACTTCTCCTCTGTCTTTCCATACGCTGGGCTATTCTTATAACACTATCTAATATAGTAAAATATTGAAGCTCTACTATATCTCGGATATCATTCCTCAATCCATTAAGAAACTTGAAAACTGTTCAAGATGATGGCTCATTAACTTTACAACGAATCATGAACATCTGAAATTCCCTTACATATTCATCAATAGTTCGACTCCCTTACCTCAATTCTAGAAGCTGAGTAAAAGTATCTTACAAATAGGTATTCAACACAAATATATTTCTAAGTACCCTCTTCATCTTAAGCCAGGTGCTAATCTCTCGATATCCTTCTCACCCATTCATGGTTTGGAAGTTCCTCCACTACATGGTAGCATAACTTAAGAATTCTATAGTAGTAGTTCTCACCTTCTTACGGTCCTCATACTGTAATATTCCAAGCCTAGTTATAAGGTGACTTTTTGCTTCTATTAACCCAATACTTTATTTAATTATTTCTCACATACATGTTATTTAAGACTCTGATTTTAGGGAATATCTTATAATTTTTTTAACCTAGCATTCAAATTTCACTTGATCCCATTGATGTCACCCAATACCTTAAATTTAGGAGTTTAGAATCTTGGGGTATTACAGTTGATTCTCTTTGCTTAATTTTGTAATGCTTCTTAAGATATGCTACCTAAGTTAAACCTTGCTAGCTTTTGGCGATAGATGTCTTAAGGTACATTTGATTAGGAAAATAGAATTGCAATTGAAAAATGGAAGTGATTATTTTATTTGCTTGCACCGTTTTTTTTTTTTGTCATCATGTTTGCATACACTTAAAACAATGTAAATAATAAACTATGATAATATCCAATAGTTATGGTTAGGATTAAAGTAATTTGGCTAGGGTTGAATATAGGTCATGAAACTTAAGAGCTAGGTGGTATGATTTATGGCTTAAATAGTAGTTTTGAGTCTCATAGATAAACTATGGAAGCATATTACGAAAAGCCAACAAAAAACTATTGTTTTAGTTAGAGGATAAAATTGAGATAGCTTATATGACTACATAGGATAGTAAATTGCAAATCAAATAACATTTGTAACCTTATGAGTAAGAAATAGTTATTTTATTCAATTTTTATGAAATTAATCAACCTCCAAGTGTGTTTCCTATCTTTAGGCAATGTTCCTTCTTTTAAGTAGGCAAGAATGGGGTTCATCCAACAAGGCTCTAATACCTTCTTCTATACCTTTGGGTACTCTATGGGTTTCCTCTCTATGCTCTTTTCGGGCACATACTCTATGAAGATCTTTTCCTCTTACCTCAGAAGGTTGGTAGAGGCCAATTTAGATAGCTAATCTATTATATAGTTATGTGGCTATAGTATTGTCACAACATTCCATTGTTCGAAAAATATTCTAAGTTCTCTAACCATTTGCAAGTATTTTGCCATATTCTCTTCCTTTGCCAAGCTTTCTCCTTTCACCTGACCTACCGTTAACTGTGAGTCCAAGTAAATGTTAAGTCTTTTAGCTCTAACCACTTTAGCCAACTTCATTCTAGCTATTAAAGCTTCATATTTTGACTTGTTATTGCAAGCAAGAAAGGCATGCTTTGATACATTTGAAATCTTTGCACCCATCGGCCCTTTTAACACTAATCCTGTTACATTTCCTTCCCAAGTAAATGAACCATCAACATACAATATCCAAGCTAGTTCTTTATGACAAATAATTGGATCTTCATATCTAGTGAATTCCATAATAAAATCGGCTAGAATTTGGGCCTTGTAGGCCTCTTATGGAAAATATTGAACATTAAAGGCACTTAACTCTAAGGCATATTTCACCATTCGACAAGAAACATTTGGCTTTTGAAGTGCTTGTTTTAATGGTTGATCAGTTAAAGCAACCACTTGGTGGGCCTCAAAATAAGGTCAAAGTTTACGTGTTGTAATAACCATTGCTAAAATTAACTAATCTGGCTTAGTATGTCGAAGCTTTGAATCCTAGAAAACATACCTTACATAATATATTGGTTAATGTATCCTCCCTTCTTCTTTTACTAATATAGAATTAAGAGCTAGTTTTGAGATAGATAAATATAAATAAAAAATCTTCAGAATGATAGGCTTTGAGAGAATTAGTGTTGTAGAGAGGAATCATTTTAACTCTTAGAATGCTCCTTCACACTATTAAGTCCATCTAAACTCAAAGGGGTTTCTTAACACTTAAGAAAACTCCAAGCACCTTTTAGTACTCTTTAATGCAAATCAATTCAAAGCAGTAACCTAACCTGTCTAACTCTGTACTTCCTTTACCATCTTTAGGGATTCGATATCTAAAATAGCTTAGATTTTGTTGGGATTAGCTTCTATTCCTCATCGAGTCACTATAAACCCTAAAAACATGCCTAAGGAAGCTTTAAATGTAGATTTTTAGGGACTCAACTTCATGTTTTATGGTTACTAAGAGTGTCAAAATTTTCTTCCAAGTTAGTATGATAGTCATTGTGAAGCTTACTCTTTACTATCATACATTTACGTAAACCTTGATGTTCTTATGAATTTGATATTTAAACACTTGGCTACTAGCGACTGATATATAGCACCTACATTCTTTAAGTCAAAATGCATTACTTTGTAATAATACATTCCAAATTTTGTGATAAAGGAAGTGTATACTTGGTCAAACCGATGCATTTTGATTTGGTTATAACTAAAAGAGGTTTCCATAAAACTCAACAGTTCATGTTTAGACATGAATCAACCAATTGGTCTATTTGAGGTAGAAGGAAATAGTCCTTTAAGCAAGCTTTATAGAGATTAGTAAAATCAATACACGTTTGCCACTTTTTATTTGCCTTCTTGACTAACATGTAATTAACAAGCTAGGACGAGTATGGCTTATCTTTAATGAAATTTACCTTGACTAATTTCTAAACTTCCTCCTCTATTGTAGCTTGTCTCTCTAGGGTAAAATGCCTTTTCTTTTGCTGAATCACCTTAGCATTCGGATGAATGTTAATCTCATGAGTTATGACATCCTCTAAGATACTCAACATATTAGATGGAGACCATGTGAATATTTCTCTATTAGCTTAGAGAAAACGTACAATGTGATCCCTTAGGTTAGGTGCTATGCTGCTCCATTCATTGTAGTTTGCTCTGGGTCATCACATAATTAGATAGTTAAAGTTTCCTTAGATGGTTCTCCCCCAATTGTCAGTTGATGATCTGAGTTCAACTTAATGTGGTAAATCTAATCCCTTTTTAGTGATTTTAAGTATACAAACCTTGACAATTGTTGGTTACCATAATAAGTTCTAGTTCTAGTTGAAGTCAGGAAGTTTTCCTTCAAATGTGTTGTGGATATGACCATCTTAAAGATATTTATAAATAGTCTTCCCATAATTCCATTATATGGTAATGGATAGTCAATGACAACAAAGTCTATCTCTTTCTTGGCAATATTTTCATCATTGCTAATTTGTAAAGAAAACGTAATGACTCCTTAAACCTTCAAAGGTTGGTTATTGAAACCATATAAGTTATACATATAAGACTGCATGTTATAATCTGTCAACTTTATCTACATCTGATCAAAAGTGTGTTTAAAAGTTGTATCTATAGAGCTTCTAGTGTCCACCATGATCTTCTTAACAATCAAGTTGGCCACTCTGATGCTAAAAACTAGTGCATCAACATGAAGGAACTAAATCCCTTGCATATCCTCATTAGGGAACTAAAATTTTCTTGATAAGTGGTGTATTCACTTGCAAAAAGTAAAGTAAAGTTAGGCTATTGGGGTGCTAAGGCAACTCCAGCATAACCATTCTAATGCCTAAGTAAGTATGCATGTAAAAGGAGGTATAGGCAAAGAGGAAGTAGGGAGTATTCAAAAAGGTTCAAAAGAAAAGTAGGGAGTATTAAAAAAGGTTCAAAAGAAACTTACTGTTGGTTTCTAAGCTCTATTTATTAGTAGTGGCTTGTAAACAATTGAATCGCTATAGTTGATACATTTGTCATGTTGGAAAATTTTGCTCCAGACTACTTCCTTATTCTTAGGAATGTAGGGGTTAATGGATAGTTTTTATGTAGTAACTTCTTAACTATCGATACCAATGTTAGAATTTGAATATTGGGTGGTTACATGGACTTAAGTCGGACTAATGGAGTAAAGCTATCCTTAACTACCCAACTTCTCTTCATATGACCTGTATTGATTTATGCCCTCTTTCTCTTAGTTACAATGATACGGATCGCCGAGAAAAAGTAGTGATATAAGGCTATCAATATCACACAAACTAGGGGTGGGTTTGAATTGTGAGAAGGTTTGAAAGATAAATGAAAATGAAGGGTTGACCAAGGGTTCCAGTGTACTTATAGTGGATATGACTCACCAATGCCTCACATGAGTTTAAGTTGTACTTGATATTATACACAAGTGTAGTTGAAGGGAACTCACTACTAATCTACACTCGCAATAGTTTCTAGAAAGCTTCGTTTTTTTTGATAATTTTCAAAGCAAGCAATCATTACCATTAACTTCATTGGCCTTAAAAACCTTACAAACTATATCTCACTTGCTTCCAACAACCTCCGAACAAGCTCCACCACCTCCTCAAATTCGTCATACACTAGTGAACTCCTCAAAATACCACCAAAACCACCTCCTTTTGCAAAAATAACATCACCAATGCTTTCCTCACCATCAAACACCTTAGGATTGACATCTTATTCACTTGAAATGGCTTCCATAGTAGCTTGAACAAGCTACTATAGTTGTTGCCATACTCGATCTAGACTGCTTCATTGACCCAACCTGCTTTAGTTAACTTGAACTGAATCCAATTCTCTAACCTAGGATCCAGCTCATGACTTGAGTCTACCCTAACATCTAAGTCGTTCCTTGTCTTGTTAGTCTAGCTTACTCTTTTTTTTTTATTCAACAACATGCTTTGTAATTTTTGGTTTTGTTTTCGTTTGCTTACATGATTGCAAATGTAATAGTAAAGAAGAAAAAAAAAACCAAAAAATAAAAAATAAATAAGGAAAGAGAAAAGGACATATTATTTTGTTTTTTATTCCAATTAAGACTTAGAACAATAAAATAAAAAAGTAAAATAAATAGATTAATAAATTAGTCGGGTTTTATTACCAAGAAAATTGTTTTTGAATGAAGACAAAACAAAATTGACCTTTTTTCAAAATTATGGCATTTTCTAGAATTTTCAAGATAAATTGATTTCAGAACTCTTTAGAAAATTTTCATTAACTACATCGAATCGGATAAAAAACGTAAACCTAGCTATTTTCTTAAATTAAAATGAATCTAACCTGCTAATATTTTTTAAAAGAACTACATATGTTTAATCCTAAATAACGGATACATAAGCACTTTCGAGGTGACTTAAAAAACAAAAAAAAAAAAGTTTTTCCACTATTAGTTACTCAATTAGTAAAAATGAAAAAGTTTAAATTTCTTCTAATTTCATTTAAATTTGTCCAATTTAATAAGATAGGATCTAATTCATTAGTTAATGATTGAGTTTTGTTTTATAAGATAGCCTTTTCAAAAAAGGTGATTTTAGAAGTTAAATCTAAATTTGGAAAGTGGATGGTATCCATAAGGGTTTAAAGAATCGAACCCTTCGACTCATTTCTCTAGTTTTTTCATAAACCTTTTCTTTAAAATCAATTTTTTTCTACGCAAACTATTGTCTAGATCAAAACCAAATCTATTAATTTGGTTTTGACCTAAACCATATCCTAGCCTCGATTGGATGGCAACTCCAAAATGTTCTTCAAATATAAAAGAACTAGTTTTCTTTAAACCCTAGTTAAGGATCAATATTAAATGAGTGGAGTTTAATATTGATCAATTTAAAGAAGACTGTTTAAAAAAATTGGGAAAAAACCAGGCTCGGTAAAAGGGCATTTAGCTTATGAAGGAAAATGTGTTTGAAAACTTAGTTTCATTCACTGTTTCGGCTATTACAATTACAAGTATTTATATGGCTCAATTAGGGTAAGTCTTAAGTATTTATAATTTAAAATAAAAAAAGAAGGATTCTTACTACAAAAAGGAAAAGTATATAGTTTACAAGGGCAAAGTTGTAATCAGGCAAAAAGGACAATACGGATGTTAGAAAATAAGGCATGTGTCAACTATCTACTTTGGGGTCCCAATGATGTTGTTTGCCGAGTAGAACAAGTTTTGAGCAAATTAGGTTAAGGTTGGGTGCTTGGTAGCCTGGATGTCTCAAATTGAGGAAGGATTGGTTCAGGAGGTAGCTTATTGTCTAGTTAGCCTTGGTTGATCTGCTCAAGATCAGAGGTAGCTTAGCTTCAGCAATGTGTCAAGTCGGCAGAGGGTAAGTTTAGTACTTGACCTTGGACTGATATGTCGTGAAGAGGTCGGCTCTATAATAGGTCGAGCACCTTAAGAATCTCTTTAATGAGATGGAGAGTAGAGTAACTCAATAGGTCAAATTAGAGGAAGGATTATTCTTTAAAGTTCAACTCTCATTAGATAGCTTGGCAAACCATATGAGTGTGCCCTTAAGCTTGGAAGCATGTGATTAGTCTATGATCCTTATCACTCCCTCTAAGCTGTTTGAGATTTAGGATCAATTTTGGCTTAGCTCTACGTTGCTCATCTTCAAGAGTATATGGATAGAGGTCAGCAATGTTAAAGGAGTTTGAGACTCCATAATCTTTAGGTAGTTTAATCTTGTAAGCATAAGGGTTGATCTTTTAATGCACCTTAAATGGTCCATCAACTTTAGGAGATAACTTGTTCTTCCTTAAATTTTGGAATCGTTCCTTATTGAGGTGGATCCATACCAAATCATCGAGTTGAAATTCCTTGTTCTTTCATCCTTTGCCTCACCTCTCAAGCTTAGTAGTAGATCGGCTCAGTTGCTTGATGACCTTTTGGTAGATTATCTTGTTGGCCTTAGATCTCTCTGTAGCTGGTTCATCTATGTCTTTACTTAGAAGGGGTGTCTGGTTTAATAAGAGTTTAGGGTTGAATTTGTTAGTGATCTCAAATGGTGACATGTTCGTGGCACTATAGGTAGTCCTATTGTAGGTGAACTCAATTATGGGTAGACATTGATCCCAATTGGTCATTGTAAGCCTTGCAATCAACTATTTGATGTTCGATTTGTAAAATTTAAGGTAAGTAGGTAAGTTGTTTGATCGAGCTCAAATTTAATGACGAAGTTAGGAATATTAGTGAAAATGATTTTGTGAGTTTGGATTTAGGAAAATAAATAATAAATTAATTAATTATTACAATATTGAATTATATGCATATTATCCTTATTTATTACAAATGCATAAAATGAGTTTCGATAATTAACAAATTGATAAAGATAAATTGCATACACACTAAAAATTATAAAATAAAATAAATAATATTTAATAGGATTTATTTGTACCATATATGTATTTACGTGTAAGTAAAAATACATGAAATTACTTAAAAGACTTAAAATATGTGAAATGAATACTAAATAATTAAATAAAATTCATAAATAATTAATAAAAATGAGGAAAAATATGGAAAAGTGAAAAGAATTTTAGAAATGAGGTGTGGCAAGTCGAAATTAAAGAATAAAAAGAGAACCAATAAAATTAAGACAAATAGAAAGTAAATTAGAAGAGGATCATGGAGAATTGGCTACAATTAATTCACCAAATAATCAAAGCAACCCTATAAATTTAGAAAACCTCCATCAAAATTCGTTTGGTCAGTTTAGAATTAGGAAAAATTTAAGGAAAGGAAATGAGAGAAAAAACCAAATTTACCAAAAATTAGAAAATTAGTGTGTAATCAAAGCTTATAAAGAGAACCCATGTTCGACGATCACCACCAGATAGTGTACCCTATGCTTGGAGCTACTACCAAGGGTAAAGCCACCAATGGTGCTTGGAAGTCAGTTAAATAATGAGTTTCAATTTCCTTTTTGAATTTGTTTAATTTAGTAAAAATATCAAACTGAATATTGTAGGTTATATTTCTAAGCGTTCCATGTGACAACTTTAATGGTTTTACTCGATAAATACTCAATAAAGGGCCTTTTATTCAAATCTTGGAGCCTTTCATCGACAATTGCATTCTAAGCCCTAGGTATGTTCAAGATATCCTAAGTGTAAAACTCCTTGTGAAGTGCTCATACTATACCCAAGTTCTTACTCAGCCTCATCTTTTACAACACATTCCTTCCTTGCTTACTGAACCACTAATTGTGAGTCTGAGAATACACTTAACTTCTTAACTCTGACCTCTTTCACTAATCACATACTAACATTTAAGGCTTCATATTTTTCCTTATTATTACCAATCGAAAATTATAATTTTAAAGGATAACAAACTCTAATCTTATGTACTCCTTGCAATACTAATCCTAAAAATCTATCTTTTACTTAGTTGCATTGTCAATATCTCCTATCTAAATAAGGAGAGAAATCAATTTGGTGACTCAGACCAACTAGTTGTTGAAACTATACTAATCATGATGGTATGACCTCAACGGAGTCTTGATCTAAAGCTCCAACTTATCATAAGTATATTGGAAAATGATACTTTCTGAACTTCTTATATCTATGAAAACTTCCAAACTTCAAAGTTGGCAATTCTTGTGCTGATTACTAGCACATCATCATGAGGTAACAGAATGTCTTCAATGTCTTTCTTGGAGAAACCTATTGAATTATCAACCTTTAGCCTCTTTCTCTACACATGAATCACATGGATTTGAGCATTGGTTGAGCTTTTACGGTAAGGCCAGACTCCATTAGATGGACCACCAACAATGTGTTCATAATTCCATTTGGGGCCCTGTTGTTGGTATTGTTACGATTATCATGGTCATTCTACCTTGGCTCATTAGATTGATTTGTACAATCTGCATCATTTCTCCTTCTTTGAGTAGCATGCTCAATGTTTTTATCCTTATTGGTTGAGAAATTTTTGAACATCCTCATTGAATAGCATCCTTAAGTATGTTCCTTAATTAAATATGCTCATTAGTATATTGTTCTCTATCTCCATGGAGATTACAATACTTATTGTAATTTCTTCACGATGGGTTGCCTTTCATCTATCATGATCTCTAAGGTTAAGCTGATCATTAGCACTTATATGTCCTCTATCATTCCTTTTGTTTGACCTATTTCCCTCTGCATCCCTCTTGGTTGGAATGATATCCTCTTGTCTAATGTATGTCATAGCTTTCTCATGAAACTTAGCAAAAGTCTTTGGTTTTTTCTTTGCTAGTGACTTGAAAAAATCACTATGAGGTTTGACATCTTAGATAATTGGAAGTGAAGCTACAATCATGTCAATTTCAAGAATCTACATGATTTTTACCATAAAACAAGCTAACTCATAGATGGATTCCTTTCGCTTTTGCTTAATGGTATTTAGTACAAAAGAGTCCTCAATAGGAAACTTGTTGGTGAGGAAATGATGTAGGAACATGTCAGTTAGCTCATCAAAACATGTAATAGAAATTGATGTAAGGTATTTAAATCATGTACTTGCTGCGTTTCATAAGATTAATGGAAAGGCTTGATAGGCAATCATGTCACCCAAGCTATGCACACTAACTAATGAGCATCAATACTCCACATGATCTTTGAGATCCATGGTTTCATCTTTTAGAATGAATCTTTTCCTTAATTGAGCTGAAGCACTAGCATAGGAAGGTCTTAGTTGATGCGCTTGCTGTGGTGGTTATCCTCTAACTTTTAGAATTCTTTTAGTAAGAGCATGAGCATTCAGTACTACTTAAGCTTGCTAATTGTTCATATTTTCTCAATTTGGAGAATTTGGGTCATGATTCTCAAATCCTTGCACTTTGTCTTGCAATGGTTTATTGTGTGCTAATACTAATATCTCCTTATTCCTTCTTGCTATTTACTTATTTTACCTAACTACGTCAATACAGAGTTGTTCTAACTTAGCAAGATGATCAACATCTGCTTATTTGAGTCACTCATCCCTTGAAGTGCTTAGGATGTAGTGGCTTTACCAACACTTTCCGTTAGACAAGCAACCATGATGAAGCTTTGAAAACAGAGGATGCCAAAATGTTGTTGGTTTTGGTGAAATTTGGTAAGTATATAATAACCTGCAAAATAAGTAAAGTTAGGCTATAAGAGATATAGAGCTCTTAAGCATAACCATTTGATGCTTAGGTTAGAAAATTTATATAGTGTTCAATAGTAAAGAGAGTAAGTAGTAAGAGAGTAAAGAGCCTTACCATTATTTGTTCTTATGTAGTTATGAAGTTGTTTGATAACTACATTAGAGTAGCAGCCGAACTATCTTAGACACATAGCATTATGTTAAATAGAGCATGTGTTGAGTGCGAGGACTTGAGGTTGTTGAGCAATTATCTCTTTTGATAACTGTCGAATTGTTCATGTCTTTATCTTACTATTTGACTATTTAAACTTGTAGATTAGGCCTTAGTGGCTCAAGCTCATGAGTCTAGCTTATAGAGTTATAATTTTGAGCTATCATTAGCTTTTTCCAATAAGTCACTTGATTGTAGACCTATATAGTTATCATAACTAAATTATAAGCTATAGGAGTAGCTTATTTGTCCATAATAGGTCATATTGGAATGATGCAGCTTGGCTCTTATCTTAAAGTAGATTGGATCTTCATTTTGGATACTTTAAGGAAAATTTACTATCACCATTGTGATTTATTTTCATGTGCCCACTTGTTTCTTTTCCACCCCAAATTGTAGAGAAATGGGAGGATATGAGTGGAGAGGAGAGCATGGCAATTACTAATTTACCCCTCATTTGATATTACCTTTTTATGGGTATTTATTTGGTAAATCCAAATTATGTTTTTTTCTCTTTCAGTAATCATCAACATTTGATCTATTTTCCTTCTCTCCATCATTTAAACATATTAGAAAGAATTAAATACTCACATAATTCCTTCTTCTCTATTGTCTTTCCTTCCACATTTCTTCTCTCATGCTAAATAAAGTATAAGGGGTAGGCCACCATCGACCTAATGGGCTAGTTCTAAAGTCACACCATTAGCAACCTAATAGCCCTCCCTTAAAGAAAAGCTAGAATTTTTATGGGTTATTTTTGTCTTTTTAGTTTTTCAAAGTCATTAAGATATTTTTTTAATGCATATTATTTTATTGAAGCGATAAGCCCTATTAGCACCATAAAGCATGATAAGATTGAAATATATTATATCAACTTTTGAGAATTGATTGCTTAATAACATGAAGTAATATAACGTTTTTGTTGAAATTGAAAAATCTAAAGCAATTTGTCAAAAGTAGGGTATAAAGTCAAGCTAGAAATGTAAATCTCAACTTTAAGCTAAACTGTAGTTTGATTTGAATTTAATAGAGTTTAAATTCTTTTATTTGTACCGTTCTGAAATGTCACTTGATAAGCTATCATGATAGTGAAGGGTTAAATTAAACTCGACGTAATTATAATCAATTCAAAATTGAGTACATGTCAAGTAGAGATTAATCGTCTATATACATGGGACAGTGAGGTGGGGAAGGTAGGCATGCGGTGCTTGACCCACGCTGTACAATTGTCTTTTCCCTTGTTCCAACTTTGACATGAATCCATGAATACGACTACTCGTTGCCGACCAATATTAGAAGTGGGAAGGCAATTGATAAAGATAATCAGCAGAGGGATAATTAGAGAACGGGAAGAATAAGGCAGTGCGAGTGGATTTGACCTATCTTGACTACCTTTTTTTTTTTTTTTTTTCATGAAACGACACTATTGGACGGGGACAGGGGGAACAGTGAATTTACAGAACCCTGTTTAGAAGTAGCGAGAGGGGAAAAAAGAAAAACCATGTTTTGTAATTAAGAACAATTATGAGTTGGCTACGGTAATGGATAAGGGAAAAATTTATTAGTTCTAATATGATATATATTTTAATGAATAGTAGGTAACTACTAAGAATTATTAAAGATGTATTAACAATAAAGAGTTCATAACTAATATTTATATATTATTTGTACAAATATGTATATATTAGTATTATTGAATTCTTTTTTGTTAAGTTAACTCGATTACTGATTATTCAAACTTAGACTCTATCTTCTCTTTGTCACCGAACTTGCTTCACGCAACATGATGGCCTCTTCCTTAAAAACCCCAGAATTCAACCCCTTCTCTCCTGGAAATGCATATAAAAAAAAATAAAAAAGGAAAAAAGGAGCACTACTTATTTGGTAGGACTTGAAAAAAACTGATTAAATCGCGAATTGAATTAGACCACACGGAGTTGTAAAGTAAGGTAGAACCATTGTTTAGACTTGAAAAATTACCAATTAAATCAAACCATTTTTTGAAGGTTCAAAAAGGTTAAAAAAATTTCGTATCAAACCGTAACACGAAAGTTAAAATAGGAAAAATATATATATATATATATATATATATATTTCTACATGAATCATACAATTCATATTTTCACCGACATAACAATGTTGAAGACTTCCTCAGTTTAGTTGCTTTACACACATGTGCTTAATTTAAAACCATCATTTCAAACATCGCCACCTTTAGTTCTTAACCTTTTAAACTCCCAATTGCATAATTATGTTCACACTTGCATTCCAAAATGCAAACACCAAGCCTTAAATTTTCATTTTTCATTTATCCCCTATCATTTTTTGAAATTTTGGTTTGAATCATAAATTGAACCCTAATTTTGGTTTGATAAATTATGAATGGTTAGATTCAAGTTTAATAAAAGAAAAAAAAAAAACTGGATAGTAAAATTAAGTTTGGTTCAACTTAGAAGAGTAAACCGTTTTATACCATATATACCTACCCCAACCTATTGGACCTATACGATGTTTAGGAGGAAAATATTGAATTGTTTCAAAAATAATATGCTTTGAAAGTGAAATCTTGTAGAAAAAAGTGGGAAATATAATAAAATTTTGTTATAATATCATAGGGAAAATTACACTAGATGTGATTAATGTTTAAAGGTAAATTCAAATAGTATATAAACATTTCAATAAGTTTAAATAAAATATTAACACATTAATCAATAATTAAAATAGAGGATAACTATTATAACACCGTTAGTTATAGCTGATGTGGTCGTTATCTGCCACATGGTGCTAACACGATGTAAACTTAATAGACATGTGTAGCTTATGTGTATAATTTAATAATAAATAAATACAAAATATAAAAAAAAATAAAAAAGTTAATGAAAAATTGGGAAAAATTTAAAATAAAAATAATTAAATAAAACAAATAATAAAATTAAGTATTATATGCTTGTAATATATACATATATAATATATGTAAAGTATAATATGTATATTATATACATCTATACATAATAATATATAATATACATGTAATATAATAAGATATATACATTTAAACATAAAATAAAAAAGATAGAAAATTCAAAAAATGGAAAAACAAAAAAAAAAAGGGCCAAAAAAAAAAGGGCTACTCTAGCTACCTTAAAGGTGAGGGTTGGCGAACAACTACCTAAGAGGATTACACAGGCCCCCAATGTTGGTCACTGGCTACCCCTCACTATCGGGGTAGTTAAAACAATCCTTAAAATGCAGTAGATCACAACCTACAAATTAAAGTGAGTCATTTGACCTATTATAGGTGATGGGTGACGGTCTACGACTTTTAAATTCAATAAAAAAAAAAGGTGAAAAATCCATTCTATCACAACTTTCTTATTGTTTTTATTTTGAATTTAAGGGTGATGGGCAGCTATCCACTACCATAGGGGGTTCATATGACCTCCTACCTTAGTCGCCAGCCATCCTTTGCCCTTAAGGTGGCTATAACAATCCCTTTTTATTTTTCTCTTGTTTTCTTTTTCTTTTCCAATTCTTTTTTTAAATTTTCTATCTTTTTATTTTACATTTAAATATATATATATATTATATCTTATTATATTACATTAAAACAACATACATATAATGTAAATTATATATTTTATATTGTACATGCATATCATATTTAATTTTATTATTTAATTTATTTAATTATTTTAATTTTCATTTTTCTTCAATTTTTCATTAACTGTTTAATTTTTTTGTATTTATTTATTTATTATTAAATGATATATTTAAGTGCTAAATGTTTGTTGAGTTAACGTCGTATCAGCATTATGTGGTAGATAATAGCCACATCATCTATAGGTAATGGTGTTATAACAATTATCCTTTATTTTAACTAATTTGAATATTGATATTTTGTTTAAACTTTTTGAAATATTGATACACTATTTGAATTAACCTTCAAATGTTAATCTCATTTGGTGTAATTTTCCCTATTATCATATGTACTATACCAAACACATATAATACATAATTGCTATTTAATATATATATATATATATATTTGAAATACGTTTATACATAATGATTATGCAATAATTATTTTCTGGAGCTATAAGCCATCATTATAACGTCCTATGTACTCTGTAATGGAAGTAGTTGTCGAGTGCATCTAATGATCCATAAAAGCAATATGTGGTCATGGACAATCTTTGTAATATATTAGCAAACGATCGAATTGGCTGTTCCTCATTAGCCTAATCCAGTTCGACCTAGTTCTTGACCAACCCAAGAGTGAAACGTTATATATAGAGATATACTTCCTAGTTAGTTACTTTATACGAAATCCTCTCAGAAAAAGTCTTCATGACCATCAATTCATTTACATGAGTTGATTTCTCAATGTTGATAGATCTTTGATATATTGATGAGTCTCATAGACCTACTTTTCCTAAATGCTTTGGAGGTCCCCATTTCCCTATTATTATTAGCTCTAGCCTTGTTTCCCTATTTATTGTGAGACTGTTCATATGTGCTATCATGTTCCGATACTTTTATTTCAAGAAGACAATCATATTTCTGAAGATTGGAGTCAACTCCATTTAATTTTTATTCCATGGTAAAATTAACCTGAAGGACGATGATCCTACCCAAATTATTTTACAAATGGCGAGCTTCTCATGCGTATATACGGGACAGAACTTCGTTATTCTTATTATAATTTATATGGTACCGTCTACGTATATATCATGTGAACGAGATGCAGTCAATTAACTTATATCCTTTTTGTGTTATTTTTATCCATTCATTTAATATGACTTGAATTTTTTTTTAATGTAACGACCCAAGCGAAAAGGAATTTTCCACAGAGGGTGATGAGATTCACCTAGATTGGCCGATCAAGGAGGCATCTTATGTAAATCGAGCGATGTTAATTGGCTAACTTTGTTAATTAGATACGTCTATCATTTGTTAGTTAAAGAGTTTGTGTGAGGTTTTGCTCAGAGCCGCTAAATTTGGATTGGGCTTTAATCAAATAACAGCTTGGGCTTGTCTCTTTGAATTGAGTGATAGGATTTAGACGGTCTAAGTTTTTATACTTCCAGCTCTTTAACACTGTATGCTCTTTATCCCTATCATTTTCCCTCTTAGTCATTCCTATGTATAGTTTCTTATCGTTCCTTTGAGACCACATGTAATGCAAGATATACACACATGATCACTACACTCAAATCCCTTTCCTATTTTGTGATATTTGTCAACTTTATATTGTTCGGTTGGCAAATTGTAATTTGGTGCTTAAACATAACTTTAGAATTGACTTAATTCCATGCTTGGATACCTACAGAGAGAGGGTGGGTATGTTATAATTATTCAATGCCAATATTTGGTGAATCTTTGTGTATGAAATTGGGATTGAATCTTGGAGTATATGATAATTTTATAGACTCTATTGTGGGTGTTGCTCCAACTTCTGTAAGTGAGAGATTATCCTGTAGCATTCATAGTATTGAATATCATATTTTCATGTATTCTTTTGTGAATTTTAGCGGATTGTTAATCCTATTTTGCAACCTAGTTTTTCATCCAGTTAAATATATATGGTTTGTTTCTTCTCTCCTTTCTTCATTTCCCTATTTCATTGTCTTTTGTAATTCAATCATAGTCATCTTTCCTTACACGTATACCCAATAAACCATTATCAATGCCAAAGGTTTCATTACTAGTTAATTTATGGCTAAGGGTCACTTCTCGTATCTAGTGGATAGAATCAGTCTCTTTGGTGGTGGCTAGAATGAATTATGTTGTTGAGAAGATGATGTTTAACACTTCTTACGATTATTTGGTACCAGTGGCAGGATCTTCCGGGGTAAGTAAAAGTCTTCCTTCTAAGCACGAGAAGAGGCTTGTGTAAGAGGAGCCTATTTATGCCATTTTTGGCAAATTTTGAACTAAGGTGGGGAATTACTATTTGTGGATCTAATATGCTGTAAATAATATAATGTAATATCTAAACCTATGTAAGAGTTATCGAAGATGAAGGCAAGAAAAACACAAGCATGAGAGTTGAATTGGATAGGTCGACGAAGAAAATGCATCAGTCGACTAATGTTTATTGTTAAGGGGCTGATACTGGGGATTGATCGTCTGAAGTAACTGTATTTATCTTCTTTTTTTTTTTTTTTTTTATGCCCACCTTTGAGCTTCCTGTTTCATGTTTTTTTCCTCTACATTCTATATATCGTGGCTTCCTATTATGAAGTTTAGGTCTTCTTTTTTATTTAGGTGTTATGAAGAGTTGCTTAAGATTAGTTTTAGAATTGGTCTGTTCTCATGACCAAGTGTCTAGAGAGGGAGTTTGTTATTATTTACATAGAGAGACTTATTGAGTCTTTTTATGTGTTTTCATAATTGGCTAAAGTTTTCAATGGTGCTATAGATTCTATCAAGTGGGTCTAAGCCAATTTGGTCGAGTAAATGGTCACTCCAGTTAGAGTCTAGTACTACTCTTATATATGGTCTTATAATTTGGAGTGGATGGCATTATTTTTTGTTCTTTAACCCTCATCAAGATTCTTCATGTTAAATATTTGTATCGATGCTTTCCCTCCTATACTATCTCACATGTGATTGATGTAGAAATGATAAATGGGTAAATGAGGAAAAACAAATGGGAACACATAATGTAAGGCTTATTGAGTAGTATGTGGTTGTGGTGCTGTCTCTGTTGGGCTATGTTTCGTACATGAGAAGATTAGACCTGTGGAAGCGAATTGATTTTACGATGAAAAAGACAATAGAATTTAGAATTCTTGTGTTCACGATGAGATATCCTTAAACAACACATGAACACAAAAAAGGCATAAATTTTTTTTTCAAACATGACCCACATCATTATTATGGAAAAAGCATTAGTTTTCTTAACACGAAAAATGAAAGATTCGTGTTACTTCTTGCCATGAGTTACTATCTTGATTGGGTATGTCTATTTCTACATAACACATTATATATGTATATACATTACTTTAAGAAGTGATATTGGTAGGCTAATTACAGGATCTCACCTTATTTTGATCTTGGATGCGAAAGGATTTTTGAAGGTCACTAAATTTAACACTCGTTATTTTGTGAAAAATATTTTTCCGAGTTTTTTTCTCTGTAATTGTAATAATCACACATTTACATTTGGTAAATATTATCGTAATAATATCAAGAGATTGCAGGTATTAATAACTTCAAGAAGCAATTGATAATGGGACAAAAAAAGTAATAGTTGATGAATAGTGGTAATAGTTAACTATCATGGAAAATGCTTATGAAATTAAGGAAAAATATTTCCATTTTAGAAAAAGATATATAATTATTTTCATTATTTTTTTATCAAGCTTGTTTTTTCGGTTGTTAACCACAACTATTGCTTATCAGCCATTAAATATCACCCTTCAACAATACTTGACACAAAAGACACTAGTTTATGCAACATTTTGAGATTACGAAGATCATGTTAAATAATGAAGAAGTTTTAATTATAATAGATACGGACATTGGTGATTAAATTGGAAACATTCTTCCGAAAATAAACACAAAACTTCAATTCACTTATATTTTTCCAATTTTATTATAATTGTGTGGCAATAGGGGGGGAAAAGATTAGCCAACATGTGACGTGTTTTGATGGACATGAGAAAGTGCCAAATGATATTTAGGAAAATATTAATACTAATGGGTCCATAATTTCATGTGTCACAATTTTATTTGTATTTGCTCACTATTCATTGAAATATGTAGTGTGTTAATACTTATGATATTTAAGCACATATAAAACTAGGCAGGTTTGATCACTAGGACAATTCTTCAGCTAAGAGGTGGTTACAAAGGGTAGGTAAGTATACCTGGCCAAATTATAGCATAGAAAAATGGATAAGAGTTCGAGTGTTGACCCTATGAGGAACCATTAATGTAAGAAACCCCAAATTATTAGCAATTTTTCCTAAATCACTCATTATCTAACTTAATAATGTAAGATGATTTTGATTAAAAGGCAACGACAAATACGAAGTGATAAATAAGATAAAAAAATAAAATAAACAAGAACAAATAAAATAAATAAGCATGATTCATTAAATTGAGGAGCACGTAATCCTTAATAAACTATTATTATTCGCTACTCACTTCTATGCGTCTTTCAATCTTAATTACTTTTTGGATTGTAAAGATGCCTAATATAAATTAACTTTACTCACTTCTCTAGTTAATTCCTAAGACCACTTTACTTGAATCGCACTAGAGTAAAGTATTGTAGAATCACATGAAGACCTTAGATCTCGTTATTAGGTTTTCTTCATCCAAAACCAATTTCTTCTAATTACATGGGTCTATTCACTGAAGGAACTCGGATATTCAATAGCGAGTTTAATTATCAAATTAATAACCCAGGTAAACATTAATTCAAAGAAGATATGCATAATGTAATTAGATCATCAAAGGTAATATCATAGATTAAATAAAAGAAAACATTACAATAGAAACTAAGATTCAATAACGGTTTACTAAGAATAATCAAAACAACATGATGAAAAATAAAAGAATTACCCCATGACTCTTTCTAAGGGGCTATCCCTAATGATGAGGGGTACAAGGCCATAGATCACCATCATGGCTTTAACTATGTTCATTCTTGAACTTCGTTTCTTGTTTGAAATCCTTCCACTCTAAGCCGATAATGCTCTTAGAACACTTAAATAACACCTTAAAAACTACAAAATTTTGTCAATCAATCCTAATAATTAGCCTTATCACTAAAACAAAAAATAAATTGAAGATTAAAATAAATATCAATAAGCTAAGAAAAAGTTATAAAAATTTCACTACTCTAACTCAAGAGGAGGGAAATCTTCCCTTAAATAATTTTGTAATGAAAATTTAATCTGGATGCATATTACATCAACTCATTATCTCTTTGCTTCCTTTGAATTTTATTAGGAGGCTGTTTTTATTAAATTCAATTTCTTTATTGAAGCTAATTAACATTAGGAAAGAACCTCACTCTTCTAACATACCTTAGTTAATCCATACTAATTTAACCTTTTATCCATTTAGTAATTATCAGTGAGAAGGCACCTTGCTCTTCTTCAGGACTAATCCTAAACAACTTTTAATTCAACTTCCTTTTTGTAATTGGCAGTGGAAAAGAGTTTACTCTTCCATTCGACCAAGATTGATTCATACCAATTCTTAGTGATTCTTTTTTCTTAATTTATTTATCCCTCCAATTACTTTAAAATTTCAAAAGAATTTCGCAAGACAAATGTCTTTTGTTTTTCTACTCTACAAATTTTGAAAAAGAGAGACAAATAACTATTTTCTAAAAAGCTTATAAATAAAAATAACTAGCTCTTAATCCATCTATATTTATCTTACTCCCTAGTTTCAGTCTAAGCTTAAGCAATAAGGAATTTTGAATAATAGGGATTTAATCACTGAAATTTAGTAACATGGTCTAAATTCATAAAGGATTTAGACAAATTTGAAAATAATTATTTTTGCTCGCTTAATATATATGAGGTGCAAATTTCTAAGATTTCTATTTCAATAAAATTTCAATGCCTTAAGTGTATATCTTTAAACTATTAACATACATAACCTATGCTTTCCCTTCATACTTATGTTGTACATTGTTCTTAATGTACATTATATCAATGTAATTCAAAATAATATGGGAGAAAGGAAAAGAAAAACAATTGGAACTTCCTTAGTTTTTTGTATTGATCTTTGATAAATTCTAAAGTTTAGGAGTCAAATTCCATTGATCTAATTAAGCTAGCAGTTATTATTGTTTCTACTAACACAAACAAAATATAAAATGACAAAAAGTGGTTAATGAGACAAAATAAACTAAATAAAAATACTGCTACTAATTCTAGTATCATGATGTGATCCTTGCAAAACTTACAAACTATAGAAAGTCAAACAGTTATCTAAAGAAAACGCAATAATGAATAAGTTTGTCATGTACAATAATTCAAATATGAAAAGTTAATTGGAGTCTTTTGAAGAAAAAATAAAAATGCAAAGGAAAATCACTCATCCATATCTTCACTCTTCTCTTTTTCGTCCTTTTCCTCCTCTTCAATCTCTTCTTTTTCGGTCTCTTCATTTAGGTCAAGTGCTAGCATAGGCGGTGATAGTGGTGGTTGGATATCATGGTAGGCAAGGAGTAAATCTATCTTAACTTCACTTTGGTTTACCTTATATGACAAAGTCCTCTATGTCTTAAGTATTTTTCTTCTTAATCTTACCAATTATTAAAGAGGATGATTTAAGTTGTAGTTTAGATGATGAGGATGTCACCTATTTGGATGGCTTATGTCACGAACTGAGGACGGCCTAGTCGTGGCAGACGCCGTATACTGTATAAAGAACCCCTGATTGGTTACCCTTCCAATCAAGAACTCTTCACACAATATACAAGGCTCTACAACCACTAGTTTCTAAAGAACATCCAGACTCACATGATATCATTACATAAACATATTTATATAAAAATTTAAGTTACAAAGCTTACATTACGTAGCATTTAAGTATGTCTAGGTCTAATATAATAAGATAAACAAAAATACATAAGTAGAAGTCTACATAAACTGTTCTCTCAGTACACATAGCTGCTCGCTCTTGCCCAAATCCTCAGGCTAACCTGTGGCATCCCTCGTCCTGTCTCTACGAACAGGCTATCCTGCAACAGAAGTCTAAAGGGGTGTAAGCCTAAGCTTAGTGAGCAAAACCCTCAGCCACACCACAAGCAAGTTATAAATACATTATATTCAAGCATATGAATGAATGATCAACCAGAATGCCAAATAATACGTATAATTAACTAGTTCATATACGTAACTCAGATTTAACGCCCTCCGAAGTCAGGGTTGGAGTATACACGGCACCAATCAGATCCGGGTATTATACTAGAACTTACTTTACTACGGAACCCCACGTTCCGTACTTATATCAAATAATTCTTTTAATTTCAGAAAACCCAAGTTCTAGTATAATTGTGAGTGGGCCCCCGCAGTCCACACTCACCCCTAAACAGAGGTCTTTAGACTCGACCCTTAGCCAGGCGGTTGGCGCCTCCAACGCCTAGTGTTCCCGCGGGCCAGGGTAAGGTCATTTTGTACGAGTGCACCGTACATAACCAAATAAATGAATAATATCAACCCCCGAATGGCCTCTCTTTACCTCCGTATGATGTGACGGCCGGAATAGTATCCATGCTATGCATGTTAATGCATGTCTCAATTTCTTTTTATAGGCCGAGTATAATTAGGTTCAAATTATGCTATGACCATCCAATTGTGCACACAATCATTTTCTATACTACCATGCAACAAACATAGCATTATCATTATTTAAGATAAGTTCACAATTCAAGACATACCAACATACACAGGCATTTTCCCCAATCCCCACACAATCATCAATTATCAATAATATTTAGGTCCACTATCTACAATCACAAGACAAGCATGGAATCATTGGGTAAATACTCACTCGGCCATGGTGATTTGCCCTAATCGTAGTAGTCGATTGGGAGGTCCTCACGCTCCTCAGAGTCACCTGATCATTATGATTTGATAAGACTAGTAAGTAACTAATTTAACTAATACTTCTAAACATTTAATTACCTAATCTACTTAGACTATTATCAACTTTTACCCGGTTAGACTTTATTATTAATCGTATGTAACTTTTTCGTTTCATTTCTGATATTTATGAATTTATAGTCATTTTTCATCGTTTTCGGACGTATATTCATACGGTAATGTTTGTTTTGGACGTTAAGACCCCTATTTTATATTATGAACTAATTTTGTAGAAATTTTTAGCTATAATACTTAAGTATTGCTATTACTTATATTTATAACCTTTATTCCCTAAATTCTTATAATTAAGGGATTTACTTTGTCATTACTAATTCATGTATTGATTTAGGTATAATCTAGTTTACAAAGTATATTATGATTTACTAATTTTAGTATCTAATTATCTACATTTTCTTATTTTTCTCATTTTCTAAACTTATGCTTATGTCATTGCTTACATCATCTTTCCTTTATGCCTTCATATGCTTATGTCATCTTTTCTTTATGTCCTCATATGCCTATGTCATCATCTACCTCATCATTTGATTACATAAGCATTACATCATGCTTATGTCACATGTACATGTCTTATGTACATTTATTTCTTACTTTATACTTATGTCTTATACTTATACTTATGTATATATACCTTATACTTATACTTATGTACATATACCTTATACTTATACTTATGTACATATACCTTATACATACATATACTTATACATCTACATATACTTATACCATATTTATACATGTATTTCTACTCATATACCTATACGGTTGAATATGTATTTTTATACTAAAATTTCGTATGCCAAATTTTCTCTTAAGAAAATTCTCTCAATTTTCATCCTTTTGCATTTCTATGTATGTAGTTAGTATAGTATATGTATATATAGTTAGATATGGTCTTAAATTAGGTTATGTACATGATACATACTTATGTACAAAGGTTCATACACTTATATTCCTTTGGTATTTCTTTATGTATACACATCTAAGAGTACATATACATGTATTCCTTCCATTTCCTTCATGATCCATCACTTTCTACACTTAAAGATGGAGACTTTGTTTTCTTCTCTTCAAGACTTCACTAAACACTTAACTACTTACCTAATCTACCTAATTAACTAACTAATGAATAACATAAAATAACATAAAACAAGTTAAGAACATACCTTTAATTGTGTTGAAGTTTAAGGGGACAAAAGAAAAAGGATGAAAGTGAAAGAAGAAGGAGAGCTCACGGCATGAAATGGGGACTTTTGTTTTTGTTTCTTTTGTTTTGTTTCCAATTATGAAGACAACAAATGGAGAAGTCTAGAAAGATGAAAAGTGGACGGCAACAAATTGCAAAAAGAGGAAAGAAAAAAAAATCAAAATGAAAAGAAAAGAAAATCATCATTAAGTTAATGAGATATTTTCCTTATCTCTTAAGACTTTTGACTTTTCAAAATGTTGACTTTAGTCAACATTTGTTGACTTGGTCAACTCTTTGACTTTGGTCAACATGCCTTACCTTAATCAACATTTGTTAAGTATGTTTAATTTTGTGAACATAATGTGGTAATTAAGGGAAATTAGAGGAAAAATGAAGGAAATGAGGGGAAATGAGATATTTGATGAATTGATTTGTAAACATTGTTAATGAGATCTTACTTTAGGTCTTTATAGCCTATATATCTCATTTGATAAACTACTTTGAATAACAAATGCAAAAAGTACCAATTTAAGTGTTAAGGTTCACTACATAAACATAATCTTCAACTATTACCCTAACTCTAAGTAAAACTATTTTAATCACTTACTTAAAATGTGAATATAATCTATGACTCATTATCTTAACTTCTAATGGATCACCTAAGGATTCAAAGCATATAAGTATGATTAAGGGTCATCTCTAACCCTTTACTAGTGAATTGGATAAAAGGATAAGTATTATATTATTAATTAGGGTTTTAGGGTATATCATGTTGGATTAGTACACATGTGTCTTTAAAATAATCATTTTTAGGGTTTCTATTACTTTTGAATAAATCTTTAGCATTTAGGAACATTTAGGGTAGAAAAATTCTTTACGCGATTAAGTAATTCTTTTAGGGTTTTTACTTTCATTAGCCTTGTCGACTCCTAAATGATCTAACATAGTTGAGTCTATTACTAAGGTTAGGTTGATAATTTTAGGGGTTCACAGCTTATAGAGTAGATCTTCAGGTGGTGGAGGGACCCTTATGACCTTAATTGACTAATAGCTCAATGGGGAGGTAGGCTACAGTACTTACATATGAGAGAGGTCATAAAAAATAGGAGTATTCTTCACTAGTCGAGTGATAAAGAAACTTACAAAAATGTAACCAAAACAACCCTCAACAGCCTAACTTTTGAGAAAGAAAGCCATCTTAATGCCCAAATTTATGGAGCGTCATTCAACTATATTATGCAAGTACAAGATATATCTTTCATTCACTACTCCATTACTATTTTGCATCCTAATAAAGCCTCTAGCCAGCATATAACGAATTGGTTTGATATCTAGATCTCTTAGCTTAAAAGTATTAGATATCCCTAAGTCATATACTCCTCCATTACTCAAATCTACCCATATAAAGGCATCAATAAGTCCTTGTGGCAATTTGTAGGGTATTTCCCTATACTTATGATTTCTACCATAATCTAGAGAATATAATCCCATACGAATTGGTATCTGATCACATTGCATGGTCACATCCTAACCATTGCACTCGAAATACAAAGTATTTTGTGTACCATTCTCCATAGTATCATATGCTAGCCTTAAAGTGTTAAGGACTTCCAATGTCAACTCTTTGTAAGCTGACACGTTAATTGTCAATAGTTAGTCCTAACCACCAAATTTTATTAATTTCCTAACCTTAGCATTGTAGCTAACCTAAATAAGTGGGTACTAGCTTAAGAATGAAGTTTGACAAAACCTTTTCTTTGATAACCTAATACATCGCTTCCTCCGTTAGGATTCCCCAAATGTCAATAAGGGGTGCGTAGGAGTAAAGCTTAAAGAGTACTTGCAAGCTACATACTTATAGCATAACATGATTTAGAAATCAAAATAAAACAGGATTTTACTTTTTTTTTTTTTTATGGAAACAAACTTATGGTCTAAAATGAATATTACAATGCTATAAAAGTGCTTACCGATTCATTCAATCAACCATGTTTCAAATGTTGAATTAGTAATAAATTGTATAATGAAATGCTACCTTTTCTAAAATCATGGATTAATGAAATTACATGATCAATTCATGATTAAATCCTATGTATATTCACAATCTGTATTGATACAAGTGTTAGCATTCAATATATAATTACTAATAACTTGTTTTCTATAGTTTCTATCAATTTATCTAATCTGCAATTAAGTTAACGATAAGTTTTATATTCCTAACCTAACTTTTATAATATATTGAAATGGATTTGCATCAACAAACTCAATTAATATTGAAAAAAATCATATGTTCCATGGCTTGCTTCAATCATACAAAAATTCGTTGAACAACAAGTTTTTCATATTTCTAACATAAGTTTAAAATTTACATGCCTAGAACAATATCAACATGAGTCTCATCACTTTTCTTCTTCTTCTTCTTCTCCTTCTTTAGCTTGCAACACAATCTTGATGCTCTTCATGATTTCAATCTCTACCAAGCATCTTTTAAGTGATTTTAAGCAAGTAATGGAGAAATAACATATTTCATCACATTGTCTTTCCTAAATCACTATTAAAAACTAAAGTTTCTATACATGCAAGCTACATTATTCATCTTCAAACCTTAACTAGAAATCCTACCTTTATTTAAAATAATAACAAATCTAAAGAAATAACAAGATAAAGATAAAGTACATACCTTGAATTTGTTGTGTAAAAGGTTAGATCTTGAAGATTTGTAAGGTTTAGGTGATTGTATGGTGAGAGGACTAAGAGAAAAGTGAAGTTTTATAGAGAGAATGAATGTTTAGAATGAGATGGAAAGCTTTTACTCATAGTGTTTAAATTCATACTAGACCATAGCTAAGGTTCACGGTCATTGTCCTTGCCTCCAGAATATTCTAAACTTAGTATGACTACAAAAAAAGGATTATGGGTGTGGTTTTTATTATAGAGCTTTTGTCATGAAATTTTTCAACTTCCTCTTGAAATTTATTGTGAGAGGATCATGACCTAAGTCCACAATCATAGACTTTAGCTGTGTTCTTCCTTTAATTGTTGAATCCAAGTTGCATTGATTTCTTTTGACTCGTTTTTTTGTAATTGCTTTGAAAAATTGAAAATTTAAAGTGAATTGAAGCACATAATTAAATCAAATAATGGCTTAGTTAGATGAGAACTTCACTTAATTTACTATTGCATGAATAAATTTCAATAACCATTTTTTATCAACTAAATTATTTAAAGTAGGGAAAAACACTAACCAATGTCTCAAAGATTCAATACTTGAAATAGTAAGATAAGACAACGAAATAAATGAAAAAACCAATGAAATAAACGAAACAACTAATAAAATTAGAACTGGCATTAAAAGAAATGAAAATTATGCTACTACCCAAGAAGAGCTATTGCTTAACATTATTAGCTCAACAGTTGAATTCTTCCATTAATTTGATTCCCTGGTTAATAACTATAACACTTTACAAAACTAGGAGCATGTTAGTAAGGAAAAATACTCAAAGGAACTATAGGGAGGTTTTATTACAAGCATGTTAAAATGATTGGAAAATTAAGGTTTTTACTAATATCCTAATTTGGTTACTCTTTTAGGCTCTTCAAGAATGATACCAAAATCTTAATTATGAGTGACATGCAAGTGTACTTAGTCAAATTATAATATAGTAAAATGGATGTGGGTTAGAGTGTCGATTTCATGAGGAACCACTAATGTGAGAAACCTTTTATTACTAGGAATTTACCCTAAATCACCAATTGTCTAACTTAACAATGTATGATAATTCTTTTTAAAAGGAAAAGATAACTACAACATGATAAATAAGATAAAATCAATAAAATAAGCAAGAACAAATAAAATAAACAAGCATGATTCATTAAATTGAGGAGTGCATAATCCTTAATAAACTATTGTTTTTCACTAATTAGTTCTATGCAAATTCCAATTGAAATAACTCTTTAGACCATAGAGATAGCTAATTTGAATTTAGTAGACTTACATCTTTAGCTAATTCCTAACTCCGAGACCATTTCACTTAAATAGCTTTAGGAATAAAGTATCATAGAATCACATAAAGACCTCAAATCCTTCTATTAGGTTGCCCTAATATGGAGAAATCAGTAACTAATCACTTAGCCTACTCGATTCCTTCTAAATACATAGGACTGAAGTAACTCACATACTTAGCAACAAACTCAAATGTCAAATTAATAATCTAGGTAACTGTTAATTCAATAAAAAAATGCATAATGTAATTAGATCATAAAAGGTAATATCATATATTAAATAAAAAAAGTATTGCAATAGAAACTAGAGTTTAATAATGGTGTACTATGAATAATTAAGACAATAACATGATAAAAATTAAAGAAGAAACATGAGAAACCCTACCTTATGACTCGTCCTAAGGAGGCTCTCGCTGCAAACCTAGGCTTGGATAACTATTTATAAGAGTTGGAGTTAGGTTTATAAAGAAAACTTGATAAAATTATAGGATTCGTCAATCATGGCATGTCTAAACCCAAGGTACACGACTATGATGATGGTATGTGGTATTGTACTTAGTTTGAAATCGTCAAAATTTGATAGAAATTAATGATGAAGAGTATACAACCATAGCTCATAACCATGGTCTTCAATAATGTTTACTCCTAGATTTTGTTTCTTTCTTGAAATCCTTTCGTTCTAAATTCTTAATCAATGACTTTATTCCAATATGCTCCAAAACTTGATAAAATTCTTCAAACGTTCACCAAATGCTCTTAAAGTACCCAAAAATGAAAATTAAACAAATAAAGCTCTAAATTATTATGGAATCAACTAAATTATTCAAAATTACCATAGAATATGTATGCTAATTTTGAGTTATCAAAAGGATTCTCCATTTTGGTTTAAGTGTGGATGCATTTGGACTACCAATCATTCACCCTCGAATCTAGAGGTCTTTCCCTTGATCTCTATTAGAAACTGCTTCTTGTATTTCATTGAGACTTCTTTCTCATAAACAAGTTGTTCTTAATTGTATTGGACTGCCCTATAATGCCTCTAAGTTGCTTAACTTCAAATGGAATCATTGGTAGTAATTTGATCTCTCTGTCCCCTTGTATGAATGTTAAAATCCATCATATGACACCTTGCAATCCTATTACCAAGGCCTTCATACCAAGATACCACCTGCATCCATAGGCACCAAATTACATTGTATTTCATCTAGATTTTTCCTAATCACAAGAGGTATCCTAACCCATTTAATGATATGGATATTCCCTTTTGTCCCAAACCAATGGAAGTCATAAGGGCTTTAAAGTAAGCTAATCTTTAATCTCTCACTATGATTAAATGTAGCTAACACCAAACTCACGTAGCTCCCTACATATACTATGACTAAACATGGAGTCCTTTTCACTAACTCCTAAGTAAAAGACATACTCTTCTTCTACTTTAATGCTCTATCCTATGTAGTTTCTTCATGTGATTGCTTTATCCCCACTAGAGTTATAGCAACTCCTTCTTCTCTAGAAAGGTTTATAATATCATTAGACCTATCTTTCTTTTTGGTGTCATCTTCATTGCACTCTTCATCATCTTGGTAAACCAACTCATCCCCTCTAATTGTCACAACCTAACGATGAGGACATTAGGCTACAATGTGCCCATATCCTTCGCATTTAAAACATCGAACCTGCTTAGGTTTCCTCCTAGAATTCTCTCCAGCTTAACCTTCTACCACTTGATTCTTCCCTTTCTTTACATGTTGTTAGTGGATTTTCATCCTCTCAATCAGATGTTCAACTCTATGCCAACCTTCTTTAAGTGAATTAAAAATTGGCTAAGGGTTCATGCTTTTAGCTAATCCCTATTGTAGTTGATCACTTGGTCACTAGAGATACTAACCTCTTGTTAGAGCTTCTACAACTTAATAACTATCCCCTGATTAGTATTATTGAATGGTCAATTGTTATGGCTCAATCTATGAAGGTTTAAATATTTAAATGTGCGCATAAACAATTTAGCAGGTACTTAAACAACTATCCAACTACCTACTTCTCACTACAATTTGAAAATGGCAAAATTCAAGATTTGTTATGTATCATTGGTAGTTTAATTGCCAATCATTACAATCATCAAATGGAAAGATGACTATGAAGCTATATTTCAAGAGTTAAAGAAATTTTTGTCATCTCCTCCAGTACTTTTGAAGCTTATTCTTCGAGAAGAGTTATTTCTCTATTTCTCAATTAGCAACCAGCTTATTCCTTTATATTAGTTTATGTTGAGGAGAAGGCGCACCATCTAATCTATTATGTAAGTCATATCTTGTAAGGTTTAGAATTAAGACATACATGTATGGAGATTTTTGTTATTACTGTGGTAGTAGCAGCAAGGAAGCTAAAGCTCTATTTCAAAGCACACCAAGTGACTACCAACCACAATGACAACTACATAGAATAATGATGTATACACTTAAATTGAGTGCATATGGTGTCCAATACCAAACTAGAATAGCTTAGAAAAGTACAAGTGTTAGCACATTTTATAGTAAAATTCACAAGTGATGAAGATAACACTAAGTTGATTGAAAAGCCTTAGTAGAATTTCTATGTAGATGGTGCCTCTACCAAAGATAGATGTGGAGCAAGACTTTTGCTTTAAAGGTCTTACAACTTTATGGTTCGATACACACTCAAATGTAGATTTTCGACTAGTAATGACAAAGTAGAGGATGAAGCATTGATTGTAGGACTAATGTTAAGGCACAGAAAGATTGGAAATTTTTTTTTCTGATTCTCAATTAATAGAATGATAGCTTAAGGGAGACTATGTAACAAAAGAAAAGATGATGCACAAGTATTTAAACATTGTCTGAACACTCACCTATGAGTTTTCTTTCTTTTACAATTGTCAAAGTACTAAGGGTACAAAACGTAGTTGCTGACAAGTTGTTTAAGTTGGCTTCTACCTCACTTTAAGATCTAAATGATTTGCTTTTTGTTGGATATTTGTCAAATAAGAGCCTAAAAATTTTTTAACATTGTTTAATAGTGTAACCTACACCATAAGAGAAGACTTAGATGGATCTTATAAATACCTACTTAAATGATGGAGTGTTGCCCTCTAATAGGAAGGAGGCTTGGAGCTCATTTATTTAGCTACTAACTACACCATGATTGGTAACCAACTATATGACAGCTGCTTCAGCCAACCGTACCTCTACTGCCTTATGCTGAAGGAGGCATACCTAATTTTTTTTAAGCTTCATGTTAGAGTTTGTAGTAACCACTTAAAGCCTCAAGCATAGTATGTTTAGGCATTAAGGCCTAGCTATTATTGGCTGACCATGAATGAAGATTGATGAGACTTACTGTAACACTTCTTGGAATGCTAAAAACATGATATAGTAAGTCAAACTCCATCAAATGAGCTATAGGACTTAACTAGTCGCTAGCCATTTACTTAATAGGGATTGGATATCTTACGACCATTCCTAATGGCTATAGGATAACACCAATTTATACTGGTTATAGTTGATTAGTTTACTAAATAGGTAGAGACTAAAGTAGTGGCAAAGATCATATAGTAGAAGGTAAGGTCCTTTGTATTTTACTTTATCTTATGAACATTCTAATTTCCTTACATGATCATGTCGAGCCTGATTTTTTATTTTTATTTTTATATTTTTCATAACCCGATTAGTACCCGTTTAATACTAACTTTCGATTGAGAGTTAAACAAAACTTGATTTTTCTATTTTAAAAAGTTTAGAGTTGCTAGCTGATCAAACTTAGGAAAAAATAAGTTATGTTAAAACCAATTCGATGGATTGGTTTTAACTTAGATACTGGGTTACGAGAAAATTGATTTTTAAAAATGGTTTTTTTAAAAACTAAAGATTTAAGTCCAAGGGCTAACCTATTAAACGCTTAATAGGTACCATTTTTAACAATCCAAAGTTAAATTTATCTTTTAATAATAAACTTCTAAAAAATATCTAATCACATGCAAATAAATAAATATAATTAAATCTACCAAAAAGGATAATTTTACAAAAAGTGAAAAAACAAATTTTTCTGCATTTTAAGTCACTCCGTAATTATGTACAAATACTTATATACTCATTATTTAGGATCAAACTTTCATAGTTCATTTTTGAAAATGTTTACATGTATTGGTTTATTTTAATTTTGGAAGTTGGTTGAATTTCCATTTTGATTTGGTTCAATTTTCATTTAGGAAAATGCTAAAGGGTGTTAATTTGGGTATCTTATTTTTGGAAAATCTTAGGAAGCCCTAACTTTAAAACATGTTTTACGAATAATTTTTTTTAAATTTTTTTGAAATTAAGTTTTTCTAATTGATTAAACCTTTTTTATTATTTCTTTCCTTTTTTTTTATTTTTTATTTTATATATTTTAATTACAAGGTCTTATTACAAAAATAAGTAAATTAAAAAAAAAAAGAAAGAAAGTTACAAAATACGCAACATACAAAAGGGTTGGACCAAAGTAGTACTCGTAATGTTGGTTGGGTGGACTTGGGTTGAACTTCAGATCTCAAGTTGGGTTGGGTCAGGCGATTTAGGTTGGAGGAAGAAGAGGATGTAGTAGTCGATGGGAGGTTGCTTTTAGGTAGTTTTTAGGGGGTTTTGATGTAGGAAATCACATTTTCATGGGTTTCCTATCAAGGATTAGGGGGTTAAGACAAGTATTACGATTGGATGTGGTGGTTTTAGAGGAGTTGTAATGTAGCCAATGGAGGGTAGAGAAAGAATATCCATGTACGGTTGCTAGGGGTAGTGCTTGAAATGCAAGTAGATGTTAGTCTAGGGTTTTGAGTAATATGGAGCTTAATTGAAGAGCAGTATTTTGAATGGGTAGTTACGGTGGTTGAAGGTTTTATGATAGAGGAGCAGCTTAGAGTGACGGCAACGCTATGGGTGATGTCCTTCGAAAACTCTTGAGTTAGAGAAGCTCGTAGTGCCAACTATTTTGCTTGAAATTGGTTGAAGAAGAATTTATGAAAGAGAGAGAGTTAGGGGTTGCAACCTAGAGAGAGTAACTTGCATGTGGGTGTTTTGGGACGTATTTAAGAGCTTGTTGATGTTGGAATAGCATTTAGTTAGTCCATTTATACTAATATGGGTTTGAACAAACTTGGAATGGATAATTAAGGTTGAATCATCTAAGAATGTGAAGCTCGAATTTTAAGCTTTTTGTTGATTTTGGAAGCCAATTTCAATGGTCAAATGAATAAATTTGACTATGTTTTTTTATTCAATACAAAGAGGCCCACCTGTAGTATAAGATCTAATAATTAATTGTGAGTTTACATATGGAAATTGTGTGAAAAATCAAGTTAAAGTAAGGAGTTAGGCTATTCATGGATGAGAAAATTATGCAATAGAAAGGAAAAGGAAAGAAAGGGGTAGAAAATGGATGCTGATGTGGCATTACATCAGCTATACGAAAAAGTAGTCTTTTATTACGTGTTACCATATAACACATGGTCCTATGGTAGCACGACACGTAGCCTTAATTAGGTTAGGAAAATAGATTGCACATCCATGCACCTTGGGGATTCGAACTTAAGATCTCTAACTCATTCACCTTGTAAAGTCCATGTGAATTACCATAAAGTCATTGCCTTGTGCCCTACTTTCTTTTGCATACAAACTCCATTTAAACCATGTGGCCACCTAAAACCCAATTAAGATATTAAACAAACTAAACCTAATGACCCTAATAAGACTTTATATTTGTATTTTTCTTACAAACAACTTCTCTAAAAATAAAAGTCTACTTTTTTAAATAAAAAATCTATCTTTCTATTTTTTCACTTTTTTCTTTTATAGTTTTCTAAATTTTTTATTCTTTTATTATTTTTTTCTAAAATTTTTATTCTTTTTATTATTTTTTTCTAAATTTTCTATTTTTTTATTTTTTTAATTTTCTATTTTTGGTGCTTTTTATAAATTTTATATTTTTTTTTAAATTAGGACCCTTTTTCCCTATTTAAAAAAATAAAAAAGGAAAAAAAAGGGATTTCTACAACTGTCCCTCTTTATGGTGAAGTTTGAGTAAAAAATTATCATAAATGTAAAACGAGATACTATTTTTATAGGAGAGATGAATTTACCCTAAGAAGCGCTATAACTAGTTAACTATCCTAGATTTGATCCATTGGGAATTTAGTGAAAGGTAAAAGGTGAAGGAGAGAGAAAGTGCTCTAAGAGCTAATCGAAACATTAAGGAGAGTTTTAGAAAGGTCTATCGCTTTAGGAGTTTGATAAAAAAATTAGTTTGAAACCCAATCATGCCGTTCTAAACTGACTAACCTGGGCAAGAGTATCTCTAAAGGACTAGCTACCTTTAATTGGAATTAAGGTGAGAAAACCTAGAAGTGTTCATGTAAGTTGACTAACCTAGGTAGCAGCAACTCTAGAAGACTAGCAACCCTAAATGAGAATCTATTTAAGAAAACTTGGTCATGCTCCTTTGAGCTCATTAACCTAAGCAGGAGTGTCTCTAGGGGATTAACAACCCTATATGGGAATTTATTTGAGAAATTCTAGAAGTGCTCCTCTAAGTTGACTAACCTAAGCAGAAGCATTTCTAAGGGACTAGTAACCTTAAATGAGAATTGATTTGAGAAAACTTGGTCAAGTTCCTTTAAGCTTAGTAACTTACGCAGGAGTATCTTTAGGGGACTAGTAAACCTAAATGAGAATCAATTTAGAAAGCTTGATCATGCTCCTTTGAGTTGACTAATATAAGTGGAAGTGTCTTTAGGGGACTAGCAACCCTAAACTGGAATTGATTTGAGAGAAGTTCCCTATAGGCTTGCTAAAATGCCTAAGAGAAATTGATGAAGGGAAGCATCCTATGGGCTTACTAAAACCTTAAGAGAATTTGATGAACACCCTAGAAGAAATTTATGAAGGGAAGCACCCTGTGGGCTCTTTAACACCCTAAGAGAAATTGATGAAGGGAAGTACCCTATATGCTCGCTAAAACACTAAAGAGTGATTGATGAAGGGAAACACCCTATGGGCACACTAAGACCCTAGGAGAAATTGATGAAGGGAAGAGCCCTATGGGTTTGCTAAGTCCTTAAGAGAAATTAATGAAGGGAAGTGACTACCTTATGGGCTTGCGAAGACCTTAAGAGAAACTGATGAAGGGAAGTGCTATTTAGGCTTGCTAAAACCCTCAAGAGAGATTGTGAAGGGAACCACCCTATAGGCTCACTAAAACCCTAAAGAAATATTGATGAAGGGAAGTACCTTATAGGCTTCTTAAGATCCTAAGAGAAATTGATAAAGGGAAGCATCCTACGGGCTCACTAAGACCTTAAGAGAAATTGATGAAAAGAAAAGCCCTATAGGCTTTCTAACAACTTAAGAGAAAGTGATGAAGGGAAGTGCCCTATGGGCTTGCTAAAACCCTAAAGATTGATTGATGAAGGGAAACGCCCTATGGGTTCACTAAAACCCTAAAGAGATATTGATCAAGAGAAGCGCCCTATGAGCTTACTAAGACCTTAAGGACAGATTGATAAAGGGAAGCACCTTATGGGCTTGCTTAGACCCTAAAGAGAGATTGATGAAGGGAAGCGCCCTACGGGCTTACTAAGACCTTAAGAGAAATGTGAGTTAGGCATGAGTTGGCTAAAACCTTAAAGGAAATATGAATCAAGATGGTACTTTAAGAGTTAGTTAGACCCCTAAAACTGGTCTAGTCTATGAACTGGCTAGAACCCTAAAGACTGGTTGAAAAAATGGGATAACGCTCTATTAGCTAGCTAGAATCCTAAATAATAGTTGAAAAAATGGGATAATGCTTTATGACTTAGCTAAAACCCCTAAAGATTAGTTGAAAAAAATGGGATAGTGTTTTATAAGTTAGCTAAAACCCTATGAGTTGGGACGGCGCTCTATAAGCTAACTAAGATCTTGAAGGAGAGTTAATGAGGGATTGAAGAAGCAAAGTGAGGAAATGTAACTAGTTTAAAAAACTTCTCAATTTAAATAATATTTACAAATAAAGAGTTTGATGAAAACCATTTGCGACAAAAAAAAAAAAAGCATTAGGGATTAGGTCCCTTAATTTAAAAAGGAGATGATGGACATCAAAAAGTTCATCAATGAGAATGACCTAGACTTAAAAGGTATGACTACATTGAAAAGAAGTAGGTGACATAAATTGAAAGCTTGGCTACACAAGCCGACATGGACTTGAAAATGGATAAAAAAACTTGTAACAAGCTTTTACTTTTTCGCTTCTTTTTTTTTTCTTTTGTCTGTTTTTTTTCTTAAAAGCTTTTTTCTAGTGTAAAAATATTCAGAAAGTGTTTCAAAAACTTTTATAAGAAGGATTGGTATAGCACTTCAAATAATTATTTAGATACTTTAAAGAAAAGAAAACTGATACTCTTTAAAAGGTTATTCAAATAGTTAGGCTTTTTTTTTTCTTGAAAGTGTTGGTTCCATATAAGATATCAAGAAGCAAATGGGGTAAATTAATATGTTTAAGCTTTTTAAAACCTTTTCGTTGTAAAATGAAAATGGCCCCTCTTAACAACTTAATTTAGTGAATAGTGGTATTTTGATAATTAAACACACAAATAATCAATACAATTGAATAGCGTGAATTAAAAAGATAAGGAAGGAGAATATCAAGTTGAGGATGTATAGAGCTTTAGCTTTTTGTCTATTGCACTCTTTCAGCTCTATTACTGGGGACTCGGTTAACTTTATTAGTGTTATTCCACTTGATCCACCACATCAAAATCACAAGAAGTTTACAAACACTTACCATACATAGGCTCAAACAATACTCTACTTTACCTATATAGTCTCTTTATAATCTAGGCAAATTATAGATCTATAGAATACAATCAAACTTCTCTCAACCTTCAAATCTCAAATAATTTCATACTAAAACAGAACTGATGATTGATGAATAATTCGCTTTTGTTTAAATTTTTAGAGAAGTATCTGAACTACTTTTTGTACACTTTTAGATGGTAGAAAATAGCTCTCGTTATTAAGTATATGCAATCTCTTTTCTTCAAGATTCGAGTTATGTTATTTTGAATCAATTTTTTCTTTCATACTTCAAGTCGTCCAACGGCTAAAAGATGTTGAAAATTATCCTCAGCTCATGTTTATCTTTTTTCAACGACTAAATCATTCAAGGATATCTTAGAGACGATCTTAGTAATTTGAATTTTAAATTTGACTCTCTATGCTTATCCATAGTTTCCAGATCAGCTTCAATCTTGGAAAATGAAATCCTAAAAAAATTTGAAATCAACCTTATCCTTATCCGATGCTAGATATTTTCTTATGATTTATCCAAAGATACCTTCACTTAAAAATAATCCCCATAAATCTTGATTCCAACTTAAGTGAAATGGGATTAAGTATATTTTCCTAATATACCTAATGTAGTGGAGTTAGCCCTTATTTAATTTGAATCTTGACTCCAATTATAAGCTTAGGAAGATGATTGGTTTTAAAATTAAGAGACGATGGTAGAGTATGAAATTGTTCATAACCTTCTGACTTACCTTCTAGACATGTCTCAACAAACTTGGTATTAGTTTTTGAAGAAACTTTTGATTTAAGTTTTGTATTGGATACATCAAGCATTCTTAAAGCTTCTATTGTTTTGTCTGAAGGAGGTTCTATCTTTCCTTCTTTTGAATCAAGCTGTAATGTATTCTTTTTATTTGAGACAATTGGAGCTTCATCGTCCGATTCTTAATGGCCTGTTTCTTTAATAAATTTGACATTTATTAATTCTTTCACCACTTTTGTTTCTTTATTGTATACTCAGGATGCCTTCGAGTTTAGAGAGTAGCTTAGAAAAATGGCTTCATAAGCTCTCTCTGGAAATTTTCCTATAACCTTTCCTATTTTCTTTGAAAAACACTTGTAACCAAAGGTGTGAAAATATGAACCAATAGGTTTTCTTCCTTCATAAATCTCATAAGTAGTTTTATTTGTCAAGGGTCTTAAATATATATGATTTATGACATAATAAGCTGTTGAAGTTGCTTCTACCTAGAAATGATTAGCTATATTACTTTCATTAAGAAAAGTTCTCGTCATTTCTTAGATAGTCTTGTTTTTACATTTAACTACTCCATTTTGTTGTAGAGTATAGGGTATGGAAAAGTTACGAGTGACGCCTTTTCTTTTTTTTTCAAAAAATGAGATAAAATTTGAATTTTCAAATTCCTTTTCATGATCAGTTTGTAGACTGATGATTGAGAGGCCTTTTTTAATTTTCAACTCTTTTTGAAAAGATTTCAAAGCTTTTAAAAGTATTACTTTTATGATGCAAGAACAAGATCTAAGTGAATCTATAGAAATCATCAACTATGAAAAGGCCATACTTATTTCTTCCAAGACTTAGAGTGTGAGTTGGACCTAATAGATCTAAGTGCAATAAATCTAAGGGTCTTTGAGTGGAAACAACATTTTTACTCTTATGTGAAGATGAACTCATCTTATTCTTATGACAAGCAACAAAACAAATATTCTCATGAACATGTAGTTTTGGTAAGCCTTAAATTAAGTTCTTTTTAAACAAGTTCTTTAATTGTCGAAAGTTCACATATCCTAGTCTTTCATGCTAAAGTATAGCGTTATCATTTATTGAGATGAAACATCTTTTAGGTGATACTTTCAATTATTTAATTAAGTAAAATTCTTCTTTTTGAAACCTTCAAACAACTTAAGTCCATGCATGTTACAGTCAACACATTTATCATGTTTAAAAATTATTCTATATCCTTTATTACATAACTAAATTATGAACTTAATAAGTCATGTTTCAATCCTTTAACCAACAACATGTTCTCAATTGAACGAGGTGTTAAACTAATTGTAATTACCACAATTATTTTACCTCTACTATTGTCACCAAATTTCACATAACCATCTTCCTTCCATTCCAGATTTGTGATCAACAAAGCATCACCTGTCATGTCTCTTGAACATTTACTATCAAAATACCACGTTCCTTTTATCTTAGCTTTATGATTTTGCACATATAGTAGCATAATCAAGTTTGTTTACAAAGCTAGCGAAACTTGGATCCTCGAAAATTCAAGCTCATCTTTTGAATTGAATCTTGATTATTGTTGAGCTTGTATTTTTTATAAAAACAATACTTCTCTATGTGACCTAATTTATTACATAGGAAATAAGCATAAGGTTTTTGCTTTGTATACTTGTTACTTACAACTTTCTTTTGATTTGGATTCTTTCTAAAAAACCATTTGTTCAACCTTCTATTATACCCTCTGAAGAGATACTTATCGTTGTTTTGAAAGAACTTTCTATTATACTTTTTGATAGGTTCAAATACATGCTATTTTCACCTCTGATAGTTTCTTGATTTTCATCTTTTGATTTAACATATACTATTTCTTTCTTTGCTATAGATGTTTCTCCAAATTCAAAACTAAGTCCAAATTTTGAGTTATCCATCCTTTCGTAAGAAATTAACATTTGTAATTTCTTATCACTTTCATCAAACTTATGGAACGTATTTTTTATTGACTTAGATAAATCCTCCACATGATCTTTTAGGTTTTTAATTTCTTCTTTTAGAATAAGATTTTCATTGACTCAAGCTTTATGAGCAATATGCAATCCTTTAAAATCATTTCTTAGAAAATCATTTTCATCTACTAGCACTTGATTAGTTTATCTAAGAACATGATTTTCACTTTTCAATGTCTTTACTTTTGACTTAAGCTTACATATCTTGTTACTCAACTTGGAAATAGCTTTGAGGAGTTTGTTAATTTTAGCACATATATCATCGAGTACTTCTAAGTCAAAATTAGAATAAGTTTCAGAATCTACCTCAAAGAGTGTCATAAGACATAAATTTGCTTCCTTACATTCTTTTGAACTTTCTGACTTAGTTTTTAAATCTTCTAAGTTACTCCATGTAGCCATCATAGATTTGCGTTTCCCCTTAAATTTCTTCATTTTATTGATTAACATGGGAAATTTGTACTTGATATGCCCAAGCTTTTTTGCATTCATAGTAAATAATTTCCTTTTTGAACTTTTTCTTTGATTGCCTTTCTTGCATCAATAGATCGGTTCTTATTAGTAGTAAATCTTTTAGTGAATGTTTTCTTACCTTTTTTCTTAAGCCATTTGTTGAGCTTTCTAGCTAGAAGTGTTACATCCTCATCTTCTTGTTCAGATGAATCTTCTCCTTTAGAGTTAGCTTTGTTTCTTTAGCTTTAAAGGCTATAGCCATTTTCTTTGTATCTTCTAAAACTTTCTGATTTGAGAAAATTAGTTTTATATGATATGATCTTGCTATACAGTTGACTAAGAGTTAATGTTTTTAGATCACAAGCTTCTTCTATGGTAGTTTTCTTTAAATTCCAAATTTTTGGAAGAATCCTTAACATCTTACATACCATATTTGCATCATTAATTATTTTTCCTAGGGAAAACAATTTTTTAGTTGTAGTAGTAAATCTACTAAAGGAGTCCTTGATTTCTTCACTAGGGAAAATTCAAAAAGTTTCATATTGTTGAACCAGTGAGTTGATTTGTGTGTCTTTAATGGTTTCTATGCTTTCGTAGGTTTGCAGCAAAGTATCCCAAATATCTTTAATTGTTGCATATAAAGTAATTAGATAAAACTTTGAAAGTGCAATAATACTCAATAGCAAATTCTTAGCCTTTGAATTTAGTTCGACTCTGGTGATATCATCATTTGACGTAATGATGGTTAGAACTTTGATCTCTTGTTTATATGATTTGCTAAACCTAATAGTTTAATGCCTTTACATAAGTCTCCATCATAAATTTCTAATAGGGAAATTAATTCCATCAAAAAATGATGTCTTACCAAGCTAAATTGTTAAACTACCACTTGGTTCACCTATAATCTTAAACTCTAAAAGATATTAGAGAGAAGCTTTGCTATCAATTGTTGGTCTCATATAAGATGAATTGATATTTTTAAACTTTTTAAAACAATTCCATTGTAAAATAAAAATTACCCTGCTTAATAAATTAATTTGGTGAATAGTAGTATTTTAATAATTTAACACATAAATAATCAACATAATTAAATAGCGTGAATTAAAAAGATAAGGATGGACAATATCAAGTTGAGGATTTATAAACTTTCAGCCTTCTACCTGCTGCTCTTTTTCAACTTTACTAGTATCTTTCCACTTAATCCACTATATCAAAATCACGAGAAGTTTACAAGAACTTACCATATATAGGTATGACAATACTTTGCTTTGCCTATCTAACCTCTTTATAACCTAGACTAGTTACAGATCTATAAAGTATAATCAAACTTCTCTTAACCTTCAAATAGCAAATAATGATTACAAAATACAAGTGGGGGCAACAATATAACTCTCAAATAATTTTGCAGTAAAACAGAAATGACGATTGATGAATAATTTGCTTCAATTTAGATTTCTAGAGAATTATCTAAACTATGTTTTGTACTCTTTTAGATAGTAGAAAACAACTCTCAATATTAAGTATATGTAATCTCTTTTCTTCATGATTCGAGTTCTGTTATTTTGAATCGATTTTTTCTTTTGTACTTAAGTCTTCCAACGTCTAAAAGATGATGAGAATTATCCTCAGCTTATGTTTATCCTTTTTCAATGACTAAATCATTCAAGGATATCTTGGAGATGATCTTAGTAATTTGAATTTTAAATCTGACTCTTTGTGCTTAATCAACAACTTTCAGATAGAGTTTAAATTTCAAAATTTATAGTAAGATACACTTATCCATAGTGTCTAGATTAGGTTCAATCTTAGAAAATGAAATCCTAAAAGATTTGAAATCAACCTTATCCTTATCCGATGCTAGATATTTTCTATTGATTTATCCAAAGATACCTTTGCTTAAAAATAATCCCCATGCATCTTGATTCTATATTAAGTGAAAGGGGATTAAGTGTATTTTCCTAATACACCTAATCTAGTGGAGTTAGGCATTGTTTAATTCGAATATGATATGAGTAACTTTTTCACATTATTCTTCCAAACTAACTATCTAAATAACCTTCTAAAGAGTGTCGGTTTTCTTTTCTCTAAAGTCTTTGAATAAATTTCTGAAGTGTTATACCAATTCTTCTTATAAAAGCTTTTGAAATACTTTTTGAAGATTTTTAAACTAGTCGCTTTTTAAAATGATTCAGACTTTTGAATAAGTTTATGAAAACAACTTAGTTTGCAATTTTTAACTTTCTAAAAACCCTTCTGAATGCCTGCATTCTTGATGATTCATTAGCATTCATCTCTTTTTGTTATCATCAAAATATATGAAATATATCTAATATAAAGTTTAGTAATGTATATAAATTCTTATTTAAGGAGCAAGTACTATAACCATCCCCTTCCTTGATAACCATATAGGGCATCTCATATTCTTCTTAGTTATTGAAAATATCTCTTGACTCTAATGTTAGGCTTCCTTATGGGGGCCTTCTGATTTTAAACATCCCTTTCCTAAGGAAAATGTAACTCATGATTAGTTTGTCAAATAAGGCTTCTTTACATACTCTCGGTCTATATTACACTCTTGACTAATGTTCAAAAAATTATAGTCTAATTTGTAAATGATATGCTTTGATTAATCTATTCAGTATTTTTCAATTCAATATTGTGAATTTAGGAAAATGGTTTTAAGAAAGATTAATGAGAAGGCTTGTTTTGAAAGATTTACTTATTTAACCCAAGTATATAAGTCAAGAACCCTTAGGAAAAACTAGAAGTATGTTTTGCTCAATTTCAAAAATAATTTTCACTAAAGATAAATTATTCTTTAAGATCAAAAGAGCTTTTATTATGTGGGTAAGAAGGCCTTACATGATTTAGCATGGGTAAGAAAGTTTTCTATTTATGATTTTGAAGTGTGATTCGCAGTGGATATAGAGGTTTTGTGTTTTTGGGCTTGGAATATGATTAAGAATAGACATAAGGGCTTTGTTTTTATTAAGAATGTTTGGGTTTTAATTCCAAGCCTCCCATCTCCTTGACCTTCTTTGGTTGGGACTTATCTCTTTTACATACAAGCTTGATATTCAAGCCTTTCTCTTTTCTTTTCTTTTTTTTTTAACCCCTTTTTACCTATGCTTGGAAGTAACTGTCTCTCTAAAGTGTTTAGATAGTGTGTATAGGTTTTTGTAAGCTCTTCTTCATTTCACAGAAAACAAATTATTAGAAATAAAAATTGTCCTTGAATTGATGCCACTAAAGTATGCATAAATCAATTTTTTATCTTTTTCTTCTAATTAATGACTCTATACTTTGAACTACCCCATTATGGAGTAGTTCTTGAAAGGGTTTAAATTTGAAAATACTCAAAGTTGGTCTAGTGAGGTTAACAAAAGATAATTTTGTTTTCGGATTTGGAAATGAATGCCTAAGTTCAATTTAATCTACATATCCAATTCAAAATTAACCTCCTTTAAGGTATGAGTCCTTATCATGATGTAACTCAACTCTTAGAGTGTTTAAGGGTTAGTGAATAAGATGTTGTTTATCTCCTCTTATCGCAAACCATTTAAAAGTGAGTTACCAATTCTTTAAGGAGGAATCTATATTTATTTTTGCCTTAAGGTAGAGATTGATTTTACCCTTGAGTTTTCTCAAAACATACCTTAGTTTGATACTTTTCATTTAGTCTGAATTCAAGAGTAAGGTTATATTTGACTTTGTATTTTGATTTGGTTTATGGTTAGGTTCAGTTTTCTCACTGGACCAGGGGTTTTAGCTTGGTTTAGTTACTTTCATAAGTTGGGGTTTGTGTTTAGTTCAACTACCTTAATGGATTATGGTTTGTGTTCAAGTAAGATTCTTAAATGGGTTAAGGGGCTTATGTTTGGGTTAGCTTCCTTAATAGGATAAGGCTTAACATTTAGGTTAGCTACTTGAGGAAGCTAAGGGTTTTTGCTTATGTTGGCTACCAAAATGGGCTAAAGGTTGTATTTAGGTTGGCTGCTTAACGAGCTAAGGATTCGTGTTTAGGTTGATCCCATAAGAATTTGTAACTCTCAGTAACTTTTTTCTTTTTTCTTTTTCTTTTTCTTTTTCTTTTATGCTTTTTTCTTTCTTGAAGGAGAAAGATAAGGTTTTATTTTACAGAAACTAAGAAGTCTAATTACAAAAAAGGTGATTTTAGGTTATATTTAGAAGTCTATGGAATTTATTTACAATCCCTAAGTGAGGGAGAACAATAATTAGATGAATGCTATTGAAAGACTATTTACAAAAGGGAAATACGAAAGAATGAAGAATGGTAAGCTAAAGATGATTTTAACTATTTTGGAAAATTAGAGTATAGAAAAGAAAGGAGGAGGGCCTAATATTTATTCTTGATTTTTATTTAATGAAACTTGACATTTATTCTAAGCCCCTTAGCTATAAACTTAAAAAAAAAAAAAAATCCTAAACTCAGTCTTGCAAACAAGCTCTAAGATCTTCTAGCATTTCATAGGTTTCTCTAGTGACTTGTCAAAGAAAGGCTTTTAAGGCCTAGCTGCAGGCTTCAAAACATTTAAGCTTCTCCTTTAGATAAGCAATATCAACTTCTAATAGCTACTCACAAATCTTAAGGAGGTCTTGTAGCTTCTCAGTTCTTTGGTCATTCACTTGGTCACCTATCATATTCTTTAGGTCTAAATATTTTATGGATAAGAATTAGTTACCAATGAAGCAAAAAAATGTTTGTAAGAACATGCACATGCTAATTACATTAGGTTAATACATCATTCCTTAAGTTGCAACCCTACTATTGAAAAAAAAAATGATTTAGTTTTTAAAACACTCCAATATTAGTAGGTTCGAAACTTTTAGAAGTAGTGTATTAAGTCAAGGTTTAAGGGAAGTTTGTATAATTAGGGTATGTTCTAAAGGTCCTTACGCATAAACAATTCATTAGTCACATTGAAGCTAAAGTAGGATAGCCTAATCAACCTGAAGGAGTAGCTACACCACTATATGCATAGCTATACAAACATGGATAGTACGATAAAAACCCAAACTCACATCTTACAACTTCATAATGGTCATCTTAATAGCATTGCCTTTAGCTCTCCTTAAGCTCTTAATAACACGAATTTAGCATATATTTTCTATGGTTAATTTGATCTATTTTAAATATTATTGTACTCAATTTTATATTATTTTGACCTTAATTTGTTTAATTACTATTTTTAGGGACTTTAGGAGCATTTTATGAAGTTTGGAAAGTTTTTATCAAGTTTCAGAGCTAAATTGGACAAAATCATTGATCAAGGGTTAAAGCAGATGAATTACAAGCAAGAAAAGAAGTTCAATAAAGCGTATAGTTACAGATCACAACCATGGTCCCAACCTATGTTCCTTTGGTCATGTAATTTCATTGATTTTTCATCATTTTAGATGAGGCGCAAGTATACGTACATACTCTACGGCTAATACAACCCAATAGTATCGTTATCGTAGTAGATTGCTGTATACCATAGAAAGGTTTACAATCAACCCCCTTATTGATCAGAAGCCTTCCATATGACATACAAGGTTCTTTTCACTCTACGTTACCATTAGGCTCATAGATAAGTAATATATAGCAATTTAACTAAAATTGACTTCTATGACGTAAATTAAATAAATATACGTATGGACTCATTAAGTTTCACATTAAAGGAATATTATAAGCAAATGCAGTTCGTAAGGGAAACTGCATCATGAACTTTAAGCTATATTATGAACAAAAATAAAAATAAATAGTTATCTATAAAAGCTATTGCAAAATCTCTTCTCCACTCCCTGATCGCTCCAACCCGTCTCTACACGACGTTCACCTTAAGCATGCCTTAGCTTGGATGAACTAAGAGGTTTCCCTACAACAAAAGAAATCTATTGGGATGTAAGCTTTTGCTTAGTAAGATAAATACCCTCGTCAATATTACATGGCAGAAATTTATTAGATGTACAATATGTGAATGCATGAACAATTAGTCAGCCAAACAATGCATGCAAAAGCTTAAGAACTACATATGACTCAGAATTACATCCCTTATAGTCGGGGTTAGAGATAATTAACTGACCCAAACTTAAATTCAGGTTCTAGCCCTTAGGTTTTATTTTATTTGCACTATTGTGCTTAAGCCAAAACAAAACTACATATATATATTTATATACTTTTTTTATTGAATAACAAATCATAATTTCAAAATCTTAAGTCTAGCGATGTAGTAGCCCCCGCAGTCCATAAATACATGCCCTAAGCAAAAGCCACAAGACATAGCCTCTTGCCGATGATTAGCGTTTACTAGCACCTACTAAGCCGGTCAACTTATGATAGAGACTCAATAAAAATGATGACATAACTAGCACTCAATCTTGCAGAAGGCCCTCCTCCTATGAATCCCTTCCCATCTTCTACGTAAAGTAGCAATCGGTGTTATCCAAATGCAATTATGGGGAATACATGATTCATTGAATTTCTTAATCATATGAGTGATTAATCCGGTTTTTCATGGTGATCAGATAATTTCACTCTATACAATCACACATATAGGTTATCATAAACAATTTCCATTATTACGTGATTAACAAGCCATAGTATTTAACCAAAAGTTCACATACATGTATTTCCCATATCCCACAAGTATCCAGATTATGTATGTAAGTTTAGGTGCATCTATTCTACAAGCAAAATCAAGTAAAGAGTCATCAAGAATTCACTTACTCAGCCATGCAAGTCAATTGAAGTAGTTTAGGGCTAAGTCATCTCTGAATGCTAGGTCCCTTAGATATTGCAATTATAATACTATAAGGATTTGAAATAAGACTTAGAAAACTAAGCTAAAACCCCTTAAGTTATACTTTTGACTAGTTTTCTTATTTTTCAAGGTTTCTTACTTAAAGTTCAATCACGTATAACTTTCTCATTTTAAATCTGATTTTTATGATCATATAGTCAATCTTCATCATTTTTTAGTATGCTTTAACATGGTGAGGTTAGATTTTTGAGATGAGGCATGAAAATCTACCCATAGGTAAGAATAGTAGTGGTCCTCATGATTTGGAGTGTTTTTGAGCTTTGTTTAGTTAATAGGCTTTTTGGTAACTTGGGAAATCGTTTGGGCTTAGGCTTAAGATCTTATTCTAGGCTCAAAATACTCTTTAAGGTTAGATACACAACTTTGATTTATATTCTGAAGGCTACTAATCACTTTTTGGCCTCTTAAGTGGGTTTAAGTTATCAAATAGGCTTGTTTTTTACCCAAATCCAAGATAGTCATTTTCTTAGGCTTAGGGGTTGCCTTATGGGATTCTTGAATCTTAAAACAACTTTTATTGTTGTGCTAAGCTGCTGGTCAGAAACTTAAGGTTGGTTCAACTTAGTGTTTGGGCTCATTTTGGAAGTTTTAAGCTCGGTTTTGAGTTTTAGACTTAATATATTTATCATACTTGCCTTAGTTGGTCTTTTCACTTTATTTACTTACCTTTATTATATTTTTAAGTATCTTTTAGCAAGGTTCTAGATCTGGTCAGTTTTGGTGTGAGGGCTTCCAACTTGTTTTATCATTTCCTTAAGTTTAGGTGTTAGATCATGAATTTAAGTTACTTGTATTCAAATCTTAACTTAGACTTTCTTTTTATAAGATGATTATTTAGTTCATAATTTATATGAAAGTAAAAGATCTCATACTTATCATAACTCTCATATCATGGTTCATGTCTTACAAAGTTGGTTTTCTCATAAAAACCTCATATGATGGATTTTCCTTTACCTAAGTTTAGGTTTGAGCATGTTTATCTTAATAAAAGTGAAAACAACATCCAAGTGACTTTTAAAACCTCATATCTAGCATACTTTCTCTTTATTCAAGTTCTCATTTTAAGATTTTCTTAACTTAAAATCTTCCATTTAAGGTTTTAAATAAGTATCCTTACAAAACACCAACTTTATATGCTTATAGTTCAACCTTTAGGTAAGAGTTTCATGAGTTTGCTTCCTAAGATTGTAAACCCCGCAAATTTAGCTATTTAAGAGTATAATTGAACCCTAATACTATAAATGACTTGATAAGTCATTAAAGTCGAGCAAGGTAACAATTTAATAAATTACAAATTTGAATATATTATAAGTAATAAAAACTATAGAAATATTGATTAAAATCCTAAATTGCATACTAAAATCCTAAATTTGATTTATGTACCATTAACCAAAATTGAATCCAAATTTGATCGAAACCCTAAAATTATAACTTTAAGCCTATAAAATAGTTAAATATTACTCGATAATGATATAATTATAGTCGACTGCAATTTTCGACTAAATCGTCTATTTACGTGAAATTTTAACGAAATCGCTACAATAACTTGTAAAAATTTTAATTGTAATAGGTACCAATTAAATTAATAATTTTTCACAAAAATTTCAAAATTAATTTATGATAAGTATTGTTATAATTCATATGTTTTGAAAAATAACATATATTTACTATTAATTTTTATTTTCCTTCTCTTTCTTTTTCTATTTTTCTCTTTTCCTCCTTTTCTTCTTTTCCTTGCTTGCTACATCCTACAAAATGGAAAAAAAAAAAAATCAGCATGTAGCAGCCCATGTGAGATAAATTAAGAAACAAGTGTTGCAATTAGAAAGGCAAAGCAAATACAATTGGATTAGGTTGTCTTTTCCTCATCAATGCTAATTCAATTGGATTTATATAAGATATATATATATATATATATATTTACTCTAACTGAAAGACAACACTTTGGACGTGAAAAAGAAGCAACAAAATCTAGAAAAAAATTGCAAAACAAAACCAAAAAGAAGAAGAAAAATCTTGGAAACTTAAAACCCAAAAACGTGAAGAAGAAAGAAGAAAGAAGAAGAGAGAAGAAAAATAAAAAGTAATAGGTTAGTAAATTATTGTTCAAGTATAGATGTATTTATATAGTATATACATGTATAAATATAGTATTTGTATGGTATTTTTTTTTTTTTTTGCTATTTATATATGCATAAATATTTAGATTGAATTATATATGTATGTATAAGGCTATGTATGTATACATGTATGTACATAGGTATATTATATGAAAGGGTTATGTATTATGTATTAGGTATATTATATGGAAGGGTTATGTATTATGTATTTTTTTTTAAGAATACATATAATTAGTATTAAGTATTTTTACTAAATAACCATAGTATATATATGTGTATGTGTGTGTGTGTGTGTGTGTGTGTGTGTGTACATGTAAACTATGTATATATGTATACATGTATAATTATTTTTGTACATCTATATACATAAATATGTAGACGTATAGTATATATGTAGTAGTATATTTCTATAAGTGGTAATATATGTATATAGGACATATATATATATAATATAGAGTATATATTATGGTATACCGAATATATCATATAATACATGTATAATATAGAGTATACACATTTTATAACAAATACTATGTAAATATATATATATATATATATCGAATATATCATATTATACATGAATAGGCATATTAATTATATATATCTATGTATTCACAAATTATATGACTATTTTATATGTATAAATACAAATACATGAATATGTACATAAGAGTATGTTTGTTTTCATAAAATAAATATATAGACATACATATGGCGTATAACATATAGTACATATATATAGTATACCGAAAATATATATGTAATATAATAATATCTATATACTAAAATAAATTTATAATTATGTAAGCAGTAGGTATATATATATATATATTACTGTAAATTAAGGATTTTTCAATAAGGTAAAATTATAAAATTTATAAAATATCTTATAAGTTGATATCCAGCAAGTGCACCTATCAGTTTTAATATAGCGGATGTGAGTCCGAATCGATCCCTCAAAGACTTCGAGTACTAATATTAACCTTAACTTTATTATCTAACCGGAAAATTATAAAAGTTTGAATTAAATAAAAATACTAAAATTAACATACTAACTTAATTATAAGACTTAATTAAGCAATTGAAAAAGCGATAAAATTAAGAACGACTTCAAGAAAATAATAACGTATTTAGGAATTATTTCCCCTAGAATTTAACATGTGATCGCTTAAAATATATTCAATTTGGTTTCTATTATTCTTGACCGGAGGGATTCACAACTAAAGTTAATACTTTTCTTAAGCATATTAACCCTAATCCTAAATTATTCACCGGAATCTCTTCACTTAGTAATATAATTTAGAATTGCATTAATGTATAATGAATTCCCATACAAATAATTAACTTTCTGGAAGAAACATGTATCTTATCTCTAAATATACATGTAATCCTCTTCAATTATGTAAAGATCTAATTACACATGCAATTTCTCAATCAATATGCATAATATCATGTATTGATATTTTTTAAATATCAATCAATAATTAAACGACATAATTGAATCAAGTAAAGATAGAAACTTTATTGAAATTTCTACATCAATCTAAGAATCACATGAAACCCTAGGTTCCATAATCCTACATACTCGAATTCTAAACTATCATAATGAATCTAAAAACGAGTTCCAAAAAAACGTAAAATAAAACATGGAAAACTCCTTTGATTGATGAAAAATCTCTCCAATCTTGAAGTCGGTGTTGTTCTCGCCTTTTTCTTCTCCTTCTCCTTCTCCTTCTCCTTCTCCTCAAGTCTCTTGTCTTCTTTAATGTCTCTTCTATCTTTTGAAACCTTAATATGTCCTTTTATAGTGTATCAAAAGGTTTTCGTTTTCTTTACCAGACACGACCTGGGACATGATCGTGTCCCAAGGTCGTATAACTTTCTGCCCCTGACCAATTTTTTCTGCATGGACTGTGTAACTTCATAACTTCTTCATTTGTACTCCGAATTGAGTGAAATTTGATTCCTTTTCTTCATTTTCAATCCTAGAATGCGTTCAAACCTAGAAATCAAAATTTTACTCAATTAAGTATCAATTTCTTTAAAGAAAACAAAAATGTAAGGAAAATACTATAAAATCACCATATCAAATATGTTTAAAATCCAAGTTATCAAATTTCCCCACACTTAAGTATTTGCTTGTCCTTAAGCAAATAAATCAAAACAAAACTTTCAGGACAAGAAATGCTAAACAAAATTTATCACTATTTAGGAAACCGGTGAACGAATACACTTGACCAGTAAAAAAAAAAAAATAAGAAAATCATTCTCAACTAACTTGCAATAATAAAGTCAACTAATTTCATCTGATCATATTTGAATGCTCCAACAATACTTAATATTAGAGTTCATTAGTTAATTTATGAAAATCAAAGTTTACTCAAGTCATTTAACCAAGGATTCTTCAACTAAAAATTAGATTTAACATCTTGCCAACCGAGAAAGAGTCATAAAAATTTAATCCATTTGACTAAAGTGTATACAATTCTGTCTTCCATCTCACTAGCACCATAATCTAAAACAAACACATTTTACATCTACTCATCCTCTGATCATCCCCCTTCATGCTTTTATTGAGAGGTCTTTTAACTTTATCTTATTTAAGCACAATTGTGTTGGTAGAGGGAAAGAATCTCGCTCTTCTGACGGACCAAGACCAATCCATACCAACTTATTCCTTATATTGATAGCGGGAAAGAACCTTGCTCTTCTGATGGACCAAGGTCGATCCATATCAACTTTTTTTTTTCATTAAAATTGGCATTGGGACTCAATCCCGCTCTTCTGACGGACTAAGACAAATCCTTACCAATTTTTTCTATTCATACACTTGTTATTACTTTTGACCTCCATTCATTATGATTTTTCAAGGGTTTCTCAAAAGAAGAATTTCATTTGTTTGTTTGCTAAAAATTATAAGACTCTTAAAAATTTCTAAGAGAAAGGTGTACATAAAAGTAAATTTTAAAAATAATCATGACTAACTCTCAACTAGTGATGTTGTTCTAATCTCAAGTCTTAAAGTCCTAAGCTAAATAACTCGTAACTTTGCCCTCTACAAATTTGACTAATCAATTCTAGTAAAGTATAATAAGATTAATAATAATCAAGATGATACAGTTAATTTGGTTCAACACTTGTTAATCACCTATTACAAGTTAACTTAAAAATTAATTGGGTCAAATGTGAATAATTGGTCTCTTAAACAGTAACAAATTCATATTTATCCCTTCCCCACACTTAATAACGTACATTGTTCTCAATGTACGACTAAGAAAGCACAATAGCAAGAGATGAAACAATAAAAACTTCAAATGGAAAAAGGAAATACATGTATTGAAAAAGAAACTAATACATCCCTGTCTTAAAGCATAAGATACTTTAGTGGAAAAAGAGTGGCTAGTAGCTTGACAATAGTGCCCTCATGATTAGAACATGATGTAACAAATGTGGACCTCCTTTAAACGATCTACTTTTCATGATTTTCCATTGACAACCTGAGAAGAAACATTGGATTGGGTTGGATTTGATGAAGAAATGTGTTGATGAAAAGTAAATCGTGAGGAAAAGAAGAAGAGAAGAGAAAAGAAATATGTATTGATGTGTGGAGGTGTGTGAAAGAGTGTGTGTTGAAATAATTAAGGCGTGTGCTGAATCGTGTGGGTTTTGGGCAGACATGGGTTGGGACACGACCGTATCCCTTGCCTGTGTAACATTCTGTATGTATCGTGTGGAGTCTAAATGGACACGGGCTAGGACACGACCGTGTCCCATGCCCGTGTAACGTTCTATTCCCATGTAAGAAAACTGGTCGGACACAGGCTGGGATACGATCGTGTCCCACGCCCATGTAACTTTCTATAGGTACTTGGGAATACTAGGCGCACACGGGCTGGGACACAACCGTGTCCCTCGCCTATGTAACTTTCTGTACCCATGGAGTAAAAGCTGGGCGGACACGGGCTGGGATACGACCGTGTCCCATACCCATGTAACTTTCTGTGGGTAGGCAGTTTTGAAGGTCTGGATGGACACGGGCTGGGACACGGCCGTATCCCTTTCCTGTGTAACTTTTTTTTTTAAAAAAAAAAAATTAATTTAAAGAGAAAGGAAACTTAAAGAAATAAAAATAATAAAACTAAAGAGAAAAGGCAACAATTAAACTAAAAGGAAAAGGCTATGACGAAAATAGAAGAAGCAAAGCAAAGTTAGATGAAAGAAAAATAAAATGAAGAAAACTTAATGAACTAAAGTATAAGCAAAGTTAGACATGGGTTGCCTCCCAAGAAGCACTTTAGTTAACGTCGATAGCTCAATGGGATACGTCTTCTCATGATAGTTCTTCATCTAGGCGAAGATAGGACTTCTCCTGTATCTCACTTTCGAACTCTCCATACGAGTGTAAATTTACCCTTCAGCCATCGACCTTGCCAATTCCATTTCATTGGTGAATAACTTCATGTAGCCTAAACTTCTTCGTTTTGTTTGCTTTTAGCTTAGATGCGGTTGTCATTGGGAGTTTTGAACTTTTCACCGCAAAGACATGTTCCAAATGATTTCTTGACAGTTTTGGTTCCAAAAGTGGTGGCTTCTCTTTAAAAGATTTTAACCTAAGATCCTTTGGCTTGTGGAGTGGATCAATCCCCTTCTTTTCCATATTGGATTCATGAACTTCTGATTGAGTTGCCACTTCTGCACAATTGGGCTTAATCACCAAATTTTCATCTCCCTTTTGTAAGCAATAGCTTGAGGAATCTTTGGCAAGCGTTTCCTGCATACATGTAGATGCAATGACATTAGTGGCATTAACATTGTGACTTATGTCCTCTGAGTCAAGAAATTTATTCGTTGTCTCTGGAGTTTTAAAAACTATTTCATCATCTCTGACCCGTAATATCAACTTATGCTCACTAACATAAAAAACAACCTTAGTAGTGACTAGGAATGGTCGACCTAAAATGATTGGCACCTTAATATCTTCATCTATATCAAGTATAACAAAATCGACGGGAAAGATGAATTTGTCTACTTGCACTAACACATCCTTTATGATGCCTCTAGGGTATGTGATAGACCTATCGGCTAATTGAAGACTCATGCCCGTTAATTTAGGTTCTCTTAACCCCAGCTTTTTGAACAATTTATACGGCATCAAATTTATACTAGCTCCTAAGTCTGCCAAAGCATTATCTACCAACAAATTGCCAAGCATACAAGGAATAGTAAAACTCCCTGGATCTTTTAATTTTTGTGGCAGCCTTTTCTGGATAAGTACCGAACATTCCTCGTTCAATGTGATAGTTGTAAGCTCCTCTAACTTCCTCTTATTCAATAGAAGATCTTTTAGAAATTTCGCATACCTTGACATCTGCAAGATGACATCAACAAGAGGTAAGTTAATGTGTAATTGTTTGAAAACATCAAGCAGTTTACCGAATTCCTTATTTTGATCAGTATAACTCTGCTTAAGGCGCTGCGGGTAAGGGATGGGAGGCTTGTACTCCTTCATTTTCGGTGATTCCATACTTTCTTTTGATTTTAGTGGCTTTGCATCTTCCTTACGGTTGACTTCCACTTCTTTCTCAACTACTTCCTCACCATCCGTCTTTTCCACCTGTAGTTTTCTACCACTTCTCAAGGTCAATGCATTAACATGTTCTTTAGGAATGACCTCGGTATTCCTTGGGAGTGTTCCTTGCGGTCTTTCAGAGATTAGCTTCGCAAGTTGACCAATTTGGTTCTCAAGGTTGCGATTTGAAGCCTCTTGATTCCTCAGCAATGATTCAATGTTGGATAAGCGAGCCTCATTGCCTTGAATATATTTTGTGAGAAGTTCTTCTACACTGGGCTTCTTTTCTTAAGGAAGAGGAGGTGGGAATGGTCTTTGAAATCTAGGTGGGCCAAAGTTGGTGTTCTGTTGCCCTTGGTTTTGATTTCCCTATGAAAAATTGAGGTGATTCCTCCATCTGAGATTATAAGTGTTGCTGTAGGGGTTATTTTTTTGCTTGGATGGATTTCCTAGGTAATCTACCTGTTCCAATTGTTCTTGTGCTCCATATCCCTGCATACCAAAATCACTTACATCCGATTGTACTTATTGAGGGCCAACTGAGAGTGCATCAATCTTCTTACTCAATAAGTCCACCTTGGCCGCCAAAGCAGTGGTCAAGTCCACCTCATAAGCTCCCATGGCCTTTTGCTTGGCTTTGGTGCTTTCCCACTAATAATTGTTCATCGCTATTCCTTCAAGCAGGTTTTGTGCTTGCTCAAGCATCTTTGTGTTCAAAGTACCTCCTACGGATGCATCAATCATCTGTCTCGTAGATAAATTGAGACCATTATAGAAGGTCTAAATCTGCATCCATGATGTGGGTACCTCCTGAGCAAGTCCTTGAATCGCTCCTAAGTGTCATATAGAGTCTCTGCTTCCAATTGAGTAAAATAAGAAATATCAAGTTTAGCGGTCTTTGCAGGTGGGAAATATTTCTTCAAAAATTTCTCTACCAATTCATTCCAAGTTGTGATTGAATTTCGTGGTAGAGAGTTCAACCACTGTTTTGCTCTACCCCTCAAGGAGAAAGGAAATAGCTACAATCGGATGGCATAATCCGTGGCTCTATTGATTTTAAATGTATCACAAATCTCTAGAAAGCTAGAGATGTGGCCATTAGGATCTTCATCTTGGAGACCATCAAACTGAACATATTGTTGCACCATTTGTATGATGTTAGGTGTAATTTAGAAGTTATTAGCCGCGACGATTGTCCTTGCAATACTAGAGTCAGCTCTAATAAGTGTAAGCCTTGAATAATCGGACATGGTCCGATTTGCTTCATTCCCGTTGTTAGCCATATGTGGTGGATCTTGCTGCTCGATGAATTGAGTGTTGGGCTCTTCACCTTCTTCCTTGATTTCAACGATTGACTCGTCATCAATGGTTGCCACAATTTGTCTAGGTCGTGATCTCAAATTTTGAAGGGCAGTTCTCTCAATTTCAAGATCAAGTTCTACCAAATCTTCTGGGTTATTTCGACTCATGCACTACAAGAGCAAGAAATATAGAGTCAATTGCAGCTCTTAGCTAATGAAAATAAACAATGAAGATAAGAGAAAAAAAAATTGTCAAAGTAATAAAGCAACTAGTGTTCTTAATATTGAAAATCCCCGGCAACGGTGCCAAAAACTTGATATCCAGCAAGTGCACCTATCAGTTTTAATATAGTGGATGTGAGTCCGAGTTGATCCCTTAGAGACTTTGAGTACTAATATTAACCTTAACTTTATTATCTAACCAGAAAATTATGAAAGTTTGAATTAATTAAAAATACTAAAATTAACAAACTAACTTAATTATAAGACTTAATTAAGCAATTAAAAAAGCGATAAAATTAAGAACAACTTTAAAAAAGTAATAACGTATTTAGGAATTATTTCCCCTAGAATTTAACATGTGATCGCTTAAAATATATTCAATTTGGTTTCTATTATTCTTGACCGGAGGGATTCACAACTAAAGTTAATACCTTTCTTAAGCATATTAACCCTAATCCTAAATTATTCACCGGAATCTCTTCACTTAGTAATATAATTTAGAATTGCATTGATGTACAATGAATTCCCATACAAATAATTAACTTTCCGGAAGAAATATGTATCTTATCTCTAAGTATACATGTAATCCTCTTCAATTATGTAAAGATTTAATTACACATGCAATCTCTCAATCAACATGCATAATATCATATATTGATATTCTAGAAATATCATATATTGAAACGACATAATTGAATCAAGTAAAGATAGAAACTTTATTGAAATTTCTAAATCAATCCAAGAATCACATGAAACCCTAGGTTCCATAATCCTAAATACTCGAATTCTAAGCTATCATAATGAATCTAAAAACGAGTTCCATAAAAAATGTAAAATAAAACATGGAAAACTCCTTTGATTGATGAAAAATCTCTCCAATCTTGAAGTCGGTGTTGTTCTCGCCTTTTTCTTCTCCTTCTACTCAAGTCTCTTGTCTTTTTTAATGTCTCTTGTCTTCTTTAATGTCTCTTCTGTCTTTTGAAACCCTAATATGTCCTTTTATAGTGTATCAAAGACATGATTGTATCCTCAAATCATGTAACTTTCTGCCCCTGACCAATTTTTTCTACATAGACTGTGTAACTTCAAAACTTCATAACTTCGTCGTTTGAACTCGGAATTGAGTGAAATTTGATTCATTTTCTTCATTTTCAATCCTAGAATGCATTCAAACCTAAAAATCAAAATTTTACTCAATTAAGTATCAATTTCTTTAAATAAAACCAAAAATGTAAGGAAAATACTATAAAATTACCATATGAAATATGTTTAAAATCTAAGTTATCATAAGTCTATATGTATAAATCATAAAATATAGATGAATAATAAGAAAACGAGAAATAATAAAAATAATACTAGCCATAATAATAATAATAATAATAATCATAATCAAGCTAAAATCTCAAAAATAGGAAAAGTATGCTCAAAATAATAAAAATATCAAATATATGGTTTAAATAATTATTAAATCATAAATATATTAAGAAAAAGCTAAAATTAGTATTTTATAATTTTTAAACTAAAATAATAAATTTTGTGATATTTTTATGTTACAATTCAAACTACAAGTTACAGCGTCCGAAACGAATCTCGTTATAAGAAAATACGCTCGAAAACGATCAAAATGGACTATAAGTTCATAACAATCCGAACTAAAATGAAAATGTTATACGCGATTCAATAAAAAGCTTAAATCAATTATTTTATGTAAATCAATAACCAATTTAAGTAAACAATACGATTTAGCATGTTAGTTTAGTTATTTAATTTCCAAAACTTATTACTTTCCATATTCCCTTAATGTTAGGTGATCCTAAGAATGAGACCGACTTACCTTTGGACTACTACAATTATTGACATCATTTATGACCAAGTGAGTACTCTTGATGACTCTATACTTGTTTTTTACTTGTAGTTAGTGCACATGAATTAAATATTAATAACTTGATGCATGGAGGTTGGATTATGCATGCAACTAATATTGATTGATTACTGTGCAAAATACTGTTAAATGTGATAGTTGAAGATTTGGTTATAAAATTGATTGTTGTATTATTTGAATGATTTGTTGATAATGTTTGACCACCTAATAAATTGACTTAATCATATTTAATCCAATTAAAATTAAACGGATCATACATAAAGTACGAACACTGCATATAATGTTCTGGCCGTTACCTCACGCGGTTGGTAATGAAAGGCCTTAGAAGGATGAATTGCTATATGATTTAATTAGTACAGTGTAGAAGCATTGGTACAATAAGACCCTATCCTTGGCTCGCGGGTTCTACTAGCGTCGGAGATGCTAACTGTGGGTAGCTGGGGGTTGCGTCTAGAGACCACTGCTGTAGGGTATGAGCATGGACTGCGAGGGTCACCTCACCACTAGACTTGGATATTTGTATACTATTAACTGTTAGAAATAGAAACTTGTTTTATGAAATAGGGAATTCATATATATATATATATATATAATGATATAAGGTTAAAAACCCAAGTGCTAGAGCTCGATTGTGATTGGTGCTGATGTATCTCCAACCCTTACTTCAGAGGGCGTTAAATCCGATGTTGTATACAATACCGATCAACTGCATATATACTGTTTGGCAAGCTACTTGTTCATATATTCATATGTTTGATAATAAACTATTTGATAACTTGATTGCTGGTATAGTATGAGGGATAACTCACTAAGCCCTTGTAGTTTACTCTCTAATAGTTTTCTAGATGATCGCGCATAGGTTAAGAACTGAGGGTTAAGTGTTAACATCGAGATGCATATAAGTTAACTCTGAGGATAGACTATATAGTTCATTTGAATTATTATATATACAATTATTAATACTACATTTAAATTTTATGACTTTAATAAGTTTGAGTTTTAGAACTTTACTACCTAATCTTATTGTTTGGTAGGGGATACCGATTCTCTGTGGTTTTGATGGATTGTGGCTTATTGAATATCCACAGTCACATATATGTAGTCGTAAGTTAAATAAATAAAAACTTTAGTGATTAATTATTTAAAATCTTGCAATCTTTGACTTGCAAGATGATTTTCAAATCATAGGTGCACACATGATATGAAAATTTTAGGTAATCCTACTAGGCCCCTTTTAAGGTCATGACAAAGGTAGTCTTAGATATTTTATTAACTTATGATCATAATCATATCTTCGAGAAATAATGGTCTCCTAATATGAAAACTAAACTATTAACACAAGATACACTTACTCATCCACAAAGCAAAGATATGGTGGTGGTGCATTAAGTTTCCACTTAAGCTTTTGTCTAACTTCCTCCTTCTTAGGAACTTTGAGTTTTAATCCTTTGAAGTAGGGTTTGAAGAATGTTCTAAGGATCCTAAAGGAGGTTTGAATGTTGGCAAATGGAGTACACAAAGTAGAGCTTTTGTACCACGAAGAATGGAGCTACATGTGGCAACAATGTTGATTTTGTGGGGGTTTTTGTGTTTCCTCTTTTAAGTGGTTTTCAAAGTGAGGGAAAAGCAAGTGAAAATGAAGTTGAAATTGAGAGAAAATGGAGAAAGAGTAGCCAGTTGGAAATGAGGGTGGAAGTATGTTTAAGAAGTTGTTTGTGTTGTCTTCTAGCATACACAAAAGTTAACAATTGCAACTTTTGATGATGTAAGCATTAAGGGGTAAATAATAAAGTATAAGATAAAGTGATTGATGGATGATAGACAAAGGCATGTGCTCCCCCTCCCCTTTAGCCATGTAAGAACCAACCATTAGGCGTTCCTTTGGGCATGGAATTGTCTTCTCTCATTTATTAAAGTTAAGCATGTGAAATCTTGTGATAATTTGTGCAATTGTAGTATAAGTTAATGAGTGATAAGGAAAGTGTCTTATCACTAGTTGTTGATAAGTTATCAATCTATAAATGACTCCAACTCTCAATTGATAAGTCATTCGGGGTGATTAGTTGGTCTACTTATTCATATGTAAGGCTTAGGCATGAAGATAAGGAAATTGTCTTATAGGAAATTATTTTAAGATTTACTTCTTGAATTTTTTTATAAATTATGATTCAATTCTTATAAAATTATGAAATTTTATAAATTTAAATGAAATTATTTAAATTAAATTATTAATTAGTCGCTTAGGGTTAAAAGTTCTTAATTGTTTTATGGTTTAGGGTCTTAGGTGACTTTAGAGTCCGTAGTTTTTCATGTTTAGGTTTTATCGCTAATTGACATTTGAATCGAGAAAATTAAGTTCATTTTTTAAAATGTAAACTTGAATTCTTAGTTTAGTTAATCTTTGGGAACGTTCAGGAAGTGTTCTTAATTGAACCATAGGTTCGCTTAAAAGTATGATTTACAACAACTGTGTACCTTACCCATAGACATATGATGATGTTCAAATCTTTTATTTTTGTTTGGTTTTCATTGTAAACCTAGGTCCAGTCCTTATATATATATATACTTAGCCTTACATTTTCATAAAGAGTCCCCTTGGAAAGAGTTATGGGCTATAATTGTATTAGGGTCTCATAATATTATTCATTCTTTTCTTTTAATTATGTTATTTCTCTGATTGTTCTTATTAAATTGTTATTAAACTCTAGTTCATATTGCAACAACTTTTTATTTAACCTATGATTTTTTTTCTTTGAAGATTTAATTACATTGATTATATTATTGTTAATTAGTATTTACCTAGATTGCTAATTTGATGTATGAGTTTGCCATAGAGACGCGAATCTTGCAATTGAATAGATAAGTGTAATTAAAAGGAATTATGTATGTTAAGGGATTAAGTATTGATTTCTCTACATTAAGGTAACTTAAGCAACCAATCTAATAGTGGAGTCTAAGTTCTTAATGTGATCTTGTGACACTTTATTCAAAAGTAATTCAGGTGGAGAGGGTTTTAAGATTAGAAAGGGGCTAGAGATATGGGACTACTCTATTTAGATTAAGCCTCTTGATGTTCCAAAAAATAATTGAGATTGAATAGTCGCATAGAACTAAGTGGTAGATAACAACAATTGACTAAAGATAATGTGCTGCTTTCTTTAACTAATTCATACTTATTCATTAGTTTTGTTTAATTTAACTGAGTTTATTTTGGTGTCCTTGCTTTGTTTATTGTTCTTTATTCAACTTACTTATTTAATCACAATCATCCCTATATTATTAAGTTAGATATTTGGTAATTTAGGGTAGATTGCTAGTAACTTAGGTTATCACACATTTGGTACCTCATTGGAATAACACGGGACTTATTATCCACTTTAATCTGTACTATAACTTGACTAAGTGGACTTGCCTAACCTTTACTACTTAATCATGTTTTTGGTACTGTTATTAGGGATTCAAAAGAGTATCCTAGTTAAGATATTAGTAAATGCCTAATTTCCTAATTATTGTAACATTCTTATAATAGTGCTCTCTACAATTCTTTGGTATTTTCTTTATTAGCATGCTTTTAACTGGTTAAGTGTATAGTTGTTAACCAGGGAATCGGATAAAGGGAAGGATTCAATCATTAAGCTAATGATATAAAACAATAGTGCTCTTTAAGAGGTAGCCCAAGCTTGGTTTAGTTCAATTCCAATTGTTATTTGTCTTAGTTTGTTCGTTTATTTTGCTATCTTTTCACAAGTCAATTTTAGTATCAAATTTCATGATTGTAGTTAATATTTTCCTTGCTTTGAATGATTTATTGCATAAAAAATAGTTATTGAATTTGTTTATGCAATAGTAAAATTAAAGTTGTCATCTAATTGAAGTGTTTTTTAGATTTAGTTTTATACTTCAATTCACTTTAATATTGACTTTTCAGTAGCAATTGTAAGAACAAGTCAAGAGAATCAAAATTATGTGAATTCAAGAATTGGAGGAGAATGAAATTTCGCCTATGCCCATGGATTTGGCTTGTGTTCCTTTTATAAACTTGTTTTGAGAGGAATTTCAAAAAATTAAATAAAGAGGTCTATGGTTAGGACTGTGTTTATGGTCCTTAATTGCAATGTAGTCTTATTAGGTAAGAGAAATTTATAAAATAGCAAGGACCATGGTTGAGGTATATAGCCTAAGACCTTACTGGTGATCTCTGAGGAATTGAAAGATCACAGGTTAAAGCATTCTTACCCATTGTAACGACACATACTCTCTCTAAAACACTAGTTTCTCTCATTCTTCTCTTTATAGACTCCTAAATCTTCATGAAACTTCATGATCTAACGAAGTACACTACAAATATAAGGTATGTACATCATTCCGCTCTATTTACTTAAATTTGTTGCTAGTTTGAGTAAATATTTGATTTTTAGTTAAGTTTCAAGACTACAACTTTGACATGCACGTATAGAAATTTGAGTTTCTAAGAGTGATATAGTATAAATAATATAATGAAAAGTGTTATCTATTTATTATCTACTAGAAATCACTTGGAAAACACATGTTTATTGATGATTGAATGTGAGGATGATTTTCTATGATAAAGGAAAGTGAAGAAGGGAGTGAGAATAAAAGATAGTGAGAGAAGGTGAAGAAAAGTGGAAGAAAGTGATGGAAACCATAAAATTATTGACGTTCTTCCAATATGACATCTACAATTCATGTTGAATTTGGCAACTTCTTATAAAATTATAAGATTATTATTAGCATTAACCTATAATATCATTATTCCACATATTTAGAAATTAGAAATCCAATACATAATATTTTACTACTTCCAGAATCTTTTTTTTTTTCTTTTAATATTGAACAATCTTCAAGGAATAGTATACTAACTATTAATGCTTATGTCAATACAGATTATGCATGAAAATAGCATTTGATCTCGAATTAATCCTATAATTACATTAATCCATGATCTTAGCAAAATAGCATTTCATTATACAATCGTTAGCTATGTTCCTTAGTCGATTCTCGTTAGAGTAGTTGCGGAAAGTTACCTTTATCATACCAAGGGATATGAGAGGAAGTTAACCAAAAGATAATGGAAGATAATAGAATATATTGCAATTATTTATTTCTTAGAATCTTTGCAATTATTTTCCTTTTTCACATATTTGCTCGATTTAGACAAGATATACTTTCCTTTATAGTTTTTTTTTTCTATTCTAGTAATTTTATTAGTATAAATATCCAATATAACTCTATTGGGAAAACATCTAGTAAATGAATATTATTATCTCTTTTCTAATATTAGGTGAGTTCTTATTCTTTCAATATTATCTACTTTTATTGGTCTTCATGAGATTGCAACAAGCAAACTATACAATCTACTTATGCATCATATTAAGTAATTTATGTGTAATTTAATCTTCTCTTATTGTGTAATATGAATTGAATGAGTCATCCATAACCCTATTGTTTTCCAATGCATCTTATACCATAAAACCCGAAAAATTGTTAATTGTTTGATCTAGTGGCTAATTCCAATCTATTGGTCATATATGGACTTAGTAATTGTAGGATCCTGAACTTATATTAGCGAGATCATGATTGTGTTGGACCCAGATTCGGATTTATCATCTAGGCTTTGTTATTGGATCAAGCCTAAGCTCGACATTGGGTTACTCCCACTTATGGTAGATGGTGCGTATTTTACGTTCTTGGTAAACTTAGTTCAAGGAAGTAATGCCGAGTGAATTGCACTATGATTGCATGTTTTATATCTTAAGTATGTCGATCCTTCCGCCAAAGTTGTTTCCATAATTCGCATCAAAACCACCATAATGTTGATTTTGATAATAATTCTTCCACTATTAATGGTTCATCCTGTACTAATGGGATATTGCAACGGAGAGATGACATTCCAACGGGCATCATGTTGAAGGTTTCTAAACTTTTAGGTCCTAATCGCAATCAAAACCACCATAATGTTGATTTTGATAATAATTCTTCCACTATTAATGGTTCATCCTGTACTAATGGGATATTGCAACGGAGAGATGACATTCCAACGGGCATCATATTGAAGGTTTCTAAACTTTTAGGTCCTAATCGCAATCAAAGCTGGGCAATTCTTCCAATTTCCAATTATTAGTTGATAAATAGGGATTGAAAATTTCTAATAATTGTTTTGATGATTCTATAAGAGATTGGTTTGTTTGAATCAATAGTATTGAACCATGGAGATCTTGAGAGGATTTTTCCAGATGATTCAAATATTTGTTTGAATTCATAGATGATAATTAAAAACCAAGATGAAACTAGAGAGAATGCAATGTCATGAAATTTTTTGCATGACGGTGCACTCGACATTGGGAAAATGCTTGAAGATCATATAAATCTTGGACTAGAAAAGGATAACTGTGGGGCCAAGGACTAAGTGAAGCCAAATATAGTCGAATCTCTTTAGCCATTAGAGAATATAATTCCTTGTAGCTTCAAGTATTATAATACTCCGTACATCTAATTAGAATGAAAAGACAGTGTTATTAAACTTGTGGTAATTAGTTTTCTCCGATTGTGCTAGCTAGCCAGATGAAAAATAATGCTGCTTATCAATTTGGCAGTTAAGAAATAATACCAAAACTTCCACATTCGTCCATACAAATGCGAGCAAATTCCACCAAGTCTCCATTCGATATTCATAAGATACATCATAAAGCATGGTTCCATTTTTGGCTATATTTATTACCAAATAGAACTTCGGTTGTCTCCATATGATCCTATTTGGATGGAACATAAAAATTTCATCTTTTTGAGACAATAGTTAGGATGCAACATGGAAATTTCGTCCTCACCAGGATAATAGTTGGGTCAGAATATGGCGATATCGATCTCCTAATATAAGGATACCTAGTTTACTCTCATATTATACACTGCACATCTTAAAAAATCAAGAAATATGACAAGATAAAAGAATAAAATAAAATAACAGGAAAATATAGCTAATTTGGCAATTCATGGTTAGATAGACGTCATGAATCTTTGCTACTCTTATTGTTAGTTTCACAAATCTAAGGCAAATATTTAACTCTGTTCTAATAGTTGCAACATGACGAAAGTATTGACAATCCTAGTGGAATATGAAGCATATTAAATCATTATGATGAGAAAGAGTTTATTATAGCATATAAAATAGATGAAAATCATATTCGTATAAACGTCTCATTAGCTATTTTGTTATTCACTTATTTTCTGGTGGCCTTGGAGTGCTTAAGTAATACGGCTCCGTGAATACGAGTGCCCAAAGATCTTTTCTGTTTTTTTTTTTTTTTTTTTTTATAAGTTTGCTTAAGATAATCATGCTGTATAATTTTCAAGATTTTTACAAAACATGCAAATAAAATTTGCATAACTTGAACTTTTATAGAATGCTTCGAAACGGTTATATGTAAACCATTTGTAATGTTAGTGATATATGATTAACTAAGAAACATTTCAACATTAATCATAGGTCTAATCTTAGTACTAAACAAATATAAGACATCCTTAATAAGACTACGATAAAGGTTGCTCTTTTGCTCTAGCATGTAATGAGGTCAACGCCATTTCCTTGAAAAACGTCATTCTCCACATCATTGTCCTCTTTCCACGTCCTTTAAGTAACCCTTCCCTTCTTCTCCTTCCCCCTCAAACACACATTCTCTGTCTTTATTCTCCTCTGATTCACTCTCCATTAACCAAAGCAAGCTCGACCCTGAAACCAATCCCCAAGCACAAGCATGTACAACAACACGTATACACGTGTCGACCCTCTATTATCCCCCATGGAAACTCCAAAATCATCTGCATACCATCTTCCTCACCTCACAATCCCTGACCAGCTTGCTTCAGGCACAGAGTTTGACTCAGTGCATGAGGCCATAAAGGCACTGGGTTATCCTGAGGCTTCGTATAGTAGTGGCAGTACTTGCTGTAGTAGTGGGGGTAGCTGTTATAGTTCGCCAAGCTTTGTGAGTCAAAAACCGAGTTTGATACAGAGGAGTATTAGTAGTCTCTCTTTGTTACATAAGAACAATAACGTAAATGGATATTATAGCAACTGGCCATTTGAGTCGACTCGTGAGTTTATTGAGTCAGAGACAAGCCCTGTTAGACGGGTTTGTAGCACGGGGGATCTGCAGGTGAGTCGAAGTTGTATTAGTTCAATTAAAATATTTATATTAATTTTTTTCTAATAGGAAATATATAAGCCATAAAAACGATATATCTTGTGTGTATGTATTCAGTATTAGTTGTAATTATGTTAGAAATAAAAGATAATATGAAACCACGTACTAAATGTCGACAATATCTAAAAGTACAGGGAAATTAGAGATAAGCATTTAATCAATTTTTTTAACTTCTAGATTGATCTTGAGAAATTAGTTCTATCGGCGAGGGTAATTATAAAAAAAAAAAAAAAAAAAACTGTGGAGCTGGATAAATTTTCTATCGAACATATACAAACCTTAGTTCGATTTAATACTTATTTATACACTTGATCCATATTATAAAACTTTTTAACTGCAAATTTATTAGAGTTTATCGTATTCACAATTTTATGTTAATGGATGTATGAGAATGGTTCGCTAAAATACTAGATAAAATAAAATTTGTATATTTTTATTTATTTATTTTTTATAATATATGTAATTGATATTACGAAATTTATTTCTTTTTTTAGAACTTTAATATGTATCTCGATATTAAGGCACTCATATAAAAAAATATAAACGGCTAGCAAATGCATTATTTAGCTCCCTTTTGTAATTTTGAAATCAATTATTTTTATGCGAAATCAACGTGTCACTTTGTAATCAGAGGTCGGCGAATTCGTCAACTGTGAGTGAGAGCAATATGATCATTGAAGGGATGATGACAAAAGCATGCCGCTATAGTCCTGAGGAGAAAAAAGAGAGAATTGAAAGGTATAGATCCAAGAGGACTCAACGTAATTTCAATAAAAAGATCAAGGTTTGTCCCTAAATTTAATGCTTCAATAATGATTTTTTTTTTTCTAATGAAAAGTATCTTATTAAGAGAATGGCATCTACTAAACAGTAAGAATATAAACTAAATATCATTTGTTTTTTCCTCCTCTTAGACCAGTCAATCATCTAGCAACGTATACTTGGATGGCCTCACATTAGATTTACTTAGTAAAAGTAATATATTTGAAATTTCCTCGTATTTTGTAGGAGGGATTTATAATTGCATGTTGCATTCCCGTAAATTTGCATTTGCGGCGCTGCGGGGGAAGTTAAGTATTGAAGTGGGCACTCGTCAGGCGACACAATTAACTTACTGTAGGAAAACAAGTTCCCATTAAAATATTTAATTTCATTAATGGATTTTCTCGGTATATCTTTTAAAAACCTATAAAAAAAAGGAAAAAATAAAATTTCTATGCTCTTAATGTCTATTACATATTGTATTAAAAACATATAAATTAAAAAATGAAAATTTTGTACCCACGGGACACCTACTAATATTTTTCCACAAATTTTTATGAGAATTAAGATATCAATCTCATAAAAACACAGCATGAAACAGAAAAAAGATTGATTAGTACTAAAGCACCAGCTAATTTCAAAGCATACGATACTAAATATATGTTTATTTTATAGTTTCTGATAATTAAATATAATTATTTTACATGAATATCATCTTTCTTCATCATTTGGCACGTATTAAGTAAGCATAAATATCCTATGGGGTATTTATTTGAAATCATACCTTGCGCGAACAAAAGTGTACGATGCCCATTTAGATATTGGATTGTAAAAGATTTATATATAGATTATTTTCTAGGAAATATCTTAATTGTTTTCCTTCAACTCCTTTGGGTTAAGATACTTTATATCTACGAGAAATTACCCCTTTTATGTATGATGAATATTTAATACTAGTTGTATCTTTTGCCGCTTTATTTGTTTATTGAATATATATATATATATAGTCTAATATAAGGGTAGAAAATTGCATTGCACTATCATTGCTTTAGATAACTATAATCTTCTACGAGAATTGGGATCGGCATATTACTTTTCACCACATGTGCACGCATGCAATTTGTGTTCATACAACAACAGTGAAATGATAACGTGTGGGATATGGATTTGACTTTTGCTTTCCCCCGGAATGTATGAAAGTATAGGTATTGTATTTTTCATGTCTTATGTATTTGTTTTATGTCCTATTAAATTACACTCTATTCTACTAGGATAGTATATGGATGTGATATGCTTGGGCCAATTGCCAATAAAGTATTGTTTTAATAGTATAAAATAGAAAAAATTAAGTATATTTTTAGTGATGCAAGCACGTGGAAAACATTCTATATAATAGTTCATTTTAGTTATATAGCTAACAATTAACATTGTATTATTGCCTCAAGGTAGCATTTATCGCGTAATTTTTTTTCCGATGGAATTTATCACATGTTTTCATTAGTTTAAACACATCTCATATATTTTTTTAAATCTTATATATAGCTTGCTTTACCTATCTGCACTACTAAAATGATACCCCAGATTTATGCATTTTGGATCAAAACATACATTACTCCTAGTGAAATTATCCCGAACTATAAATCCATTATTGACCTCATTTGTTTACCTTTTAAAATTTAGGATTTTATGAGGTAGTAAATGTGAAAGCTTTTTCCTAACATATATATTATGTTCAGTATGCATGTAGGAAAACCTTGGCAGATAGTCGACCAAGAATTAGAGGCAGATTCGCAAGGAATGACGAAACTGAGAAATCTCCGCAAATACAATGGAGCAATCATTTCGATGTCGAAGAAGATGATCATGATGAAGATAATAATTGGACCAACTTTCTCAATGCTTTTTCCTCCGGAAATTTAGCTCCCTAGCTTAGCTTTTGTTGTACAAGGAATATTTCAATTGTAGCTTCCAGCAGTATTTATTTTTGGGATCATTGTAAATACACCATTGAAATTGTTGGTCGGATGCAAATAGTCTTTCTTAGACTTTTAAAGTTCAGTTCCTCTTTTCGTAACTTTTGAAAGTATACAAATAATCCTTAAACCATTATTATATCCTTATAATCTTGAAAGTTATGAGGTTTTAGTAATTGTTTGGGAGTTATTTACATATTTTCAAAAGTTATGGAAAGTAAAAGTATACCTTAAAATTTTAAAAAGTTTACGTACCTAACTAGTAATATAAGAGATATATTTTCAGTTTTTCCTTCTATTTTGGAAGAATGGCAGAACTTTTTTTTTTATTTCTCTTCTTTTTTCTTTTTCTGATATTGTTGATTGTCTTTTGTTATGAACTACTGAGTTACATATATAAATAGATATCATAAGCGTAAAGAAATTATTTCAAGACTTTATTGAACTAGAAGTTGACTTTTGAGACATGTGACTATCAAATCCACGTTAAAGTATCTGTATCCACTAAGCTTAGAATGGCAACGTGGGTCCAATAAGTTACTATACAATTACATTCTCCAGTCTTTTTCACAGTATCCGTCATTGAGATTGTAAAGGAAAGGTTGGATATGAAGTTTATGGCCTGTGCATATGGGTCATGCAACAATGTTGTTGAAAAGAAAATGTGTGGACCCGTTATATGCTTTCACTCAGTCGCTACAACTAAGTCCTCTTCCGGCGAATATGGTTCCAATCCTACATATAGAGTTGTGTTAGATATTTGAAAGCGCCCAATAACCAAAAAGAACTGCTGGATGCTTGAATGTTAGTTATAAATTAGAAATGATTAATGTATTTGTGAAATTTATATAGTCATTAATAAAATCAAAATTGCAGCAAGATATATTATATTTAATTGAAATTAAATATTTGAGACGATATTTTAGTTAACAATAAATAAGGTTTATGATATACATGCACAAAACACAGATCAATCTTAACAATTTAGACACAGATAGGGTGCGCTTATACAGTAATGCGGCAGGGTTAACATAGGCTTAGGACAGCAACGAGTGCTCGTTTTGTATTCTTCCATGCCACTATCCAGGCGGTGGGTTAAGAGCGACCGCATGTTAAGTAACTCAAAGAGCCCTACGGATGAGGTCTACCTCCATAAAGTTGCAAAGCCAGAATGCTTGGTGGAGCGTGTGATGGCAACTAACTATACTGAGTGAGATGATTCAAGAATCGTTGAGGAAGCTATGCCAGTGTCCTCTAAAATTACTTTTCTAAAGATATTTCGTTGAAATGCAGCCATATGTAATCCATTATTACTATTATGAAAAAAATGATGGTGTAATGATAGCATTACATTAGATTTTAAAAATTAAAACAATCTTAACCATTAAATTTATAACTTTAATTAAAGCATTTCAGATGAATTCATTTCCTATGCCAATTGTTGGTTCATTTTTTTTAGACTAGAAAAGATTAGCACTGTCGTCTTTTTTTTTTTTTTTGGGGGGGGGGGGGGGGTTGGGGGGGGTGGGGTTTGTGATCAGAATGCTGGAGAAGTATGTTTGACGCTGTAGATGACGGTTTAAGATAGCTTAGACAGTATATATAAACCTTGATATGTGACCTAAAACTTCGGTCATGATGTGAATCTTTCTTAGGTGATGGCTCATGATGCCTTTGCACACTTAGCACACTTTTGTACTATCTTACGTTCAATACTACGATAACATTTTTTGTTAAAATAAGTTAGCAAGAAGAAAAATCAAAAAGTATTTTTAAGAGTAACCAAGATTCGAGAAGTATATTTAATGTCTGGTTAATAAAATATAGCCTCAAAACGCTACGGGTATGTTCAAAGGTATCCGTATCACCCAGCCTTTGGAAATGGTAAAGTTGTAATAAGAGTTGGTACTAAATATAAAATTTCAAATTAGCGAAAATATAACCTTACCAATCTATCTTGATGATAGTTGAAGAAGTACCTCCAAGCAGTATGTAAATAAAATACAGCATTACCCCGTACCTTGTTACAAGAAGATCGAACAGAGCCAATTTGGCTCAAGAACAATGAAGTATCATAATGTGTTTTTACTAATAAAGGACTAGTAGAAATTACACATGTATCGCTAAAAAGTTTTAGCAACAACGAAGATAAAGATTGCAATGAATGGCTTATGAGAGTGATTGACCATGAAAAAAACAAAACAAAATAAAATGACAAAAAAGCATTCCCATTTACCCATTAGAGATATAATCTTATGGATCATTATAGGATATCCTATACATTATCATATACCTATAGGGGTTTCTATAGATTTTTGGGATATTATCCAAAATCTTATAAGGTCTAGTATAGGTGTCAAGACTAAAAAAAAATATATTGGAAAATCTAACCTAATAAAAAACAATATATTAGTAAAAATATATACTTTTAACCCATGTATCATATAATCCCAATACTAGTTTTCCACTATATAATACATTTTATTTTCTAATTTTGTTTGTGTGTAAGTTAGCAAGTGTAATTCTATCTAGAGCTATTTAACTACATTCTACTCCATCCTCTTTTTTAATCTTGTCTGAACTCTACAAGAACCCATCCCTATAAGGTCGTCTAAACCCTATGAGTGGGTTTGTGTTACATCCCTTAGCTGCCTTGGTTACATCCCTAGCCACTACTTTTACCTTCATCGTCATTTTATACTAGAAGCCACATAACCTCTTGAACTAATAGGTAACAATGGATGACTGAAAAACTTTGATTTTAACAAATATAATCTCCCGTAAATCAAGCACACCCGTATTGTTTGAGTTTTTCAAAATCTCTCAACTTAGTTCTGAATATATTTTTTGCTCTATAGATTAGTGTCCCGGATTTTCATACTCTGCAAAGTTAGCATTTTGATGTATCACAATCTCAGACGTTAAAATTCAAAATCTGACGTGAACTTCGGATTACCTCCATGACAATTTATCCTAGCTTCATGTTTAAAGAAGGAATCTTATCAAGCAAGGAACTAGTAGATCGTATGTGATCATATAGCATTTACCACAAGCAGCACATACTCTTATAGTCCACCTTTAGAAACACCCTTTTAAAATTGTTCCTTTGGCTTTCCAAGTCCTATTATGATTAGCGACTATGGAATCTGTCTTTTATAGTAATGATACTGTCGATCATGTTACTTAATGATTAACCACAAAGTCATTTTATTATACTAGTATATAAATGAGTGTGCTCAAGCAAAAGTGGACTCTGAATTATCTTTATAGATAAAGGCTATCAATTGAATTAATTGAATTTACCCCTACAAGTGAGGAGGACGGCTGCTTGTTCTTTCTGGTCCGCCGGCGGTGCGTCACCCACTAAGTCCGTAAATGACTTTTTCAAAGTACATGTCAAATCGTATTAACCTAGATCGTGTGAGAATCTAGCTCTCTGGATGGTCGTTAGGTCGTGCTTTTGTTTCTTACCAAAATTAAATGGCTTTATTCTAGTTAAAATGTAGACAGGATGTATCTACATATCACTTGTACCGAATTTATGTTAGGTATCACATGTAGACCCAAAAAAAGAAATTGAAATTATAAATAATTTAATCATATTCCAATTAAACGTATTTATAATCATATTTATCATGTCTTAAAATTATATTTATCTCTATAACCATGTTTCTACTTGCATTGTGTTAATGTTCATCTTATTCCCTCATATTAAAAATTGTCAATGCAAATTCTAAAGTAACTACTTACTTGTTCTGTCACATTTTAAGTGGACGAGAATAAGGCAAACATGGTGGATGACTTGAAACACAAGTTATTATATATATATATATATTAACAATCAAAAGCAAAAGTTCTAGGACGGTAATAAAAACAATAAATGCAGGGTTCATTAGATACATATTACATGTCTACGACATGTGCTGTTGTCTCATGTATTCATGTGCAGGGATATGCAACTTGGGATGGTACTTAAAGTGGGATGAAATAGAAAGAGATGAAAAAGTATTATAATTTCTCAATATAAACTTTGGTCCAATGACTCTCAATATAATGTCTCAATTTTTTAATTGTTCTGCTAAACAAACCAAAATAGTCTCATCATCCATTAATCGACCATCAGTGATTAGTTAATTGCAATGGTACTCAATTCCACCAATCGGCACTCTTTTATAACATCATTCCCTGTTACTAACCATATTGGACATGAATCCATCTCTATTTACTTCCAAGACATATAAGACAATATATGCTTGTCCATAGCAATATAGTTACAATCTAGCAACCAACAAACATCAATAATTACATACCTATTGCCCTACTCAACAGCTCAACAAAACTTAGATGATTTAACATCTATAATCCATTATATAAAGTTAAATTGAATTCCATTTATCAATCAACAATTTTAAGTCTTAGAGTTATTTTTGTCACTTATATTTTTTTATCAAAACCTATTGGATACATCTATTACAATTAAACAACTCAAAGCTAGAATCATTATGATTGCTTAGAACTTAAAAGAGAAGACCAAGACAGGGAATTAGCCAACTACTATCTTTAAAGTGGTTGACAATAGCCTAGCAAAGGGCCTAGATGACTTCATTTGGGGTTAACCAAGCATGATCATTTTAAGGTTTTTGCCTAAGTTTTTGTTTTAAGTCCATTTTGTGCAAGTTTTAGGGTTTCCAACACTTATACTATGATTTGATCCAACTTTCATGTATCAAAACATATATTTAACAAAATTACCACTTGTTTACTCACTCAACCTTAACTTTTAATTTAAATCAACAATTTGATTATCTCTTACTATTTTAGGCTTAGGGTTCATAGATTCTACACTTAATACCAATTTACCTTAACTATTCGACACAGCATGTTAGTCTTGACTTCTGACTTCAATAGCCTAGAACAAATTTTTATAAGGAGGGTCTCAAATTGTGTCTTTAAAATTTCCTTAATCCCAAAGTATTTGTGTTAGTTATAAGTTAGGAAAGTGAAAGAAATTGCAATGTGTTTCTAAAAGGTTTGGTAGGTGTTAGGTATTAAGGACATTTTTTTCTTGTTTTTGTGTCATTATCTCTCTCTCTCTCTCTCTCTCTCTCTCTCTCTCTCTCTCTCTCCCTCTCTCTCTCTCTCTGTGTATTTAATGCATCCAAAAATATAAACATAAGGTCAAATAGTTATTGTTGTTAATGATATTGTATAGTTTTACACAATTAATCCTAGAACTATGGGTGTCTAGAAAATATAAATAATTATCTATTGAAGTTAGACATGGTTTTATTGAAAAGAAAAAGAGAAATGACAAAACATTCTTTTATGTGATAATTATTAAGAATTATAATCATATCTTCATATAAACACCTAAAATAACCTCCCACTATCTCATTTATATTATACTTAGTGCAATGTTGGACACACTCCTACACATGCAGCTATGTATTTGTTACCACATATTGTCTAAGTTTGTCTAATCCAAAATTGAAAGAAAATTATATTGCATTTAATTTTTTCCATCCTTTTGCTTGACCATGATACCTATAAATAAGGATCCACTCTTCATTTTCAAAATACAACAAAGTTTCAAAATACTTTAGGAAAATAAAAATCTAAGCTTCCTTTCTCTAGCACAGTTCCTCTCTTTCTAAGATAGCATCCCCTACGATGTTTTTTGACAAAACCACCACCATCGGATTTTTCGAGCCGACTAAAGCTGACCAAGTCGACCAAGCCGAAGTGAGCTAACCCTGAGCCAAAGTAAGCTGACTAGAGCCAATTGAGCTGAAGTGAGCTGACCCCAAGCTAACTGAGCCAAAGTGAGCTGACCTCGAGCTAATCAAGCTGAAGTGAGCCAACCCTGAGCTAAAGTGTTCCAATTGAGTCGATTCAAGCCAAAGTAAGCCGCCTTTAAGCTATCTAAGCTGATCTAAAGCCAATCCGAGTCGACCTAGTTTATTTGTTTGTTTCTTTTTTTATTTTGTTTATTTGCAAATGTTATAATTGAAAAAAAAAAGAACAAAAAAGAAAGGGAAGAAAAACAAAAAAAAAAAAGAAAGAGAGAAAAAAAAGGAAGTAGTCTATTTATTTATTTATTTATTTTAATAGAATTAGATAGAATAAGTAAAATAATGAATAAAATAAAAAATAATATTATTATTAAATAAGTAAATAGAAGGAATAAAGATTATTATTTCTTTTTGTCACTTAGAAAATTGATTTTTCAAATATAAAATAAAAGTAAATCAACCATTTTTAAAATCAGGATTATTTAGAATTTCTAAAAATAAAAACCAATTTAAGGCGCTTAAGGAAATTTTCTTAAATAAATCAAAATGGGTAGAAACGGAAATCGGTTGTTTTAAAACTAAAATCAATTTAACCCACTAAAGTTTTCATTAAAAAGAACTACATACGTCTAATCCTGAATAGTAGGTACATGGGTACCTATGGGACGATAATAAAAATTAAAATAAAAATATTCCTTTTTCCTAGATTATTTAGCTTATCCAATTAAAGTGATTAATTGAGTTTCATCTTATGAAATAAAAAGGTGATTTTTAAATTTAAAGTTAAATTTGGAAAGTCCATGGTACCTATAAGGGTTTAAAATTCCTAACCCTCGAATCCATGACCTTTAGTTTCAAAAGCCATTTTATAAAATTGGTTTTTCTCATTAGACTAGTGGTTATATTATAACCAATCTACCTAGTTAGTTATAACTTAACTGTTTTTCCCAACTCTGGTCGAATGGTGACTCTAAAGTTATTTTCAAAATAAAAAGGATTGGTTTTCTTTAAACCCTAATCGAGGATCGGTATTTAACGGATAGGGTTTAGTACTAATTGGTTCAAAGGAGACCTAATTATATTAAAGATTCGAGAGGTAAAAAACTAAGCTCGACAATGATCTTTATATATATATATATATATATATATATATATATATATATAGAGAGAGAGAGAGAGAGAGAGAGAGAGAGAATTAGAGAGTTCATTTTGTTGTTATGTTGGTTTCTTTTCTTTTTTAAGTATTAGATTTCATAGAAAATAATTAATAGGAGATTACTATAATTGTTTGGAGAATTAAATATTAAGATATCATTTGGAGGTAAAAATGTAAAAGTTTAGAGATTTTAGTTAAAGGTTTACGCCTAATGTATTAGTAAGGGCTATGGACATGTAGTGGCTATAGCACTTTAGGTTCTAGGGCGTTATAGTCTATGACATTATTATTCCTTACACTTTGTTACTACCTATTGTAAAGACCATTCTATCTTGACTCCACATAATCTCATGTCTAAATGGAGTTCCAAGTTATGAGAATCGTTGTGTAAAGGTTGTAGGCAAATCTCCACCTCTAATATGTTCACCATTTTTCCTTGTTAGTTTTTTGAAAATCATCACAATGTTTTTCTATCTTTCTTCAAAAATAAAAATAAAAAGGTTCAATTTGGCAAGAAAACACTAGGCCTCCCTTTTTCTTTTTATTTATTCTCAATGGTAGTTGTATCTTCTAAAAGCCCAATCATTACATTCATGTTGTTCAAAGATTTGTTTTCCCCTTTATGTCTTTTTGGCTTTAAGCTTTTTTAAACTCCCTTTAGAATAAATATTTAAATTCCATTCTCAAGAACTAAAATCTTCTCCCTTAATAGAAATTCCCATGTTAGTACTCGTATGCTTAGATCTTCTTTTTTTGCATAGTCTCTTTATATTGTACTATTATCCAATCTCCATACTTCGCATTGTCCTATATATCCCCTTCTATAGTCCCATTAAGTTTCTTAACCTCTATCCATTCATATTACTCACTTCTTCATTGTAGGGCCTCATTAAAGATTGACTACTCCTTTCTACCTCTAAGGGTTGATTTTCATTTGGAGTTCGTAAATTATTAAATTCTTAATTACCTTTCTCAAAACTTCTACCAATCACCACATACGCATTCAACTCATTTATGCCTTCCTTATCAATTCCAACATTTTCATTATTCTCCTTCTTCAAAGTCTCAATCTTTTCCAGATCTTTTTTACTTATGTAATTTAGTCTATTATGATTCATATAGCCATAAATTTCATAGATTCTGGTAATACCCTCATATTGAATACGTTAGCTATAATTTTTTTTATCACTAATGTATGTTTCAAATGGTTATTTATGTTTATCTACACATAGATCCTTATGAATGTCCCCCGTTCTAGACCTATGGTATAAGAATCACACCACAAAACCAATATAATCTTTTCTTCAATAGGTTAAATGATTAACAAGGAATGATATTCAATTGATAGTGCTACAACAAGAACCCATCTGTTACTAAAATAAACATCGTTTAATCCAAATGGAAATCGAGTTCCCATTTTTTTAACGTTAGATAATGTTTTACATCCGAGCTTAGCATAGGATGCACCATTACATAGGAATACTTGTTAAAAACTTCATTTAATTTGCTCATTCATCAAAAGAAAACTTTTATTTATATAATAATGGGGTTGCAACATTAGAGTGCAACTGGTTATAACTTATATGTATAATTCACTATTTAAATCAAAACATGAACAATCCTTTTCTTTTGTCATCTCCAAAATAGTAAGATTCCAACTTAGTAAAGGTTCCATCCAAAAGTCATTGACTTCAACTTATACTTTCAATATACATCTTCCCTAGTGTTGGGACCTTCATGATGTTGTTAACTTAAGGATAAAACATTTTACCCTCTCAACTATTGAAACTGAGCGAGAGTAGCTAACAAACAATATAATATAAGCAATAACACAACTAAAACATTTCAATCATAATCAGTAGGTTGATCTCCACGCATACATTTGCATAACTAAGCATTTATTGCTAGCAATGTAGTATGCTATGTTCATGCACATAGCATGCATCGGTACCAATATCTTATGGCTTTCTAATCATCATCTAGTTAGTCAACATAACTTAGCATCTGGATATAACGTACAAGAACTTAGGGTAATAAAGAGCTACCTAAGAGTAAGATTACCAACAAAATTGGATTGTGTACTGTAATCTACCAAAAGCAAAAAGGCAAAAAGGAATTGCTTGAGAGTAAGACTCTTAACTTTGTTTTACAAAATTAGACTACACATTGTAGATCACTAAATTAAACTATCAAAATAGTCAAGATGTTCGAGCAATGCGAATCTATATGATTCCAAAAACTAAGTTCATATAGTCATGATTTTTCTTAATCACTTAGAAGTCTCATTCTAAAAATTTTGACCCGTAGGTTCCTTTTATACCATGCTATATAATAATAACTCAATTATATCATTCTATAGCAACAGTCTTTAAATTTTATTCCACCTAGTTATCTAATTCTAGTTTTCGAACTTTCCCTAGTAGAAATTTAGTATTTCACTAAGGGTTCACTTAAGTGAACACCTAGAAGATTGGCTTAGTAATTATTCAACTTCCTTAATCAATACAATCATTTGCAAACACTACATCAACACCCAACATAGCAACATAACAATTTAACCAAGATATAGCTACCATTACTCAGAATCACCACATTAGCATCTACCATAGTATCATGTCAATTTAATTAAGATATAGCCATATCCATTCAATACAATATCAGACAATACAGTGTTACGAGTAGCAATATATCTATTCTAAGCATAGGTTAGATCTACTTACCTAACCTTCCTTTCTTACTTATCACATCTAAGAAAATATAAACATGGTCTTCAAATCATACTTTTCAACCATGCTTAATATCAATTACATGTCATAGTTACCGATCTTACATTATCAAACAAACACTTTAATAATATTATTCACTATTTTGCGTGTTAGGCTTATATATAGGTTTATATTAAAAAAATACATAATACATAGTATATAAGTTTGATTAATTTTTAAAAAAATCCCATAGACTCACAAAAATATGTCGTTTAATTATTGACCATGAATTACACTAAACTAGATATAACTTATTTTTATGAAAATAATAGTTTTAGCTCCAAATTTTGAAAAATTAGGGAAAATGAACAAATTTATGTGTGAGTTAAAAATTAAGTTTTCCAAATATTTATATAAACTTCCAAAAGTTAGAATACATAAGGCTCATGCATTGATTTTGTTATAAACTGATTAATCCAACAAAATAGCAAAATTACCAATTTTATCCAAAATAATTATAATAAATAGTAAACATGTTTATTTTACAAAACTATTATTACTACAATTAAATACATATATTAAGTATATTACATAAACAAATTGAGCTTGAAAAAACATCATCTAATATTTATAAAAATTAATTTAATTTTCACTCAAACAGGATATTTTCTTAAGGAACCTATATTTCCAATAATTATTTAACTAAAATAAAATTACTAAATTAATATACACCTAAGATAAGCTTAGAAAACAAAATTTCATAATTAAATAACACCATTTAGTAATTTTAGTAAATTAGACAAATTTCGACCATAAAATTGGTTTACCGAAATTCGCCAACTCTGGCTCCCACATCTTGTCGAAAAGACTAGCCATGCCACTCTCTGTTGGACCTCTAAGCCATTTTAAGTCAAGTTGTGGTTTAGTGTATAAACTACCCTAAACCAACTTAGACCTTATTTTTTATTCTATTTTTATTTTATTTATTTATATCTTTTTTCCAATTTTCTAAAATCATGTTCTTATGTTTCCAATTTTCTAAAATATAGAAAATGAATTTTAGGGTCCTATTTATAGATTTTAGAATTTTTGCGTGTCAAAAAGTGGGTTGACAGATATCATTTCTCTATTTTCTAAGCACCATGTGTTATTCTCTAGTTAATTAGGTGTTGAATTGTGTTTTCTAACTTGTATCATGCAGCCAAAATCGTTTAATGACTCATCCATTCTTTTTTTATTAATTTTTCTTATTTTGATAATTTATTATTATTGAATATATATTTAATACATATAATTCAACTTCATTTATCATTCTTATAAGCTAAATAACTTATTTCTAATATCTTATTATATCTAAAGCTCAAATTTCACGTTTTCAATAATTATCGACTTTATTGATAAATTAACTTTTTTTATCAAGTTAATTCTTTTATATAACTTATTTTAAGAAATTGACTTTACTAGGATTATTCATCTAACTTTTTTAGCTTTACTATGAATTTTGAACTAAAACAAATAATATAGCTTGGTAACTTAAATTTAGGGGCTTAGATCCTAAGGTTGGCTTATTGGCTTGAAATCCTAGGATAATACATCCTACTTTCCTTACAAAAAAGTTTCATTCTCGAAATTTCCACATTCGAAGGCATTCATGCTTGTGACATAATACTGTGCTTCCACTGCCCAACTCTAATTTCCACATCAACTCACTTTCATTGTTAAAGGTGAAATCTTTCAATATTGACTCCTATATCTTAACCTCAAATTTATCAAGTTGTGAACTTTTTATTTTGATTACTTGTCTCATTACTTCTTTCATCTTTTTTTACTATATAAGCTTAATATAGTTGATCTTATTTCACTACTGCTTTTTGTTCAAGTTGCCTTTCCATAATATCTAGTTCATTACTATGACTTCGTTAGGTTTTTATCTTAAATACCACATTCATCACATCACTATCTATCATTTTACCCTTATCACTATCATATTGAACTAACGTGTTCCTATACCATTCCTTTATTGCCATCTAAACTAGTATCTCCACTCAATCCTCATTTCATCGCTTCAGTTAGTTCAAACTCTTATATTAGTTAGTCCTATAGAACTTATAGTCATCTTTTCCATTATTTTCTTATCTATCCTACAATTGGAAAACATATCTTTTCACCTCATCCCTATCACCTATTCATTGTCTATGTCCCAATTTTTGCTTAGGATGAAGATAACAAATTCAATTTCTTCACATCTGTAGGTTTTATACCATAATCATCGCTTAATGGTCACAATTAAGATCATGGGCACTTTCTTTAGTTAACACATATATAAACAAAAATGAGTTTGATAAATCTAAACTTTCCACTAACTTAAACATCAAGGAGATAAAGAATGACTTAGACTAAGTGGACTCGGCTAGATTCAATATAAATTGACATGACTTTTGACGAAGAAGACTCAAAAGACACTAGACATTTTTCTAACTGACAATTGATACGACAAGACTCACAAAGATAGGAAATTTGACATAAAGGATACAAGAGTCATAATGGATATGAGTCTTGACAAAAAAGTCATGAAAGTCATAGATTTGCCCTGCTATTCTTGCTTATCACATATGTTAAGGGTACATGAAAGGTATACATCTCATAGTATTGTAGTTATATATCCTATTAACTTCACAAAATTTATCGTCATTTGACTCCCTAATCTCATAATTATCTACTATCTCATGAATCACATTCTCATTCCATAAAAGATTAATATCTGAATTAGGTTTCGATTATACTTCCAATAAAATTTTGATTCATTTTTAGAAATCGTTCCTGATCATCTACCTTTGACATTTTTTACTATTCCATTTATTCCAATAACAACTTTAACTTGCCTCATTATAACATGCATATCACCCTCAATATTTGCTCCTAAATGCCTACTTTCGACTTCTCTTTTGCAAGTTATTTTTCTTCTAATAACTTCTCTCAACACTTAAGTTTCCATAAATTTTCCATGATTCCCTTCTCATCAGGCCACTTAAATGCCATTACCCTTTCCTCATAGTTAACATTTGCTCAATGATTACCTTTAGTATTACATCAAATCCTTTTATAACTAAGATAACCAATTCTACAATCATCTCATGAGTATCTAGATTCACATTCCTCATCCTTCAATTTATGTTGCACCGCTTATTCTTTTTCAACAAAGGTTGTAACTATTATAGTTTCTACAGAAAGTTTATTTCTATCAATGTATTCTTTTGAAGTATACAAGTGAATTACCTTAATATCAAATAGAGTATATGTATGGGCATAACTATCTCCTATACATACCAGTTTTAAAACAATTTATGATAACTATGTTACTACTTTCAAGCATTTCTTACTTATCTACCATTAGCTACTAAGTATATATACACTAAAAGTTATCAAGTTTAGAGGTCATAACTATCACAACCTAGTCATCTTTAACTTTATCTCTCTAAATAGCGTAAGCATATACCCTACCTTACTCCATAGGCTAAGATTTTTCCCTTCTAGGTCGTTTGTTCCTATTACCCGATCTTGATCTATTAGCTTGGTTTTGTTGCTAAACTAGTCTCTCCTATTGCTGTCTTACACAATGTTGAATAGTATGCCTTCACTAATGGCACTTGTAATAATACATACCTTTTAAATCAGGATTTTCACAGTGCTTAGCTTAATGTCCAGTTTCACCATACCTATAACACTTTCCTTTCAATTATGGGCATTCCTAGGCTTAATGCTCATCATTATACCTCCAATAAGGTTATATTTTTGGTAAGGGCCTTCTACTTCCTTTTATGGATTGAATGAACTTCTTTTTTTTAGCTAGATTACTTTTATTACTAGAACCAACAACTAACTTCCTTTTCATATTCTCAATCTCATTTATGGCCCGTCAAAGATTACAAACTTGTTCAATCAAATAAGTTTCATTGACAACATCATTATATCTTTCCACCCTACTCCTCTTTAGCTCTACTTAGTAATAAAGATCAAATCTATCCTTAAATTGCTTAACTTTAGAAAGCTCATTCAAGGTTGTCAAACTCATGATTCTATGTAAAATCGTTAGAGGATTAGTGAAATCGGAATGTGAAATTAAAATGTAGAAACGTAAGTTTCTCCAAACTATGTAAAATAGTTGTAAAAAACTATGGAGATATTTATAGTAGTTATTTAAAACTTAAAATACATGATGAAAATACAAAAATGAAGAGATTAAGTTGTTTTTTCATAAAAAATTCTTGATACTATATAATTATACTTGTGTAGAAGAAGGATAAATAAAGTCGAAACTAAACTTTTTCCATTATTTTCTTTTGAAAAAAAAAATAATAAACAAAAGAGAATAAAATATTTTAATTCATTTCATATTATTAATGATATAAACTAAATTATATAGTTTTTTTAATCATTTCTATTAGAGCAAAATCCCAGATGAAGGATATGCACATAAAATAAGGGACTAAGAGAAAGAAAAAGAGGAAAATAAAATAAAATAAAATAGGCTATGGAAGATGATGTAATGCCTTAATAGTTGATGGCTTGTAAAAAATATTTTTATTTTTTAATCCATTCAATTTAGATATATAGAATTGGTAAATTCGGTTAAAAATGTAAGTTTCCACCAAGTTTATGTGTAAAATTGGTTAAAAACGTAAGTTTTTATATGAAAAAAAGTTTATATACGAGTTAACTCGAAAAAACTTCTTAAAATTATATACCTATAGAATCGAATGGATAGACTCGTGATTTTGACAACTATGACCTCATTATTCTGTACAGATTTAAGAGCAAACTTCAATAACCTATTAGATTCCCTCTTGTACTCTTCAATTGTCTTGTACTGCAACCTTAGCTTTTAATACTCTTCACACATTTGTTCTCAGGAAAATAGTATTCTAGAAAAGTATCTTTAAATGTAGCCCTACCTATAGGTTCTATTAAATTTCGTTTCTTTGCCTCCTTCCAATTACTTACATCTCCATCTAACAAAATAACAGCTATCTTAACTTTCTTATTTTCCTCAACCTCATGAATTTCAAAGGCTTTCTCCAACAAGTCAATCCACTTTTCTACCACTAAATGATTAGTGTTTTTCTGTTAAATGTTTTCACTATTTGCTACATCAAAGCAAACATATGTTCATCTCCACCACCTCTTGCCAATGCAACTCTAAACTGTTATGCTAATTCCTCCACATGTCATGGCTGCTCAAGGTTACGTTGAGCCTATTGTGGTAGCTCCTCTCTTTGCTCCTTAGATACTTGACTCATTAGTAATATTTCACGCTCCTTATGAATCACCTTTCTAAATAAACATCACATAAAATTTTGTAGATAACTACTATAGTCATTTAGTAAGTTATGACTCTTTACTACCTAATTACGCCATACATCTCACATGTGCCTAAAGGTTATGGTCCATAATTAATACTTTGATACCATCTATAGGATGTCACATCTTAATATAACATAGGATGCACCATCACACAATAATAACAATTAAAAACTTAACTCAATCTACTCATTCATGAAAAGAAAAAATTTATTTATATAATAATGGGTTGTTACATCGAAGTTCTGTTGGATATTTGGCTGTAACTTATATGTACAATTCACTATTTACATCAAAACATGAACAATCCTTTTCTTTTGTCACCTTCAAAATAGTAGAATTCCTGACTTAGTACAGGTTCCATCCAAAAGTTACAAACTCTGACTTACGCTTTCAATATACATCCCCCCTAGTATTAGGCCCTTCATGATGCTATTAACTTGAGAATAAAATATTTTATCCCCTCAGTTATTAAAGCCAAGTGAGAGTGGATAACAAACAATACAATATACCTAAGATTACAACTGAAACATTTCAATCATAATTAGCAAGTTTAGCTCCATACATTTATTAGCCCAACTAAGCATTTATTGTTAACAATGTAGCATGTTATGCTCCTCCACATGTGATGCATTGGTATTGGTATCCTATGTCTTTCCAATCTACATTCAGTTAGTCGACATAGCTAAGCATCTAGATATAACATCTAGGATCCTGAGGTAATAAGGAGTTACTTAAGAGGAGTGCCAATCAAATTAGACTATACACTGTTGTTTATCAATATTAAAAAAGCAACAAGGAGCTATCTAAGAGTAGGATCCCTAACTTTGTTTTACAAAATTAGACTACACATTGTAGTTCACCAAATCAAACTATCAAAATATTTAAGATGTTTGGGTAATGTGAATTTATATGCTTCCATAAACTGAGTTTATAAAGCCATGATTTTTCTTGATCACTTGAATGCCTCATTCTAAAAATTTTGACCCATATGTTCCTTTTATGCCATGCCATGCTATGCTATGCAATAATAACTTAATTATATCATTCAACACCATCAATCTTTAAATTTTATTCAACATAGTTATCTGATTCTAGTTTTCAAACTCTCCCTAGCATAAATCTAGTATCTCACTAAGGGTTCACTTAGGTGAATACCCAAAAAATTGGGTTAACAATCATTCATCTTCTTTAGTTAGTACAATCATTCATAAAAACCATATCAATACCCAACATAGCAACATAACAGTTTAACTAAGATATAGCTACTGTCATTCAAAATCACCACATTAGCATCGACAATAGTATCATTTCAATTCAATCAAGATATAACCATATCCATTCAATCCAGCATTAGACATCACACAATGTTATGAATAGCTATATATTTACTTCAAGCATGGGTTACATCCACTTATCTAGCATTAAGAGTAGTGCAAAATCCTAAATTTCACCACGTGTTCCTTCCATACTTATCACACCTAAGAAAGCATAAATACTGTCTTTAAATCAACTACAGGTCAAACCCAAACTATTACAAGGTTTCATTACTGTATTTTTAAACTTCATCAAACCATATCTTATTTATTCCTTGTCCAATTTCAGTAAACTTTATATTGTCACACTCATTGTTTTGATTACTATTAATATATCTTAGGGAACAAGATTGATCAATATTGTTAAAAGCCCAAAAATACCCTTTCCTACTATCGTCTCAACTGTATTTTATCGTAACTTCATAATTAACTCGACTAGTCCTTAAGCCTAAACTAGAAGTCCTAAAATTTTATACTTTGCAACCATTATCAATATCAAGTACAAGTTATAGTTACCAATCTTACATTATCTAACAAATACTTTAATAGTATTATTTACTATTTCGTATATTAGGCTAATATATAGGTTTATACTAGGAAAATACATAATAAATTGTATACAAGCTTGATTAATTTCACAAAAAAATCCTATAGACTCATAAAACTATGTAGTTTAATTATTGACCAAAAGTTACACTAAACTAGCTATTACTAATTTTTACGAAAATAGTAGTTTTAGCTTGAAATTATGGAAAATTAGGGAAAATAAATAAATTTATGTGTATGATAAAAATTAAATGTTCTAGATATCTTTATAAACTTCCAAAATTAAGAATATGTAGGGTTCATACATTGATTTTGTTATAAACTAATTAATCTAACAAAATAGCAAAATTACTAGTTTTATCTAAAATAATTATAATAAATAGTAAATATGATTATTTTCCAAAATTCTTGTTACTTAAATTACGTACATATAATGAGTGTATTACATACAAAAATTGAGCTTAAAATAACATCATTTAATATTTATAAAAATTAATTCAATTTTCTCCTAAACTAAGCATTTTCTTAAGGACCTTATATTTACAATAATTATTTAATTAAAATAAAATTACAATATTAATATAAACCTAAAATAACCATTGAAAACAAAATTTCATAATTAAATAACATCATTTAATAATTTTAGAAAATTAGACAAATTTGGTCGGAAAGTTGGTTTACCTAAACCAATTGCCTCTAGGCACTCTCCAACCACCACATCTTATCGAAAAGACTAGTCACACCACCCTTTGTTAGACCCCTAAGTTGGTCAAAGTCAAGTTGTGGTTTGGTATATAAATCGCCCTAAACTAACTCTAACCCTATTTTTGTTCAATTTTTATTTTTTTTCTTAATTTTCTAAAATTATGTTCTTGTATTTCTAGGTTTCTAAAATGTTGCAAATGATGTTTGGGGTCCTATTTATAGATTTTAGATTTTTTCCCTGTCAAAAAGTTGGTTGACATGTCATTTCCCCATTTTCTAGGCGCTATGAATCATTCTCTGGTCAATTAGGCGTTGACTCATGATTTCCAATTTGTATCATGCTACCACATTGGTTTGATGACTCATCCATTTTTTTTAATTAATTTTCCTTATTTTAATAATTTATTTTATATATTTAATACATATAATGCATATCATATGTAAATATACATATATTATATATATAATTCAACTTTATTTATCATTTTTATAAGTTAAATAACTTATCTCTAATATCTTGCTATATCTAAAAGATTGAATTTCATGTTTTCAATAATTTTTGGCTTTATTGATAAATTGATATTTTTCTCAAATTAATCATTTTATATAGTTTATTTCAAGAAATTGACTTTACTAGGATACTTCGTTTAACTTTTCTAGCCTTGCAATGATGTTTGAATTAAACTAGATAACATAGCCTGATACCTTAAATTTAAGGCTTATATCCTAGGGTTATCATATTAGCACAAAATCCTAAGGTATTACATAATGTCCATTAATGAACCAAGATCCATTTAGCAACCCATTGAAAATCCATGTTAATATCTAGTGAGATTAGAAAAATCCACAATCTTGCATGTATTAATTTAAGGCTCCTAATTAATCTCCACATTTTCTAATTTTCTCAATTGTTAACTTGAATCTAAGGTTTAAACCCATCTCCTTAGTAATAAAAGTGTATTGCCATGGTGTACATAGGGCATCTCTTTTGTCCTTTGAGAATTTGACATAACAAACTCCTATATCTGCCTCTTTACTCAATAGCTCTTCCTCTTCTAGAACATTTTCCATATCATGCTCCATTTTTCCTTCATCAAATGCTACAATAAAACAAAATTTTTCATCTGCTTTCGAAAGATTTGTTAGGACTATATCTCAAGATGAATTTTATTTGGTATATCATTCTTAGATCTAGAATTCTCATTAGAAATTTATGATTTTGATATATGATCATATTTAATGACTAGATGTTTCTGACTCTTGATCGATCGATAGCTATTTTCGTCCTTTAACACTAAAAGGGAGGTGCTCTTATGGTTTCTGTTGAGATAAGATTTGTTTGAATATTGTGAAGAGTCCATGAGCTAAGTGGAAATTTCAAGTGGCCAATACAATCTGTATGCAACCATGCAGACATTTCATTTATACCATCTAGACGGTTGCTACAAAATTGGCATACCAATATATTTTCTATTTATATATGGACTTGAACTCCAACCAACCTTTGTTATGTTATATAGCTTATATATGTTGTCTATTGGTCCTTAAGATCGTTTTTAGTTATCTCTCTTTGATTGTGTACTGACTTTAGATTTTGGCTATCGGCCTTTATATGTGTTTATGCTATCTCGTATGAACCTTGGCTACTTAGATGTATGGAATATCTTGTTACAATGAGAAATTGGCTACTATCTTAAGAATTATTGTGCATCATATTGCTTAGTTACATTGGCTATTGAATTATGTTCTTTTGATGGTGGCATACCCTAATGCTTAAGTTGATGTTATGCTAGATTTCTTACTTGCTTTTCTCTTCCTCTTTACCATCTAGAATCTCCTCTTTTTTCTTTTTCTTTTTTTTTTGTGAGATCATAAAATTGAAGAGATTGGTTGGTTAATAAGTATCAAATTGAAACATGAAGTTGAATTAGCTATCTTCTAAAATGAAGATTAAATACTTTCAACTTGCTCTAATGTTGACTCTCTCATAAATATTCTCAAAGGAAATCTTTTATAACTAATGCCTCATTAAGGGGGAGTATCATATTTAAGGGGAGTTTGTTTTGTAAGGTTTTGTCCTCATCAAAAAGGGGGAGATTGTTGAACCAATAGGTTCTTATGTGTGATTTTGATGCGAAAAAACCATGCAAGTTATGTTAAATTACTCACTGATTATGAACCTCTTTGCAAAGCTTATAAAAACATGGTTAATTTGATAAAGGACTTAAATTATCTTTCACTATGTTTTGCATGATATCTTTGTAATGTAACTTGATTACATTGAGTTTGAAATTCTTGAAAGAAGTAAAAGGGATTAGAATGTTTGTTGTATCTTAGTGTATGCTATTTAGCTGTTTTGGTATAAATTGTTCGGTTGGTTGCTATAGATTAATGGTAGGCGATGGATTGAATGGCTAGTTGTCCCTAAACCGTCTGGCTGATTGCTGCAAATCAGTGGTAGGTGATGAACTATGTGGCTAGTTGTCACTAGACTATCTGACTAGTTGCAGTAAATTAGTAAGCTATGTTGGACCATGTGATTGGTAACCTAAAGACTGTTCGAATGGTGAACATATTTGAATGGACTGTCCAGCTAGTCCTACTTGAATCGTCTAGCTGGTTTACACAGAAAAGAGCCATTACAAGGCATTAAATGAAGAGAGAAGTGGACCAATGGTTGGATTTTCCTAAGAGGCTATAAATACAAATTATTGGCTAGTTAAAGGACAAGAAATAAAGCTAGAAATCTATAATTATTCTTTTTGTTCACTTACTCTTTGTCTTGTATACTTAATTTGCTAAATCATTTGTAAAACCATAGTATAGTGCAAAGTGATTTATACTTTCAAGAACTTTGAGAGAGTACACTATACTTGAGATTGAGTCTATTTTGAGAGTTATTGTGATCAAGAATCTTCAAAAATCAAGATTGTGTGAGTTTTAAGTGTGAAACTTATATAATCAAGTTTATATGTATGTAGCTCTTGGAGCTTGGATTGAGAAATTAATAAAGTGGTATGAAATCCTCGATTGGAGGCATTGTGTATCCATGGAGAGTAGGCAGTAGTCTGAACTCAACATTAAATTTAGGCTTAATTTTCTCTATCCTTATCTCTTTTATTTTCTGCACTTATTATTATTTTATTACTATCTTGATTATACTCATCGATGCTTTATTGTATCAGTATAGCATTCATTTAGTTACTTAAATCAAGAAATTGGTATTAAATTAAAATTTGGGCATTAAACTTTATTCACTCCACCTCTTGAGTTCCTAATGTAGTTCTTCATTTTCCATTTTTTATTTATACAATGCATGCATGGTTAATTGCTGTACATATTTAAAAGGATAAATATTTATCTTTCTTTTGCTCTTATAAGTTATTAGATTTTCTTAAACATCATAATAGGGATGAGATTCCCTAACTATAACAAATATTTGTGAAGAATTATTATTTTGTGTATTTTATAATTTTTAGGTGCTTTTATGTTTTTTATTAGGCTTTGCATTGTTTTATTTAGTTTTTGCAATTTAGTATTTGTCGATAATAGTTAATTACCTAATTTCCCTAAGGTTGTTAGGGTTAACTATAAATACTCTTGTTATTATCCTATTCAGTTCAATTTAGTTGACATTATTTTTAGAAACCTTAAAGAGAGCGTTTTCTTATCTTTTTGTAGAACTTATTAATTCTTTTGAATTGTAGCATTCAAATTCTTTCTTGTTTGATTTATTTCATAATGTCTTTGATTTATTGAATTAAATTAAACAAAACCCTTTTGTTTATTATAGTTGTGGCATCAATCTAACTTATCAATTAAAATCAACAAAAGAAAACCCTAGTTTTATAAATTTGACCGTAGCATCATCGACTTATTAGTTATATTAATTGTTCGTATCACTTTTGGATTTCAACCTACCTTAATCCAAAAGCACCAAAAACATTCAATTTCAACACCCTAGTCAAGGATTCTCCTCATAATTCATAAAAATTAATTTCTAATGAGTTCTAACCATATCATCTTGATACCAAAGCTTGGGTTACACATAACATAGTGTTTATTTACTTGTTTGTTGGAGCTTTGAATATTCATAAAGAAAAATTTGCATTATAATCGGAAGATTAGTTAGATATATGAGAATTAATCGATTTGAATAGTGGCAAGTCGAAGTCTCTTATAACTCTGGTAGAATGTCAATTGAAGATTGAAAATAAGTTTGGTCAAATCTTGTTAGCAGTAAGAGGTCTTTCATAGTGTACAAAGAATTTAATGTAATAGAATTTGTTGTCATCTCAATAGTAAGCGACAGCTCTTAGAGATCTTATTGATAGTGCTCGCAATCTTATAGGTTTTCTTAAGTGTAATAATGGAAGTGGTGGTGACAATTGAGTTGCAAAATGAGAGGAAGATATTGCTTAGGAAAGGGACTTGAACAAGGGTATTTATATGGGTAATCATAAAGTTAATGTAAGAGCACGAGTTGCTAAGCCAGGTAATGATTAAGCTCATAGCGGTTTAGGGTATGTAATATATAATGATTATGATGTACATAAGCTTAGATCACTGGATTTAGACTCAATCAAATTTAAAATTCCTTAGTTTGATAGGTTTGGTAATATAGATGACTATTATGATTATTTAGTGGAAACTGAATTAGTTGTAGGCTATCATGTAAAATATGAGTGGGACGTGATCCTTAATAACCTACTATTAACAAAAGCCAATGTCTTGGGGTCCCTGGAACTTATGATGACTAAATTGAAAACGCATTTGAGTGTTATGGCTATACAAATGATGTTAAGGTTAGATTATGTAATACCCCTTACCTGCTAGGAGAAAGAACTGTAATCATCGAGGTGCCTTTTGATATAGCGGCTTAGAGTACGTCAAAACTCTAAAGTTAAGTGTGTTCAGGCTGGATAGGTGATCTCTTAGGAAGCTACTATACCGGAGGATCAAATCACGTGGCGTTTCACGCTAAAGCAAATAATACCTCGATAAGAGGAGTTCTAATCAAGTCATTACATGGTGGTATCAAAGCAATCCACCAGTTAGAAGGGAAAACCTTGGTGGCGGTTTTGGACTTATATAAAGAAATTGACGAGAATGTCAGTTTTATAAGGGGGAATACCATTATATGGTAGGAGAAGAAACTTTAATTATCAAGGCATCTTTTGGTGTAATTCTTAGAGAACATTGAAACTCTAAAGTTAAGCGTGCTCGAGTTGCATCAATCTTAAGATAGGTGACCTTTTGAAAGGCTATCACACTAAGAGACAAAATTGTACGACATTCCATGCCAAAACAAATAATAACTCTATGAGAGGAGTTTTGCCTAGGTTTTTACAGATTGGTTGTAGTTGAGTTTACAAGATATGCTCAACTTTAGTAGAAGAATGTTCTGAGTGAATGCAAAGGATAACTGAATTTTTAAGAAGAGACGCGGACATTAATGGAGCAGTGATTCATACCATCTTATTATCGCTAAGAATTATGCATGAGAATGCAAACTTTACAATGTAGCAATAAAAGCATAGAAGAGTACGTTGAGGCATTTAAGATGATGTGAATCAAATGTGATATGTGATATGGTAAAATCTCCCAAAAACATTATAGAACTTTTCATCACTTGGTTAAAGTATGAGCGTTCTTGTGATATTGAGCGTTAGAGGCCTATCACTTTAGAGGATGCCATGTAGGTTCCAATCATCATTGAGAGATAGATGAAAAGAATGCCATAAAAACTTCAATTAAACTCTAATGCTTCTACTTTTGTAAAATCTAGCAAATTTGATGAAAATATAAGAGTGTACGAAAAATTTGAGTAGGTTGTTGAGTAAAAAGCTGACAAATATGAAGAGAAAGGGAAATCTCCAACTGTAAGTTATTTGGACGTGCAAAATACTTAGGTTTCTCAAAGCAAGAGTAATCAGGGCTAAATACTTTAAGTGTTTGGGATATGGATACACTAATTCATAGTGTCTAAGTTGTAGAGCATATGTTATCAAGAGTGAAGAGGTAATTAAGGTTATAGAGAGGATATAGAGAGTGAACATGGAGAAGGGGATTGATATAAAGGTTAAACCAATAGAGGATGAATGTGTTCTTATTACATGTGTTAGTAGGAAGATATTGAATATTAGTCCATCAACTGAGATAGAACATAGAGAAAATATTTTCCATATGAAGTGTTATGTAGAGGATGTGATTTGTTCAATTCTTATTGACAGCAATATAGTAGCATTGAGAATGGAAGAGAAGTTAAAACTACTTACTACTATATATCTAAATCCCTCTAAGCTTTAGTGGTTAGGTGAGAAGGACAATGTTAGGATAGGAAAATGAGTGAAACAAATATCCATGCCTAGCTATTATGTGGATGCGATTGAATGTAATGTGGCACCGATGAATGCTTCACATATTTTACTTGTACAACCTTAGTTATTTGATAAGGACGTCACCTATCATCATCATGAGAATACCTATTCATTTAAGGAAGATGGAAAAAAAGGTTAAGTTATACTATGAGTCCACTAGAGTTTAGCAATACATATAAGGAGATAGCTAGTAAAAAGAAGAAAACTCTACAAATGATGCAGTAGGATGTATGGCATGAGCATAGTGATTTGGATGGTGATATGACATTTGATAGTAGAGTTACTAATAAGAGACTTCCTACAGTTAGTGTAGAGATGCTCTCGGAGTTGTTAGTTCAAAGAAAAGATTATTTACTACCATCAGATTCTGTGGATCTAAAACAGCAAGTTGCTCAAGATTTGAGGATGAATCTTTCCTAAATATAGGGAAGTTGTAGGAATTAGATTCTCTAATTTGGACAAAATATCTATGAAGATTTATTATTTTAGTAATTTTTAGGTATTTTTATATTATTTTATTAAGCTTTACATTATGTTATTTAGATTTTTGCAATTTAATCCTTGTCAATAATCATTAATTACCTAATCTTCTAAGGGGTTGTTAGGTTTAGGATGCTTAAATTAGTTTAGTTGACATTATTTTTAGAAACCTTAAGGAGGGAGTTTTCTTGTCTTTTCCTATAACTTATCAATTCATTTGAAGTTTGGTTTTCAAATTCTTTCTTATTATGTTTGTTTTATGGTATCTTTTACTTATCGAATTAAATTAAACAAAACCCTTTTGGTTTAAATTAGAATAAAAAAAGAAAACTCTAGTTCAATTAATTTGATTGTAGCATCACTAAGTTATTAGTTAAATTAATTTTCCATATCCCTTTTAGATTTTAGCATTCCTTAATCCAAAAGCACTAAAATATTCAATTTCAACACCCTAGTCAACAATTTGTCTCGAAATTCATACGAATAGATTTCTTATGAGATCTAATCATATCACATCAATTCCCACAATTACCTTCTACAAAATAATTAACATTTTCTTAAAGGGAAAAAAGAAACCTACAAGGTTAAGGAAGTCTAACTTCAGTTTTTCAATATAAAAAACGCTTCCTTTACAATCTTCTCTTCTATCTCGTCTAAGTGATATAAAATCTCTTTACGTTAATATTTCATCTAAATGATAGGGGTAACTACAATGTTATGAAGTGGGGTTGGGTAGGAGAGGTAGGGGTGGGGGGTGGTTGGGTAGCATGGGAGAGATGGTTAGAATAAATTAAATTTGAAACAAAATATAAAGTAAATAATAAAGAGGGGATAAAAGAATGTACATGTATTATGTAGTTTACATTTACTTAATAGCTTACTATTATATAATATCCTTATTTACGTATTATGGGTTTATGTACAATAAATATCAATAATACATTTAGGGAAATTTGAAAGAATATTAGGGATAAAAAATGAATGCACTAAAAATGAGGCAAGATATAATGTAAACTCAAGATGAGCAAGATTATGCCTTAACACTGTATTTGCATGAAGAGAAGGAATTAGGAAGGAAGGAAACTAAGAGGAAAAATTTTAAAAAGAAAGAAAATGAAGGGTGTTGGTTGTTGAATTCTCTTATAGGATAGTATTAGGCTATTAAGCTCAACTCTAGGTCTTTAAATCTTCAATCTAGGCTCAAGGAAATCAAATCCTTGCAAGAGCATGTAAAAAAGGTCTCCAATATAGACGTACTGACGCTTAAGTTAGTGAAATAGTAAAAAGGTAGATTGATAGTATTATTAGACATCGTGCGTACCGAAGAGTCTGTGCCCTTATTTATAAGGAACAAGTCTATGATTTGTTAAGAAGGATAAACTATGGTTTATCTTTGAGTTTAGGAAAGTATCCCAAGATAGATTAGGCAACTACTTCTTAAAAGGGCAGTTTAGTTTTAATAGGTAATTGTCAAGGTGGTTACACTAATTTGGTAAGTAATGCTTACGTTTAGTGAAATAAATCAGGAAACTCATTCACCATACTGATTTTGGGAGTTTAGTATTCTTAGCCATTAGCGGCTAATTAACATATGCATAAACCCTTACATTCCCCTCTAACATAACCCTAACCCCTCCTACACCCGCAACACTACCCCCCTACCTTTAGCATTATTAGGAGGAGTTTAGCAAAGAAAGAATGATAGGAATCAATCCCTAATGATCTATAAGCCAAGGCTAACCTATCTTAAGCTAATGCTGACCTTCCAAAAGCTAAAGTCGACCTATCTTAACCCGAGGCCAAATTATTTAAAGCCAAGGTCGAATAACTTTTGCTAATGTTGAGCTAATACCAAAAGACTGAAGGGGAAGGAAAGAAGCTACTTGGTCCCATGTCTGTCGTCTGTCAAGAAGCTGAAAAACCACGTAGCTAAGCATTCGAGGCCAAAGAACAGCTCGACACAGCACAGGAAAGTTTGCACCAAGTAATTCACAGGTACAACGACTGTGGGCCAACCTCATTAGGAGCTTAGACAAGCACAATAAGACTCCCAAGCATCCCACTCCAACTTTAACATCTAACTGCTAACCAGCCCCTATTGAGGCCCACAGATAGCTCAGATGACTATATGTTGACCCTTTGTTAAGTGCATAGTTTTGTATACTTTGTAAACATTTTCCTTATTTTGATTGTGGGTCATTCCTTAGGGTTTAAGGCCTTGTACATTATTTATAGTTTTGCTACTAGGGCTTTAAAACTTACTATAAATAGCAACAATTGTAATCAGCAGACATAAAGAATAAGATAGAAGAGAGTATTCCTGCAGGGAATTACACTTGAATGTTCCTTATGGATGTAAGGACATTCTTAAGGCCCTTTGAGCTAGCTTTTCAAATTATTGAGTATATTTTACTCCTTAATATCTCATGTTCTTATCAACCTTACCTTTAAGATTGTGGTGAACCATTCGTTTGAGCACGTTAGTTAGTTCCATATAACCCCTCATTTGAAACTTGAGTGACATTTAGCGTTCATGAGTTACATCGAACCCTATTTTAAGCTCAACCCCTAATTGTGTTGTGTCTTGGTGTATGATATCCATACACATTAACAATTAAAAACCCCTTACACATCCCCTCCCTCATTCCACTTAAACATTGAATATCCATCCATGGTTCATACCCACTATGTATTCATGGATTTGCATCAAAGAATGTGTATAGTTATTATCAAGGACTAAAGCAAAGTCATGACAATGCCCCTATGCCAATGTGCTATAGTTGGAGGTCCTTGGTGGTTTGGAATATGAAGTTGAGGAAGTCAATGGTTCGGGATTAGAAATGGCATATCTTTTCAAAATTTGGCAATTCCATCAATTGTTACTATCAAAGTGGTAGACATCACCCATTTAAACTTCCCATAATTGACACTTCATCTTTCCACTCATTTGTATATATAAAAAGGGGAATGCTCTCTCATTTCTCATTTTTATTTCTTTTCCACTATTTTATCTTTGCACCAATTTTTAAATTTCTTATGTTTTTATAAGAACAACTAATTATGGCAAACTTAAGTAATTTATCTTCTTCTACCACATTTCAAGAAATAGAGAAATATGAGGTATCAACTAGTAGGGGTACTACTTACTCCTAACAAACGCATAAAGTGGTAGCACTAGTGAAGGCAAGAGAAGCTTCCTTAATAATACTATAGAAGAAAGATGGAGCATGATCAGGGTAATTCCTCATGACAATCATCTGAACGATGGGGAGGAGAAAAATGAAGTAGATGTTGTATATACAAAGATTAGTGAGGGGATTAGCGTAGATGATGTTGTGAGTGGGATTCTTACTCATGAAGTAATTTATGTTGGAAGACAATGTCTTACTAAATAGAAAGTTTATTTAGGTGTTAGAGAATGTGTGGCTACACTAATTAGGTTAGAATAAGCATTCTACTTTTATTACATTCATATGGAGTTTAGGTTGAGATTGTCATTCTCTCAATTTGTTAAGGAATCTTTATCATATCACCACTTGTGTTCAGCAAAATTGGCGTTGAACTCAATGTGCAACCTCATAGCATTCGAGGCTTTATGTAAGTGGTTGGTGTATAAGCTAGCTCCTCAATTGTTTCAATACTTTTTTTATTTGAAATAGGATAAAGAATGGTGGTATTACATTTCTGCATGGCCTAATAGGAAGATTATGTATAGTCCAACGTTAAAGGTGCATAACTGGACACCTCGTTATGTGGTTATTAGGTCATAGCAAGGATTTGACTTTTAGACAAAGTGGACGAGGCCAATACATATTAATACAAGTGACTTTCTATGGGAGAGTGATCAAAAAGGTAGAAAGGAGATCCTAGACTTGTTTTAGAAATATTAGAGGAGAGCATTTGATGTAGTGGAGTTTGAAGATAAGAACTTATAAGGGAAAGATATCTTGCAGATCGTATATGTAGGTTACTCGTAGGTTGTGTAGATGTCTGCTGCTGTTTTATTAAGTTGATGCTTTACATGGCAACAATAGGGAATGTGAAAATGGTAAGCACTTAACTTAGTGATTATGTTCAACATTGACAAGTTTGTATTGTTTTTATAAGTTAGAAGACGGCTCTTCCAAATGTGGCACAATTTCTTAATAAGTTTAGGAAGAGTAAGTTTACTGTAGAGAAGGAGAACCTTTGGTGAGGGGGAGATTATAGGTAACTAAGGGGGATGCAGTTAGGGTAGCAAGAAAACCTTTGGTGAGGTACGTTCACCTATAAAGGCTGCTTTAAAGGTGCCATAGGAACAAGGCTAAAGTGAAAAGAGGGTTGAAAATAAGAAAGAGATGAGGAGTTATGTGAAGAATGCTTGGGTGCAACCTATAGAAGATGTTGCGAACTGTGACCAAGAACAGACAAGGCTAGTCAATGAATGGATCCATGCTTATAGATAGCTCAAAAAGGGTTAATGGGGAAAGTAGAAAGGGTGAAAAATGAAGAATGAAAACAATAAGCAAAACCCACCGATAGCTCCAAAGGATATGATACACCAATGGAACTTCGGAAGACTCATAGCACAATTCAATATCATGTACGAATTGGTCCAATGAGGTTACTCGCCACCTAACTTTGCTTAAGGGAATGATAAGAGTGATGTCAAGAGCAAACAACAATGTTTACATAAGAAAGAAAGTACTCAAGTGTATTCAAGGTAATTTGATGTGTTACAACTACAAGTACAAAGGTATTTATACCCGTAAGTTAGGGCAACTTATCCAAAAGGGAAAAGAGAATAAGGGCATTTCCTATAAAAGTAAAGTACATGATACAAAAGGGTAAAAATAAATATACAAGAAAAACAATCATTGGTGCTATAAATTCTACATATGATACTATATACATAGCGATGTTGTTTTGGCGAGGTTGTTAAGAGATGTGGACAAAAAGTACAGACATATGGGATTGTCCAATCAAGGATGGCTTAGTTAGTTTAAATTCTCTATGTCTTGGCTTCTTGACAAGGATGATGTCGAGTGATAGATCGGTATGGCACTAAAGTGTAATCATCAACTCGGCATACCATAGAGTAATGGGCGGTCATACAATATGACATTAAAGGTAACTTAGCAAATAACTACTCGGCCTCGATAGGGGTTGGTTAGAACAAAAGGATTCGTTGTTCTAGCCCCTCTAGTCTTCGGGCTCGGCTACGGGTCAGAGGTCCCATAGCATGATTCCCATTATTCCTTTTAGGTTTTTTTGGATTTGGGATCAAATCTGAATGGTGTTCGCTCATTTCTCTATTAAGGTGATATGGAAAGAGATTATAGTTTGATCTTAACCTTCTTGCCTTAGATATTGTAAACATAATTTTTGACATTAGTTAGACTCGAAGAGCTTGATTGGCCTATAGTAGGTCCACTGACAATAGTGTTGATTACTCCATTGGATGCTCTGTTAGAACTTCTATCCCTTGCATTTTTCCCAATAACAGCTAGCCAAGTGTCATTCTCATGTTCCTTACATCTCCTTCGAGACAATCTCTCAATATTCATAGCATCAGACGCTAAGAGCTTACGTAAATGCCCATGTTGAATTGCATCATCAATTGCATTCTTCAGTTGGATGCATTCATCTATATTATGACCTTTGTCATGATGAAAATCGTAGTACTTATTGGAATTTCTCCTTGAGTGATTTCGTCTTATTCTTTCCAATCACTGTAGAATGCCTCTCTACCTTTGTTCCTCCATCAATATGTTTAAAATTAGATGATTGACAAGTATGTAAAATGAATATGTTGGAATCCTTAGTCTCTTTCTTTCGAAATTTGAAATTTAATCATCATATGTCTCAAGTTTATCTTTTGCACTTCTCCTCTTGTCATTTCTCCTATCTCCTCTGTTTTATTCGGCTTCTCGCCGAGCCTTTATATTATCTTCTTGTTAAATGTATGAGGTGACCTTGGCTTTGAACTCAGCAAAAGTTCTTAGCTTATCCTTTATGAGAGACTTAAAAAAGTTTCCATGTGATTTAACTCCATCAATTATAGCATTGAGGGCCACACTCATGTCTAATTCTAGGATTTGGACCATCTTAACCATAAACGTAGCCAAGTAATCTCTAATTGACTCATCTGATCTTTGTTTTATTATGTTAAGGATTAAATAATCCTTAATAAGAAGTTTACTTGCAAGGAAGTACTGAAGAAACACTTCAATTAGTTCTTCGAAATAGTAAATGGTGTTTAGTTTCAAATGTTTTAACCATGTTCTAGCTACATTCCTTAAGGTTAAGGGAAAAGTTTAATAGGATACTTTATCACTCAAACCATGCAACTTAACCAATGTGCAGTAATACTCCAAATGATCTTTTGGATCTTTCATCCCATCATAAGTTCCAAACTACAACAGTTTGATGTGTCATGGTATCACTTCCTCCAAAATCTTGAGAATAAAAGGGCTCTTCTTAATTTGGAAATGCTTACTCATTATAATAGGGGTGCCAACGTGCGAGGGCCCAACATGATGCACCTACTACGATTGCTTACCCTTATCAGTTTTCTTAAGAGTCGAAGCCAGAGGTCCCACAGTAACCTCGGCTTACTTTTTTGGCAATTTAGGTAAATAGAATGAATCATCACTATTCACAACGTCATTATCGTCATACTCCTTTTTTTTTATTTGGGTAAACACTATTATGAAGAAGATTAAGGATCTCTTCATGTCTTTTGTTTAGTTCTTGGTTTTCTTTGGCCAAGTCGAGGCAAAGTTGCTCTAACTTAGCCAAGTGTTGTTTGTTAGCATGCCTACTTCCCCCTTAGAGGTGCTAGGAAGAAGTATCAGCACTTACACTTTTAGTCATCTTAGTTTTCGCCATATAGGTATGTTTGAGAAAAAACAGATGGTGCCAAATGTTGTTGGTAGAGTTTGGTAATTGGAATTATCCTATAAAGAAAGGAAAATCTCTTGGTATCGAGGCTAGTCCAATAGAACCTCTCCAATACCTAAGTTAGTGAATGAGAGTAAGGGAAGTTAAGTGAGTGGTAAGGAGTTCTCAGATGTCTCTTATAGTGTTTCTTTCCTGTATTTATAAGCGAATGTCGTGTCTAAAGTAGCAATTATTGGAATGATTAATGAGACATATGGAGGCCTCTTGATCAAATATATTTCAGAAATGTAAGGAAAGTAGGCAATTATGTAATATAACCGTGTTAGGTGATAATTGTTTACACCACTTTACTTAATTTAAATTAGATGCTGGTTTACATTACTTGGCATTAGCTGAGAATAGAATTACTCATCATGGTAATTTTATTGGGTACGGCTAGGATTAGAGTCTCTTATCATGTAAGTAGCCGAGTAGTTGAGTGATGGAAATTCAATTATCAACACCTAGATTCACCCTAACCTATGTTATTTTTCTTTGATAACTTCAAAGGATCTATATGTGCCACATTAAGACCTTTGAGGCTTATACTTGCTTCCCCCTTTCATCTTGGTATTAGAGCTTAAGGTTCTTAGTTGAGCTGAGAGTTTGAGCAGTGTTGTGCTTGTTGGTTAAGTTGCAATCATGATCAAGGTTTTTGTTGTTATGTTATGGTATTAGGCAAGTACACCTATCAATAGTAGTATAGCCTATTAAAAGCCTATTAAAAGTCTATGTTATTCCAATGAGGACCATGATTACTAATACTGACTATTTCTTTATCATATAACCGGTAAATTTAATTCAAGAAACTAAAAGAAATCAAACTAAATTACTACTAATGACTAATTAACAACTAACTAAGACTAGATTAAAGAAATTAAACAAGAAAGAAATTAATTTTGGAAAATTAAGTCAAGATTCAATCATGTATCTAAATCTTACATCCCTTAGAATTACGTATACAACTTCTATAAAAGATAATCTAACTTAATCTCTAATTTCTTTGACTAGAAGAATTCTCGAATGAGGTTAATAACTTTATTAAGTCTACTAACCCTAGTCCTTGAATCGCCTATTAGAATCTCTTCTCAATAGCATAACCAATTATTGCATTAAAGAACAACGATTTCTCTTATAGATAACAATCAAGATCCAGAAAGAATTTACAATTTATCTCTAAACTTACAATAATCCTCATCAATTATGCCTAGTTAGTGAACAGTGGTACTATAATAGTTCAATATAAATAACATAATTAAATAGTGTAAATTAAAAGAGATAAGGAGGAGAATATCAAGGTCAAGATTTATAGAGCTTCAGCCTTTTACCTACTACTCTCTTTTAGCTCTACTTTTGGGGACCTAGTTTACTTTACCAGTGTTGTTCCACTTGATCTACTAAATTAAAATCATAAGAAGTTTACATATATCAGCCACACTTGGCCTTAACAACTCTCTCTTCTACCTATCTAGCATCTCTACAATATAAGCTAAACACAAATCTATAGAATACAATCAACTTCTCTTAATACTCAAATAATACATAAAGTTTACAAATTACGAGTGAGAACAATAATCCAAGTCTCAAAAAGTTTCACACAAGAATAGAAATGAAGATTAATGAACGATTAACTTCAGTTCAACTCTCTTAGGAAGTGAGAAAAATTTTGTACTCTTTCATATAGTAGAGAATGTCTACAATCAAAGTATAAAGTATATGTATTTTCCCTCTTAGAATCATACATGACATTTTAGATCCTTTCTCCTTTTATACTAGAATCTTCTAACGGCTAATTTATTGAGAATTATTTTTAATTCATGTTTATTCATTTCAATGTCTAAGTGATAATCCATAGACATTTTTAAAGAGAATCTTAGAGTTTGAATTTTTAAACTAGATCTTCTAACCTTATTTGAGTCAGATATACATTGATTAGTAAATCTTAGATAAGCTTGAGATTTGAAATTGAAATCCCATAAATTCCGAAATCAATCTTTGCCTTATCTAATGATAGATTTTTTCTTGTGATTCATCTAAAGATAAATTCGCTTAAAAAATGAGCTCCATGGACTTTAATTCCTACTTAAGTGAAACAAAATTAAGTGTATTTCCCTAATATACTCATTCGAGTGTCGCTAGGTTTTGTTTATTTCAAATCTAATATGTATTAATTTTCATCGTTACTCTTCTAGATCAACTATCTGAAAACCTTCTAAAGAGTATTGGTTTATCATTTTTCAAAGTCTTTGAATTATTTTTTGAAGTACTTGTACTAACTCTTCTTATAAAAGCTTTTGAAACATTCTTTGAATTTTTTTAGACTTATCTCTTTTTCAAATGATTTAAACCTTTTGAATAAGTTTCTGAATGAAACTTGATCTATAATTTTAAGCTTTATGAAATACTACCTAAATACCTTGTATAGTTATCAATTCATTACCATTCTTTTCTTTTTTTTGTCATCAAAATTCAAGAGAGATATCTAGCATTCTCTCCGTTTTTTATGATAGCGAAAACACTAATACATCCAAAAACATAAAGTAGAATGAATCGATAAGAACATTATTCAAAAACAATGAAAATTTACAAAAACAATGACTTGCTATACTATCATTACTATCATGTTGTATAGTACTTAAATGTTTTTGGTTTTTCTCTCCCTTTTTGTTATCATCAGAGATTATTTATTAACTCCCCCTTAGTTTTCACAATTAGACAAGATATGCAAAACCAAGAAAGGACTTCATTAGTGAATAAAAAGTACATAGCTAAGTCCATAGATGGACTTGATGTCAAAAAACAAAGGACTAAACCATAACTAGAGTTTTATTGGAAAAAAAAAATAAAAAAACTAACACTAGAACAAGGAAATTTTTTTTTTAATTCTCTTTTTTTTTTTTCTTCCTAGCACTAAGCTTCATTCTTCTAGAATATGTTAGAACTGTCTCACCAGGAGACGGTTTCTTTACAAAAGAGTTTGGTTCTTGTTATTTGATAGAAGTTGATGTAGATTGAGATGGAACAGGTACACTAACATCTTTGTTAGAGCCAATAGAAAGGGTTTTTATGTTCCTTTCTAGTGGGGTTTGTTCTATAGGGTTAATAACAAGAGTTTGAATTGGAAATTCTCGAGTTTCTAACGTTGAATTCTTAGGTTCTAAAGATTGTAGGGAGATGACTAGAGTTTTGTCATATGTTTAGACAAGTAATAGATCAGTTTGAGTAGTTAGCTAAGGAGTAATCACAAGGGAGTGAGGTTCAATTGCTATAAATTAAGGATTTGGTTCAGGAATAATTGGTTTAACTAGAGGAATAGTAAGATGAGTCCGATCAAGGAGTTCAAATGGTGGATCAACAAGATGAACTTCGTCATTAGGATTAGATTCAGTAACTATTTCTTTGACCTAGACACTGAATAAGTCTTTCATACTATAAGCTAATCTTTCTAAGAACCTCCTTAATTCCCTTAGATATTTGTTCAACAAATATAGAGCTTTCTCCTTATTTAGAATGAGGAAGTTGCACCTCTATACTCTCTAAATCAAAATTTGAAAATGATCCATTTACTTCTCCAAATTCTATCCTGCCAGTCCTCTTGACCAATTTCCCTTTCTTCTTTTGTTTTTCTACAACAAGTTCTTTACCTCTCTTTCTTTTCTTTCCACCATCCTTATCTTTAGCAATGATCACTCGCTTCTTAATGTTAAAAGGTTGAAGAAAAATTCCCCCATTATGAGAGTGCCAAAGTTTGTCACTCACATATATTTCCATCTATTTAAAGATTTTATATCTTAATATAGTAGGGTAGCAAGGGTAGTTTGCTTCTACTAGAATTTTCAATTTTTTGAATTTAAACAAGGTTATCAATAAACTCCCATATGGCCGAACATTCAAGTGTTTCCATATGTACCACATCATCAATTTTACAACATCTACTTTTCTTTTGCCTAACATGGCTAACATTACCAATACATCTTCCCTTATCATAGACGTTGCACTATCTCTTCTAAGTAGTACAAACATATCAATGAACTTACGTAAAATTAGGAATAACAATTCAAATTCAGTACTATTGTTGGTGGATTTTGGTAATTAGAATTATCCTGCAAAGAAAGGAAAAGCTCTTCGTACTAAGGCCAATCTGGTATGACTACTCCAATTCCTAAGTTAGTGAATGAGAGTAAGGACAGTTAAGTGAGTGGTAGAGTTACCAAATGTCTCTTATAGTGTTTCTTTCCCGTATTTATAGACGAATGTCATGTCTAAAGCAGCAGTTATTGGAATGATTAACAAGACACGTGGAGGCCTCTTGATCAGACATATTCCGGAAATGTAGGGAGAGTGGGCAATTGTATAATATAATCATGTTAGGTGATAATTGTTCGCACCACTTTACTCAATTTAAATTACATGCCAATCTATGTTACTTATCATCAATTGAGAATCGAGTTACTTGTCATATTGATGTTATTCAGTACGGCTGGGAATAGAGTCTCTCATCATATAGGCAGTCAAGTAGCCAAGTGATCGAAATTCAAACATCAACACTTGCCCTGCAACTCCCGTAGTTAAGTATTCAGCTAAGGGAGTAAACATCTTGATGTTCTACGGGGTTAAGTAAGTAATAATTTCCCAAATACCAAGTACTCAAAAAATTCCTTTGATTTTCGAGAGACAAATTGTGTCCTATGCAAAAGGTTGCAACATTTAATTTTCCCACCCATTAGAAGCTCAAGTGGTGGCATGAATGGCAACTATCACATTAGCCATAATTATATTGTAGACCATAATAACTATCAAAGCCTCAACAACCATTAGATCTTTGTCTCAAAATATGCACCGATAATCTATGCCATCTTCTTTTCAGTATGTCATTTCCAACAAAGTATTTAAGAGTTTTCAATAGTAGAATCAAACTTTACAATTTCATTCATAAGCTTTCTCTTACTTTCAATATTTTGTCTTCAACTTCAAACTCTTCAAACGTTGTCAATTTATAACCAATTAGGTATGGTTCACAACGTAATTCATCGACTTATCCTTTTGAATTTTGAAGCAACAAAGACTAAGGCTACTTCTCTACCCCAAAAAAGGAGTAGGACATTGTGTTCCTTGGGTAGTTTAGCCAATAGCATGTTAGAGCGATGGGATAAACTTGACCGAATCAATTCCCTCGCAATAGATACCTACCTAGATTATAAGGAGGGAAGAAATGTGGCTAGATTAATATAGTATACTTCCATGATTTGCCAAACAAAGCAATCAGTGCCACTGATATGGTCCTTATTTCAAAATATAACCAGTATTGGTAAGACTTTCCAAGGGCATGGAATCTTAGGAAGCAGAGAGAAGAGGAAAGAGTGTGTTTTCCAAGGTAGTACAAGCTCCACATCTATCTAAAGTATCTTAATTTTAGATTGCACTTCCCTTTCTCAGCATTCATTAAGCAGTTCTTCAGTTAATTCCAAGTTGCACCAAGTATGTTTTCACCAAATACATGTCAGCTTCCAGTGGCTTTCGAAATAATCTATGAAGAGTTAAAGTCAAGGCTATGCCTTAACTATTTTAGTGCTTCTTTACAATTAGGAGGCAACCTGATGGCTAGTACTTTGCCGCTATGAGGCATGGGCAGAAGTTTATGGATGGGTTGGAGTCCATGATCCATAAGTGGTATGATAAATTCGTGTCAATAGTTTTAGATGAGGAGTTGGATTTCTAAACTCAATGGACCAAGCTAATCTGCACTAAAGACATAGAGTTGATGCCTAATGATCCTGCTGTGGCAAAGAAGATTCAGAAAAGGGGAAGAACTAAATGTTCTTTTGGGATGCCAAAAGGATAATAAGGCATTATAAAAGCGAAGGGTCAATCTTTTCCAAGAAGGAAGGTATGCTAATGAGTAGCCGTTATGCTGATTGTAAGAACAAGAGGAAAGCCTTCTTGTGGCTTTAAGGAAGAATTGTTGCCTTTAAGCCTTTCTCGACACAGAGAATGAAAGTTCGTTCATTTTGCTCACATTAATATTAATATGTCTACTTCATATTGCAAATATAGGTACTGGTGAGGTGAATCTAGACAAATTATTAACCCAAGCCTAGGCCAAGAAATCGAAGGCTGACAAGTACACAATTATTGTCACTACCACTTGTCTAAGTCTTATGACGAATGCAGCACCAGAGGGTACAGCTCAAAAGAAGGCCTCCCAACCAGTTGAGAAGTGAAAAGGGAGTGAGAAGCCCAGATTGGTTGAGGCCTCACATACTAAGGCACTTTTAGTTTAGGATATTCCATATGCTGCAGAGTCGAGAAAGGGTAGTCGAGAGACCTAACCCCAATAAGAGGCTAGCCGTCAAAGGGTCATCACTAATGGTAGAGGTAGTGTTGAGCACTAACAATAAAAGACCTAAGAAGGAACTTATCGGCCAACTGCTTACCAAGAGGTCCAAAGAGTTGGACAAAAGGACAAAGGAGACTATGCAACAAAGCTTTTGGCATCAATAGTGTCGAATTCCTCCCCAATACAAAGATCAAAGAGTACTTCGTCCCATGTTGGAGCTACATCATCTTTCATACCAACTCAACCTTGTGAAATAGGATGAAATTTTTAGCCTTGATGGAAGGTATTATTCTTCCCAAGGATAAAGAGATCGCAAGAAAGACATCGATAAGATAGGCAGTTGTAACAAGGCTCATATCGCAGCCAAGTTGTATGATGTAAGTATCTATTACATCCTTTTAACTATTAGGTTTGTTTTATTGCAAATAGTCCTATTCATTTTCAAATAAGCAACCATGTTTAGACAGCTCTAGACAAAGCCGACAAGGAGATGAAGAAGTTAATAGCAATAATAATCTTCATGAATTCTACTAGGTCATCTAGAATATTCATTATTTACATCATCTTGTTGTAGAAAATTGAGGATACATACAACTCCTCCAAAGCCCTAGACTACGACTGTTGAGAACGTAAGAATAAGGGCCGAGATGAAGGCTAGAATGTACTAGGAAGAATTGGTTGCCAAGAAATTGGCACACTTTTTAGCTACCAATAAAGTCTCGAGCCTTAAGGGCAAGGTTAAAGAGTAGTATAAGGAAGCTAAAGGCCTAAAAGAGGAGTTATAGAAGAAAAAAGAATATTGGTGGGGTTTAGGCCAAACTCTCTACACAATGAGTGATAAGGAGGACAAGCTCAAGGTACAAATCAAGGAGTTAGAGACCAACGACGCAAAGCTATAAAGCCAGGTCGCTAAGTTGAAGGATACTATGAAGGGAAGACCCTCTATTGAAAAGGCACTAGATATTGTTACTCCCAATCAGCAATATGAGAGACTATTATGGAAGAAGTTGTTGGAGTAGGTCTAGGTGGCAAGAGAGGAAATCCTTAAGCTTCACCTCAATTATGATCTCTCGTGCCTAGATTTTGCTGATGTAAACAACGAAGTCAGTAGTTGTAATACGGATGATGGTGAGGAATCAAGCGTTGAAATTGATATGAGCGCTAATACTAAAGCCCGTGTCGAGGATCTGCAGGAAGATGAAGAATGCTTATCAAAGGAAATCCCCTATGAATGAAGAGAAAAATCTACCTGTTCTAAGACCTCAAGTGCCCAAAAAGAAATATGCTCTGAGAAGGCCCTAGCTTTTGATCCAAAAATTGCTTCTACTCACTCTAAAAATAAGCCGTAGGGTTGGCTTGTAATTTTAATTCTTTGTATGTAGTGCTTTAGGTCGAGTGGCTAAGTGTTTGTAATCATATCGCGATGAATGAAAAAACTTTTCCATATAACTTTGTATTTCTAGTACATTTTATTTCATGCATCGTTTTTTCCCGGCATGCATGATTTTCTTTTTTATTTTATTAACATGCATGTTTTATTTGACATGCTCTTATTCTTCAACTTGTTTTACTTCACACGTTAAGTTTTTCTTAGTATGTTTTACTTCACATGCCTAATTATGTCAGCATGTTTTATTTCACATGCCTTTCTTGCGTCTTTTATAAACATTGCTGTTAGCCATTTGAGATGTAGATTAGCCATTTTACTTAGTTGTAGGATTTATTTATGAAGTTTGTTAATCATAATAGGCTTGAACTTACATTAGTTTGTTTTCCATGCAATTTGAACTTATTAACTCATCGGTCATAAATAGTTCCAAAAGCAAAATAAAACTTCAAATATAACTGTCTCACAAGCAAGTAGGTTGTTGCCTTACAAGACAAATAGAAATGAGCATTATTCAAGTGATCAAATGAAATAGAGTTTCAAATTCCTGGCATTCCATGCTCGAGTTATGATTAATCCATCCAACATTTCTAGTCGATAGGCCCCCTCGCAAATGACTTCCCAGACCTTGACAAGATCTGCCAATTTGTGCCAAGCTTCCATTGACTTTCTTACATGCCAGTTGCTTTCGTTTTTTTGGCAAACCAAGTCCCTATGTTGAAAAACCTTATACTTTACTTTTTTTATTATAGTACCTGGCTGCTTTATGCTAGTACGCTGCAACCCTTGCTCTTAAAATATCTTTAATTTCTTTAATGGTGTCAAAATTTGCTATTAATCCAACGTTATTAACTATCATATTAAAATTCTGCATTAATAGATTAGGCAGATCCATCATAATCAAAAAAATTGCTTCCATGTCGTATGCTAACCTAAAGGGGGTTTCTCTTGTTGCAGTTCTGTTGGTGGTTTTGTACCCCCATAAGACATCCAACAATTCATTAGCTTATCTCCCATGAACTTGATTAACTTTCTTCGTTAAGCCATGCAAGATGACCTTGTTGACGGCTTCAACTTGTCCATTCGTCTAAGGGTATTCTACAAACATATAGTTCAAGCAAATACCATATTTCTCACAAAATGTTCAAAACTTGTTGTTATTGAACTATGGCCTATTGTCTATAATTATCATAAAAGGAAATCTGAATCTTAATATTATGGAGTTAAAAACAAATGCCTCTACTTTCTTTTTAGTGATCCTTGCTACTACCTTGACCTCTGCCCATTTTGTAAAATAATCTACAACAACAATGACAAATTATTGCTGGCTGTAGACTTCAGGAAGGGTTCAAGAATATCCAACCCCCACTAGCCAAAAAGCTAAGGACTAGATAGGCAACATAGTTCCATTAGAGGTATGTGACTTGGGGCCTTATGCTTCTAGCACTTTAGACAATGCATAACAGTTGTCCTTACATCTTCTTTCATAGTCGGCCAATAATAGTCAAGTTGCAATGTGCGAACATACAATGTCTACGCTTTCATGTGGTTACTACATACGCTATCTTGTAGTTTAGATAACACTTGTTAGGCATCTCTCAAAGGAAGGTATCGAAGATAGGGTTGTGATATGCCGCATTTGTACAACTGATCATCTATCAGTATTTAATTCACAGCTTTATAAACCAATCTCTGTGCTTCTTTCTTGTCATTAGGGAAGGTGCTGTCTCTCAAATAAACTATGAGGGGATCTATCCAAGACTCATCTTTTGGGCAAGGAGCCAATCTGTCACTCTGCGATATAGTGGTAAACATTTTTGTAGGAAAAATTCGACAAAAAGCTTGTTGCTCAGGTTAGGGAATGCTATACTAGCCAACTTAGACAAATTATCAATAACTATATTCTTACTTCTTAGAACCTTATGGATTAAGAAAGATTGAAACCCTTTTGCAAGCGTTCATACCACCAACAGGTACTTACTTATTTCTTTTTCCCTTGTCACATAACTTCTTATGACTTGATTCACTGCTAATTGTGAATCAGAGAACACTTCTAGTTTCTTGGCACCAATTGCTTTTTGCCTGTTTAAATCCCGCAATTGAAGCTTCATAGTCTCCTTCATTGTTGCTGGTTGGGAATCTAAACTTTAAAGAATAAATAACTTTGACATTGTAGGGGGCTTTGAAGAGTAAGGCTTATACCATTTCCCCCTCTTATGGAAGAACCATCAACATAAAGGTACCATACGAGTTTCTCGACAACCTCCACAGTAGTGAACTCGACAAAAAAATCTACTTATACTTGAACTTTTAATGTCGTTCTGGGTTTGTACCATACACCCTAGGAACTTAGCTCTAGGGCATATTTCATCATCCTCCCAAAGGATTCTAACCATTGCAATGCCTATCACAATGGCTGATTAGTGAGGGTAGTGATTTGGTAAGCCTCAAAAAACAATTTTAGTTTTCTTGCTGAAAGAACCACTACTAAGATAAACTTCTCAATTTTTGTGTACCGATGCTCTGGTCCTTGGAAGACATAACTCACACAATAAATGGGTTAATGTTCCTTTCCATCAATTGAAATCAATACATAAGAAAGAGCTCAACAACAAACCGATAAGTATAAATATAAATTCTCTCCAAAGACAGGTGTCGAAAGTATCGAGGATGACGGAAGGAATTCTTTAAGATCATTGAAAGACCTTTCGCAATCATCAGACCATTTGAATTTTTTTAGATTTTTCAAGATTTTAAAGAATTCTGTACACTTATCCACACTTCTTGACACAAATTAATTAAGGGCGGCTATTTACTCAGTAAGTTCTTGTACTTCCTTAACCATAGAAGGAGATTTTACATTTCTTATTACCTCAATCTTTCTTGAGTTGGCTTCAATGCCATGTCAAGTAACCATGTATCCAAAAAACTTTCTTGAAGTTGCACCAAAGACACACTTCTGCAGATTAAGGTTCATATTGTACCTCTCAAAAGTAGCAAACGTCTCCTCATGACCAACAAGATGTCGATCTTCTTTTATGCTTTTCACAATCATTTCATCAACATATACTTTAACATTTTGGTGAATCTAAGGTTTAAACATCTTAGTAAAAAGTCTTCAATATGTGGCATCGATGTTTTTCAACCTAAAGGGCATCACCGTATAACAACAAATTCTGAAAATAGTAACAAAAGAATTGTAGACTTCATCCTACTTGTCCATCTTAATGTGGTTATAACTCGGGAAAGCATCCATAAAAGAAAGAAATGCTTGTCCAACAATTGAGTCTACTAATTGATTGATTTTCGATAGTGGAAAACAATCCTTGGGATAGGCCTTATTGAGATCTATGAAGTCTATGCACATATGCTACTTGTCATTTCTTGACTAGTACGTGATTGGCTAGCCAAGTCGAATAAGGCTTTTCTCGATTAAATCCTGCCTTCAATAGCTTCTAAACTTCTTCTTCTATGGCAACTTGTCTCTCGGGAGCAAAATGCCTTTTCTTTTGTTGGATCACCCTCATGCCTGGATCAATCTTTAGCTTATGCACCATAACGTCTCTTAGGATACCTAGCATGTTTGAAGGGGACCATGTAAATACATCGGCATTAACTTGCAAGAAGTTGATAGAACTTTGACGAATGTCTGCTAGCAAGGGTTTCCCTATCTTTTTTGTTTTCCTAAGGTCATCTCCTAAAGAGATTTTGTTCCGTATCATTTTTAGCACTTTCTATGCCAACGGACTTTCCTTTCGGATAGGTTTCTACTTGAAATACCTCTTCTTGTCTTAAGGCCCTTATGTACAAAAGCCTTACCAACTATTGATCCCCTTTGCATATGTCGACTCCCATGGGAGTAGAGAATTTGGCTTTGAGAAGTGCAGTGGAAGGGATGATGCCGACTAAATGTTGGTACAGTCATCCCATGATCATGTTAGATAGGTGCCAACACTTGACAATAAGGAAGTGCACTATATCTTCTACGACATTCTTGACATCTACAATCTAAATTGGTGGAGAAGTTACTTTGGCAACCCAAACAAGTTGATTGTTGAAGGCATACAAATCATATTTATATGATCTTAGCTGTGCTTTGATCTTTCGTCCCTTCTAGTCAAAAGCATGCTGGAAAATGATGTCTACCGAACTTTCAATGTCAACAAGAATTTTCTTAACTTCGACATTAGCAATTCTCACCCTGATGACAACAAGCACATCATCATACGACCTCTAGATGCCCTCAAAGTCTTCCTCTACAAAAGAGATTGTATTGTTAATCTTGACCTTCTTACCTTAAATATTGCAAACATAAATTTTAGCATTAGTCAGGCTTAAAGAGCTTGACTAGCCTATAGTAGGTTTACCAACAATAGTGTTTATTGCTCCATTAGGTGCTCTACTAGAACTCCTATCCCTTGCATCTCTCCCATCAACAGCTGGTCGAGTGTCAATCTCCTATTCCTCATGTCTTCTCTAAGATAGTCTCTCAATATTCTCAACATCATGTGCTAGGAACTTGCACAAAGGCCTATATTGAATTGCATTCTTAAGTTAGAAGCATTCATTTGTGTTATGACCTTTGTTACAATGGAAATCATAGTACTTACTGGAATTTCTCCTTGAGGGATTTCCTCTCATTCCTTTCAGCCATTGCAGAATGCCTCTCTACCTACACATCTCCATCAATATGTTTGAAATTGGATGGTTGATAGGTATGTGGGACAAATATGTTGGAATCCTTGGTCTCTTTCTTTCAGCATTCAAAATTTGATCGTCATATGTTCCAAGTCCATCTTTTGCACTTCTCCTCTTGTCATTTTTCTTATCTCCTCTATTCTAATTAGCTTCTCACTAAGCCTTTATGTTTCTTCTTATCGAATGTTTGAGGTGGCCTTTGTCTTGAACTCAGTGAAAGTTCTCAATTTATTCTTTACAAAAGACTTGAAAAAGTCTCCATAGGGCTTAACTTCATCAATTATGACATTAAAGGTTACACCTATCTCCAATTCTATGATTCAAACCATCTTAGCCATAAACTTAGTAAAGTATTCTCTAGTTGACTCATCTGATCCTTATTTGATTGTGTTAAGGATTAAAGAATCTTTAATAGAAAGTTTACTTACGAGGAAGTGCTGAAGAAGCACTTATACTAGTTCTTCAAAATAGGAAATGGTGTTTGGTTTCAAATGTTTTAACCATGTACTAGCCACATTCCTCAAGGTTAAGGGAAAAGTTTGACAAGCCACTACATCACTCAAACCGTGCAACTTGGCTAATGTATGGTAGTACTTCAAATGATCTTCAAGATCTTTCATCCCATCATAAGTTTCAAAATGCGATAACTTGATGTGTTATGGTATCACTTCCTCCGAAATCTCAAGGATAAAGGGGCTGTTCTTGATTTGAAAACACTTACTTGTTGCAGCAAGGGTGCCAACATGATGTACCTATTGCGGTTGCTTACCCTTTTCAGTTTTCTTAAGAGTAAGAGCCAAAGGTCTCATAGTATCCTCATCTTGCTTTTTCGGCAATTTAGGTGAATAGATTAAATCATTACTATTCTCGACATCATTATCGTCGTGCTCCCTATTTTGATCTTAGTAAACACTATTATGAAGGAGATTAAGGATCTCTTCATGTTTTTTGTTTAGTTCTTGGTTTTCTTTAGCTAAGTTGAGGCAAAGTTGCTCCAACTTAGCCAGGTATTGTTCATCAACATGCTTACTTCCCCTCTTGGAGGTGTTAGAAGGAAGTACCAGTACCAATACTCTTAGTCATTCTAGTTTTCGCCATGTGGGTATGTTCAAGAAAAAATAAACAACGCCAAATGTTGTTGGTGGATTTCAATAATTGGAATTATCCTACAAAGAAAGGAAAAGCTTCTGGTACTTGGGCTAGTTTAGTATAGCTATTATACGCCTAAGTTAGTGAAAAAGAGTAAGGGAAGTTAAGTGAGTGGTAAAGAGTTATCAAATATCTTTTACAATGTTTCTTTCCCGTATTTGTAGATAAATATAATATCTAAAGCAGTAGTTATCGGAATGATTAATGAGACATGTGGAGGCCTCTTGATTAGACACATTCCGAAAATGTTAGGAGAGTGAGCAATTATGTAATATAACTATATTAGGTGATAACTATTCATGTCACTTTACTTAATTTAAATCAGATGCTAATCCACTTTACTCGACATCAACTAAGAATCGAGTTACTTATTATGTTGATGTTACTCGACACAGCCGAGAATAGAGTCTCTTATCATGTAGGCAATCGAATAGTCGAATGATGGAAATTTAACTATCAACACGTACTAAAAATGTCTCTGCTAACTCCCAACTCAATTCTATCATTCAATGCAATAAAAACAATCTCCGTAGTCATTTGTACTAGATTCTCATCTTCATAGCTGTCAAAATCACGAGTCTATCCATGTGATTCTATGAGTTTACGATTTTAAGAAGTTTTTTTTAAGTTGACTTGTATATAAATTCTTTTTCATATAGAAACTTACATTTTTAACTAATTGTACATGTAAACTCGATAGAAACTTATGTTTTTTTTACTGAGTTTACCAATTCTATATATCAAAATTGAATGGACTAAAAAATAAAATAATACAACTAGGTTTTTACGAACCATCAACTATTAGGGCATTACATCATCTTCCATATCCTTTTTTTTTTCTCTTTTTCTCTCTCTTAGTCCTTTATTTTATGTTCATAGCATTCATCTAGGATTTAGCTCCAAAAGTAAAGATTACAAAAAAAAAAACTATATAATTTAGTTTATACCATTAATAATTTGAAATGAATTAAAATATTTTATTCTCTGTAGTTCATTATTTTTTTTTCAAAGGAAAATAATGGAAAAAGTTTAGTTTCGACTTTATTTGCCCTTCTTCTATACATGCATAATTATATAGTATCAAGAATTTTTTTATGAAAAAAGAACTTAATCTCTTCATTTTTGTATTTCCATCATGCATTTCAAGTTTTAAATAACTACTATAAATATCTCCATAGTTTTTTATAGCTATTTTACTTAGTTTATAGAAACTTCTGTTTCTATGTTTCGATTTTACACCTTACTCGTCTTCTATGATTTCCTTAGTCTTACACCATTTAAGGATATCTTTCTTCGAAATCTCAACCTTTTGATTTAACACTTTAAATTTCTAAACTTCTTGATCTTTTCCATCTAGCTTTCTATAAAATTCATCTACTAATTCTTCATATATAACACCTCTCAAATTGGCTAAGTTACTCAGCCCTAACACATTCACGTACTCCTTTTAGTAAAAACCATTCTTTTCAAAGAAATCCAAATCTAAACAAAAGAATTCTTTGATGGATAGATTTTTATCTATTACAGTGTATCTTTTCTTTAGTTTGTCCTTTTGTTTGAAGGGGGGTTTTGATATCACAACTTTTTAAGATTTTTGTATAGCTTAAGGAGTAGACTTTGAAATCTTCTTCACAGGATTTGAAGTCTTAGTCTTATGAGGCGGTTTCTTGGCTTCATGTGTAGAAGGTTGCTCTGGGACATCCTTCTCAATTATAGATATTTCTTTAGATGGTTTTTCTAAAGAACTAGAGTCCTTAGATTCAGTGACTTCTTCGGATAAAGAAGATGAACTGGACTCCTGCATGTCTTGAGAAGTCTTTTAATTAACTTCTTAGATTGGTTTAGAATATTGATCAAAACCATTCTTTTGATTCACTTCATGGACAGGTTCTTCCGAGGGTTCATCACATAGTTCTAGAGTTTAGGTTTTCTAAGAAGTTTCTTGATGAGGTTTTGTAGGTAAAATGGATTGTGGTTCTAGCTCCTTTGGTAGCAATGCAAGTTGATTTTGTAAACCCTACTATTTAACAAATATGTAAATCAACTAAGAGTACTTCTTCAACATTCCTAAGGATCAACTAAACTAAGAACTTAAGTTTATATTTAAAAATGAGCTTAGTTTTTCAATTCAAAAGTTTACTATCGATAAAAACTCAAATACGAGAACAACGGACCTAAAGTTACCTAAAACCCTAAACCTTAAAATAATTAAGAACTTATAACCCTAAGCAACTAATTGAGATTATAATTTGAATAATTTTGTTCAACTCTAGAAAATTTCATAATTTTATAAATAATAAATCATAACTTATAAGTTGATTTAAGAACCAAACTCTAAAACAATTACATATAAAATAATCTCCTTATTTTCATGCTTAAGCTATATACATATGGATAAGTAAGATAACAAATCACATTAATTAACTTATAAATTGAGAGTTAGAATCAATTATCAATCAATAACCTATCAAAAGCTAGTGATAAGACACCATAACCTATACTATTTAAGGATAAGTTATCACAATATTTTATCACTTTAATTTTTAAACAAATGACAAGACAACACACAACCCTAAAAAGAAAACCTTAATGGCCGATTATAAGAGAGCAAGGGGCATGATGGGGTGGGTGGGGGGGGGGGGGGTGTTGTTGGGGGACATGCTTTGTGTTTTACCCAACAATTAAATTGTCTTACATAACTACTATTCACCCCTTAATGCTTACATCATCTAGTCATGTCAAAGATTGGCCTTTGTGCATGATAAAAGACAACCAATTGAAGCTTATTGGACATACTTCAACCCTAATCCAAAATTGGCACTCTCACTCCCCTTTTCACTCATCTTTCATTTCTTTTTTCTCACCTTAAACATAAAACAAAAGAGGAAACCCAACCTTACAAAATCCCTACATTGTTACCACTTCCTTTGCTTCCATACACATGGCACAAACATTATCATGCTACCATCTTTTACGACCTTCAAAAGCCATTTTTAAAACTTTACAATATCCTCAAAACCCATCTCAATCATCAAGACCTTAGTCATTAAAAGAACTTGCGAGAAGAGGAAGGAAAAATAAGGAGCTAAGAGGACTCTTAGTTGCAGAACCACAATATTTATGCTTCGAGGAAGAGTAATTTATTTCTTTGTTAAAGTGATTTAGTATGCTATGTTAGGAGACCACATTTTCATGAAGATATTGGCATGAACATAAGGTGAGAAAATACTGAGACTACTTTAAGAAATAAGCTAATGAATCTATTACATGAAAGTTAGATTATAAACATGTTAAGTTAGCATTTTGTAGGATACAATGTCTAGCACTTAGAATAGAAGTTTGTAAGTGGAGAAAATCATGAAATATGTGTATGGAAAGGGGGATAACATGTTGGACATAAGGAGTATGTGTAGTATGAAGATGTTATTTTGACTTCATATGGTTACATATGCTCAAATCTAGTTTTAGGTAAAGAAAAGTCCATTACATGAAGTTTTTATGAAAAAAAATCAACTTTTCAAGTTGTGAACTATGGCATGAGTTTATGATAAGTATGAGATCTATCGTTTTTATAAAGTACATAAGCTAAATAATCACCTTATGAAAGGGAAGTTAAGTTTGAGTTGGAGTTGGAACATGACTAGCATAGGTTCATGATCCAACAGCTAAACTTAAGAAAATAATAAAACAAGTTGAAAGACCAAGTGTGTTACCCTTGAATCGAACTGACCAGATCTGAAACCACAAGAAAATTCACTTAGAAATATGATAAAACCAAGTAAACAAAGTTAAAAGACCAACCAGCACAAGTATAACAAATGTATTAAGCTGAAAACACTCAAAACAAGCTTAGAACTCCAAGTTGAGCCTTCACCAAATTTCTTAGTAGCACCTTAATCTATCTATAAAAGTTGTTTTGAGACCCATAAGAATCCCACATAATACTCCCCATGCCCAACAAGGTGATTATCTTTAGTTTAGACAAAAAAAAAAAAAAAGCCCATTTGACCACCAAAGCCTGCATAAAAGTCTAAGAAGATATTGATAGCACTAAGGCCATAAGGCAAGGATGGAAATCTGACCTTAAAGAGTATTTAAAGTGTAGAATAAAATCCTAAGCCTAAGTCCAAAAGATTTCCTAAGATAATAAAAAGCCCAACAAATAAACTAAGCCCAAAGAGCACCAAACCTTGAGGAATACAACTGTTCTAACTAGTATATAGAATTGAGCACCTCATCTCGAAAATCTAACTACACTACAGTAAAGTACACTTAAAAATGATGAAAATTGACTATAAGATCATAAAAATCAAATATAAAACGAGAAAGCTATACTCAATTGAAGTTTTAAGTAAAATACAAAACTAAGTTAAAAAGTATAACTTAAAGAATCTTAAGTTAGTCTTCCAACTTTATCTCAAACTCTTAACTTTATCATATTTGTGACACTCAAGGGACATGAATGTTGGAGAAGACTTACCCCCATATTATTACGATCGATTTACTATGGTCGGGTGAGTGATTCTCAATGACTTAATGCTTGGTTTTACTTATAGTGTAGTCACACTTAAATTTATAAGTTAAACTCGAATGCTTGTAGGATATGGGAAATGCATATATATTGTATTATGATTAAATGCCATAACTTGCTAATGAGATAATAATGTGAATTGTTGTGATAATAGTATGCATGGATTGTATGGAATGATATTTCTTTATCATAATGGAAATTGAACTAATTAAGTATCCAACTAAGAAAATCAATGAGTTATGCATTTCTCATATTTGCATTATAACTATACCGACTGTCACCTCACGCGGAAGATGGGAAAGGTCTCACAAGAGTGAGATCTCCTACTGGGATTAGGCAAATGTGCCATTTATATTATTGAGTCTCTATCCTAAGCTTTTGGGCTTCTTAGGCACCAGAGAATGTTAATCATTAGCAAAGGGTCGTATCTTGTAGCTTTCTCTTAGGGCATATGATATGGATTGTAGAGGCCACCACACCACTAGACTTAGGAATTTTGGCTTAAAATTTGAATTTTTGAAAAGGAAAGTATATCTTCCATATGAGTAGTAAAGTTGCATATATTATATATTTGTTTAAGCTGAATTGAGCATGATAGTGAAATTGGTATAAAAATGTAGGTGCGAGGACCAAGTTAATGGTTTATATCAGTTAATTATTTCTAACACCAATTATAGGGGGCGTAATTTTGAGTTGCATGTAGCTCCTAAGTCGTTGTACGTATTACTTGGCATTCTGATTGTTCATGGATTTATATGTTATGCATATAAATGATATTGTTTGTATGGCATGATCAAAGGATCTACTCACTAAGCGTAAGCTTATATCCCAATAAATTTCTTTTGATACAAGGCCATCCTTTTGTTCATCCAGGCAGCAGAATTCCTAAGGTGAGTCTTACAATGAGACAGGGTATGGGTCTAGGATGAGAAGAGAGAATTTTGTATAAATAGTGAACTGTAAATGTATTTACTTAGTTAGATGTTCTTATTTTAGTTTTTCTTATAGTTTTAAGTACATTGTAATATTCTTTTATTATGGAATTCAATGATTCCATACCTTAACTGTAGTATTTTTGCAATTAAATGTTAATTTTAGTCGTCTCGCTTTATATTGCTTATCTATAGGCCTGATGGTGACATGGAGTGGAAAGATCCTTGTATTTCATATAGAAGGCCTATAATCAATAAGAAGGTTGATCGTAAATCTTTATGTGGTATACGGCACTCTACCATGACAATTATATGATTAGGTCATGATAGATTTTCTAGGAGCCATGATTTCTTGAAAGAGAAAAGATGAATGAGAAGTGGAAAGGTCTAAAGATTATGAGAAGAAGAGGAAAGAAGAAAAGCTTTATACTTAGAAAGAAAAACTAACAAATCAAGTGGTCCTTATCTTCACACAAGTGTCGGCTGATTTTTTAGACCCACATTTAAGTCTCTTTAGGACCCATTAGAGATTTTTTAAGACCCGCTAAGCACTTTTCCTTGTACAGCACACACGATCAGAAAAAAAAAATATTTATGTTTGGACTAAAAAGCTAACTAAAAATTTTTTGCACATGTCAATAAAAATATTTTACTTTCAGGGGAATTATTTAAATATTCTCCATGCTAACAAAAACGATTACATACACCAATTTCATTACAAATAAATTCAAACCTTAGTTTACCTAAAAGTTTTGTAAATATAAATATGCAAATTGATATTTAGTTGGTATAAAATGAACACCCACATCATTATTTGCAAGATGATCATGAATAAAATAATGTCTAATTTCTATTTGTTTTGACCTTAAGTGATAAACCTAATCTTTTGTCAAATTAATAACATTAGTATTATCACATTTTATGGGTATATTTTCATAATTTATCCCATAATCATCTAACTGCTACTTTAACTAAAGTATTTGAGTACAATTATTTCCAATAGATACATATTTAACTTCTACTGTTGAAAGAACAACAAAGTTTTGTTTCTTGAAAGATCAAGAAACTACCTTATCCCCTAAGAACTAACAAGTACCTTTAGTACTCTCCTTATCCACTTTGCATCCTACATAATCAACATCTAAATATCCTATGAGATCAAAATTTTGACTATTAGGATACCAAATTCTTAATTTTGCTATGCTTTTTATATATTTAGAGATTTCTTAACTGTAGCTAAGTGTGTTTCTATCGATGAATTTTGAATCCTATTAAACACACACAAGTACTAAAAAAAATATCATGACGTAGAACTATTAGATATAGCAAAGATTTGACAAAGTTTCAATATATTTTTTCATTTACCTTTTTTCCATTACCTAAGATGTCAAGCTTTGTTGAGGTGCTCATAGGAAATGATGAATCCATAATGTTCTCAAAACTAAATTTTTTCAGAATTTGTTTGCTATACTTCTCTTAGTGAATAAATATTTCATTCTCTGATTGTTTGATTTGTAATCCCAAGAAAAAGTTTAATTTTCGCATGAGTGACATCTTAAATTCAGTCTGCATTAAGCTTGAAAACTTTTAACAATATTTTTCATTAGTTACACCAAAAACAATGTCATCAACATAAATCTATACAACTAACATATCTTCTCCATGATGTTTTATGAATAGTGTAATGTCTACATTTCCCCTTTGAAAGTCATTTTTAATTGAGAATGGCTTAGTCTTTCATACCAACCATGACGAGCCTATTTGAGTCCATACAATGCCTTTTTCGACTTATACACATGATTGGATTTGAAGATCCTTCAAATCTAAGGGGTTGATCAACATAAACGTCTTCTTTAATAAAGCCATTCAAAAAAGCACTTTTTACATTCATTCGATATAGTTTAAAATTTTTCAAACAAGCAAATGCAAGTAGTAATCTTATGGCTTCTAACCTAGCTATAAGAGCATAAGTTTCATCATAGTCTATTCCTTCTTCCTAAGAATAACCTTTAGAAACTAATCGAGCTTTATTTCTTACTATTTTTCCATGTTCATCTAGTTTATTCTTAAAAACCCATTTAATGCCTATGATTGACTTATCCTTAGGTCTTGGAACTAAATTTCATATCTAATTACTCTAAAATTGACTAAGTTCTTCTTGTATGGCTAAGATCCAATTATCATTTAAAGCTTCATCAACTAAGTCAGGTTTAATTTTAGATATTAAAGCAAATGATTTTCAAAGTTTTGTAAGCTTAAGCTTGATCTTGTTTTTATTCTAGATTTAACATTACCAATTACAAGTTCAGGAGGATGTCAGTTTTAAATTTAAGAGATGATGGTGAAGTATAAAAGTGTTCAGAACCTTCCAGTCATGTTTCAATAAACTTAGTATTAGTTTCTAAAGAACCTTCTAATCCTAGTTCTATTTCGAATACATTAACCATTCTTGAAGTTTCTAATGTTTCGTCTAAAGGAGGTTTATACCTACCTTCTGAATCAAGTTGCATTGGATTCTTTTTATTCAAGGCAATTGGAGATTCATCATCTGATTCTTCATTGCCTATTTCTTCAACAAACTTAACATTTATTGATTCCTTTGCCACTTTTGTTTCTTTATTGTATACTTAGTATGCCTTTGAGTTCAAAGAGTAGCTTAGAAATATGACTTCATCAGCTTTCTCTTCAAATTTTCCTAATACCTTTCATGTTTTCTTTACAAAACTCTTGCAACTAGATGTGTAAAAATATAAAATAGTAGGTTTTCTACCTTTATAAATCTCATAAGAAGTTTTATTTGTCAAAAGCCTATCAAATACTTGATTTATGATGTAACAAGTTGTTGATGTTGCTTTTACCCAAAAATAATCAGCTATATGACTTTCATTAAATAGAGTTCTCATCATTTCTTAAATAGTCATGTTTTTACATTCAACTACTCCATTTTATTGTGGAGTATAACGTGCAGAAAAGTTATAAGTGATGCCCTTTTCTTCATAAAATGAGATAAAATTTAAATTTTCAAATTCCTTTCTATGATCAGTTTATAGACTAATGATAGAGAAGCCATTTTCATTTGGGACTCTTTTAGAAAATTCTTTAAAGCTTTTAAATGCATTGTTTTTATGATGCAAAAATAAGATCCAAGTAAATCTAGAGAAATCATCTACTATGACAAGTCCATACTTATGTCTTCTAAGACTTAGAGTACAGGTTGGACTAAACAAATCTAAGTTCAATAACTCTAAAGGTCTTTGAGAGGATATAAGTTTCTTACTCTTATGTGATGATGAACTCATCTTTTTTTTAAGATAAGCAACCCAACAAATATTTTCATGAGCATGCAATTTTGGTAAGCCTTGAATTAAGTTCTTTTTAGATAAATTCTCAATTTGTTGAAAATTCATGTGTCTTAGCCTTTTATGCTAAAGTATAGTGTTGTCATTTACTGATATGAAGCAACTTTCAAATGACACTTCTAATGGTATAATTAAATAAAAATTCTTCTTTCTACATCCTTCAAACAACTTAAGTCCATCCTTACTAAACCTAGTACATTTTCCATATTCAAATGTTATTCTATGTCCTTTGTCACACAACTAACTTATACTTAATAGGTTATGTTTTGGTCCTTTCACCAATAATAGGTTTGCAATTGAGTGAGGTGCCAACTCAATTGAACCTACCGCAATTATTTTACCTTTACCATTATTGCCAAATTTCACATATCCATCTTCCTTCCATTCCAAGTTTGTGAATAGCAAAGCATCACCTATCATGTATCTTAAACATTTGCTGTTAAGGTATCATGTTCCTTTTAACTTAGCTTCATGTTCTTGCACACATTACAACACAATCAAGTTTGTTTACAAACTCAGCAAAGCTTAGGTCTATGGAAATTCAAGCTCGATTTTTGAATTGAACCTTGATTATTGTTGAGCTTGTATTTTTTCTTTAAACAATATTTCTCTATGTGTCTTAGTTTATTATATAGAAAACAAGCATAAGGTCTTTACTTAGTATACTTGTTACTCTTCGCTTTCCTTTGACTCAAGTCCTTTATGACATATCCTCTATTCAACCTTCTATTATACCCTTTGAAAAGATACTTATTATTGTTTTGAGAATACTATCTGTTGTACGTTCTAACAAGTTCAACTATTTGTCCTATGTCCTTTTTATTAACTATTTCTTGATTTTTACCTTTTGATCTAACAAATACTATTTCTATCTTCATTTTAGATGTTTCTCTACATTTGAAACCAAGTCCAGATTTTGAATGATCCATTCTTTCACTAGAAATCAACATTTGTAACTTCTTATCACTTTCATCAAACTTTTAGAACATATTTTTTATTGACTTAGATAAATCCTCCATACAATTTTTCAAATTTTTAATTTCTTCTTTTAGAATAAGATTTTCATTAACTAAAGCTTCACAAGCAACATGCAATCCTTCAAAATCATTTTTCAAACAAATCATTTTCATTTGCTAGCAATTGACTTATTTGATTAAGAGCTTTCTATTCATTTTTTAACGTCTTTACTTCAAATTCAAACTAGAAAGTGCTTTAAGCAATTTGTTGATTTCAACACATGTATCATTAGGTACTTTTATGTCAAAATCAGAATTAGTTTCAAAATCTACCTTAGAGAGTGTCATGATATGCAAATTTGCTTCTTCACATTCTTTTGAAGTTTTTGACTTAGTTTCTGAATCTTCCAAATCACTCCATATAGCCATCAAAGATTTGCATTTCTTCTTAAATTTCTCTATCTTCTTAATTAACACCAAACATTCATACTTGATATGTCTTGGCTTTTTGAACTTTTTCTCTTCCTTTTCCTTAATTTCCTTTCTTACATCATTAGATCAGTTTTTATTATTGGAAAATCTTTTAGTAAAGGTTTTTTTACCTTTCTTCTATAGCCATATGTTAAGTTTTCTAGCTAAAAGCACTACATCCTCGCCTTCTTCTTTAGAGTTAGCATATGTCTCTTTAGCTTTGAAAGTTATGACTTTTTTCTTTGTATCCTCTAAAGTACTCTCTAATTTGAGAAAATCAATTTCATATGCCATAAGCTTATTGCGCAATGGACTTAGGGTTAGTGTGTTCTGATCACAAGCTTCTTCTATAGTAGTTTTCTTTGCATTCTAAATCTTAGGAAGGATCCTTAGCATCTTGTGCATGATATTTTCATGGCTAATTATTTTTCCAAGAGAAGACAATTTATTAGTTATGGTGGTAAATCTACTAAAATAGTCCTTGATTTCTTCATCAAGAAGGATATGAAAAGTTTCATATTATTGAACTAGTAAGTTGGTTCTTATATCCTTGATTGTTTCCGTGCCTTTATAGGTTTGCACCAAAGTGTTGCAAATGTCATTAGCTATTGTACATAGTAATTAGATAAAACTCTAAACATGCAATGATACTTAAAAGTAAGTTTTTAGCTTTTGAATTAATTTTAGTTTTGGTGATATCATCATTTGATGTAATGATGGTTAGAATTTTGAGATCTCCTATTAAGATGATTTGTTAAGCCTAATAGTTTGATGCCTTCATATAACTCTCCATCTTGAATTTCCAATGAGGAAAGTTAGTTCCATAAAAAAATGGTGTCTTGCCAAGCTGAATTGTTAAACTACTAGTTGGTTTACCAATGATATTAAACTTTAGATGATACTAGAGCAAGGCTCTAATACTAATTGTTGGTCTGTTATAAGATATCGAAAAGGGGCAGGTGAATTGATATCTTTAAAAAAATTGAAAATTTTGACGTAAATAAAACTACCTCTCTTAATAACTTAAATTATTAAATAATGGTACTTTAATAATTCAACACAAATAACAATTAAATAATGCAAATTAAAAGAAATAAGTAGTAGAATATCAGACTCAAGATTTATAGAGCTTTAGCCTTTTGCCTACTACTCTCTTCTAACTGCACTTTTAGGAAGCCGTTCTACTTTACCGATATTGTTCCACTTGATTCTCTAAATCAAAATCACAACAAGTTTATATATATCAGCTACACGTGGCCTTAAAAACTCTTTGCTCTACCTATCTAGCCTCTTTACAATCTAGGCTAAATACAAATCTACAAAGTACAATCAAACTTCTCTCAACACTCAAATAATGCAAAGTTTAGAACAACAATGCAAGTCTCATAAAGTTTTGTATGAAAACATAAATGAAGATTGGTAAACGATCAACTTCAGTTCAACTCTCTAAAAAAAGTATATGGGAAATGTTCTGTGCTTTTTCAAACAATAGAGAATGTTTATGATTAGAGTATAAAGTATATGTATTTTTCTTCTCAAAATCGTACATAACATTTGAATCCTTTCTCCTTTTATACCGAAGTCTTCCAATGGCTAATTTGTTGACAATTATCCTTAATTCATGTTTGTTTGTTTCAACATCTAAGTGATAATCCATATACATTTTTAGAGAGAATCTTAGAGTTTGAATTTTCAAACTAGTCCTTCTAACCTTATCTCAATCAAATATACTTTGATCAATAAATCCCAAATAAGCTTTCGATTTGAAATTAAAATCCCACAAAATCCAAAATCAATCTTATCTTTATCTAACATTAGATAATTTCTTGTTATTTATCCAAAGATAAATTCACTTAAAAAAATAAGCCCCATGGATTTTAATTCTAACTTAAGTGAAACAAGATTAAGTGTATTTCCCTAATACACCCAATCCAATGGAGCTAGGTCTTGTTTACTTTGAATCTTATATGTGTTAATTTTCAACATTACTCTTCCAGATCAATTATCTTAACAACCTTCTAAAGAGTATCAGTTTACTACTCTTCAAAGTCTCTGAATTACTTTTTGAAGTACTTGTACTAACTCTTCTTATACAAGCTTCCGAAACATTCTTTAAATTTTTTTAGAGTTGCCTCTTTTTCAAACAATTCAAACCTTTTGAGTAAGTTTCTAAATGCAACTTGATCTATAATTTTAAGCTTTCTGAAATACTATCTGAATACCTACATACTTATCAATTCATTAACATTCTTCTCTTTTCTTCTCTTTTTACTATCATCAAAATTCATGAGAGATATCTAACGCAACTTTTCATTTAAAATTCTTCAACAACTTCCTTCCTCATACTCAATCCCTTTACAATGCTCAAGAAACACAAAATACCAGAGTTCACAAGCTAATATATGTAAATTAAAGTTTACTTAGATGATTTAATCAAGGATTCTTAAGGTCAAAATCAGATTTAAGATCTCATCAACTAAGAAAAAGTCATAAAAAATTAAACCACTTAGCTAAACTGTATACAGCACTCTCTTTAATATCACTAAGCACCATAACTCAAAGTAAACACATTTTAAATTCATTTATCTTCTTATCACTACCTTAGTATATATTTCATTGGAAGGCTTCAATTCAATTCGGTTATTTCATTCGTACACAATTACTTTGATTGGAGTTAATTGGTAGTGAAATTCAAACTTTACTCTCTAACAAACTAAGGTAAATTCATACCAACTTATCTTCATATTGATAGTGAGAAAGAACCTTACTCTTTTGAGGAACCAAGGCCGATCCTTACCAACATGATAGCTTCATTTCATTTTCATTTTATTTTCTTTTTTTCTACTCCAACTAATTTGATTTTTTAGGGAATTCTCAAAAGAGTAATTTCATTTTCTTATTTACTAGGATCATAGAGCTCTAAAAACTTATAAGAGGAAAGTATACATCAAAATAAGTTTAAAAATAGTTATGACTAACTCTTAACTAGTGATGTTGTTCCAATCCTAAGTTTTAAAATCTCAAACTAAATAACACGTAACTTTACTCCATGTAGATTTCACCTATCAACCTTAATCATTAAAGATCGAGTGTCAAATTTCATTACAATCCATTTAAAAGTTGTCACATTCTTAAATTATTGCAAGTCAACCAAACAACTGGGTTAAAGGCATACAAATTGGTCTCCTAAATAGCAATAATTTCTATATGCTCTTCCCCACACTTAAAACCATACATTATCCTTAATGTACAAACTAAGTGAATCAAAAAGAAATCTATCAATGAACACATTAATGAGGTAAAAAGATAGGTAGTTGAAAAGAAACTAATATTTTCATAAAATTCAATTTTACACATATATCAACCAAGAAGTCTAGAATCCTCCTTTCTAAGTGCAAACCTAACACAAACTTCATAGTTCTAAAGCCAGTACCATGTAGCACAACTCACTAAACACAAATAAAGAAAGGAAAATAAAACAAACAAAATAAAAGAAAAATATGAAAACAAAGAAATAGAGAAATGGTCCAACCTAAACAAAGTCTAAGAAGGGCTAATTACAAGCTAAAAAGGAAAAAGAACAAGCAGCAATCTCAACTCTTCAATCATCTTCATCAAAGCCATCATCCATGATCTCATCTTCATTATCTTCTTCCTCTTCCTCATTTTCATCCTCTTCACCATCTACCTTCTTACTTGAGCTTTCTTCATTTCCTTCCTCTTTGGCCTCTTATTCACCTTCCTCCTCACCTTCATCCACTTCTACTTCTTTGCCTGTAGTAGGAGTAAGGGGATTTCCCTAGAACCAGCATAGGCAAAGACACAATCATATCTCTTGCCATTTAACCTATTGTAATCATCATTTTTTTTAAATCAAAGAAATCTAGTGCAAAAACTAAAGTTTTAAAATAAAATAAAATAATGAAAATGCTAAAATAAATTATGGACTTGGGTTGCCTGCTATGAGTGTTATATTTAACGTCGATAGCTTAATAGAATGCATGATTAGTTACTCCTCATCTAAGTAGAGATGGATATCCATCCTTACCTTGCTTCCAAACTCTCTAAACAAGTATAGATTTACCCTCTAGACATTGGCCATGCTAATTCCCTTGTCTAATTAGGTGATTTCCACTGGTCACACCACTCATCAAACTTGTGACTCTCAAGTTTCTTTTTTTTTTTTCGTTTGCTTCTCACTTAGATCTAGTAGTTGCTAATAACTTTGAGCTCCATACTATAATAATGTGTTCTAATCAATCTTTTGATTGTTGCCATTCCAATACTGGTGGCTTCGATTTGTGAAGTTCTAACTTTTCTTCCTTTGGGCTATAGATTAGTTCAAACCCTTTCTTTACTACAATGGATTCATTAGCTCCTAATTAAGCTACAACTTTAAAATGATTATAGGTTTTCGCAATCTTTCTATCTCCCTTTTCCAAGTAATGAGTCAAGGGTTCTTTGGAGCCTACAAACATTCAAGAACGATGCCATTAGTAGAATCAACATTATAGCTTGTGCCCTTTGAGTCAAGAAACTTGTTCATTGTATCTAAAATTTGAAAAACAATTCCTTAATCTCTAACCCTTAATATAAACTTACACTCACTAACATAAAAAATGGCCCTAACGATAACTAAGAAGGATTTACCCAAAATTAGTGGTACCTCATGATCCTCGTATATATCAAGGATGACAAAATCCATAAGAAAAATGAACTTGTTAACTCATACCAAAACATTCTCTATGATGCCTATAAGGTATGTTGGTTTAGGTTCTCTTGACCTTATCTTTTTTAACAACTTATATATAACATCAAATTTATACCAACTCCTAAATCTACCAAAGTATTATCTACTAACAAATTGCCTAGCATACATAGAATTGTGAAACTCCCTAGATCTTTTAATTCCTCTAGCATCTTTTTCTAGAGGAGCATCGAGCATTCCTTGTTCAATGTGACAATTGAAAGATCCTCTAACTTCCCTTTATTTAATAAAAGTTCCTTTAGCAACTTTGCATACTTTTGGCATCTACAATAAAGCATCAACAAGAGGTAAGTTTATGTGTAATTGTTTAAAAAGATCGAGGAATTTGCCGAATTACTTGTTCTAATAAGTACAATCTTATTTAAGATGATGTAGATATGGGATGGGCAGCTTATACTCCTTTTTTGTGGCTTTGCACTTTCCTTGCCCTTAATCTCCACTTCTCTATTAAATACTTCCCTACCATCTCTCTTCTCAACTTAGAAATCTCTACCACTTCTCAAGATCACTACATTGATATGTTCCCTAGGGTTTGTTTTATTGTTCCTAGGAAAAGACCCCTATTGTCATTCATTTAACTTCCCTACAAGTTGTTCAATTTGATTCTCTACATTATGAATAGAAGCTTCTTGAATCCTTAAGGGGGTCTCTATCGTCGCATCCTTACCTCATTGGTCTGAATGTACTTTTCTAGGAGACTCTCTGAATTTTTCTTTAGAGCTAGTGGGAGAGCTACAAGCTGTTAAAACCTAGGTAGAGGCAAATTTGACCTTTGCTGCGATTATTTCTTTGCCTACCACTATTAACCTTGACTTTGGTTACAATTTCTCCAGGAAAAATTAGGATGGTCTCTCCACTCTAAATTGTAGGTGTTATTGTATGGATTATATTGAGGCTTTAAGGATTACCTTAGAAAATTGGCTTGCTTGATCTATTCATTACATATGAATCCTTCTTGGAAAAAATGATTAGGGCTAAAATGAGGTTGTTGTGAATCGACTGCAAGTGAGTCAATCTTTTTACTCAATATCTCTACATTAGCAGCAAAAGGGTAAACTGCATCTAAATCAATCACACCCGTAACTCTTTACCTTTCCTTAGGGTTTTCCCATTGGTAGTTGTTCATGGTCATCCCTTCAATTAAATTTTGAACTTGCTTAGGCATCTTTGTGTTAAGTGTACCTCTAACCATAGTTGTCAAAATCGCAATTTTGCCCACATAATTCTACAAGTTTACGATTTTAAGAGACTCTTCCGAGTTAACTCGTGCATTAAATCTTTTTATGTAGAAACTTATGTTTTCAAACAAGTTTACATGTAAACTCGATATAAACTTACGTTTTTTACTAAGTTTATCGATTCTACATATATAAGTTAAATGGGCTAAAAAATGAAAAAATACGACTAAGCTTTTACAAGCCATTACCTATTAGGGCATCACATCATATTCTTTATCTTATTTTAATTTTTTTTTCCTCTCTCTCTCTCTTAGTCCCTTATTTTATGTTTATAACATTCATCTAAGTTTTACATCTAATAGCAAAGATTATAAGAAAAACTATATACTTCACCTTATACCATCAATAATTTAAAATAAATTGAAATACTTGATTCTCTTTAATTCATTACTAAAAGAGAGAGTAGGGGGTAGGGGGTAGTGGTGAATTTAGTTGGAACTTTATCTGTACTTCTTCCATACATGTTAAATTATATATTACTAGAAATTTTTCATAAAAAAAGAACTAACTTTCTTCATTTCATTATTTTCATCATATATTTCAAGTTTAGAATAATTACTATAAGCATGTTTATGATTTTTTATAGCTATTTTGTGTAAGCTGTAAAAACTTACATTTCTATGTTTTGATTTTATGTTCCAATTCTACCAATCCTTTAGCGATTCTAGGTAAAATTACAAGTTTGATAACCTTGCCTCCAATTACTGCATCTATCATTTACCTTGTAGAAGGATTGAGACTGTTATAGAAAGTTTAGATTTGCTTCCAAAGGGGGAGGCCGTAATGTGGATAATGCCTTAGCAAGTCCTTAAACCACTTCTAAGTTTCAAATAGGGTCCTACCTTCCAATTGGCCAAACGTTGATATATTAACTCTGAGCTTTGTAGTTTTAGTGAGATGGAAGTACTTTTCTAAGAACTTTTCCACCAATTCATTTCAAGTTGTGCTTGAATTCCTTCCTATGGAATTTAACCATACTTAGCTCTATTGCATAAGGAAAATGGAAATAGATGCAATTAGATGGCATTGTCAATTTCCCTATTGATTTTAAATGTATCACATATTTCAAAAAAGTTGGAAATATGTGCCTCAAGGTTATAAGCCATAAACCACGCAAACTATTGCACCATTCGTATGATATTCAACTTAATTTCAAAGTTGTTAGCTACAATAGCGAGCCTATCTATGATGGATTAGGTGCTAGTCAAAGAAAGCTGAGAAAAATAAGACATGATTTTATTTTGTCACCATTGTTAGCTATGTTGTAGTTAGGTATGCTGTCGATATCAAACTCTTAGTCATTCAATTCATCCTCTTCTTTAATTCTGAAAGGAAACCCTTGATTAATCATCTTTATAGTTTCTTTTGCTATCAATTTCCTCAAATTCCTCAAAGTCATTCTCTAAATCTTGGGGTCGATTTTAATTAATTCTCATGAATGACTTCTAATGATGCACTACATAAAAGGAAACATTGGATTAAAAATAAAAGAAATCAAGAAAAAATAAAGAAGCAATGGCTAGATTAATAAAGCTGCTGGCGTTCTTAATATCATAAGATCTCGTTAATGGTGACAAAAACTTAGTACAGGCAAGTGCACCTATCAATAGTAATATAGTCAATTAAACGTGGATTTCGTTCCCATAAGGACTATAATTACTAATACTGACTATTTCTTTATTAACTAACTGATAAATTTGAAGTCAAGAAACTAAAAGAAATCAAACTAAAGTTTTGCTAATGACTAAATTAACAACACATCGAGACTTAACTAATGAAATTAAATAAGAAAACAATTAATTCAGAAAATTAACTCAAGATTCAATTATGTATCTAGATCTTGCTATCCCTAGAATTACATATGCAACTTCAATAAAAGATAATCTAACTTAATCTCTAATTTCTTTGACTGAGAGAATTCTTGATTAATTACTTTTTCAAGTTAATTAGCTCTAATCTTTGAATTACCTATTAGAATCTCTCCTTAATAGCTATATTAGAATCTCTTCGCAATAGCATAATCAAAGATCGCATTCAAAAACAATAAATTCTCTCAAAGATAACAATCAAGAATTGGAAAGACTTTCCAATTTATTTTTAAACTTGAAATAATCTTCATCAAATATGCCTACATCTAATCATATAAGCAATCTCTCGATTTTGTTGCACAATATCAAATATTAGATTAATACCCTGGAAATATTATTCTAAAACAATTGAAGAATGCATAATTCAATCAAAGAAAACAAAGCTTTTCTTTAGATCTAATAAACTCGATGTCACATAGCAATTCTAGGATCTACATAACCTAGATACAATGAAATTATGCTCTACTCATGGCAAAAGAACAATCTTAACTCAAGTCTAGTTAAAACATATAAAGAAAAGGCATGAAAAATAAAAGAATCTCTTAAATTTTGAATCTCAAAGTGTGTCACTTTCTTATGCTTTTCTACCCTTGTAGACTCTCTATAAGTTGTCTAAAAAAGTTTGGCAAAAATCCCCTAAAGAGGCCTTTTATAATGCTTACACTTTTTTACTCTTCACTTCAAGTGACATAATCAAGTAATGCGGTCTTGTCACTATTCGTATCCACAAAGATTCACCAAATCTTCACAAATCTACTAATAATAAGGTCGTATCTCACATGTCATGTCACTTTCTATGCACTGCTCTATTGAACTTAAAAACCCTCCCTACAACTAACATAGTCATGTCACTCATAGACTTCATAACTTCTTTTATTTAACTCCGAATTGAGTAAAACTTATTTCTATTATCTTGCTTTCTTCCAAAGAACATTTCAAAATCTAGAAATCAAAATTTTACTTAATTAAATATCATTTTCTTAAAATAAAACAACATTTCAAGGAAAATCACTAAAAATCACTACATTGCATATAGTCAATTAAGAATATATCATGCTATTTGTTGTTGAGTGTATTAGTGTGAGTTCTATTATGCTCTATCTTCATTTCTTGAAGTAAAGCCGGAGTTGTTGAAGTAGAGTAATAGTTGGGAGTGTAGTTACCGTTATGTATGCTTGTTTTGTTGTTGTCAAAGGTGATAGTGTTTGTTGATGTAAATAGTAATTGTTATTGCATTGTGTTTTTTGTGCCCCTAGAGTGGTGGTTTAGTGGTTATTGAAGCTGTAGTTATTGGAGACGTAATTGGTCGAGCTGTAGTTCGAGCTATTGAGTGGTAAGATGATAGACTTGAGTGTGAACGTTGTGGTTGAAGATAATGAGAGTAATGCTCCAAGTCAAAGCCAACATGTAGAGCAATTCCCAAGAACCACAAATGAACGAATGGATTGACTTACTAAGCTTTTGTAGAATATGTTAGTGATGATGCAAAGAAAAGCTATAGCTCATGCTAAGAGAGCTTGCTAAGTCAATAGATTTGCTATTGACAAAACTCTAGAGGAAATTTGAGCTAAATATCCGGGTAATGAACCTAACAATGAAGTCCAATGCAAAAGAGTTCATCCAGCTTACAATATTCAAATTGGAGAAGTTGAGCATAGAGCTAATAGAAGAATGGAGGTCATGGAAGAAGAAGATAGTGATGATGAAGAGTTCTATGAGGTTGATGGGAGGCTAAAATGAGCACCTTATAGTAGTAGATTTGAAGGTTAACCTACCATGTTTGGCATTCCCGAGGAAGAGTAGAGCAACCAACTTGCTGAATGATCAATCTTGGTAATGTTGGTGAAGTTAACAAAGAGTTTGATGAGGATTATTATGAAAAGGAGTGTGCTATCTAAGCTCCCAAAAGTATTGATAATGTGAGAGTTCAAGTTGGAAGTGGTAGTGTCAATGAGTATTTGGATCGAGAAAAGTAAGTTGAGAAGTAGTTTGAATGTTATCATTATGCTAAAGAGGAAAAGGTTAGATTCGCTGCTATGGGATTCACTGGATATGGCCATAAATGGTGGAAGAAGTTATATATGTTGAGAAGAAGAGATGGTAGACGAAGTATAAGAACTTAGGAAAAAATGAAGAAGGTCATGCGAGGAAGATCCATTCTTGATTCATACTATTAGGACACTTTTGCGAAGTTGCAAAAATCGAGTCAAGGCGACTGATCTATTGATAAATATGTGCAAGAAATCCAAATGCTAATGATTAGGTGCAAAGTAGAAGAGTGTAAGGCCCGAACTATTTCAAGATTTTTTACTAGCCTAAGATTTGAATTTCAAGATGTTGTCGAGGTACAACTCTTTCATACTCTCAAAGAAGCCATTAAGGTCAGCCAACATGTTGAGAAGTAGAAGAGGAACTAACCTTACCGAGCTCCAAGTTCCCAACCTACTCAATTAATCTAAACTATTCAAGGAAGTAGCAAGAAGCCTAATAGATTAGTACCCAATAGGAAAAAAGAATAGATGTTGCATGTAGAAAGAATAAGGTTGTAGCAAGGATGGAAAGAGAAGGAATTTGAAAATAGGTAGGCTTTAAGGAGGAAAACAAGTAAGATTAAGTACTTTAAATTTAAGGGCTTTGGATATATGGCCACTTAGTATCCAAACCAATGAACTATGGTTATTAAAGGTGATGTCCCGACCTATGAGGTATACAATACTGATGAAGAAGTTAGTGAAGCTACAAAAGAAGTGGAAAATAGGGTGAAGATAGAAGTTATGGGAGATAACATTTATCTAAGGAAGGTGACATGTTAACATTGATTGTTCGTCGATCATTGAGTTTGGAACCTGACAAAGAGAACGAGCAACATGAGAATTTTTTTCATACTAAATGGAAGGTATGAGATTAGTTGTATGCTTTGATTATTGATAGTCATAATTATACGAATGTTACATCTACGAGACTCGTGTAGCAATTACAATTTTCGACCTCTCTACATCCTAAACCTTTCAAGCTACATTAGTCAAATGAGAAAGGGTCATTGCATGTTACAAAACAAGTGTTGCCACCAATATCTATTAGGAAGTTATGAGGATGAGATAATGTGCAATATGTTGCCAATATGTGCTTTACATATTTTATTTGGTCAACCTTTATTGTTTGATAGAAGAGCTATGCATGATGGCTATAAGAATAGTTACACATTTGAGAAGAATGGCTAATCTATTACATTTTTCTCAATGACACCCAATAAGATCAATAATATGCAGACTAAGTTGAGCTACTAATGCACTTAACCTAACTTTAGTATTTACAACAAATTTAAAAGTGTATTTTCACTGGTGAGAAGTTTAACTGCACTAGGTCAAGTGTGTAGTTATAAAACTGGTGAGAACTAGGTTGAACCCATAGGGAATGAAGTTTAATTATTAATAGTATAAGTCATATGCAATTAAAATAAAAATTTATTGAATGATTAAAATCTAAAAGAAACTAAATTAACCAAATGAACAAATTAGGATATTCAACATCTTTAAAGATTCAATTGCAAACTAGATGATTAGAATACCAGTTATGATAACAAAGGTGTCTTTAATAGGTTTAGTTTTTAAAAAATTAAGCTCTAGGAATTCCTTCTGGTGAAGCAAATCCCTAAGATTAACTTATTTATCCTTTCTATTACTAACAAGTGCTAAATTAAATTAACCCTTTTTTTTCCTCTAAACCTTAATTAAATTAATGACATACATTATACCTTTTTTAATCAAGATTATCCAATAATAAACAATTACAAAAGGTGTCACAACTTAATCAAAATTATCACATATTCCAATATAATTAAAATACATGTTGTCATGATTAGAATATTAAAGACTTAAAATGTTAAGCACTATTCACTAATTAATAATCTAAAATATCTAATAAATACTATCAAAATAGCACAACAAAGAAATAATAGAGAAAACAATATCCAAATCAAGAATTTATTGAAAACAATGAAACAACCTATTTAAGAGTTCCAATCTCCAATTTAAGATCAAATATCACTCCTATTATTTCCTAATGTTGAAATCCTCAAAAGAAAATAAAACTCTAGCAAAAGCCTAAACTAATGAATGAGAGAAAATCATCTATTATACTGCCTATTGAGTTGTCCTTACTACTTGTTTATTTTATTTCAAAGCCTTCTATTTATAGCACAAGGAAGCACATCTAAAAGTAGGCCAATATATACTTGAATCTTTCTAGAATGGCTTTTATTTTTTTCAATAATAAACTAGAATGACCACACCATAGATACAAGGATATGGTCCTTGTGTGTAATCTTTCTATGCTTCAATTCTTGAATGGAATAAGAGATATACGACAAAACTAGAATTGGAGACTCATCTTTATTCAATAAGTGATGAATGTCTTCCATCTATGGAATGACAACAACTTAAGACCATGACATGGTCTTCATCCATAAAGTTCTTAGCCTAATTTCTTTTCCTTAGAATTTCGCTTTTCTTCGTCATCACGTGTATATTTTCTTTTATTGTGTATTTATCCTCTCAAAAATATAAGAATTAGTGTAATAAAGTTCTAAAACAAAATTTTAACAAATAAAGTACTGACACTAAAATTATATTAAAAAGTTTGTAAAAACACTATAAAATCTACTTATAAAATAAGCACAATTAAGCTTTATTAGCGACCAATCCAAGAAAGAACTACTTATGAGTTGAACTGAGCTTTAAGGAGCGATCAAGGCTGATGAGTTTACCTTTTTGTCGATATAAAGAATGTTAGAAGTAAGAAAGTAGGACTAACTACCTGAAGAGTTCCAAAGGTTATTAAGTGATTTTTTTCGATCTATTCCCTGAATAGATACCAAGAGGATTACCACTAAAGCAAAGAATAGAGTATGGAATTCACTTAGAACTAGGAGCCACTTGCCAAATTAACTAGCTTCTCAAATGAATCTCGAACAAGCTACTTAACTACAAAGATAAGAGACTGAGCTAACTAAAAGAGGCTATGTTAGGAAAGCCTAATTCCATGTGCTATGCTCGTACTATTAGTTCCTAAAAAGGACAAAAGTTGGAGAGTATGAGTTGTTAATAAGACTACTATTAAGTATAGGTATCCAATCCCCAAACTAGATGACATGGTAGAAGAGTTGCATGGTACGAGGATATTTTCCAAGATTGACATAAAGTCTGAATATCATTAGATATGTATGCAAGAAGGAATTAGTGGAAAACCTCTTTTAACATGAGACATGCCCATATGAGTGGCTTATTATGCCATTCTATTTAATGCCCTAAGTACATTCATGAGATTAATAAACCATGTGCTGGGAAATTAGAGGGGCAAATTTTTTGTGATTGATTTTGATGACATTATAATACATAGCCTCAATCTGTTGAGTCATATAGACCTCTCTGAGCTGTTTTTGGAGTGTTGAGAACTGAGAATTTATTTAGGAATTTGAAGAAATATTATGTCCGTCGAGAAGAGGTTATACTTCTTGGGTATGTAGTCAATAGTGGAGGCCTTAAAGTAGATGAGAAAAAGATCTAAGTTATTATGGAATGGCCTACCATAACCTCTTGTGCAAATTTTCAAAGCTTCTATAGCTTAGCATCTTTCTATCGTAGGTTCATTCAAAACTTCAACTTTATTACCGTAGTCTTAACTAAGCTCACTAGGAAGAATGTAGAATTTCATTAGGGATGTAAGGATGAAGAAAGCTTTGTCGAGTTAAATAACCTTGACCCCCGTACTATCTTTACTTGATTTCAGTAAGGTTTTTGAGTTGGAATGCGATGCATCTAGCAATGGTATTAGCGTAGTTCTCATTCTAGACTGCCCAACTATTGTCTATTTCATGAGAAGCTAAAAAGGTCAACTTTGAACTATTATGTATATATGCACTTGTTTAAGCTTTATTGATATAAAGCTAAAAAGGTCAACTTTGAACTATTCTATATATGTACACTTGTTTAAGCTTTATAGATATGGCAATATTACCTACTACCTAAGGAATTTGTTGTATACTTTAGTCACTAAACCTTTAGATATTGGAAGTATAAGGACCTTAGGAGGGGCCTAGTAGTATTGCCTAGAATTTTCATACCACGTGTGCACCCATGATAAGAAAATTGCCTCGTACGTCAGAAATTATAAAACTCTAAATAGTTAATTGCTAAGGTTTTCAATTTTAGTTCATTAACCTAATGTATAATATAAATAACTATGGATATCGATTATTCCATAGTTCCTCACAAATGTAGAGAATCGATATCTCTTACCAAAATAGTGAAATAAGATAGACAATTCCAAAAAAATTATGAACTCACTAAAGATACTAAACTTAATTGATATATTAGTTGTTTTCCTAGAGCATTCCAAATTAACTACACCAACTTTTCATCATACTGATTCAATGGTAGCACTCTGCACTCGATTCCTATCCCTATCCCTCATCAATACCGCACGACAGAAATTTATTAGATGCATAATCATATGCATGCATAAATAATCGGTATGCCAAACAACACATGTAGTGACTTAGGAACTACATACGACTCAGAATTATGCTCCTTGTAGTCACGGTTTAGAGATAATTAACTGACCCAAACCAAAATCTAGGTTTTAGACCTTAGGTTTTTTTTTTCATTTACACTATTGTGCTCAAGCCAAAACAAAACTATATATATATATATATATATGTATATGTATATACTTTCTTTACTAAATAACAAATCATATTTTTAAAATCCTAAGTCTAATGGTGTGGTGGCCTCCGTAATCTACAAACATACACTTTAAGCAGAAGCCACAAGACTCGGCCCTTCGCCAATGGTTGGCATCTCCCAGTGCATAGTAAACCCATCAGCTTAGAACAGAGACTCAATATATATGATGACATAATTAGTGCCCTATCCTGTAAGAGGCTCGTCCTCTTATGAGTCCCTTCCCGTCTTCTGCATGAAGCGGTAGTCAGTGTTATCCGTATGTAATATAGGGAATGCATAATTCATTTTAATTTCTTAATCGTATAAGTAGTTAACTAGATTTTCAAGGTGATCAGACAATTTCATTCCATATAATTTTACATATAAATTAGCACAAAAAATTCCCATTATTATATATAATTACAAGCCACCGCATTCATCCACAAATTCATACACATGCATTTCCCATATCCTACAAGCATTCAAATTTTATATATATGTTTAGGTACATCTATTCTACAAGCAAAATCAAGTAAAAAGTTATTGAGAATTTACTCACTCAGCCATGCAGGTTAATTAAAACAGTCCGAAGGTAGGTCGTCTTCAAAAGTTGGGTCCCCTGGTCATCGCAAATACGATACTATAAGGATTTGAAATAAAACTTAGAAAACTAAGCTAAAACCCTTTAAGCTATACTTTGACTTGGTTTCATAATTTTTCCTAGTTTTACTCAAGCTCAATCGCATATAACCTTCTGGTCTTAAATCCGATTTTTATGATCTTATAGTCAATCTTCATCTTTTTTGAGTTTACTTTAATTTGGTAAGGTTATATTTTCATGATGATGCAACCAAAACTACCCATAGGTAAGAACATTAGCGATCGTCATGATTTGGAGTGCTTTTAGGCTTTACTCAATTAATGGGCTTTTTAGTAGCTTGGGAAATTCTTTGGGCTTGGGCTTAAGACTTTATTCCAAACTGAAAATACTCCTTATGGTTTACACTCTTAGTGCTAACAACAACTCCTTAGGCTTTTATGTGAGCTTAAGTTATCAAATGGGCTTATTTTTTTGTTCAAACTAAAGTTAGTGACTTTGTTAGGCTTATGGAGTCTTAGGTGAACTTTTTGTGGGCTTTAAAACAACCTTTCTTAATATTTTTAAGTACTGGTTAGAATTTTAGTGAAGGCCCAACTTAGAGTTCTAGGATTTTTTTGAGAGTTTAGGCTTGGTTTTGAGTTTTAAGCTTTGTATTCTTGCCATACTTGCTTTGGTTGATCTTTTCACTTTGTTCACTTGGTCTTATCATATTTTTAAGTGGCTTTTACTTATGTTCCAAATCTGGTCATGATGAATCCAAGGGCTTCTCACTTGATTTTTCAACTTATTTCATCGTTTCCTTAAGTTTAAGGGTTAGATCATGAATCTAGGTCAGTTATATTCAAATCTTAACTTAAATTCTCTTCCATGGGATGATTACTTAGCTCATACTTTACATGAAAATAGTAGATCTCATACTTATCACAATTTCCATATCATAGTTCACATCTCACAAGGTTAGTTTCTTCATAAAATCTTTTTGTAATGGATTTTCCTTTACCTAAAGCTTAGTTTGAGCATTCTTAACATAATAGAAATGGAAATAATATCTAAATGACTCACATACATTCCATGGCTAGCATGATATCTCCTCATTCATGTACACATTTCATGATCTTCTCAACTTAAAATCTTCCATTCTAAGTGTTAAATATATATCTTTACATAACACCAACTTAGCATGCTCATATTTCAACTTTCATGTAAAGGGGTTCACAAGCTTACTTCTTATTGTGGTCTAGCTATTTTATCATCTTATGACCATACTAATATCTTCATGAAAACGTGGTCTCCTAACATATAATACTAAACCACTAACACAAAAAAACAACTTATTTGTCCTCAAAGTGAAAACAAGGTGGTGGTGCAACTAAGTATCCTCTTAGCTCGTTATCGTCCTTCCTCTTCTTGTAAGTTCCTTTGAAAGATAGGGTCTTGATCTTTGAAGTGGGTTTTTGGAGATATTCTAAAGTTCCTAAAAGTTGTTTCTGAAACTAACAAAAGGAGGCAACAAAATCAAGCTTTTGTGTTAAGAGTTATGAAGCAAAAAGGGTAGCGGTAATGTAAGGTTTTATAGGGTTAGGTTTCTTCTCTTGATTTGTGTTTAAAGTGAGAGAAAAGAAAGTGAAAATGAGAGTGAAAGAGGGAGAGAGTGGCATTTTTTAATAGGAAGAAAAATGTGTTCAATAAGTTTTAATTGGTTGCCTTTTAGTATGCACAAATGACAACTTTTTTATAAGACTAGATGATGTAAGCATTAAGGAGTGAATAGTAGATGTGTAAGACGATTGAGTGATTGAAAGTTGATAAGGCATGGCCTCCCTTAGGCTCTCTTGCCAACTAGCCATAGGGTATCCTCTACATTGAGTTGTCTTGTCACTTAATTAAAAGTTGAACACATAAAATAATGTGATAACTTGTCCATATGCAGTATAAGTGAAGGGGTGATAAGGAAAGTGTCTTATCACTAGTTTTTGATAAGTTACCAATTAATAAATGATTCTAACTTTCAATTGATAAGTTGTTTAGGGTGATTGGTTAGTTTACTTATTTATGTGCACAAGTCTTATACATGAAGATAAGAACATTGTCTTATATGAAATTCTTTTGGAATTTGCTTCTTAAATTGATTTGTATGTTATGATTTAATTCTTATAAAATTATGAAAATTTCTAGAGTTTGAATAAAATTATTCAAATTAAATTATCAATTAGTCACTTAAGGTTATAAATCCTTAATTGTTTTAGGGTTTAAGGTTTTGAGAGACTTAGACTCCATGGTTCTCGTAGTCGACTTTTATCGATAATAGACTTTTGAATTGGAAAATTAAATTCGTTTTTAAATGAAAACTTGAATTCTTAACATTTGGGAAGTACTCTTAGTTGAATCACAAGTTCACTAAAAAGTAGGGTTTACAACTTATCCATATGTAACATGGCTTATAAATTATCTTATATAAAATTCTTTTAGGGTTTAGTTCTCAAATTAATTTGTAGGTTGTGATTTACCTCTTAAGAAATTTTAAAGTTTTTTATAGTTGAATAAAATTTATTGAAATTATATTTTTAATTATTTATTTAGGGTCATAAGTACCTGATTATCCCAAGGTTTAGGGTTCAAGTAAGTTTAAGTATGTTTTAAGATTTTTCACCAACTCAGGATTAATTGACTTACACTTAGGAGCTTAAGGTTCAATTGGCTTAATTATTTAGGATCATCACTTTATTATGCAACATATATTTATATATATATATATATCATACAATAGATTAAGAAAAGAGAAGGAAATTGCTTAATAATATATTTATATATATATATACATATTGTGGGGCTACTTATGCATATAAGAAAAATAATTTTTGTAAATTTATTAATTTATTCCTTTAACTAGCTTAGTTTGGTTATTTATTATTACTTGAAATAATCCTTGATTCGTTCGTTATCAGTTTTATATGATTTCACAAAATTATTGATAATTTGTTTGATTTATGGCTTTTCAAGTATTAAGATAAATTTATAAAGTTTTAAAAAAAATTATGATTTGATATTTACTGTTTCTATTAAGTTTAGATTTATATTTTTAAAAGTACGCGTATGTAGGGATTGGGGTTTTCTTGCATGATTAGGGTTTCCAAATCGTATAATAAGGCTTTCTAAGTTCGTTTTAAGTTCTGAATTTAAAATTTTAGTTGGTTTTCATTTTATATGGTCTTGTCGACTTAGGAAAATATCTACGATACTTGAGTCCAACACCATGTTTAGAAGGTTAAATTTACAAAGTCTATAAGAAGAGTCAAGCCAATTGAGATAAGGTTATGTTTCTAAAGGGTTTTTCATTTGTGATCAAGTATAAGTCAGGAAAAGTAAATGTGTTTACAAATGCATTATCTAGGCGACATTTGATGCTTTTGAGCTCTAAGAATGATTGTTGGGATTTGTAAGCATTAAGGAGCAATATTCCTTAAATCTACATTTTGGTCTAATCTATACCCAATGTATTGAAGGAAGGATGTTGGATGTCTACTTTATGGAAGATGGATATCTATTCCAATCTAAAAAAACTATGCATGCTAACCTATTCAATATGAGAATTGCTTGTAAAGGAAGTGCATTGTGGAAAATTGTCAAGAAATTTTGGAGATAGGAAGACAAATGAACTATTAAAGTGTCCTAAATTAGGAAAAATACAAAAAAAAAAAGAAAATTAAAGAAAACCCCAAAAATAAAAGATTTAGGAAAAAATACAAAAAATAGAAAATTAAGAAAGCTAAAAAATAAGTAATTCTAGAAAGATACAAAAAAAAATACAAAAATAGGAAAAATCACAAAAAAAAAAAGAAATTTAGAAAATACAAAAAAAAATGAAAAAAAAAATTAGAAAATTGAAAAGTCACAAAAAAATTGAAAAAGATAGAAGATTTAAGAAATTTAGAAAATAATAATTTTTAGATAGTTTAAATAGAATAGATTTTTTCTTAATTTAAATAAGAAGATGACCATTGGGCATGAGCTTAAATATGAATTTAGCATAGACTAACCTTGTTCATATATGCAATTTAATTGCACATATGAATATAGTATAGGCTAACGACCAACGAATAAGCACATGGACATTGCATATAAGTTTAGTCAGAGATCAAGGGTTCGAGACTTAGTAGAGACATGAAGATTTTTTTTTATCTTTTTTGTTTTCAAAACTCTACGTATTGCCACATGTCAAGCCATCACTAGGCTATGTGTCTAATTGTGACACGTGGCACTTTATGATTGGCCTAAACAACACATTTTCCTTCTCCTTTTTTCTTCTCCCCTTTCCCTTACTTTCTCATTTAAAAAAGAAAAAAAAACAAGCAAACAAAAAAAGGGGAAACATGTAAGGAGGGGGTTCTACATTCAAGATATACACATATGTGCAGCAGGGAGGGGTTCCACATTCAAAACACATATACATATACGGTAGCAGGAGGGAAGACCATTTTCGAAACACATACAACATATAAGAGCTTACCCTCTCTCTCTCTCAACCTATCTCTCTTTTGGCTTAGACTCTCTTTCTCTCTCTCTGAATCCACACATAACTCATCGAACCAAACAACAACAACACCGTACAACCACCCTCACCTACTTACATAAACACCAATTAGCCTTAGCCTCTTCAACCAAACCTTGAACCACTCTCGTACACGGCTGCTTAACCCTTAACCTCTTACTCTACCATCGATCCACATAAAGCCCCACCAAATAGTACACAAGGAACACCACATACACACCGAACCACGTTTACCCCGCCACGGTCGCAAGACTTTGAACTGAAATCTCCCCTAACACCACCATAAACCACACCCACTATCTACTTCAAACCTGATCACACCGATGCCCTTATATGGAAACCACCTCCTTCATCCTTCATACCCATAAGATGTTAGTTAGCTCTTGGAGTACTAACCCTTCTTTAATCCTTTTTAGGATTCTAGCCTACCTTTAAGGCTCTGTCTACTTTTTCTTTCTAAGGTTCTAGCTAGCTTTTAGAGCACTAACCTACACTTTTATTCTTTTTAAGGTTCTAACCAACCTTTAGGGAGTGATGTTCCCTTTTCTATTCTTTTCAAGGTTCCAACTAGCCTTTAACACGTTGTCCCGTCTTTCACGTTTAGGTTTCCAACTAGCTCTTAAAGCGTTGTCATCATTTTTTTTTTTTCTTTTCAAGGTTTTAGTCAACTCTTAGAACACTGAACCTTCTTTTATTCTTTTTAGTAATTTAACCAACCTTTAGAGCGCTATCCCATCTTTCATTTTAAGGGTCCCAATAACTTTAGGGTACTGTCTCATCTTTCTTTCTACTCTGTTAGCCAGCTTTTAACCCCTCTTTCATCATCTTCCTTTAGGGTCTTTTACGAACCCATAGGGTGCTCACCTTATCAATTCCATATAACAAGCCCATAGGGTACTTCTCTTCAGCCAGTTCTTAGCTAGCCTATAGGATGCTTTTCCTCATTGAATTCTCTTAAGCGAGCCCATAGGATGCTTCCCTTCACCAAGTTCTCTTAGTAAGCCCATTAGGTGCTTTCTTTTATCAATTTCCTTTGGTAACCTATAAGGCGCTTCTCTTCACCGAGTTCTTTTAGCAAGCCCATTGGGCACTTTCTTTTGTCAATTTCCTTTAGCGAGCCCATAAGGCGCTTCTCTTCACCAAGTTCTCTAAGTGAGCCCGTTAGGTGCTTTATTTTACCAATTTCTCTCAAGCAATCCCATAGGGTGCTTTTCCTCATCAAATCCTATTAATGAGCCCAAAGGGTACTCCCTTTCATCATCAATTCCTTTTAGTAAGCCCATAGGGCACTTTCTTTTACCAATTCCTCTCAAGCAAGCCCAAAGGGTACTTCCTCTCATCATGGTTTCACTTAGGGTTGTTAGTCTACCAAAGACACTCCCGCTTTGGTTAGTCAGCTCAAAGGAGCACTACCAAGTTTCGATTTAGGGTCTTAGCTAACTTTAGGAGCACTTCACCCATTTTACTTAGGATAGTTAGCTCAAAGGAACACAACCAAGTTTATCTCAAATCAATTCCAAAAGTTAAGGTTGCTAGTCCCCGAGAGATGCTCCTACCTAAGTTGGTTGACTCAAGGGAGCATTACTAAGTTTCAATTTAAGGGTTTTTAGCTAGTTCTAGTAGTGTTTTACCCATTTCACCTAGGATAGTCAACTTAGAGGAGCACTACCAGGTTTATCTCGAATCAATTCTAAAAGTCAAGGTTGCTAGTCCCACGCTTAGGTTAGTTAGCTCAAGGGAGCACTACTAGGTTTCAATTTTAGGGTCTTAGCCAGCTCTAGGAGTTCTTCGCCCACCTTGGTTAGTCACTCATTGGGGCATGACCAAGTTTCCTTAATCCTTTAAGGTCTTAGCTAGCTCAAGAAGCACTTCACCCACTTTGGTTAGTTAGCTCAAAGGAGCACTATCAAATTTCAATTTAGGGGATTTTAGCTAACTCTAAGAGTGCTTACCCATTTCATTCAATTTAGAGCCTTAGCCAGCTCAAGGAGCGCTTCGCTCGCCTTAGTTACTCAGCTCATTAGGGTACAACCAAGTTCTCTCTCTCTTTTAGGGTCTTAGCCAACTCTAGGAGCACTTACCCATTTCATTCAGTTTAGGGCCTTAGTCAACTCAAGGAGTGCTTTGCCCGCCTTAATTAGTCTACTCATTAGGGCACGACTAAGTTCTCTTGTTCTTTTAAGGTCTTAACCAGCTTTAGGAGCGCTTACCCATTTCATTCAATTTAGGGCCTTAACCAACTTAAGGAGCGCCTCACTCGCCTTAGTTAGTGAACTCATTAGGAGCATGACCAAGTTTTCTCATTCTTTTTAGGGCCTTAGCCAGCCCAAGGAGTGCTTTACCTATTTCATCTCGATCCATTAGCTCATAAGAGCACAACCAAACTTCAATCCTTCTTTCAGTCTCTTGGCAATTGCTTAAAGTACTACCTCTCTCTTCACTAAAATCCCCAATAGATTGGGCTTAGGATAGCTATCTAGCTAGCTGTAATGCTTATAAAGACAAAATCCACCCTTGAGGAAAAAATAGCATCTCTTTTGTCTTTGTGGCAAAGTTTTGCTCAAACTTCACCATAAAAAAAGGCAACTGTACACATCTCATTTTTGTTCTACCCTACCCCCACCTGCACCCCCCAACCCCTTCATTTTCAAATTTTTTAAAATAGGTTAAAGAGTCTTAAATTAGGAAAAATACAAAAAAAAAATAGAAAATTAAAGAAAACCTCAAAAATAAGAGATTTAGGAAAAAAATGGAAAATTAGAAAAACTCAAAATAAGAAATTCTAGAAAGATACAAAAAATAAGAAAAAGAAAAAAAAAAGAGAAAATTACAAAATACAAAACAAATGAAAAAATTTAGAAAATTGAAAAGTAAAAAAAAAATTGAAAAGATAGAAGATTTAGGGAATTTAGAAAATAATAATTCTCAAATAGTTTAAATAGAATAGATTTTCTTTAATTCAAATAAGGACATGACCGTTAGGCTTGGGCTTAGATTTGATTTTAGCCTAAGCTGACCTTATTCATATGTGCAATTTAATTGCATATATGAATAAGATATAGGCCAACGACCTAACAAATAAACACATGGACATTATATATGAGTTTGGTTGGAGATAAGAGGTTTGAGGCTCACTAAAGGCATGAAAATGCTTTTTATCTTTTTCTTTTTCAAAACTCCAAGCGTCACCACATGTCAAGCCATCACTGGACCACATGTCTAAATGTAATACGTAGCGCTTTATGATTGGCCTAAACAACACATTTTCCTTCCCCTTTTTTCTTCTCCCATTTCTTTTTCTCTCCCTCGCTTTCTCATTTAAAATAAATAAACAAACAAACAAAAAAAGGGGACACACGTAAGGAAGGGGTTCCACATTCAAAACACACACACACACATGCAGTAGAAAGGGGGGAAGGCCATTTTCGAAACAAACACAATGCATAGGAGCTCATCCTCTCTCTCTCTCAACCCTAACTCTCTTTCTCTTTCTTTGAATCCACGCACAACTCATTGAACTAAACAACAACAACACCACACAGCTACCCCCTAACCCACTCGTACGAACACCAATCAGCCTTGGCCCCATCGACCAAACCCCGAACTAGTCTCACACACAACTGCTCGACCCCCAACCTTTTGCTCTACTGTCAACCCACATGAAGCCCCATCGAACAACATACAAGAAACACCATACACACACAGAACCACATTTCCCCTGCTACAATCGTAAGACCCTGACCCAAGATCTCCCTAAACATCACCACAACCCATGTCTACTATCTACTCCAAACCTGAACATGCCAATGCCCTTGCACAACAACCACCTCCTTCATCCTCCATACCTAGAAACTATAGCAGTAGTAGCAACAACTACCCTTTCAACCACACTAATTCAACCAAACCCAGCAAACCAGCCCCTATCCTCATCCATTTACTGCAACAACTACTACTACCCCAAACACCAAGTGTACAAATCACCCACTAACAACCTACTACCATAACAACTACAACTACAGGGGCCAAACTAGGCTACAGCACTCCTCCAACCCCCCCAAAGTCTAATAAAACCTATATGGAAACACTTTTACCTACTCAAAATTCAGTCAAAAACCACCTCCATTGTGCCTTCTACGGTAGTCATTGGGTTTCTCTCACTATCACATGTTGTGCTCTTGACCGGGTCAAACTCAAATCCAACCCACCTGATTCGCTCTAACCAGCACCTACTACATCAGTAGTTTAGCCTTTCTTTTTTCTTTCTTTTAGTTTTTGTTTGGTTGTTTTTTTTTTATATTTTATTTATTTTTGTAATAAAAAAAGAAGAAGAACAAAATAAGAAAAATAAAAAAAAAAAAGAAAACAAAGAAGAAAAAAAGAGAGAAAAATAAAAAAAAAAAATTATCTAGTTTTATTTATTTATTTTCAAATGTTAACCAAAATAAATAAAACCAAAAAAAAATAGAAAGTAAGTAAGTAAATAATAAAAAAAACATTTGATCACTTAGAAAAACCTATTTTTCAAATAAATAAAAATAAATGAACCATTTCCAAAATTAGAACATTTCAACAACCTTTCAACAATAAATTCTTGATTTAGGAACCTTTTATGAAATTTTCTTAAATAAATTGAACTAGGTAAAAACTTAAACCCAACTTTTTTTTTTCAAAACTAAAATCAATTCAACCTACTAATGTTTCTGGCGAACAAACTATGGAAGTCTGATCCCGAATCTCGAATAACAATTACATAAGCACCCGTACTACGAGATGACTTAAAATATGGAAAGTTTTATTTTTTCCATATTTGTGTAAATTATTTAATTTAGTCACATGTGATATGATTAGTCGTTAGAAATTAAAAAAGGGTATATTTGAAAAGCAAGTTAAATTCGAAAAGTTAAAAAGTAGTACTCATTTAAGTTTTAATATAATAGCCCCTAGATACAGATCTCTTGTTTTCAAAAATCGTTTATAAAATTGGTTTAATCGATAGACCAGTAGCTATATTATAACCATTTTACCCAATTGGTTATAACTTAACTCTTTTCCTAACTTAACTCTTTTTCCTTACTCTGGTCAGGTGGCGACTCTAAAGTGTTTTCAAGATATAAAAAACCGGTTTTCTTTCAAACCTTAGTCAAGGGTTAGTATTAAACAAATCATGTTTAATACTGATCAATTTAAAGAAGACTAATTTATAAAAAACCAGGAGAGAAAAAACTGGGCTCGATAATGACTAAGCTCTTGAATGCCTGGAGTATTTTCTTATCAGAACAAGGTCAGTCCAAGCATACCAAGAGCTCGAAACCAACCCACTTGACTTGTGAGATCACCCTCTACTACAAACCCAAACTTGCCAATGTTATGACGATGAGCTATCCATGAGTCCTATTGCTACCAACTTATCCAAAATGGGAAGCAACCTTTATTCATAGAAGCCATCAGTCTCTTTCATTAAGACACATGTCCTCCAAGCCCAGATAAACAACCTAAGTCTAAATATTCTCTTTCTAGGAGGATTACAAATTTGTCCTTCCTCTTTTTTATACATTGTTGTATTTAGTTTTTACCCTTATTAGTAAATGTTGTGCAATAGAATGCAACCCTAGGTATCCCGTATAAATACCTTGTTATGGCATTTGTTGTACTTAAACTTTCAACTTTAATTAATGAAATTACTTGCATTTTCTTCCTTCTCTTTGTGTTGAGAACCTAACCCTAGCTCATATTAACCTTTTGGAAAGGTTATGTAGTAAGTAACCCATTGCCTTGGATTGTTGAGTCATCCAACAAGATACTAGTTGTAAGTGATAGAGTGGTGTGTTACATCCATGAGCAGCTCATGGATTCCTTAACCTTCTACCCTATATTTGCCTTAACCCATTTCTCATTTCTTCGATAGCTTCAAAGGACTCATTTATGCTATAATAAGACCTTGTCTAAGGCTCACATTATTTTTTCCCTATCACAAATGGCCAATAGCTAGATAACGGGAGTAGGTTGTTAGATGGTGTGCTATATTAGTATATGTTTCTAGCATTTAACGCATTTGCGTACTAGTTCCCTAATGTATTCCCTCATAGTTATCCAATAGTAACCTAAGCAAAAAGCTTGGACAAAGAGCGCATGCCTTTGAATATGGTTGCTACAAATTCCTACATAAAGCTCATCTAGGGCTCATCAACCTTCCTTGAGTCAGAAGCTTCTTAGTAAAGGGGAGGTAATTCCTCTACAGTACAATGTCCCGGTAATCATAGTATAATGGGCTACTTTGTACAATTATTTTCAAGCTTCTTTTCTGCTAATAGGGAGCTTCCCTTCAATAAGGTAGCTAACTATCTCATCAACCTAACATGGTTCAGGGTAGATGGTTCTTAGCTTTACCACTTTCCCCTACTTTTGTCTTATTGTATGCTTTAGTTAGCACTGTAGGAAGATTTTCTTCTTGGTAATTAACTTCATCTTATTCTTTTGTAATGTATTAAATATCTCTTAGAGGTCACTAATATGGTCTTGGGGGAAATTTACTCTTGATGATCATGATGTCCATGTACACCTTGACATTCTTGCCAAGTTATGGTTTGAACATGATGGTTATGAGCCATTGATATGTCAGCTCGGCGTTCTTCAAACTAAACAACATAACACGGTAACAACACATACTAAAGTCTGTGACAAACAACATATGGATTTTATCCTCAGGTGCCATATAAATTTGATTATAGCTTGAAAAGGCATCCATGAAGTTCAATAGGATGGCTAATAATGGAGTCAGCGAGATGGTCAGTTCTAGGGAGGGGAACAATGCTTTGAGCATGCTTTATTGAGGTTAATGAAGTCTATGCACATCCTTCATTTTTCATGTTCCTTTTTAACGAGCATACTAGTTGCCAACAACATAGGGTATCATTCCTGTCTAATGAACCCAACTTTTAGCAACCTCTACACATCTTTTTTTAAGGAAGCCTATCTTTTAAGGGCAAAATGGTGCTTCTTCTATTGCAGTGGCTTCGTATTAAGGTCAACATTATAATTGATGTACTGAATCTCTAGTTACAATGGTGCTTGCATTTTGTCTATGGTTTAGGATAACATATCGGAATTCACATAAAGGAAGTTGGTGAGCTAAGCTTCTAAAGGTCCCCAATTAGGTTGCATACTTAGAAGTTAGGCCTATCTACACTTATTTGACATCATATTCTATTGTAACGCAATCTCTAGGCTATGTTAAAGGGTCTTTTTCAATGTAAAGTACCTCACCACATTTCAATGCAACTAGGTACAATGACTTGGAGAGCTTTTGGTTAGCTCAACATACCCTAACACCTTTAGGCATAGGAAACTTAATTCTTAGGTGTTTTGTAGATATGATCATTCTAAACTACGTGTGACTCAACTTGCCAAAGATAACATTATGCGATGACCAGTAATCTATTATTGCAAATTTAAGCTACTAAGTTAACACATGATTAGGGTCATCGTCGAGTTGGTGGGGAAATTGATGAGGTAGGTAGCTTGTAACGACTAGTTATTAAATCCTATTAAGCTTTGCTTATAGGGTCTTAAGGGAATTCCTTCTAACTTCTCTTTCATTTTATCATAAGAATGCTTGAAAAGTATGTAGGTTGAGCTTTTAATATCAACTAGTATTTTTCTAACATTGAAGCTTATGTCGCCTACATTTATTATGAAGGTATTGGCATGAGGGAAGTCTACATCCACTAAATTGGTCTTAAACAAGGATATCATGTTATTGGTCTTAGGTTTCTTCCCCTATACTTCATATACTAGATGGTCTATCAACCTATCAATGAAATTTCTAAAAATGCAACAAGATGCTGACGTTAGGTCCACCCACAATAAGGTTGATTCTTTATTAAAGCAGTCGTACCGTATACCTTCATTCCCTCAATTATTATTAGGTTGTTGTTCTTTTCGATTATGCTTGTCGTTAATTCCACCTTCTCAACATTAATGGTTAGAGCACTACCTCCAATTTCTTATATCTTCAAAAAACTCTTGAAAGTATCCTCATCGGATGGTATCTTTAATTGCATTTTTCAATGTCTAGCATCAGTTGATGTTATGGCTTAGGCCATGGTTATACTCATAATAGGTGCTAGGCTCTCCCCCTTTACTCTACAGTTTAAGGGTAGATGGGAGGATACCCAAATGATGAACTTCAAAGAACATTTCCCCCATTTGTCTATTTAAAGGAGTATAGCTAGAAAAGGACCTAATGCGGCATTCCCTATCATCGGGTTTATCCCATCCAAAAAATGAGAGCAACAGGTTTCTTAGGCTAAAGTGCTTTCTAAGATTACTTTTGAGGTTGTTTCTATCATCGTCATATAGGTAGAAATGTATCTCTCTTAGAGCTATGATTTCATCTTCTTGATTGATGAATTTTTCACCTTTTCTGAAGAAGTTTTCAAAGTCCAATAATTTTTCCAACATGAGGTACTTAAAGAAGCCCCTTTTAAGGTTGAGTCCTTAAATGATGACATATAAGGCTACAACTTTATCTATGTTAGACACTAAGAGTGTAAACTTATTGAATCGGTCTATGTTAGGTTTGGTAATTCATGTTATTGTATCATGTCTCGTTTCCTTGTCTAAATGGGTTCGTGTCCAAAAAGCCTCAACCCATTCTAACTCCCGTTTATTAATCATGTATGAAAACCCAAACTCGTAACTTAGCATCTCTCTTGTTCAAGTTAGACCTATTTATATTAGAGTTGACAATTTACGCTACCACCATATATTATTTATCTTAGGTTTGATACCACTTATAAATTAAAAAATTATAATTAAATCTATAAATATATATAGATACAAAGAGAAAAGAACAATAATAATATTTAACTTTTATAAAGACAAATTGATAGATCTCCGAGGTCATACATATGAAGAAACACCATAACAAACAAGAACAAAAAGAAAACAAATCCAAGCAATTACCAACTAGATATGACATACTAGCTTATCCTACTCGGCCTAATCCTAACACTTAATAAGATACACAAATGTAATATTAAGGTTGCTTACCACTAACTCTTGCTAAAGAGCTAGATAAGACCTAAAGATAAGAGAGAATACATGGATTATTCTGCAAAAGGAAATTATAATTCAATAATGAAAGTATGATGTTTGCATATAAGGAAAAGGAGGTTATATACTAGCCCCATTAGGTTATAAGTTTACTATGAAAAGATAAAAAAGACAAGAAGATATAAAGGATTCCTTAAATATACTAAAAGGAGTAAAAATGACAAATAATGTCCAATATGGAAAGGTAGAGAAACATTCTGGAATGTTGTTCTTAAAGATACGTATCAAGTGGTGATTGGTGGTCTACAACGTAGCTAGTCTTACTAAAATGAATTCTCGGATAGGTTGGCATTTGCGTGATTCAACTTAAAAGAAGTTAGGAGGTTAGAGAACTAGGTAGACTTGATTTGGATCAGGTTGGAGCTTGAGCATTCAAAGTTATTTAGACCTTCTTTAGGTCTGGTAGTTAGGCAGCTCGGCTTGGATAGATTCTCAACTTAAAATAAGTTAAGAGGTTAGAGAACTAGGTAGACTTAATTTAGATCAAGTTGGATCTTAAGCATTCAGAGTTATTTAGACCTTTAGGTCTGGTGATTGGGCAGCTTGGCTTGGATAGATGCTTGGTGCTTAGCAGCTTAAAAGTAGAGCTGATCATAACTACAGTTTGGCACTTAAGTCAGTAGAAGTGTAGAAGTCCATGATCAATGAAGGAATTCTTATCCTATAAAGGTTCTTGAGCTAGTACACATCGGATTAGTCCTTGCTATCCTCTAACTCAGCTTCATGTAACTAGTCCGAGAAGTTGATTCCTATCATCTGCTTAGAGGTTAAAAAGATTTGTCCTCAAATTTAATAGGGTTTCTTAGGGTTACTCTTCTCTAGCAGCCTTAGTAACATCTTCTAGTCAGTATGGGATCAGGTCAAATACATTGAAGGTGGGGGAGACACCATAATTCTCAAGTAGCTTAACCTAGTAAGCATTACAGTTGATCTTCTTCAAGACTTTGAATGGACCATCAACTTGTAGAGATAGTTTACTCTATCTTAGGTAGAAAAATCATTCTTAGTTAAGGTAGGCCTATACTAGGTTACCTAGTTTGAAAGAAATAACTCAACTGCTATGATTGTCTATCTCTTGTTATCTTTCATTGAACTTAGCAATCATCCTCAATACAAACTAGTGCAACTTTTGTAATCCTTAGGCTTAGTTGACTCAAGACTATCTTTCTTCTACAATTGTAAGGACTCCTACCGGAGGCAACAGTGGGGAATTTTCCACAATGGGCGAAAGGCTAATGAAGCAATGCCATGTAAAGGTAAAAGGCCTATGGGTCATGAATGGCGATCATATCTAAAGGGGTAATGAGGTTAAAGCCATAGAAGACCACAAAAAGGGGTCTTTCTAGAAGTACTATGAATAGTTTGGTTGTAAGAGAACTCCATGATAAGTAAGCACAAGTTCCAATCTCTTAAATTCTTCCCCCACAACAACTTAGAATAAAGTGTCTAATGTCATGTTCACCACTTCAATCTGATTGTCGGTTTAAGGGTGGCTATTAGAGCTAAACACAAATTTAGTCTCAAGTTTCCTCTAAGTATCTTCTAGAAACAACTCAAAAATTCCAGATCTATATCTAATACAATGGTCTTTGGAACTCCATGTAGGTAGATAACTTCCTATAAAAACAATTTGGCAATATATAAAGCATCATTACTTCGATGGCATGAAATGAAGTGTGCCATTTTGCCAAAACAATCTATTACTACAAGGATCAAATCCCTACCTCTAGATGTCCAGGGTAACCATAAGATAAAGTCCATGTAGAGGTCGGCCCAAGGTAAGGTTAGTGTTGGTAAGGGCATATACTCTCCATGTAGAGCTCTCTTCCCATTTGCTAGTTTGTACACTTCGCAACTTCTGACTATCTTATGGACATCCTTAGTCAAACTAAACTAGTAGAAGTTTTCACTCAATAGGTTGACTGTTTTGGTGTCCTAAAAATGACCAAATAATCCACTACTATAAGCTTCTCTAATCAATAGCTCATATGTAGAGCAACTTAGTATGCATAACCTCTTCTCCTTAAACAAATAGTCATCCTTCAATTAATATCCTCTAGTAGAAACTCTTTCTCTACACTTGTCAAGGATGAGGCTAAAGTATAGGTCCTTAGCATACTATTTGGTAATAAGAGAAAAACCAAGTAATTTTGTTTATAAGATGGTCAAAAAGATTTGCTGACGTAACAGGGCATCTACGATTGCATTAGCACTGCCTTTCTGTGCCTAATTATATAAGAAAAGCCTTCCATAAACTGCAACCATTTTGTATAGCTCTTTGAAAGTTTGTTCTGATTCCCAAGATACTTTAAAGAGTTAAGGTCCATATAAATCACAAACTCTTAAGGTAAAAGATAATGTTGTCATATAGTAAGAGCTAAGAAAAGAGAATACAACTCTTTCTCATATATATAATAATTCAATGCAACATCACTAAGCTTCTCAATGTGATAAGCATCAAGTCGATGCTCTTACATCAATATGGTGCTAATAACAACACCTAACACATCGCACTCCAATTCGAAAGGTTTTTTGAAGTTAAGTAGAGCTAAAACAAGAGCAATAGTAAGCTTTTCCTTGATTTTCCTAAAGCTCTGCTCAACTTGGTCATTCTATTAGAATCCTTCACTTTTCTTAATGAGCTCGATCAATAAGGCAACAATGGTATTGAAGTTCCTAATAAACCTTCTATACAAAAAGTAAGGCCATGAAAGCTTCATACTTCAGTGATGCTCTATGCTGTCAGCCACTTTAAAACAGCTCAGATTTTTTGCTCATCAACTCAGATTCCATTTCTTGACACTACATAACCAAGAAAGAGAACTTTACTTTGACAAAACGTGCACTTCTTCAAGTTCCCATACAATTTCTAGGCATGAAGAATATTAAAAACAGCTCGAAGATGTTGTGCATGGTCAGTTAGGCCGGCACTATATGCTAATATATAATCAAAGTACACAACCACATATCGTCTAATCAAATGGTGCATCACATGACTCATAAGCCTCATAAATGTACTTAGTGCATTAGTAAATCTAAATGGCATAACCACTCACTTGTAAAGACCATACCTCATATTAAATGCAGTTTTCCACTCGTCATCTAGTCTCATGCGAATCTAATGGTAGAGACTTCTTAAGTCAATCTTCGAAAACACTTTGGTACCAATAGGCTCATGCAACATGTCATCAAGCCTCAGTATTGGATATTTATACTTAACAATAATTCAATTGGTATCTTGATTGTTGATGCAAATACGCTATGAACCATCCTTCTTTCGGATGAGCAAAGCTAGTACAATCCAAGGGATCATGCTATCTCTCACATAACCTTACTCGATAAGCCCATCTACTTGTCCCTTTAGTTCGGCAACCTACTTAAGGTCCATCCTATAAATAAGTCGATTTAGTATAGTTATGCTTGGTTGTAAATCAATATAATGCTCAATATCTTAGACTTAAGGTAGTCCTTTAGGTAACGCTTCTAGGAATAGATCGAACAATTCATCTATAAATTTCCAAACCTCATTAGGTACATCTTCTAAATTTCACAATTCCAATAGTCTCCTAATCAATAAGATCATAGGTTCATCAGTCTTCTCAATAACTTAGAGTTCTCTCCAACTTGTCACCAATGCCTTCTTCTTGCTAGCTAGAGTGAGCTAATTATGTGTCTCGTTCACCTGGCTTGGTGTCATGAGTTGCAACACGATCCTATTACCATCCTTTGTAAAGGCATGAGTGCTCTTATATCCATCGTAGATAACACGTCAGTTGAACAACCAAGGTTACCCCAATAGCAAATGTGAAGCTCCCACAAGGACAACATTACACACTATCTCATCTCTATACACATTTCCCATATAAAAGGGTACAGTTACCTACTAGGTCACATGTAAGGCACCTTTATCATGGAGCCAATGTAGCCTATATGGTCGAGGCTACTTAGAGGTCAGCAGACCTTATCTCTATACAAGGGTCTAAGTAACAACATTGGTGCAACTCCCTCCATCTACTATAATAGTACACAGTTGACCTTTGATAGTACACTTAGTATGGAACAAGTTTTCTCTCTAGTCTTCCTCATAGCTCAGCATTGAGTTCAACACTAATCTCAGCATTGAGTTCAACACTTCTCCTTAGTTAGCATAGACATAGGTCTCTCCCCAGCCTTTACTTCAATTTACCTAACATTTTTCTCTTCTACCTCAGCTTACTCTCACCAATAGTATCCACTTCATTACCTTAGAGGACCTTAACATGTCGATTAAGGCACTCAACATCCATGTTTCCGTAACCCAAACACTTAAAGCATTTATCTCACTCGTCTTGCGTCCTAAAGTTTGTCCCTTCTCATACATGTTCAGAGCTACACTATCATCAGCTTGGCTCTTTAAGTTGGCTTGATAATCATAAGGTTGGTCATTCTTATCCTCTACTTAGGAAGGTCTCCTCAACTCATTATTAGTATGTTAGCATGGAATTGGTGCTCGTAAAGAGCTCGACCCAAGTCTAATCGAGGTATTTTTCCTCTACTTTTTAACCCTCTACTCTATCTTAATGGCTTCCTCTAGTATGTAAAACCTCTACACTTCAACAATATTCTAAATATAGTATTGAAGCCTTGAAAAAATCTTGATATAGTATAGGCTTTAGGCTCATCCACATCATCTTGAATCATCAGTATCTGAAGCTCCTTGACATGGTCATTAATAGCTCAGCTTCCTTAGTGAAGTTCTTATAACTTAGAGAAGGTGTCCTTCAAATAGGTCTCAAGTATAAATCTCCCTCTCAATAACCTCTTCATATCATCCAAGTGCACACTCCTCATCACCTATCCCTTACTCTGCTCGCATTTAAGTTTATCTACCACTGTAAACCCCACGAATTTAGCTTTCTAAGTATAGAAACAAACGTCCAAACTGTAGATGATTTCCCGAACTCAAAATAGCCAGTGAGATTTAAAACCAATTAAAATCTCAATCCAAAACCTTAAATTATCAATTGAACCCCTAACCGCATACGAAGACTCTAAAACGCCGAACCTCATCAAAACCCTAAGATGACAATCGAAGATTTAATCGCGTAAGAATATATAAAACCTTAAATGTGTAAAAACATTAGAGATTGTGCCCTAAAGTAATAAAAATCCTAAAACTATAACTTTACAGATATAAAAGCACTAATTCACCATGATATACCCTAAAACCCTAATTGACAATATAATGCTCATATTTTGCTAAATCATTAGTAAAAGGTTAGAGATGACCCTCAATCATGCTTATATGATTCGAATTTTCGAGTAATCCATTAGAAACTAAGATAATGAGTCATAGATTATATTTATCCCTTAAGTATGTGATTAAGATAGTCTCACTTAGAGTTAGGGTTATAATTGAAGATTAGGTTATATATAGTAAACTTTAATACTCAAGTTAGTACTTTTTGCACTTGTTATCCAAAGTAGTTTATCAAATGAGATATATAAGTTATAAAGACCTAAAGTAAGACCTCATCAACCATATTTACTAATCAATTCATCATATACCTCATTTCTTCTCATTTCCTTTATTTTTCCCCTAATTTCCCTTAATTACTACATTATGTGCACAAAATTACACATACTTAAGGAATGTTGACTAAGATAACACATGTTGACCAAAGTCCAAAAGTTGACCAAGTCAACACATGTTGACTAAAGTCAATACTTTGAAAAGTCAACAAAATACACTAAAGAGATAAAGAAAATATCTCCTTCTTCATGATGACAATGCTTATCTTTTCTCTTGATTTTTTTTCTTCTTCTCTTTCTCTTCAATTGTTGCCGTCCACTTATTCCTCATTTTGGTCCCACCATTTGTTGTCTTCCATAATCAAAAACAAAGAAAAAGAAACAAAACAAAAACACTCCCCATTACCATGAGCTTCTTCTTCCCATTTCACTCTCATCACTCCTCCTTTTGTCTTCTTAATTCCAACACAATTAAAGGTATGTCTTTAAGTTGTTTTATGTTGCTTTATATTATTCATTAGTTAGTTAATTAGTTAGATTAGATAAGTAGTTATGTGTTTAGTATTGTCTTGAAAAAAAAAAAGAGCACAAAGTTCTCCTCTTTAAGTGTAGAAATCTAAGAATCATGAAGAAGAAGAAGGATATGCACGTGCATATGTCCTTAAGTATATGTATAAAAGGATATGCCAAAAGAATACAAGTATAAATATATTCCTCAATAGTCTTTCTTTTGCAGGTTTGCCTACAATGGGATTGGGATGAGTCTCGAGTGCTGAGTGCGAGATGAAGATATATACATTAGTGTTAGGATTAGTTGAGATCTTTATAGGTGATACATAACATTCTTTGTAGAAAATATTCACATGTTAGAATTCAATATAATTTAATTCTACCTGTAGTTTTATAATGTTGGCATATCTTGTCCTATTATTTGGTAGGGGATATCGATTCTCTACAGTTCTAAGGAACTGTGGGCTATCGGACATCCATAGGTATTTATAATTCTATATTATGTCATGTTACAATAAATTAATTACTTGAAAATCATTAACCTTAGTGATTTATAATTTAGAGTCTTGCAATCTCTGACTTGTAAGACGGTTTTCATATCATAGGTGCACACATGTTATGGAAATTTTAGGTAATCCTATTAGGCCCCCTTTAGGGTCCTGACAACCACATAGTGGCATATCCAGAGAACTCAAGAGTAATAAGTCAAACTTTATCAGCTTTAGCATACCATAACACTCTTTCAACCTTCTCCTCCCACTCTAAGTACTCATTTGTGTTACCAATTCCTATAAAGGTTAAAATCTAGACCTTGATATTGTTAAGTCCCCAAGGAGTTCGACGCCCTCACTCTTCTACTTCATAGTGTTCTATTTCCTCTACTTCTTCTCCATTAGCCTCTATATCTACATCCTCATTATCTTCCTTAATTTCCTCCAACTCGATGAGGTCAACCTAGGTAATTAACTTAGCCAATAGGGCCATATCTTTGTTTATCGCATTTTCTGCTCAACTACAATTAGGCATACCTTGCTTTGCTACCTATTGCCTTGCATAAGCATGATGAGACTCTCAACAAGGTTAGTAAGTCTATTAAGTTTATCATTAACTGACCTAAGGGTATTGCTATCATGTTGACCATGGCTAACATAAGCGCCACTATCTTAATCACCAATAACTCCATGAATACTAGAATCTAACATGGTGCAATACTTCCTGACAACTTTGACGACACAATACTCAACAAAACCCTTTTAACTCACCATAACTTAGAATCACACTAACATACTTTGACCACTTCAAAAAGTTAAGACAAAATAATGTGAAACGAAACCAGACCTACTCTATTTTTGTAGTAGGAAAACAAAGTAGATCAAAGTTACACAAGTTACTTCACTTACCTCACAAAAACCATTGCTCTATAGTTCACAACTTCAAAACCTACTTCTACAACCTTGACTACACTTGAAACACTCTCAAGAACAATACTACAGTAGCCACGGAAGAGCATAGCAACTACTAACAGCAATATGAACAAAACTTTACTGTAACTTCATACTATCCCTTTTGGAACCGTGCACTAATACCAAGGAAGCTTATGAGTCCCAAGGATTGTATACACAGAGAACACCACAATGAGTAGGAGCAATAAGAAAACAAAGGGGGTTTAGCAAATCTAAGTGACTGCTAACTAGATGTAATATACAAATTGATCCTATTTAGCTTAATCCTAACACTCGATATGACACACGAATGTCGTATCAGGTTCGCTCACCACTAACTCTTACTAAAGAAGCTAGATAAGAGCTAAGGATAAGAGAGAATACCTTAGTTACTTTGCAAAAGGAAATTGTAATTCAATGGTGAAAGTATGATGTTTGTGTACAAGGAAAATGGGGTTTATATACTAGGCCCACTAAGGTTACAACTATGCTTGGAAATGACAAAAAGGATAAGATGCAAAAGATTCCTTAAATATGCTAAAAGAGGTAAAAATGACAAATATTGCCCTATATAGAAAAGTACAGAATCCTTCCAAAATGTTGTGATTGAAGTCACATTTCAGGTGGTGACTAGTGGTCTACAACACTTCCAATTCTATTAAAGTAAATCCTTAGATAGCTTAGCAATTGCAAGATTCAGCTCAGAAGAGGTTATGAGATCAGAGAACTAAGCAGACCTAATCTGGATCAAGTCAAAGCTCAAGCATTTAGGATTATTTAAAGCTTCTTCAAGTTAAGTAGTTGGGTAGTTGGCTTAGATAGATGTCTAGTGCTCATCGTCATGAAAGCTAAGCTAATCATAACTACAATTGGGCACTTAGGTCGGCAAAAGTGTAGAAGTTCGACATCAATGAAGGAATCCTTGTCCTAGAAGAGTTCTTGAACTAGTGTAAGTAGCCCACCTAGCACAATAGCATAACAAACTAACATGAATATTAACATGAATGGGTTATGTTGTGCTAGCCTATATATATGGCCTTGACATAAATGCACTCATCCAAAGGTAACTAGATTTATACATGGATCCTCTCCATTTAGAACCCCTCCATTTTCCTCAGTTTAGGCTTTTAGGATACTACCTTGTAGATTATTGAAAATTGACAACTATGATTAATTCCCTCCATTTTTAGAAAAGGAAAAAAAAACTCCAATTTTAGATTATTGCTTCCACTTCTTACACTGTCTTCTTTTAATTTTGTTAGGTATCTCTTAAGAATTTTGATAATAAAAAAAAAGAAAAGAATGCTAATGCACTAACAAGTGTATAGGTATTTAGATAGTTCTTCAGATTGTTTAAATTATAAGTTAAGTTTCATTCAAAGACTTATTTGAAAGGTTTGAATCAATTAAAAATGAAAAAGAAACAAGTCTAGAAAGTATTTAGATATTGTTTCAAAAGCTCATATAAAAGGAGTCAGTACAACAATTCAGAATATTCTTCAGAGTCTTTAAAGATAAGTAAACTGAGATATCTTTAGAAGGTTAGTCAAAGCATTGACTTAGAAGAATGAATTTAGAAAATAGAACAAGACATCAAATTCAAAGTGAACACAACCTAGCTCCACTAGATTAGGTGTATTAGGGAAATATACTTAGTCCCATTTCAATTAAGTTGGAATTAAGATCCACAGGGATTATTTTTAAGAGAATTAATTTTTAGAGATATTTAAACAACAAGAAAACATCTAAGATTAGATAAGGATGACGTTGATTTCAAAAACTAAGGAGTGTCAAATTCAAAACTTAAGATTATATGGATTTATTGATCAAAGTAAATCCATCAAGGAGATATGACCGAGATAAGATTATATTCAAATTCAAAATTCCAAGTTTTTCTCAAAATATTTACAAATTATCTTTGAACATTGGGATTAGATAAACATGAGGCAAATATAATCTTCAATAATCTAGCCATTAAAGCTCTCCATTATAAAAGAAGAGACGATCCAAAATATTCATATTTAATTTCTGAAAAGAAAAAATATAAACTGATCATCATCATTGCTTACTATCTAAAAAAGTACAAAACACTTCTTAGAGGTTACTTCAAAGAGTTGAACTAAAGTTAGTTATTCAACAATCTTCATTTCTATTTCTGTGCCAAACCATTTGAGATTTATATTGTTGTTCTCAATTTTGTTTTGTAAACAATTTTGAGTGTTTTTTGAGAGACATTTGATTATATTTTGTAGATCTATAATTAGCCTAAACTTTAGAGAGGCTAAATAGGCAGAGTAAAGAGTTATAAAGGCCAAGTGTGGTAGAAACTTGTAAACTTCTATTGATTTGTTTTTAATATAGTAGATCACGTAGAACAAGACTATAAGAAAAACTGGGTCCCCAACAATGAGCTAAAAGAGAGTAGTAAGCATAAGACTGAAGTTCTTTTAATCTTGAGCTTAATTTTCTCCCCCTATCTCTTTTACTTTGAGTTATTTATTTGTGATAATATTCATGTGTTGAAGTATTAAGTACCACTATTAACCAAATTAAGGTAATAAGAGGGGTAATCTCAATCTACATCAAAGAAGTTTCAAAAACTTTAAAGATATCAATTAACAACCACCCACAAGCACCACCCCCACCCCTAACCACCACCCTACCTAAACCCAACCCCCACCCCTTCTCAATATCTTGTATAGGACCCACAAATTCATAAGAAACACCATTCAAAAGCTCCTTACTCCACAAAACAATGAGTTAATTATCATCATAAGCAAATGCAATTATTTTTTATTATAGTCATTTTCATTATTGAAATTCATATTTTTAATTGGGATGAAAAAAGGATTTCATTTTTGGACGATGAATATGCATATGATATAAGAATTATTTAGAACAAAGACTTAAGAGATCTATTGTCACATCCTAGCTTAGCATAAGATGCTCCATCACACAAAGAACACCTATTATAAACTAAAATCAACTTGCTCACTTAACAAAAGATAATTTTATTTATATGACTAGGATGCTAACATGGAGTTTAACCCCACTTTAGTTTATAGCTTGTATGTACATTTTGTTATTTACAATAAAAAAAAAATGAACTTTTTTTTTCTCATCTTCAATATCAAAGAATAGTACTCCGAAGATCTACACTTTGGACCCATAATTTCATAGTGTGTCGACAAGAGGATGGTAAATGAGTATCATGTGGAAAATGGCTACTTGTTCCAAGAAGGAAAACTATGCATGTCGAATTGCTCACTAAGGGAGCTACTAATCAGGGAAGCCCACAGTAGAGGCCTCTCTAGGCACTTTAGAGAAAGAAAAACCTATAAACTATTGAATGGCTAATTCTTTTGGCTGAGAATGAGGAGAAATGTGCATCAAGTGGTTAAAAGCTGTACCAAATGCAAGGTAGCCAAGTATCTAGCCAAACATAGGAGTATAATGCCCTTACCTATCCCAATGAAACCATGGATCGAATTGAGCATGGACTTTGTGCTCAAACTACCGCGAACTGCCCAAAGAAAAGATTCAATAATGGTTGTTGTGGATAGGTTCAATAAGATGGCACACTTGATGCCCTGTTCGAAAACTAAAAACGCTTCTACTATTGCTTCTCTTTTCTTACAGGAGATTGTGTAGATATACGGTGTGTTGAGAAGTATAGTCTCTGATAAAGACACGAAGTTCTTGAGCCATTTTTAGAGAAACCTATGACCTCGGCTAGGAACCAAATTACTATTTAGTACCTCGTGTCACCCCTAAACTGATGGCCAAACGGAGGTGGTTAATCATACTATGGGGTCATTGCTTTGGACTGTAGTAGGTAAGAACTTGGCTTATTGGGACATCTGCTTGCCAGCAGTCGAGTTCGCCTATAACTAAACAGTACATGACACTACTAAGTAAACTCCCTTAAAGGTACTCTATAGGTTCAATCCTGAGTTGCCCTTCAACCACACTCCTGTACCAGTACCCATGCAAGAAGACCCTGACGCATCAGCCAGAGCATAATCCCTATAATACATCTATGATAAGGTCATTCGGCACATCAATCAAGCTACTAAAAGAATGAGAGAAAAGACTAAGAGTAGGATGGCCAAACAATTTCAATAGGAAGACTTGGTGTGGTTATACCTCAGTAAGGAGCGGTTTCCAAACAAGAAAAGGAACAAATTATCTATAAGAGTAAAAGGACCTTTCAGAATCCTCTAGAAGATCAATGATAATGCCTACAGGTTGGAATTTCCTAAGGACTATGGGGTTTCTAATGCCTTCAAAATTGACAACCTTAATCCGTATCACCCTAATCGAGAACTGAGCAAACACTATTTAGATTTGATCCCAAATCCAAAACAACCTGAAGGGGATGATAGCAATCAAGTTACCGAACTTCTGACCCGTAGCCAAGCTTAGGGACTAGAAGGACTGGCACAATGAATCCTTCTATTCTAACCAACCCTTACCAAGGCCAAGTACTTCTTTGCCGAGTCATCCTTCATGTCGAGCTGTATGACTGTCCTTTTTTCTATAGTATGCCAAATGGATGATTACTCACTAGCGCCGAGTTGATCAATTACTTAACATCTTCCTTACCGAGAAGCCGAGAGACGGACTCCAGACTGACTAAGCCGTCCTTGCTCAAATAAGCCATCTGTCCATAGTTTTTGTTCGCATCTTTTAACGACCTCACCAATGTAGCTTCACCACGTATGTAGTATCATGTGCATAATTTGTTGTAACAATGATTGTTTTTCTTATATATTTATTTTTACTCTTTTGTATCTCATACATTACTTCCTTAGGAAATACCCTTTTATCTTTTTTCTTTTTAGGCAAGTTGCCCTAACTTGTGGGTATAGATTCCTTATACTTATAGCTGTAAAGGATATGAGATCATTCTTAATACACTTTTGAGTACTTTTCTTCCTTGTGTAAACACTTTTTGTTTACTCTCGACATCACTCTTATCCTTTCCCTTATGCAAGGTTAGGTGGTGAATAATCTCACTGGACTAATTCGTACATCATATCGAATTGTGTCATGAGTGCTCAGAAGTTCTATTAGTGTGTCATATCCTCTAGATCTATTCGTAGGTTTTGCTTACTGTTTCATTCTTCATTTTGCCCTTTCGCACTTTTCCCATTAATCCTTTTTCGAGCTTTTTACAAACTTAAACCCTTCCAGCGATCGGCCTTATCTGTTCTTGGTCATGGTTCGCAACAAGTGATATACTTGATTACAAAATAAATACTAAAGGTATTTTAAAATATAAGAATAGAGTCTACGTGCCTAGTGACTCAAAGCTAAGGAATAAAATAATGATTGAGGCATATAACACTAGTTACACATTGCATCTTAGTGGGAATAAGATATACTGTGATTTGAAACCATTTTTTTGGTGGAAAGGCATGAAAAAGAATGTGGCACAATATGTTGCTAAGTGCAATACATGCCAATATGTAAAAGCGGAACATTAGAGACCTAGTAGTGAACTACAACCATTAGAAATACCTCAATGGAAGTAGGATCATATTACAATGGATTCTGCAATAAGACTCCCGAAGATGAGATCAAGTCATGATTTAATTTGGGTCGTGGTAGATAAGTTGATGAAGTGCACTCATTTCTTACCTTATCGAACTGGTGATTCAATAGAAAAGTCAGCACGACTGTATATTAAAGAGATCGTTAGACTACATGCTATGCCAATAAGTATTGTATCAAATAGGGACAGTCGATTTGTATTAAAGTTCTGGGAAAGCTTACATCAATCTTTGGGAATTAAGCAACAATTCAATATGGCCTATCATCCTTAAACAGATGGACAATCAGAAAGAGTTATTCAAATACTTAAGGATATGTTGCGAGGCTATATTCTAGATTTCAGTAGTGACTAGGATCAATACTTACCATTGATAGAGTTTGCTTATAATAATAATTATCAAGCAGCGATCCAAATAGCACCATATGAAGCCATATATGGAAGAAAGTGTCAATCACCACTATATTAGGAAAATGATGAATAAGCAATGATAGGACCTGATATGATCAAACAAATGAATGATAAAGTGAAGATAATACGATAAAGGATGAAAGTAGCACTGGATCAATACAAAAGTTAGGCAGATCTGAAAAAGAGACTTGTAAGATTTGCTATAGGAGATCGTGTATATGTAAAGATAAGTCCATTTAAAGAGTTTAAGTGTTTCAGTACTGCAAGAAAGCTAAGTCTTCGATATATCAAACCTTTTGAAGTCTTACAAAAAATCGGAAATGTTGCATACCGAATTACTTTACCATCAAGTTTAGTTAGATACCATAACGTATTTCATGTGTCAATGTTACTAAAGTTCGTGAAGAAGCCAAATGCAATTGTGGAGTTGAAACCAATAAACTTATAAGAAGATTACATTGTTGAAGAGAAGCCAATTAAGATATTGGAAAACTGTATTCAAAAGTTAAGAAATCAAGAAGTTGAATATGTGAAAGTTCAATAACGTAACGATCCAAGAGCAGAATTGACTTAAGAACCAAAGACGGCAATGAGGAATCATAACCCAAAACTCTTCAAAGAAAAAGGTAAGTGATAGGCTTTTATCAAAAAATAAGTAGTTACCACATCTAGAATAAAAGTTTTGAGGACAAAACTTTCTTAAGGGGGTGGAAGTATGAGCCCCTAAAATCGTATGAGCAGAATTGAATATGTGAAAGTTCAATAACGTAACAATCCAAGAGTAGAATTGACTTAAGAACCAAAGATGGTAATGAGGAATCATAACCCAAAACTCTTCAAAGAAAAAGGTAAGTGATAGGCTTTTATAAAAAAATAAGTAGTTACCACATCTAGAATAAAAGTTTTGAGGACAAAACTTTCTTAAGGGGGTGGAAGTATGAGCCCCTAAAATCGTATGTTAGGCAACCGTACCCAGATTTGGGGCCTTTAGGAAAATTTATTCGATTAAGCCCAAACTTTACAACTAGATTAGAAAAGTTTTATACGTAAAACTTAATTACCTTAAAAGTATAAGATTGAGATTAAATGTATAATATAATAATCTACTAATTTTGAAGTGCATTATAAAACTTTTACTTTTGTCAAATCAACATTAAATTATACTTGAAGAGTTACATAAAATTAAACAATGTTGTAATTTATACATAATGTACAAGATATTTTTTTGTATTTTATGGATATTATTTACAAAGGCAAGTATTTATTATATTTATATACATTTCTATTGATATATATTTTACAATAAAGCCCCATAGATAATTAGAATATATATATGGAATTACAATAAAGGTGTACTATCAGTAAGATTCCATTACATAGTATTATTTAAAAATTGTCCTTAGTCGGATAAATATCTAAAGAGGACATAGATATTTAGACCAATACGTTGTATAACTAAGGTCATTCTCAATGGACCGAGAGAAACATATCTAAGTTATATAAATGGGTGCCTAAAGTTAAGTAGGTGCTAATGAACTGCCGACCAACAATCCTATTATTCGTGCATGGCTCCGAGGACTCCAATCCCTTACCAAATGAATTCTCTCTCGGCATCCTACTGATAACGAGAAAGTTTACGCCGAAGGAATGTAGCTAAACTCCTTGAGCTCTCTAAATTGTCATATGTTGATTTGTACACTGGGTAGTGATGATGCTGACCATTCCCTTATTGAAGACCTTATACCAAGTAATCCGACCAACCACTGCCAAGAAGTTCTTGCTAAGTGATGAGAGACTCACTTAAACAGCTAAATAGTTTTCTCTCGACATGCCACCATCTCTTTAGTCCCGACCCCTTTGTTGCCGTAACATTTTAACCCATCTCGCTTACTGTGCTTAGAGAATATTTATACGGAACCAATGTTGCACTACCACCTGCCCACCTCGTCTAATATTATATTACTTTTCTATTTTTTTTTCTTTTGTCATTTTTACCCTTTTTCGTATGTACTAGGAATCGCCTTTTTGTATATACTTTCTTGTAATTTCTTTATTTGTAATGATACCCTAAGGACTTACTATAAATATCCCTTTTCTCTTGTAAGCCACATATAGCTTAAATTTTAATACTAAATATTTTGTTCTTGTGAGACAAACCTCTCTAAGTTCATTTTTCATACAATCTTATCTAATTTTGCTGAGTAGTTCAGGATTACTAGCGGGTGGACCTTGACATCAACTTATGTGTCATATCAAGTGAGGTATCAAATCGTCTTATATTCGATGGCAAGTCATATCCTTCGAGCAGCTTCACGTCAGCTACTCTTGTTCGTTTGTGGATCATTCCCCCCTAATTTTCTTAAATATTTCGGATAACCCATTTCTATCAGATTTGCTACAATAAGTCCTAGTAATAACTAAGCTCCTAGGCATACCGTATATTATTAGTATTAAAGCTTGAGGTTGAGGTTGAGATTGAGAGTTATGTAGTAATAGTCAGTCTGCTGTTCAAGATATTGTATGTATTGTAGCCATCCGTGTGAAGTATAATTACTAGAATTTTGTGTTGGGAATGTCTAACCCTAGTGTATAGGGAGAGATTTACGATGTTAAAAGTAATGCTCATAGTCATAATCAAGTTACCCAACAAACACTACGTATTACTGATGAGCAAATACAACATCTTATTGCTGTTGTGGCCAATTTTGTTCTCTTAGTAAACAAGGTCTCAGAGAATATACTATTGAGAGAGTTGCTGAATAGGGTCGAAAAATGAGAGATAGGTTGAGGAGGCGGACGAATGAGTGAGCTCTAGAAGCTTTTCCAATGAACCATGCACCATCGCAACGTACCAATAGAGTTGTAAGGAGAAGGTTAGTTAGACAAAGTCAAAGAGTATGAAGAAGAAGAAGACCAATATATTGGGATTGATGAACGTGAGTTTAGAGCACCAAGAGGTACCAAACATCTTAAGATATAGATTTTAAACTTCAACGGGTTTAGTAGTACTAATGACTACTTAAACTGAGAAGAGAATATCGAAAAGATATTCGACTTCTATGATTATGAAGATGTTGTATGCATTAGAGTGGCCACATTAGAATTTTCTAGATATGCAACAATGTGAGGGAAGAAGCTACAGAATGTTCACTTGAGGAACTGATGCAAGGACCGAACATGGAACAAAGTGAAGAGAGTTCTGAGAAGTAGGTTCATTCCTGAACACTACAAACAGGATATTTTCTGATAACTCTAAGACTTGAGGCAAGGTAACAAATCCGTAGACGATTATGTCCAAGAATTTCAATTGCTCATAATATAATGTAATGTTGACGAGACTGAGGCCTAAACTATAACATAGTTCATCTCGAGACTATGATCTAAGATTAGTCACATCGTGGAACTGTAGAGCCTCATAACTTTAGATGAAACCATCCATATAGCCTAGAGAGTTGAAAGGCAATGGTAAAACCAGGCTAACCAAATTCCAAGTAACCAAACATTGATGCTGAATAGGAATGGCCTACATAGTAAACTAAGGAATGATAAGGTTTCAAACAGTTCTGAAGTGGAATGCCGAGATTACGTATCGAGCCAACCAAACGAGGGTCGAGGTAAGAGCAAGACTAAGGAACCTAAAATCTGAAGAGACCAAGGTCAGAGTTCAAGGAGGAAAACCTAAGAAATCAAATGTTTTAAATGCCTTAGCTATGGATACGTGTCTAATCAATGTCTGAATTACCAAGTCATGGCCATAAAGGGATATAAGCCCCAGTTTGAAGTAGAAAGTACGAGTAAAGGAGAGGAAGAAGTGGCAACTGATCGAATGCTGGAAGAATTTGAAGAAGATTAGGAGGTCAAGATATGCCCTAAGAGTGAAGTCGAGTATTGCTTTGTTGTGAGACAATCTCTTAATACTTTTGTAGCTAATTGAATGAGCAAAGAAAGAACCTCTTTCGTACGAATTTCCAGGTGAATGGCATAGAGGAAGCTGTACCAATGTCATCATGTAAGGGGTAGTTAAGGCCATGAAATTGCCAACTCTCCCACACCCTAAGTCATACAAGATTCACTGGCTCAATGAGAAAGGGCAATTATACATTTCCAAGCAAGTCAGATTGCCAATTACTATTAGTGGTAGGTACAGAGATGAAGTGTTGTATGATGTCCTTCCCATGTGTGCATCTCACATATTACTCAGCTAACCGTGGCTATTTAACTTGAGAATGTTACACGATGGGTATAGAAACACCTACACGTTCAAAAGGACGAAAAGAAAGTTATACTGACACCTATGAGTCTTCAAGAAGTGCAAGAAGCCTAGGAAAAGGTTACTAGATCTCTATAGCAGAAGTCCTTAGTGATTTCCAAAGCTCAGTTTACACAAGAGGTCAAGGCCAAGGAGTATGTAATCCTCTTAGTCAGGAGATTCTTAGAGTTTAGAGAAGCAGAGAACTTACCTACCGGAGTACAACTACTTTAGGAATATGTTAACCTCCTCCCTACCAAGATGCCAAAAGGTTTACCTCCCTGAAGAGGAATTAAGCATTGCATTGATCTTCAACCTGGAGCAGCCCTGCCAAATCGACCCACCTATAAACTCAACCTGAATAGGTAGCCAAGCTAAAAAAGCAAGTTAATGAGTTAGTAGATCGTGGATATGTCCATGAGAGCATGAGTCCATGTGTCGTGCTAATACTAAAGAAAGATGGATCATGGAGGATGTGCATTGATAGTCGTACCATCAATAAGATTACTATTAAGTATCGATATCTGATCCCGTAATTAGATGACATGCTCGATGAGTTGCATAGTGCACACATCTTTTTGAAAATAGATCTAAAGAGTGGCTATCATCAAATGTGAATGAAACCAAGAGATGAATGGACAACAGCCTTTAAGACTCAAGATAGTCTATTTAAGTAAATGGTTATGCCATTTGGTTTAACTAACGCGCTAAATACATTCATGTAACTCTTGAATCATGTGCTCAAAACATTTATAGGCAAGTGTGTTGTGGTTTATTTTGACGATATTCTGGTCTATAATGCCGACCTTCTCATTCATATCGAACATTTGAGATTGGTGTAAGTTGAAGTTTGTTCCAGTACTTACCCTGCCAAATTTCAAGAAGGTTTGTAAGATTGAATGTAATGTGTCTAGTGTCAATATTGGTGTTGTCCTTATGTAGGAACGTTGACCCATTGCCTACTTCAGTGAAGAACTTCGAGGTATTTCCTTGAATTACTCAGCCTATGATAAAGAGTTCTATGCCCTTGTCCGTACACTTCAAAACTGATAGCATTATCTGTTGCCGAGAGAATTCATCATCTATTCGAGTCATGAATCCCTCAAGTATCTTCGCAGGTAGCAGAAGCTTTCTTAACATCACGCCAAGTTGGTTAAGTTCTTGGAGACCTTTTGTTATGTCATCATGTATAAGAAGGGAAGCACCAATACAGTGGCTAATGTACTTTCTCATTGTCATACCTCATCATAACATTACAAGCCAAAGTACTTGAATTTGGCAATTTACCTTATCAATATGAGCATGACCCACATTTTAGGTCTTTAGTAGCCCAGTGTAGTGATAGAGGAGTTGTGGACAGATTATACTTAAGTAAGGGGTTCTTAATGAAGGGTAAGCAAATTTGCATACCAAATGGCTCTACAAGGGAACTACTGATTTGAGAAACGCATGCCAAGGGTCTGGCTAGCTATTTTAGGGAAAAGATGATGATTAAGATATTAAAAGAGCACTTTTACTGGCCTAGGATAATGAGGGATGTATACCGAATACTTGAGAGGTACAAGGTGTGTAAGTATGCAAAAGGGAAGAGAGAACCCTATGGAGAATGTATACCTCTACTAATTCTTGAGCAGCCGTAGATCGATCTATGCATAGATTTCATGCTCAGCCTTCTCCATACACCAAGAAGATACAATTTAATCATGGTAGTGGTTGATCAGTTCAACAGGATGGGTCACTTCATCCCCTGCCACAAAACTAATGATGTTTTATTCATCTCTAACCTCTTTTTGCAAGAAATTGTGCAACTGCATGGAGTTCCAAGGAGTATCATGTCCGACTGTGATTCAAAATTCACAAGCTACCTTTTGGAAGAAACTTAGCACTAAGCTCCTGTTCAATACCTCTTGCTACCTCCAGACAGACGACCAAATTGAAGTAGTTAATAGCACTATTAGTAATCCCTTGTACGCTACTATTGGAAAGAACTCTTGTAACTGGGATTTATGCCAATCCATCATTGAATTTGCCTACAATCGCTCAACTCATAGCTCCATTACAACATCACCATTTGAGGTTGTTTATGGACTTAACCCGAACTTACCCTTGGACTTAGTTAACAGTTCGACAACACAAGGGGAGAGTCAATCCATCTTGCATCATGCTGAAGAATTTCATAAGTTTCATCAAAGAATTACTGAGCAATTGGCCAAAATTATGGCCTGACAGAAGGAAACGAGAAGTTGCGGAAGGAAATGAATGGTTTATACCCCTGTAGACCTTATTTTGATCCATCTTAACAAGGAATGCTTCCTTAGCAAGAGGACAAACAAACTATCTCCCAGAGTGGATGAACCCTACAGGATCCTGAGGCGTATTAATAATAATGCCTACAAGATTGAGCTACCTGAAGGTCTTAGCGTATCATTTAACATCACTAACTTGACTCCATATGTGCTTAAAGATGACGAAGACCAAGATTTAAGGGGCAAATCTTCAACAAACCCAAGGAACTAATGAACTGCTAACCAACAGTCTCATTATTCCCATACGGCTTCGAGGACTCCAATCCCTTACCTAACGAATTCTCTCTCAGCAACCAATTGATAACAAAAAAGTTTATGCTAAAGGACTGTGGCTAAACTCCTTGAGCTCCCCAAATTGTCATACGTTGATCTATACACTAGGTAATGATAATGCCAACCATTCCCTTGCCATGGACCCAACGCCAAGTAATCCAACCAACCGCTACCAAGAATTTCTTACCGAGTAACGAGAGACTCACTTAAACCACCAAATAGTTTTCTCTTGACATGCCACCATCTCTCTCATCCTGGCCCCTTTGTTGCCGTAATATTTTGACCCATCTCGCTTGCTGTGCTTAAAGAATATTCATACGGGATCAATATTGTACTGCCACATGTCCACTCATCTGATATTGTACTACTTTTTCATTTTTTGGTCTTTTGTCCTTTTTACCCTTTTTTGTATGAACTAGGAATCGCCTTTTTGTATATACTTTTTTGTAATTTCTTTATTTATAATGTTACCCTAAGGACTTACTATAAATAGTCATTTTCTCTTGTAAGCTACATATAACTTACATTTTAATACTGAATATTCTGTTCTTATGAAACCATCCTCTCCAAGTCCATTTTTCATACACTCTAATCTAATTTTGTCGGGTAGTTCAGGATTACTGGCGGGTGGACCTTGACATCAACTTGTGCATCATATTAAGTGAGGTGTCAAATCGTCTTGTGTTCGTTGATAAGTTACATCCATCGAGCAACTTCACGTCAACTACTCTTGTTTGTTTGTAGATCATTCTCCCCTAATTTTCTTCGATATTTCAGAAGACCCATTTCTATCAAATTTGCTACGATAAGTCCTAGTATACTAGACATGTTTTCATGCTAGGTATACTAGACACACTAGGTATACTAGACACAACTTACTAATAGAGGACACCACATGTTTAATGTTATTGGTCCTTCCTCTAAATAAACAAGTATAAATACTCTTAAGAATTAAGACCTTCATATATTCTTTATATGGAATGTTATGTTTTAATGTCGTTAAACGCAATCTTTATTTAGATTGTAAATAATATGGTTATTTGGTATGACGTGAAATATAGAGAGGATAATGATAAATCAAGATAGAATTCATTACTCTCTTAGATTAAAGAGTTGATATCTGGGGACACTTAGTTAAGATACTAGTGACTTATAAGCTTGTGGCTACAGTAAGTATTATTAAGTCCATTTTATCTTGGAAACTAAGTAAAATGATTAAACGTTGATGACATGACATGCAATGGTTCAATTATGATATCATTTGATGAAAAGATTTAATTACGTAATAATCGATTTATAGTGGCTTCTTGTTCATACTTTTTCTATTACATTAGATAATCAATAACTATTACTAGACATTTACCTTAGTTTATGTTTATATGTACGTTACCTCCATATATAGAAACCTAACTAGCCGCATACTATAGCACAATTAACAGGAACAAAGTTTTGATGAAAAATTTTAATGGCTACTAAAATATGTCAATATTTGTTTCAAAGCTAGAATAAATTAATCTGAAATAATAAACTGTAAGCAATTTATTTTATCGCATTGTATATATTTGCAATTACGTACCTTTTAAAGGTTACATACTTTATTATTTCCTTTTTATGTAAAAATAGATGGAATTTATTAATTGCATGTTTAATTACTATTGAAAAGTTCGTGACAATTAAAAAGATATGGAATTTATTAATTTCATATTCGATTACAACTAAAAAGGTCATGTTAATTAAAAGGCTGTCTACCATTAATTCCATGTTTAATTGTTATACAATGAAAAAGTTGTAGCAATTGACAAGTTTATGAAATGAATGGTCTCTTTCATTAATCTTAGTTAATGTTTAAAAGAGACAAGAATAAGAAAAAGAGTTTAATGATGATTTTCTATTTAGAGAAATACATAAAGAAAAGGTAAGAGAGAGGAATATAACATTTTGCTTCCTAGTTTTTCTAATTCTAATCCCAGTTATCTAGCAATATAAAAGATTAGAATTTGTTCTTATTAACATGTGTATGGATACTATTAGAGAGATTATATTTGGAGTCCTTGTGGTGAGCAAATTTTAAAATAACAAATCGAATTCAAATTTCAGTTAAACTCCATCCCTGAGAGGAGATGGCACTTCTCATCAAAGAAAAGATAGTTTTATAATATTTCGTTAACATATATACTTCTATTGCATGTCACAAATGGATCTTAAGATAGCTTTTATAGTTTTTTTTTTTTCCACTGCATTATTTCTTATCTATAAAACCTAACAACTACCATGAATGAAAATAATATGTAATAGCCGTAATTTCAAATCCTTGTCCTATATGTTTTTCTCACCACCATCTAATGCTATTACTTTATTTTTATTTATTTTGCTTTCCTGAGAATAGTATTACACTTGATATTCATGTCTCCATTTAACTCTTACAGGTGTAAAATTATCCACAACCATAGTTGTGTGGTCTTGAGGTAGTTCCCCATCACCACATGTACTATATAAGCAAATTGTAATGGACATAAGAAAGGCGTTTTTCAAGAGTTGCAACTAAGATTAGGATAATTACATGTTACATATTTTATCAATTAATAATGCTTATATATGTAGCTCATTAGGATGACAAGGGAATCAAAGGATGGGGTGATATATATATATATATGTGCATATTTTACTATGTTTAGTCTACAAATAGCTTGAAGTCTCCACCAAAAGCATATAAAATATTCTCTACCATTAAAAAAATGAAAGAAAGAAAAGAAAAACCATTGACAATATGCTTATTGTCGAATTTCTTTTAGAGTTGGGAACAGAATCAAGGTAAGTCCTGTCTTAACTCTATATTAATGTATACATATTCGTGAAATCATTTGACATTTTATATTGTTAATTATGTACAAATAATATGAACAACACGTACTTTTAAATACATATGTGATGAGATAGATAACTTATAATGCTTGTGCAAAAATATAATTCTTACAGTGACAATCCAAACTTTAAATGTGATTATATAAATTGGATGTCTAACCATAATAGCATTTAATTAATTTCATTTAGAGTTCACTTATACTATATGCAAATATTGACACAATTTACCAAAAGTAAGTGGCGAGTAATTATACATAATACATACATATATAGATAGATATTTGTTATATTATATTGATATATTATTTGAATTCTCAATGGAAAATTAAATGTTCACCATCTCTTAATGCCTTTATAAAAGAAAATCATATTCAAAATTAAGAACAATGGACAGAGAACACAATGTTGTAGGCATGCAACAAAAATATATGTATATATCTAAGTGGTTGTCTTACTATATGAATATCTTTTATATTATATATATGCATATACATATCAAAACTTAGGAGTATGAAAAGAGTAAGGTAAAGCCACCCTCTATCAAAGATGTTCTTGTAGTTAGATATATGTGGGAGTATGAAGCAAAATTTAGGTAGTGAATTATGACAAAAACGAAGAACTATTTTGAAGAGGAATTGATTAATAATTTCAAAGTATGTGATTTCTTTTCCTAATGTCAATATGTGATATCATGAATGTTATTTTATGTTGAATAATGTAATGGCTTCATGGGGACTGAGTCAATTATTGTGTGACTTAGTATTCATATATTTAAGGCTAGAAATTACCTATATTACTAAGTTATTTTAAGAAATTATATGAAATATAGCTTATTTATATTATATGAATATAATATGATAAGGCTTGTTATAGGAATATATAAGTATAATAGAAACTAAAAAAATACATTTTGGAAGTCATCTCTTAAAATAAAACCCATAATACATATCATTAGGTTTATATGAATCCAATGACACCACTTTTGCTAAAATCAAACAATTCTAGATAATATAACCTATATGTCTATAATATTACAAGAATTTACATACTATAATGACCTTACTATAATTAAATTATGATTTAACGGATTAAAAGTATGTTTCAACAAAATCGAAACAATATATTATACATAATAGTATAACTATATATGTTATTAATATTTTATAACTTAACTTATATAATAAAACTATTTTTTATTATATAAGGAAAATAATAATATACTTTAAATATATATATATAACTGTTTAACAGAATACTTTTTTATAAAACCTTAATGTTTTCGTAACTATTAGAAAAACTAAATTTGGGTTTTTAATATATAAAGTCTCCTAATGATCAGACAGTTGAAGACATGAGTCTTCTATAGTGAGCATTCGAACAGGTAAGTTGGAATCGTAGTTTTACCGTTTGTTAGAATACTGTATTAAAGTATCTAGAAACTTGAGAGTAATTTGTTTGTAATTGAACTAGTTATTTGTATGCATACCATGCTTATGATCGGTATTCTATTTCTATAGGAATTGAACTCCTTATCGTGTTGTTATGTACGATTGCATCATTTTTGTATTATATAAACTTGCTTGATCACCCCTAAATGAAATTAATAGTGATTAACCTAGAATGATTAATCAACCATAAGAAACAATTAAAGTTCATCAATAGACTCTATATTCCTTTTCATATAAGTGAATAAATTATATGTTTCCTATTATAAATAAATAATTTTTTTTTTCACTTAGTTAGGCATATATTATCGTATTCAATGAAACAATGCATTCTTAATTATTAATTACAGATTTTTTTTTTTTCCTTGGATGAGGATTTATATACTTAGTTCATCCCTTTAAGATTGAAATGTTCATACTATCAAACTATAAGGGTTATTATAGTTAAGTACTAATTGCTTGATTCTTTTATTACTTTCATGCTTATAGAATTTGTATAAAATGATACAAATTTCTTCAATGTCATTAATATTTGTAACCCAAATGTAGATTATCTCGAAATTATTCTATATGATGAAACCCGGAATACTGGATGATTATGTTCTGTTTTGATCAAATAACGTAGACATGAAAATTTTTACCTTTATGAAAAAAGAAGTACAAGAATTAATAATTACATTATGTCTCTCTTAACGACATAGAACTCACAATGATTTTTTTTTTTTTTTGTCCTTTTTCCATAATGGAGAGAAAAGAAGTGATATAGAACTGTAGGACTTTTTTTTTTCCCCTTTTTCCCTCACCAAACATTTGGGAGAGAATCTACAACATAGCTAGAATCTCTAGAGGCAATTCTTTTATTTTAGTTTTTAATTTTAGGCCACAAAAGAAAATTAAAAGCTTCTCTTTTTCATTATAACTTGGCATATCAAAATATGAGTTCATAGCATCCCAATGAGTAATCTTTTCTGAAATCATTATTAAATAATTTTTTTTTTCAAACTATTGTCAAAATGTATGTGCTATGATCCAAAATTTTAAGGAAAAATACCTTAGAGGTCTTTCACACTTAACTTTAGTCTTTTATATTTTAAGTAAGTGAATCATTTGTGTCCTTTATATTTGTACAAAAATCTAATTAAGACATATATTTAGATACTCTTGTGTGATCATGTCATAAAAATATCATATACATACAAGGAAAAATTTTGAAGAGATTTTTGAAACAATACATATAAAGGATTTACATTGGATTGCTTAATACATAAAAATCTTCAAAAAATTGGTTTAAATTTAGGGGGCTTAAATCACTTAATTAAAATATAAAGAGTTGGATCAACTTTTGTCTACAAATATAAGAAACTTCTAGTTTACCTTTTCCGGAGGTTAAGGTTTCAAAGCCAAAATGACGACTAGCAAGGGATATAGACCCGGGAAGCCGACTGTGAAATTGGTGAAACGGTTAGTCGGAATTTTCGAGCACAACTAACCTCTTCATTAGCGTATTATTTTGTTGTGTAAAATTTATGAGATTGAATTAGATAAAAATTTTTATATAATATTTAACTTGTAATTTAAGCTTTATTATTGCATAAAAAGAGATTTGATTAGACAAAATGCTCAAAATTTATTTTATCTATAATATGGTATAAAAGTTGAGTTTATTAGATAAAATACAAATAATGAGCATATAAAGGTAATTAAATAAATATTAAATGACATTAAAAGTATAAATATCACAACACAACATTAAATTAAGTACTATTATATACCCAACAAGAGATACTACAAAAACCTATATGTAGTACTATATAAACTAAACATACTACAATAATACTTTAGTATCCTATACTATTGAAGAACTCTCTTATTTAAGTACATCCACTTTATCCCTATGTTTTTTTTTTTTTTATGAAAGTTCCTTAATAATTTCTCAAGTTATTTTACAAGACCATAACTAATAAATTAGACTTTTAATATTTAACAAAAAAAAAAGAAAGAGAGGAAAAAAAAAAGAATGAAAACTTAGGTCCTTAGTAGAGGTCCTAATACTCAACAAGATTTCCACAATGATACACAAAACCCTATATGAAGGGATCCTTCCTCCTTGAAATTCACAAAATATTGTGATGTTCTTATATCACGTTTGATATAAAAAATATTGGATAAAAATGAAATAAAAAATATTGGATAAAAATGAAATAAAATAAAAACTAGAATGAAAAACCCTTTCCTAAGTATAGAGATGGCCATGCAATTGAATGATAATAAATGCTCATACCGAATTATTTATCAAAAATACCCTAAATTATTATATATTATAATTCCTTTAAAGGTTAAAAATATAATTTTGATTAACTATAATTAATGAATGAAATTATGATTCTGTCTTATCAAAGGATCCATCGAATTTCCCCTAAAAATTAATGATTCTAATTTCAAAATCAACTTCGACAAATGAAAATGGAACTCCACTGCTTACCAAAAGTGACAATAAAGTAATATTTATAAGGATTGTATGGCACCCTTATCCCTTTACCAGGGAAGAGAGAGAATTAGGAGGAGAGGAAAGTAGAAGGAAAGAATTAAAGAGAAAACAAAATAGAAAGAATTAGTATATGTTTATGTTTGGATTAAAGGAAACAATATAGAAGGAAATTTTTTTAAAATAACATTTAAAAATACTTTAAACTAATAAAGTACTATATTGTTTCAAAAAAGATAACCAAACTTTAAAAAGCAAGAATATAATTGGAATTTCAATAACTTTTCATCTAAAATCACTCTAATTTGAATGGGAAAATCCATCCCTCCCACTTTTCTTTCATTTTCAAATTTGAGAAGATATTTTGAAATTTGTATTTTTCTTTTACTTTCCTTCCTTCCGTCCATCCAATTCCTTCCTTTGTCCCAAACATAGTGTAAAGGTAACGAGCTACTTAGTAATTTTTTTTTTTTTTTCAATCGTTGTCTCCACAATGTCCCATCTCCTTTTCATTGTTTCATTGGCATTCAAGTGTCTTCATTTTTTTTTCTTCTTTTTTTATTTTTCTTGTAAGAATAAATAAAATATTACTGTACTATGCAGTGGTAATAAAATAATTCATTCACATTTCGAGAATTTCCAAAAAAATATTTTACATGTTGGTTTAAAATGTCATGATAACATGAAACACGAAAAAAATATAAAAAACTAATAAGCATCTTTAGTTAAACACCAATTCATAAAGTAAAGGGATGTCCAAAAACTAAGAGCTTAGGATGCTCATGCCACAGTTAAGCTCATCTTTTAAGTACCCATTTATAAATACACTATTGAAAAAAATGATGTTGCTAGCAATGAACTAATATTGAAGTCCAAGCTTGAATTGCCAATAATAAGTCAATAACGAACAATTTCAGATTTTTTTCTCAAATAAATCAACATGATAAGCAGCACAACCCAAGCGGGCATAGATGGAATAAGATCATAAAAAGCAATTACCAATAATTCAGTCATCAAGTCCCGGGGATCTTTTCCCAGTTACAAGACAGAGATGGAAGCGTTTTAAGACCAAAACTCATGGCACTATCAGCATAAACAATTTTCTAAGAAAGAATGACTTAATGCAAGTACAAATAAATAAATAATCATTATCGACGATAATCGTGATGCCCTCAACCATTGCAATGTTAGAAAATTGGCCAATATCCAGATTCTACAAAAGAATAAAATATATTGTTACGACAAAACTGAAGGAAAATTATCTCCCCTACACTCAAAGTGCTTTTTCATAACTTGAATCTCCTTCGTCTCTGAGCTTTCTTCTTAAAAGTAGGACTCAACAATCGCTTGAATGGAAGAGCAAAAGTTCGAGATGGTTTCCTCTGCTTCTCTCTGCTCTCTGCTTGCATCAAAGTTGGCAATAGATAATCATTAACAAGATTTGCATTAAAGAAGTAGATACATTATATGGAGATATCAACAACTTAAATGGTTTTGAAAACCTTTCCTCAATAGTCAATGATAACAACATGTTGATCGTTAGATTGTTTCCTTTTTAAGGTATATAAAGGCTCGAGATGAAGCATATATATGCATGAGATTCGTACGGCATATATTTACGATGGAAACATACTAATTCTGACATTGAGCTGAGAACTCTCCCCATTTGCATCCTGTCCAACTATTACATGACAATCCACAATAAGTCGGCTACTTAAACATCTCTCATATCTTCTAAATGAGACTCCACTTAGTTTTTAGCACAATGAACTTCTGGAAATTAAAAGGAAATAGCCTAAACAAGATGACAAAATTATTATCGACCCAACCACTCTACATCCTGGCATAAGTCACAACTGCATTTGAATCAGTTTAGATTACGTGTGTTTTCAAATTTGTTCCAATTTCCAAGCTATAATGGATTTTTTGGAGTAAATCCTAGATACCATGGATAACTGGGCACACAACCTTTTCATTTAAGTATCAAAAGACCAATTATAAACAAGCAAATGGTTCAAATATATCAAAAATTGTAACCTTTATAGTTATCTAATGGAACATACCTGATATACATAGATTTACATTTGGGCTAAATATTTTGGCATCCTGTTTCTGATCTTCCAGGGTAACCTCCACCATCAGATCATGCTCTCTAGCCAAAGAACCATCACTGACTTTTGTTGCAGCATCGTTTCTATTTGCCACCATTGCATCATTGAGTAGGACTGCCTCATTCCTGAGACGTTGATCTTCCATTATCACCACTTGCATTTGCTTATTTACAAGTAAAGAATCATTATTGACTTTTACCCCATCATCATATTCCAAAGATGACGTTCCTTCAGCAAGCAAGGATGACTTCTTGCAATCTTGACCTTCCACAGCCACCTCCTTAATGAATATATCTTTCAAAGGCGAAGAATTGCCAATGACTCTTAGATTATCTTCAGATATCCTTTCATCAGCAGTCAAACCAGGAATATCACCAGGATCCATATTTTGTTCAGTTTCCATCATCCTTTCTTGAGGAATGGAAACCATGCTCACTTTATCTCTGTCTGTCACAGTGTCATGGGGATCCAAGGATTCAGCATGGCTTTTTGAATCACAAGACTCCATACTGGTGAGCAACATAGAAAGTTCTGGATGCTTATGCTCTTTGGAGATTAGGACAGAGGAGACAACAGTAACATCAGATTCCGTGAAGTGCACTATGGAAGTATCACCACCATGCATAGGCAGTAATTCCTTGTCTTCCCTCTGTGTCTCATGAACTATATCTTCCTGCAGCAGAGTCATTCTAAAACCATCTGCTGGAGCTGACTTTCTTGATTCTAAATCATTCAAGACGGTCTGGTTTGAGATAGCAAGTGGGATAAATTCATCTCGATCATCTTTGACTGCATCATCCTGCAGTCCATCTTCTTCAGCATCATTATTTTCACCCAGTGGAACTGCTTCTGCAAAAGTATTATGCATGGTTTTTGTATGTTCAGAGGGTGTTATAACTGATAAAAAATAATCCATACCAGGAACATTTTGTGCTCCAGGAGATCCAGAAGCAGTGGCAGCATTATTGATCGTGTCAGACAAGTCAGCCTTCTCAGAATTAGACACCAAGTTTTTAGCATTGGAAGTACCAGATGCAGCACCACTTCCAGATATCAAATCCTTGACTGGAAACCAATGTGATGAGGCACAATCAATTATTGAATCAAAATTGATTGCTTTGACAGTTTTGGCCAAATTATTTGACACAGAGAAAGACTTGCTCAGATCATCTAATAGCAAATCACCATCTCCACTGGATATTGGGTCCCATTTGAGAGAATCGACAGACCATTGTGCCTCAGAATCACTTCTTTCTGATAAGGGCATAGGTTCTACTCTGACAGCTTCCTTGTAAAACTTTCTCTTTCTAAAAGCATTAGCAATAAGATCCCTGCATCACCCCATCAATGTCAAGAAAACACAATACACTACCATCTCAGCCCCAAAAATATACAGCAATGCTCAACATACCTACAATTTTTTGAGACTGACGCCTTCGCATGCTCCATAGAGATCCCAAACAAAGAGACTAGATTGGCAACATCATATGGTCCTCTAAGTTCATTTACTGAAGCACAAGCACTAGAGATAATTAGATTTCTTCCACGAGTCCACTCCACTAGCAGCTGTAAAGTTTAATAGGTATTCATCAATTATACACTACTACTATGCATGATAAGTTGGTCTTATCAATTATTCTGGACTATTATACACGAAAAGTTGGTTTTACTTCAATTTCTCAAGAGAATTATTCAATTTTTAGAATTTAAGCATCTTATAGAGATGCTTTGGCACCCCAGAATATTACACAATAATCACACAAAAAGTAAAAAGGAAATACACAATCTTCATATCAATGCTTTGAGCACCAATTTCCTAGACAATGCTCATCAAATTCTTGCATCCCTAAACTAACAACAGACATATGACACAGCAAAGTAGCCTTCTACTAATAAAGTACTTTACCGCACAGCCGATGAACTAACAACATGCTTGGTTAACTTCATAGGGGTGCAATGGAATAGCCAGTCAGCCTTGCATAACTATCACTATGTTTGGTCGGCAAAATAGCTATTATACGAAATTCCCACTGCTACCAAATAAGGAATTAGAATTCCTTTTCACGACTAAAGAAATAGCTATTTCTTTATCTTTTCTTGTATATTTACATATTCTACCCATGAAACTAAGGCTAATAGTCAAGCCATATACAGGGGCAAGAATATATTAGTATTTTTAGATATACTCCCAACATATTACTAATATCATTTTAACTATAATTAAATAAAATAATAGCTTTTACTTATCTATTCTATTTCCTAATCATTGCTGTTTGTTCCTACCTCATTCTATACCACCAACCAGATGTATCATTACTACATTTGATTTCCAGAATAACTACTTTACAGAAATCCTGTTGCTACCAAATAAGAAATTGTAATTCTTTCCCAGCCTAAAGGAGTAGCTATTATCTAATCTTTTCATACATAGTTCCACATTCTATCCAAGATACTCTAATCCAACAATCAAGCCATGAACATGGACAGAGGTAAATTGATCTTTTTAGTTTTATTCCTATTATATTACTCATATCATTTTATGTTTTAACACACAAAGTAATAACTATTACTTTTCTATTTTATTGTTTAGTAATTTTTGTTTTCATCCTATTCCATTTCACCGTCCAGATGTGCATCAGACTCTTCATCTTGTATTTGAAGTTGAGGATACAGTCTGCGCTTTAACTCTATAAAACTGCATTCTAGAGTACTGAAATATATACATCTTTTGAAGATGAAGTTATTGACCATATATTACATGAAGGCCACAAATTTATAGAGCTTTTAATTTGAACTTCTAAGGAACTATAATACATCCATTTTAACATGGACAGAGGTAAATTGATCTTTTTAGTTCTATTCCTATTATATTACTCATATCATTTTATGTTTTAACACACAAAGTAATAACTATTACTTTTCCATTTTATTGTTTAGTAATTTTTGTTTTCATCCTATTCCATTTCACCGTCCAGATGTGCATCAGACTCTTCATCTTGTATTTGAAGTTGAGGATACAGTCTGCGCTTTAACTCTATATAACTGCATTCTAGAGTACTGAAATATATATATCTTTTGAAGATGAAGTTATTGACCATATATTACATGAAGGCCACAAATTTATAGAGCTTTTAATTTGAACTTTTAAGGAACTATAATACATCCAAAGCAATTCTCATCAACTACTATTTCCATGCAGTAACACTTCTCAATTAGATACCAACTACACTATCAACATTAGCTTCCCTTATCAGCACGTAAAAGGTAGTTCATGCTGCTTCAACTGTACACAGTGAAATACAAGAACAAGCAAAAATAACCTTTGGATCAGTTTGCCAAACTTCAACTTCCTAAACAAATTGGAGAAGATCTAACCTTCGCATTGGAGATCATCTGCCTCCTAACTTGAACATCCTTGATGAAATTCGAATATGCAATCTCAAAGTAAACTCCTCGCTGCCATGAAAGCATCACATCCCAATTAAGCAAGATAACAATTCAAAACCGTAAACATTAGCCCAACAACATATCTTTCACAAATATACTCACCTCAATAGCAGCTTTAACCATGGGCAGTTTCAACCGGAATGGCAACTTCTCTGAGAGATCAATTGCAATGATATCTACCTACGCCATCACAAGCTACAATTGAGTTAACAACAGTCAATCACATTAAATTAACATTAACATATGCTATGAACTTCTATTTCCAAACTTCCCCAGACAATTTTAATCTTTGCACGTTGAAAAAAGTAACCGATTTGCCAAATCCACCTAATGCGGGTAGCAGCAGCACCTCACTTTAACATTCTAAATACAAATACGAAGCCCAATGTGGGACTAAGATCAGCACAATAAGAGGTTTCTAGCGTAACTTAATCATGACAGAGTATATAACAAGGCGTCTCGTTAACAGGTGCCGACCACTTGTTCAAATTCCAAAGAAAAACACAATCCCCAACAACCCAAAACGAAATGAAAAGACCCATCAAGTGACCCAGGACACCGTAAACATTTTCTGTAATATAATGCACACCTTAACAACTGGTAGGTAGCGGTCAGATGACATATCTGTGTCGATGTTAATAGAATGCATAAATAATCGTATCAATTCGATACCTCGGAATTCTCGCAGGCATGATCAAACGCGCTCTGGTTGAGAGGCTTCACGGCAACCAAATCATAAGTCTTCGAAACGGGATTTCTCGCACTCAAGACTTGAGCTTGAGAAACGGTTTCGGCACAGACAGTGAGGCGCGTGTACTGGCGGAAGGGGGAAGCGCGTGGGTAGCCGAGGAGGTTACGGTGAAGCTCAACGGAGGAGGACAGAGAAGGGGCGAACTTAAGGAGAGAAGAAAGAGAGAGGAGAGGGATGGAGCAACGATCATGATCGGACATGATGCCCTTCATCGTGCGGTTGTAGGCGATTCCGATGTAGCCGAGCTCCATGGCTTTTGTGGCGGTTTTGATGCGGTTGGCTTTGTCGTTAGAGGATGATGAATCCTTGTAGGGTATGTTTAGGTCGAAAAATCCCATAGAGAGAAAGAGAGAGAGGAGGGAGGGAGGGAGGGAGGGAGGGAGGGAGGGAGGGAGGGAGGGGAGGAGACAGAGGGTTTTGTTGTATGTGAATTTGTTTATAGGGTTTAAACTGAAAACAGAGAGAACACTAGGGTTTAAGGATTTTAGTTTTAGACGTGGGAAAGGAGTTGGGGGGTGGGGAGGGGGGAGGCGTGGTCGTGGTGGGGTGGAAAAACTATAAAAATTAAAAATTTTAAAAAATATGATAGTTTGAAAAATAATTTAAATATGATTTGAAAAAAGCAATTTTACATGTCAAAAATAAAATCATCTCTTAAAAAAAGTGAATTTAACCTTTATCTAAGTTACATTGTCCAAGTTGTAAGCTCCAATCATACCTCTCTTCTTATAGAGGAGTTACTTTTGCTAATTTTTTCTCAAATTGACTTTAGGTTTAAGATCCTATCATTCTCTACAATATTTCTCGACATCAATTTCACAAAAATAGTGACAAGTATGCATGTTTTCTATCACATTATAGTACCTTTTTTTCTTACTCTTGTTCATTTATAAGTACATATAATTGTAAAAAATAGTGTTGTACTTGCATATATGATACTATATTGATCCAATTGTTGATTATGTCAATGGTAAGTTTTCTATTGTGTAAAATTTGGACATGATTATGATATTAGCACGTTAGTATCTAATTCTAGATAATCCAATAATCATATAATGAGCTAAATAAAGAATATAGATTGCATGTTATTGAAGTATATTATCCCGAAAATTTAAAGATGTTCCATGATGTGATTTTTATATTTAGGTGTTATTAGTGAGTTTATCCATGACTGTGTTTTTTTGAAATAAAATTCTTGGTTTTTTATCAATGTTATGAATTTTATAAAGTAATTTTGACAAATAGGGGAACAATAGATTTAGAAGTACTTGAACTTATGATTTTAGGCATTTAATGTCTAAACATTACAAACTTAAATTTTAATATCTAAAATTTTAAGATATGTTCAAATAAGTGTCTAAATTTTAAGAAGATATCTTAAAGTTTAAGAAACTATTTGAACAAATTTTAAAGTTTATATTAAGGTTTAGACACTTATTTTGATAAATTTTAAAGTTTTAGATACTGAAATTTAAGTTTTAAATGTTTTGCACTAAACTGTGCGAATCATAAGTTTAGGTACTTCAATATGCATTATCCCAAAATGGTAAGAATGGATAATATAAGATTGGCTAGCTGTACTAAAGGAAATATTATAGAAGAAGAGGATAGAGTATGCTATAATTGATGCCTAACAACAGTTATTAGGTTTCCAATTGGTGTCAGTTATGATCAATTAGTAAGTTTGATATGTAATCGTTTTTAGGTTGATATCACAACTTACGGGTCCAGTTAATTCACGGATGTCCTTTTATAGGGGAGAGTATGAACTTGTTCAATGATGTGCCTATAAATGACAACTATGGTTTCAATGGTTGTTGCATCCTCCCAAGGACATAAGTGGTGGTGTTAGTGGTTCAGTAAAAGTATATATTGAAATTCATAAAATCAACATCCTTCCAACAGCTAAGTATGATTTACAAGGACATGATAGCAATGTTAGGTTTTAAGTTAAAACCTAGGTGCTTAATTCTCAACTAGTTCCACCTATTGAAGAATCAAGCAACAACCAACATAATGTAGATAGATTGATTCAAAGATTTGAGATGATCTATCACCTTATCAATACTCGTCCCTTACATCTCCTATAGCACCTCAACTCTAGTTTTACATACCATCCGAATAGGCCTCTAACAGTTATTTTCAAACTCCTACTACTCCATTTAAGAGGCGACTTAAAGATCATAATGCTAAGCAAGGGGGTCACACAAGTTAAGCTTACTTCGGTCCCTATGCATGTAAGCTACTCTAAGACCTTCCTAAGAGAAGGTAGACAAATCACAAATCATACAACTAGATGTAGATCAGATGGTGTAGCTCCAGCTTAATATAAACAATGGGGAGGTGCATAGCCACGCATGCAAACTACATAGATAGCAATAGAATCTCATTAGTTGTAGTTAATGAACGTTTTAACTGTAATTGACTTTGTGCACATTTTGTATATATTTTTAACTTTTATTTTAGTTACTTCTATTTTCCTAACTTTTTATCCTTCAAAGATTGTGCTTACCAATTCAAATGGTTAAAAAATACATCTAACGCATGGTTTTCGGCTTCAATATCTATTGAGAAGTTTGAGGGTAGTGGGCTTTTGTTCATATAAGTTCATATAAGTCTGGGTTATGCGACGATCTTGGTGTAAAAGATTAGGTGTGGCTATGAAGTTTTGTTTCAATTTTGTTTGGGTTAAACTTTGTTTAGTTTTACAAGTGTTTGTCTTTAAGTATGTGAATTTGGGTTATATATTGTGATAAAAGCTAAGGTTAAGGGGTTTGTTAATAAAATCGTTTCTTCATTGGGATCAAAATTGTATTTTAAAGAAGTGAGTTTAATTGAAAATAAAAGTACATTTTTAAGAAGTGATTTTAAGTACTGTATTGTTGGGAATATTTTTCTAATTGCCTTATTTTTAAGATTTTTTTTAATATTATTATTTTCTTTCTCCCTTTACATATATGTGTGTGTGGATATATATATATATATATATATATTATTTATCCATAATTTTTTCATATATGCTTTTGTAGTTTTCAATAAATTTTTTTATAAATATTTTGACTTGTATATGATCTTAAATTATATATACAAATAAAACTCATGTAGAGTTATTATTTGCTTGTTCTAAGCTTATATTGATTTTATTGCTTTATTCTCATACTTTTTTTTTTTATAATGAAACTAGTTATAGGATTTTATTTTAAAGTATATAAAATATTAAATAAAATAGTAAATTTAGTTAAAATAATATAATAATTTTAACAACATATGTTTATAGCTTTCCGTAAATGTGATGTGTAGAATATTCTTTTGATTATATAAATTTATATTATATATCGATCTTCCTATATTTATACGAAATAATTTATCATTAGATGAGTTACAAACTTCTCAAAGTTGATGAGTGCAATGTCCTATATTAAGGTTTGTTTTATTTTGCAATTAGTAATACCAAGGTTGTGACCAACCTCAAAAGGACAATTTTTTTACAATGACATGTCCGTTTGTTAAATGAGAAAAGGAAGAAATTAAAGATAGAGAAGATTTATTAAGGAAAAGGTACAAGAGAATAAATGAGAAAATATATAAAATTATTGAAGACACTAGTATTAAAAAACTAAAAATAATAAAAACTTCCAAAATTAATACGTAAAAAGAAAAGATATGCGTTAAAATAGCCTATAGACCACATATTATATATATTTATTTTGATTTTATATAACTTGTGGTTAAATGAAGATAAGTTAGTGTTGAAATGTATACTTTCCCTTATTTAAAAAATTTGCGGTTAATTAAATTTTATGGATCACTTAATATGTTTATTACTTGGTTTATGATTATCTTGATAAAGGTTATATATACATCCTTGTACGCGCTATATATGTAAATTACGTAAAAAGTTATGCATGTACACGATGACTCATATGAATAAATACGTCATAAGATGCTATGAAAAGGGGAATCAGAAACGAACTTGAAGACTTTTGCTATCAATGTGGATATGAATAGATTCTAGCTACTTCAGCGAAAGCGAAAAGAAAAGGTAAGGAGCAATACAGATATAAAAATTACGGTAAAAACATTTCATAAAAGCCAAGACAAAAAGTATAAGCCAAAAGGAAAATCCTTTAAGAAAAATGAAAAGGTAAAATGCTATAAATGAAGGAGAGATGGGCATAAATCGCCTAAAATGCTTTAAATACAAAAGGGTTAATGCATTAGATTTGGAGAAGATGTGAAATAAGAAATACTGAAGATAATTGATGAAGAAAGTATTTCTGATACTTCTCAGTCTGAAGAATATGTTTATGAAATAGGAGAAGAGTTAAATTAGTAAAAATGAAAACTCTGAATGTTGCTCGAACGATATTTATCGATGTAAACAGATTGATGTGATAACCAATGAAGATAAATTCATATTAGATATGATAGTGGACATAGCAGATCACGAGAAACAAACCAAATATTTTCTAAACTTAAAAATCAAGTTTACCCCGAAAAAGGAAGCAGCTCACGTTATGTAGAAGCATACACTTTGCAAAATATATATATATATATATATATATTTTTGCAAGATTCCCCGAAAAAAAAGGACTTACTATTAGGGGGCGAGTGAAAACCTTATCATACATGATATTTACTTAAACCCTATTCTAGTGAGTAAGTTCTGGATAGCTAAAGTCACAGATAAGTTCTATGAAAATTTTTCAGAACATGTTCCCATAAGTTAAGTTATTAGTATGAAGTTAAGGTACCCGAGCTTGTATTATAAAGTATACATAGTACAAGTTTAATAGTACCTTATACTCATATTATAATAATAATTAAATAATGTTAATAAATAAAAAAATTAACAACTATGCCTTATTTTTTCATTCTTAAAGAAAATAATAATAATAACTCAACTCAAAATAAAACCCCGATGCTATGTGTGTTTGCTATCTAATCCTTCTCTTTTCTTCTTCTTTTTCTTCCCTCCCTTTTTTTTCGATAAAAACCTCTCTCTTCTTTTACTTTTTTCTTTTTTTTTTTTTCTATCTCCCCCTTCCTCTTTTACTTACTTTAGTATATCTCAGTTCTTAACTTATCATTCAATATATTATATTGTAATTACTCCCACATGGTTTTTGTATTTTGCATATAACACTTTTATAATTTTACAAAAATTTTATTTTGATAATTTGAAAGGAAAGACAAATGAAATTTAAGCACAATCCAACTAAAGGTTCGAATATTTTTAGTTGCTAAAATTTTTACTATTTTGCCTACCAAAATTCTATATTGTTACAATTTAAAATGCATTGCAATCTATACAAATAACTACCCATAAGTCTAACAATAGTGTAGTTATAGTTTTGGTATTGATTATACGTCCAATATAAAATTTTGAAGGAAGATAGAGGAAAAAAAAATAGAGACTCCATAGGGTACCTTATACCCTGCATGGTATAAAGTACAGGGTATTAGATATGTAGTTTATATGATTTTGATAAGATAAAACTTGTTGGAGTTAAAACTATTATTATTGATCTTAACTTGATAAATTTGTGATGCATTGGCTTAGGTTTTAAAGTTGAAGAATATAAATAGTGTTAAGTATACTACAATATTTTATGGACAAAAACTTTGGAGAAATATATGGTTTTGGCGTTTACTTTTCTTTTGGTTAGAGTTGCTATTTGTTACGAAGAGATTAGAAGCTAGCGAGGTCCATCAATTGATTAGTAAGAGTTGCACTGATCGATCGATGACTATTATCAAAACCCTATGCTATGTGCTACTGTTCGATCAATAGGTTGCTTAACAATAAATTAGTACTTGGTTTCACATATTAAAGGTTTCTATGATCGTTTTGAAGGCTAACAACCACCTAAATGTTCAATTGATAAAAGATTCAATCTTAATAACTTTGTATTACCAATCGTTAGCGATCGATCAATAAAATAAAGAAACTAGTTGTTAGGAACATAAAATGTGGGTGATGGGAAGATTTTTGTACAAGGCTATATACACTCTACTACCCATCAAAGAGAGACAGTGAACTAAAAATTCCTCTATAAATTCTTACATTTTTCTCATCATTTGTCCTCTTTGTCTTTAAGCTCCATTTTACTATCTATTTTAAGAGAAAATTAAGAGTATAGTATAAGGGTTTTATTACTTGCAAATAATCTAAAGTAAAAGCTTTATACTAATGAGATGGAGATCATTATTAAATTGTATATTGTGATTATGGTGTACTTGAGTGTTTATATAAGCTCTTATTGAGTATTGTCTCATTGGTGATTAATAAAATTGCATAAAGTCCTCGATTCGAGGCAAATGGTATCCATGGGAGTACGGGGCAGTTTAAACTTCACATTATATTAAGGTTTGATCTTCTCATTTCTTATCTCTTAAATTTTAGGTTTATTATTGTCGTTTACTTATTTTGTTGCATTTATTGCTAAAAAAAAAAAAGAACAATTTGTCATTAATACTCACTTCCCAACACCCCTCTCCATTGTCTCCTCTTTCCTTCTTAAGTATTAGCACAGTATTTCATAAAGAAGTTCTAAGATGGCATAGAGTAGGTTCCAAGTATAAAAACCTAAGAATTTATACGTATAAGATAGGGTACGGGTAGAGTATGCTCTCCCGTATCTACTACTTTACAAATGTTGTATAGAGAAGTAAGTAATATTTTCAAAAAAATTATGGAATTCAAAGAAAAAATGACAAATTAGAAGGGGAAAATTATGATAAAGGCTAAGTTAGAAGAAAGAGGTTGGCAAATGCATTATAAAAAGGAAGAAAAAAAAGAAGATGAAGAATATATTAATTTAATAAGTAGAATAAACATACAAAAATGGCATATTAATATAACGAAAGTAATAAAAGATGAATTCATGATTAATTATATAAATCGTTAGACTCAGGGGCTAATCGAAATTGTTTACAAAGAAAGCAAATAATAAAACTAGAAATAACATTTAAATAAGTACTATAACTTATAGATTCAAGAGATTAAAGTTTTATATATCGTACTAATGGAAATAAGAAAATTATAAGACTTAATGACTTTCGATAATATAATATCTAACTTGTGTAAATGTGCTATAATCTTAAATGAATCGAAGAGTAGTGCTATGCCTTTTACTATAAGGAAACATATATATTATAACTAATGCAAAACTCATATGGTAAATTCTTGAAATAATTTAATTAAGAATAATTAAACCATATAAACTCAAAAAAATAAACATAATTTAATAAATCATTATCATCACCAAAGAAAAGAAAAGGAAAGAAAAGAAATAAATGAAAATGGGATGGAAAATGGTCAATAAATGGGTTAGCAATTATAGAAGAAGAAGGCAGTTCTAGTTTTAACTTAATCATAGATTTTCCTTCATTTTTAAAAATTAAATTCTCAATTATATCAATTTGCATTCCTATATAATTATTTTGTGCTTTTAGACTATTAAACTCTTTTGTCTTCTCTCTTTGTTAGTTTAAAAGGTGAAACATTAATATCTTTATCTTTTATTTTTATCATAAAGTTTTGGAAAGGAGGATGATTATTTAATATTGTTCCACTTTGAATTTCTTATTTTTTCAATTCATCCACCATTTTTCATCCTAGAAGCAAAAAATTAAAATGCAGCAAAGAAGAAAATATGTTAGAAACTATCATACATAAGCGAGATAAACTTAGCATAAAAGAAGGAAAATAAGAAATTTACCTTGTTTAGGATTCTTGATCCAAATGTAGAATTAATAGGGATGCATTAAACATTGGATATGGAGAGATACTGAAATAAAAGATTAAAGGAAAAGATCAAAATGTTATGTTCAATTGTAAAATTTGACAAGGAGCTCAAGTAAGTATACTATCAACAAAGAAATTTTATCAATTGTTCTTTACATTTCGAAATCTCATGATGATTTTCTTAATAAAATTTGTTATTCGAATCAATTGAGATCTAAAAGAAAAAGAAAAAAATACACACAAATATAAAAAAGTATTATCTCTAAGCAAATATTTGCTAGGTGATAAGTAATTTTATCAACTTTTGATTTTGAAACTGAATATATGAAGAGATAATCATACACCTCACTTCCACCAAATCCATTTATTTTTACATAAGGTTTTTCCTCAACATAGTATCAAGTGGGGCAAATTGTTTCATATTCTCTTTTGCCTTTTCATGGAATAATGCCTATTTTATTGCTGTTTAATTTTTAGTAGATTACTCAATTAAATCATCTATTTCTTAATCATTTCCTTCATTTATCATATTAATATCTTGTTTTCCTTCTTTTATGAAGTTCATCTAGCTTATTTATGATAGTTTAACATATTTTCTTCTTTGCTAGATTTTAATTTTTTTTTGCTTTTGTGATGAAAAATAGTAGATAAATTAGCCTATCAACTATAGAAGATGAATACATATTTGATTTTGTCTTAATTATTGATTATTCTTTATTCTTTTAAACTAAATTCTCAATTTTATTAGTTTGCATTCCTATAGCATACAACATTTGATTTGTATAATTATTTTGTGCCTTTAAATTGTTAAACTCTGTCTTCTCCATTTGTGTAATTCCCAAGTAAAATTCAAAGGAAAATATTTCAAATTAGTGGCATTTTAATAAATTTTAGCATTAGGCTTAAACATCCCATAACCTTAACTCATCTACATTTTTTTTAGACCTATTTATTTTAAGTTTAAACCTCTCAAACCGTCATTTCACCCTAAAACCCTTTCTCTTTTGGCAGCTACTACCTTAGACACTTAAGCTCTCACCAAGGAACACTCCAAGAAAGGGGATCAAGGTAAGAGTTAGAAGGTCAACTCTTAATCCAACTCATTTTTTAGCTCAAACCCTCATTTTAGAGGAGTTTTAGTGGGCCTTCAACTTATTCTGAATTTAGGATTTTTGTTTGTGTAGCTTTTTGATGGAAATTCGCTGGAATATTGATTTTTCCTAGCACTTACTCTACTTTATGAAGTTCCTCTTGGATTTATTTTTTTTCCTTCAATTTTTAGTTGGTTATGATTGATGTTAGGGTTATGAGTGGTTATTAAGCTAAAACTTAAGGTTTTGAGTTGAGTTTTCTAATAATTTAAAGTAGTGTGATGTTTGAATGAAAGTAGAGTTTTTGGTTGATTTGAGTAGAAAGTTATAGTTTAGTTCGGTTAAAAATGTGTTTTAGTGATCGGTTGAAAGGTGTTTGAGGTGTACGTAGGGTTAGATTGATGGATGGACGGGAAGGAGTAGGTTTGGAGTGCTGTTGGAGGTGGAATTTTTACACTGCTAAGGGGACATGACCTATGGTACAGTTATGTCACAAACCAATATCCCTGACTATGCTTAAGTTTGTATGATGGATTAGAGAGTTACCTGACTAAGCATCATGGTCATATCACTAGCCATGTTTGATAGAGAGGAAGTTTGACTATAAAGTTACATGTGATTATATCGAGTTGTAGCATTCCGATTTCTTCCTTTTCTATTGTTTTTCCTAACCAAACTTAATCAAATCTTTTCCTAACTTAATCTAACTTTTCACTTAGTTTTAATTTGCAAAAGTTTCAACCTTTACTTATAATTTTCAAGTCTTTTAAATGTTTTGTAAAAGGGAGCTTTAAGTGTAAGGTGAAGTAGGTTGTCATGCATTGAATGGAGGTTTGTTGGTAACTCTACTTAAGTGAAGATCTAAACGTAACCTAGTTTTACTTGAAACCTTTAAGTGTTAATGACTTAGAGCTTTTAGGCGTGAGTAAGAGAAGAGTTAAGCAAGTTGAGCTAAGGTTCCTTAGAAGTATGAGTTGATTTGATTAAGGATTAATTTAAGTTAAGCTTATTGCTTTAAATGATTAGGTTCTTATATTTGATTTCCTAGTACACTTAACTTAGGACTTATAGTTAGTTTACTTGGCTATTTTGGTATAAAGTGCATGCTTGATAGTTATACTTAGTAAGTTAGACTTAAACATGACTAACTCATATCCGATTTGAACACTTTATTTTGTTGATTATGCTTTCCCAACCTATCCTATAGTGGGTATCGATGCTGATCTTATATGAGGTATCCCTTATAGACTTACATGTTGAAACTGCACATCTAGATCTAAGTGTCTCTTAGTTTTTGACACATGGGTTTTGTAGTCATAGTCAACAGACATCGTAGTACGTATGTAGTAAAGTAAAAGACTTATATTATATTCTACTTACCTATATGTATAAGAGATCATGGTTTGGTGGGGCCTTAAGCACCCCATTGCTGTTTGTTGGGTAAATAACAAGTTAATAACCTATTGATTGTTAATTTAGCATTTATGCATGTGTTATGTATGGTTTGGCATCCATATGCACTTGTGTGCTATGTACTAAGATTCATCTCATTCTTTTCTCTAGTCAGGTTTGATATTAGTGGTTATGTTATTTATGAAGATCCCTTTATGGATGAATTCTAAGAGGAGGATAGGGTAAACTATTTGTACTTCTATGATAACTAAAGTTATTGGAGTTCTATAGTTGGCTTAGCGATTAATGTCTATATTAGAGATACTAGATTCATTTTGGAGATATTCAGTTGAGTAAGAGGATGACTTATGGATGTTGAGTCTATGTTGTTTCTCTTAAGAGATAGACTCCTTTTGGTTGTTATGTTTTGTTGACATATTTTCTAAGAGCGTAGTTGTAATGCTAAAGAAAATTATTTTCAAACATAAAGATAATTTTTACTTTTCTTAAGGTTTATAAAACCCTACCTATCCTTAAGGCAACCACTTTATTAAAGACTCTCCTTCTTTTAGTAAATGGCCTCCTAAGCACTCCCTTAACTCTAATCCCTTTCCTTTTACAAATGCAAGTAGCTAAAGGCTTAGGTTTTTAATCAAAAAATACATAAGAGGGAATACTAAGAGGAGGTTTGAGGTAAATGTGTCGTAAGATTTATATAGTTGGCCAATCATGTGCAAGGTATGTTGGTTGACCAAGAAGACATCTTGAGCTGATGATACGTAAAGGGATACTGTTAAGAAGAGGTATGAGAGGAAGAATGGGGAAATTGATGTCTCAAGTGTGCGCATATGATAGTGGATTGAACTCCGTGTTCTTGACTGTTCTTGAGTTGTTCTTAGTGAAGTTGCTTATTTGATCTTCTTTAGAGTGCTTTTAGCGGAGCTTTGGTATTTATCCCAACTTTGCTAATATTTTAAATGAATCAAATTAGAAGAAAAGTCCCTTATTTATAGAGTTTGGAGATTAATCTTATCTATCAAATGACTTTAAAATGGATGGCTAAGATTGAGCTCCATTGTTAAAACTTATCCTTTCTTGTAGCCTTCATAGGCTTGAATATGGGCTCAAGTATGCTTAAGGGTTATAGCAATTGACGAAGGCCCATTATTATTATAATTAAGCCTAAAGAATAACAAAACTTCCTCAAAGTTCAATAAGACCAAATGAAGCCTAAAGAGGCTTAAGAAGACCGTTTTCCAGTCTATATTTTGTGTATGAGACAACTGAGTGAGGCTAAGAGTGGAAAGTTCGGTTGGAAGCTATCAAGTTGAATCTTGTTAAAACATCCTTAATATAAACTAAACTCTTTAGGCTCTATCATCTACTCTAAGAAGTCAAGCCCAAATAAATAATAGGCCTAAGCGAATAATTAATGTTGCAATTTTCAGCCCTTTACATTTTACCCTTTGACCAAAATTGTTGGATGGAGTCTAAGTAATTTGGGTTTTAATTACTTACTTTAGACAACTAGAACGCTACTTGGTGCACACACAGTGTGAAGAGGTACACTGTTGCCAGGTTTACACAAAAACCTTCATCTTATTAATAGATTGGAGCATATAAGCCTAGTGCTAGCACTACAAATTTATCTGTTGTGTATTTTCGGTATGTAAGTTTGCAATACTGTCTAGTTGCATGCATCACTCTAGGCAAGCTAGAGTAGTACTGACCCCATGACAATATATTAAATGAGTCTTCCATATCATATATGCTTTCTTTATGCAAACTATATCCGAATCATTTTTTTCTTAGTTGCCTCTTCAAATTATCACCTATGTCCAAGATGTACAATTGTTACCTTCTCAAACTTGCTTTAAATATATAGAAGTATTCGCAATGGAGCAAACCCTTAGCCAAAATCACAATCTACCCTTTTATTGTGAGCTTATCCTTCATAACCTTTAATAGAGGTCCATTCCTTAAATTTCCCAACGTACATTAACATTAGTCACATGCTTCCTTTTACGTTTCATATACTGAAATAATCACTGGTCTAGTGACTTTGTCCAAGACTATTGTCTCGGCGGCCGTGTATTGATGCGAGTACGGTGAGAACTATCAAATTTCAGATCCCACAATCCTCGTATTTTCACTGGCAAATTAACTCCAGACATTTCTTGTATAACATAAAATTTCTTCACCGGGATGAGTCCAGTATATTAAAAAAAAAGGCCTAATGTCTAAAGATCTCAATCCGTTAAACCGATGAGATATCTATCTATCTTTGAATCTTTTCCTCTTTGTCAAATTTCCGGTATTCCAACCTTCCAATATTATTATCAAATCTCAACTTAAACTTTAAAGTTATCTCAATTATTATCAATTTATCATTTAAATCAACTAAGATTCGTAAAATCTTTGTGCCAATCTTTCCATATCATTCTCTTATCTCCACCAAGCTATATATTCAACTGCAGCGTGTCATGCAATATTTCCATCCCAAAATCAAATAATTCGCATTCGACTGTCATTCATCAAGCCTATCCTTTGCTGCTGGTTGAAGTGGCCCCATTATGCTGGGAAAATAAATGAATATACTTTGAAGGAAATTAATCCCTTAAGCTGAATACCTTTTGATATAATAATTTCGCTATGTGTTTCGGGGCTATTCCCGTGTTTTTGTAAACTTCAACTTGGAATCATTAAAAAAAAAATCCCGAGGCTTACCATGCCGTCCACCGTAATCATTTCTGTGTAACCCATATGCGGCAGCTGGACAGATAATTCCATATCCGCTCCAAATCTTCCCTTCCTTTTTCCAAATACCCCTTTAAGTTAATTCAACTCCATTACATCTTCATTACTAAATCAACTTCAGCTTTATCAAATCTATCCATCTTCATTAAATGATGAAATCAAATCTTCTACACGTATTATCAGCCGGCCATTTATATATTCTTTCCGCATTGACTTCGTCTCCGCCCATTAAAAAAATAAGTTTCAATACAAAGTCATCTCTTCTTCTCCTTCTCTTCTTTCTTTTTTTTTTTTTTTTTTGTTTTTTTTTTCACCTCTAATGATGATTCCTTCCATATATAATGGTTAGGCTATGAAAACTTAGAAACTGCAATCAATCACGATCCAGTGAATTTTTGTGATTGGATCGGTGGCGTGATGCTTGGCCAGGCTTCTTCTTCCCGCTGATATGATAATCAAGGAGTAAGTTGCTTTCCACTTTCCTTGGTCTTTTTCCAATTACCATATTTGAATCATAGAAGATAAATAGATCTTCTTTCTTTTATTCCACTGTGACTGAATATAATTTCTTGGAATTAAAATCTCTTCTTTGAATCTTTTCACTTTTCTTCCTTTTCAATCAATTTGAGTTCCTCCAATTCAACTCCGCTTTAATTATTTCGAATGATTCCATTTTGCTTCAGTTTGTGAAATGGTAGCACCATTGTTAAAATTCTGGTTTCAGTTTGTACTAGAGTTCCTTGAATTCTCCGACTTTCAAATTTATATTTATCTCCTTTACGCAATAGTTTATTTTCATGCTACACTTCACAATTTAATTTCTTTCTATATATATTATTCCTTTCCTCATCCCAACATATTTTTGCGATCACCAGTTATCTAAAATAGTTTCACCTAGTCTTGTGTATCAATTCGATCCGGTTTAAAGCCAATCTTAAACCGTTGATTCATGAGTCAGTTGGTAGAGTGAACTAGACTTAGCCCTTAAAGGGATACGTAACCGTAGATGTTGTTTTTTATTTTTTTTTGAATTTCCCTCAATTATTATAAATAATTTTATTCTGAATTTCCCTCATCCCAACGATATTCTTGCGATCATCTGTTATCTAAAATAGTTTCACCTAGTCTTGTGTGTCAATTCGACCTGGTTTAAAGCCAATCTTAAATCGTTGATTCATGAATCAGTTAGTGGAGTGAACTAGACTTAGCCCTTAAAAGGATAGGTAACCGTAGATGTTGGTTTTTATTTTTTTCGAATTTTCCTCAATTATTATAAATAACTTTATTCTGAATTTCCTACCAATTATTATCAAATAATTTGTAGCCTATTTGTTTCTTTCTTTTATTTTTCCTAAAAATTGAATTTCTCGCAATCATGTTAATATTATATATAGTATATTTTATATTATAATATATATTATATTAATTATTATATATTATATGTAATATATACTTGTTTGCATTATATTATATATATATTATAGATATATATATTACATATATGTATTTTAAATTTTGGGATTGGTCGGACCCAAACTGTCAAGCCGTAGCCAACCCCTTAGGCACTGACTCAGTAATTGAAAATATTCTTTCATCACTCTTTTTATAGTATTTAAGTGAAGGATCCCAATAAAGAAAATTCCAAAATAACATAGCCTTTGATTCTTCCTATATTCTTCTTTCCTTTTTCTTCTTAAATAATAATTTGTGGTACCAAATTATAATATCCTTCGTATGTAGTTGCTCATATAGGTTGAGATCCTCGCCGACGAAGTGGAATGAAGATTCGCTCTTTTGACTCACAATCAAGTTTCCATGGATGCATTTTAAAGTCCAAGCTAGAACTATGACTTAAAATCACCTCTTATCAAGGGACACTTGAGGCTTTTCGTATAATACGCATGCTCCTTTTCTTGATACTTCTCTTCTTCTTCTTCTTCTTCTTCTTCTTCTTCTTCTTCTTCTTCTTCTTCTTCTTCTTCTTCTTCTTCTTCTTCTTCTTCTTCTTCTTCTTCTTCTTCTTCTTCTTCTTCTTCTTTCCTTTCCCTTGAATTCCTTCAAGAATCTTCCTCTAATTTCTCAAGCTTCACTGCCTTTCTATTTCTTTACAGGGGATATAGGTTCGTCGACATCATGTCCAAACATAAATGACACACGAATTGGCAACGATACCAATAAATTTCCTTCATAATTGCAAATCCAGTCGTACCGAGGAGCACCTTCATTTAATCTCGCTTTCTAATATATATTTGTTCCTTTCATGTAGAGAGTATGATTACCTCCTTCCATTATCTAATGCAAAAATATATGTTGTTAGCTATTGCTCTTCAGATAGGCTTTGACATTCTGAACTGAAAAAAAGAAATTAAAAATTCGTTGATCACATGAACTCGTCTCCAATAATATCAAGTGAATCCTTTTTTTCTTTCCTTTCTTTACTAATTGCTTAATTCTTGTTATTTCAATTTATTGTGGTTCTTTTAGGACTTATTGAGGTTTCACTGTCATCATTCCTGGACTCATAAGTCAGTTCGTTAGACGTGACTGTAGAGAGTAACTCGGTTATGTATGTGCTTGCTACGGCTCAAGTATAGTGGTGTGAGTAGAATGAGCTGATCGTGGTTTCTACAGTTCGTGTATGATCCGCGACTCTTCTACAATCATGTTGGTGCCATGTTTCAATTAGTTGGGATGTATTTGCTTATATGCCTCACTATTGGCCACATGCTTTCTCCCTTTTCTAATAATAATAATTCTTTTTTTTTTTCGTTTATTTCTTTTCAGGGAGACATTTAACATAGTTCCATTCCAAGGTCGGGCTTGATGAGTTAGCAACCTTTGCCTTCTTACTCCCATACACCTTCAAGGTCTTCAGTCTCTTGCGAGGAGGATTCTCCCCTATCAACCTACCGAGGATGAGACACAGTAGATAGAAGAACGGTGAACGAACTTCTTGAGAACATAGCTTGGGTACACCTTGCACTGTTTTATCTTTTGTGCTATGCTGACCACACATTTGCCAAGGTCAATCTATTATGTACCAAGGCTAAGGCCTCTACACATCAAGTCTTGCTTCAATCACCCAGACCCTTAGGTGTTGAGGTCGACCTGTTAAGTGCCAAGGCCTAGGCCCTCGCTCAATGGGTGCTTCTTTTTTGACCTACTACTATTACACAATAGCACTCCTCATTCATCTCGACAACTCTTGATGCTGCCCATCTATTGCACCTAAAGATTCTTTAATACGGACCCATTAACAATCTACCAACTATCCATTTTCTAACATTGTATTATTTTTCATTTTTTTGTTATTTGTCCTATTTACCCCTTACATAAATACTAGGAATCTCTTTTTCCCTTTATTCTTTTTGTAATTTCCCTTATTAGTAATATTGCCTAGGGACTTATTATAAGTAGTCCCTTTTTCTTTGTAGCCAAAATCAATAGACATTCCTCACAGATATTAAATACATTTTGGTTTTAATGAGATATTCCTCTTCGAGTACAACCATCTTACACTCTTATCTAATTTTGTTGAATAGCTTGAGATTAGTAGCAGGTGGACCTTAACATTAGCTTGTATCATATCAAGTAAAGTGTCGAGTCGTATTGTGTTTATTGGTGATTCACATCTTCCAAGTAGCTTTACATAAGTTATAATGTGTTACAACTTCTTCATCTTCATTTTCTTGATTATTATGAAAACCCACTTGGTTACTTTCTCTCTCACAGTGAGCCCTAGTGATTACTAAACTCTTAGGTACATCAGGGCTTCATTATCCCGATGGGGCCATGGTCATCCTTCAATGTTGAGTTAAACTCCCAACATCCAACATCATATAGGCTAACCTTAGATGTTACTGTAAATTCTTAATATCTAGCATCATATACGCTTGCAATTAACCTTATGTGTTACCATGGATTCTTGATATCCAGTATCGTATAGGTCTACGGTTAACCTTAAGTGTTACCATAGATGTCCCAAAATTTAATCATTCATTAAGGCCTTCATTTAACCATAAGGCTACCATGAATTGGTAACATCTAACGAGCTCATGGTTAACTTTATGTGTTTTCTCAAATTCTTGTTCCATTAACTATGGAGCCAAGTAGCAAGTTATGCATCAAAGGAGTTTGCATCTGACCAAGTCAAACATCATCTATTTGTCGAGCATTACACAACCTAATAGGAATTGGAATAGCTTTGGTGTTATTTCTACGCCCTTAATGTCGTTTGTTAATGTTAAAGATTCATACCACCTTAAGAAGCATAAAGTAGGAGTCTAAATCCAGTCAAAGGATCAAAAGGATCCATTCAGTACTTAAGCATTTGTTTAATTGCTCCATCGTCGATAAGTGAGGAGTCACATCACCTAAGAGAGTCAAGCAAGTGTCATTACCAACATTAAATGCTAAGCTGACATCCAATAGCTCAAGAATATAATTGCAAGAATTTAACAAAGGTCGAACAGTATAAAGGAAGCATTACTTAGGGGAATGATAACTCTTATTTTAAATATATTTTACATGGTGATTTTACAGTATTTCCTTTACATCTTTGGTTTATTTTAAAGAAATTAATATTTAATTGAGTAAAATTTTGATTTCAAGGTTTGATCGCGTTCTAAGATTGAAAATGAAGAAAAAGAATCAAGTTTTACTCAATTTAGAGATCAAATGAATGAGTTACGAAATTTTGAAGTTACATAAACAATAGGAGAAAATGGCAATTTTTGGTCAGAAACTTACATAATCTGGGATACAACTATGTTTCTAGGCTCTATCTATACAGGAAGATTTTTTTGTGCTAAGGTTAATAAGTTACACAACTTGGGAACATAACCGTATCCTAGGCTGTGTCTGGTGATGAAAAAAGAAACTTTACAATACATTATAAAAGGAATTACTAGGGTTTTGTACATAACTTTAGACATTCAAAAGAGAAGGGACTTAAAGAAAACGAGGAGCAAAAGATGAAAACAACACCCAATTTTAAGATTGGAGAGATTTTTCATCAAAACAAAAGGGGGTTTTCATGTTTTATTTCTTGATTTTGTTGAAATTCATTTTTAGTTTTATCATGATAGCATAAAATTCTTGTATTTAGGATTGTGGAACCTAGGGTTTCATGTGACTATTGGATTTATTGATAATTTTCAATAAAGTTTCTATCTTTCTTGATTCAATTATGTGTTTTAATTGTTAATTGATATTTCTAGGGTATCAATCTATGATATTATGCATGATAATTGAGAAATCACATTAATAATGGGATCTTGACATAATTAGAGAGAATTGCATATGTACTTAGAGATAAGATACATGATTTTTCTAGAAAGTTGTTCTTTTATATGGGAATTCATTATACATTAATGCGATTCTAAATTATATTACTAAGTGAAGAGATTCCAATAAATAATTTAGGATTAAGGTTAATATGCTTAAGAAAAATGTTAACTTTAATTGTGAATTCCTCCGATCAAGAATAATAGAGATGGAATTGGATATATTTTTAGCGGTTATTATCACTACCCAACAGTATCGTTATCATGGTAGGTTGCCATGTACCGTATAAAGGTCTATTATCAACCCCTTGCTGATCATAGGCTTTTGATACGATACACAAAGCTCTTTCCAGTCTACATTACCACTAACCCCATAGATAAGTAATATAGATCAATTTTACTAAAATTACTTCTATGTTATAATTTAACTAATTGTGTGGGCTTGTGAGATCCACACCAAAAAATATTACAAACAAACGCAGTTCATAACGGAACTACATTAAATCTGTGTTATGAGTAAGAACATAAAAGTATCTAAACGTCTATAAATTTATTACAAAATGTCCTCTTCACCTCTGATCGCTCCAACCCATCCCTACACGAGACTTACCATGGGCATGCTTCGGCCTGGATTAGTGAAGAGGTTTTCCTGCATCAACAAAAATCTATAGGGGTGTAAGCTTAAACTTAGTGAGATAAACACCCTCATCAGTACCACATGACAAAAATTTATTAGATGTACAATTATATGAATGCATGAACAATCAGTATGCCAAACAATGCATCCAGTGACCTAGGAACTGCATACGATTTAGAATTACGCCTCTTGAAGTCAGGGTTTGGAGATAATTAACCAACCCAAACCAAAATCTAGGTTTTAGACCTTGGGTTTTATTTCATTTGCACTATCATGCTCATGCCAAAACAAAACTCTCTCTCTCTCTCTCTCTCTCTCTCTCTCTCTCTCTCTCTCTCTCTCTCTCTCTCTCTCTCTCTCTCTCTCTTATATATATATATATATGTATACTTCATTTACCGAAATCAAATCATATTTTAAAATCTCAAATCTAGCGGTGTAGTGGCCTCTGCAATCCACAAACATACGTCCTAGGCAGAAGCCACGATACTTAGCTCCTTGCCGACAGTTGGCATTTCTTAACGCCTAGTAAGCCCATCAACTTAGGATAGGAACTCAATATATGTGATGACATAGCTAATGCCCAATCTTGTAGGAAACTCATATTCCTGTGAGTTCCTTCCCATCTTCTGTGTGAAGCGGCAATCAATGTTATCCATATGTAATATGGGGAATGCATGATTCATTTTGATTTCTTAATCATATAAGTAATTAACTTGATTTTTAAGGTGATCAAACAATTTCATTCCACATAATTCACATGTGTATATTAATACAAACAATTCCCATTATTATATATATAATTAACAAGTCATCACATTCATCCATAAATCCATACACATGCATCTCCCATATCCCACAAGCATCTAAATTTATATATATAAGTTTAGTCGCATCTATTTTATAAGCACAATTAAGTAAAGAGTCATCGGGAATTTACTCACTCTACCATGTGGGTCAGTCAAATTAATCCGGAGGCAAGTCGTCTCCGTATATGGTATCCCTTGGTCATTGAAATAGTATTTATAAGGGATTGAAATAAACTTAGAAAACTAAGTAAATTTTCCTTAAGTTATATTCTTGACTAGTTTTCGAAATTTTTTTCCAGTTTTTACCTAAAGTTCAATCGCGTATAACTTTTTCGTTTTAAATCTGATTTTTATGATCTTATAGTCAATCTTCATTGTTTTTTAGTATACTTTAACATGGTACGGCTAGATTTTCGAAATGAGGCATACAATTTTATCCATGGGTTAGAACAATAGAGTTCCTCATGTGTTGGAGTGCTTTTGGGCCTTATATGGTAAATGGGCTTTTTGATAACTTGAGAAATCCTTTAGGCTTGGTCTTAAGATTTTATCCTAAGCTTAAAATACTCCTTGATATCAGATTTACAACTTTGATTGATATTCCTAAGGCTAACAACCGCTTTATGGGCCCTTTAGTGGGCTTAAGTTGTCAAATGGGCTTGTTTTTTGTTCAAACTAAAGTTAGTGACTTTGGTAAGCTTATGGGGCCTTAGATGGATTTCTTATGGGCTTCAAAACAACCTCTCTTGATACTTTAAGGTGTTGGTCAGAATTTCATTGAAGGCCCAACTTAGAGTTCTAGGCTTGTTTTGAGAGTTTTAGGTTCGGTTTTGAGTTTTAGGCTTTGTATACTTGCCATACTTACTCTGGTTGATCTTTTCACCTTGTTCATTCACTTTTATCATATTTTTAAGCTTCTTTTTCTCACGTTCCAGATCTATTCGTGATGATTCCAAGGGGTTCTTACTTAGTTTTTTAACTTGTTTTATCATTTCCTTAAATTTAGGTGTTAGATTATGCACTTAAATTACTTGTATCCAAATCTTAACTTAAGTTTTCTTCCATAAGATGATCCTTTAACTCATGCTCTACACAAAGAAATAAAAGATCTTATACTTAATACAACCTCCATATCATAGCTCATGTCATATAAAATTGGTTTCTTCATAAAACTTTATGTGATGGATTTTTCCTTAACTTAAGTCTAGATTTGAGTATGTTTAACTTAATGGAAACAAAATCAACATCCAAATGACTATGGAACCCTTACGTCCAGCATGCTCATCCTCCATTTAAGTTTTTGTTTCAAGACTTTCTTAACTTAAAATCTTCCATTCAAAATGTTAAATAAATGTTTTTACAAAATACCAACTTTACATGCTCATGCTCCGACTTTATGTAAAGGTTTCATGGTTTGTTTCATAAAATGGTCTTTGTCATTATCACAACTTAAATCATACTTATATCTTCAAGAAATCAAAGTCTCTTAACATAAATACTAACCCATTAATCACAACAAATACTTACTCGTTCTTAAAGCAAAATATGGTGGTTATGCACAAAGGTTCCACTTAAGCTCTTAACTTTGCTTCTTCTTTTACAACCTTTTGGAACCCGACTCGTTTGGTATTTTGGAATGGGGTTTGTAGAAGGTCCTAATGGTTCTAAAAGATCTTAGATGGTGAAAGAAAATAACACAAGAACAAGAAGAGAAGTTACTGTGAGTGAAGTTCGAAAAATGGAAGAAAAGTTGATTTTGTAGGGTAAGGTAGTTTCTCCCTTTTATGTTTGTTTCAAATGAGAGAAAGATGAAGTGAAAATGAAAATGAAAGTGAGAGAATAATGGAAAGAGTGGCCAGTTTGAATGGAGAGAGAATGAGTGTTTAAATGTTTTGAAAGTATTGTCTTGTAGCTTACACAAAAGTCAACAATTGCAACTATTGATGATGTAAGAATTAATGGGTGAATAGTGATGTGTAAGAGAAAGTGATTGATGGTTGAAAGACAAGAGCATGCCCCCCCTTTCTTCTTTGCTTAAATCTGCAATTTAAAGTCTTTTTGAGTCATGGAGTGGTCTTGTCTCATTTATTAAAGTTAAGCTTATGAAATCTTATGAAAAATTATCCACATGTTGTATAAGTGAAGGGGTGATAAGGAAATTGTCTTATCACTAGATTTTGATAAGTTATCGATTAATAAATGATTCAAACTCTCAATTGATAAGTTATCTAAAGTGATTGGTTGGTCTCCTTATTTATGTGTAAAGCTTATACATGAAGATAAGGGCATAGTTTTATAGGAAATTGTTTTAGGGTTTTCATTTTGCATTGTTTCCTAATTTATGATTCGATTCCTATAAAATTGCGAAATTTTCTAAAGTAGAATAAAATTATTCAAATTAAATTATTGATTAATTACTTAGGGTTAAAATTCCTTAATTATTTTAGGGTTTAGGGTTTTAAGTGACTTTAGAGCTTGCAGTTCTTCAAGGTCGGGTTTTATCGATAATTGGTTTTTGGATTAGAAAAATTTAATTCGTTTCTAAATATAAACTTAAGTTTTGGGTTTAGTTGATGTTTAGGAATGTTCGGAAAGTACTCGTACTCAAATCTTAGGCCTACTAAAAGTAGGGTTTATAGTCACATGTTAAACACTAGGGAAAATAATTCCTAAATACATTATTTGCCTTCTTGAAGTCGTTCTTAATTCTATCGCTTTCTAAATTGATTAATCTAGTCTCATAATTAGATTAGTTTGTTAATTTTAGTAATCTTAATTCATTTAACCCATCACAATTTTTCAGTTAGATAATAGAGTTAAGGTTATTATTAGTATTTGAGATCTATGAGGGGTCGGCTTGGACTCACATCTGTTATATTAAAACTGATAGGTGCACTTGCTTTGTATTAGAGAACTAGTTTCTAAGTAGTATCATTAGTAAGGTTACAAAAATTTCTAAAGAAAGAAAGCAATCTAGACTTTTCACATGTGTAAGCTCCTATTTTGGAATACCATGCCTTACTTGAATGTATCTGTCCATAATAAGCGTAAGTTTGTTACTTAGGCTTCACTTTGAGTGTTAGGATTTATAACATGTTAGGGTTCATCATTTAAGAGTCTTTAGCTTTTTTCTAGATGCCAATATCATCAACAAACTAGGTAAAATGCCTAAGGAGGATAGACTTCACTTAAGTGTCTTATAAGCACAAAGCCAGCATTTAGAAGTGAGAAGGAGATCAACTATTCACATTAAGACAATCATCTACACTGATTGGATAAGGTTACTACTTAGGAGTGCTAAGAGGACATTGAATGAAAAAACCTGAAGAACTAATGCCATTAAAAAACAAAAAAAGCTTTCAATCATGTTTTATGTACCATGATTAGAGGCATCTTGTACATTCAAGTGTTTATACGGAAGCTTTAGTGCTATGTGAATCATTTTCATGTTATGTTGTCAATCATTCAAAATTGATCCTTTTGTACCTATTCTTGTACTTCATGAGTCATCAAGTAGAATATATAACGGAGTTGCTTTAACTTTGTGTACTTGCATAAAGTTAGAAAAAGGCATTATCCTGCCGTGTGTTTAGGAGCGAATACTTCTATAGAGTGATAGCTACTACTATGAAGTGATTACTTTAACCATTCATAGATAGGATCATTTCAACCTTAAGTTTTTGCATAAATGTACTATGGCTACCATGCTTGCTTTAAGATCACTTCAATTCATCATAACTAAGATTGCTTCAATCTCATGAATAATGTTACAAAATGAGTACATATTCAGGAGCATATGCCTCTACCATGATATGATTGCTTCAATCATTCATGGATAAGGTCGCTTTGACCTTGAGTTAGTGAAAAGGCATTACAGCCGCTAAGCCTACTATGGGATTAGTTCGACCCATCATAGAAGAGATCACTTTGATCTCATAAGTGTTGTTGTAGAATGGGCATTACATTCACTATGTGCTATCTAATTGCTTCAATCATTCATGGAAGACGTCACTTTGACCTTGACTCTATAGAAAGGCGTTACAGCTACTATGCCTGCTATGGGATTGCTTTAACTCCTCATAGTAGAGATTAATTTGATCTCATGAATAATGTTGCAAAAAGGGGCATTATGTCTGCCACCTGCTCAGGAGCGTATGCTTCTACTAAGCAAATACGGCTACCATGATATGATTTCTTCAACCATTCATGGATGAGGTCAATTCGAACTTGACTTTGCGGAAAGGAATTGCAATTGCTAAGCCTACTATGGGATTGCTTCGATCCATCATAATTGATATTGCTTCAATCTCACGATTAATGTCGCAAAAATGGGCACTGTGTTTACTATATGCTCAAAGACAGAAGCTTTTACCAAGTGGTTATAGCTACCATAATATGACTGTTTCGATCACTCATGGTTGAGGTCACTCCAACCTCAACTTTGTGGTTAGGCATTATAGTTTTCAAGCTTACTATGAAGTCGCTTTGACTCATCATAGTTAAGATTGCTTCAATCTCATGAATTAGGAGCATTAGTTAACAATGTTAGCTAAATTTGTGTGCCTATGGATCTTTAATGGCAATGTTAGCTACACTATATCAAGCAGCAATGTTAGCTGCACCAGTATGAGCAGCGGTACAATTGCCATACCTAATAAGAATTTCATGAAAGTGGTAAAGAGTTGGTTGATCATGCCAGTATTCTCTTATATGGTTCATAGTATAGGTGAATCATTAATAGCAAGTAGTTGCATATTCCCAAATGTTGTACTACCTCATATTCTTGTACTGCGCTAGGTGCTTGCATTAGCGATTGATGCACTAGTATCTTGCATTACCTACATTTACTCAACCCTCTCATGTTGGTTCTCATATTCTTAAATGTACCTATCATTTCTAGTTTCCTTGTATGCATGTGCTATTTTGATAAGTCTCTCCTTTCCCAGTAGAGTTGCTATAGCTGGTTGATTACGTGCAACAGATATGTTGGTTGACTTAGGAAACGCCTTAAGGTGATGACACGTAAAAGGATGCTATTAAAAAGAGGCGAGGAGGACAAACGAGCAAACTTGATATTTCAAATGTGTACATGTAACAATGGATTAAGCTTAGTGTTCTTGAATCGTTCTTGGTGAAGTTGCTTATTTGATCTTCTTTAGAGTGATTTCAACGGAGCTTTGGTATTTGTCTCAAGCTTACCATTATCTTAAATGAATCAAATTAGAAGAGAAACCTTCTATTTATAGAGTTTGAAGGCTAATCTTGTTTATCAAATGAGTTTAATATGTACGGTTGAGATTGAGCTCCATTGTTGAAGCTTATCCTTTCTTTTTAACCTTCATGGGCTTGAATAAGGGCTCAATCATGTTTAAGGCTTATGGCAACTAAAGAAGACCCATTATTATTATAATTATGCCTAAAGATCCGTTAAGTCACCTTGAGGCCCAAGAAGACTAAATGAAGCCCAAATAAATCCTAAATAGGCTCAAGAAGACTATTTCCAAGTCTACCTTTTTTAGCTTATTAAGTTGAATATAATCTGGTGATTTCAGTTTTAAGCCTACCAAGTTGAATCTCCTTAAAACATCTCTAATATAAACCAAACTCCCTAAGCCCTACAACCTAGCCTATGGATTCAAGTCTAAATAAATAATAGACTTAGCTTAATCTACTATAAGTCATGAAGGTTTATCTTGAAAAAATTCGTTTTCAGATCCTTTAGCCTCTTAAATCACTCATATGTTGCTAATCTAAGATTTTTCTTAAGAGTTTCTACCTAAGAATTCCGTAATCTTCTTCATGAGCAAGCAAAGGAAGGGTATAATGTAAATGTCTTGAGGCTCTTCCTAGTTAGGTTCATTTTCAAGCTTAATGTCACGTTTTAGAGGAGCTTTACATTGGTTTTTATATGGAAGCATCTGAAACAAGTTATTTCTTATATCTATTGGCGGTATTTTAGCTCTATTTTCAGATTATCTAAGTGTTTGAGCTATAAGAGTAAGTTCTCTTCATATTTATTCTTATTCTTTAGATTAAAGTTGGTTTCTTGAAGTTTGTTAGTAGATTTAGGACTTTAAGTTGCTATTTGATATGAAATTTATAGCTTAGATGGTGTAAAAATGTGTTATGTTAATGGGCTGATGAGTAGTTGAAGTGAGATTGAAGGAAAAATGAGATCTAAGTTTGCTTACAAAGTGAATTTAGAGGTTTGTTGTTGTTCTGGTTAGAAATGTAGGGCTAGCTCCAATAGAACTATGGGATTGGTTGTAACTAGTCCTTTGGTCACAAAAGACTGGTAGGCACCAATTAGTAGGTTCCTTTGAATTGTATGGTCGATTTACACTAGAAGGCTAACCAAAGTTTTCTTTGAATTAATTTCCTTGTGTTCAGTCCTATTTTCTAAAGCATATTTTATTTTCTAAAACCATTTTTTAGCATTTTAAGTATTATAATTATTTACAAGCATGTTTTACAAAGAATCAAATTGCAATTTTTTTTAAACTTCCTTTCTTAAAACTTTCAAATCCTCATTCCAAGTGTCTTAATCATTCCTCCCTTAAGTCAATATCTGATCTTTATCTCTTACCTAGCTATAGTTCTTATTAGAAACCTAGATTAGAAAAAGGAGTTTATGAAGTCTTTGGAGATAGTTTTTCCAAGTAGGATGAAGTTATTAAGACGATTTAATCAATTTGAAGTAGCTAACAATAAGAGCTAAGAATGTTAAAGGCTTTTGAGTGTTACTTGGAGTGGGACTCAAAAAGTAAAGAAAAAGGGATGGAATTGAGTTATGGTGACGCCTTTGAGTAATGGCATGGTTTCAATAAGCAAATTAACTAAGATAAGCTTGTTACTCTTGTACTAGGTTCTTATGTTCAAGATTATTCTTTTGATCACAATTTCTACTTAGTAAAGTGTTTTACTCATCAGTTCAAGTATGTAATGCATACTTGTTGCTTGTGCTAGTTAAGGTAATGAGAAAAAAACTCAACCATTTCATATCTAACCTTAAATCTCACTTGCTGGATGTATTTATCATGGCTCATCCTTCAATAAGGGTAGGTAAGGGGTTGGTGTAGGTAGGCAACTGTTGATGTTATGTGAGGATTCTTAGTAGACTCGTATATGGGACAGCGTAACTAGATGTAATGTTTCTTGGTTTTTAGGTGTTGGTTATATGACCTTCATGTAGTATATGGTGGTAAAGTAAAAGACCTATATCTTATTATATATATGTATGAGATCATGATGTATGCCTCTTTATTGTTTATGGACCTAAATACAAGATAATAAGTGGTTGCTTGACTAGTTCTTGCATTATATGCATGTGATATGTCGTGACTAGCATTCATATATCTTTATGTGCTATATATTAGGCTCTGGCTCATTCTTTTACCTTTTTAGGAATAGTAGATGAGAAGTATGTTATTTATGAAGAGCCATTTATGGATGGGATCTAAGAGAAAGTTGGGTTGGAGTACTTATATTATTATAAGGATTAGTAGCTTAGGTTAAGTTGATTTGGAGATTGTCTTTTGTTGAGTTTAGAGGTTCTATTTATCTTGTTGAGGTTTGTCATAGGAACAAGATACTCCTTAAGGATTATGATTTTACTTTTGATGCTTAGAGCGTATTAGACTCCTTAGGGACTTGATGTTACATTTATGGTTGAGGCGAGTTTACTGCCTATATTCTATTATTATTGAACTTATTTTTAGGTTATTGAGGTAATTTTTTGTGTAGTTATTCCATCCATTTGTTTAAATGAAGTATTTGGAGTTTTTTGTGCCTTAGCATGTTTCTAATTAGTAGGCATACGTGATAGGTTGTAGCGTCCATTAGGTCTTAAGGTATTATAGTATTAGACTCCTTGGTGATGTTCATGTTTTGATTTTGTTTTTGGGAGAGAGTCTGACTCCTATTTCATGTGGTTACTTGACTGGATAGTCGGTTTGCAATGATGTTAAGTAAATGGATGTTCCTACTCCTTTTGAAATTTTGGAGATGTATTGTAGTTATCATTTTGAAACAAATTATTCAAAGGATTTTGGAAGATTAGCACGTTTTTGATTAGTAGGGACATGTGGCATATTGTGACACCGACTAGGGTCATGGGGCATTACAACTTGTTAGTGTAAAAGGTTAAGCTTTAATATCTTTGTCTTGTATTTTCAGTGTAAATTGTTATAAAGGAGGATAATTACTTAAGATTGCTCTACCTCGAATTGCCCATTTTTGAGTTGGCTTATTCAAAACCTTTACATAACACTTTCTTTGACCAACATAATCTTCTGTAAACCATTTAATGATGGGTTTATTTTCTCTCAACTTATTTTGCATATCATCACATCATAAGGTAGTAATGATATAAGTCTCTTCTTTAGTATAAGATGAAAAACACGCTTTTCTTTTATATTTTTTTCTTCAAAATAAAAAATCCCTTTTAAAAAATTATTTGTCAATAGTAAAGGGTTCTTCAAAAGACATCATATAAAGTTAATTCATTTGAGATTGTGTTAGTGAATTAGGTTGATAAACTGGCTCGAGTATAAGTGGCTCAAAATTAACTCCTCTAAGTATAATATTTTTAGGTTTAGTTGTTATTTCTTCCATTTCTTCTCTTCTATACAAAGGAGGATAATTACCTAAATTTGATTTTCTTAGGTCATAGCTTTAAATTTAGAGCTAAAGGTTTCTATTAGTATTTTTAGAAAATGTTATTTTAAGACTCTAGTCATCATATCATATCCTGTAACTAAAGAGGGTTCAACATTACTAATGCATGTCCCAAGTGGCAAAACCTTTTCTAAAACCCAATTCTCAAGCAAAACCACTTCATCCCGTCTCAAAACTTTTGGTGTAAAAACTTAACAATCTCTGGTGTTTGCTTCTAAAACAAGAGTTTCCCCCCTTAGAGAGATTTTCTTAGCTCTTGATTAATACCACTACTTATGCATTTGTAATAGATTCTATAAACAACTTCCATAACTTTAGATCCTTCAACAAAATTTTCATTTTGAGATCGTCTATGTAGCAATAAACCATCTAATACCTTAGAATCATCTAAATTAATGGTAAAATTGGGATAACAATTTGTAAAAAATAGTCCTTTATATAATTTGCCTGAAAAACATATAGAGCAGTTTGATCAAATCAAAATACCTATCATCTCTTAACTATATTAGGATGGGATGATTTATTCCTAGTCTATGCGTATAAACTTATATCTCTTTTAATGTTCCAATATAGATTCTTTAATGAATATATTTATCTTTGAATGAGTGTTATCTAAAGGTATCATTTGTTCAATAGTCTTTATTACATAATCATGTTTTAAACTATAACTTCCTATTTCATAGAATTCTTCTAGACTCTCTTTTATGATTGGCCAATTATGTACATCTTATTCTATTTGAGATATTTTAATTTTTGATTGGTTATAAGTATCTTGATATGAACTAATTGGCCCAATGTCTAAAGAAACTGATGACATAGATCCAATACAAACTATAGGAAGAAGACCTTCTAAAAAATTCATTTCAGATAACTATGTTAGTTTTAACAATAAGTCATCTATTTAGCATAGTTTTGAATAGTTGAACCTATTAGGACCATCAACGCTTACTATTGGATTCACTACTTCTAAGGGACTTACTACTAAGACCACTATATGAAATATATTATAGATAATACACAAGGGAATTTCATATATTATTTGAAGAAATAGATTGCTAATTATCCGTGCAAAATGCTTGAATTTGACTAAGATGGTACCTGTATTAATTGCAACCATTGAAAGGAGGTTTAAAAAGAGGATTACGATCAAGGTCCACAAGGGTAAACTTTAGGATGATCTTTAAAATAGTATTGAAAATGGGTAAATAAGTTTATGAGAGGTTCATGACTAATATCACTATCATGAACCTAAGCACGATCTGCCATAGAGAAGAGAAAAATTAAGCATGAAAGGTTTACAACCATAAATCAAAGCCATAAACCTTACCCATGACTTTATATTAGCCAAGTTGAAGATCATATTGCTTGAAAGAGTTGCAACTTTAACTAAATTTTCACGAGTTATAATCACAAAGTTGTATTGCTTCATAGTATAAGGTTTATATCAATTTGTAACTAATTTAGATTCAATCCATGTAATTTGATCATTAAATCAATATAGCTCATAATGAAAGGTTACGTATCTTCAAAGTGTACATTATGGATATCTAATTGCAACTCTGTTTTGCTCTCTCTTTTTGCATAAATTTCATTCCATTTTTCTGCAAATTCTCTTTCTTCAAACCACTATTTACATGTGGTTTAGTGTATAAAACTAAACTATTTATGCACTAAGACTTAGTTGAATTTGAGGGGAAACTACACATAAACTCTCATAGCAAACATTGTGTTAAAGGCGTAAATTCTCTGAGGAAAGTGATTTCTATTGTACCTTTAAGTCCATTTCATTGATATTTTATTCGTTTCCTAACATTATTAAATCTAGGTTAAATTTTTATAAATCCTTAAAAAATTGTTACAAGTGCATAAGATAACAACCCATAAGCTTTATAATTTCTAAAGCTTCTGTATGTTATATATGACTTTAATATAAAATGCTCTAGAAATTTTGACATTTGAGTATTAAACTATTGGGTAATTAGGTTTATGCTTACCACAATTGGGTACACTTTGAGTACTTAAGGATTGTAAGCCGCCATACTTAGTTGTGCTTATAAGTAGTTGTAGATATACACATGCTATGCTCGTTGGAAGTTGCTATGTTAGCATGTTTTGGTGTATGATATAATTCATTATGCTATTGAGTGTATGTAGAATTCTCTAATCACCACCTTGAATGGATTAACAGCGATTGATCTAAACATCTGAATCAAACATATATTGTTACCTAGTAAGGGAACGGATTTAGGATTGTGATATCAAATACTAGCCGTTCAAGGAGCAAATAGGAGTACTTTCCCTATACCTTGGTGAACTAACTAATAGGGGAGGAGGTTATGGAAAAGGTCAAGGGTAAGCTTGATTGGCTTATGGGAGGAGCTAAAGTATTTATATCGCACATTTATAGGTTTGGTATCATTCATGATTTAGCTTGTAAAACTCAATCCAAATTTCAATGGGCATAATATCATTAGTTTCATAACGAATCAAGTAATGTCATGTGATGGCATTTGATTGCTACATTATGCTTAATAATTGTTTAAAAACTCTATTTGTTGTTTGCTATGTATAATGCTAATCTCTTACCTATTATTAAGTTGTGATTCCTTACCCCTCTACAAACTTTTATGCAAGTAAAGATGAATATAACAAAATTCATATGTGGTTTGAGATAAGCATTAGGCTTTTTGATGTAAACATAGAAGTATTTTTTGAAACTATTAAGAAGATGTTTTATACCAGCAAGGGTTCAACTTGAACTTATGTAGCTTTGTCCTTATATAATTATTGTGTATACCTTTCCTATGATTTTACATAACTTGTGGTTAAATGAAGATAAGTTAGTATTGAAATATATTATTTTCCTTAGTAAAAAAATTGCAATTAATTAAATTTTATGGAGCACATAACATGTTTATTACAATGTTTATGATTATGTAGACAGAGGTTATATATACATCTCGGTATGTCCTATATATGTAAATTACACCCGTTTTACTTAAGATGGAACTAAGAATCCATGAGGATTATTTTTAAGTAAACGTATCTTTAGTTAAATTAAGATATATGCAAGAATGGACAAGGATAAAGTTGGTTTTGGATCTTAAGGGATTTCGTTTTTTTTTTTAAATTGAAGCTTATTTGGAAATTGTTGATCAAGCATATCTTACTGTAAATATTCAAATCTGAAGCTTATATGAAAGTTGCTAATCAAGCATATCTTATCAAGCTCAGAGGATCAGATTTAAAATTTAAGATGCTGAGATCTTATCCTAAATATCTATGGATTATCTAAACATTGAAAAGGATAAACATGAGTTAGAGATGATTCTCATCATTTTTTTAACTGTTAGAAGACACATGTACAAAAGAAAAAGTAATTTAAAATTATTCACATGAATCTGAGAAGCAAAAGATTACATATACATTATACTTAGATCGTGAGCTATTTCTACTATTTGAAAGAGCACAGAACGAATTTTTAAATACTTCTCCAGAAAGTTGAACTAAAGTTGGTCTCTCATCAATCATTGCTTATGTTTTTATTTGAAATCTTTTTTAGATTCATATTGCTATTCTCATTGTTTTTCTTGTAAAATTTGTTTATTGTTTGAAGTTGAGAGAAGTTAGATTGTACTATTTAGATCTGTATTAGCTTAGATTAAAGAGAGGCTACATAGGTAAAGTAGAGTGTAGCCTAGCCTATGTGTGGCCATTGCTTATAAACTTCTCATAATTTTGTTATAGTAGATCAAGTGGAATGGTATTGGTGAATTAAATTGGGTCCTCAACAGTAAAGCTAGAAAAGAGCAACAGGTAAAAGGTTGAAGCTATATAAATCCTAACCTAAGCTTAATATTCTCCTTCTTATCTTTTTATTTTAAGTTGTTTATTAATCATGTGCTAAATTATTAAAGTATAACTGTTCACCAAATTAAGTTATTAAGAATCATATTTTCAACTTATATCGATTTTTTTTTCAAGAAGTTTAAAGATATCAATTCTCAACACCACCATTCTCCCTTCTCTTGATATCTTATATGGGACCAACAAAAAGTAACGAATATACATGATAATTCATATGTATGAATAAATACATCATAAGATTTAGTTATGTGTTTACACATAAATGTATTGAATGAACCAATATTACAATATAAATGTATCATATAGCTTGCAAGCTACATATAATACATAATTATTATGCTTTTGTTAATGGCTTAATTGGTATGTTTTTAAGAAACTATGTTAATTTCAATAGAGTATCACATTGATATGTGCTCTTTCAAGTTTCTTGGTTACTAAACTTCGAAATTTATTCTTTTGTAATTTTATGAGACATTGACATTTACATCATTATGTATGCAAACTTCTAAAACTTAAATTATAGTTTTCTAGGTTTTAGCTTATAGACAATATTCTAAAATTATAATATAAAGCATGTCATTATTACTTTTCCTTTCTACATATTGTAGAATGGAATTTTTAGGTATACAATCAAGTTATGGATCCTATTTATATAGATGGTTATCGATGGAACATCATAATATTTACTTTTATTTTGAAAAATATAAATATATGTTTTTGGTTAGAAGTATTTATAAGATCTAATAACTTTTAATGTTTGTTAGACTTAAACTTGTTTATTCACAATGCAAATGCTCTTGTTCAATCAATCCCTACTGATTTCCATAAGAAAAAAAAAAATCTATGGGTTGTGTTGATTGTGGTTGAATCAATAAAAAAGGGGATAAGGTGAATTGGGCTTCTACTCCTTAAAGAATGTCTAGATGGGATTTATCTAAGGTGAGCTCCTTGTTACCTATAAGAAGCCTCCCATGGGTATGTCCACAAAAGCCCTTGAAGCTCAAGTTAGTAAGGAGGATAAGGAAATGGGGGTGAAGGGTTCATTAGCATTAATAATCCCTAAGGATGTTGCTTGAATGGGGACATGTTGTGTATAAGAGCTCTAAGATTGAGAGGTAGTTTAGTAATAGAAATAGAACCAAAAAGTTGATCCCCTTACCTACCAACTCCTTACACTATAAATAGTGTAAGGGGGTACAATTACTTAGATACATGTTGGCTTAAACTTATCTATACCTGGCAGTAAGCAAGGGATATGTCCTGTGAAGTAACAAGGTGGCTCTAGGAGTTGATTGGCGATAACCAAACTAATAAACATGTCTGTAATCTGAAGCCTTAGCATCATTAAAGTATGCCGGGTATGATAGTCGTACCATGGATGTTAGAGCATAATTAATGAGTCGAAGTGCAGCGTTAGTACTAAAGGCAAGAAAAGAGCAAAAATGATAGAAGGAGAGGGCATAAGCAAGCCATGAGTGGTGAATCGGGCCGTAATGGAGCTCATAGGGTTAGTGAACGTCTTCACCTTTCGTATTCAATTGGATGGTAAGGACCTCTTAGGTAAGACAAGCTTTAAGGGCAATGCTCATTAGGGTACTTACCTAATCCTTTAAGGCTATATGCTTAGACTATCAATGAGCATACGGTTCAATGGCCGCAGAGACTTTCAAATAATCCAAAATTCTTAGAGAAGGTAGGGGGCTTAGTCCTTTAAGTGGCATTAGGCCTTTAGATGCCTCCATTAGAATTGGGCCTCAAACTAAGCCAAAATTGTGTATTGATGCTTATACCCCACCCCCCCTCCCCCGGGGGCCCCTCCCCCTCCACTTTCTTTAACGTTAAGGGCATGAGGAAAGTAGGTCTACTAGGAGAGCTAATGTAAGGCAAGGAGAGCTTCATTCCGAGTTGGCGGGCAACATTTGACATTGGACAGTATGATGTTTGACAAGCCCTATCCTTAGCATGACTTATGTGATCATTAGGTTGCTTAAGGTATCATGATGATTCTTAAGAAGAGTAGCACATGATTATGCCTCTCCTGGAAGGGCTACACACATTGGGTATCAACATGTGTAGCTATGTCATCAATCCATATATGTTGATCAATCTAGATAGTTCGTTAGAAGAGTAGGACACATAGATAGTTAAGATGTGGTGTATGTCTTTATAGTTAGTAAGTGCTTCAATAGTAAAGAAAACTGTTAGTCTCCTTCTTTGGTTTGCCTATATAAAGGGGTACTTGGGTCCTCATTTTTTACCTTCGCTTTAAGAGCAACAAAATTCTGCTGAAATTCTTCTAAATAGCATATTCTAAATCTATTTAGCACATATTTTCTTTGTTTTCTACAATAGAAATGGTTGGTAAAGGAGCTTTCAATACTTAAGGTGAATACTCAAGTGCCTTAATCACAATTGAGATTATGAGGAAATCATTCCAGAAGGTGACAAGTGTCAGGTCCTGTTGACTTGGGATGAGAAGAAGGCCAGTAGTTTGGGATCTCTTAACCCTAGTCAGTCTTTTACCAACTCGTAGATGTTGTCTACTTTGAATCGTGCTTTGATGGCATCCTCTTGGGCTACATATTTTTTGGATACCTACATGAACTTATTTAGGGAGTCTAGCTTATTTGGGAGACAGTGTTAAAGAGCCTTTTGATGGGGTCTATTCTTATGATGAGGGCCTATAGGGTCATCTTAGGGTCGAGTTTGGAAACTTAGATCTTTACACGATTGAAGCGCTTGAGGTATGCATAGAGGTTTTCATTTGAGTGTTGTTTGACATTGTAAAGTATGGACAAGTCTATTCTCGGGACCTTAGAGCATAGGAAATTTTGGTGGAACTTGCCTGCCAGGTCATCAAAAGATGTGATAGAACCTCAAGTAGGGAGTTGAACCATAGTAAGGTTGCTTTCAACAATGTGCTTGGGAAGGCTTAGCACATTATGGTACCCATGAAATTATGTAGGCTGATCATGGTGCGGAAGTGGATGAGGTGGTCATTCAGGTTGGAGGTTCCATCGTAGGTATTAAAGTGTGGGAGCCTTATACCTACAAGTAGGGTTTCCTTTAGAATTGATAAGATTAATGGGCTCTTCATTGTTGTGGAGCGTAATGTGTGGGTAGATGACACCATTTTCTTCTAGTCGTACATACTAGATGCGCAATGAATATGCTAGTCCAACTCTTAGACTTTCATTTCTTTGAAGGCTTTTGGGGATTATCTTGGGGATAAGTCATCAATAGGTCTACTTATCATTGTGTGTTCGCCTTACTTGTGTGTTTTGCCATGATTGCAGTCTATCAATCATGTAGGTCCTTAAGGGCTTATAGGTCGTACTGAACTTGGTCACATGAATGCACTAGGGCATGTAGAACGTTACTCATTGTTTTTGCTTGGTTAGGAGGAGGAATTGATGGTTACTTCTTTGTTAGGTCGTTTATAGGATGCATTTTTAAGTGTCACAACATCTTTTTACTAGATGACGTTAGACTGTTAGGTTTTTTTGCTTTCTTCAAGCATTTGTCAAACAAGGAGTTTCAGTTGTTGAATTTCATAGGCTTGGGTGCTTGGTGGTGGAGGCATTGGCAAGTACTATGATGGAGGTGACTTATTACCATAACCCAATTGTGATGTGTTGGTGTTAGCTAACTATGCAGCTTATAGATTGGTATTTTTGCTTTTAGCCATCTTATGTGGAGTGGCTTAAAATGGTGAGCACTAAAATTTTGATTGTGGTTGAATCAACTGAAAAAGGGATGGGGTGAATTAGGCTTCAACTCCTTGAAGAAGGTTTAAATGGGATTCAGCAAGGGTGAGCTCCTTGCTCTTCGTTACTTGTAAGAAGCCCCCTATGGGCATGTCTACGAAGGCCCTTTGATGCTCAAGTCAATAAGGAGGATAAGGGAATGGGAGTCAAGGGTTCGCCGAGCACTAATAATATCTAGGGATGTTGCTTAAGCAGGGATGTGTTGTAAGTGAGAGCTCTAAGATTAAGAGGGAGTTTGGCAATAGGAATAGATCTAAAAAGTCGATCCCCTTACCTATTAGCCCCTTACACTATAAATAGTGTAAGTGAGTACGATTACCTAAACATGTGATGGCCCAGGACTAATCCATACTTAGTAAAGGGAAGGGGATATGCACTATCGAAGTGATAAGGTGGTTTTAGGAGTTGGTCAACCATGACCATGTTGGTAGCCACATCTGTAATCTAAAGCCTTGGCATCATCAAAGTAAGTTAGGTGTATTGCTCATACCATGGATGTTAGAGTGTGATTAATGAGCAAAGGTGTAGTACTAGCGTTAGAGATGAGAAAAGAGTGAGAGGATAGAAGGAGAGGGCATGAGTGTCGTATGTAGAGTGTTTACTAGCTCTTATATGCGGTACTTAGACTCTTCGAGCTTTCTCTTGAGAGGTTAAGTTAGCTTTAGTCACAAAAACACATAAGAATACAATTAAAGAGAAGCTAAAAGTACTCAAGTAAGAATGATACTTATATTTCTAGATAGTTCACAAATGAGGGGGTTACCCCTTTAATACAAGGGGCCTCTATCAATAGATGGCCAAGATCTAATCAATCTAACAACTATTGTACAATCTTACCTATCCTTCTCTAGCTACCCTCACCTATTGAGGTTTAATGTATCCAAACACTTCTAAAACATTCCATAGAGTGAACTAAGCCTTGGTCGTAGGCTTTATATATAGTAGACCTCTTTACATAATATACAAAAGCAAAATGGGCTTGGGCAAATAGCTCGTGACATTTTCCCTTACCTAAACTAGTGACCTTTCTCTTCCTACAGAACTCTTCCACTAAATGTCCAAAATGAACATAATCCATGACATTCTTCGAAGTAGCTTCACTTGAGGGTAAACCCTTCCATTTTACTAAGTACTCAAGGTAGGAAGGTTAGCCCTAGACGCCTTATCCAGCGCCCTTATAGGATCTTCTTCACTTCTCTCCTGCCTTCTACCTCATACCTTAGATGAACTTTTTCCTTATTGCTACAGGGGTCTCTTGTCTTTTGAGCTAACACGTTATGCAAGTTTCCATAAAGGCTTCTATATCTTTTGACATCTTTAGCCAATGGAACTTGTCCTCTACTTTGGCTAGTGTTTGGTAGAGATTTGGTTGACTTAAGTCCTTAGGGTTATGATACTTCTCCAAGATCTTTAACCAGGGGTTCTTGTGACTAGGAACATGTATTCTTTTGCCTTTCCTATAGAGCAGTCTATCTTCTATTTAGTACTTCTTTGTCTGGCTTCCTTGTTTTAAGACTAGTTTGGCTTAAAGAACTTAGGATAGGCCTTCTGTTATGCCCTGAAGTGACATAGTCTTAACAGTTTTGTTATATAAACCATTTTAAGATAGAAGTTGATTTACAGCTGCTATTTTAAACCTAATTTATATGAGACATCTATGACTAACTTACTTTAAAGTAAATGGTTCATAAATTAAACATATTACTTAACTATGAAATTATGGAAAACACATATTTACACTAAAATAACTCGAGTATGTTTACAAGATTTAGTAGTTTAATCATAATCTACTTAAGTAATACATAAATTAATACTAAAAGCTTTAATGATAAAATCCAAACTTGAGAGTGTAATTGATCCTTAGTTTTATATCCTCACTCCATAGGATCTAGTAGTTGCTAGCTTTAATATGGTTATATGACTGCTTTTTAGGTAGTACCTACAACATCTATAAAGATATGAATAACCAACCGCTTAGTAAGTTGAGATAGAAACTTAAAGCTATACATCAAGCATAAACAAGGTTATCGACTCAATTAGTTAAATACAATAAATGTATAAGCAAATGCCATTGCATGATATTATTTGGTCCAATGTGAAATTAGAGAAATTACACCCACTTTAATTCAGGCTAAGGAGTTTAGCACATATATCAACAACTCATGACCAAACCTAAGCTTCTACAATGGAGACATTGCTTTTCCTATAACTACCTTGGAAACATTTACTTCACCCTTTCCGTGATCACTTCTCCTGTCACTTAGTTTGACTAAAGATAAAGAATGGACCTATTATGCTATCCTACGTTTCCCTTTCGAATGGTCGACATTTGGTTAGAGAACCCTCAACGTTTCTCCTAATTGGTTACTATGCAGGTTTATTTTAGACTTATAAGTCATATATTTAGTTAGATCTGATTTAAGGCATTCAAGCATTTCATATAAATCACACAACTTTCAATCCAAAACATCAAACCAAAATCATATAATCAAATTTAGAAATATGTACGTATAAACATGCGTACAATCAACTATCTAACAAACACAATCAAATATAATCCTAAGCCTCCGAGTACTATAAAATAGTACCCAAAAATATAGTAAAGTATCGATCCCAACTTACCTAAACTTCTTACTTGCTTACTCAAGGTATGACTTGCATAGGCCATTGCTGATGATCCTTATAATACAACTATTGTTTTAGTTTCCACATAACTACTATAGATGGGTTTTATTTTGTAATTTAAATTATGATTATCTTTAGTTTATAGTCTTCTTATATTTAGTGATTTAGGTCTAAGTCTCTTAGGATTACTTTTCTTGTTCAGTTAGGTTTTGAATTTGCTTCTTATTCTGATTACAATTTCAGCTTTTGAAGTAGGTTTAAGTTTATCTTTTTCTTTTTATTACCCTTTATTTGTAAGTCTTTTAAATACCTTTTAACTTTTTCTTATGTTTTATTTGAAGAGTATAACCTTTAGTTTAGGGTTTTGACTTATCATCTAATATACTTATTAATCCTAATTTTGATTCTACTTTTGAATCAATTTCTGATTCAGAAATTGTCCACATTTTAACATACCACTCATATATATTTGTGTACATATATATAAGTTTTAAATCCTTAGTTTTTAGTTTAAAATTATATTTTTATTCAATTATTTAAGTTCTATATTTTTTATGACTAAATTAGTTTCTAATTCGATTTCTGATCAGTTTCTAAATTAAGTTTTGTTTTATCTTCTACTTACTATTTTTATTTATAAATCCTAAGAATTTCTCCCGAACCAATATGTGAAATTCATCTAACTATACTTAAGTATTTTAAATCTCCATTTTAGCTCCTAACCAATATTTTAGTCGGTATGGTATACTATATTTTTAATTTAACTATTGGATTTGTTCCTAATGTGAGTACAACTAACATTTTTCACATAATTTCCTAAATTCACATTCCAAAGCAGATTTATGTAATATTCCTAGTATTACCTTTTATGCATGATTTTAGGGCCTAAAAATCAAGTAAAAAAAAAAAAAACTCTTCGTAGCATTGTTATATATATCTTAAATAGTCTATACAAAAATTTTGAGGTCAAAACTACACTATTAAGGTCATTTATTTCTAAATCGAAAATAAGTTCAAGTTTAAGGGTTTCTTAAGCACTATATATCATGAGACCTAATTTTATCAAAATAATTTTTTTTTCTAAAAACTATATATAAAAATATCTTAGAATACTAAATTTTACAATTTTCTGTAATTATTTAGTATTTTGAATAAATAAAGCAAAATTGGAAGGAAAATCAAACTCATTAGCATTACTTGCTCCGGCCAACATGGCCTTGTCAACTAGTCTAGGCACTGTCTCTTCTATTCGATGGTGGTAGCCATCCACTCCCAGGTGGTCGCTATCCACTCCCAAGTGGTCGTCAAGTGTATGATCTTCTTATATGCCTTAATTACACGTTAATTTACTATTTTTTCTAAAAATATTCTCTCCTCTCTTCTTCTCTTCTCTCTATTTTTTCTGAGTTCTTAACATGTTAAAATGAATTTTAGATGAGAGCTATTTAAAAGGATTAAGGAATTAATTTATGCCATTTGTCCCCTATCTTTGCCTCATTTTGCTTTCTATTTGGCTAGTTTTGATTGGTTAATTTTCCAACTTCCATTCCTAGCCTTCTACACTATGTTTCTAGACTTTTCTTTACTTTTCCATATTTTTCTCTATTTTTTCTTAATTTTTTTAATGAATTTTCCTTAATTATTTAACATTATTTTGATATATTTTAAGTAATTTCATATATTTTTACCTACAAGTAAATACATATATGATACAAATAGATACTCCTAAATATTATTTAAGTTATTTTATGATTTTTAATGTGTATATAATTTATCTCTATTATTTCGTTAATTATCAAAACTCGTTTTATGCATTTTCGACAAATAATGGTTAATATACATATAATTTAATATTATAATATTTAATTATTTATTTCCCTAAATCTAAACTTCTGGGATCACTTTTATTAATATTCCTAAATTTGTTGTAAAATTTGTACTCGATCAGACAATTTACTCAACTGTCCTAAATTTTACGGATTGAACCTCAAACATCTAACTGTGGAGCTTACACCTTTCTTGATCATTTCAAGCACTCCCCTGAGTTCAAGATCTCTTGTTCTTTGGGTTGAAGCATCTTCTTCCTCCCCCAAGTGCTCTTCCTTCTTAAGTTTCACATCTCTCTTAGGTGGTGCGCCTTAGGCTTCTCCTTGAATTAAGCCTTGCTTAGAGCACTCCCTGTACTTATGGCTCTACTCCTTTTAAGCTTTGAGCTAAGGCTTCTTCCTAATTGGTTATCAACATCCTGCATAAGATATAAAAGTTTTTAAGCTCTACTAGAATTACAGTTGATCGGCACCATACATTGTTGCCCCTTCATCCACTATCTTAATGCAGTTTATTGATGGGGTAATTTAAGCACATACTTAAACAAAGAAATCTATGCTGATGACCAATTTGTAGTCATTTAAGGGGATCACCTCTATCTTCAACTTTCCCTTCCACCACCTTAATTAGAAGTCAACATCAAGGGTTATGCCCATTATAGGGCCTTCCTTTGAGTTCATAGTTTTAGCTTTCCCTTACCCCTTTGGATCTTAAGGCCCAACTTAGCAACCACCTCTTGAGAAATAAATATATCGATTACTCTAGTATCCACTAAGGTGTTTATCCTTCAATCAGCCCCTACTACCTCCACATACGTTAAGCTTAAGGCCTCCTTGGTGGGTTTACTCTGTATTTAGCCCAACTGCTCGAATACCCCAAGCTTATGATTAGGTTGGGCCTCCTCTTCTTCCTTCGATGCAACTAGGGCCACCAGCTTGTTCCAGATGGGATAATCCCTTGATTTATGTGCCCCTCCGCACATGTAACATGATGGTTTCCTCTTAGAATATTCTTTATCTTCCATCAAAGTCTTATTCTTTTGTGTAGGGTTTTTATCCTACCTTCCTTGGGCTTAGATACCGTCTTTCTTATGCTCCCCCACCTCTTCCATAGCTAGCCTTACTTGCCTCTCTCTTGGGTTGTTCACTTGTCCTGAACACTATGAGGCTCTCTACAGTATTCATGGCGTAGGCTAAGGTTTGGACTCCTCACCTTTCCAACACTATTTCAACTTACCCTTATAGGCCATCGCAAAAGATACATATGGCATCCCTATCACTCATGTCGAGAATCTCCAACAATAATTTTGAGAATTCCAGCACATATTCTCTAATAGACACCTTATGCTCCAATCACCTTAACCCCGCCTAAGCATCCCTTTTGGTGTTGTTGGGGTATAGTAAGGCTCATAGCTCAGAATTGAACTCTTCCCATGTTTTGATCCCCTTAGCCCCTTGTTGGGCTCTATTGGCCGTTCTCCTCCACCATAAGGTAGCTATGTCATATAAGAACATGGAAGCTGTTGATAGCATTTTTTAGTAAAATAGGCCGCAGGCTTAAATCAATAACATTATGGCTTAAGCCCAACTCCTACAGTCTATTCAGGTATAAGTATCGACTTGCTTGCTATAAATACCATACAAGACCCCTAAGTAAGGAGACCCTCTTCCATTCTTTTACTCTTCATAACACTTTACAATTCCATTCACAATATAAGAGGGGTTGACTTAAATATTGGATTGGTTGTGTCGGAGCATTCTGCAGTGCCCCCTTATAGCCATTTTCTTATTTTGCAGGTATCTGCACATCGAAATGAAAATAAACAATTGGGGCCATTTGTATGAATTGAGAAAAATGGAACGATTCTCTAAAAAGATATGGAAAATTTTTCTCTTATGAATTTTTCTACAATCTACTTTATCTTACTCGATTTTCTACATTTCTTCCTAAAATCTACATAGATATATTCATAGTTTATCATTATACTTTGAAGGCTTGGGTTCCTCCATTATTTTTGTTTTTAACCATGTCATTGATATTCCCTTTTTATATTTTTATGGCTTCATTGTTAATTCGAATTGATAGTCTCTATGAATGTGCAATTATATATTTCTTGACACATATTTGCATGGTGGAAGTGAAGAACTTCCTTTGTTAATCGTTATGATGCTATACATAAGAAATTTTGCATTTAAAAGTTGATTATGGCCATAGTAACCACAATGTTTGTCAATTCTTTGATGCATAGTGATGAATGATCTTGCTATTCTATGCCTTGATACATACTAGTGATCTAAGGGGCATGAAAAATTATAACATTTTTCAATGTTTTGTAAGGATAACTACAGGTAAGACAAGGATATGATATAGCTTGCTACATCAAAGAGGATGTTAGCTTCTGAAGATTCTAAAGTTGTGAAATTCAGAGATACAAAAGTTTTAAAGCAATTGCAATTGGATGCATTGATCGTACTTATCTTTTGTTAAGGAGTTCTATATATTTTTCTTGAGCGATGATAAAGCTTTATGTTGAGCAGAAACTGAACAAAGCTACTACACGTGCACTTACAAAGTTTGGCATTGACATTAACAACAAAAATAAATTTGGTTGAACTAACTTAACACTAGATTCACTTTAATCAATCACTGAGTCATTTGCAATTGGAATTAGATGTACCAAGTACCAAGTACTCATCAAACGTGAGCTGCATTTAAGCTTACCAAGTAATTAGTAAGGGCGTTGACTAGGCTAATAATGCGCATCACATGTGTTAGGGGCATATGTTATATGTGCTCAAACATAGCTATGAAGCTGAGCTCCATACGGCCTAAAGTCCTTGCTTAAAACAATGTGGCCAAGCAATTGATACGAAGCTAATACAAATCTAGCTAGATATTCAATGTGCTGAGTAGAGTTATACATGCAGTTGTCACTGGACAGGAGGTTCACCCCTTCCATAAGTATTTGTATGATACTTAACCTTTCTTTGCCTTATGTATTATCTTTGATTATGAAGAGCAATCCAACCTTTCCCTTTCTATCTTCTTAGGACTATTCTAAGCCCCTTTAGCTTTAAGATTGCAACTGGCATTGTTATTATCCTCCTTATAATAGGAGGTGTCTAACTTCTCAACTGGTTTCAGCTTTCCATGGCCATCATCAAGAGAGCGGTATCAGCCCCTAATTAGTTTACTTACGAGTAGCTAAACCCGCCTTGAGAGACTACCTAAACCCATAAATAAATCGCCAACTAATGCTACTTCACATTAAGCCCTAAGTTGAACACCTCCACTTCCTTCCAAAACATGGCTATGACATTCTCCCCTACTTGAATTTATGACGCTTTCGTTGTAGGGTTAACTCTTCGCTATTACCTTTCCCCTTCAAATCACCAACCCTATTCCTTTATTGCCCAACTATATGCCTAGATCATCTCTACCAGGAATCTAAGGCTTCCACAGGCATTCCTTTGCCTTTGCCCTCTTATCTAGTCCTCCGAGATCACCTCTTGTTGAGTAACCTAATAGTAACGTATGCCCTTCAAGTTCACTTCTTCATTTTCTTATGATTTGGGTAAAGTCTTGTTACAATGCTGCTCACAGCATAGTTGCTCTTTCTAGCAATGATACCCTCCACCTAGTCTACATGAGCCTAGGTATCAATAAGAACTACCCTTTTCCATATAACACACTAGGTAGCATTTAGGTGGCTTTACTAGGCTGAAACTTTTAGCTTTGATACCACTTGTCATGGGAAAAAATTCTCTCAATGCTCCCATGTACCACTTAGTACTCCTAACCACCCGAAGGAAGGCTAAGTTTAGCTTGAAAACCACACACATTAAGTTTAGAGAGAGAAACTAGAGAGAGAGACTCTAGTTATCAACTAAATTCCACTTAATGTCTGGATGATTACAAATGAGAGGAGACCTCCTATATATACAAATGCCCCTATATAATGGATGGCCAAGATATATTCAATCTAATGGTTACAATTGAATTTTATCTACCTACCTTACCTACCTTATGTCACGGGTTAATTTTCCAAGGCCCCTAAGATGCACCCAACATGATCTAGAATATGGGAGACAAGACAAAGGAGATATATGTAAAAAGTTCCTACGGCCTATCAGAAGAGAAAGACATAGGCCTAAACATAGGGAAGATTCTAGAAGATTTAAAGGCTTTAAGAAGGTTCCAAAGATGTCTAGATTCAATGTATAATAGTAAGTAAGGTAGGTAGGTGTCACAGTTCGTGTTTTAGAGAGAAGTGGGGGTATTCAACTTAGGGATTAATGTAAAGCGAGTGATGTTAGCTGGCGGTTTGTTTGTGGGGTTGAGTAGTATCTTAAGGCGGGGTTAGTCACCCATAAATAAACTGGTCGGGAGCTGATGCTACTCTCTTGATGATGGCCATGGCAGGCCGAAACCAGTTGAGAAGTTAGACGTCTCCTGTTATAAGGAAGATGGTGATAATGCTAGTCAGCACTCCTAAAGCTAGATGGGCTTAGAATAGTGCTAGGAAGATAGGAAGGGAAAGGCTAGCTAGCCCTTTGTAATCAAAGATAATATATGAGGTAAATGAGGGTTGAACGTCGTATGGGTACTTATAAAGGGGGTAAAACTCCTATCCAGTGATAAGTGGTATCAAAGCCAGGTTTTGAAGAGAGAATGTCGTTGTTTGGAAATGAGAACAACAACTCTACGATCAATGATGTGGATGACTGAAGAGGAAGCCGAATGACCAGGCGGAGGGCTAAGTTTAAGGATTTGTTGAATTCCGTTGCCATTTGGGTAGACAAGGTTGAGCTAAGCATCACTGAGGCAAAGAAGCAATTAGATGACTATGGGGCTACCATGGATGGGTTGGAGGAAGAACTTCAAGGTAAGCTACAGGAAGCTTTGAACCAAGCCTTGGAGGAACTAAGGAAGCGTGATGGAGAGCTTGAAGAAAAGGAAGTAATCCGTGAGACTCGGATGGGTGCACTTGAAACTAAGGAAAAGTCATTTGAAGTAAAGACCGATGCTACCATCGTTGCTATCCGGCAGGAGATTAAAGACCTTAAGAATTAGTTGGCAGCATGCTAAGCTACTATTGCTAATGGACTTGTCACAAGGGTAGAAGTATCGAAGCCTAAGTGCTTTAAGGGAACATGATTTGCAAGGGAAGTAGATAGTTTTATGTGAGGAGTTAAAAAATACTTTGGCGCATTGGGCTTGTCAATGATGGAAGTAAAGTAAGGATGACAATCTTATACTCAAAGGATATAGCATTGATTTGGTATAGAAGGAAGGTCAATGAGATTACTCCGTAGCCACACTTTGTGATGAAGTTCCAAGATCAATTCTCTCCTCAAAATGCGAGGAGAGAAGCTAAGGTCAAACTCAGGCATCTAGAACAAAAGGCCGGTATGAAGCAATATGTTTTAGAATTCTTAGAGCTGATATTGGAGATATCAGACCTTAACCTAGATGATTCTCTTTTTATGTTTTTAGATGGCTTGAAACCTTAAGCTAAGTTAGAGTTAGGGTATCGTAGGGTAAAAAATATCTCTAAAGCCATTGCTATAGCAGAGGGCCTAGTGTAACTTCAAAAGGAGAAAGATTGGCATTCCATAAGTAATGAAGGAGAAGAAGAGGAAGATATGGAAGGCAAGAGATCGTTAAGTCCTCCAAGGAGAGGGAGGAGAATGGTAGATAAGAAAATGATACGATAACTCAAGTGCTATTTTTGTGATGAACCACATTATGCTTGAGATTATCCAAAAAAAGAATGATTGGATGCTCTTCTTACAATAAAAGAAACTGATAAAAATAACCAGGGTAAGCTAGGTGCCATCTGTCTTCTATATATGAGATATATTCCAAGCATTGCAAACTCACCACTAGCTAATCATTTTCCCATTATGGAACAACTTGTCCAAAATCGTTAGACTATGATAAAACAAGTTGTCCAAGATATCGGGTAACAGAACTATTTAATTTGGATGAACGATAAGTTTGTTTTCTTTTTTTCTTTTTCATTTAATCCTTTAATTTTAATATTGAGTATTTAGATCGACAAATCTTATAAAAAAGTGTATTTTAGTATTTCATGCGACCATTTTACATTTAAAAGAATGATCAAATGATACTTTTAATATCTTTTCTTAAAATTATTTTGTTGAAGGTCAGAATAGTAAAATAGGGGTCTAAAAATGCATTTTCTTTAAAGATGCGAGATCTGAATACTCAACTTCAAAGATAGGAAATATCAGCGCATACAAACAAACACAAAGGATGTATTTGCAATTTACAGATTTAATTTGGAGTATTAGATTTATCTATTTCTTCTTAAACTTCTTTTTCTTTCCACCCCTCTTTCAGTCCTGTTACAAAGTACTTGATCAGAAGTTATACAAAGAGCTTCAATGGTTTTGCTGCGATGCTCACGGACAAGGAAGCTAAAATGCTTGAAGTTAAATATTGACGAGAAATCCACGGTAGTTAGTTATTTAAGGAGTAAAAACAAAAAAAAAAAGAAAAAGAAAAAGAAAAAAAGAAATAGTTTTCGCGCTTTTGCGACTAGTATAATCATGTTATGTCTTTCTTAGTTATATATGGTGAATTTTGGCTTCTTAGCTTTCCTTTTCTGTATTATTTTTTCGGTTACATAACTAGAATTTGGACACCTTAATATATTGCATATTTATGTTGTTATCTTTTTACCACTTGTCCAAATACTAATAAAATCAATATTTTATTATTTTCGTGGTATCCTTCATGGTATTGTTTTCTTAATGGTGTTAACAGAATTATAGATTACGAAACTGAAGATTAATTTTTTTTTTTTTAGAAAAAAAAGAGGAATAGGTTATATAACTAGAACCAAAATAATAACATGTGTACACAAAGTGAAAAATAAAAACCTTATAAAACTAAAAGAAAAGATAATGTAGGTATATGAAGTGAAAAATGCAAAAAAAATAAAAATAAAAAAGATATAGTTTCTTAGTTATTAATAATTATAATTATTATTAATAATGATATTAATAATTTATACGGTGGGTAAATACTGTATATTATTACCTTTACAATGGAAGTTTAAATAAGTAGGGCATATTGTTGTTCTTGAATATAGGCATGAAGCAGGTGATATCCGTATTTCCTAGTATAACTTACCAACTTCAGAGCACAAGATCGTGGGACTTTGTTGGCTTAACTGACAAAGCGTTAGAAAGACCTCCTCCACCGAAAGTGAAACAATCATCGGTGTCATTGATTCTGGAATATGGCCTGAGTCAGAGTCATTCAGCGACAAAGGATTGGGTCCTCCTCCTACAAAATGGCGAGGTGCTTGCAGGGGCGGCCTGAATTTCACTTGCAACAAGTAAAATTTGTATCATCCATCTTTTTATCTTTTCCATTCGAATTTTTACACGATACTCGTAACTTTTGCTTACAGTAAACTCATTGGAGCACGCTTTTACGTCGATCAATCTGCAAGGGACATAGAAGGCCATGGAACCCACACTGCATCAACAGCGGCTGGTCGCAATGTGGTAGGTGCTAGCTTCTATGGATTAGGGACAGGAACAGCAAGGGGAGGAGTTCCTTCTGCTAGGATTGCTGCCTATAAAGTTTGCAGCTCTGACTATTGTCCAAGCGAGGCGATGTTAGCTGCTTTTGATGATGCAATTGCGGACGGAGTCGACATCATAACAATTTCAATTGGCCCTGGGACTGTGGCTCCGTTAGATAAGGATAGCATTGCCATTGGTTCTTTTCATGCCATGAAGCAAGGAATACTTACCGTACAATCTGCGGGCAATTCAGGACAGGTTCATCACAAAGCTTGTCCTTGCCAATCAGAGTATACTAGTGGTAAGTAATCCAAATCTTTTCAATAAACTTATTAGATCCTCCTCGATTTAGCCTCGATATAATTTGGATAATGTATTATCAAAGGGCAACAATTCATTACGAAAAATAGAACGTACGATAACATGTACCTACTAATTGTAACGCGGATATTTGCGTCTCTTGTTCATAATTAGCTTCAAATGTGGATTTCCAATTTTGAAAATTATGTTTCTATCTTGCTAATGGGTTGTCTTTTCCTGTGCAGGGGAGTTCAATTAACACATTTGATTCCATGACAAAGCATGCTCCTCTTGCATTAGGAAAAGATGTTGCAATTGGACCAAATGCGACTTCTGAAGCACCGTAATTCACAAACATCTAATCTTCTCTCTCTCTCTCTCTCTCTCTCTCTGTTTTTTCTTTTTCTTTTTCTTTTTTTTTTTCCCCCTCCCTTTGGAATTGACTTCACTGTTCTTCCAATTGACGTTATCATGTGATAAGACAATCATATTTCGTTATCTAGATATTGCACAAAATCGAGCCCAGATGCAACGAAGGTAGAAGGAAAAATTCTAATATGTGAGGAAGCCGCTGCAGCAGACAGGGTTTACGGACTGAAAGCGGCAGGTGTCATAGCACTGGACAACGACAAGCAAGACACTTCTTTTGTGGTTCCGCTACCAGCTTTAACCATGCCCAGCCCAGGTTCTGATAGCGTCAAGTCCTACTACGAAGAAAAAAAGTACGTGTATGATCCTTATATCTTCACAAATACCTGAATTGCAGATACATGTCCTTATCTGTTTCGTCATGCTTAAGTCACCTCCCTACCTCCGATAATGAGCTTTAAGACTCATATTTTCGATAAAAAAAGATTTCAGACTAATTTATGACCATCTTGCCCTTAGTTTTATACGCTTCGTTTGCAATTTTAGTAATTTTTATACAAGGAAAAGTAAATAAAATAGGATTTAAAAGAGCATTTTTCAAAGATTTAGGGGCTTCAACATTGAGTTTCAATGATAGGAGAGATAAATGCATATTGAGCATATATACGTTTAGGAAATATATGGGGCGCACTACATGCTATGCTTAGTTAAGATTTTTCTGTCTTTTTGCTTAAAATCTTCCAATAATTTCCCTTCCGAACATCGTTTGTAAAGGACAAGGACATCTCAAGGACGCATATTAAGAAGTGAGGACATGAGTCTTCAGGGTGCCCCTAAAGTCGCCTCCTTTTCTTCAAGAGGACCAAACACTATGTTTTAAAGTTTTAACCAAGGTACATGTTCTTTTGGAATCATAGACACCATCTTTAGATCGTTTTTCTTCTCTTATTGACTTTTACGTACTGCAGCCAGACATAGCCGCTCCAGGAATCGATATTGTCGCCGCCGTTTGGCCAGTTGCACCACTAGGTGCTGTGGATGATGGTAGGCGGGTAATGTACAATGTAATATCTGGAACCTCGATGGCATGCCCTCGTGTTGCTGGTGTAGCACCGTATGTTAAATCATTTCATCCCGATTGGTCTCCAGCAGCCATTAAATCTGCAATCGTGACTACAGGTTAACTTTCAAGACATGCCAATTCCCCTTCTTGTCTACGTGTGCTGCTTCTCTAATATCATGTCTTCCTCATCACAGCTTCACCAATGAATGCTAACAACAGCATGGATCTTGAATTCGTTATGGTTCGGGGCAAATAAGTCCAGTTAAAGCTATAGACCCCAGACTTGTGTATCTTTCATCGCCCCAGGACGACGACATAAGTCTACTCTGTAAATTTGGTATTAATGTTAGAATCTCTGGAGAGAACACAACGGCTTGTCCAATGAACTCCACAGATATGCTGGTTGAGGAATATAATCATCCCTCAATGACAGTCAGGGTTGAACCGGCCGTTTCTTATACAATCAATTTCAAAAGAACAGTGACAAATGTTGGTGCCCCAAACCCTACTTATTCTGCAAGTATTGCGCCAGTGGGTCCCAAAGTAAATATCACAGTGGCGCCTCAAATCCTTTCCTTCACGTCGTTGAATGAAAGTAAGGATTTCACAGTTAAAGTTGCGATTGCAATGGGTGGCATCGAACCATTTACAACGCTGTCATCACTGCTTGTGTGGTCAGATGGAATTCATGTTGTTAGAAGTCCAATTGTTGTATACACTTACACGACCTAACGTCTACAATTTTAGTTGGTGTTTTTCATGTTTTTTCTAGGATAATCAAATAAACGTGATCTTCTTTTCTTTTCTTTTTTTTTTTCTTTTTCTTCCCTATTTTGACTTTCCGTGTAAATTTTCATTATTTCCTAGTGATATGATTATAGTTCCAAGAGAAATTCATCTAATTAGCTAATCAAAGAATACATGCTACGTCACTTGTATCCTCTTATCAGTGGACATAAACGCAGGAATTTGTATGAACATATACATCAAAGACCAGCGTAAAAGAAAAAGATGAGCAGCATTACTTAGATGAACATTAGAGGTTATTGAAAAATTATCAGGAGAGACAACAATGGCCTCTCGATGCGAAAAACAAATCGGGGCAAAATTAAAGAAGAATCATTATTATTAGAGGGAAAAAACAAAAAACTGGAAATCGTATTGTAAATTCCTGGCCTAATATGATTCAAAGAATAATAAAAGTCTATGCACTTAAATGTAGAATTTAAATCAATAAATTATTCTCGTCCTCGTCCCAACAAATGTAATCAATTAATATAGTTTAAGATCAATGGAAAAACATAAGTTGCATATATAGTGTTGATTACTCTACACGTATAAATAATGTTTTACGAACAATTTACATTAACTGTATATAGATACCTATAAGGGTGCAATTTTACACATTAACGAGTCAACGATGCAATGGTGATGCGTATGTAAAAGGTAGAAAAAGGTTTATATAATTTAGAACATAATATAGTTATTGAATAAAATTATATACAGGGTAGATAATTTAAGAAAGAAAAATATAATGTATAGATAGGATGAAAAATGCTTTTAAAAAAAAGAGACATAGAACTAGGACAATATATTATAAATATATTTGCTAACTAAAATTTGCTAGTTGTATTTAATTTTCTTCATCCGAGAACTCATCAAGTACCTACAAAACAATTAGGGATATATTAATTGAGAAAATTGTTTTAACTAATGCCTTAGTGATAGAAAAAAAAAATGATGAAAAGACAAAACTATTATGTTTATACTTTCGGTTTGGTATCAATATCGAAGAATGAAAAATTATGAAATAAACTAAATACAAAAAACCATGAGTATGAACATATTAGTCGGTCTTTTCGTCATTTTCCTTTTTAATTATTAAGACATTAGTTAAAACAAATTTCTAAACTTATTTACTCTTATTGTTTCTAAGGAATCAAAATCTTAACGGATTTTTGGTCAATAACATGAACAAGATCTGGCAAATAAATAAATAAATAAATAAATAAATAAATGAAATAGTTTACTATAAGATCAATCTTCTATAGCTTGCCCTATCTTGAAAGTAAAAAGATCTTCAATAAGTATTTTTGGTGTTTAATCATAACAAAACCATTAAACAGAAAATTAAAAAAAAAAAAGTGAGAAAAGAGAATTCACCGGATCTAACTTTGTAAGGGCAAAAAAAAAGATAAAAAAAATTCCCTACCTTTAAATTTTTTATTTTTTAGGCTACATTTTAGAATGTTTCGGACATTTCCCTTTTTCCTTGTAGTTTGATTAGGAAAAGAAAAAGGATTTAAATATTGAATATGCATACAGAGTCAAATATTTACTGGACAAAATTGTTGTTCATTAAAATAATCACTAGTTAATCCAAAGCTTATTTTCTCGTTTAAGAAAATTTGTGACGTGGATATGGAAAAAAAAAATCTTTAAATTAAAAACACATCATCTTAATGTATGAAAAAAGTGCTATAAGTAATTTAGTAATTGAAATGATCATCTTTGTGTTACAAATTATGTTTATAAATGAACTTCTCGATTTTGTAGATTTAGCAATGGTGAAGTCATCTTTTATCACAGAAAAGGTTTTCCCACTTTCTTCTATTTTATAGTGAAGACTTTTTAGAATGAATAAAAAGGGAAGTTTTGTTTCATTTATTACTTATTGAAAATTGAGGATATACTTTTAGCTAATATGAGATTGGACAAATCATAATGAGCGTTTTGATAGGGACCTAAGAGGAATATAAATTTTAAAAAAAGAAAAACATGAGGAATTTAATAATCATTTTACTATATCATTATTATTGTATTAATGTGTTTTATTATAGTTTGACCATGCAAGACATATTAAGTATATTACTATAATTTTTTTTAGCCAAAGTATATTATTATAATTTGACAGTAAAGAATGGAATCTATTTTAGAATATTGTAATTAAGAATAGAAAATTACATGAAAATCCTTACGTAACCATAAAGGAGGAAAAAAAAAAAAAACAGATATAGACCAAACATTCTAGGAATAAAATATAGAAATCATGTGTAGAAATAAAGATGACTCTAACTTAAACAATCTCTAAAACAACTAGATATGGAGGTAGAACTTAAGAGAGGAGGACATTTTACAAAGAAAGAAGAACACAAAAAGTTAAGTAGGAGTTGGAGAGTTAGCGAAGAGGAACCCAAGAAAAGGATTAAGATCTACCAAGAAAAAAGGACACAATAGCTAGGTTGAAGGACAAAAAATAAGTGCCTTACAGAGACAACCTAACCTTAGGTTACTCTTCTTTGCTTTATCTTGTCTATGTTTTTCTATCTTTTTAGTGTATTGCCTTCCTAAGAGTCTGCTTTTACTTTTTCCTTCTAACTATCTCTTGATGTTGGGAGATAGTTTGCTACATACCATCCTTAAGTTAGGAATATGATGGAGTCAACTTGTTTTGACTATAACAAATCTCAATATACAATTGGAATCATCATACTTTTCTTTATCAATAATTGATATCACTTGTGAACACTTTACAACACGGCCTCATAATGGAGTATCACACGTCAGTTGTTTTAGAAACATTACATAATCTAATTCATGACTATAACATTACGCTTAAGTTAATTTATGAAAACCCATAAGGTATCATGAAGATCTTTTTGAGTGTTCCCATCTCGGTATCAACATATAGCCTTTTTAGCTATATGCTCTCTTTATCTTGTCTAGATTTCCACATCCTATCATTCCTTGTCTTATATGACCTTTGACTAGAGGATGCATAAAGAAATATCCCCTCAGCACTCTATGAGCTAAATAAGAGTGAATAAACACAAATAAGAGACAACAAGTCCAATAATAATAATCATACCAATAAATAGATTTCTAAATATGTAACAACAATTACCTAACCAAGTTAACTTATCACAAGCATCTTTAACAAATAATAGCATACTCGATATTTTTAGTCATATTGCATCAATGCCTAACCAAGAAGTTTGTACAAGAAATGCATGCAATGCTTATGCACGTGAGTAAATGCATTGATACTAATAAGAAATGCCTAATTTTTTTTCAAATATATATATATATATATATATATATGTTTGTTATTTCTTTAGTAAGCTAAGGCATTTTTGTTCTTTACATTATTTAAACCTCATATCCACCCACTAACAAAAAATGCATTTCCCACCCCTCCTCTTTCTTTCTTTACTTTCTTTCTCTCACATGTTCTCTATTTGCTGGCTAGTTTCTTCACTTTCTTACCATTGAGAAGTAAGAAACAATTTGTTTTTGCACAATTGAGAAGGAGAAATCAAGGGAAAATTGGACTTTGGTCATCAAATTTAGGTAAGTTACGACTTTTGGGAACATTAGGGCTTATTTGACATGAGTTCTTAATGAGTATATGGTTACTTTGTATGTCCTGCAGTTATAACTGAAGTTGTTTATATAGAAATATGGGTTACGATAAAAAACCAAGTAAGTTTGATACCTAATCTCTTGTTTCTTTTGAAGTTTGGGTCTTGAGTTACTTATTGAGGTTGAGTTGTGAAATTTGGGTGAGTTGTACTGATTGTTAGTGAATAATTGATGTTGTTTGACTTAAAAGAAAGGGGTTATGATAATGAAAAGTTAGGTTAAGATGGTGAATTAATGTTTAATGTAGTGCTTGAAGGAGGAGTGAGAGTTTTATAAAGTTTCATGAAATAGATTCTATAAAATTGAAAATTAGCTTGAACTAACAAGATGGTTCCAATGGAATTATGGGGCTAGTTAATCTAGCCACAAAATGCTGGTAAGGACCAACTAATCCTAAGTGAATCGTATGGTTGGTCCCACTTAACAAGCTAGCTAAATTTATCTTTTGTTCTGTTTTCCTAACTAAATTTCCTTGCCTTCAAAGTGAGTTTTTTTTACCATAAAAATGCCCTTAGAACACTAAAGTACTAATGTACTAAGTCATAATAGAAACATAATAGTTTTTTGACCCTTTGAACTTTGGCTCTAGTGCAATTCACCTTCTAAACTTTCAAAATAAGTTTTTGGACCCCCTAAACTTCTATTATGATGAGAATTCACCTCCTAAATTTTAAAAGTTAGTTTTTCTAATCTCTTAAGCTTTCAACAATTTATAACATTATGTCCATTTAACATTTTTTATTTGAAAAAAAAAAAAGTATATGCATGAAGATAACTAATGATAACGTATAAATAATAAAATTATATATCAAAACGTATACTATGGAGCATATATTATAATTTTATTAAATACTATATGTTTTACACTCATTAGTATTATATATTACAATAGCATATATAAGATATGCTATATTTTACTATGTAAAATCATATTTTGTGGAGTATGTTACATAAATTATGTAATTACTCAATTAATCAATCGGATAAAGATCTTATTTCATATCTATCTTAATTAACCATATGACATGCACATACCTTTTTTTTTTTGTAATGTATAAGATAATGATGATAACGTGTAACGTCCCGCCTTCTAGGTGTTTGCTTAAAAATTTTCTCAAACTCTTAGTACTTGAAGACAGTTTGTTACTTCCATCCTTAAGTTAAGGGTAAGGAGAAACCTATATTCAACTTGCTTTTTTGTTCTATTAATAATTACTTCCAAATAATTTCTTATTCAATGTGACAAACAACAGTATAAGCTTCTATATTAGCGAGCCATACTCAAAGTATCATAGTTACATAGTTCTTATACAACATAGTAATTCTCTTATAATTACACATTTTTGGACTACTACAACTACACTAAACCTTTGGTGAAAGTGTAACACTTACTACTTTCCTAAAAAGTTTTCTTTATGTACTTGAGCCATATCGCGTAATCAATGACTTTTCTTAAGATCCCATCTTCAATTGGAGTTTTGAAGTTTCCTTGTGACTTCGATACCTTCTTCTAACTATTCATTCGTAACCTGAAGATAAGAGAAACTTCTCCCCTCAACTACTATAAGTTAAGTGAAAGTAGACAAACATACAATAACAAGCATAATGGAATAGACATAACATTTAAGTAGTTAGTTCAATTATGTTATCTTATAGTTTCTTAGCCAAACAATGCAAATGTGACAAGTGTGCCATGCTTATATATGTGACATGCATTGGTACCGATATCCTAGCTTAGCCTAGCAACTCATCTAGTTCGATCGACTTAAATTAGGCATCTGAATAATATATCCAGGAACTTAGCAAACATTTTTGCCTAGCAATAATCATAAAGAGTGGTTGGAAAATCTAGTATATAGTTGGTCCAACAGATACAATGCAAACTCTATATACTAAAAAACCCAACTCTTACAAATCAAGTAACTCACTTGATAAACTTAGCTTTTCATATGGAAACCATCCTAGTAACATCTTGGTTTTTATAAAACTTATAGGTATTTTTTGTGCCATGCCATGAATGCATTAAATTGTACATAAGCAAAACTTAACAAATCCAAGGAGACTTATTCATCACTTGTTACTCAGCCTTTACTTTGTAGTTTTGTCAGTTATAGATCTCAGTATCGGGTTTACTTATGTGAACACCTTAAGAGATAGAGTTAATCCTTAAATTCTTTTCCAAGATAACACAGGCCCCAACAAATGTCTCATATGCATTCATTAGCATCAACATAACAACCAAGTTTAATATGATGTTACTATTCAATTAGCAACAATCATAATAAATAGCTCCATATGGTTCAACGAAAACAATTCAACTTATTATTAACGTTTAACCAAGCCAAAGCATCACAAAGCTTGTAAAGTTAGGAGTAAACATAAGTCTACTCAAGCATACATAAATACCCACTTACCTGACTAGTGGTATGTTCCCAATCTTATTCGTTAATATAAGTGTCCTCTTCCATGAATTCACCCAGCAATCAATTACATGTCATAAGTATATATATACATATATTAGCTAAATACTTACTTGTTAGTAATTAGTTCGTTATAAACTGGTTCTGATTTAGTCTTTGAGTTTAATTCTGAGTGAGCTTCTGAAATAGCTTCTTATTACACTATCCTCTTTTACAAATCATAATTTCTTGACTAATAAATAATTTTTATGAGTTAAGTAAAACTATCAAATCCTCTAAGTTACCATCTGAGCAATATAGGTGTCATTCATGATATCAGTTTTATCCTTTAACATAGCTTCTGAGTTTCTCTAATTTAATGCCCTTACTATATTATCCTCTCAGCTACCCTCTAACTCTGTTAGCTATAGGATTTCTAATAAAATCATTCTCTAATTAAGCTTTTGTTTCCTCTGTTTTTATATTTTACTCATCAATTTTGCCATTGACCTATTTTCTAAATATTATTACAGTGCAAAATTCATAACCAAAATCCTCTAAATCATCATATGCGTTTAAGTAATGTCCTATAAGTAGCTAATTTATCAACTTTCTTCAATTTACAATTGTGGAATCAAATTTAAGCATTAAATAACACTCCAAACCAACCTTCCTCAATTTCATTACTTCTTAACTCTTCATTCATTACATCACAATCTATCAATTGTTTCAAGCTCACTAAATTATTCAAATACTAACTTCATTAATTAGGGCCAATTCACCATTTTTCATAACTTCTCATTTTATCAATCAACTCAACCACTTTAGAACAGTATAAACACTTTGTTAACTAATCCAACTCATAATGCAAGAAAGATTATGAGAATAGGTTATTTTTCTACTAATACACAATTTAATACCTAATTGAGAGCTCAAAAATCATGTAAAAATTTAGCAAATATTTTAGTGAGAAATCTCTTCATAGCAATTCAGTATTAATATAGGGTAGTTTATGGAAAAATTTTAGAGGTGAAACTACGATGTTAGGCCTATTTATTTCAATATCGAAAATTGTCTAATTCTATTGATTTCTTAAGGACGTATATTATAACTATCAAATTTATAAAAAATGATATTTTCCCTAGATTTTATACATAAAAATATGTAGGAATAAATTTTTTCATAATTTTATGGGTATTTTTCATATTTTTACCAAATTTTACAAAATTGAACTAAAAATGGACCTCACCAGAAAATGGAGCTCCAACCACAAATGGCTCCTCCACCATTGTTGGCATAACTAGGTGTATGCTACTCTTTGTGGTGGTAGGGTCGGTTCATGCCCAATAACTCCTTGTACCCATGAACTACCAAACTACCCAAATTGCATACTGATTTTGCTTCTTTTCCCTAATTTCCTTCTTTGATCCCTTTAACCCCTTTTGATTTTTCCTAGATCATTACTTGCATAAACAAAATGTTGGAGAGTGTTTCTAAATTTTTAGAGCTCAAAGATGGTGAAAATGAGTTTTTTTTTTTCCTTATCTCTCTTCCAAAATCCTAAGTTAAATACTATGGAAATTGCGTGCTCAAGCCTATCCTAACTCCAACAGCTATCCTTCTCCATTCCACACACCTATCTAAGGAATAATCTAGCTACCTAAATGTTTTTAGGGTTGTTTATTAATTTTCATGAATTTAATTAACTTATTTTGGACTAAAATGCTATTTTCGGATATTTTAATTAATTTTGGGTACATATGTACATATAATAATTATGCGTGGGGTATATATATATGTTCTATATGTTATTTTATGTCATGTAATATTTTTATTACATATATAATTTATCTCTATGGCTTCATAAGCATTCGAACTCTAATTTTCAAGTTTCTAATAATTACTAATCGTACTCAATAAAAATATATTTTATTGATATTAAATACTATAATTACTTTATTTTGATAAATTGATATTATTAAGGTCATTTGTCTAACTTTTATGAACTTATATTAAAATTTAGCTCAATTTGGACAAAATTGTTCGAAGGTCTTAAATTGTTTTAAACGCCCTAATTTGCATCAATATCAAATAGTTCGGGAATGATCATTTGACTTAACTTATTTCGTAAACTTCTCTTGATGATTTTTCTTTATTACTTGCCTTTGCTATACTTCTTATATCAAATGGTCAGCTACTCTAAGTTTCAAGTAGTAAATCGAAGACTAGGTTTCACATTATGTATTCATAACATTTTATGATAATTAAAGGAAAGATCTTTTTGTAAAAGACTTACATGTTCATTATGAGTACAACAATCATATTTTTTTTGTTTTGAAAGTAAATATATCTTAACTGGTAATTAGCGCTAATTTAATTAAATATAAAATGCCAATTAAATTATTGTGTACCATTTCCTTTACTCTTGGAATGCATCAATTGAAAGTTAATGTTATGATTTGATATATAAATAATAAAATCAGTAAAAGGATATGCTTAGGTTAATTGATAATAATGTCAAGGAATATCAAGGGTTAAAAATATGATCTACAATTTAAAGTATTTTTATACTAATCCAATGCATAACATTTTGAAAAATCAATCATTATAATTAAGGTAGTTTCTTTTCCCTATAGTATATAATGCATTAATTAAGAAGCATATGAACTAGGATATTTGTCTAATTGAATGATTGAATAATTACGTAATTAATATAACATATACAACAAATATATAATATATTATTTGTCACAAAATATGATTTCATATAGAAACATATAGCATATCTTATATATGTTATCATAATATAAAATTAGTGAGTATAAGGCATATATAATTTAATATATCCTTCATAGTATATGGTTTGATATATTATATTTGTACAATATATATTGTTTTCATAATATATTATACGTTATCATCAATTCTCTCCATGCACATATATATATTTTCTAATAAAATATATTAAATAGATCTAACATTATAACTTGTTAAAAGCTTAGGGGGTTGAAAAACTTATTTTGAAAGTTTAAGGGATGAATTCGTACTAAAGCGAAAGTTTAGGGGGGTTAAAAAAATTTAAAAGTTTGAAGGGTGAATCTGTACTAAAGCAAAATTTTAAAGGGTTAGAAAACTAACTTTCAAAGTTTTTTTTTTCTTTTTTTGGTTTGGGTTTGTGAATCTACACTAGAGTGAAATCTTGGGGAAGTTTTTTGCAATTTTCCGATACTTTTGTTATTTATAGGTAGAGCATGAGTTGAGCTTTAATGCTTGAAATTTACACTTAGTTTTTTCTATTATAAGTGAAATAAATTACCTAACACTACACATAATATTAAGATAACTTACATCCCATTAATTGAACTTATTTAAGTAACTCCATTAGGAAATTTTGATGAAATTTTTGTAAATTTACTCATTACTAAGCTTGATTATTATGACCTTAGTCTACGCGACTATATAGAGTAGAGTTTTCCATTATTTAAACGTAGATTAAGACTTGGAATTAGTTTGGATATCAAACAATTAAGGGTTAGTTATTTATGCTTTAAGCTTATTGTAGTGTATGTGTTGCCTGTTCATTTAGGGGGGTTTTACCATTCTATTCCTCCCTTATTCCTTACTGAATTGATATTATGCTGTTTAGTTAATTTTTCACATCATAATAGCAATTTTGTAGAATCCTTATTACAGGAAAATGGGGAACTAGGATTCATTAATTACAATTTAGAATCTCAATTTAGTGTAGAGTTACTTTTTTTTTTTCCCTAAATTTCCCTTATCTACTTTTGAAAATGACAAGAAATGACCCTTAACTATGTATAGATTAGATCAACATCTAACCCTTTTCTATGTCCAACAAACCCTAGCCTTCATCCTCTTCAATAATTGCTTATCCCTTCCTCTCTCTCTCTCTTTTCCCCTTTACTCTCTCTCTCCTTCAATTTCTCTTTGACTCTCTCTCTCTCTCTCTCTCTCTCTCTCTCTCTCTCTCTTTGCTTTTGGATCATTTCCTTACGATGATGGATTGAACTTGTGTTATGATCATCTTTGTATATTGATCAAGTGGCAAAGATTGTGTTGGTATCATATTTTGTTCTTAACTAGTGGTTAAATTGATGGTTAGCAAACCTACTTGTGGCAAAAATAAACCTATTTAATCTATCGCTTTTTGAATGAATGAATCCAAAGTTTGGTCTTTTATGCATTTCTCACTGCTCAAGAAATAGTTGACACTAAAATCTCCTCTTAGTTTTGCCTATGATCAATGTATGTCTAAAGAGAAGGTAAGTTGGGTTTTAGCTAGGTCTAGAGAGAGAAAGGGTTTAGGGGTTGAGTTAAATTAGCTCTTTTTTAGATGAGAAGAGTTGAAACTATCTATATCTTCTTTTCAACTTGGATTGAGTTGAATACGTGATTTTTAGATAAAAAAGTCACTGTTCTTTTCAATTTGGATTGAGTTGAATCTTTTTTTTTTTCCTTTTTGATTTGCAAGGATAGTGATTCACTTAATTATCTCTGGATTTTTTATTTCTGATTCATAGAGTATATGTTTATTATAATTTTATGATTAAATCAATTAGCCTTTAGAGCAAATCTCTTCTTGACTTGTTTAATCAAAGTTTTCAATTTGGTGATTTTAGATTTTGGTATGATTTAGTAAGAGACAAGAGTATCTTAGTGAGCTTGTGTTGCTGGTTTCAATATCTTCTCTTTTTCTTATTTTAATTTGTCCATTGCCATTATTTAATTAAAAAGGGCATTTTAGTAATGTTATTATTTATTCATGACTCATTGCTTATGTAATTCTATCATTCCATAACCTTTGACTAAACAACATAATACACATTTAGACCTATGATGACTTTATTCCATTCCATGTGAGTTACAATTCTACTACAACCTTGTTTTATTTAGCAAAGTGAATGAGATGTTAGAATATTTTATTTGGAGTGAATGAAAAAATGAAACTTATCTCTTGAAAGTTTCCTAAAATATCAAATTAGTTGGAGGAAAATTAAATTAAATAAGCAAACTTAATTGAATAAAAGTTTAGTTGTGTACCTTGTTGATGCAAGTAATTAAATCTGCATAGTGCCTCCTTTATGTGGAATAACACCTATTAACTTAAGTGATGAGCTTAGGATTAATAATTGAAAACTTGCTACACATGTCAAGGGAAATGTTTGTACAAAGGCTGGACTTAATTTGATGGATGGTTTGAAGGGTTATCTTAAAACCTAATATCTAAGATCATTTGGTTTGGGACTTACTAACTAATGAAACTGCTTCTATAAAATAGAAGGAATTGGGGGGAAAAAAAAAATCCTCTAATGAAAATAAAAACTAAGGAAATAACTAGGGGATGGGTTGATGTAACATACATTTAAACCGAATTATTTGTGCTCAATGTGATTGAAGAGAATGGTGTATACTCTTTAGTCATAGTAGATTAAATATCTATAACTCTCTCTTAGTATATTTATGCTCATTTTAATTTTATGTTTAATCTTTATTTAAATGATGTGACTAACTCAAAGTTACATAGATTAGTAGTTGATATCCAGTGTGTTTTTATTATGACTCAATACATTAGTATGGTAATGTTTTAAGGGCATTGTTATGTAATTAAGTCACATGATGTGTAAGAGCATTAGAATGAAGTGGTGAGATTTTAAATCTTGTGATTTGGGGATGTAAGTTGAGGGTCTTTGGGATTTCAAATGAGCTATGTGTAATGTTAGGTTAATATATTAAATTTATTGTTCTTAGGAATTTGAATCAGTTTATTTGCTTTGCTTAAGGATAAGCAAAGACTTAAGTGTGGGGGAATTCGACAAAGCTCATTTATACCTATGTTTGTAGATTATTTTAACAAAATTTTCATATGTTTTTTTGGGTATTTGAGTGATTTTGTTACTTCATTTTTATTTTGATTTTAAGCTTAGTTTAATGAATTTGATTGAGTTCTATATGATTTGAAGTTGATTTAATTAAGTTTCGTAGTGTAAAGGAGAATCATGCCTAAGATTATTGACCTCGAATTGAGATTGTAGCCAAGAAAGCAAAAGAAAAATTTGGATGATAGACACATGGCCAAGAACACAGCCGTATTCCTCACCTGTGAACCATACATCCAATTTAATTGTAATTTAGAAGTTAAAAGAGGAAGCACAACTATGTTTTTCAACCATGATCATGTTATGTATTTGTGATTTTCTAACTTTGGTAATACTTATAACCACAATCCATCTATTTATATATATAGTCATGTTAGAGTTGAAAAAAGGAGGAGGTTAGGAGTTTTCAAAGGAGAAAAAGAACTAAAGAGAGTTGTCTCTTAATACTCCCATCTTCTCATTATTTCATCTTCTTCATTTGTCATTTAAATGTTTTGGTTTAATTTTTTCTTAGTATTTTAATATTGAACCTTAGATTTCTATGTAAAGAATTTTATCTTTTTAGTTTAATCAATCATTTCGGGTTGGTATGTGTGATCCGTAAAAGAATAAACGTAAGGCTTTAGAAGTGCTGGGGCTAACCTACCATAGCCATTCAGATACCTAAGTTAAGTGTGTGTTTCAAAGGAAGTAAGTAAATAAGTGAATGAGTAGAGAGCCTTGAGAGTTCTTATAATGGTTGATCACCCATATTTATGGATCCCTATCTGATAATTACATTTGAAGGAAATTGAACTACTAGTGACACATTTCGCCTCTTGAATTTAGTTATGTACAATTTATTGGAAGAGGTAGGTGATTGAGTAGTTCTTGTTAGCATAATTGTTAAGCTGTTTACGCTCTTATCTTGACATTTGAATATTTAAACTTGATAGGTTAGGCCATGGTGATTTATCCTTAGAAAATATCAGTCAAGAGAAGTATACTAAGCTGTTGAAGCTCTAAGAACAATTTAGCAATGGAAATGTTTATCTAGTGGTACTGATCAAACAAAGTTCACTGCATGATTTGGTCAAAAGTGTAGTAATTGTACTTGGTATTGGTTAACATTATACCAAACACCTAACTATAAATAATGTATGAATAGATTTAGCATAATTAGAAGGAGTTAATGTAGACCTACAGATAGGTTACATAATTTCTCTAGATTAGTGTAAAACATTATAGGAAAATTTACATAATATAAAGTGATCTTAGAGTTTTATTAATGGGAAAGTAATTTCAATTAATACTCTTTGGATTAGGTGTTAATATGCTCAAGAGAGATATAAAAATAACTTTGAAATTCTCTCGAAATAGTGAATTAAGATGACGTTGATGTGTATATGGATATTTAAGGAATCTAATATTTGAATACTGAGGTTTATGCATACTCAATAATTTTAATTGTGTTTTTATTTTCATGTATTTAGTTGTTTATTTTATTTGGTTTAGATTAGCTTCTTTTGATTTAATTCTACTTGCTAACAATTTAGGCTTAATTGTTTAGTTAGACAATAGAGATAAGAAGTATTCATAATAATCCCCATGGAAAATAACTTGGTCTCACTGGTTTTATGCAAAATATGTACCTAGTATTCTCATCGGTAGAATTATGTGCCATAACTGAAAATAAATAAAACTAGGAAGTGAGTACACGTGTATCATTTCCTCTGATTAGATAACGTTTGAAGATTTGGGTATCATTTGTAGGTGGGATTATGTTTTTGAGCTATAATTTCTTCAAGGATTTGTAATACACTATAGTGGCTCTCCATGCTTCAATGAAGGTAGATAAATAGTTGCACTAAGTCGGTTGGCTTGAACTTTTGATCATCATTTAAACTGAGTCCATGAGTGTTTACAGAAAGCGTAGCTTTGAAAACAACGAGGATCTATTTTCGAGTCTATTTAAGGGAAGAATGCATGAGATAGCAATATGCATTTACCCTGTTCAATGAAATGCCTAGGAGAAATTTGGCCTAGAGCTATGTGTATAATGGGTTCAATTTCAATATGTATAACTGTAATGCGATTGTTGTCATGTATGAGTAGTATGACAAGTTTGGTTGGTGTGAGCAAGATGTTTAATAAAATGCCTAAACCAGATACTTTTTATTTATAATACTATGCTGAAAGGTTATCTAAAATAGGATAATCCAAAAAAAAAAAAATTTTTACTTATATTTAGAGGTGTTGGGGAAGTAGATTCATCAATGTTTTAAGACATGTAAAGTTTTGTGAGCAGTTCTTTGGCTTCTTTATATTCATAGCATGGGTAAGATTCATGATTTGAATCATGGAATATAGAATGCAATGATGTTTGCATGTGCTCAACATGTGTAGATAAACAAGACATTTGATCTATTTAGGGAGATGGAGAGTATTAGGACAATGCTGAATTTCATTACATTTTGGTTCATATTACATGCATCTAGCCACGTAGGACTAGTGAAACCAAGGAGTATTACTTTGACTTGATGAATAAACACAAAATTAAACTAGCATTATACTACAATGGTAGTATATAATAAAATAGATGCTCAAAATAAGAAAAGTGGGGTAGGGATGGGGAGGGGGAGGGGTAGGGTAGTTGGTAAGTCTACATTCTAACACTAGTAGCTCTAGAGTGGTCATAAAAGGCAAGAAAGGATTGAGAAGAATAAGCAAAATCAAGGCCAAGAACTTTGAGCTAAGAATGATCAAAGATTAGTAACAATAAATAGAACAACTACATCTCTTGAGACAACTACATCTAGCTCTAGAAAAAAATTTAAGTTTAAGTAATATAAAATAGATGATAGCTGATGAAAATTGAGAAGGAGATGAAGGGTAACTGCAATCTTGACATATATAGAAGCTAAAAACATGAGAGACCATGAGTAATGCCTAAACATAGCAACCCTTCGAAATATGTCGTGCTCACTTAGAGATTAGCAAGAAAAGGGGATATCTATTTAGAGATCAAACTTGGTTAGGTTGATAATGCACCTAAATGAGCTCACTATTGATATATTTAAAGCATCAATAGCATAGTAGCTTCCTCCAATGTTATGGAGACCAAGTATTTACAAAAACTATTGTCATCTTGATGTCTATTCTTTCTACCATAAGGAAATTGATATAAAAGAAATGTCATGAGCTCCAAAGTATTGCTTGAAAGGAATGACTGATGCATTGATCAAATTAGCAGTTGAAGATGGTACAGGAGTTAGGGAGAAGATTATGCATTTAGAATTCAAATCCAGAAAAGGACTTAATAGCCAGTCATCAATGGAACATTATACTTAAATTATTTTGTACACTATTCTCATGTTTGAAAGATATATGAAATAAATAAATTATGGTCTTTTATTTTATCTCTAGTTAGACTCCATTAATGAGATTTATGATTAGCGGGAATTTGTGTTTAGTAAAAAAAAAAAAGATGATGAAAAAAAGAAATCAAAGAAGTATGAAAAAGATAATGCGTATGGGTTGGAAGAAAGCGAAATCAAAGAAAAATGTATATAAGGCGGATGAAGATGAAATCCAAGGAAAAATGTCCATTCAGAATATAAAAAAGATGATGAAATGATGAAAGAATTAGAGATTCGTACGATTGAGAAGTGATTGGAAATGATGAGAAAGAAAAATTAGAGTAACAAAAGTGTAACAGAGTAAGTGATGTCAATGGAGAAAAATATGTGGAGAATGAAAGTCCATGGTAGCAAAGTAATGGGATTTGTAGAAGGAAAATAATGTTGCTAAAAGCAGAGGGAAAGAGAGAGAGAAAGCAAGGAAAAAAATAATAATGATAAAATGTTGAAAAAGAAGTAAAAGGTAGATGACAAATGAAAGTGGAAGCTGTATGTGTAAAGGAAAATAATAGTGGATGAATGAGCATAAGGTTAATAAGAAAGTGGAATGAATGAAGGGAGCAAGGATGTATAGTATTTGTAGAATGTAAGAAAGAGAGAGAGAGAGAGAAGAAGAAGAATGAAGGAATAAAGAAATAATGAAGGAAAGATTGAGAACTGAGTGTGTGAATGAATGAGAAATGATTGGAAATAATTTTAGAAAATTAAAGAAAAAATAATAAATGAAAGGAAAAGGTTCATGAAGGCAATTCATTTAGCTTAGAAGAGCATGAGACCTAGATCCTTGTGAAAAGTATTTAAAATGACAAAAGTAAGGGTAATAAAATACGAAGATAACAATATAATTAATGAAAAGTGAAATGTATATGGAAATGTATATATGGAGTTAATAAGAATGGAGGCCAAACGCATAAGATTATGTATTTGAGGTAAAATGAAATTGGTGCCTCTAGATTTTGAAGAGAGCATTCGGTACTTAGCAAAGGTAAAACGTTCTTTTAAATTATTTACAAATTTTACAAAATCTCAAAATCTTCAGTGGTCAAGAGAATAAAGAGTATCCTTTGAGAAATATTTCATCTTTATCCAAACATTTGAAAGTAGGTCATGCGAAGTGTGCTAAGACCAAATATGATGATAGAAAAATATTCTCTAAAATTATGTACAAACATGACACATCACCCAAATCTATTATGTAACATATTCTTTTAGCCAAATGTTTGATTAGTCTTGAAGAGCTTTGTGAAATTACCAAGATGTTGGATGTAAAAGAGATATGAGAGGATTTCATTTTATGAAGTAAAGTGAAAATGAGATAGATGGTGATGTAGAAAGCAACGAAGACCAACAACTATTAGCTTACATGATGGATCAATGGTATTTTATTCAAGAGGTGCTCCAAATTAATAAGAAAGGTAGCCTTGGACATGAAGCTTGGAAAAAGAGAATATCTCATTGGCAAGTATGCATAAGCTATCATAACAATACAAAAGGAATACAAAATATACTTTTAGGAATGTTTTATTCTTATTTTAAAGGAGCTAAACTAAGAGGGTAATGTTTTACAAATGTTTTGTTATTAATGTTGTTGTGAGCTTGAAATTTGTGATTCCTAGCATACTAGAAAAGACAAGCAGAGTTATTTGATATTTCTTTATGTGGAGTTAATGTATCATGTGAAAAAACTTATTATTAACATCGCTTCCTTGATTGCTATATGGCTGGAGATGCCTTTACCTATATAAGGTTACTTCATAGTTATTAAATAGCAAAATGTTATACCCTGGCAATGTCATTCCCTGGCAATGTCATTGAATTCTATTCTCAATAGTTGAAGATGTCTTCTTGCAAAGGAAAAAAATTTTGGCATATGAATGGAATACTCTTGCTATGATTAGGAAATGCAATTTGTTAAGTTCAACATGAAGTAAAATTAAGGAAACATGGAATTTATACAGAGTATTAATCGAATTGAGCATCTTACCAATTGCCATATTATATCAAACAGCTACTTTGATAAATTAAAAGGCATGTATCATATGATTTAGAGTCTAGTTTATAGTTTAGTATGGCATTGCATCAAGCTATGATTAAATTTGTGCAACCAATGTTAAAATTCTAGTATGTGTATGAGTTCTAGCACAAAAGATAAAAAAGAAAAGAAAAAAAAAATAGAGCTATCAACAAAACATGAACACTCAAGAGGCACATGTTTTGTATGAGCAAAGCAAAGAAGGTGTACTCAATGTATATGTAAGGTGCAATGCAAGTCTAACTAGCAAAGGAAGCGCATAATTAAATGGTGCTATGAGTTCGAGCAATAAAGAGAAAGTTAAATAAATCATTTTATAGTGTTGGTGCTAAGTTCCACATTATGAATCACCAAGAAAAATGAATTCCTCAATTACATAAATGTACTAGTGTAAGGTAGTTGTTTTACAGTGCACACGCACCAGGAAAGGGCTTAAACTTCCAATAGGTTTATTTTGATGCCAAAACCTCCTTTGATTTCATTTGAAGGATTTTGGTCAGAAGGAAAAATGTAGGGGGATAAATCCAAATTTGGAACTTATGCCCAATAATTAAAGTGAATTTCACTTTTTAGACTACTATGATAGGGCCCAAAGAGTTAAGCCTATGTATATTTGAGATGATCATAGGAGATTTGGAGTAGGCCTTGTTGGATTGGTCCACCAAATCCAACTTTTTTTATTTGGCTCATACTAAGAAAATAAAGCCTTTATTGAGCCTAAACCCATGAACGAGGTCCACTTAAGGTACATAAAAAGAATGGTCTAATCTTGGCCATTGATTAGTATCATAACCTGATGGATGAGATTAACGAGTATATTTTATAAATACCTCATTCCTTCCTTCATTTTGACAAGAGAAACCCCTAATTAACTTCATTACTCTGCAGCACTTTACACTCAAATGAATCAAATACTTGATCTCTTTGAAAACATACATACTGTTCTATATTGGTTGTGGAGCCTGATACTATTAGGTTCCTCCACCTATCAACGTATGTACTTAAATTGTCTACTCTTCCTCCCTATCTTATTTCACTTAATTGTCCCATACTCATAATTTAAAGTCATTTCTTTAGTTATGTATGGTGTGATTTGATATATAGCATGTAATGATTTATAAGATTTTTCTTTAATACTCCTAAGATATGATAGTGATTAAAGTAGATTTGCTCTTTGTTATTATGGTAACAATGTATGTAACCCATATCTTTTGGTTTACTTGTATTATATGTTAGGTAGGTTTTTAGTTGCTCAAGGAAGAATGTCTTTTTAGATTTTTTTTTTTGTGTTTTGTTCTCATATAAATACTTTTAAAAAAAGGAGAACAAAAGAGAAAAACATATATGTAGAAAAATAAACTCTCTTATGTCTAATCCTTTTCTCAACTCAACTTCTAGTTTTCTTCTTATGTTCTCTACTTTTCTATTATGAAGTCTTGATGTTCACAATCTTTCTCATGTTTCAAAACTAACAGATGGTATAAAAGCACTTTTTTTCTTAAGGGACCTGTAAGTTGAGAGTTGGTTCTTTCCTTAGTATTTGTAAAGTATGGGAGATCATACACGTAAGGGTAAGAAAATGATGACTTCTAACAATTCTACAATTATGGGACCTTCAGTTTTTACTGGAGAAAACTACCACATATGGGCAATCAAGATGAAGACTTACTTGAAGGCTCAAAGTTTATGGGCCATGGTAGAGAATGATGTAGATCCACTAGCTTTGAGAGCTAATCTAACCTTAGCTTAGATGAAGAAACATGAGGAAGATTTGGCTAAAAAGACAACAGCTCTCACCTGTTTGTATTTAGCCTTGTTAGATGTTATTTTCACAAGGATAATGGCTTGTGAAACACCAAAAGAAGCTTGGGATAAGTTGAAAGATGAATTTGAAGGTAGTGAAAGAGTGAAGATGGTTAAACTCTTGACTTTAAAGAGGGAGTTTGAAATGTTAAGAATGAAAGACAGGGAAACATGTCAAAGAATACTCCTCTAAGCTTAGCACATTTTTAGGGAAGATTTTGGTGACTCAAAAGTGGTAGAGAAGATGTTGATTAGTTTGCCTTCCAAGTTTGAAGCTAAAATTTCTACTGTAGAAGAATCATGTGACATGAAGTCCTTGTTTGTTGTAAAGCTAATTAGTAAGCTACAAACTCAGGAGTAATGATCAAATATGATGGAAGAAAGCTCTTCAGAAGGAGCATTTCTAGCTTTCCATATGAAGAATAAAGCAAGAGAACCAGCTAAAGTAGGGAAGAAGTATGGAAATGACAAAGATGATAAAGGAAAATTTACACAAAACTCTAAGGAAGTTGGAAAACATGGCAAGTTTCCTACTTACAAAACCTATTTAAGGGATAATCACCTAGAAAAGGACTACTGGTGCAAAGGAAAAGGGCCTATTCATTGAGAATAATATAAATGGGTTAATATGTCATTAATATGCTTTAATTAAACATTATAAACAATTAAGAACATTAGTTTGTTTAACTGAAAAGGATTATATATATTGGTTAATGGGTGTGATTATTTTGAAAAGAAAAATAATAAATAAATAAAAGCAAAGTGGACTTTCTTCCATATTTCTTATAGCTGAAGTTTTGCGATTGTTGAGTAGTATCAACATTTAAGAAGTTTGCATATGTCAATAACTTGTAACGGTAAATTACAATGATGGAAAGTGATGGTAATAGTACATCAATACTTGTTGTAATTAGCAATTACGTAAATTGCTAATAAAAAATAAGGACACTGATTTCCTTTTTCTTATAAAAAATGAAAACTGTTTTTCTCATTTTGTATTACTCTTTTAAATTGACGTCAACACCACTATTGGCTACATTATTACAAATAAGGGATTAAGATTTAAAAAAATTCAAATAAAAAATTAATATTTCAAAAAAATAATTTAAATAAGAAATTAACGTTCATATAGTGGTTTTTATAGAATGAATATTAAATTATAATTTTATAATAATCGGATCACTTATTTAAACTATTTTATAAAAAATCAATCTTTTATTTAAATTTTTTAAAACGTTAATTTCGTATTTGAATTTACTCTTAAATGGTGGTCTCTAGATCATTACATAATTTTTTTTTTTTGAGAATTTGATATAAAATGTTTAAACTACAACAAATATCAAGTTGCAAAAATAAATAAATAAATAAGTTTTCTATGAAACAAATACGTCCAAAGTGAGGTTATTAAGATAATATAGGATTATTTTGCTATCATTCTAAAGTTTATATTTATTATATAGGTATCATATTAAACCGTCAGAGTTTGTATATATAAATATATAATAAGATGTGTTCAAAATAGTGAGCTAATAACTTATTAGCTAATTAACTTTCATAAGATGCATTCTTTTTTTTCCCTTCATTCGATAAATGTATCTTGGATTAATGTATAAATCTAAATTTTCTCATTATTAATATTGTCTTTGTCGTATCTAATCACCTGGCAAAAAGTTGCCAGCCTATAATCATGCTTGTCTAGCTAGTTGTGCATAATTATTTCTCACATTGTTTCAAGAGCATCCATTGTGCTGAAATCCGGGATTGAACCGACAAGAGCGTAGCTTTTAAGGTCTCTGAAAATCAAATAATGAGTAATTAGGAATTAGTCGCGTTGCACATGCACAACCACATGAAATAATACATATGAGTATCTCTTAACATGACCTACATCTCTATTTTAATATGCAATTCCCCTTTAAACTTTAGAGGCAAGGAGGAAAAAGTTGAAAAAAAAAAAAAGAAAAACAATTGAAAAACCTAATGTTTTCAAAAATGCATTTATGATCTCCGTAAACCATCAGTAATAAAACCTAAAGGGAAATATTCATTAATACCATTACACTTACATCATATGTTTTAATAGATGATGGATAGGTTTAATAAACTTATTAATGATAATTTTTAGGAAATTTTTTTTTATATTTTCACGTATTAAAATTTTATTAATAATTATATATCATTAATTCATTTATATGATAATATCGTTCAAAATTTTCTTAACCACTTTATAAATATACATTAAGAAAAAAATGCTTTTTTTTTTTTTTAAAGTATCGATGGATCAGACCTTCTCTCTCTTTTTTTTCCCCTGTGTTTAGGAGGAGCAAACACATATTATCAACATTGGTTGATGAGTCAAAATGCCATTTGCCTATAACATATGTGATCCTAATTTTTCCCCTATGATATATATATATATATATATATATATATAAATGAAATGAAAGGTCATTTACAATGCTGTGATCCGAGGTGGGTTATCCGTACTACACTCAACCCAATTCCATTGTGCACCCTCAAGACATGGATTACCGAATGATAAGCTTAGCATGGAGAACCAGTCGACCAGATTGCTTAATCCTTCCACTGAAACAAAGATGAAAGCATATATATATATATATATAAGATAAGATGAACCACGTAATGCTTAAGTACAAAATATAGGATTTACAAGTTTAAATTTTTGGATATGTCTAAATTCAATACGACATCGTTATGGTGATAACTTACCATCTCTATCGTCGACTCCATAAACGAAGGCTGCACGTACAAGAACATTGTCCTGCCTATGAGGCAATGCGAGCACAAGGAAGACAGTAAATACGAGAGAAGGCAATCTTTCCATTATTTTCTGTGCACTCATGTAGCAAAAGAAATTCACATTTTGTGCACATCTTATAGTAGCATGTTGCCCACACGTTAGTCAATAAAAAATTTAATATATATATATATATATATATATTTACCCTTGATTATAGTTGACTTTGACTTCGTTCTAGCGTTTACTTTCTTCTTCACAATAACTTCAAGTTGCATTCTGTTTGAAAACATCATTAAGTTCATGGTTGTTATCTTGCAAAAGTGTAGATTAAATAGTTCATTATTTTAATATTTGCTATATTCCCTGATAATATTACTGATAAAATGGATGACAGAGTACATAAGTGGATTTAGTTAACAAGTGTTCTTGAGAAGGAAAAAGAAAAAAAAAATCAAATCTATCTAATGTTATATTATATATAAGTAATATATAAATACTAATAGATTTCAAATATAATACCAATAAATTTTGATTTTATGATAGCATAGATGGTAGTTGTTTTAAAGCTATCACTATCATATAATTTAATTTTATTAGTATTTATCAACTATTTTTATATAGCTATAATGTTTATTACACTTTAAGGAAAGAAAAGGGGTATGGTAATATAGACAATTCTTTCTTTTACCCTCTTAAACCACATATTTTTTTTTTATTTATATTATTGTCAACCTAATTTGTTGTTCTTTAATTATTTTTTTAATCTGACAGCTGGTTTTGGATACAGGATACTCTTGTCGCCTTGCAAGAAGGCGTTCAATGCGGATTTTGACTAAATTAGGGAAATCTACGCGTTTGGTTAATCTAACGAGTAATAATACAAAGAATAACTATTTGAATGAGGATTAATAACAACCTCATGCATGTGCCATGGTGTGGAAATTGTCTTCTACAGTATGTTCGATTTTATTAACAGTAATAAACTGATGATAGTATTGATAAGTAGATTGTATTTATCTTTTTCCTTAAAAAAAAAAAAAAAACAAAGCATTAATAGTTGTTGCGGAGGCGTTTCTTAAGAATCCAAAAGCGAAAACTTTATAACTTTGTATCCAGTTGCATTTTGGTACAATGTGTAATTGCTATTGGGATCGCAATTTCTTTTTCTTTTTTTTTTTTCTTTTTATTTCTAACAATTATCCTCCAATATCATTTAACAAAATCCAGAGAAATTTATACATATATATATAGTATCTTTTTGTGAAAATTTTTGAATGTGTGAAAAATGGCATGGAACTCTCACATAGAAAATACATAAGGTAGGCCAATTTATAGGTAGCACAAATAGCATGGTAGGTTGTATGTAGTACCAACTCACTATTTATTCACATAATACATTAATTTGTTACTATCTAGAAACATAATTAATATTCATAGAAGAAAACTAATTTTAATTCAACTAAAACGACACATTACATCAAGCTAAGAAATATATATCCATCATTTCTAGTTTGGATAAAATTTCTATCAAATGTTACTTGGCTAGTACCTTGGTTAACACATTAGCTTCTTGGCTTTGTATAGTGATGTATTCAATCTTGCTTCCACCACTTTCAATCTTAATCTTGATAAAATTTCTATCAATTTGAATACGTTTCATCTTATCAAATTGAATTGGGTTCTTTACTATACTTACGATGAACTTACTATCAATGACACAACACCATTGAATCATACCTTATTTTTAGATTTATTAGTAACCTTTGCAACCATATAATCTTGTATAAGCTTTGTATAGCAGCTCAACATTCAGCCTTAACACTACTTGTAATTATAGACTGTTTTTTACTCCTTCAAGTAATTAAGTTACCCCATGCTTTGGGACAAAAACTAGTAGACTTGCAATCCAATTTGTCACCTACCCAATTAAATCCATAGATACAACCAAATCATGACACTTGGACTTTTTAGAAAGACTCATTTGCTTAGTGCGCCTTTCAAATATCTCAATATGTGATTAACAACATCCAAATGGAACTTAGTGGGTTACATATTGACTTACAATCCTAATCGCAAATGTAAGGTTTGGTCATGACAAGGACAAATAGATTAGTCATCAAACCAATCTCTAATACTATTCCTTATCAACATATGCATTATCTTCCTCTAACCAATTTTTTCAATTGTATCAAAGGTAAATATTCATAAGCTTGCATTTGAGCTTTTCTATTACCTTTAGAAGATCTAAAATATATTTTCTTTGATTAATGAAAATTCCTTTCTTGGTTCAAGTAATCTTCATATGAAGAAATTATTTTAGATTACCTAGTTCCTTTTTCTCAAATCTTTCTCTGATCTTCCTTCTCAAATTATTCATTTCAACTATGTCATCTCTTGTAATGATGATGTAATTTATGTATATAATAAGAATAGATTTTAGATCACTTTTCCTTACTTTAATAAATAAGGTATGCTCTACTTGACTCTATTGGTATCTAAACTCTAAAATAGTCCCACTAAATTTCTTAAACCAAGCCTTAAGAGATTGGATTAACTCATAAAGAGATTTCTTTAACCTGCATGTCTTAGCTTGATCTTCCTCTTATTCAAATCCTAGTAGTAGTTGCATATATGTTTCTCCATCAAATTCCCTATTGAGGAAGGCATTCTTTATATCTAGTTAGTATAAAGGCCAATCAAGATTGGCAACAAGGGACAAAATAACTTTGATTGAATTCAATTTTGCTATAGGAGCAAATGTTCCTTCATAATCCATGCCATATGTTTGAGTATATCCTTGTGCAACTAATCAAGTTTTATATCTCTCAATACTTCCATCGGAGTTTTGTTTAACATTAAACACCCATTGGCTTCTTACTCCCTTCTTGCCACTTGGTAAGTTACATATTTCCTAAGTGTTATTTTGATGTGATGCTTTCATTTCTTCAAGTACAACTTCTCTCAATTTTTCATTAGATATAGCTTCTTTAATGTTTCAAGGTATAATTTCATTATTTATGCGAGTCACAAACACTCTCAAAATAGGTGACAATTTTGATATGTCATTAGTTGGATATGGGATACCTAATCACAATCTCTTTCCCTTTCATAGTGTTATAGGAATGTCCAAATCATGACTTCCACTTAGACAATCTGATGCTTTATGTATCTATTTCAAATCACTAATTTAACTTTGCAACTGATTGCTTGCAATCTTAGAGCCTCCTTAAGTATTAGATGATTAGCTATCTTGACTCAATTTGGTTGCCTAAAATAAACACACAATTCAATAGCACAATTAGAAATTTGTTGCAGGTTATAAAGGTGTTGTTCTTGCATAACATTGTCAATCGCTTCAAGATTTTTTTATCTTCTAGCATTTTCTTATTTGAACATTCTCATAGATTCTAAGGTTTGATAGTGTGTGGCTAGTAAGGAAGGTAAACAAACATTGTCACTAGAATACTTAACTTTTTTTTAGATTGAAACATTGTTGTAAGACTCTTGTTTAAAGAACATTACATTAGATGTTATAAGGATACATTTAGTAAGGGGATAATAGCATTTATAGCCTTTTTGAGATGAGGAATATCTAATAAAGATACATTTAAGGCCTTTTTCTGCTAGTTTACACTTGTTGAAAGAATGATATGGAATATATATTGTATAACCAAAGACTCTTGGTGGCAAGGAGTTCAATAAGTGTATATGGGAAAAAAGACTTATATAGAACACAAAGTGGAGTTTTAAAATTCAAAACTTTTGAAGGCATTCTCTTTATAAGATAAGTTGTAGTTAGAATAGCTTCACCCCAATATTGGTGAGCTACAAAGTTAGCTATCATCATTGATCTAACAATTTCAAGCAGATGCCTATTCTTACGTTCAAATACTCCATTTTGCTGTAGAGTATATACATAATAACTTTGATGGATAATTTCATGTTTATTAAGATAATTTTCAAACTCCTTGGAAATGTAACCCTTACCATTATTGGACATAAGAACTTATATTTGAGTTTGGTACACAATTGATACAAGTTTATGGAATCTTTAGAATATAGAAAATGCCTTTTTTTTTAACAAGAGGAACCAACATGCACTAGGATGTTCGCTAATAAATGTTATGAACCACTTGTAGCCAAACAAAGCTGTAATTCTAGATGTACCCTAAATGTGACTATGAATCAAATGAAAAGGATTTGAAAGTTAATATGTTGAACATTATAAGTATTTCTTGTGAATTTCAAAAGAAAATAGTGCTCACATTTTTATTTAAGGACAGTTTTGGATGCAAACATGACATGTGGACAAAGTTGGGATGACTCAAAGGTGATGCCATAACATAACATCACAGTTATTTCTTGAAGAAAGAAACACACTAGACTTAGATTGATTTCTAGTGAAATACGGCTCGTTCTCTTTTTTAGCATTGCCAATCATCTTCCCCCAAATGTTGGTCCTAGAAAATTACTTTACACATCATGTTTTTGGTTAATCTAATTACAAAAAGTAAAATTGCATTGTAGTTTTGGAATAAACAAAAATTCATTTAAATATAAACTTTCGATTTGAATTTACCCTTTTTGCTTTAGACACTACACAATCTCCATTAACTACCCATGCCCTATCATCATTAAAATGAAAATTCTTGAAGACAGTGAGTTATACATGTGAACAATTACACGAAAGTCTATTATCGAATTACTAGTTTAGGACTTTTAGGAGAGGAGATATTTGTACCTTTTTGAATAGTAGCAACATATGGAGAGACCTCACTTGTTTTCTTAGATTCGCTATTCATTTGAGTATTATTAAGTATTAGCTTAATCAAAGTTAATTGATTGGGTGTAAGATTCATATTGGTATTCGAGCTTTCATTAACATTACTCTTGGCCACTTATCCACTTTCCAATACCTTTTTTGCCCCATTTTCTTCATATATTCTAGTTTCCCATTAAGTTTCCAACAACTTTCATGAGTGTGGTTAGGTTAATGCTAACACCAAAGTCTTTCTCTTAAGGAATCCTTCTTGGTTAATAAAGTAGTGTTGGATACATTCTAGTTTGATGAAGTTGCTACCATCATGACACGTCTCCTACTTTCCTTTGTACTTACTTTAGCAAACATTTCCTTTAATGTAGGAAAGGGTTTTCGGCCTAGAATTCTTCCCCTTACTTCATCATGATTTGAATACAACCTTTGCAAGAAGTCAAATGCCCTATCTTTCTCCTGCATCTTATTAAACTTGATGCTATCCTCAATATAAGGTTAATTAATATCATAAAATGTATTGATCACTTGCCATAATTTGATTAAAATGTTATAATACATAGTTGTACTTAAATTACCTTGATTCTTTAGCCTTAATTTGGTTGATAGCTCAAAACATTAAGATGTATTCTCCATGTCAGAATAAATTTCTTGCAACATCTCCTAAAGTTCCTTTACTATATTATAAAAAAGAAATATCCTTCTAATCTTTGGTTCCATCTATTTGAGACATAACCCCAATTCATAATCTACCTGAAATTTAAGTAGAGTAGTTTAAGCTTAACCCTAAGCTACTTAGGTTCGTACAAGATAGGCAATTTGTTATTTGTATAAACCATGAATCCCTAAAATACCATCGGGGCCATCAAAAGCCTTCTTGATGATAAGCAAAATTGGTTAAGTTTCTTGAAACTTTCTCATGTGTGATCAAGTATAAGAAGGGTATTACTAACTCTATAGCTTATGCTTTATTATGACAACATAACTTAATCACTTAACTATAGGCTAAGATACTTAGTTTTGGATTGTTGATCGAGCTATATGAACAGGATGAGTACTTAGGTCTTATTGTGGCCAAGTGTAAAGATGGGAAGGTCATAGATGGATACTACTAAGCTAATGGATACTTATATAAGTAAGGATAGCTATGCATCATGAACAATTCAGTATGTGAACTTGTTTTTTAGGAAGCCCATGCTAGAGGACTAGTAGGCTATTTTGGTGAGAAAAAGACTTATGAGCTATTAAAGGAGCATTTCCTTTGGCTTGGGATGATAAAGAATGTCCATCATGTATTGGAGAGATGCTTAGATTGTAAGAAAGCTAAAGGAAAGAAGGAGTCCTTTAGGGGGTACTTACCTTCACCAATATCGAACCAACCATGAACTGAACTAAGTATAGACTTTATGCTCGAACTTCTACCGACTAATCAATGCCATGATTCCATCATGGTCGTATAGAAAGATGACCTATTTCTTTCCTTACAAACGGACCAATTGATGGGAATTGAGCTACTGGTTTAACCTACAACTGAGCCTAAGGATTGAAAGGTTTGATGAGACGAATTCTTCTACTCCTATGGAGGTTGAGTACTTTCCTACCGAGGTCGACTACTTCCTTACGGAGGCCGAGTACTTCCTTACCGAGTTACTTCTTAAGTCGTGCAGAATGATTGCTAATCTCTTGTAGAGAGAATGCTAAGAAATGGATGGACGAGACAACACTCAATATTCCCTCATGCTTGACTACTTACTCAGCATTACCCTTTCCTCTATGCCAAGAGAGAGACCCCGGACTACATAATCCATCACTGTTTGGACAAGCTAGCTGGCCGTACTTTTTTATCCATATCTTCTAATAATCTCACCAATACAACATCTCTACGTGTATAGGATTACGTATAGAATCTGCCCTACTAATTATTGCTTCTGTGAATATTCATTTTTACCCTTTTGTATTATTGTACATTACTACTTTAGGGCACTCATCTTATCTTTTCCCTTTTAGATATCTTTTCCCCTTTAGACAAGTTGTCCTAAATTCTTGGGTATAAATACCCTTTATATTTATAAGCCATAGATAGGCAAATCATCATTAATATACTTGAGTATTTTTCCTTCCTAATATAGACACTTTGTTGTTTTATGCTTGGCATCACTCTTATCCTTTCCCTTAAGTAAGGTTAGGTGGCAAGTAATCTCACCGAATCAATTCATACATCATATCAAATTGTACTATGAGTCCATGGAAGTTCCATTAGTGCGTCATATCCTCTGGAGTTGTTTGTGGGTTTTGCTTAGCTTTCATTCGTTACTATTCTTTCACACATTTTCCTCATTATTTCTTTCGAGCTTTTTGCAAGCTTAGACCCATCTAAAGACTAGCTTTGTTAGTTCTTGGTCACAGTTCATACCATCTTAATATTAAAGCAAAGGTTTTGTTTGAGTTGACGTATAATTTTGAAGTTCTATCATACTCTATTATGTGTGTATGAGACAGAGCAAGTTACTATATTCATTTAAGCATTGTGTTGTTAATTGTTAATTTCCCAAAGTGTTTGTTTGAGTTTTGAATCTATGAGAGAAAAAAAAATGACTGACTCAAGTATGAATGTTAGTACTAGCGATGACAATGGAGTTGTCCACTATGGACGATAGTTTAAGGGAACTACCGAAAGCACTGACGAGAGACTTGACGAGGTAACTAATTAACTTCTTAGTGGATTTAACCCGAGTTATTCATGCGCTGTCTTGCTAACCTACTATGTGCGCAAAACACCCTACAAGTTGCTCAACCTATTAGAGGTTAGAACCTAGCTTGACTTGTTTGAGGTGGAAGACTAGGTAGACGAGTGAGGAGAAGGATTGATTTGGCAGACATGGTAGATGAGGAATGGTGCGAACCATGACTAAGAACAGACAAGGTTGGTCATTGGATAGGTTTAAGCTTGTAGAAAGCTTGAAAGAACTAATGGAAGAAAGTGCAAAAGGAATGAATGATGAATAAAAAGGTAAGCAAAACTTACGAATAGCTCTAAAGGATATGATGCACCAATGGAACTTTCGAGGATTCATAGCACAATTCGATATGACGTACGAATCGGTCCGGTGAGGTTACTCGCCACCTAGCATTGCTCAAGGGTTAGGATAAGAGTGTGCTGAGAGCAAACAAAGTGTTTATGCAAGGAAGAAAATACTTAAGTGTATTAAGAACGATATAATGCTCTATAGCTACAAGTACAAGTGTATTTATACCCATAAATTAGGAAAACTTGTCTAAAAAGCAAAAGAAAAAAAAGGGTATTATTAAGGAAGTAATGTATAAGATACCAAAGGGCAAAAATGAAGATACAAGAAAAATAATCATTGGTGCAATGGATTCTACACATGATACTATATATGTAGCGATGCTACATTGGCGAAGTTGTTAAAAGATGTAGAAAAAAAAGTACGAATAGATGGCTTGTCCGAGCAGGGATGACTTAGTTAGTCTGGAGTCTCTCTTTCTCGGCTTTTCGGTAAGGAAGATGCTGAGTAATTGGTTAGCTTAGGGGGTTAATGAGAAATCATCAATTCAGCACACTACAGAAGATAGGTAGTTATACAGCTCGGTATGAAGGGTGACTTAACAAGGAAGTACTTGTCTTCAGTAGGGGTCAATTGGAATAGAAGGATCCATCGTACCAGTCCTTCTAGTCTTCAACCTTAGTTGTGGGTTTTTTTAGATCTGGTAGCTTGATTCCCATCAAGGAAGAAGTGTATTGTGAAGAAGAGAATGTATGAATCCCTAGAGCATCCAACCATGTGAAGCTTTGGATTCTGAGTTTCAATGGATCTAGGAATGTTGATGAATATCTAGAATGGGAAGAGAAGGTACAGCATGTGTTTGATTACTATCAGTATGGAGATTACAAGAAAGTGAGAACTGTTGCTGTTGAGTTCTTCGGATATGTCGCTATGTGGTGGAAGAACTTCTAATCAATGAGAAGACGAGAGGGCTACTGAGAGATTAACACTAACATGAGATGAAGAGAGTACTCAAAAATAAGTTTGTGTTAGAAACTTATCTTCAAGATACCTTCATTCGGTTGTAAGAGTTAAGATAAGGAGGCCAAACTATTATCAAGTATGTTCAAAAGTTTCAAATGCTCATGATTAGTTGCAAGGTGGAGGAACTACTAGCTCGAATTTTGTTAAGATTTATTACTAAACTGAGAGGTGATATTTAGGATATTGTGGAGCTTCAACGATTCACTATAATAAATGAAGCTGTTAGGATCGTCCAGTGAATAGAAAGGCAAAAGAGAAGCCAACTAAAGGTTAAGATGTCGACTAGCCAATCTGGACAGGTAAGTCATCGAATATAATCAAGTATCGAGCCTCATAGAAAGATTGATGTCTAAGCTAAGCAAAAAGGCCAACCTAATGGTGAAGTGCCGACCTGAACTAATGAGAAGTGGTAAGGGTTTAGTAGGAGATGAGCTAGATCAAGTACTTCAAGTGTCAAGGGTTTAGACATGTGGCTGCTTAGTGTTCGGAGTGAAAAACGATAGTCATTAAGGGAGATACCTCGAAACTAGAAGTAGAAAGTACAAATAAGAAACTTGAGGAGGAGGAGGTACTTGCCAAGAAAGAAAATATTGAGAAAGAATTGATTGAAGAGGATGTGTTTGCCGAGGACTTAGATCAATTACTCATAGTTGTCCAATGCATTATGAATGTGGAACCCTTACGAGAGGAGGAGCAAAGAAAGAATTTGTTTCATTTTACCTGCAAGGTAAATGATCAGGTGTATACCCTCATTGTGTAGTGGAAGTTGTACCAATATAGCATCAGCTGATCTTGTTTCAAAACTAAAGTTGCTGACTATTGTACATCCGAAGCCGTACAAGCTGCACTGGTTGAGTGAGAAAGGAGCATTACATGTCACTTAGCAAATACTACTTCCGATCACTGTTGGGAACTACTCTGACCAAATTCTCTATGATATACTACTTATGTGTACTTCCCATATATTGCTAGGTAGACCGTGGTTGTTTGATGAGAGAGTCATCTATGATGGTTACAAAAATACATATATGTTCGAGAAGGATGACTAGAAGATTACACTAAACCTGATGTTGCTTAGAGAAGTTCATAAGTTATAGATGAAACTTGCTCGCGGATTGAAGAAGGCTCTAGTGATGAGTAGAGCCGAGTTGCAAGAGGTCATTAAAGCAAATGAGTCGACGCTTATGTTGGTTAGGTGACTTTTAGAAATGAAGGAGTGAGGTAAGATCCCTCAGGAAGTCAAAGAGTTATTGTATGAGCATGTCGACTTGTTCCCAGAATAGTTACCTAAAGGATTGCCTCCGACCTGAGGCATAGAGTACGGCATTAACTTAGTACCCAACACCATACTACCAAATAAGCTTACCTATCAGATGAATCATGATAGGCTTTTGAGCTCCAATACCAAGTCAATGAGCTACTTGAGAGTGGATATGTTAGAAAGAGTCTCAACCCTTATGCTATGCCAGTGCTTTTGGTGTCAAAGAAGGATAGAACCTGGTGGATATATAGAGACAGTTGAGTTGTAAACAAGATTATGATCAAATACAGGTATTTGATCCCAAAGCTCGAAGACATGTTAGATGAATTGAGTGGAGCCAAGATTTTTAACAAAGTTGACCTTAAATCTAATTACCAAGAAATCCACATGAGACTAGGAGACGAGTGGAAGACTGTATTCAAAACTCAACTTTGACTTTACGAATGGATGGTCACGTTCTTCGGCTTTTCAAATGTTCCGAGTACTTTCATGAGACTAATAAACCATATGCTAAGACATCTCATAGGGAAATGTATCATGGTGTACTTTGACGACATCCTGGTCTATAGTATCGACATGTTAAGTCATTGTGAACATCTTAGAGCAATCCTAAATATCCTCTGCGTTAAGAGATTATTTGGTAATCTAAAGAAATTCTACTTTTGCCTAGAGGAAGTAGTATTCTTAAGCTATATAGTTAATGGAGAAGACTTGCGAGTCAATGACGAGAAGATCTGATCAATTGTCGAGTAGCAGACTCCTACTACTTGTGCTAACCTGAGAAGTTTCTATGGACTAGCTTCATTCTATAGGCAGTTCATGAAGAATTTTAGTACCCTCATCGCATTACTTATCGAGTTAACAAAGAAAAACATCAATTTTAGATGGGGAGAAAGGGAGGAAAGGAGTTTTTTCGAGATAAAAGAAAGATTGACCTCCATCCTAGTATTAGTGCTACTTGACTTCAGCAAAATTTTTAAGCTAGAATACGATGCATCAAGCATTGGAATAGGCATTGTCCTAATGTAGGAAGGCCAACCGATTGCCTTTTACAATGAGAAGCTTCGAGGACCCTAGTTAAATTACTCCATGTATGATAAAGAACCTTTGGTACTGATTTGAGCACTGTAAGTATGGAAGCATATGTTATTGCCAAGAGAATTTGTCATATACTGACCATGAATTGTTGAGGTACTTTTGAAGTCAGACCAAGTTGTCGAAGCAGCAAGTGAGATGGGTTGGATTCCTTGAAAAATTCAATTTTGTAATAAAATACAAGTATGGAAAGAGCAACATAGTTGCATATGCTCTTTCAAAAAGGCATGCCCTTTTATCTAAACTATAGACTTGGCTGTTTGGGTTCACAAGTATCAAAGAGCAATACTCTAAGGATCCATACTTTGGACCTATACTTGCATAATGTGTTAATCGAAGAACAGTGGATAAGTACCATGTAGAGAATGTCTACTTGTTTTGAAGTGGGAAACTATACGTACCGACTTGTTCCTTAAGGGAACTATTGATCAGGGAGGCTTACAGTAGATGACTCTTTGGACATTGTAGAGAAAGGAGGACCTGTAAATTGTTGAATGGCTAATTCTTTTGTCTGAGAATGAGGAGAGGTGTGCATCGAGTTATCAAAAGCTATGCCATGTGCAAGAAGGCTAAGTATCGAGCCGAACAAGGGAGAGTAATGCCCCAACCTCAGCATGGACTTTGTTCTCGAATTGCTACGAACTGCCTAAGGCAAAGATTCTATAATGGTTGTTGTAAATAGGTTTAGTAAGATGGCACACTTCATACCTTGCACTAAGACTAATGATACTTCGACTATTGCTTCTCTATTCTTGTAGGAGATTGTGCGGATTCATGACGTGCTAAAAAGTGTAGACTCTGATAAAGATTTGAAGTTCTTGAGCCATTTCTAGAGAACCTTGTAGCGTTAGCTAGAGACCAAATTACTTTTCAATACCTTATGTTACCCCCCAAATTGATGGCCAAACAAAGGTGGTTAATTGCACTTTGGGATTACTGCTCCAACTTCTAGTGGGCAAGAACTTAGCTGATTAGAACGTTTGGTTACCAATGGTTGAGTTTTCCTACAACTGAACAGTACATGAGAACACTAAATAGACTCCCTTCGAGGTAGTCCATGGATTCAATCCTGAGTTACCTTTCGACCACACCCTTATACCAGTATCCGCATAAGAGGACCTTGACACCTTGGTTGGAGCACAATCCCTTCAGCACATTTACGACAAGGTCATTGGGCACATCAACTAAGTTATTAGAAGAATGCAAGAGAAGACTAAGGGTAGGATGGCTAAGCAATTCCAACCAGGAGATTTGGTATGGTTGCATCTCAGTAAGGAATGGTTCCCGAGCAAGAGGAATAATAAATTATCTGTATGGGTTGAGGGAACCTTCAGAATCCTCCAGAAGATCAATGACAATGCCTATAAGTTAAAGCTGCTAGAGGATTATGGGTTTTCGACACCTTTAATATTGCCGACCTCAGTCCATATCACCTTGATGGAGAACTGATCGAAAACCATTCAAATTTGATCCCAAATTCAAATCAACCCGAAAGGAATGATGGGAATCGAGCTACTGGCCCTTTGACCCGTAGTTGAGCCTGAGGATTGGAAGGCTTGATGAGATGAATTCTTCTACTCCAGCTGCCTCCTGTTGAGACCGAGTACTTCCTTACTGAGTCACTCCTTAAGTCATGCTGAATGATTGCCAATCTCTCGTAAATAGAATGTTAAGAAATGGATGGCCGAGACAACACTTAATGCTCCTTCATGCCTGACCACTTATTTGGCATCACCCTTATCACCATGCCGAGAGAGAGACATTAGACTACATAATCCATCCCTGCTCGAACATGCTAGTTGGCTATACTTTTTTGTTGGCATCTTCTAACGATCTAACTAATACAGCATCCCCACGTATACAGGACCATGTATAGATCCACCCTACTAATTTTTCCTTCTGTAAATATTCATTTTTACCCTTTTGTATTATTGTACATTATTACTTTAGGGTAACACCTATCTTATCTTTTCCCTTTTAGGCAAGTTGCCCTAAATTCTTGTATATAGATACCCTTTGTATTTGTAAGCCATAGATAGATAGATCATTATTAATATACTTGAGTATATTTCCTTCCTAGTGTAGACACTCTATTGTTTTATGCTTAGCATCACTCTTTTTATTTCCTAGTATATATAACCTTGATGGACCAATTCATATGTCATATTGAATTGTGCCGTGAGTATTTCATTGGTGCGTCACATCCTTTAGACCTGTTAGTAGGTTTTGCTTAGCTTTCATTCGTCGCTATACTTTCGTGCATTTTCCCCATTTCTCCTTTTTGGCTTTTTGTAAGCTTAGACCCATTTAGCGATCGATTTTATCAGTTCTTGGTCATGGTTTACACTACTAATGATGTTATTTATATTGCTTACCTTTTCTTGTAGGAGATCATGCAGTTATATGGAGTTCCTATAGGTATCATTTGAAATCGGGATCCTAAGTTCACTAGTTTATTCTAGAAGACACTATAATCAAGACTTAGGATGAAATAGATGTTCAATATCTCTTGTTACCCCTAAGCCGATGGGCAAAGTAATGTATTAAACAAAACACTAGGGTCATTACTCCTAGCTACAGTAGGTAATGACTCACATGACTAGGATCTTTATCTACTTATCATAGAGTTTACGTACAAGTGATCTACCTAGAGTTCTACTACTTAGTCCTTGTTTGAAGTCATATATAGTATGAACCTAACTTAAACTATGGGACTAATATCTATCTAGCCACTAAGTTAGAAAATGTGGAAGGCATCCATTAAGCGGAAGAGTTTAAGAGGCTACACTAGAACGTCACATAGTAGCTCGCGCGAATAATGTCTAAGTAAAATGAGATTGGTAGCTGAAGAAGAAAGGTCGTGAACTTTCAATTTGTGGATTTGGTGTAAGTGAACCTTAGTAAGGATAGATTTCCCAACTGTGGAGTCAATAAGTTGTCACCTTGTATTGATGGCCCATTAAGATCATTATGAAAATCCATGACAACGTCTATAAGCTAAAACTACCAAAAAGATATGGTGCCTCTTCTACCTTTAATATGTTTGACCTAACTCCTTATGTTTTAGATGAAGTTGAATTTGTCGATTTGAGGATAAATCTTTAATAACTCCAGGGTATTAATAGGAATCGAACCTTTAAGTTGTCCATGCTTACCTATTCGTATATTGTGCCGACCTTTCCTAAGGTTCTACCGCTCCTAGAACTAAGAACGCCAATCTTGGGTCAGTTATTGGGGCCGACTAAAGGGTCTCTAGATTTTGGTCACCCAAGTATACGGTGGACAACCAGACAAAGACGAGCTCATATATATCTAGGGGTTCGAAGAACATGAGGCCTGACTTGCATGACATCCTCCAACCAAATTATGAGGCCTACATGTCTTTTCTTTTTCTAATAACTGTTGGGAGCATTTGCTGACTTCATGTAGACAAATAAGGATAGCCCCTCGACAGAATTAAACTTCCTCATACGTATAGCTTTCCAAAAAAAAAAAAAAAAAGTTAAGTTGGGTCTTAATTTACTATGACTTGGGCCTTAAAATAATAAATGGGTTGCATTTGCTCATTCATTCATTTATGTGTCTATTTCCTGAAGTAGCAGCTGTCCTCATCAAACTTATACACATACTCATGGTATAGGTGAAACAGCCTATGTGTTGTATTTGTTCTTCTCATGAGCTTCTCGGTTTCACTTAGAAACAATTTAGCCTGCTATTACTTGAATTCCATGGCCTGAATTGGTGTTTTGTTGCATGGAGCTGCTTGTAAATGAAGCTGTTGCTGCTGTCACGTGCTTCTGTTGTTTGATATTGTCCAGTCACTGTACAGATAATAAGCTCCCGGTTGCTGCTATTTTCTTGTTCCAATCGGTTTTCACTTAAAAAGAAGCAAAGCTGCTTAGTTTAGTTCGACTAGGAGCTGCTGCAACTTGGTTACTTTTATCTCAACTATGTTGCTTTGAGAAGCTCAGTTTTGATATGAAAATTGCAGTTGTTATGTATTGTTGGTATAGAGTACAATTGCTGTTTGTTAATGAGTTCTCGGCCTAGCATGATGCTATGAAGTGTTCGGCATGTATTGGTTGTTTGGAGTGTGGGGTATTCCTACCTGTCATGCGGGTAATCCGAGTTTAATCCTCAAGCACCATTGACTCAAAGCAAGTGACGATCGATAATTTTATTGGGTCGTGCAAGTAGTATAGAAAGTAAATCAAAGTCATATTTCAAAGGAAGTTAAGTGCTAAGTACTAAATTAATTGAGTTTTTTCTTATGCTAAGTTATTGTAAATTAAATTAAATTAAAATAGAGTAAAAAAAAAACTAATTAATAAAATAAACATCACACCGAATATCTTAGCTATACTATAAGGGTTCTGGTTCTAAGAGATAAAAAAATCAATTTGGAGTTTGCAAATTTACTTTCATATGAATCAACGCAATACCTTGATGTGATATTTGAAATTGACTAAGTGAAATTTAACTAAATTCATTAGAACTCACTTATCTCTTAAAGTAGCTAAGTTTTAATTATTGTATAAATCCATCGGCTAAGACAATTTATTTACAATCATTAGCTACATAGTAACTTGCTCACACTAGAATACCACTCTAATTGAAAATATGGACTGAGCACGTCCGCTAACTTGATTTATATTTCCAATTGTTATAAGTTCATGAATTTAATTAGAACTTGTATATTTTTATGACAAACTCTTTCAAAAATTCAAGTTATACTTATTATGAGTTATTGAATCTTCTCGTAAGTATCTTTAACTTTACTTACTTAAAGAGCGATGGCCAAACACTAATCAAATAGAAAATATGCATGATAGATAAATCATTGATTTCTCAATAAGGATATCACAACAATTTATTCAATACATCAATTTATTGAATTCATTAATACAATGCCTAACATATATTAATCACAATATCTCATATCAAAGCATAAATAAATTAAGATACAATACAATAAAAAATCACAAGGGAATCTTCACGAGTATTTTTTATTTCACCTTTCAATATCAAATCAATATATCTTGATATATCTAAAACCTGAGATATCCTTATAGTGGGCTAAAATAAAGGGCCTTAATGCCATAAAATTAAAAACAACATACTGCAATAGAAAGATAAAAATTCTGTTTTTTAATCACCTTGTTAAGCTACCGTTTTCTGTCCTACGACTAAGCTACTGCTATCTTCAATTCTCTACCGTAAGCTACTTCCCCCCCGAATAAGAATAAATCCCTTCTGTATTCTCTAGCTGCTATATTCCCTTCGACCATTCTTTTCTGCCCTCAGTTCTCCCGATGCAAGAGGGCTGGATTGTCTCCATGTGGGCCTTACTTGCATGACATCCTCTAACCAAATTATGAGGCCCACATTTCTCTTCTTTTTGTAATAACTGCTGTGAGCATTTGCTGACTTCATGGAGATAAATAAGGAAAGCCCCTCGAAAGAATTAAACTTCCTCACACGTGTAGCTTTCCAAAAAAAATAAAAAAAATGTTAAGTTGGGTCTTGATTTACTGTGGCGTGGGCCTTCGAAAAATAGATGGGTTGCCTTTGCTCATTCATTCATATATGTGTCTACTTCCCAAAGAAGCAGCTATTCTTGCCAAAACTTATACAAACACGAGTGGTATAGATGAAACAGTCCACGAGTTGTATTTGCTCTTCTCATGAGTCGCTCGGTTTCACTTGGAAACAACTTGGCCGCCTGCTACTTGAATTCCATGGCATGAATTGGTGTTTTGTTGCGTGGAGCTGCTTGTGAATGAAGCAGTTGTTGTTGTCACGAGCTGCTGTTGTTTGCTGTCATGTGGTCTTGCTTGGATCGGTTTTCTCTTGAAAAGATGTAAAGCTACTTGGTTTAGTTTGGCTAGGAGCTGCTGCAACTTGGTTGCTTTTATCTCAACTATGTTGCTTGGAGATACTCGATTTTGATATGAAAATTGCAGCTGTTATGTGCTGCTGATATAGAGTTTAGCTGCCCTCCGTTAACGAGTTATTGGCTTAGCATGATGCTATGGAGTGTTTGGCATGTGTTGGCTCTTCGGAGTGTGGAGCGTTTGCTCTGTTACACGTTGGTGCTAGGAGCTACTACTTGCGTGAATATCCTGCTGTTCTCGGTTGCCACAGCTGCTCTAGAGTTGCTCTCGGTTTTGAGAGGAGCGTGAGCTGCTTGTTTTTTTATTTGGTTGAAACCTGCTGTTTGTGCTCGGTTGCATTGGAGTAGGCTGCTGCTGTTCTCGGCTCAAGTCAAGAAGCTGCTGGTCGCTGCTCGCATTTACTCAGAGCTGCTAGTCGCATTGTTGTGGAGCATTCAAGCTGGTGTTTGGAGGTGCATAGATTTGCACAAAAGAAAGAGTTTTTAATTCAATTCGGTCTTAGTATAAGTTTGCAATTACAGCAAACTTTGAAGCTTAGGACCTATTTTCAATTATGGTTGAGCGCCAATCAAGTGCTTTTGCTCTAGAGCTGCCGCATTTGTGTAGAATTGCTCCTCTCTCGGTTGTCCTTGTTGCAAATTTAGTGCTCTGCATGGAGTTTCTGATTGTCCTGATTGTGAAGTGCTTGGAAGCTTGGCTTGCTTGGTGCTTGTTGCAGCAGCTGCTGTCATTGGAGTGCGCTAGGAAGTCCACTAAATTTCAGTTCAGTGGCTGCTCAACATCAACTTGGTTCCTGAAGAACTTGCTGCTAATCAAAACTTTAGCACAAATTCACTTGGCAATAATATCAGGATGGCATGTGTAATTCTCCAGGTGAGCTACTCAGTTTCTCTATGACACAGTTGCTGCAAGAGACACATTATATAGGCCTCCTTTGTTCAGTGCAAATAGCTGCTGTCATGTTCATGAAGCTGCTGCAACTAGCTCGATTCCAGCTCATGAAGAGGAGATCGATTGCTGGTTCTTTCTTGGATTGGTCTTTGGCCATCGTGGAACACCATTGGAAGTTGCTGCAAACCTTTTAAGAAGGATTGAGCTGCTGAATTTCCTCAAATTGCAGCTTGTGTCTATTGTTGAAGAGCGCCATTTGGGCGCTTGATTCTGCAGTTGGAGTTCCATTTGCTTGGCGTGGTCTGCTAGGATGAATGCTTGGAGTGTCATAGCTGCTGTCCATGTTACTACTGCTGTTTGGCTTGGTTATTGGCCTTGCTGTCTTGAAATGAAACTTTCACAAAGTTTTCCAATCATGAATTGTGGTGTGCTCTTATCCAAAAACATGAAAGCTCTTAGTTTCCCTACGGCACATGTGAAAGAGTAGGACATTAGGCTACAATTTCTCTAAGATTCAAAACCTGCTCTTTCACAATAGTAAATAACAAAGTTGCGAGATGAACCCGTCGAAATCTGTTTGCGAATGAACATGACTATGACCTCTACATTTGAAGATACTTGAACACATGACAGCCTATGGAATTTAAAACATGAAGTTGAAAATTAGTATTTAATGCCTAAAGTTGGTTTGCAATTTACATCTAAACTAGTAAATAACATAAACCAGTTAAGCTCTATCTTTGATTCTTTTTCTGAATATATTAACAATAGATCCAAAACATGCGCTTTATTGATGTTTTAGGCAAAAATTCATGATAAAAGTGCAGAAACATGCTTGAATGTGTGCTTTAAGTAGGGACAAATGTGCAATTTTGCACATTTATCCAAGCTCACCGCTTGCCAAGCTATTATATCGTCATTTGAGCTTCCAAACCTTTGGCTGAGTTACAAGTCGTACCAGAACAGATTGGGTTTGCTGACCCTCTTCTAAGCTGGGATCACCATTGCTAACCTCCATGAGGAATAAAGACTGGAACAACCCAGCACCTGGTAACTCCTATCATACTAATTTGTCTTTACTTCTAGAAGCCTAACCAATGAATGATGGCTATGTGCCTCACCAAGAACGCAAAGGAACTTACTAGCAAAAACATCTTTTGTCATGATTTCCTTTTATACTCTTGATTATCATATGTATTTTGCTCATTTTGGAATGTAACTTTTAAGTTTATATATATATATAGCAAGTAACCCTAATGTGTAAGTATTTAAACCCTTGTAAGAGGTAGCAGCCACAATCAACATCATCTTTTCTTGAATATTACTAAGTATCTTCTTTTGTCAAGCTTATGTGTTTTGGTTTTCCTATTACACTTATCTAGTTCCTATTACAGCTAGGAATGGGTGCCCTCACTACTACCACTAATGAATCATATTGAGTGAGTAGTGTGAGGCCAATTGCAAACCTTGGTGAGTTATGTCCTTGATTTGGCTTCAGATTGTACTAGTAAACTCATTTCATTCCATTCCATTTCTTTTTTACAAGACGGACCCATTTCCTAAGCTCAACATAAACCTTAGTGGTTGAGGATCACCTTAGGTGTATCACTTTAAGTTCACTTTTTGTTTTCAATTTGATATTTTTAGTGGTTTTAATATCTATCATCTCATTGACCTTAGGGAACATCCATCATTATTAAATTCCAATTCTATATGGGAAACACAAAATTAGCAAGGTTTATAAAACTCATCTTGGTGATTGATTTGATAGACATCATCGATAACTTAACTCTATAAATACTCAAGAACTTTTACTTATGTGGGACGATTCAACTATAGGGAGAAAAGGTGTTAGTGCTATTAAATTTTACTTCAAAAAATCAAACATATTTCAAAATAAAGAACATAGATCACCTCTCATCCATAATATTAAGGTTGACTTTTTAATTCCTCCACTTGTCACTAGTTGCGTTCTAACTCTCTAAGAATGCTTACTACTCCTTGCCCTCTTCTCTCTAAGTTGAATTTGCATATTATTGCCATGTTACTCTTCTAAATTCACGTGTAACATGAGATCCATTCATCATTGCATGTGACCATTGTAATAAAATCCCCAATCTATGAATGTTCGTAATGGCATTTGCTAACAAAACCTTTGAAAGAATTATTACCTTTAGACAAATGGCAATACTTAATAAATCAAATTGATAAAAATAGCGATAACATTAAATAGTTGGACTGTTGATTCCTTTAACATTAATACGAACATGCAAGAATAACGAAATTAAATTTACGAGGTTGAATCTTTCCACATATGTAAGTAAATACACTTAATCGAAATCTCCAACAACTTTACAAGAGCATACATTGTATTAAACTCAAAAGCCGAACAGCAGTCACAGTTATTTGCTTTGTGTTTGGAATACCGACTTTTATTCTGATGTAGAGTAAAGGACAAAAGGCTTTGTTCAAGATGGCAAGTTCCAAGAAAGTTGAGAGTAATATGAAGATAGGAGTACTTTTGCGGATAAAAACATTGTTCCCTTTATTTATATTTTGTTTTCATCTCTACAATATGGCCATATATTATTATTATTATTATTAAGCAAATACATTCCCAATGGGGCTCCATATTTTTTATTTACAAAATTCTTACCAATGCCCCTAAATAATTGGAGCATTTTTTACTGTACCTTCTCTCTATGCTCCTTATATGTTTAAGTACAAATAGGAAAAAGGGACATAATTTCTCCATTCTCTATTTTAGTTCTCTTTCAAAAGATAAATCCATCTCTGTCTCAGGAAGAGAGAGAGAGAGAGAGAGAGGGACATCAACAATGGCTTTTTTATTTTATTTTTTATTAGAGATGGCCATTTTTCAAAAACCTTTTTAATGTTCTCTATCTGTTATGACATACATTTTTTCTCAAGAACTTCTTTGGTATTATTCTCTTGCTGTAATTATTATGTTACAGTTTTCCTTGGTGTAATGGCAACTTTCTTATTAGTATGGGTGTCACATTTAGTTTTGAACAATGTGTATGACAAAGTAGGCAAATTTTGAAATTGGATCTTGAAATTATGTTTGTCAAGTTATAACCAAGAAGACCTCCTATAAAACAATTGAAACGATTATACAAGAAATTATACTTGAGAGTAATGTGTCATACTCAAGCTATATCCATTTGTTTTTCTTTTAAGTTATTGTAGTTTTGAGCTATTAATTTTTTTGTTTTTGTAGGTGATAACGTTGAAGAGGGGTCTAATAAAAATAGAATTCAAACCTTAGTTTATGCATAATCGACCGATCTTAAATAGCATTTGGAGAAATATCTTTTCATGTCAAGATTTTAAATATGCGAATGGAGGTATGATTATTTGAGGTCCATAAATGTAAAAGCAAAGCCTGTTTTCTTCTTCTTCTTCTTCTTTTATTTTATTTTTTATTTATTTTTATTTTTTTGTTGCATGTGTGTGTTGTGTTTGGTCGATTATTAGACTAGAAAATTAATTCATCAAACAAAAATTTGGAAAGAAATCATATAAAGTTTGAATATGCAGATGTTCTGTACATACAATTAGCCTTCATATGTCCTCAAACTTTAGTTAGTTACTTTGATATCGATATTAACCAATAGTTTTCAGTCGTACGGTATAAAGGTGAAAGTATTAGAGTCATTGATGAGGTTTTTTGCCTTTTGACATAATTATTTGTTTCCTTTATTACTCATATATTATAAGAGAAGAGTTATAAGTTTGTTTTCTTTTTGGTTCTCAACAATAAAGAAATTGTCAGTCTTATATACTAGGGTATTGTGCAGGGGGAAAAGGCTATAGCGACTAAATTTTGTAATTATTTCTTTATTGGATTAAAAAGAGAAAAATAAATGCATGTATCATATTTTCCTATTACGATCATTTTATTGAATTCATTAGCTATAAAAATAATGGATTTTAAGAAATAAAACATTTTGTTTTCCTACCCAAGAATAGAAGCAGAGGGATTCAAACTTTGATCTTTTCAATGAGAGATTAATGATAATATTACTAAATTATAATAATCTTGGCAATTAAGACGTTTCTTTTAAAAATGATAATGGTAAAAGGTACTTAATTTTTTTTTCTATTTCATTTTTTCTTGTTATTGAATTTTCAATTTTTTTTTTTTGGCTAGATGTAGTTTACACATGGGATGTGACAGGGGCTCATTCTTATGAGCATGATTTGTATTGTTATACAGAACTTTAAAGCTCATTTTAAGCAAAACTAGTAGAAAAATATAGTTCTCCACAGGGGTTTTAGTCTTCCTCATAACATCAAAGACATACTCTTTGTCTTTTTTTTTTTTTAATAACATTAGAAAGAACACAAAACATTTTCTTTAAAACACAAAATATCATTCTTGCAATGTAAACTTGCAGTGGCTAGGAGTCTACAATTCTGAATCAGATTTCCACAACACCTTCTTTGATCCTATTCTTCTTCATCTCTATAGGTAAAAGATTAAGATTTCAGGGTTAGTCTTAAATTTTTAGAAAATGGGTTTTGATTATCTTAATGTCTTATTTTTATTTCTACATTATTGATAGCATTTTTTCGTGCTTAATTTATTTATATAATACTGTAATGCATGCGACGTGTGTAAGTGCACCTATTAGGCAACATTAATTTATACTAAAAATATGAAAGATTTTCTTAATTGACATAATCATAGTGACAGTCAAATTATGTAATACTATTAGTGTAGTAATAATACATATTAATACATATAAATACATCAATAATGACATTCAAACTATATTAATAACATAAGATTATTGACATATATTAATACGGTAATAGAGTTAGAAAAACTATATTAATACATATCAATACATTAACAACAACATACAAACTATACTAATGCATATTAATACAATTGGGGTATATTGATACATTTTAACCTTCTATTGTATTAAACTAATACTCTTCCGTTTGTTGCATACCCTCTAAAATCATACACTTGTCCATCGTATTCCTTAGTTTGTACCTAGAATAACTACCACCTTTTTTTCCACTCCATTGTTACATAAGGATTTCCAAGTAATTTAATACTCCCACTCTAAAACAAACTTCTCTCTCTACCATTAAATTGCAATAATATGCACTAATACAGTAATAATGATGAAGTGAAATGGCTATTTGTTCATATAAGGCAAAGTATAATAATGCACATTAGTTTATATGAATATATCTATATCTATCCATATTATAAAGTGAATAGTTGTGTGGAGGCAAAAAAAAAAAAATATTCACGTTTTTATATTAGATAATTAATTTTTAATAGGTTGGCTACGGTGTTGTACGTCCATTATAACTAGTGATGCTCTTTTTGTCTTTTTTACATTGCCTTTTTGTTGGTATATGCCCGTCCTTTTTATGTGTGTTTTTGTTAGCAATATGAGATAAAAACTTTATTTTATAGGGAAATGCAATAAAAACATGCAATCATAAATAAATTTCCACAATAATTTGTTAATCGCAAAAAAGTTTCTACAAGGAAAAATATGTTACCGTTAAATCTTGATTTTATTTTATTCTTTTGCTCCTAATATATGACATAACATGTACAATTAAGTCGATACTAATTAGCAATTCCTTTATAAGCATCATCTACCCCTAGTTTTCAAAATTAATAGGAAGCGATGGAGTGAAATTATTGTTTCTTTATATTGGCTCAAACCTCTTTGCATCTATGGCCAAAAAAAGAAAAACTTTTTTTTACATCAATTTAAATAATTACTTTGTGTTAGTTTCTAACAGTATTGAATCATTTTATTTATTTTTTGCACATGTATTGTGGGTGTGTAGTTGGTTAGTATGTATATATATATATATACACATATATATATTAATGGAATAATTTTACCACATATTTATAACAAATTAGTATGGATACAGTCGTGTCCCACCAAAATTATGAGGCGACCGCAAGCTTACACTTAATACCTCTTCAAATGAATACTCAAAGTTAACAAGTATCCTACCAAAATAATAAACGTTAAAAATAATCAAAACAACTTAATCTATCCTAGATAAGTATAAACCCAAAATAAATGTCTTCGTAGAAATTAATATTGCACCATAGTAACAAATTCCGTAAATAAATTAATCTATATAGAGCTGAAAGAATGATTGGTAGCTAATGTTATAATCAATGTCTAGTTTCATTACTACGATATACTGCATAAGTTTATATATTATATAATTATAAACACGATGATTTTTCTATATTTGAATTATTATACTAGCCGTTTATTTATTAGGTAAAGGACAAAAGTCATGTGTGAGAAATAAAACCACTTATGGAACATTTTAAGCCAAGAAATCAAATTGAATCAACGGAAAAAGAAAAATAAGAAATAAGAACCATATTAAGTGACACACTTAAATTAAAATGAAAATATTATATTAAGTGACACAATTTAATGCGACAAACGAGTTATGGAGACAAAATTAATATATATATATATAGATGTTCGATCTAACTAAGTAATCACATGCGTACTATATAAGTAAACGCTACACATGGTTTCAAAAAGTGAACCAAAATTGTTACTTAAAGGGATGATTAAGTGTGAATAAGATAGAGGGGATGAATAGGTAATTTCAGTATCTCAAATATACAAATAACAGATAAGGTAGCCTTAGGAGATCTTAAGTATTTACCTTTTACAAAGTGCTATTATTTCTTTATTTTCTCTCTCTCTAAGAGTTGTAAATGAGGAAATACTGGGTATTTATAGGCTCTTGAGTATGATGGTATCTATTAGATAATTTAGGTAATTAATTGATAAGATAGAGCTTAATCAATTCATAGTTATCTTGAATGAGTTAGCTAATGGGCCTAAGACTAATAGCTTTTCTCATAGGTGCGTGAGCTTGCTTGAGAAAGGTTGGGTGTAAATAGACCAGTCTAATGATGTCTGTTCCAAGCCTACCAAGCCAAATCTTAAATTATCCTAATATATAGACCAGACTTCTTAGACCCCATCATCTAGCTCATTGAATCAAGCTTAAATAAATAATGGGCTTAACCTAATAACCAATATATCAATTTTCACCCCTTTACCTTTTGCCCTCTGACCAAAAGTCTCTTGGACACATTCAAGAGGGTTTTAGGCATTTCTAGAAATTGTTTCTTTAACTATTATATAGACAAACTTAATGTTAACTTTACTTGCTTCTTTACTTCTAATATCTGCAGAATTTATGCTTCTTTAGGATTGTTAATGAGCTAAGTATGATATGCTAGTATTCATTTTGCTAGCATCGAACACATATTTCAATACGCTTTTGTATCGCACTAATGATTTATTGCTCCCATGATATTGATTAGCATCCATCGCATAGAATTAAAATGGCTGGCTCCTCTTAGTATTTCTTCCTCATTTTACGAGTATTGATAGAAAAATAAAGTCATTGGAGCATTCATAAAAATCTAGAGCTTTGATAATATCCCATCTGGCTATGTTATATATATATCTTATTCATACTAGTAAATAGGGTAGTATAAGTCATGTCGCATTATGCAGAGGTAGCGTAGGGTGTAGGGGCAATACCTCTGCAGTACAGTACAATATATATATATATATATATACATATATATTTTCAAATCTTTCTTCTACACCTAAACAATAACAATTGATCTCATTCTAAAGAGAAATTCACTCCAATAGATTAAATCTTTAAAACCTTTGTCAAATCTTCTCTCACAATTGAATATCACCAGCAATATCTCATTATTTCCCATCACCAAATAATTAACAACAATATCTAAACTAATTAAATCTAAACCTCCAACTACGACACTTATCTTCTTAACTCAACCATCATTAAATTCCATAAATGAATCTTAAATTCAAATCTGTAAAATCTATTATCACTAGATTATTTCCACAGGTGTTATGAAGGACAAAATTCCAAAGTCTACCACTAAAGCAAATAGTAACCTCATTGACCTTATGTTGGGGACAAATTTCAAGTATGCAGAGTTCTAGCATTTTATTTACTTTCATGTAAGAGATATGTTTGAGGTTGAGTCAGCTTCACTACCATTTTGCTCGAGCCTGGAGCAGAGAAGATGTTTGTCGAAGATAGGCAACCTTCTAAAGATATTCTATGCACCAAAATCTTCAGGAATAATATATTCCTTAAATGTGTATATATATATATATATATTTATCTATTTATTTATTTTCTTCTAAATCTTCCTCCTGTAACCAAGTTCATTTCTATGATTCTATTTTACATCAAATCAAGTATATCTTCAATAGATATTTAATCAAATCAATTAAATTTTATTTCTATATCTTCAATCTTTATTTTAATCCTTTAAGTCCAATCTTCATAACTTTAGCATATCAGCTATATAGTTGCTCCTTGACCTTTTTATTCCACATTCGAGTTGTTTGCCTCTAGTCATCTTCATATATTTAGAGAAGAGAAAAACATTGAATCATTCATTGAGTTCATCCTTCACTACTAGACATAAACTCTTTAATAAAGAACAAAGTGCTACATCAAAAAAGAGTAGCCAAGTTTGTATACCATCTTCAGCAAGTGTCGTCTTTATCTTTTAGATTGATATCATAATATATTTTAGCCAATAGATGGATAATTTCTTTTGATCGGAGCACCCTTTATTTTTGAAGTGCCCTCACTCCATATCCCTTTTGAACTTATTTCATATACTATCAACATAACTCTTGAATCTATGAGATAACAACTAAAATACAAATCTCATCGTTATCCCTTTGACAGGATCATGTAGACTATACACATATTTATGTAGCACCAATTTTTCTCATCAAAACTTAACTTGGTTACTCATGTATGTATATATAAGTGATTTGTTCTAATTCTTTTCTAGTTGTTTACTTCGATACTTACCTTTCTTGTTCTTCTATTAATGGTAGCAAACTCTGGAATTTTTTTTTTTTTTTTTTTTGCATCCAAAATAATTCAATGGAAAGTCTTTGAGTCATCGGTATTTACTAATCTGCATGCCACCCTCCTATGATTGAGATTTTTCATTATTATTATTATTTTTTAAAAATTGCATCAAGATTGAGAATCTTTTTTCATTTCTTTTTTTTTTTTCAATTCGCTGCAACCCTTTGTTTGTAAAACCCAACAAAATTGAGCACAATAATAACGCTGAAAGTCTTCTTTTCTTATGATAGCAGTAAACTTTCAACCCTTATTTACGCTTGAATTTTCCTTGGCTTGTGCTCAACAACCTTCAAATTGTAAGGTATTTTATTTCAAACTCTTAACTTGTGGATTTCCTTATTCTTTGTTATTATTATTTAATTCTTGTGAGACAAAGGACTTCTATCATTCATTCACGTTTTCCATGAACTCCATATCTCATGTTGAAGTGTTAGCACATCCATCAATTTCCTTATCTTGGTTTTAATTTATTAAGTGCACCCTTATATTGTACTAAGCAATTCTAGCTAACTAGCTTGTAGACAATGCATGCTTGTGATTCAAATCTCTCTAGAGCTTTCTTTCTCTTCTTCTTCTTTTTATTTTTATTTTATTTTTTTTGGACCTCTTTATTTTTGAATTAGGAACCTGATCTACATCCTATGTGCTTCCTATTGTAGATCATAGACATACTTTTTTCTTCTTTTTGTCGAGTATTTAAGGAATGTCTTTTCCATTTCCATTTTTTTTTAACCATCTTAAGCTAAGTGTTTATGTAATGAATATTTTTTTTCACCAGCTTACCATGTACTGTGTCATAAATTTTATCCTCTTTCTATTAAGATGACCTACTGTCCTAATGGCATCATGTGATGCCTTATTAACATCCAGGCTTTTGAAATTTTCACATTCAATGAACTTCACACTTGTAATTTATAGAAAATGCTTTTAAAATAGTTCTAGATCAACCACCTTGCAATCAATTGAGTTTTTTTTTATTTAATTTGGAGAATTTATTGATTTTGTACTATAATAGGAAAAGAGATGAAGACCAATCCAAGTCGAATTATAGAGGTAGTGAAGCTGAAGGACTTACTAGTACATTAAGATAAATGTCCATCACCAATCCTATGTCCTCGATATAAGTAGTTGGACAAGATGATTTCTAAAGACACATTCTAAGACAAAGCTAAACATTGAGACACCTACACAACACCTCACACTGGTGATGTTCTCTAGTTTATCAAGTACGAGTCTCATATTGATTTCAGAGATACCATCAAGAGAGACTAGGTGTTACACTTCATAAACGGGATGAGAGAGCTACCTCTCTCTAGTACCCAATTCACATTCCTAAAGGAGCCTCCCTTTAGATGGGATGATTGGGTAACATACATTAGAGAGAAGCCGAAGTATATGACTGTTCTAAAGAAGGCTAAAGTCCTTTATGCTATTGCCACTTTTGCTTAATTATGGTTCTCATAAACGAATGGAACACAATTAAGTGGAATGGAAGTATGGTGGGCAATCATCAAGTGTTAGAGTATTTAAACCCGTACGCTTATAACTTTGTGTGGGGAGATAACTCCAACGTTAGAAGATGTAGCTATGCTATTAAATCTTCGCAGCTTTGGAAAAACTGACCTTGTTTCCATAATAAATACTCATAAAGAGCACAACTTTCAAGCATCCTTGATGGGTGCTTTGTAAGCTACTCTCATTAAGACAAAGAAGCCATGTTTTGCTTCTTGACTCGCATACTTCTTCAAGGAGTGAAGGAAGGATAGGCCTTAGGTTTCAGGCCTTGGTTGTGAGAAAGAGTCAGTATCTTCATATCCTCTTCCTTCCTCTCTATTTTTTTTTCCTTTTAATTCAAGTGTTATAGTTATGTCTTTTACTCATAAGTTCTTAGTCTCGTCTTTGCAGGCATGAACTTTTCACTTTCATTGTGTTTTGGCTTTCCTTATTTGTATTCCTCATAGGGCCTAAGGAAGGCATTAGTTGACAACTTTTCCTCTTGGCCATATGCATGGCTTAGGGTGAGTGATTCACTTTAGGTCCCTTCTACTTAAGTTCACTTTATTGGTGCTTGGACCTATATCACCATGCTTCTATACATTGGAAAGGTTGATATGTGATCATTTCACATATAGACCTAGTGTTCCTTTGACTTTTCTTTCTTAAGTGGTTTCAAAGACATTTTCTCCTCCAGCTACACAAGACCAACCTAAGCTTGCTCTTCTTAGAGCATGGGCTTAAGTTAATGGATCGATTGATTAGTTGCTGCTATAGCTCATTGACATTGAGGGTCAATTCACATTCCATCCTTATGTTGAGTAAATTGTAGGATATGAAGATAGCAGTGGACTTTATCCTCCTAGCTCAAAAGGTGAGGTTACCTTAGTGGAAAAGTGAGAAAATATCCTTGATTCTCAAGCTAGGTTCCTCTTATGGTGTATTTTAGGGAGCTTGCCTTCCTTTCTTGACAATAAAGAATCAACTAGTTGCTTTTTAGAGTGAAGAGTCATGGTGTACTCTTTCCATCGGGTTATGCATCAACTTAGTTTTGATCAAGGGGTGCTTTGCCTGATTATTGCTACTAAGAGTTTTGAATCTTACTACCAATCACTATGTCTAAAAAACTTTAGGAAGATTCACCTTGGAATGTGATAACTATTCTTTCCTTCTATTGGTCGCTCTAGGTTTGCTTCCCATAGATGGCTGATACATTGGACGAATTGCCTGGATGCATTCCGAGCTTTTGCCTTTTCATCAGTAGGTGATACACTTCATCCGCTTAGTATGTATCATTATGAATTTTTCCTTCAACTCCCAAGACCTAAGTCTCAAGATAGTAGAGATGCATGCGGAATGTCCTAATGGGATAATATGGGTGAAACCTTCTTTAAAGCCTAAGAATAGCCATCTATTGCCTCCACTAGTGGATTCAAGACAAACCAAGCGAGCATTTATTTAGGAGGTAAATTTATTAGATGCATCATGCTATTTTTATATGTATAATAATAATTTTTTTTATTCATGCCTATAACTTTGTTTCTTTGCTCTTGTAGGTTAAGATGGGCTTTCCTATTGCAATTAGTGATAAGGACAATGCTGTTGACTTGAGTTTTGGGGTTTGTTTAGACACTTTCACTACACCAGTAGTGGCTTTAGATAAGGACAATGATGATGAGGACTTGGTAGAATATGGTGAATCTCTAGTTTAATATGGAGATGCTGATGATGGTAGTGGCATTGAAGAGTTGATTGATTCTTCGGAAGCAAAAGACATTATTTTGTCAATCAATGAAACAGGTTGATAAGAGATCGAATCTCTAATGCTAAGATGAAAAGGAATCAAAGGATTGATCTAGAAAGAAACAACAACAGATCTGGAAATGAATAGTAATAGGTATTTAAAGGAAAATGGTAAGGAAGAACGAGAAAGGTTTTGATAGTGAATATGGATGGATCTAACTTACTAAGATACAAACACAATCAGGGGTTTGAGCTTAAAATAGAATTCGATACAACTCACGGACACTAAATGTTGCTCGGGGTTTCAAATGAAGGTTAGATGCAACTTACTAATTGGCTCAAATGAAAGAGTCAACACAATCTAAGAATAGGATTGATAAGAACGGGGGGACGATTAAAGAGTCTAATCAAGCTCGATAATCTGACAAATGCTAACTCAAGTATAGCTTTGCTCGAAAGAGGAAAGTTTCACTTTATATATCTATTTGTCTATATATGTCTATATATCTCTCTATATTAGTACAAATGTTGTTATTTATAGTAAGTCTTAAACCTTAGTTGCAAAATTGTAAATAAAGTACAAGGCCTTAAATCCTAAAGAATCAGGCCCATAAATAAAGTAAAGGGAAAAAATGTATAAGAATACAAAACTATGCATTGTATAGAACTCGACATATAGTCACTTGACATGTAGTCACTCGGTATATCCTAGGAGGAGTAGTATTCGAACCCGGCGTGGTCAGTAGTTGGATGTATGGGTTTAGGAGGGGGTCCCTAACGTCTCATGTGGCTTGGCCGAGACACTAGAGAGGTCGGCGCATAATTGCCGAGTTTTAGAACTAGTCAGCACTAGTCTTTTGGGGTCGTGCCGAGTGGTTTTTTAGTCTCGAGTACTTGGCTTTATGTTTTCCTGGCTTCTTAGTTGACGACAGATTTGATGCTGAGTGTTTATTTTCCTTCCCCTCATCCTTCTATCTGTAACTTGGCCTTGGCAAGCATTGATAGGCCTTGACTTGGATATGGTCAGTAGTTGATTCCCATCATAGGTAATGGTGATACTTATGCAAAGGCAATACTACGCTTAAGGACTCATGAAAGTAAATGTATGCAACATCTATTGATGTCTCTCTACCCATAGTTGCTAACTTTTCTCATAGAGACATGGTAGCAACTCTAGAAGCCATCTTAGAGGAGATAGTGTCTTTTCATGGATTTGATGTTTGTTCTCATCTATGGGAACCACTAGAGAGACTTTATGCTTTGAACTAAGAATTCTAGAATGAATCTCCAATGTTAGGGATAGAGTTTGTTAATACCATAGTTAAAATGTTGCAAGAAGCTTCATTATTGCTTGAGAAGTCTTAGAGATCTCTACCAGATGATAGGCTATAACAACTGATTAGCTGTGTTGAAGGTACTCATCTTCTAAAATTTAAGGTTGATAACTTAGAGCCTATTGCTACCAAAGTTAGGAGATTACTGAGTTATTGTGCTACTATATGAAGCCAAGGTGAGCTAGTGGTAAGGATTGAAGCCTTATAAAGTGCTATTGAGGAGATAGCTTGTAAAGCAAAAGATTTATTAGTTGATCTGGACCTGGAGTCCATAGTAGGTTTAGATTGCCACCCTTAGCGATAGTTTAGCTATATTCATTTGGTTTGCTTATGTTCATTCTTCCTTTTTTTTTTCAGTATTTGAGTTATTTTCACCACTTTGTAATAAAAGTTGGAGATTAAATGAAATTTGATTGCTTTCCTCCTATCCTTCTCTTCTTTATTTATTTCAATTGCTTGCTTGTATCAAATAATAAGGCTTCTTAGCTTAGAGGTAGTTTATGCCATTGAAACCTATGGGGGTCATTATTCGCTTGTAGACACCCCATATTTGCTCCCTTTTATTTTCAAAATTTTTAGGATAGGATAAAGAGTCTTAATTCAAGAAAAATAAAAAAAGAAAAGAAAAGAAAAGAAACTTAGGAAAACTACAAAAAATAAAAAAAATCTAGAAAAACCACTAAAAGTAAAAAATTCAGGAAATTTAAATAAGTTTTTAGTAAGTTTTAGATGTTAATTAAGAAAAGCCATTGGGCTTAAGCTTAGATTTAAATCTAACCCAAGCTAACCTTGTCCACATTTATAATTTAATTGCACATATGAATAAAGAAAAAGCCAACGACTTGATGGATAAGCATTTGGATATTGTATTGGGTTCTACTTGAGATCTTAGGTTTTGAACCTCACAAAAGGCACAAAAATGCCTTTTGTTCTTTTTACCACAAAATATAGACAATACATCGCCACGTGTCAGGAGTTCACTATGCCACGTATCAAGAGTTCACTATGCCACGTACAAGAGTTCACTATGATATAAGTCTTGATATGTGGCGCCAGTTGATTAGGCAACAATTGATGCAGTGTTACGTGGAATGATATGTTAGTTGCCCTTTACTAGGTTAGTTGCTACCTTTCATGACATGATACATATCATATGGCCATGGATGATATAGTTGACATGGTGCCACGTCAGCACTTTCCTTCTCTTTCTCCCCTCTTTCCCATTCTTTCCTTCATTTTCCCTTGCAAGAATAGCTTAGGGTGCCATGTTTGAAGTCATTTTATGATCTCTTTTCTTCATAATTTCATCAAATAAATGATGAAATTGTAAAAAACGCATGGGACATTACGCATTTGACCCAATATTGAGTCTTAGTACATTCATTTGCTTATTGAATTTGGTGCTCTAAAATCGAAAAAAACTCGTTTTTACTTGAAACCAACTTCCTTGATTCAAGCTTTTGAAATGTATTATGAAGCTTCCTTCTAATCTTTTTGGCAAAAACAAACATTAAGGATGCGATGTTAACTAGCATTTAACCTATGAATTCAATTTTCTTCAAAATTGAAGCTTGACAGAGCTCTATGGCCATGGCTAATGTGGCTATTAATTAACTTGCCAAGTTCGATTTGAGCTTAGCATATAGAAATATGGCTTCCTAAAGCTTTTCCAAGCACAAAAAACAATCACTTCATCTCTCTCTCATAATCTCTCTGTGGCTCTCTCTCTCTCTTGACCTTTGTCTCTCTTTATTTCTCTTCGAGTTAAGTTTGAACAACCCCACCACCATAACTAAACTCCCCATAGCCTAAGCTTTCAAACCATACCCTTCATGACCCTTACTATACCCTATAACTGCCTCCAGTAAACCTTAAATCACTACACTCTCTCCACTTCGAACTACTACATTGGGTGCTTCTCCATTTGCGTCACCACTATGGCTGCACTTGTAGCATCCCCAAGCTTAAAACCTGACCTTCCCTTCCCTTCTAGCAGCTACCACCAATGCAATGCCTAACTACCAACGAACTATTACTTTTAGCTCCCTTCCTCACCCCCTCCCCCCCTAAATCCTAATCTAAAGTATGTAAAAATAAAATTCTCCACATAAAATCCTCCTTAGAATCACCTCCATCAGATCACCTACCCTTCGCCTTCTCTCCCCTTATGCAACCTTGATCTATGTACGAACCAGACTCGATCGATTGAAGACCGACTCCAACTCTAACTCGTATGTCCAGACTAAGTCTGTTTTTTTTTTTTTTTTGTTCAGTTCTTATATTTATTTATGTAAATCTTTATGTAATTGTAATCAAAAAGAAAGAAAAGAAAAGGAAGTAAAAGAAAAGAAAAAGGAAAAAGGGGTTTTATTTTTTCGGTTAATGCTTAAATAAAGTAGATAGAATAAAATAATGAAAATAATATTAAAAATAATAAATAATAATGATAGAAAAAAAGTGTTTATAACTTAGAAAATCTAATTTTTCAAATAAATAAAAAATAAACCAACTTGTTTTCCAAATTAGGGCATTTTAGAATTTTCAGAAAATAAACAAACTAAATTTAGGGCCCTTTAGAAATTTTCCTTTTAAATAAACTGAATCAAATAAAAAATATAAACCTAATCGTTTTCTCAAAGTAAAAACAATCGATACACTAAAATTTTACAAAAAAGAATTATGTATGTTTGATCTTGAATAGTTAATACATAAGCACCTCCAAGGTGACATAAAAAATGAAATAACCTATTTTTCCACTTTGGTTTAACTTGTTCAATTTGTTAACCAATGATTAAATTTTGTTCTTTTAGGATAGTTATTGAAAGGTGATTTTAAGAGATTAAACCAAAAATTTGAAGGTTGATGGTACTCGTAAGGGTTTAAAAAAGCTTAACCCTCGGACTTGTTTTCTAGTTCTCAAAACCATTTATAAATTTGGTTTTATCAAACAGACTAATAGCTAAATGATAACTAATCTACTTATTTGGTTATGATTTAACTTGTTTTCTTGATTCTGGTGGAGTAGTGACTTCAAAAAATTTTCAAAATATGTTTAAAAAACTAGTTTTCTTTAAGTCTTAGTTGATGATTAGTATTAAACAAGTGGGATTATAAAAAAAAATCGGGAAAAAATTAGGCTCGACAACTTAGCGACTCCATTAGGGATGTTAAGAGGGTTAGCCATTTAACTTTCCAAATTTAGAATTAATCTCAAAAAAATCAGCTTATAGATTGTAATTTATTTATTTGTTCATTATTATTATTGGTCCATACTTATACTAACATTTTTGCAAGGTTAACCTTATTTACTTTATGTATCACAACTGTATGGTAGAAAAGGTTAAACTACACTGGGTGGAGGGGTTACGACGGAGACCCATTGTAAGATGGGAATGTAAAGATATAATAGCTAAGAGTTTCCTTGATTTTCCCCACAATTTTAACATATTGTAAACATAGAATTGTTGTAAATAGCTCTTGTTTACTGTAAATAACGATCTTTCAATCTTATAACATGTTTTTTCTTTGTAATTTAGCTTGAGAAATGGCTTGTTTATCTAACTCCATCCACTTTAGAGAAAAGTATGTTGACAAGCCTATCAACCCTAAGCCCATTTTGGACCAGTGGCTTCAATAATTCAATCCAAGGGAATAGGAGATCATCATTAACAAGATTAGGCCCATTCTATTACTTCCTAGGGTGAAGATTGAGATAAATCTAATCAAGGCCCTAACTAACTTTTGGGAACCCGAAGAAGTGGCTTTTCGAGTTAGACCTCACTTGATTAGTCTAACACTTGAAGAATATACTTAACTACTTTAAGCCCCTTCCTTAGAAGATATATACACTTCAAATTTTAAAGTTGACCTAATAAACACATTTTCGAGACTCCTTAGGATTAGAAAAGCTAAAGTAAGTAAGGTCCTCAAAAGTTGTAATGGAAATTGCATCAAATTAGAAGACCTAAAAACCTAGTTCACCATTAAGCCTAAATCTAACAAATAGGGCATCTTTTATGGCAATCGTAAAGACTAGGGATAGAACTAAGTGAAGGCTTTTATCCTAGCTGCATTTACGACTCTCTTATTATCTAATGGAAAGTTTCTCATCCATTTTAGGGTTGTTGAATTAGTGGGTCAATTCCTTGAAAGGAAATCATACGTCCTGGCCCTCCTCGCGGAACAAATTAGAAGACTTAATATATTAAAAGAGAAAAACAATGGCATACTAAAGACTAGCATGACATTACTAATAGTCTGGTTTGTGAGTTACATGAAGTGTTATGGGCTTGATCTAATCCGAAGAGAATTTTCCTATAGTATTGATTTGATCAATTCTTTTGTCGATAAGGTCCATTTCTCAAAAGAAAAATCCACTTACTGCTTGGAGGAAGTGCAGCAAAATTCCCAAATTGCTGATATCTTATGAATAGCAAGATGGAGCAACTTTAGGAGGGTAATCTTAGTTTATAAAAACTACCAAGAAAAATCCTTAATCAAGATGAAATTATGTACAGGTTATTATCCTAACAATATGATTAGACAGTTCGGTAGAATTCAAGATATAGTCTACAGGCCCCCATTGGATATTATGACCTTGGATTATGAGGAGCTCTAGATTTCACTACCACAAAAGACGTCCAAACTTCGAGTGATCAAGTAGTTATGGGAAAAAAGCATCATTAGCCCTAATATCGATAAAGTGGACAAGCATAGGGTCACTAAAGAATATTTCTATGATTAACTTCATAAGTTAGGAGAGATCTAGTATTAAGGATCAAAGGTTACAAAACCTGCTCTAGCTTAACCAAACTCTGAAATCAAGACCTATATGGAATAAGTGTAAGCCCATGTAGAAGTTATCTATGGCATATGGGAAGACCTTTTTTGGGAATCTAAACTTCTCGAGCTTTAGAGTACTAATTGAGGATGACCCATAAAAGACTTAAAGAACTTAAAGAAACAAAAGAGCCCAGCCTAAGAAAGAGGAAAGAAGCACTAGCAGGGTCCAGTAAGAAAGGAACATCGGCTAAGCGCTAGAAGAATGTCTAGAAATAAGAGTACTTTACTTTTCCTTTTTTTTTTAACAATGTATTTCCTTATTTTCAAATCGTGTAAAAGGGAGCTCCAAAAGTTGCAAAATAATATAAATTACGATCTTGTTGGTTATTGGTTAGTTTTGTTTCTCTACATCCATGTGCTATACATCTTTACATTCTTGTACATTTATTTATTTATTTGTTTCTCATTCATATCATTCCTTTAAAATACTTATGTACTAACTTGTTGAGGGGTAATCTTGAATCAAGTTGCAAGGATAGCTCTAAATGCCAAACCTTCTAGAGAAGTCTTTTTCGAACCAGCTCTCAAACTAAGATGACCAGCCGAGGAAATGACAACGTCAACAACAAAAATGACAACAACAACAACAACGTGAACTTAGAAGTGATTGATCTTACCAAATTGAGGTTCAGCTCCTTAGAATGAACAGTGGGAAAGATTGTAGATTAGTTGAGCTTCCTTGCCGACAGCATCGCCTTACTTAAGTCCACAACACCATCGAATGAAGAAAGCTCCTAGGCCCAATATGGAAAGAATGCTAAAGCCCTACCTTTTGAAGTTAAAGAAGTTTATCTTAAAGTTAACTAGGCCTTTGAATCTTTTGAGATAGAAGGGGTCTATTCGAAGGTTAACTTGATTTTTGAACCAAACACTTATTCATTCCTAGTCAACCTAAAGCCAAAAGTTGACTAAGACTGGTTGGAAGAATTAGAAAGGTGGTTGACCTAGTAGATCACTGAAAAAATGAAAATGCTCAAAGGTTATGATGGTTTTGAGCAAGTTGGTATTATAAACTTCTTAGCTTATGACTATGAGAGTTTCCTTGAAAATTCAAGGTACCTGATTTTAAGAAGTACAATTGCACTGGTTGCACTAAACTATACACCAAATTGTATGTACGAAAGATAGGTAAGTACATATAATATGACTAGCATATGGTGCAAACTTTTTAGGACAGCCTAATAGGCCTTGCTTTGACTCGGTACGCCCAATTGGATCTAAGTCAAGTAAATACATGGGAGAAACTAGCTAAGGTGTTCTATGAGCAAAACAAATTTAATGTTGAAGTAGTATTAACCACAATGGACTTGGTTACCCTGTAAAATAGGAACATTGAATTGTTCAAGGAATATGCTTAGAGGTGGAGATCCTTAGTTGCAAGGGTACCTACCCCCATAATCGAGAAAGAACTAACATTAGCTATAAGGGTACCTACCCCTATAACCGATAAAGAACTAACATTAGCTATAAGGGTACCTACTCGTTTTGGTAGAATTTATGACTTAAAAGAAGACTTAAAAAAGAAAAATGTGTTGGAAAGGCTAAGCAACGAACCAACTAAATGTAAGGAAGGATTGTTAGCCTTTACTAAATTGATTAAATCAAGTGAGTACAAAATAATGGATCAGCTCACTAAAACTCTAGCACATATATCACTCATGGGTTTGTTGATGGAATTGGAATTGCATTGGGAAGCTCTATTCAAAACATTGAGGGAGGTTAAAATCCCTCATCAAATACCAGTCGAAAAGATGGGGTTTGTTACCAACTTTATCCTTACCATAGATCAAATTTCTTTCTCCACTAAGGAATTAGGTGAAGAAGGTAATCAACATACTATGCCCTTATTCATAATAGTAAGGGTAAACAACATCATTACGGCCAAAGTCCTCATTGAAAATTGGTCATCACTAAATGTTGACCCTCTCACCATGCTAAATCTATTGGGCATCGATGCAATAGCAATAAGCCGAGTTCAACAACATTTAAGGCTTTTGATGGATACAAAAGGGAAATTATTGGGGAGATCGACTTATTGATTGATATTGGCCCACAGACTTTCAACATCCGATTCCAGGTCCTAGACATCCTATAGACCTTCAACCTGTTATTGGGAAGACCTTGGATATATTCAGTAGGGGCCATACCTTCAAGCTTGCATCAAAAGGTTAAGTTTATCTTAAATGGCTAGGTCATAACGATGTTGGGTGATTAGGATTACAAAATATATAAAGAAACAACCATACCTTACATTGGCATTAAGGAGCAGGAGGACTTTAGGCTCTAAATGTTTGAAAGAGTATACATGATTACTAGCCAGAGGAAAAGTGAGAGGTCAAAATTCAAAGAAGGCCAGTTTGGTACCTATGGGCTCAGTTACATCTTAACTCTAATGGATGAGTTGCAAAATATGCAAGTAAGGAGCAAGAGAGGTGATAAGTTATATCACACCCCGATGACCTTTCCATTGTTGATAGAGATATTCATCCGTGTTGATGTTCATACCTTAGAACTTGCTAAAGAGGACATCCTCAACAAGAATCAAATGATGGGCCCATCTAGCAAGCTCTAGCACTTGAATAATTGGTTCTCCATCTCTATGAATAGCAATAAGTCTTCTTAATGGTATTTTATTGAGTTTTGTAATAATTACCTTTGTTCTATAATACTATACTTACAAATTTTTTTAATAAAAATCAGTCTTCATTCTCTTTACTCCTTCTTTACTCACACTCTTTTCTTTACATACTTTTAGCCCAGATCTAATGCTTTGAATAAAAGCCAGGAATACCTTGCTTAGATAGGTGATCAAAATATTGATATCACTTTAGCCCTATTAGGTTAGTTGTTGGGAGTGATGTCAATAACCAAAATAATGTATAAGAGGGTTGGCAAAGACATGAAATGAGTATAATTTCCATTAATGAGCCAACTGAGATAGTTAATGTTAAGACTAATGAAAACCCTAAAGTATTGAAGATTAAAGGGAACTTGAAAGAGGAACAGAAGGCAGAAATGACCGTACTACTATTTGAGTAACAAGATGTGTTTATATGGTCTTATAAAGATATGATTAGGTTATATCCATCAATTGTAGTCTATTTATTACCCATATGAGAAGATATCAAACCTAAGAAGTAGAAGCTAAGGAGATTCTGACTAGATATCTTATTGAAAATTAAAGAAGTAAAAAAGTTATTGGAGGTTGGCTTCATCGAAGTATCTGATTATCCTGAATATGTAGCCAAGATTGTTTTAGTAATGAAGAAGAGTGGAAAAGTTAGAGTATGTATAGATTTTCGAGACCTCAACTAGACAACTCTTAAAGGTAATTTCCCTTTTCCCCATATTAACATCTTGTTGGAAAATATGGCCAGGAACCATCTCTTCTCCTTTATGGCTAGATTCTCTGGATATAGTCAAATTCAAATATCTGAAGAAGATAAAGATAAGACAACATTCATTCTAACTTAGGGCACATTTTGATATAAAGTAATACCTTTCGAACTAAAAAAATGCTGGGGCAACTTACCATAAAGCCATGGTAGTATTCTTTCATGACATGATGCACAAAAAAGTTGAAGTATATATTGACGATATGATTGCAAAGTCTAAGGAAGGAGAAAATCATGTAAATAACTTAAGGAGATTGTTTGATAGGTTGAGGAAATTCTAATTGAAGTTGAACTTAGAGAAATGCACCTTTAGAGTAACTTTAGGAAAATTATTGGTCTTCATAATTTGCCAAAAGGGCATTGAAGTGGACCATGATAAAGTCAAAGTGTAGTCAACTTACCCCTTCCATGCACACTTAAAGAAATTAGAGGCTTATTGGGTCACTTAAATGACATAGCTTGATTCATATCTCAACTTATAGATAAATGCTGTCCCTTATTTAAGTTATTGAAAAAGAATGCTAAGATAAGACAAATAATACGAGCAAGTTTTCATAGATAAATGCTTGGTCAAAAGGGTGAGGAAGGAAATAAGCGGGCCATATACTACTTGAGTAAGAAGTTTACTAAAGGGGAACAAAAGTATTTAGAAATTGAAAGAACATGCTGTGCTTTGGTTTAGGTATTGTGTCGGTTTAGACAATACATGCTCTATTATTAAGTTGAGTTGCTGACATAGTATGATCCCTTAAAGTATTTGGCAAATAAATTGACCTTAATTGGTAGAATCTCAAAGTGGTAAATGTTACTATTAAAGTTCGACATTACGTATGTGAACTGGAATTCAGTGAAGGGGCAAGCTCTAGTAGATCAGTTAGTAGAAGATCCTTTTGATGATACCCCCTAAGAGGTACAAGTCAAATTCCTCGATGGAGATATGTTAGTAGCTGAAGGAAGTTCTGATGAAGAAAAAGGTGATGAACTATTGAAGTAGAGGACGTTCTTTAATAGAGCTTCTAACTTGTCTAGGTATGGAATTGGGACAATAATAATACCCTTTGAAGGCATGTGGTTCCTTGTAGTTGTAAGGCTTGTTTTCTCATACATCAATAATAATGTTGACTACGAAGCATGCATCATAGGACTCAAAATGGCCCTAGATAAAGATATTCAAGAATTAGAAGTGTATGGGGATTCTTCGCTCATTATCAGCTAAGCTTGGGGAGAATACATGACAAAGGATCCTTAACTAGTACCTTATCACTGGCACTTGATTGAATTAATGGAGAAATTCAAAGAAATTACTTTCACTTACGTATTGAGGATACATAATCAATTCACTGACGCATAAGCCACTCTAGCATCTATGGTCCAAATATCTGGTGGAGTTGAAATTCAGCTACTTACTAGTGAAATTGAAGAAAAGCTTGCCTTCTATCTAGCAATTGAAGGTACAAATGGCAAAAAGTTGTTGTATCATGATATTAAAATGTTCCTACAACAAGGCATGTACCTTGAAGAGGTTGAGAAAAAGGACAGAAGGACGATTCAGAAATTGGCTACCCAATTCTTATTAAGCGAATCTACCTTATTCTAGCAATCTTTTGACGGTATACTTCTAAGGTGTATAAATAACAAAGAGGCTAAGGTTTTGATGAGCAAAGTGAATAAGGGAGTATGTGACTCCTACACTAATGGTTATATGCTAGCTAAGAAAATTATGAGGCTGGGTTATTACTAGTTAACAATGGAAGGCGATTACATCAAGCATGTAAGTCATTGTTACTTATGCTAGATTTATGTAAAAAAGAAAAAATAAATGCCTTACCTCAAGAGTTGCACGTACTTGTTACGCCATGGCCATTTTCAATGTGGGGGCATAGACATCATTGGCTCGATCACTCCAAAGGCATTCAATGGGCATCGTTTCATACTAGTTACCATCATTACTTCAATAAGTGGGTTAAGACTTCATCTTATTCAAATGTTACTAAGGGGATAGTAGTCAAGTTCATTAAGGGAGCTATCTTAGCTCGATACGAGGGCTTCAAAAACAATCATCATCAACAACGACACAAATCTCAACAATAAGCTTATGTTAGAGTTATACTAACAATTCAGGATCATCCATAGGAATTCTACCCCTTATCTACCCTAAATGAATGGAGTCGTTGAAGTAGCCAATAAAAATCTCAAAGAATAATTGAAAGGATGGTTATTACATACAAAGATTGGCATGAAATGTTACCGTTCACACTCATGGCCTATTGAGCCTCTATTAGAACATCAATCAAGGCAACACTCTAATCCTTAGTGTATGGTATGTGGCAATATTACCAGTGGAAGTTAAGATCCTAACCCTCAGAATACTATTTGAAACTCAGTTGGATGGGGCCAATTGGGTAAAGAAACTCATTAATTAGCTGAATTTGATTTATGACAGAAGATTGATAACCTTGTGTCATAATTAGTATTACCAACAAAGAATGGTTTGAGCTTTTAACAAAAATGTATGTCTCCAAAACTTCAAAGAAGATGATATGGTGTTAAGGAAATCTCTTCCCAATGCACAAGACTCCAGAGGAAAGTTTGCTCCCAATTACGGAGGCCCTTACATGGTGAAACAAGTGTTACCGATAGGGGCTTTAATTTTGTCCTAGATGGATGGTCCAGAATTGAGAGACCTTATAAATGTTAACTCTATAAAGTTATACTACCCTTAAAAATCAATGGAAATTTTTGCTTAAAACACAAATATGCAATTGTCTTAAATGATGTTGTGGTCTAATTTTCATCCTTTATAAGCAAAGTTAGTATTCTTGGCAGTTGTCGACGTTGGAATCATCATCATCCCTTTTTCCCGCTCTATCAAAAGGTCTAATTCCCTTACTCCATTGAATCCCCATACACTGAAAACACAAGAGAAATTGAAAAGTGAGATATAGAACATTAGTAATTGATAAAACATTTTAAAATACTTTATTACGGATTGGTCCCCTTTGATGGGGAGTTTTATTGTCTATTTTCAGGGAAAGGTGAACAATTACCCCATGGTAGATATTTACTAGTCAAGGACAAGGGTTTTAGTTCATAAAAGTTCTAAAAAGACAACCAATTGATGGACAAAAATAGTGGATAGCATTTGGTATTGGGTTGATTTCTTTAACTTCTCTATAAGGCCAGTGAAGTCTTAGAGGCTCTATACCGAGATTAGTAGGGTTGACAACCAAAGATCAAAAATTGAATTCATTTCGAAGAATGAGTTAGTTGGTTTTGATAAGACTTTTCAAAGAAAAGTTTGATAGTTTGGGTGCCATTGGCAAGACCAGGTAAATACTTCTATATGATGTTGGCATATTGATTTTTGGACATTGCATTTGCATTTAGATTGTATCTCCTTGGATGGTAACTAGTATTTACAATTCTTTCTCCTAACAATCTTTTGGATAGAGTTTTCAGCAAGCCCATAAGACACTTCCTTTCATCACCAATTCCTTTTAGTGAGCCTATAAGGTGCTTCTTCTAAGTCAATTTAGGGTTGTTCGTTCCTTGGAGATGTTCTTGCCTAGGTTAGTGAGCTTAAAAGAGCATGACCAAGTTTTCAAAATTGATTCCAATTTAGGGTTGCTAGTCTTCTAGAGACGCTCTTACTTAGGTTAGTGAGCTTAGAAGAACACAACTACGTATTCCAAATCAATTCTAGTTTAGGGCTATTAGTCCCCTAGAGACGCTCATGCCTATGTTAGTAAGCTTAGGAGAGCACGATTAGATTTCCCAAATTGATTCTAGTTTAGGGCTGTTAATCCCCTATAGACGTTTCCACCTAAGTCAATGATTGTAGAAGAGCACAACCAGATTTTCCGAATCGATTCCAGTTTGAGGCTATTAGTCCCTTAAAGACGTTTTTACTTAAGTTAGTGAGCTCAGAAGAGCACGACTAGGTTTTCCAAATCGATTCTAGTTTAGGGTTGCTAGTCCCCTAGAGATATTCTCACTTAGGTTAGTCAACTCAAAAGGGCACGAGCAATTTTTAAACCGATCTTTCTAGCAAGCTCCTAGGATGCTAGACCTTTCTAAACTCACTTAACTAGTTCTTAGAGTGCTTTCTTTCTCTTTTACCCTTTACCATTCATCGGATCCTTAGTGGATCAAACCTATGTTAACTAACTAGTTATAGTGCTTCTTAGGACAAATTTCACTCTTGGGGCAAAAATAGTGCCTATTCTGTGTTAATGGCAAAATTTTATCCAAACTTCACCATAAAGAAGGGCATCTCCCCTTTTATTTTCAAAATTTTTAGGATAGGATAAAAGGTCTTAGTTTAGGAAAAATACCTAAAAAGAAGAAGAAGAAGAAGAAACTTAGAAAAACTAAAAAAAAAATACAAAAAATAAAAAAAATTATAGAAAAACTACAAAAGTAGGAAATTTAAATAATTTTTTAAAAAGTTTTAGGTGTTAATAAAGGAAGGCCATTGAACTTAGGTTTAGATTTAAATCTAGCTCAAGCTGACCTTATCCAATTGTGAACAAGGCATAGGTCAATGGCATAACGGATAAGCACTTGGATATGGCATTGAGTTTAGCTTAAGATCTTGAGTTCAAACCTCACCAAAGCCATAAAAATGCCTTTTTTTCTTTTTTACCATAAAAGACACACAATACGTCACTACGTATTAAAGGCTCACTATGCCATGTATCTGACACGTAGCATTAGTTGATTGGGTAGCAATTGATGTGGCACCACGTGGTATGACACATCAATTGCCCTTTGCTAGGTCAGCTGCAATATGTCATAGTAGGATACATGGCATATGGCTATCGAATGATCCAGTTGACGTAGCGCTGCATTAGTGCCATGTTAGCACTTTCCTTCTCTTTCTCTTGTATTTCTCGTTCTTTCCTTCATTTTCCTTCGCAAGAATAACCTACGGTGCTACATTTTAAGCCTCTTTATGATCCTTTTTCTTCATAATTTCTTCAAATAAATGATGAAATCATAAAGAACGCATGGGATATTACGCATTTGACCTAATATCAAGTCCTAACACATTCATTTGCTCATAGATTAGCATTTAACCTATCGATTAACTAGAATTATGCAATTTTCTTCAAAATCGAAGCTTGACCAAGCTCTATCGCCATGGTTGATGTAGCCATTAATTAACTTACCAAGTTCGATTCAAGCTTAGCAAGTATAAATAGGGTTCCCAAAGCTTTTCTTAGCATAAAGAATAATCTCTTCGTCTCTCTCTCCTAAACTCTCTGTAGCTCTCTCTCTCTCTTGACCTTCATATCCCTTTTTTTTAGAGTCAAGTTTAAGCAGCCTTACCACCATAATTAAACTCCCCATGGTTTAATATCACAACTCAATAGTATCGTTGTCGTAGTAGGTCTCCGTGTACCGTATAAAGGTCTATTATCAACCCCCTAGCTGATCATAGGCCTTTCATACGACACACAAGACTCCTTCCACTCTACGTTACCACTAGGCCCTTAGACAAGTAATATAGAGCAATTTAACTAAAATTACTTCTATGTTATAATTTAGCTAATTGTGTGAGCTTGTGAGACCCACACCAAAAAAATATTACAAACAAACGCAATTCATAACGGAACTGCATTAGATCTGTGTTATGAGCAAAAATATAAAAGTATCTAAACGTCTATAAATCTATTATAAAATGTCCTCTTCGCTCTCTGATCACTCCAACCCGTCCCTACATGGGACTTACCACGGGCATGCCTCGGCTCAGATTAGTGAAGAGGTTTTCTTACATTAATAAAAATCTATAGGGGTGTAAGCTTAAGCTTAGTGAGATAAATACCCTCGTCAGTACCACATGATAGAAATTTATTAGATGCACAATCATATGAATGCATGAACAATCAATATGCTAAACAATGCATGCAGTGACCTAGGAACTACATATGAATTAGAATTATGCCCCCTGAAGTTGAGGTTTGGAGATATTTAATCGACCCAAACCAAAATCTAAGTTCTAGACCTTGGGTTTTATTTCATTTGCACCATCGTACTCATGTCAAAACAAAACCCTCTCTTTATATATATGTATACTTCCTTTACCAAAATCAAATCATATCTTTTAAAATCCCAAATCTAGCGGTGTGGTGGCCCCTACAGTCCATAAACACACGCCCTAAGCAGAAGCCACAAGACTCGGCCCCTCGTTGACAGTTGGCGTCTCCCAGCGCCTAGTAAGCCCATCAGCTTAGGATAGAGACTCAACATATATTATGGCATAGTTAGTGCCTAATCCTATAGGAAACTCGTATTCTTGTGAGTCCCTTCCCATCTTCTGCGTGAAACGGCAATCTGTGTTATCCGTATGCAATATGGGGAATGCATGATTCATTTTGATTTCTTAATCGTATAAATGATTAACTCGAGTTTTAGGATGATCAAGCAATTTCATTCCATACAATTTACATGTATATATTAATACAAACAATTCCCATTATTATATATATAATTAACAAGTCATCACATTCATCCATAAATCCATAGACATGCATCTCCCATATCCCATAAGCATCCCAATTTATATATATAAGTTTAGGTGTATCTATTCTACAAGCATAATCAAGTGAAGAGTCATCGGAAATTTACTCACTCTGCCATGTGGGTCAGTCAAAGTAATTTGGAGGCAAGTCATCTCCGTCCACGGTATCCCCTGGTCATTGAAATAGTATTTATAAGGGATTGAAATAAACTTAGAAAAAACTAAGTAAATTTTCCTTAAGTTATACTCTTGATTAGTTTTCGAAATTTTTCCCAGTTTTTGCCCAAAGTTCAATCGAGTATAAATTTTTCGTTTTAAATCCAATTTTTATGATCTTATAGTCAATATTCATCATTTTCGAGTGTACTTTAACATGGTAAGGTTATATTTTCAAAATGAGGCATACAATTCTGTCCATGGGTCAAAACAGTAGCGTTCCTCATGTGTTAGAGTGTTTTTGGGCCTTGTAAGGTAAATGGGCTTTTTGATAACTTGAGAAATACTTTGGGCTTGGTCTTAAGATTTTATCCTAAGCTTAAAATACTCCTTGAGATTAGATTTACAACTTTGATTTATATTCCTAAGGCGAACAACCACTTCATGGGCCTTTTAGCAGGCTTAAGTTGTTAAATGGGCTTGTTTTTGGTTCAAACTAAAGTTAGTGACTTTGGTTGGCTTGTGAGGCCTTAGGTGGATCTATTATGAGCTTCAAAACAACCTCTCTTGATACTTTAAGGTGCTGGTCATAATTTCATTAAAGGCCCAACTTAGAGTTCTAGGCTCGTTTTGAGAGTTTTAGGCTCCGTTTTGAGTTTTAGGCTTTGTATGCTTACCATACTTGCTTTGGTTGATCTTTTCACTTTGTTCATTCACTTTTATTATATTTTTAAGCTTCTTTTTCTCATGTTCTAGATCTGTTCATGATGATTCCAAGGGATTCTTGCTTGGTTTTTTAACTTGTTTCATCATTTCCTTAAGTTTATGTGGTAGATTATGCACTTAAACTACTTGTATCCAAATCTTAACTTAAGTTTTCTTCCATAAGATGATCCTTTAACTCATGCTCCACACAAAGCAATAAAAGATCTTATACTTAATATAACCTCCATATCATAGCTCATGTCATACAAAGTTGGTTTTTTCATAAAACTCTATGTGATAGATTTTTCCTTAACTTAAGTCTAGATTTGAGTATGTTTAACTTAATGGAAACAAAATCAACATCCAAATGATTATGGAAGCCTTACGTCCAGCATACTTATCCTCCATTCAATTTTTTGTTTCAAGACTTTCTCAACTTAAAATCTTCCATTCAAGGTGTTGAATAAGTGTTTTTAAAAAATACCAACTTTACATGCTCATGCTTCAACTTCATGTAAAGGTTTCATGAGTTTGTTTCTTAAAATGGTCTTTATCGTTAACACAACTTAAACCATACTTATATCTTCAAAGAAATCAAAGTCTCTTAACATGAATATTAACCTAATAATCACAAGAAATACTTACTCATCCTTAAAGCAAAATATGGTGGTTGTGCACAAAGGTTCCACTTAAGCTCTTAACTTTGCTTCCTTTTTTGCAACCTTTTGGAACCCGAATCTTTTAGTCTTTTGGAATGGGGTTTGTAGAAGGTTCTAATGGTTCTAAAATATCTTAGATGGTGAAAGAAAATAACACAAGAACAAGAAGAGAAGTTGCCGTGAGTGAAGTTGGAAAAAATGGAAGAAAAGTTGATTTTGTGGGGTAAGGTGGTTTCTCCCTTTTATGTTTGTTTCAAATGAGAGAAAGATGAAGTGAAAATGAAATTGAAAGTGAGAGAAATAATGGAAAGAGTGGCCGGTTTGAATGGAGAGAGAATGAGGGTTTAAATGTCTTGAAAGTGTTGTCTTGTAACTTACACAAAAGTCAACAACTGCAACTATTGATGATATAAGTATTAAAGGGTGAATAGTGATGTGTAAGAGAAAGTGATTGATGGTTGAAAGACAAGAGCATGCCCCTTCTTTCTCCCTTGTCTAAATCTACCATTTAAAGTGTTTTTTGGGCTATGGAGTGGTCTTGTCTCATTTATTAAAATTAAGCTTATGAAATCTTGTGAAAAATTATCCATATGTAGTATAAGTGAAGGGGTAATAAGGAAATTGTCCTATCACTAGATTTTGATAAGTTATCAATTGATAATTAATTCCAACTCTCAATTGATAAGTGATCTAAGGTGATTGGTTGGTCCAGTTATTTATGTGTAAAGCTTATACATGAAGATAAGGACATGGCTTTATAGGAAATTGTTTTAGGGTTTTCATTTTGCATTGTTTCGTAATTTATGATTCGATTCCTATAAAATTGTGAAATTTTCTAAAGTTGAGTGAAATTATTCAAATTAAATTATTGATTAAGTACTCAGGGTTAAAATTCCTTAATTATTTTAGGGTTTAGGGTTTAGGGTTTAGGGTTTTAAGTGACTTTAAAGCTTGCAGTTCTTCAAGCTCGGGTTTTATCGATAATTGGTTTTTAGATTAGAAAAATTTAATTCATTTCTAAATATAAACTTAAGTTTTTGGTTTAATTGATCTTTGGGAATGTTCGGAAAGTACTCGTACTCAAATCTTAGGCCTACTAAAAGCAGGGTTTACATCTAAGCTTTCAAACTACACCTATAATGACCCCTACTGTACCTTATAGCCACCTCCATCAAACCCTAAATTACCGTACTCTCTCCACTTTAAACCATCGCATTAGGTGGTTCTGTATCTACATCACCACTTTGGTTACACTCGTAGCGACCTTCAACCTAAAACCCGACCTTCTCTTCCCTTCTAGTAACCATTGCCAATGCTACATGCATTAGCTGCTTTCCGACCACCACCGAATCGTCACTTTTCGCTACAGCATCCATCTTACACCTTGCCCCCCAACCAAATCCCAATCTGAAACACATAAAAATCATCTTCCCCATGTGAGATCCTCCTTGGAATCACCTCCATCAAATCACTTAGCCTTTGGCCTCTCTTCCCTTTTACGACCTTGATCCACGTGCGAGCCAGACCCAACTGACCGAAGACTCACTCTAACTCTGACATGCATGTCTTGACTTAGTTTGGTTTTATTTTCTGTTTGATTTTTATATTTATTCATTCATTCATGTAAGTCTTTATGTAATTGTAATCGAAAAGAAAGAAAAAAGGGAAAAAGGGAAGAAAAAGAAAAGTAAAAAAAAGAGGGGTCTTATTTTTTCAGTTAATGCTAGTAGATAGATAAAATAAGATAAAATAAAGAAAATAGTATTAAAAATAATAAATAATAATGATTGAAAAAAAATTGTTTTATAACTTAGAAAATCTACTTTTTCAAATAAATAAAAAATGAACCAACCTGTTTTCCAAATTAAGGTTTGTTAGAATTTTTAGAAGATAAATAAACTAAATTTAAGACCCTTGAGAAAATTTTCTTTAAATAAATTGAATCAAATAAAAAATGTAAACCTGGCCATTTTCTCATAGTAAAAACAACCAACATACTAAAATTTTACAAAAAGAAAAAAAACTACATATGTCTAATCTTGAATAGCGGTATGTGGGCACTTCCAATGTAACGTAAAAAATGAAGAAACCTATTTTTCCAATTTAGTTTAAGTTGTTCAATTCATTAACCGATGATTAAATTTCGTTCTTTTAGGATAGTTATTGAAAGGTGATTTTAAGTGATTAAATCTAAAATTCGAAAGTTGATAGTACCCGTAAGGGTTTAAAAAATCTAAAACCCTAGACCCCTTTTTTGGTTCTTAAAACCGTTTATAAATTTGGTTTTATTAAATAAACTAGTAGCTAAATTATAACCAATCTATCCAATTAGTTATAATTTAACTCTTTTTCCTAATTCTGGTCAGGTGGCGACTCTAAAGAATTTTCAAAATATGTTTAAAAAATCAGTTTTCTTTAAGCCATAGTTGAGGATCGGTGTTAAACAACTAGGGTTTAATAGTGATTAGTTTAATGAAAATTATAAAAAACTGGGAGATAAATTAGGCTTGACAACACTTTAGGAGGTAGTGCCTTACTTAGCGAGAATAGTGTAAAAGAAATGCCATGATAGTAAGGTTTGCTTCTTATGAGTTATGAAGCCTTAAACATAGAGTCGTGCATTGGAAGGATGCTCTCACTTGCTAGTGACGATAAGTTAAGCACATAAGATAAAATAGTCGATCGCGCTGAAGCAACGATAGTAACATGTACTAAGCATATTAGTATTAGTGGTCAAGAGGGTATTCCCCAATACTTAACCTTTTATGGCTTTCTCTTTGCATATTTATGGATTACCCTTATGTGCTAAGGAGATATATCTCTAACTTGTAGCAATAAGGAGACAATGATATAATACATGATTAAAGTTGTGCACTAAGGAGATAAATCTCTAACTTTGCAGCAACAATAAGACAAAAAGGAAGGGAACACAAAGAGATAGAGTAATGTAAATTGAATGTTTCATTCATGTGAATTGTGAATACATTGCTACATTTACAATTGAAACTTATTAATGTATTAGAAGTTAATAGGAGGGGTTATTGCATTGATTTTTGGATTAAGGAGCTTACAAAAGCACCTTCCTACTTTAGTGTAAACTTTGGCGTTATAATACCTCACCACATATGCTCTGCTACCTAAAGTACAACATCACCTTACTAAAAAGATTTTTTCTTAACCAAGCAATTGTAGACAACACTAAGTCATTTGTTGGTAATTAGCAAGGTTGTGCTTGGCAATGTCTCGCCTTTCTTTTAAGGCTTTAAGATCCAACGTACGTAAGCTGTTTAGTTCTAATTCAACGTTGAGAGCTAAAGATGCAAAAGAAACCGATATTTCAATAGGCATTACTACCTTAAACCTATATACAAAAGAGAAAGGTGTTGCCTAAATAGGACCTCACTTGGAAGTTCTATAAGCCCATGTACTAATGGAAATTTGTCATTCTACTTTTTATGATTTTCATGAACCATCTGACTGAGCACCTTTAGGAGAATCTTATTTGTTGCCTTTGCTTAGAATAATATGGTATGAATTTCACATGATTGATATTGTAAGAAGCTAGTAGTTGTTGTACATGTGAGTTGATGAAGGTGGTGCCATTATCTAAAAGGATACGCTTTGGGATTCCAAAACAACAAATAATATGTTTCTTCATAAAATTTGCTATGACAAGACTTGTTACATTCTTGAAGGGGATTACCTCAACCTACTTGGTGAAACATTCAGTCCTAACGAGGATCTATATGTACCTTTTAAATGATGCATATATTGGACCAATTAAGTTAAATGACCAAGTGTAGAATGGATGGAGTAGTCAGGGGATGTAATGTAACCGTAGGAGCATGGATTGCATCACTATGTTGTTGGCATGTAACATTTCTTAGTAAAATTGAATGCATCATTTTCCATGTAGGATAATAGTACCCCATATCAAGTAAGTGGTCGTAAAACTTCCTTCCCCGTTAACGTTCTCCACCATCTTTAGAGCGCGCTTTAGAAAATATAGTTTTTGTTTTAGGAGGTACTACACATTGAAGAGGCTTTCCCATGAATGATACCCTGTATAGCTTACCCTCATGTATATGATATTTTCTTACTTTATGCTTTATTAGTTGAGCATCTGTAGTGTTTGTAGGCAAGACATTATTTTTCAAGTTATCGATGTAAAGGTGCCTCTAATCGCATGCACTTGCTACAAGGTTACATTCTCCCCAGTCGGGGAGTTCAACACACTTTGGGAAACTCATTTGTAGTTGGGATGCATTTTTAGATATTGTTGTCTAATAGTACCTTATGTGCTAAATACAGTGATAGGGGTGGCTCATCCCCTCCATACCAGATTTTGTGGTATTTACCTAACTTTAAATGAGCTTGTTTTGCACAAACACATTAGGATAAGATGCCTTCTTTTCCTTTAAAATACAAGACACCATTAATACAAGTGAAGTTCTTCATGGTTATCATAGAAGCTATTTTTGGATGTGCTAACTATACCTTTATAGGAGTATGACAATCATCTTGTGTTTCTTCATCTTTGTCTACTAACTATAAATTTGTGCATGAGATGGATTTCTTAATAACTTGGATGTTTAAAATATTTTATGTAGTTTGAATGGGAACTTTGGAAGCCAATGTTGCCAAGGTGTTGGCATTGCAGTTGGTAGATCGTTTGGCATGCTCGTACCTTATCGATTTGAACTTAGTAACCAAAGATTGCATCATAGCCCTAAAAGGCGCTAATGCTGGTTCTTTGAGAGCCAATTCACCATTAGCTTGCTTGATGATTGGGTTCGAGTTATCATGGATATACAAGCTAAATGCTCTAATGTGTTGAGCAGAAATGAGACTAAGTAGGAGAGCTTCATACTCAACCTCATTATTGATACATAGGATGTCTAGCCTGAAAGCTAAAGGTATCTCTTGGGCTTTTAGAGATATTAAGATCACATTCCTTATCTAATGTTTCTACAAGAGCCATCAAATTGTACTTGCCATTCTTCATCTAGCTCTGCTCTCATAAAGTCTTCATAGAACTCCACAGGGATTGTATCTACAACAAGAGCTCCATGTGTCATAAGAAACTAAGCTAAAAGGTTTGCTAAAGCCCGAGACTTAATAGCCTTAGGTAGCATGACCATGATGTCAAATTATAATAGGAGGATAAGCCATTTTGTAGTCCTTCCTAAAAGAGCTAGTCACGACAATAAGTATTTTAATGGATTTGAATGAGTGAAAAGATTAACTCTATGAGCTAGAAAATAGTGGTGTAACTTTTGCATGGCGAATACCATCATGAGGCACTTCTTCTCGTAAGCTGAGTATTTTGCCTCACTTCCTTGGAGTGACCAGCTCAAGTAGTAGACTAGTCGTTTACTACCATCCAATTCTTGAGCTAGCAAAGCCCTAATAGACTTATCAGTGGCTATTAAATAAAGGATCATTGGAAATCCTTTGAAAGTATCTCCTTAATCTTCTATATGGCTTTCTCATGAGGTTGCCCTCATTTAAATGGGGTTCCTTTGTTCATGAGTTGTTGCAATTGCAGAGAAATTTCTTCTAGTATAAGGAAGAATCGCTTAATATAGGAGACTTTCCCTATAAAGGTCTTTAATTCCCTTGGACTAGTAGGTGAGGGCATGGAACATATAGCTTGTGCTTTTGCTAGATCTACATCAATTCTTTTTCTATGAATAATGAATCCAAGGAATTTCCTAAAAGCTACCTTGGAGACACACTTAAGGGATTCATATGCAATTTATATAGACAACATCATTCAAAAACCTTCCGTAGATGAGTCAAGTGATTAGGTGCCCATATTGACTTAACAACTATGTCATTAACATAGTCTTCAATGAAGTCATGCATCATGTCATGAAATATAGCAGTCATTATCCTCTGGTAAGCAGCTCTTGCATTCTTGAGTCCAAAGGACATGATTGTATAATGGGAGTTTCCTATTGGTATTTCAAAAGCAGTGCATTCAGCATCTTTGACAGCCATCTTTATTTAGTTATAGCTACTAAAGCCATCCATGAATGAGAATAATTCATGTCCGATTGTAGCGTCTACCAATGTATCAACATTTGGTAGTAAGAAATCATCCTTTGGGAAAGCCTTGTTAAGATCATAGAAGTCTATGTAAACGCGTATTTGTCCATTCTTATTTTTCACCAGCACAATATTGGCTAGCAAAATAGGATGTTCAATTGGCTTAATGAAGCCAGTCTAGAGCAACTTTTCATTCTCTTCTTTTATTTGTACTATAATTTTAGGATGAAAGATTCGTTGTCCTTAATTTACTGGCTTTACTTTAGGTGCAATGTTCAATCTATGTACCACAAGACTGAGGTCTAATCCTAACATTTCATCATATGTCTAAGCAAATGTGTTTTCGTATTCCTTCAACAACTTTACTAAGTGGATCTTAATTTCTTACAACAGATTCTTACCAATGAAGATAGGTTACATTGACTCCCTTGGTCCCGTTAGGTCCAACTCTTCAATCTCTTTGGCTTGGTGTTTCATTTGGTCTTGCATTTGAGGAGGGGTAGGCTGAGTTTCTTGTACTAGTATGGGACTAAGGAAGATAAAAAAGCCTTCTTGAATCCTAAAGGCCATCATAAGTAATATACCCTTCGTTCGTCATCCCTAGCATAACTTTTTATTGCTTTAGCTTTTCTTTGCTTCTTTTTGCCCCCATAGGAGCCTCGTATTCTCCTCTTCTTCATTTGTTTATCTTGGGTCGCTTCCAATGTAGGTAATGGTATGTCGAAGGATTTGGCAATGGCAGTATCTCTCCATCTTTAGCATACTCATCAAAGAACCTTGCATTAGCTAGAAAAAACTCATTATGTTTAAACGAGTTCTTTGTAGTTGGAATGAAGATATCTTTACACTTCCAATAGCCCTTGATGGACTAGTGCCATGTTAAGGGTATGAGGTTACGATCATGCAGCTACTTCTTTTCAACCAAAAGATGATAAGATACGTGTGCTTCAAATACGTAGAATTGTGTGGAATCCTATATGGGTCTAACTTTAAAGTCTACATTAACATATCTTATTATGTCTATAGTTGTTTTAGTAAAGCTATTTACTATAATAGGTTGCTTCACTAGGCGTCGGTTGTCTATCCTTGTAGCGTTGACTGTGGACAGTAGCATAATGTTTATGGACGAGCCATTGTCTACAAATGTCCTTTTAATGGGATGCTCGTTGAGTATACTCTTCACATAAAATGGACGGTTGTGATTGGGGTTTTTTGCACACATGTCTACATCTGTAAAGAGTATCACATTCTCATGTACATTGACTATCCTTCATACTAGCTGCGCTGCACTACATTCCCTATATTGTTTCTTAAAAATCTGGCTAAGTATAGTCGTTGCTGCAAGCCATGCATCTTCATCAAATCCCAATAAATCAAAGAACTTCCTAATGTTGGAGGTCATCATTAAGACAGTAGCCACTGTTAGCCTATGGCACACTCCTTTTTCTTGTCTCGGATCATGACTAAAAACATTTGTGGCACTTCATTGAGTGTTGTGTGTTAGGAGAGGATTGCTACGTACATCGTTATTCTTTATCACAAGTTTCCCATTGCAAACCCTATCATTAAATATATTCTTTAGTATCTAGCATTCTTCAGTTGGATGACCCATAGTTCTGTGATATTCATAGAATTTAGGGTCATTTTTTTCGTTTGCAGTTGGTAAATGCTCTACTCTTAGGAGTTTTATGCTCCCATCTTATAACTACTGGTTAAGTACAACATGTACCTTGCCTATCGAGCATAGGAATGAGATAGTTGGTGTAAAACCTCATAGACTATCATTCCTTGGCTTTTTGTTGTCTCTAGAACTTTCTCTTCGGGCTAAACTAATGGATGTTACTTGTTTCCTAAATCTCCTACTTTCTGTCTCTTGTTGTGCATTCGAATTGTTGGTTCTTCTCATAGCCTTAATGAGTGTGGAGAAAGAACAAAAATTAAGGTTTTCCAGGTGGATGGTGTACTTAGTAAACATCCCCTGAATGCAATTTTTCAACAATTCCTTTTCGTCACACACATCTTAGATGTCCAAGGTACACTCTCTGAAGCGCTCTATGTAATCCATCAAATCTTCCTTTAGGTTTTGTCATGTTCTTCCCATATCTATAATTGTAACCCGTTCTTAAGTGAAGAAGAATTTCTTTAGGAAAAACTTATACATATTTCCCTATGAGTCAACCGATCCTAAGAAGAGGTCGACATAATAGGTGTATGCCTTCTCTATCAATGATTTGGAGAACTCTCTAAGCTTTAGAGTATCATTAAGCCTATAAGGCTCCAAGGTCTCAATAAATTTTAGTAGATGTTCTTTCACACTTCTTCTCGTTGAACAGCATGAATTTAGGACTTACATAGTCCTTAAGATATGGCTTCGTTGCAATGCATTGATGATATGGGTGTTTCAACTCTAGTATACCCATAGATGATCTAGCTTGTATTTCCCGTGTATAAATGCTTAAGTCTTCCCTTATTATAAAGAAAATTCTTGTAGCAAAAGTTATGGATGCCGGTGGTGGAGCAGGGGCAACATTAAGATGAGAAGTAGATCTACGGTAGGATTGGATGGAGGAGTAGATACCCATGAAGAAGAAGAGTTGCTTAATTGGACTCTTACAAACTCCATTGTAGGAGTTAGTTGTTGTATAGGTTTTTATTGGGGTGGGGGATTTCATTAACTCCTTAATGAAGATCTTCCTCAATAGCTAAAGGATTAATTTGTTGAGCTGAGGTAGTAATGCTTGGTTGTATAGCAACCATAGGATTGGCAAAGCCATGCCTTGTTGCATAGCAATAATGGCAGCCATTCTGATGAGGATGGGTTGAAACATAGCTATGAATTGGTTTAAAGCCCTCATGGCTTTCCGCATTGTCAACATTGTCTATATCAGATCTAAAAGACCCTCACGTATTGAATGGTCTTGGCTAGTATTCTCAAGCGGTGAGAGTAGATTCTACTCAGTAAGCTTTACATCAGTGTTTAGCTCTTGGGATGTAATATCAGACATGCCATTTTTTCTCTTTTTAGGAGGTACCATGTCTCTATAATCACTTCTCCCTATTGGAGTTACCAAAATGTAGATGTAGGGTTCGATTAGAGTAGTTATGTACATGCTGCGTAAGTAACGTGCTACATATGGCTTCAAAGAAGTGAATTGAGATTGTTACTTGAAGAGATGATTAGGTGAGAATAAGATAGGGAGGAGAAATAGACAATTTCAGTATCTTAAATGTATAAGTGATAGATAAGGCAACCTTAAGGGATTTTAAGCATTTACCTTGTAGCTTGAGCGAATGAGATCAATTTTTTACTTGAATTGCTTATTTGATCTTAGAGAGTAGAGATTTCATAAACCACTATTATTTCTCTATTTTCTCTATTCTTGGGCATGATGGTATTCGTTGGGTCATTTAGGTGATCAATAATTGAGATGGAGCTTATTTAATTCATGGTTATCTTGAATAAGTTAATTAATTAGCCTAAGGCTAGGCTAGTAGCCTTCCTTAAAGGTGCATAAACTTGCTTGAGAAAGGTTAGGTGCGAACAGACTAGTCCAACAATCCCTATTTCGAGTCTACCAAGCGAAATCTCCTTGAATCATCCTAATATATGAATCAGAATCCTCAGGCCTTATCACTTAGCCTAAAAAAGTCAAGCCTAAATAAATGATGGCCTTAACCTAATAACTAATATAGCAATTTTCGCCCCTTTATAATATGTATATAACTTTTCCATAGATTATCTCCAAGAAATAGAAATAAATGCAATAAGAAATAAAATAACTTTTATATGATTTTGTAGATGATTTTATAGTTTTTTATGGTGACTTGAATTTAATACAAGCTACAACCAAAGCTAGACCTCAAAGCCTACATCACTTTGTTCTTCATTCTTTCCTTCTTCTTGATTTTTTTTTTCTCCTTTTTCGTCTCCCTTCCTCTCATTCTTTCTTTTGATGTCCCTCCTCCCTCTTTTCCTTCAATCTTTACCAAAAGTGACACCCATCATAATTTAACCGTATAAAATCCCTTTCTTAGAATAGTAGTGACCATTGATAATGTATGTGTATATATTTATATCTATATATACATATATATATATATATGTAAATATATGTGTGCTTAAATAAGCACAATGGAGTTTTCTAAACTAAATTACAAATTTGTTATATAGAATGATATAATAAAAAATATGGTGGTATCGATATATCAAGATAATGGACAAAAAAATAAGGAGAATAAAAATCCTCTTTTAAGTAATTTACAAAACCACTTTCACTCAAGATGTCAAAAAATGGGTCTATTCACTATAACATATATACATCACACACAGGCGGATGAGGTACTTGCAGAGTGAGTGCAAAATAATTATCTGTAAAATTATTAATGAAAATACAAGAATACGATGCACCTACAATACAAAAGAATTATATAATTAATTCAAAGAAAAATATTTATTTTTATTTTCTATAAAATTATAATTCAGTAGATTTTTTTAAAAAAGTACAAACTTATTATTGTTTTTTCAGAATTTAAATTATCAAGAACTTATTACATAAGTACCTTATTTATATACTTCTCAGACAAAAATATATATGTGTGAGTGTATAGGTAAAGTAAAATAAAATTATTATTATCCTAAAAGTTTATACATTTGAATTAATGATTAGTTGATAGATACTATATCAAAATTGAGAATAGAAAGTGGGCAGCTTCTGAGATAACTTGTCTTTAACAACCTTCTCCATTAACACTGTGATATATATTATTCCACGTTAAAATGCACACATTAGACCAATCTCAAATAAGGTACATTTTCTTGGTTGGCGTTCTTATGATACGTTTCCTTTGCCTCAAAATTGGAATTTACCATCCTTGGGCTGCCATGGTACCTGCCACCTTCCTGCATTTTTTTTTGTGTTGGATTATTGCAGTAGCGCCCACGACAACAAAGAGAAGTACAACTGATCCGATAATTTTGGTGCAGTTTCCTTTGCTGTTGATGTTGTCAGAGCAAGGTGAATCACCTTTGGTGGACGCCGAAGTGTCGGACGATGTAGGTGTACTACTCGGGACATTATGTTTCCGTTGTTACATGAACTCTTACGTATGCATAACTCAGTGTTTCCTGACACACTTCATACTTTTTAACGATCAACCTAATTAGTCCAGCGTGCTTCTAACGTTAGTTGCCAATAGTTTGAATATAGAAAATGCATGATTCTCAGATAGCAAATGTGGCACTATCGATATTGACATACTATATGTTGTTATTGAAAAAAAATAAAAAATCTAAAATCTTTTTAATTCATTCCTAATCTGAAAATTCCGGTGATTATTTGCACATTTAGCAGAAAGCGAACAAATTAAAATAAGAAAATTGTACATCAGGCTTAGCTCATTGTGCAATTAAATGCCTCAACTTTCAAATGTGTCTAAATTTTGGAAAGTGATGAATTTGAATAAGTTTGATAATAATATTTTGAAGTAATCCATATTTGAAGTTTGATTTTTCTTTTCTTTTTTTTTATAGCTAAGGTATAACTAAGTACTCATTTAACTTTCCGGACATCTATTTTCTGTATTTTGCCTTCTATTTATTACAACTGTAAAGTTTGAGACTCTATTTGATCAAGTATGAATGTATGGAGAATTAATCGAATAAAAATAAAGTTTGAGAGTTCAATTGCAAGTGTAGTAAAAATCTAAAATTTTATATTATTTTATTTTTCATATTTATAGATATTGGCTAGGAAACTCACTATAATATTTTATTTGTGCTTTGTAAGGATGGTGGGAGTCCGCTGTGTCGGAGTAGCTCGCAATATTATCATGGTTGGGGCCACCATGTCCGCTTTTGTGCAAAGCCTGCCCGCCACTATTTCATCCTCGTACCGGCTAGCCCATCTTCGTTTTATGCTTGTACTTGGAGTAAGGCTGGCTCATCGTGTACGGGTGCCAAAACGGATATGTAAATTACTGATGATTTTTAGATTGAAAGATACAATCCACGGGAAAGTATCGTTGCAAAATTGTAAGAGCCATGACGTGCGGTCTTCCACGTGTTAAAAGATGTCTGTGATTTTAAACAAAGCATTTATCTATATTTGGATAGAGAGCATTACATCCGTGACGATGTATTCCCAATCCCAACTAGATCCCCTATGCCGCTGATACAAGACCACATTTGGGCTAAAAATTAGGTCTATTTCATGCACTATGATTACTTGGCCGAGGACAAATGTAACCGATTAATATGTTATGTGAAAAATATAGTGGTCAAAATATGCTACTAAAATCTTAATATGTAAAAATATGAATTGCAATTTTTTAACCAATACTCATATCATATATTTAAATATGGTTGATATTTATCATCTATTAATAGTCAGTTTTCGATTATCTGATATACTTGTTCATTCGACTGTCAATAGATCGGGTAATAAAATCTCTCGGCATACCATTGCATAAGTGACACACGGCATTTCTGCCAAGTAACACAAATTCATGACTGGTTTAAATTTAAGTTTATGGCACAAATGGTTATTATAAGGACGATTATATTACATAACTGTTTGCTCTTCTTATACATTAGGAAAATTATTAAATTAAGAAATTCCATGTGTCTTAACAGTTATTCTGACAGTTACCTTAGATACTATAACTTCCTATAAATATTGGAAAGAAACTCTATAAGGGCACTCTAACACTTTTTACCTACTCAAATATTTTCAATATAAAGTCACCCTACTAACTTAGGCATTGGAGTGGCTACATCGGACTGGCTTCGGTACCAAGTATTTCACTTTTTTTTGTAGGATTTTTCATCATACCAAAATTCACCAACAACATTTGGTATCGTTTGTTTTTTTTCTAAACATACCCACATGGCTAAAACAAGAGTATCTAAGAGTACAAATGTTGGCACATTCTCCCAACACCTTGAAGGAGGGAGTCAGCATACTGATGAGTAGTGATTGACTAGGCTTGAGCAACTCTACCTTGACTTAGTCAAGGAAAACCAAGAATTAAACAAAAAAAAAAAAGGAGCAAATCCTTAACCTCTTCCATAGTAGTATCCATCCAAACTTGATCCAAAACAAAGACCAAGGTGATCACGACGTTGAACATAGCAACGATTCAATTTATTTACCTGAGTTATAGAAAAAGAAATCCGAGAATATAATAGGACCTCTAGCTCTTGCTTTTCAAAAGAATGACAAGGCGAACAATCGCACCAGGTACACTACGCGGGTCCTTTACATGTTAGCACCCCTGTTGCCTCAAGTAAGCAATTCCAAATTAAGAAGAGTCCCTTTATTCTAAAGATTTTGGAGAAAGTGATATCTTGACACAGCAAGTTGCCATAGCTTGAGACTTATGATGGAATAAAGGACCCTAAAAACCCCTTGGAGTACTACTGTACATTGGCTAAGTTGCATGATTTGAGTGATGTAGTGACCTGTCAAGCTTTTCCTTCAACATTAAGGAATGTAGCTAGTACATGGTTCAAACATTTGAAACCAAATATCATTTCATGTTTTGATGAATTAGCAGAAGTGTTCCTTTAACACTTCTTTGCAAGCAAACTTCCTATTAAGGATTCTTCAATCCTTAATACCATCAAACAAAAGTCTAACGAGTCAATTAAGGACTACTTGGCTAGATTTATAGTCGAGATGGTTCAAATCCTAGAATTAGATATGAGTGTGGTCTTCAACGCCGTGATCAATGGAGCCAAGCCCCATGGAGACTTTTTCAAGTCTTTTGCAAAAAATTTCGCCACGTTTAATGCTAAAGCTACCCATACATCTGTCAAGAAGATAACATAAAGGCATGGCGAGAGGTCAATTAGAGCAGAGGAGATAAAAAGAATGAAAAGTGAAAAAGTGCGAAGGATAGACTCGACACAGACAATGTCTATAGTTTAGATGTCGAGAGGAAGAGATTGAGGATCTCGACATATTCATCCTACACACCTATCAATCTTTCAATTTAGGACATTTTGATGGAGGTACATAGGTAGAGAGACATCTTTTAGTTGCCAAAAAGAATGAGAGGGAATCTCTTAAGGAAAAACTCCAACAAATACTGTGATTTCCACCATGATAAAGGTTACAATAAAGATGAGTGTATTCAACTCATGAATGCAATTGAAGATGCGATCCAACATAGGTACTTATGCAAGTTCTTAGCATATGATACTGAGAGTACTGAGAGATCATCTTAGAGGAGATGTGAGGAACAAGAGAATGATATACAATTGACATCAGTCGTGAGAGATGCAAGGGACGTAAATTCCATTAAAGTACCCAATGGAGTAATCAACACCATTGTTGGCGGACCTACCATAGGCTAGTCAAGTTCTTCGAACTCGATTAACGCCAAGAATTATGTTTGTAATATTCAAAGAAAAAGGGTCAGGATCGACAATACAATATCTTTTGGAGAGGAAGATTTTCAAGGCATCTAGAGATCAATGCGTGAGTCGCCAACTTCGAAGTTAAGAAGATTCTTGTTGATACAAGAAGTTTAGCCGACATCATTTGTCAACATGCCTTTGACCAAATGAGACCTAAGATTAAGGTGCAGTTAAGGTCTTATAAGTATGATCTCCATGCCTTCAATAATCAGCCTGTCTAAGTAGCCAGAGTAATCTTCCTAATGATTGAAATCAATGATGACGAGCATGTTGTAGAGGATAAGGCGGACTTCCTCATTGTCAAATGTTGGTCCTCGTATAACATGATAATGGGAAGGCCATGTTAGCATTTATTTAGCATTGTCCCTTTAACTATACATCTAAAATCTAAGTTCTCCACTCCTACAGGAGTTGGTGTATGCAAAAGAGATCAATAACTAGCATGATCCTTATATATAAGGGCTTTGAGATGAGATAAAGTGTTTCAAGTTGAAACTTGTCCAGAAGGCAAGTTAGTCAGTATAGAGAATGCTAAGAATGATACTGAGGAAATTCCTTTAGGAAATGAACTCAGGAAGACAATAAAGATAAGGAAACCCTTGTTAGCAGATATTTGGCAGTGTTTGATTGACTTCTTGGAAGCCAATGTTAACGTGTTCGTATGGTCACCTTCAAATATGCTAGGTATCTCGAGAGAAGTTATGGTATACAAGCTCCAAATTGATCCGAATGTAAAGGTGGTACGACAAAAGAAGAGACATTTTGTGCTAAAGAGACAAGCAGCAATAGAAGAAGAGGTTTAAAAATTATTGAAGGCAAGATTCATTGGAGAAGAGCCTTATCCGACTTGGCTAGCAAATTGTGTGCTGGTCAAGAAGTCTAACAGCAAGTAGCGAAAGTGCATAGACTTTACAGATCTTAACAAGGCTTGTCTTAAGGATTGTTTTCCTTTGTTGAAAATTCATTAGATGGTAGATACAACCGCTAACATGCGTTACTTTCTTTCATGGATGCTTTCTCTAGTTATAATCAAATCAAGATGGACAAGGTAGATGAAGTTTACACATTTTTTGTTACCAATTTTGGAACGTATCATTACACTATGATGCCCTTTAGGTTAAAGAACACCAATGCGACATACTAGAAACTAGTTACAAAGATGTTCAAATCCTAGATCCATAAAAATGTCAAAGTATATGTGAACGACATGATTGTGAAGAGTATAAAGGAAGATTACCATCTTATAGAACTAGACGAGATGTTTGCTATATTGAAGAGATACAACATGAAACTTAACCCATAGAAATGCGTCTTTAGCACAACATCAGGGAAATTTCTTGAATACATGGTTACCCGATGTGGTATTGAGGCCAATCTGAGAAAGATTGAAGCCATAAAGAACATGAAAACACCTCATACGGTCAAAGAAGTATAGGAACTCATTAGGCGAATTACTGCCCTCAACAGATTTGTGTCAAGAGGTATAGATAGTTGCATAGAATTCTTCAAAATTTTAAAGAATCCAAAAGAATTCAATTGGGTTAATGATTGAAAAAGAGCTTTCAATGAGCTTAAGGAATTTCTTGCATCATCCCCAATAGTCTCAACACCCATGCTTGGAGAAAGATTGAAGTCATGTTTTATAGGGGTCGGAGCTTCGATATACAAAGATTGAAAAGTTCGTATTAGCAATAGTTTTCTCAGCATGAAAGTTAAAGCTGTATTTTGAGGCTCACCAGATCATTGTTCTCATTGATTAACCATTGCGGCAAGCATTACAATGGTTCGATTCCTTAAAGAGGATGATGAAGTATGCCTTAGAACTTAGTGCTCATGGTGGATAATATAAACCTAGAACGACATTAAAGGCTCAAGTATTGGTAGATTTTGTAGCTAAATTTACTGGCGAGGAAGATTGTGTGATGTTTGTCAAAAAACTTATTTGGTACCTTTATGTGATTGATTCTTTGATGTGAGAAGGAAGTGGTGTAGGCCTAGTTCTTTGAGGCCTCCTTAATGTCAAAGTTCATTAGGCTCTGAAATTTGGATTCTCAACCAGTAATAATGAAGTAGAGTACGAAGCTCTAATCATTAGACTGAAACTAGTAAAAGAAATTGGTGCCAAGAAACTTGAAGTGTTTTCTGATTCCCAATTATTGGTGAATCAGGTGACAAGAAGTTATGCAGTAAGGAAAGAAGAAATAAGCAAGTACCTATTGGTGGTATGACCATTCGTAGAAGAATTTATAATCTTTCTCCATCTACAAAATTCTAGAAAGCAAGAATATTATGGTTGACAAGTTGTTGAAGTTGGCTAGTATAGCATTCCTTGAATTGAGTGATAAACTTTTCTGTGAAACTTTTCGTTGAGTTTCTTACACAGAAAAGTTTATCTACTCTTTGATAGAGTTGTGAGTTGGCTCTTTGCCTGAGAGTAGAATCATAGATGGATCCCCTAGTAGATTACCTAAGAGATGGTACTCTCCTTGATGACAAGAAAGGAGCGTGAAGATTCCCATACCAAGCCGCTAACTACATACTGATTGATGGTCAGTTGTATAAACATGACATATCATAACCCTACCTTCGATACCTTCCTTTGAGAGATGCTTAAAGGGCATTATCCGAGCTACATAGTGGCATTTAAAGTAACAAGGTAAAAGCATAGGCACTATATGTTTGAGTACTCCAACTCAGCTATTACTGGCCGACTCAGAAAGAAGATGCAAAGGATGTTGTCTGGCACTATCCCTAGTACTAGAAGCACGAGTCGCCGAGTCATGCACATGCAACTGAGTTATGTAATCTAACTTGTCCTTAGCCCTTTGCCTAATGGGGGCTAGATATTCTTAAACCATTTCTAAAGCCTACCGCCCAGTAATAATTCGTCATTGTTATTGTAGATTACTTTACCAAATAGGTAGAGGTCGAGGCAATAGGATCACTGAGCAAAAAATGGAAGCATTTGTCTTCAACTCCATCATATCAAGGTTTAGAGTTCCTTACATGATAGTTACTGATAACGGCCTGTAATTTGACAATAATAAGTTTCGGGCATTATATGAGAAGTATGGCATTTGCCTCAACTATACATCTATAGTGCATCCTCAGACGAATGGACAAGTTGAAGCCGTAAATAAGATCATACTACACTAACTAAGATGGAAATTAGAACAAGTTAGGGGGAAATGAACCAATGAACTACCAAATGTTTCATGGAGGTACCGAACCACCTACAGAACTACAACTAGGGAAATACTCTTTAGGTTAGCCTATGGCATGGAAGTCGTGTTATTGATTGAATTGGATTTGCCAAATCTTTGGATTTATAATTTTGATGATATGGTTATTGAAGTTGGATTAACAGCAAATTAAGACAGTATTGATAAAATTTGGGATATTGCAAGAGCTAGGATCGCAGCATACTAGCATAGAGCGACAAGGCATTATAATCAGAAAGTGAAGCACTGGGTTTTCCAACCTAGGGATCTGGTTTGCTAAAAGATGGAATCTACTGGCGTGTGAGTAAATAAAGGAAAGCTCGGTACGAATTGGGAGGATCCTGTTAGGATCCGAGAAGTCATCGGTGAGGGAGCCTATCGATTGGAGAGGTTGGATGGATCTATCATCCCTCGAGCATGAAACATCGAGAATCTAAAGTTATATTAGATGATTTTATCACTACTCATTTGGTGACAGCCAACTTGTTTATAAGACTATAGTACTTATTTATGAGAATTATATTTGAAGTCTCATTATGATTGTTTTCGTTAAGGGAGGAGAGATTGTAATTAGGGTGAAGCTTCAAGATCTCCTCTCTTGTTGCTTAGACCCCTTCCAACAATTTCTTCCTCAAGAGTCTCTCACACTGTCGATTAGGAGTTACTATATTAGGTGTCTCTTCAATCGAAGGTCCTCTTTTCACAATCTCTTCCAACTCAGCAACCTTGCTTTGTAAGTTTAAGTTATTGGTCTCTAACTCTTTAATCTACATTCTAAGATGATGTTCCTCCTCTTAGGCCCCAAAATTCTTCTTTCTTCTTTTACAACTCCTCTTTTAGGTCTTTAAACTCTTTGTACTGCTTTTCCATTTTAGCCTTTAGGCTTGAGTCTTCATAGATGGTAAGAGCATGTACCAACTTCTCAACTGTAAGGTATTCTTAGAGCTTTCTCACCTCAATCTCAACCCTTATCCTCGCATTCTCGATAACTACAGTTTAGGCTTTTGATGCATTGTATGCATCCTCAACTCTTTACAGCAAATTTATTTAACACAATTAGTAATGATTCACCACAACATACGAATACAACCAAGGATATTACCTTATTCGCCTTTTTGTTAGCTTTATCCAAAACTATTAGAATATGGCTGCTCATCTAGAAAAGGAAATGAGTTAGTAACCTGAACGAATTCAATAATTAAAAGTAATGGTTATGAATACTCACATCATACAATTTGGTTGCGATATAGGCCTTATTGTAACCGTTGACTCTATAGACATCCTTCTTTACAAAGTCTTTGTCCTTGGGAAGAATTACTCCTTCCATTAAAGCCAAGGACTTTGTCCTGTCACCTAGGGTCAAGTCGATGTCCAGAATTGTGTGGTTTCAACATGGGATGTAATACTCACTAACCTCCTTATTAGAGACGAATGCAGCATTGCTAATGTCGAGTACTTTACTATGTATTGCCTCCTTTACCCTCTCATCTGAATCTTTAGACTTTTTGGTAGGTAGTTGGTTGATAAGTTCTTTCCTTGATCTTTTATTTTTGTTTAGTGCTACCTCCACTATTAAAGATGACCCTTCTACGGTAGTAGCATTTTTATCCTCCTCTCCATGATGTGTCTCTTGACATTCATCATCCCTTAGCTTGATAGAAGTTTGAATAAGCCCAACCGGAGGCTTCTCAAAATGAGCAACCTTGGTCGGTAGTGTCTTCTCACTTTCCTTCCACCTCTCAACAGGATGAGAGGTCTTCTATACGATCGCCTGCTTTGCTGCAGTCTCCTTTATTGCCTTCTTTGCAACAATAGGCCAAGTGGAAGTTGTTGAGGTAGTTATCCTCTTATTAGCCTTGGATTTCTTAGCCTTAGCTTTGGTTAATAGCTTAATAGGATTCACCTCATTAGCACCCATATCTGCAATACGAGTAAATAAATTAATATAAATATGGGAAAAAGATGAATTTCCATTTTCTGTCTCGAGTAAGGCTTAAAGGCTACGATTCTCCCCCCAAGTCTTAAGAACAACTTCCCTCACTGCTGTTACATCATTTGGCATTAGATCAATATCTCTTGTATGGATCGGCTTAGTTTATTGGTTCTAGAAGTCCTAGTCCTCATCAGACACTATTGATATGAATTTGTCATATCACCTGTGGATCTTGGATTCTAACCTATCTATGAACTTATGCTTATGCCTCACAACAACAAAGTACCACCCATTGGGCTACATCTTAATTGTGAAAAAATGTCAAAAGAGTTGAGGTGTAGCCCTAACCTTAACTTTTGCACAAACTATGTCGAAAGCTACTAGGAGTCGGTATGTATTTGATGAAAACATACTCGGTGCAACTTTGAAATAGTTGAATAATCCCTTCACAAATGCCAAGAAAGGGAAGCGTATCTTGAAATCCAAATACTTCAAATATATATATATATATATATATATGGAATTTACACTCCCTTGGGAAATAAACCTTCTCTTCCTCTCTTGGCCTCCTCAAATTCCACGTTACAAGATGATCTTGCTAGAACCTATTGTATTTTGTGACGAGAACTTTGTTGGCAAAACTACTAGTTCCATCTGGAGAGTCGTGGAAGCATGCTATGGTATTGTACAGATATCTTGCTGAGGACCTCCCTTCCTTATCCTTGGGATAATTACCCATAGGAAGTTCGTTAATTCAAGCAAGTTTATCCTACCTTACCTTTATACTATTGGCCGAACCATCCGAAGAACAAGTTGCTTTGCTCCTTATTTAAAGGGGAAAAGTGACCTTAGTTTTTGTTGCCTTGGAATCAGATTGGATAAGTCAATGAGTAATGTTACGAAAGATACCTAAATGGTTGTACGGAATAATATAACATAAGTCAAAGAATGTGAGGTTGAAGATGAGAAAGAGAATGAAAGTTTATGATGCAACCAGAGAAATGAATTCTGATTGTGAATAATACTTTATAAATAGACAATTCGTCCTTGTAACTGCAAATTTGCTTCTAATAGTAATGATGCGTTGATCTGGTAATGGTATGGATTGTTGATGCATGTTTCACGATAGAAATATGATAGTTGACAACTTTCTAATAATTAGTAAGCTTGCAACAAGATGATGACCTAGGCGAAAGATGTCATGCCTCCAACTTCTTGGTTTCTCGAACAGGCAGGAGTTTAGAAATTGTGACCTTTCAACTAGGATGTGATCTATCCTACTTCCTATCTTTCTTAGCATTAATCTAAAGAATGACTCCCCTACCCACCCTCTAGTGCAATATATATATGCAACTCTCTTTATTAATTACTTGAACACGAGAGTTGGGGGAAAATGTTGATAGTCAGTTTTCGCTCATTTGATACACTAGTTCATTTAGCTGCTGATAGGCTAGGTAATGGGATCTCTCGGCATACCACTAGATAAGTGAAATATGGCATTTTTGTCGAGTAGCATAAATCTATTATTGGTTTAGATTCAAGTCCATGGTACGAATAGTTATCACAAGCATGGTTATATTATATAACTGCTTGCTCTCCCTACATGTTAGGGAAGATATCAAATCAAGAAGCTTCCACGTTTCTTAACAGTTATTCCAACAACTACTTTGACACTATAACCTCTTATAAGTATTGGAAAGAAACTCTATAAGGGCTCTCTATCACTTTTTACTTACTCAATTATTTTCCATACAAAGTCACCCTACTAACTTAGGCATTAGAGTAGCTACACTAAATTAGCTCTGGTACCAAGCATTTCACTTTCTTTGATAGGATTTTCCCTCATACCAAAATTCGCCAACAACACCATCTATCTAAAATACACATTCACTCCTTTCCTAAGATTGTAGATTATGGTTTATATATAGCATGTGATCCTTTTGAAGCCGATTTCTCAACTTCTCATATTACTTATTGCTTATGTGGATATTATATTGTCACATCTTGGCAAAGCATTGGATATCCCATCACATAGGTAAACCTATTATAAATAAGCTCAATTCTTAACAAAATAACACTTCATTATATACTTAGTGCTTAAAGGAGCTACGGTTGCAAACTTTTGGTTACAAATATTTACATCCTTTACAATTTTCAAAAACTCAAACATTAAACTTTAGTTAAGCTTTTAGGTCTTCATTGCACTTGTTCAATGATATTTCCACTTTTAAAATAGTTGACTCTAACTAGTGCTCTCTAAAAGTCTACTCATGTTGTTAGTAATGCCCTCAAAAGTTGTATCCTAACTTGAGGATAAGAGAAAACTTATCCCTCAATTATTGTTGAGCTGATTAAGAGTGGAAAATAAGCAACAATACACTAAGGCACATAATATAGGTACTTAAGTTTCACATTCAGTTAATATCTAAGCAATAAATAAGATAATGCAAAATTTATACCATGCTAATGCATGTAACATGCGTTGGTACCAATATCTTAGCTAGTTTATTAACTCATCTGGTTTGGTCAAGTACACATCTGAGCATCTGATAAATATATTTGGAAACCTAGCAAATTATCTCAGTTTAACAATACCACATAGCGTAGTTGAAGGGTTAGTCGATGTGAAATTATATGCATGAAACCTAGCTTAATAAATTTATCCTAACAAAACCATAAGTTTTAAGAAAATTAACCTATAGGTCCTTTTTGTACCGTTCCATAAATGTGTCAACCAATTCTCAATCAACATTAAGTGTATTAATAAGGCTTATCATATTCTTTCTATCTTTACGTTATGTTCTAAATTTGCTTCTAAAATAGCTTCTAACTCATTATAGCATAAATCTTTATATGTTTTACTCACAATCAAGTCTAGAGTTCATCACATTAAACATTACTAACATTATACAAAATATAACATCACCAAGTACCACCATCACAAATCCAGCCAATATTCAAACAATCATTCCATTCATGAACCAAAACATTTACAATTCACCAAGCAAGTGTGAGTCAGGTACTTTACACAACAATTCCAAGCATCATTCAGATCAACATCACAATCATGTGTAAAGACAGTCAAATGTAAATCTATATCTTATATACATAATTCCACTTACATGGCTATTGGTACTATCCTAATTCACTTCTTAGCAAGAACTTCCTCCTTCATGACTTCACCTAACAAGAGGAAATACTTTTATTGTCAATTATAGGTCATAAGTATATGTACATAGACTAATTAAATACTTACTTGCCAATAACTAATTCGTTGTAAATTGGTTCTGATTCAATCTTTAAGTTTGATTCTAAGTTAGCTTCTAAAACAGCTTTTTATTTTTACAAATCATAATTTCTTGACTAATAAATGATTTTTATAAGTTTTCTGAAATTACCAAATCCTCTAAGTTAGATGCTGAGTGATTCTATAGTAACTTTTTCTAGTAAAAAATCCTTTAAGTTACCATCTGAGCTACATAAGGGTCATTTAAGGTATTGTTTTATCCTTTGACACAACCTCTAAGTTTCTCTAAGTTGTTCTCTGACTCTATTATTCTTAGAGTTTTTAAGAAAAATAACCTTTTACTAAGCTTCTGAATCCCCTGTTTTTACATTTAACTCATAAGTTTCCTCTGACCTATTCTTTGAGTATCATTATAGTGTAAAAACTCATTCCCAGAACCTCTAAGCTATCCTCTACCTTCAAGCAATGTCCTCAATTACTTACATTTAAAGACTAAACTACAATTTTGTGCAACTCCTCAATTTATTACTCTATCTAAATCAGTACATATACTTCAAGATCTGATTTAGCTTGGAATCTAAGCAAGGTTATTAATAAAATAGGCTATTTTCCCACTAAAAACACAATTTAATATGTAATTTAGGGTTAAAAAATCACACAAAAATTTAGGAAATGGTTTCATGAACAAACTTTCACATTGCAATTTAGTATTAACTTAGAATAGTTTATAGAAAAATTTTGAAGTGGAAACTACATCATTAACCCTATTTATTTCAATATCGAAAGTAGTCCGATTTCTCCAATTTCTTAAGGACGTATATAATAACTACATAATTTATACAAAATATTATTTTTCCTTCTATACATAAAAATGTGCAGGAATAAAATTTTTCATAATTTTCTGGTCATTTTTTACATTTTTCTAAAATTATTCAAAATTGGATTAAAGAGGACCCTCATCAGATTTGGCTACTTCAGCCACTATTGACGACCACCACCTTGTCGACAAGCCTAGTTGCTGGGTGCTATGTTACCTAGTGGTAGCAGTTGACTCGTAGATTTCCTCTACACTGAAGCTCCTACTATCTCTTTAAATGCACCCAAATTTTATTATTTTTCCTAATTTTAGTTCATTGATCACTTCAATTCACTTAGATTTTTTCTAAACTTCAATATGCGTAAACAATGGCTTGGAGAGGATTCCTAAATTTTCTAAGCTTAAGGATGGTGAAAATGAATTTTGGTTTCTCTCTCTTCCAAATCCTAAGCTTATATGTTGCATGAAATTCCTAGCCTAATCTCTAACACCTATCCATTTGAAGCTACATGCCTATTAAGATGATTTTTAGCTACCTTAATGTCCTTTGCAAATTTTTTATGGAATTAATTAACTTATTCTTGAGTATTTTAATTAGTTTCGATTCTAAATATATTTATAAAAATTTCACATGACCCACACATATATATATATATATATATTCCATATGTTATTTTATGTCCTATAGTAATTTTATTACACGTATAATTTATCTCTAATAGATCATTACATTTTAGAGCCCTAACGTTAAGTTTCTAAAAATTAACAAATGTACCTAATAAAAATACAATTTATTGAAATTAAATAATATATACATACTATTTTGAGAAATTGATCCTACTAACACTCTTCGCTTAGCTTTTATGACTTTAGATAAAAAAAATGGCTCAATCTAGACAAAATCGCTCGAAGACCCTAAACATTCCGAATGACTTAGACGTCCTAACTCGGATTGGTTAGTTTAGTGATTAGGGTACTTAATCAACTAAGGTCTCACATTTTACCCTCCTTACAAAAATTTTCATCATCGAAACTTACTTATATAGTAGGTTAATTTGTATATCTAGAATTCTAACTAATTACAGATGACTTATCAAAATCAATATACTAACCTTGAAAAAATAGTTTAAGGCGTTGAGCCCTCATGCAATCTGCAAACTTCAATGTTGCCTCATTTAGAGTGTGTCAACTCTAGAACTCTTTAACATACTGAATATCCTGATTCTTTAATCTTTGTATTTTGGTATCCAAAATTTTTACTAGATGTTCCACATATGTCTCATGTTTTCCTTTAGCTCCACAGGTGGTACATCCAATATACTTGTAGAATCCCCTATAAACTTTCTTAAAGTCGAAACATGAAATACATTATGAATACCTACCATTTCTTCTAACAATTCCTACTCATAAGCTACTTTTTTTATTCTTCTCTTAATTTGATAAGGTCCTACATATCGTGGACTTAATTTTCCATTAATACCAAAGTGCTTGACACCTATCATTGTATATATTTTTAGTAATACCACATCACCTACTCCAAATTCCAATGGCTTTCTTTTAACATCTACATAACTTTTCTTTCAACTTTGGGTTATCTTTATTCGTTCCCATATCACTTGTACTTTTTCCTTAAGATCCTTTAACATGGCTAGTCTAATCATTTATTTATTACCTACTTCATCCCAATACAACGAAGATCTACATTTGCGCCCATACAATGCTTCATATGGTGCTATCTAAACAGTACTATGATAACTATTATCTTCTAGTGTTTGTATGGTACGTTTTGATTATCCATCACTTTATCTCAATTGGCTGAAGTATAATTAAAGAAATAGTTCATTTGCATGGGGTACCGGTATCGATAATTTCTAATCATGATTCTCAATTCATGTCATGATTTTGGCAGTCTTTACAACTAGAATTGGAAACTAAGTTGAGCTTTAGTACAACATGTGTGTTAGAGTTTGCCTGATAACTACAAAATGTATAGACTTAGTAAGTCTATCTATAATAACCTATACCATATCATGTTTCTTCCTTGTTTTGGGTAAACTACTTATAAAATCCATCATTATATGCTCATATTTCCATTCAAGTATTGGTAAAGGTTATAATGACCCACCTGGCTTTTGGTGCTCTGCTTTAACCTTTTTACAAGTCATACACTTTGAGATATATTATGTTACATCTCCCTTCATTCCTATCTACCAAAACTTCCTTTTTAAATCTTTGTACATCTTATTATTTTCAGGATGTAAAGAATACTTCGTGTCGTGAGCTTCCTCTAAAATCATTTCATTAACTTTTGTGACTTTTGGAACACATACCCTTTCCTTAAATTTTAACATTACCTTATCATTAATCTAGAATTGGGTTTTCTTTTTTTTTCCAAATTAGCTCTGACCTTTTGTAATTTCATGTCCTTTTCCTAAGCTTCCTTTATACATTATAGGAGTGTAGGTTGTACTTCTAACTTTGCCAACATTGATCTACTTCGTTAGACTAAGATTTCCAAACTCATTCTTTCTATCTCTTCAATCAGTTCCCTCTTATTAGTAATCAGCATAACACGATTATTGAACTTTTTCCTACTTAAGATATCTGCAACTGCATTCATCTTTCCTAGGTGATGGTGAAATGAAAGATCATAATCCTTAAGCAATTCCAACCATCTCCTTTGCCATAGATTCAATTCTTTCTATGTAAAGATTTACTTAAGACTTTTGTGATTCGTACACACCTTGCATTTCTCACCATATAAGTAATTTCTCTAGATCTTTAAGTCAAACACTATTAGTGCTAGTTCTAAGTCATGCATTAGTCTAAGTTGTCTTAATACATAAGTGATCACCTTATTATTTTGCATCAATACATATCCTAAACCATTCCTCAAAGCATCACAGTAGATTAAGTATTCTCTTGATCCATCAAGTAATGTTAGTACAAGTGTAGTAACCAACCACTTCTTAAGTTCCTAGAAACTTCTCTCACTCTTATCATTCCATTTAAATCGAATTCCCTTGCATGTCAATTGTGTTAATGGCATAGCAATCTTGAAGAAATCCTTCACAAATCTTCGATAATAGCTTGTCATTCCTAAGAAACTTTTTACCTCCATTACAGTTTTTGGCCTTACCCAATCCATCATTACCTTTACTTTTGCAAGATCTATGGCTATTTTAGAACTTGTACAATATGTCTAAGGAATCCAACTTGCTCTAACCAAAACTCACACTTCTTTAACTTTGCATATAATTGATTTTTCTTCAAAGTTTGAAGTACTTTCCTTAAATGCTTCACACGTTCCTCACTATCTCCTGAGTAAATCAAAACATCATCTATGGACACCACCATAAACTCATCCAGATAATTCCTAAACACACAATTCATCATGTTTATGAAAGTAGTTGGGTAATTTGTCAAACTAAATGGCATTACTAAGAACTCGTAGTGTCCATATCTCATTCTAAAAGCTATCTTAGGTATATCCTCTTCTTTAATCTTCAGTAGATGATACCTTGATTGCAACTCTATCTTTGAAAATACAATATCTCCTTTTACTTGATCAAACAAATCATCAATCTTAAGAAGTAGGTACTTATTCTTAATCATAACCTTATTCAACTCTCGATAATCTATAGAAAGCCTTAAACTTCCACCCTTCTCCTTAACAAAGAGTATTGGTGCACCCTATGGTCATGTATTGGGTGTAATAAAACCTTTGTCTAGCGGCTCCTAAATTTGCTTCTTTAGTTCAACTAACTCTGTTGGTGCCATAGGTAAGAAGGTTTAAAAATAGGTGTAGTTCCTAACATAAGGTCTATTGTAGAGTTAATTTCCTTATCGGGTGTTAATCTAGGTAAATCCTTAGGGAAAACTTCAAGCAACTCTTGTATTACAAGTATATCTTTTAATTAGGTTTCCTTAGTTTGTGTTTCCACTATAGAGGCTAAGTAACCTACATTTCCTTTGCATATCAACTTTTGCACTTTACTTACTGAGATTAATCAAGGAATTGCATCACTAGAACTTTCCTTGAAGCAATAGTCCTCTCCATCTATCCTTCGAAACACCACCATCTTATTTTCATAATCTACATTGGCTTTATACTTAGTCATCTAATCTATACCTAACATTACATCAAATCTTTTCATATCCAAGACTATTAATTTTGTTGTCATCTCATGAGTATCTATACAAACATTCCCATCTCTTAGCTTGTGATACACAACTTGTTCTTCTCTAGAAGGTGTTATAACTATAATCTCATATACTTTCTATTGGTAACTTATTTCTATCAACATAATCCTTTGAGGCATATGAAAGAGTTACTCCAGTATCAAATAAAGTATATGCATAATTATCTCCTATGCATACCAATCCTAGAATAATTATTTATAACTATATCACTTTATATTTGTGAGTAACATTAGTATATATTTAAGCCAACTAACTATTAAATATACTAAAGTTAGAGAAATCTAGGTAATACTTACTTGTTACTATATGAGCATTCCTAGCTTCCCCCTGCTAGAGTATGTAAACTCTACCTTGTACCCTAGGCCTTTGTGTTGCTCTACCTAGCCAATTATTATTCATGTTGGTTGGTTTCGATCTATTACCCTGGGCTTGCTCTTACCCTACTTGTGGTTTAGTATATTGGTTTGCATTATGGCCTATTTTGTGACGGTTGGTACAAAATATACCCTTAGGATTTAGATTTTGACAATTCCTTGTATAGACATCCCATTTTTACCACCCGTTATATTAGGTGTTTACTTTTTTTTTTTTTAATTGGGGTTGGGTTTACAAAAAAATAAAAAATAAAAAAAATTGACAACTTAAAATTTGAAAAATGAAAATGTGTAAAAATTAAAAATTGAAAAAGTAAAAAAAAAATAAAGTATCTAAGTCAAGTTAGTCAGTTAATTTAGTGTTGGATCATATAATAGTTGAAAATATGCATGCAATTTAATAAATTTTGAGTCTTTAAATAATTGAGCTTCATTAGAAAAATATTTTTTAAAAATAGTCTAGTGAAGGATAAAATGGATTTTTATTGAATTTGAAAGTATTTTAACTAGGCTAACTAAAATAGACTTAGGATTCATCAAATGGTTAGCATGTGTATTTTAGGGTATATATAAAGGTCGTAGTCAATCTAAAACAAGTTGGACTGAGTCGTGCCCGAGATAGAAAGTTTAAATAGAATATGAAGTTTCTAGAAACTTGATCTTAGTCGTGGATTGGATCAAATTGCGATTAAATGATTTAGAAAATTAACAAATCTAAAGTGAATATTATCATATCTTATAAAAATCAAGTTTGTTATATCCTAACAAGATTGAATCCTCATTAAAAAAAAATCTAAAGGATTCAAATTAATGGTTTATAAATATTGGTTTTCAATTGTAAAAAAAATTCTAAGCTTTACATACAATCACTTTCCCCCCTCTCTTCTTCATACACTAATTAAGTCGCACACCCTTTCTCTTCATCCTCACACAACACACCCCTAGACAACTACAATCACAATCCTTATGTTCAATCTCCCCTACACCCCTATACTCCTAAATGTACTAATAGCCCCCACACAATCCCTATCACATGGTTTACAATCGCATACACACAAACTCAATTCTATACCTACACCCATTCACAATCGAGTCACTTACACAATTGTACAGTTCCTAATCCTATTGTATAACCCAGTTCACATATGCAAAGCAGCATATGATTTTGTACACATACACACAGCATTACACAACCCAATAACTAACGAATAGTAGCATGCACAAACAGCATACCCCACGCACATGCAATAGCTCTATGATAGCTTACTCCATGCAGTAATACCTCGATGTACAGTAACATACATAATATCAGGCATGCAATCAGTAGTACCCTAACAAATAGTAGTTCTATGCAACGTAAAACAGCAAAATGAACCACATAAGTTTTTTTCTTGATCCGATTTGTTTGAGAAATTGAATTTATTATTATTATTATTTATTTACTTACTTAGTTTAGTTATTTAGTGTTATTTTACTAACTTTGATTTGTCTTTTAGTGCATACTTTTGGCTTAGTTCTTTTAAATAAAGTAGTTTATACATAAATTACAATTATGTCATACTTTTATTAAAATCATCTTTTTTAGATAAATTGCATTCTAAAAAAAATTGCATCTTTTTCATAAAAATTGCATTTTTTGGAAACAGATACATATTTTTTCTAAGATTCATACCTTTACTAAAAAAATGATTCTAAATCTCATATCTTCACAAATTTACATAAATCTTGCATTTAGGGTTTTAGAAAAGTAAATTTTTGGTACATAACGATATTTTGATAAAGGAAAAAAAAAAATCTTAACTAGAGTCTTTTTAAAAGATTGAGTTAGTTAGGTTTTCTTTTTCTTTTTTTTAAATAGATTTAGGAAGTTGGATCTTTTTAGTTTTTTCTTTTAGATAAATAATAAATTGTTAAATAACGTAAATATGACTCAATTTTCAAATTAAAAGAAATTAACCTACTAAATCTTTTCTAAAAAAAAAAAAGAAAAAGAATTACGTTGGTTTAATTCTCACTATTAGGTACATAGCCACCTTTACAACAACTACAATTTTTTTTTTAATTCGTAATAAAATCAATAAAATATTCATTTTAATTGCATTTTATACATTTTTGCATATTCTGGAATTTTTACAAAAATTATAAAAACAAAGGCTCATTGTTTTTTTTTTTTTACCAATTTTACTAGTTGGCGACTTTAAGTTTTTTTTTTAATATTTTTTTACATTTAAAAAAAAAATTCCTCAATTTTTTATCAAGTAATCTATATTAAATGTTTTAGGCTTAATATAGGTTAAATTAAGGAAAACTGAAATAAAGCTTGATACCTTACTATATATGTAGCTTTAACACACCTAAAACACTTTTCACAGAACTCAAGACAATCTATAGCTCGATGCCTTGCATTGTACTTCCAACATGGTATCGTAGTTCCACCACTTCTCCAATCCTCACTTCTAAACTACCTACCCTACTTTCCTTTTGTCATCTTATTATTGCCATTAGAGCTTCCCATAAACCTTCTTTACTTACTATCCATTTTATCAGCATTTTCTTGTAAAATACAAGCTTGCTCAATTAGTTAGGCCTTATTTACTAAGCCTCATTCACTTGAGAGGAATTGAAATTCAATTCTTCCCTTATTCCTTATTGCAGTGTTCACTTGGTTTTCTGTCTCTAAATTGCAATTTCATAAGAATTCCTATTACATGAAATCAAGTAATAGGAATTCCTTAATTCAACCAAAGAATCACGATTCCTTATAAAATTTTACATTTTTTTTCCAAAAATAACCTCATATCAATTTAACAATGACCACCACCATTGTCATTACCATTACCATCACCACTATCGACTACTACTACTACTATTACCAACCACCATTAGTGCCATCACCATCGCCATCGCCACTACCGTTGCCGTCGCTACCACTACTACGATCGCTATTACTACTAACCACTAACCACCATTACTTACCATCACCGTCATTATCACCACTACTACCACCATCATCACTACCAACACCATTACCATCATTTTTTGTTACCACTACCATTACCGCCATCGCCAGCACTACCTATCACTATTGCTACCACCACCACCACCTCTAACTACCGTTATCACCACTACCACTATTATCGTCCTTACCGCCGCAACTACCCCTACCCCTACCTCTACCCCCCAAGCCACTACTCGATCACTGCAACCACCATCAACTACCACTACCACTACTGTAAACTCCACAAATTTAGCTATTTAAAAGAAGGATTGAATCCTAAGACTATAGATAACTTGAAGAGTCATTAAAGTCAAACAAGATAAAAATTTAATAAATCATAAATATAAATATATTATAAGGAGTAAAAACCTTAAAAATTAATCAAGACCCTAAATCGCATACTAAAACCTTAAAAATTGACATACATATCATTAACCAAAATTGAATCCGAATTTGATTGAAACCCTAAAATCATAAACATAAACCTATAAAATAGTTAAATGTTACATAATAGCGATAAAATTATAGTCAAATGTAATTTTTGACTAAATCGCCTATTTGTACGAAATTGTAATGAAATTACCACAATAACTTGTAAAAATTATAATTGTAACAGGTATTAGTTAAATTGATAAAATTTCACAAAATTTTGAGAACTAATCTACGAGGAGATTCGTTATAATTTATATGATTAAAAAAATTATACATATTTGTTAATAACTTTCATTTTCCTTGTCTTCCATTTCCAATTTATCTCATTTTCCTTCTCCATTTCCAATTCACTTCATTTCCTGGGCAAAATATGAACCAAAGTCAGTAAATTTAAGATCGAAAATCAGCATCCCACGTGATCAATCAAATTATCATGTGTTGATATTATTTTTGTTTTATTTACATTAATGCAAAAGCTAACTTAGCTTACAATTTAAGCTATTGATCACGTAAGCAAGAGAAAAATATAAATATGGAAAAAAAAATCTGCACAAACACACACCGACTTGGAGAGCAAACTGTAAAAAAGAAGAAAAGGGGAAGGAAAAGAAGAAGAAAAATAAAAAATTAATAGATAAGTACTTTATTTTAGTAAGTATAGATGTATATTATAGTATACACACGTAGAAATATAGTATTTGTATGGTATTTTTATGGTATTTTTACATATAACATTAATATTATATGTCTATGTACATGAATACGTAAATTTAATTATATGTATAAATATAGGATTAGGTATGTATACATGTTTGTACATAGGTATATAGTATGTATTATGTATTTGTTTTTTTTATATATACATCTAATTAGTAATTTACATAACTATAGTATAAATATATATGTATGTACCATAACTATATATATATGGGTATACATGTATGATTATAATTATATATATATGTGTGTGTGTATGTGTGTAGTCGTATAGTATATAGTGGGGTATTTTTATAAGTATGTATATAAGACATATGAATATATATATATATATATAATGTAGAGTATAAATATTATAGTATACGGCATATGATGTATGTAATGTATAGTATACATATTTTATGATAAATACTATATAAGTATATATATGCCGAATATATATGTATGTATTTGTAAGAATGTATACATATAAGACATATAAATAAATAAATATAAAATACATATATATATATATGTGCGTATAAGAGTATGTTTTACATAATACATATACATATATAATATGTATAATATATAATGTATATATGTATGTATGATACCGTAATTTAAGAATTTTCGACAACATAAACTATAAATCATATATAATAAATATGATGTCTATGTACATGAATACGTAAATTTAATTATATGTATAAATATAGGATTAGGTATGTATACATATATGTACATAGGTATATAGTATGTATTATGTATTTGTTTTTTTTATATATACATCTAATTAGTAATTTACATAACTATAGTATAAATATATATGTATGTACCATAACTATATATATGGGTATACATGTATGATTATAATTATATATATATGTGTGTGTGTATGTGTGTAGTCGTATAGTATATAGTGGGGTATTTTTATAAGTATGTATATAAGACATATGAATATATATATATATATAATGTAGAGTATAAATATTACAGTATACGGCATATGATGTATGTAATGTATAGTATACATATTTTATGATAAATACTATATAAGTATATATATGCCGAATATATATGTATGTATTTGTAAGAATGTATACATATAAGACATATAAATAAATAAATATAAAATACATATATATATATATGTGCGTATAAGAGTATGTTTTACATAAATACATATACATATATAATATGTGTAATATATAGTGTATATATGTATGTATGATACCGTAATTTAAGAATTTTCAACAACGTAAACTATAAATCATATATTATAAATATATGAATATATATATATGTATAATTGTGAGGTACATAAAAAAATACGAAAATGAAAAAAATAGGAAAATATACTCAAAATAATAAAAATATCAAATATATGATTTAAATAATTATTAAATCATAAATATGTTACGAAAAAGCGAAAATCAATATTTTATAATTTTTAAATTTAAATAATAATTTTTGTGATATTTTTGTATCACAATTTATATTACGAGTCACAACGTCCAAAATAGACTTCGTTACGAGAAAATACGCTCGAAAACGATCAAAATGGACTATAAGTTTATAATGATCCGAGCTAAAACGAAAAAGTTACATGCGATTCGATAAAAAGCTCGAATCAGCAATTTCACGTAATTAAATGAATTAGACCTTACAAATTCTAGCACTAGTTAGCTTTAAATTCCATACCTTACAAAATTTTCATTATTCTCAGGTGATATCGATATCAATCCTGAGCTGCCGCCAGACTATTACGATCCCTGAGCTAACTATGGCCATGTGATTTTTTCCTTATAATTCCATACTTGTTTGTGCTTATAATTAGTGAATCGAAATTATGATTTATAAATGAACGTATATGAGGTTGGGTTATGCTTATGCATGATAATTGTTGTGAATGGAGAATCTACTTTAAATTTTAATAATATAATGTTTGTTGCATAGTAGATTCAATAGATTGATTGTTTATGACTTGGAATGATTACTGATTAAATATGACTTAACTTTTTATTCGACTAGAAAAAGTTAACTTGGATCATGCATAAATCATGTACTGCATAATTAATTCTGGACAGTCACATTATACGGAGGTAGGAGAGGCCATACGTAGGTTGATTATTGAGTGTTATCGATTTCGTACGGTACACACGTATGATATGACCTTACCCTGGCCCGCAGGATGACTAGGTATTGAAGGTGCCAACCGCCAGCTATGGGTTGAGTCTAGAGGGCTTCACTTAGGGGTGAGTGAGGGCTGCGTGAACTACTCACAATCATATGTAGAACTCGTTTTGATAAAGCTGGTAATGGATGTACCATTACATTTTAAATACGAAACACGAAGTTACATTATGAAATAAGTTCTAATATGATGCCCGGATCTGACTGTATCGATGAATCTCCAACCTTGACTTCGGAGGGTATTAAATCTGAGTTACATGCAGTACCTGGTCACCTGCATGTATTTGTTTGGCATACTGTTTGCCATACATTCATTTGGTTGAACCTAATTATTGTATGCCTTAATTGCTGTGTTGTTAAGGGAAACTATCTTACTAAGCTAGTTAGCTTATATTCTTGTAGTCTTTTCTCGTAGGCCAAGCTTTTTTTGAAGTCGAACCGTCTCATGCCCAAGGTTAGTTTCTATATAGGGTCAGTGTGGGAATTGGATAAGATCGGAGAGTACTTCTGATAGTTTATAGATTTGATATGTAAATGTTATACTAGTTGAACTGAAGACATGTTTCAGTCTTCATACTTATAAACTTTTATACAAATCGATTATGTATTATGTTTTTATAATTTTATCATTTTTCATGATAAAAGAGTCGTCGATTGTAAAGGAATTCAATCTGCAATCCTTTGTACAGTATACAACGACTGCTACGACTAGCCCTCTCGGGTCGTGACAACTACCACTACCATTACCACCATCACTATCGCTTGCAATCGCTGTTGACCATTACCATCGCTTTTGCCCCTGTAGTCGATTTCCACCACCACTACCTCTTACTTTAGAATTACTTGAGAAAGAAAATAGATCAAGGGTAATCTAGTCATTAAAGTTTTATTACGCGTCTATTCTTAAGATATTTATTAATCTAACTAAATAAAGTAATAGGTATTACACCCTTATTACATTCCTCTCTCATTTCATTCAGTGAAGTGAATGGGCTATAAGTCATTGTACCTTATTATCTTAACTCTTGTCAACTCCAATTGGAAATACAGGTTAAGTCCAACTTTAAACCATCTAACCTTAGCTAATTCATTATCCTAGATAGCCTCTAGTTCAAATTTTTGTGACTTGTTAAACTCCCTTTCATACTCCTCAACTAACTTACCATCCTGCTTTAGTTTATAGTACTCTTAATAGATTTGTTTCGTTATGCACTCGGGGAAATACTGCTCCACAAATGTATTCCTAAAAGCATTCCACTCAATAGGTTGAGCTAAAAGTTGCTTCTTATGCTTCCACTAATCATTTGCATGACCATCTAATAGAATAATTGCAATCCTAACCTACCTATTCTCTTCCACTTCTTGCACTTCAAATTCCTTTTCAAGAGAATTAATCCACTCCTCAATAATTAAAGGATCAGTATTCTTACCACCATGCAGTTTCACTATCTGTTGTACTTGAGCCAACTTATCACCTCCTCTAACTCTAGCTAAAGAAGCTACAAATTGTTGCAGAAATTCCATTCCTAGCAAAGGTAGAGCCCGATCAGGTTATGGTTGAGGTTCCACCCTTTGCTCTTGGGTTTCTTATTTTATTAGAGGCCTTCCACATCCTCTTTACATCATTTTCTAAATGCCACCAAACAACATCAATAATAAGTGCTCTTATGATGCTATAAAATTATAACATTCTGTCACTTAGCTACCCTACACATCTCATATGTACCTAGAAACTTAAGGTCCTTAGCTTATACTTTGATACCACTTAAAGGATGTCATATCCCGACATAGCATAGGATATCCCATCATACTGGTAAACCTATCATAAATAAGAATAATTCTTAATAAAACAACACTTTGTTATATACTTGGTGCTTAAAGGAGTTTAGCTGTAAGCTTTTGGTTATAAATATCTACATCATTTGCAATTTTTGAAAACTTAAATACTAGACTTTAGTTGAGCTTCTAGGTCTTCATTATACTTGTTAAGTAATACTTCCACTTTTAAAATAGCTAACTTTAACTAGCGCTCTCTAAAAGTTTACCCTTATTGCTAGCAACGCCCTAAAAAGTTGCATCATAACTTGTGATATGGTTCGATGTAGATGAACACATGATGTTTGGTATCACATGAACCAAGAGGTGGGTCCAAGACTCAAGGTAGTGCAAAGGATAAATGTTAGTCTAAAGTTGAGCAAGGATCTCTATGCACCAACATTAGATATGATGTACCAATACCTGATACAAGCTTTGATCATACTTGATATGACGCATAAGTATAATCAAAGGGCATTTGCCATTGATCTATGCTTATGAAGGATTGGATAAGATTAATAAGAGTAAGCAGAAAATGCTTAGCTCATGAGAGTATGCCTGAATATCAAAAGTTTATTTTACTCTTCTTATAGCTATTACAATATACGAGTATTTATATAAGCCATTGAAGGTAAGTCCTAAGTTAGTGTAAATTACAAAAAGGATTACTATTAGTAAATAAAAAGGGATAATTTACAAGGGTAATATCTTAAACATTAAAAAAGAATATCCAGTGGTTAAAAAAAGAAATTATAGATGTTAAGAAAGATAGGGTATGTGTCAATTGTCCATTTTATGGTCCTAATGATAATGTTGGTCGAGTAAAACAGGTTCTAAACAGATTAGGTTAAGGTTAGTGGTTCGACAACTCAGTAACTGGAGTGTTTGAGGTTCATAAAGGGTTGGTTCAAAAAGTGGCTCATTATTGGGTCGGTCTTGGGTAGTTGGCTTCGGATAGGTGTCAGCTTAGCCTTGGAATGCATCAGGTTAGCAGTATATTAATTTAATACTTAGCCTTAGATAGTTCTATTGTAGAGAGGTTAAATTGGCGCTCAAGTCGATCACTTCAGTAGCTTCTCGTATGATGTGGAGAATAAAGTAAATCGGTAGGTGAGACTACAGAATGCATTGCTCTTTTGAGTTCAGCTATCTTCGAACAACTTGGTGAACCATATGAGCAAGTCTTCAAGGTTGGAAGCGCGTGATTGTTATGTGATCCCTATCATCCCCTCTAGGATGTTTGGGATTTGGGATCAAATTTGGTTCAACTCTATGTTGCTCGTCTTCAGGTGTATATAGGTGAAGGTTAGCAAAAGTCATACTTCTATAGATTGGCATAGAGCCTTTTTACTCATAGTTTTGTAAAGATTGCTTAGAGATGCTCTTAGTGAGTCTCTAGATCAAAGCTATACACTAAGATGTCGTTAAAGTAAACTGCCATAAATTTACTTATTAATTATTGGAGCGCATGCTTCATTAGTTACATAAATGTGCTTAGTATGTTTGATAGTCTAAATGGTATCACAAGCCATTCATATAATCTATGGTAGATCTTAAATGCAGTCTTCTACTCATTGGCTTCTCACATTCGAATTTGATGGTATCTAGATCTAAGGTTAATCTTGGAGAATAAACTTGCTCCATTCAACTTATCTATCATATCATTAAGCCTTAGTATGGAATATCTGTATTTGATGGTAATGCAATTGATTGTTCGGCTATCCACATACATTATCCATGACCTATCTTTCTTAGGTAACAACAGGCTAAAGGATTCTCATACATACCCTTTCTTCATCAACTCATCTACCTATCCCCGCAGTTCCGTAACCTGTTCAGGGTTTAGCCTATAAGCAAGCTTGTTCGGTAGTGCAACTCCTGGTTGCAAGTCAATTGCATGTTCAACACCCTAGATGGGAGGCAAACCTTCTAATAGCTCACTTAGGAACAAGTTGGCAAATTCATCCATCATGGTTTTCACGTTGGCAAGCAGCATCCCTTCTTCAGATTGCTTCATCTCTAAGAACCTTATGACTAATAGATAGGTTAACTCTTCAAGCTTCATCTCTTTCTTCAGCTTAACTTAAGTCATCACTAAAGCTTCTTTCTCTAAGACTCATCTCAATTAGGCCAACATAATTTTAACTTGCTTAGCAGTCATAAGGCTCAACTTCACCTTCCTACCCCCATTGTCCAAGGAACATATATTTTTCCTTCCATCATATATAACAATTTGGTCAAACATCTATAGTCATCTAAGCAAAATCTGGGATACACTCATGGGCAATACATTACAGAGCACTTCATCTTAATAGTTTTTAATATAGATTGACATAATTACTTACTTCTTTACTTGTAAGGTTCCTTTATCACTAAGCTAGTACAACTTATAAGGTTTAGGGTAAGGCTTGGTCAATAATTTCAATTGTTGGACCATGAAAGTAGAGGCTACATTGGTATAGCTCCTACTATCAACAATCAAGGCACATAGTGACCCATTTACCTTGCATCCAATGTGAAACATATTCTCTCTTTTTTTATCCTCAAGCATAAGACTTACACTCATTATTCTTCTCAACACCAAGGTACTAGGCATAAAATTACCTTCCTCACCATAAATGACTTCCTCCTCATCAAATGGTTCGGTCTATACAACCTCTTTCACGTCTTCTACTTCCTCATCAATACTATCCACCTTAAAAACCAGTGCTTTGCCTCAGATCACCATGGTTCTTTTATTCGAACATTGGGTAGCTACGTGTCTAAATCCTTGATATTTAAAGCACTTCATCTCACTTTTTTTCTTACTTGAGCTTTGGCCTTTCTTAAACTTCCTCAGGATCTCCTTCTCCTTTGCTCTAGTAGTTTAAGCAGGTTAAGTCTTAGCAACCTTACTTGGTTCTAATTACACAAGTCTACTCAAAATAGGTCAACTAGTAGCAGATCAGCTAATAGGAGGTTGGAATCCTCCCATTCGGTGCCTCTTGATTATTTGGGCCACTTGAGTAACATCGTCAAGTAACCCATTATCTATGATCTCCAAAATATCTCCAATCTTGTACTTTGATACATTAACAAATTAAGACACAATTTCGTCTTCAAGTTGAACATCTTCACATCGAATCATTAATATTTGGAATTCCTTTACATAGGCATCAACACTTGATCCACCTTATCTCAACTCCTATAACCTCTTAAACACATCTTATAAATAGTAGCTAAAAAAAAATCTTCTCCTCATGACTCTCTTCATTTCATCCTAACTCTTAACTTTACGTCCTCTTTGTCTTCTATGTGTAGCTTGCATGTTCTTCCACCAAAAGGTAGCATAACTAGTAAATTCTAACACAGCAAGTCTAACCTTAGCATTTTTTGGCACCTCATGGCATTCAAATTTCTTTTCAATCTTATCTACCCAGTTTAGGTAGTCCTCTACATCATCATGCCTAGAAAAGCTAAGGATATGCGTTCTCAACCCTTCCACTCTAGGAGCTTAGACATTCTTCTCCTCAAGTTCGTAATATTCTTTTGCTTCATCACTTACTTCCTCATCCTCCTATTCGATCTCCTCTAACATTAGTCTGCATGTAGCAACTCAACCTAATCCTCTAGTTTGATTGGGTCGAACTAAGGTATTAACTCGGTCGTATGGGTCATTATCTTTCTCTAGTAGTTTATTGGCTTGATCTTTGTGGGGACCTGTAGACTTTGTAAATTTAACCTTCTAAACACAGTATTAGACTCGAGCATCATAGACATTTCCCTAAGTCAACAAAACCACATAAAATGAAATCCGACTAAAATTTTGAACTTGGAACTTAAAATGAACTTGAGAGACCTAATGATACAATTTGGAAACCCTTATCATGCAAGAAAACCCCAATCCCTACATACGTACACTTTAAAAAAAAATGTAAACCTAAACTTAATAGAAACCATAAATATCAAATCATAAAAATTTTTAAAACTCTATAAAATTATCTTAATGCTAGAAAACCCATAAATCAATAAAATTATCAATAATTTTGTGAAATCATGTAAAACTGATAACGAATGAATCGATGATTATTTCAAGTAATAATAAACAACAAAATTAACCTAGTTAAAGGAATAAATTAATAAATTTATAAAAATTATTTTACTTGTATACATAAGTAGCCCCACAATATGTATATATATATACATATAAATATATTATTAAGCAATTTCCTTCTCTTTTCTTAATCTGTCATATGATATATATATATATATATATTGCATAATAAAGCGGTGTTCCTAAATAATTAAGCTAATTGATCCTTAAGCTCCTAAGTGTAAGTCGATTATTCCTGAGTTGGTGAAAAACCCTAAAACATATATAATCTCACTCAAACACTAAAATATACATAAACTCACTCGAACCCTAAAACCTAGGATGATCAAGGAGTTACAATCCTAAATAAATAATTAAAAATATAATTTTAATTAACAATGGAAAATTTTAAAATTTCTTAAGAAGCAAATCATAACCTACAAATTAATTTGAGAATCAAGCCATAAAAGAATTTCATATAAGGCAATTCCTTTATTTTCACTTCTAAGCCATGTTACATATACATAAGTTGTAAACCCTACTTTTAACAAACTTATGATTCAACTAAGAATACTTCCCAAATATTCGTAAGGATAAACTAAGCTAAGAATTCAAGTTTACATTTAAAAAACGAATTTAATTTTCCAATTTAAAAGTCTATTATAAATAAAAACTCAACTACGAGAACCATGGACTCTAAGTCACTCAAAACCTTCAATCCTAAAACAATTAAGAACTTATAACCCTAAGCGGCTAATTGATAATTTAATTTAAATAATTTTATTCAACTCTAGAAATTTTCATAATTTTATAAGAATTAAATCATAATTTACAAATCAATTTAAGAAACAAACTCCAAAAGAATTTTATATAAGATAATCTTCTTATCTTCATGCATAAGACTTGTGCACATGAATAAGTAAACTAACCAATTATCCTAAATAACTTATCAATTAATAAATATAAACCCTACTTTTAGTGGGCCCATGATTCAATTAAAAGTACTGTCGGAACATTCCCAATGATTAATGAAACTGAGAACTTAAGTTTACATTTAGAAACAAATTAAAATTTTCCAATTCAAAAACCTATTATTGAGAAAACCTGAGCTTGAAGAACTACGAGCTCTAAACTCATGTAAGATCCTAAACCTTAAAACAATTAGGGGATTTTGACCTTAGGTGACTAATCGATAATTTAATTTGAATAATTTCATTCAACTTTAGAAAATTTTACAATTTATAGGAATCAAATCATAAAGTACAAAACAATGCAAGATGAAAATCCTAAAACAATTTCCTATAAGACCATGCCCTTATCTTTATGTCTAAGCCTTACATTTAAATAAGTAGACCAACTAATCAACATAAATGACTTATCAATTGAAAGTTGGAATTATTTGTCAATTGATAACTTATCAAAATCAAGTGATAAGATATTTTCCTTATCACCCATTCACTTATATTACATATGGATAATTTTTCATAAGATTTCACATGCTTAACTTCATTAAATGAGACAAGACAATTCCATGACCGCAAAGGACACTAAATGGTAGATTTGAACAAGGAGAAGAGGGGGTTTATGCTCTTGTCTTTCAACCATCAATCACTTTCTCTTATACACCACTATTCACTCTTTAATGCTTAGATCATTAAGTTGCAATTGTTGACTTTTGTATAAGCTACAAGACAATCAATTAAAGATTCTTACACACACTTTTTCTCTCATTCAAAAATCTGCCACTCTCTCCCTCTTTCAGTCTCATTTTCACTTCCCTTTCTCTCACTTTAAACACAAACTAAAAGAAGAAATTCAACCCTACAAAAATCCTAACATTGCCGCTACTATTTTTGCTTTCATAGTCACAGCACCAAGCTTTATTTTGTGCCCTCTATTTGTTAACTTAAAAAACCACTTTTAGGAACTTTAAAATATCCTCAAACCCCCACTTCAAATATCAAGACTCTAGCTTTCGAAAGAACTTACAAGAAGAGGAAGGAAGACAACAAGCTAAGAGGATACTTAGTTACACAACCACCATTTCTATGTTTTTAGGATGAGTAAGTTGTTTCTTTGTGTTAGTGGTTTAGTCTTACATGTTAGGAGACCATGTTTTCGGGAAGATATTAGCATGATCATAAGATGATAAAATAGCTAGACCACCTTAAGAAGTAAGCTTGTGAACCCCTTTACATAAAAGTTGAAATATGAGCATGTTAAGTTGGTGTTATGTAAAGATATATGTTTAATACTTAGAATGGAAGATTTTAAGTTAAGAAAATCATGAAATATGTACATGAATGAGGAGACATCATGTTGGATGTAGAGTACATGTGAGCCATTTAGATGTTATTTCCATTTCTATTAAGTTAAAGATACTCAAACCTAGCCTTAGGTAAAGGAAAAATCCATTACATGAAGCTTTTCTAAAGAAACCAACCTTATGAGATATGAACTATGATATAGAAGTTGTGATAAGTATGAGATCTACTATTTTCATGTAAAGTATAAGCTAAGTAATCATCTCATGGAAGAGAAGTTAAGTTAAGATTTGAATATACGTAACCTAGGTTCATGATCTAACCCTTAAACTTAAGGAAATAATGAAGCAAGTTGAAAAACCAAGTGAGAACCCCTTGGATTCATCAAGGCCAGATCTGGAACACAACTAAAAGCCACTTTAAAATATTATAAAACCAAGTGAACAAAGTAAAAATATCAACCAAAGCAAGTATAACAGGTATACAAAGTCTAAAACTTAAAACCGAGCCTAAAACTCTTACGACGTGCCTAGAACTCTAAGTTGGGCCTTCATTAAAATTCTGACCAGCACTTTAAAATATTAAGAAAGGTTATTTTAAAGCCCACAAGAAGTCCATCTAAGACTCCATAAGCCCAATAAAGTCACTAACTTTAGTTTGAACTAAAAACAAGCCCGTTTAACAACTTAAGTCCACATAAAAGCCCAAGGAGTTGTTGTTAGTACTAAGAGTGTAAACCAAAGTTGGAAATCTAACCTTAGGGAGTATTTTAAGTTTGGAATAAAGTCCTAAGCCTAAGCCCAAAAAATTTCCCAAGTTACCAAAAAGGCCATTAACCAAACAAAGCCTAAAAGCACTCCAAATAATGAGGATCACTACTGTTCTAACCTATGAGCAATTTTATGTGCCTCATCACCAAAATATAACCTCACCACGTTAAAGTACACTTGAAAAAAATGAAGATTGACTATAAGATCATAAAAATTGGATTTAAAATGAGAATGTTATACGCAATTGAACTTTTAAGTAAAACTAAGAAAAAATTATGAAACCAAGTCAAAAGTATAACTTAAAGGGTTTTAGCTTAGTTTTCTAGGGTTTTATTTCAAATCCTTATAGTATTATATTTGCAATGTCCAGGAGACCCAACTTTTGGGAGACGACCTATCTTAGATTATTTTGATTGATCTATATGATTGAGTGAGTAAATTTCCGATGACTCTTTAGTTGATTTTGCTTGTAGAATAGATGCAGCTAAACATATATATATAAATATATAATTTGAATGCTTATGGGATATGAGAAATGCATGTGTATGAATTTATGGATGAACGTAGTGGCTTGTAATTATATATAATAATGGGAATTGTTTATGCTAATTTATACGTGCAATTGTATGGAATGAAATTGTCTAATCACCTTCAAAATCGAGTTAACCACTTATAAAATTAAAAAATTAAAATAAATTATGCAATCCCCATATTGCATACGGATAACACTGACTGCCGCTTCGTGCAGAAGATGGGAAGGGACTCACAGGAGGACGAGCCTCCTGTAGGATTAGGTACTAGTTATGTCATCATATATATTGAGTCTCTGTCCTAAGCTGATGGGCTTACTAGGAGTTGGGAGATGTCGACCGTCGGTAAGGGGCCGAATCTTATAGCTTCTACTTAGAGCATATATTTGTGGATTGTGGAGGCCACCATACCGCTAGACTTGGGATTTTAAAAATATGATTTGTTATTCAGTAAAGAAAGTATATACATATATATATATATAGTTTTGTTTTGGCTTAAGCACAATAGGGCAAATGAAAAAAAAATACCCCAAGGTCTAGAACCTAGATTTTGGTTTGAGTTGGTTAATTATCTCCAAACCCCGACTACAAGGGGTGTAATTCCGAGTCGTATGCAGTTCCTATGTCACTGCTTGTTCATGCATTCATATGATTGTACATCTGATAAATTTCTATCATGCAGTATTGATGAGGGTAATTATTTCACTAAGCATAAGCTTACATCCTAATAGTTCTTTTCCTTATAGGTTGATCGATAGATGGGACAGGATAGGAATTGAGTGCAGAGTGCTACCATTGAATCAGTATGATGAAAAGCTTATGTAGTTACTTTAGAATGCTCCAGAAAACAACTAATATTTCAATTAAGTTTAGAATCCTTAGTAAGTTTAGAATTTTTTTGGAATTGTCTATCTTATTTTACTATTTTGGTAGGGGATACCGATTCTCTGCGGTTCTAAGAAACTATGGAAAAATGGATATCCATAATTATTTATATTATATAATGAGTCAATGAACTAAAAATTAAAGACCCTAGCGAATAACTATTTAGAGTCTTGCAATCTCTAACTTACAAGGCGAGTTTCTTATCATGGGTGCACAAGTGATATAGAAAATCTAGACAATACAACTAGGCCCTTCCTCAGGTCGTTATAGGACCATTTCTAGCTCATATATCTTCATTTATGGCAAATACTAGACTAGCCATGAGGTTCGTAAGTCAATCCAATCGATCATCTGTAGATTGGGGTATATAACTCCCTTATTGATGTTAGCCATTTCAAGCGCCACTCTCTTGGTTACTAATAGCTCCTTATATAGTAGAATCAGACACTGTTGTCTATTTTCACAAGATTAACAGCTGATATACTATTCAAAGCTTCCTAACACAAACAAAGATAAATTAACACCAAATATACTAATAGCTAGTACAACTAGCACATAATAAATAAACATACACTTGTATTCTATTTTGCCTATACGAAACATGGGAAGATAGTGCACGAAATTCTTCAACACTACTTACCTTTCAAACTCCTATGACATCCATAGAATGTCTAACATACATGCACAAAATCAATAACAAGTTAATTAGATAACAAAGTACTAGAAACTAGCTTCGAACATAGCTAAGCTCTAATGCCAAGATGATACGGTCTAATGTAGATGAACACATGTCCTCCGATATTGTATGAACCAAGGGGGTTGGGTTTGGACCATGAGACGATCTAAATGATAAATGTTATTCAAAGGTTGAATAGGGGTCCTTGTGCATTGACGATGGATATGATGCACTAACATCTCACATGAGCTCTTATTGCACTTAATATGACACATAAGTGTAATTGGAGGGCATTCGCCACTAATCCATGCTCATGAAGGATTGAATAAGAGTTGACGAGAGTAAGCAGAAAATGTTTAGCTCACAAGAGTATGTTTGAATATCAAAAGTGTATTTTATTCTTCTTGTGGCAATTACAATACATGAGTATTTATATGACCCAATTAGGGTAAGTTCTATGTTAGTGTAAATTACAAAAAGGATTCCTACTAGTAAAGGAAAAGGAATATTTTACAAGGGTAATATTGTAAACAAGCAAAAAGAATATTTAGTGATAGAAAAGGATAGTACAAATGTTAGGAAAGACAAGGCGCATGTCAGTTGTCCATTCTATGGTCCTAATGATACCGCTAGTTGACTAGAGTATCTTTAAATAGATCAAGTTGACATCGGTAGTTAAAAAACTTAGTAGTTTGAGTGTTTGGGGTTGGGAAAGTGTTTGGTCTTAGGAAAGGATTTAGAAGGTGGCTCATTATTAGGTCGGTCTTGAGTAATTAACTATGGATAGGTGTCAGCTCATATGCATCAGGTCGGTGGTATATTGATTTGATACTTAGCTTTAGATAGTTATATTATAGGGAGGTCAACTTGGTGCTTAGGTCAATCACCTTGCTAGCTTCTCGTATGGTATGGAGAGCAAAGTAATTGGGCAAGTCAAACTAAAGAATGCATTGCTCTTTTGAGTTCAGCACTCTTTGGACAACTCAACGAACCATATGAGCAAGTCCTCGAGCTCAGAAGCACATGATTGGTCCATAATCCCTATCAACCTAAGGACAAGAGAAAACTTATCCCTTCAACTACTATTGAGCTGAGTGAGAGAGGAAAACAAGCAACAATACACAAAAGCACATAACACAGGTACTTACATTTCACATTCAATTAATATCTAAGTGGTAAATAAGGTAATGCAAATTGTATGCCATATTAATGCACATGCTATGTATTGGTATCGATATCCTAGCTAGCCTAATAACTCATTAGGTTTGGTCGATTACAAATCTGGGCATCCAAAGAATATATCCGAGAACCTAACAAATCATCTTAGCCTAACAAAACCACAGAGCATAGATGAAGTCTTAGTCAATGTGAAACTATATGCATTAAACCTAGCTTGGTAAACTTATCTTAGAAAAACCATAAGTTTTAAGAAAATTGACTCGCTTGTTCTTTTCGTGCTATGCCATGAATACATCAACCAATTCTTAATCAACATCAAATATATCACTTGTTAGTAGAAACTTCCTCCTCTACGACTTCACCTAGCAAGTGGAAATACTTCTACAGTCATTTATAAGTCATAAGTATATATACATATACTAGTTAAATACTTGCTTATTAGTAACTAGTTTGTTGTAAACTGGTTTTGTTTCAATTTTTGAGCATGATTTTGAGTTAGAATCTGAAATAGCGTCTTATTACACAATCCTCTTTTACAAATCATAATTTCTTGACTATTAATTATTTTTATAAGTTTTCTAAAACTACCAAATCCTCTGAGTTAGGTTTTAAGTGATTTTATAGTAACTTTCTCTAGTTGAAAATCTTCTAAGTTACCATCTGAGCTAAAAAAGAGTCATTCATGGTATCATTTTTATTCTTTGACACAGCCTCTAAGTTTCTTCAGTTTAAGGCCCTTACTAAATTATCCTTTGAGCTACCATTTGACTATGTTATTCTTAGAGATTTTAGGAAAAAGAATCTCTGACTAAGTTTTTGAATCCCTTGTTTTTGCATTTAACTCATAAATTGCCTCTAACTTACTCTCGAACTATCATTATAGTGCAAAAATTCATTCCTAAAACCTCTAAGCTATTCTCTATCTTCAACTAATGTGCTATATCACTCACTTTTAAAGACCAAATTACAATTTTATGCAACTCCACATTTTATTACTCCATCCAATCATCCTAAATCAATACATAAATTTCAAGAACTAATATAAGTTAGAATCCAAGTAGAGTCATTAATAAAATAGGCTATTTTTCCACTAAAAACATAATTTAATACATAATTTAGCACTCAAAAATCACATAAAAATTTGGAAAATAGTTTCATGAAAAAATTTCACATAGAAATTTAGTATTAACTTAGAATAGTTTATAAAAAATTTTTGAAGTGGAAATTGCATTATTAACCTTATTTATTTCAATATTAAAAGTTGTTCAATTTGTCTAATTTTTTTAAGATGTATATGATAACTACTAAATTTACACAACATATTATTCTTCTTAGATTCTATACATAAAAATATATAAGAATAAATTTTTTTATAATTTTCTAGGCATTTTTTTACATTTTTCCAAAATTATTCAAAATCGGATTAAAGAAGACCCTCATCGGATTTGGTGCTCCAACCACCGTTGATAACTACCACCACCTTGTAGGTTGACCTAGTTGTTGGGTGCCTTGTTACTTGGTGGCGGTAGTTGGCTCCTAGATTTCCTCCACACCGATGCTCCTCCTATCTCCTCAAATTGTACCCTAATTTTGTTATTTTTCCTAATTTTAGTTCCTTGATCACTTTAGATCACTTAGATTTTTCTTAAACTTCAATATGCATAAATAATGTCTTGGTTAGGATTCCTGAATTTTCTAAGCTTAAGGATGGTGAAAATGAATTTTTCTTTCTCTCCCAAATTCTAAGCTTATATATTGCATGAAATTCCTATCTTAATCTTTAACACCTATCCATTTGAAGCTACACACCTAATAAGATGATTTTCGACTACCTTGATGTCCTTTGTAATTTTTTATTATATTTTGTGGATTTATTTAACTTATTTTGACCTAAAAGTGCTATTTTCAAGTATTTTAATTATTTTCGGTTCAAAATATATGTATAAAAATTACAAACGACCCATATGTATATATTCCATGTGTTATTTTATGTCATATATAATTTTATTACACATATAATTTATCTCTAACAGCTTGTTACATTTTAAGGATCTAACATCGAGTTTCCAAAAATTAATGAATATATTGGATAAAAAAACAATTTGTTGAAAATAAATATTATATATACACTATTTTAAGAAAATGATCCTATTAGCACTCTTTATCTAACTTTTATAACCTTATATTAAAATTTGGCTTAGTTTGGACAAAATCATCCAAAGGCTCTAAATTGTTTTGATCACCTTAAACATCTTAACTTGGATTGGTTTGTTTAGTGACTAGGGTATTTAATGAACTAGGATCTCGCATATATAAGTATTTCTATCGGCATCTAAGGTAGGTGATGATAGGAGGTGTAGACAAAACCCAATGGCCTATATTGGAAATATCATTTTGAAATGATTTTTATTTCCTTTAACCATCACAACAACTACGCTAAGTGTTGCCTTTCTCCATCAATTACCCTTAAGGTCACTAAAATATGTGAATTTTGGAGATCATAACCATCTGGTGTCATATGAGATGAATGACGATGCTATATGAGGTTTTGTTAATTATTTTTTCAGTTAAGTAGCTTATGATTATTGAATGGTGTGAATAAGAAATAATATGGTTATGCAAAAGCTTTAGGGGACAAATGGGATAGTCATTATAATTACATCTTGCAATCTAGGTTTCTTTTTATGAACTAATTTTTTATTTCTTTTCCTTTATTTTTTAGGTGATGAGAGTAAATCTAGTTTGATGCTCCAATGGTACTTTTTGGTTGCCAACTATCATGAACTATGTAATTATTTTATGTTGTAACTAGAGATATTTGTCCTTTTCCTTTCATTTAAGTACACTAAGATTGTTCCCTGCTACTTGTGGTAGAAATTATGTTTTGTTTGAAGTGATTTTGGTAGATACCTTGATTTTTCTCAATAAATTGAGAGAAAGTTATCCTTTTTCCTATAATTGATTGATAGGTATATTCTTGCTCTCTATGTAGGAGATAGAGATGAGGAATTGGATTTTTGTCCTTTATGGTATAAAGTTTTGGGTTTTCAAGGATTATTTGAGTTCACTAATTTCTACCTATGGTTTGATGTTTGATCCAAAACTTGTTATTATACCATCTAATTGATATGGTCTTGCTATTAAAAATAGCACTTTTTTCCTTGTAGTCACTTGACACATATTTGAAAAAACATAAGGGTACACACAATGTGATCATGGAATTTCAACCTATAGGTGAAACTAATACCTTTTTAAGACTAAAGGAGACTATTGTGTATGGAACAATTGCATTGACTAATATTGTTTCTTTTCCCGAAGTTAAACTTAAATTTGTGTTGGTAGGTAACCACTTTTATATTTTGAACAAGTAAAGACCATTTGAAGTAATGATCATGTGTGAGATCCGTAGTTTTACGGTTTGATTCCAAGAGGTCAATGTAGGGTGCCCCAAAGGTAACCTAATTAAGTTGATACTTCATGAGTAAGTTATAATATTAGTTGAAGACACTCTGTGGATCCAAAATATAAAAATATTATAAAAAAGTAGTATTAGAGCTAAAAATAGTCAAACTTTACTATATTACACTATATTATTCAATACGTATCAAAAGCATATAGTTTATATAATGGAAATTAACTAAACCTTGGAGATAAATTGTTTAGGCTATAAAATTACAAAATGATGTAAAATAACATGTAAAAGTAGTACATGCACTTTGGGTATAATTATTATATATATGTATGCATCTGTAATCACCTAAAAGACCTAAAATTACAAAAAATTAACTAAAAATTAATAGAAAAAATAGTAAAAATCATTTTAAAAAAATCAAGGACAATAAATGTTAGTAGCATTAGGCATGGCTCATATCCCGAATAATTGTTTATAGAAAGGGCCAATGTTAACACCTTTTAAAGTGATATGGGGGGAAAGGGTTATATAAGCATTGAAGAGAGAGAAAATTTCACTTTCTACCTATACAAATCTAGAAAAATCCTCTAAATGCTCTCTAAGAGTTTCTTAATGTTTTAAGGTTGTAGGAAAATTTGTAAAAGGAGCAAAAGATTGAAGGAAAATTCTATAGAAAATCAAACGAAAATAGTGGGAAATTGAGAAGATTGCTAAAGTAAGGCTCCACAAGTGATTTGGGTACAAACCAACACTAGTGAGCCAATAATGGGGGCAGTGCCAAGGGTTGCCAATGTGGTGGTGGCAGCCATTATTGGCTAGATGGCCAAATTCTAGTGAGCTCCAAATTTTATTCGATTTTCTAAAAATTAAATTAGGTCCAAAAATTATAAAAAACATTATTCTAGATCATTTTTGCATTTATAATTTGAGAAAAATATCAATTTGTAAATATTTTAAGTGAACATGTATTGTCCTTAATAAATCACTCAAGCCTATATGTCGATTTTGAACTTGTTTTAAATAACCTTATTGATGCAATTTTAAGTTTAAATTTTTCTTAGAATATTACCATATTATATAAAAAAATTTCATGAAGAGATTGCTTTTCAAAATTACTTTTTGTAAGTTTTATAAATTTTTTAACTATTTTAATTAAGGAAATGTGTTATTTTTCTAATACTTTAAATTTATTAATTTTGAGGAAATGATTTGCACCTGCTCTAGAGTTAATATGTTATGAATCTTACTATGCTTACTAATATGGAGTTAAGTAGATTGAATAAATGTGGAGATACGCAAAATTGGTAATTTTGAACTTGTTTTACCTAAAGGAAAACACAGGAGCTTTGGAAGCTAAAGTGATGATGCATGATAAGATGCATGAAAAGTTGAATTGACATATACTAATGAGTGTTGAGATAGAAATAAGGTGCAAGTGTGGGTGAATTAGTGTAAATATACAAGTTTGGACCTGGTTAGAGGTTTCATTAAAAGGTTTGTCAAAGGGTTGATATGGAAAAGGGGGACTTAATCTTAGGGTAAAAGGCTTACCTAGAAGGTTGTTTGCTGAGAAAAAACTAAGTAAAATAATGTTAGAAACTTATCTAGAAGGTTGGCTAATGAAAGAAGCTCGATTATAATGGCATCAAAGACTTGTCCAAAGGGTTGGTTGGTGAAGGAAGGCTAATAGAAATGATGTCAAAAACTTAATAAGAAGGTTGGTTGGTGTAAGAGACTTAATTATAACAATCGTAGAGACTTGATTAGAGGTTTACCAATGTAGGGAAACTTGTGTTAGAGACTTTGTTAGAGGATTCCTAGAGTAAAACTTGGTATTACGCACACTTTTAGATCTTTGTTTGGAGACTTCAATTGTAAGTTAAGTACTTAATAAATGGCTTAGTAAACTTCCTTAAGTTGACTCACTACCACACTTAAGCCATCAAAATGAGCTCATATACTTTATACTTAGCAAAAACTAAAGTAAATGTATTACACATTTAAGGATGAGTTGAAGTGGATGAGATCATCATGCAAGACTATTGAGCATCATGTGTCAAGGTAAGTGAAATCAATGCTTTACAGCATTTCAAAATATTCTTACATAATACTTAAAGGCTTTAATATGTATTGTTTGTGGTTGTAGTTTAGTTGATTGCATGTGTAGTCCCTGTGCTAGAATATTATTTTGTTACTGTAAGAGCTAAGCTCTATATATTATTTGTTTTGTGATTACCACTTGGATTAGACTGGTTGAAATCGATTGATCACCCTAAAAACAAACTAACTTCCACTGGCTAAATCTCTAACCTAACATTCATCATAATCATTAGGAGAATGATTAAGATTCCATGGACAAACATGAACCCTTCAATGAGGATAGCTAAAATTGTCTTCTTCCCACCCTTAGTTGAACTAAATGATAGGATAAGGGGTCGTGGTAAGGTTGAGAATCATGGTTTGAAAGTAGTCTCGAGCAAAAGGTGTTCACCATTGAACAAGCCTTAATTTGGTTTCAATTCATGTATAAGATGTCAAATTACTCAACTTAGATTAGAGTAGACACAATTTCTCTAATTTCATGATGAACTAGATAACATCGTGTGATGGCACTTACTTATACATGCATTGCATTTAACTAACTTAATTGAAAATCCTAATTGTTCTGTATTGAATGTATACTTCTACCTCCATCTCACCTACAAAACAAGTTATCCATCATTCCCCTATAGTTTCTTTTTTCTTTTTCTTTTTCTTTTTTTTTTTGTAGGTTTAAAGTAGATTTACAAACACATTACCCAATTCTAGAAGATTAAAGAACAAGGTTAGGGGGTGATGATCGGGAAGAATTGGCCAATTTCTTATTTTGTTTATTGATTTTACCAACTTTTAGAAAAACTACTAAGGTCTCTATTGGTGGCCCTCTAGTTTTCAACTACTGATGTGAAAAATAAGTTCCATAAACCTATGAAATTTTAACAAATTCTCTTTTAGACTTGTTATCTTTTCATAGAAATAAAAAATTTGAAAATTCTTGTTGGTTTTAGAGTTTTGTACCCCCTTAATGTACATAAAAATGGATTCTTTTTTAAAGATCTAACTACAAGTTCATTTTTAACAGTTATGTCAAAGGATCACACCATAGGTTTATATCAGATAGGTACTGAATTTGATATTTCAAAACAATTAAGTTGAGTACACCTAATGTAAACTAAGTCTACAATAGCAGTTGTAAAACTAGCCTTTATCTTAAGATAGTTCACACGGTGAAACTGTTGCAGCTCAACCACTTCGAGGTATAACATCAAGCTTTCCTTAAAATTGGTATGTGCATATCATTTTTTAATGTTTTTATTTGATTTAAGTTAGGTTTTATTTATATAGGGAAATAGTTTAAGACTAATGTGATTGCTAGATGTTGATGCATTTTGTTAGACAGTGTTGTGTACTATGTAAGGAATCTTTTAAAACATAATTTTTTTACTTACATTTTACTATTTTTATGGGCTTTACTAACCATGGTTGTGATCATATATATACAAGAGTAAAGAAATGCTTAAAAAGTTGAAATCTTTTAGGATAAGGTTATATGAAGACAATGGTCATTTATGTCTTGAAGGAACTTGATTAGATGTTATTAAATTTGAACCAATTATGATTTTTCTAGGTTTTTTTTTCTGCTTTGTTAAATAGTTATGCAAATATACTCATTTTGTTTATGTGATTATCAATTCACTTTAACATTTTGTATGTATTCATCATTTATATTTTATTAATTAAATCATTACATTATCATTTGATGGCGTAGACATCATAAAAGATGATTCAAGAGCTATAGAGTGATACTTATTGTTGTCAGATCTTAAATGTAAGCTTACTATCTACAAAATGGACAAAAGTGAGGCTTTAGGAGGGTACTAGGGAAAATCTAACGTAACCACTCCGATGTCTAAGTTAGAAGTGTTTAAGTGTTTGAGGGAAATAAGAAATTAGTAAGTAAAGTGCGTAGATAGTTCTTACATAGGCTGTATTTCCATATTTATAGGCTTTTGTCCGATGATCGTAGTGGCGAAAAGCTAAACTATTAATGGTACGTGGTGCCTCTTGAATTTAACTATATGCAAATCTTGGGGAAAGGTAGGTAGTTGGATAGTTATTGCTTAGATAATTGCTAAATTGTTTGCACCTACATTTAAACATTTGAACCTTCTTAGATTAGATCTTAGCAATTGGGCCTCTAGTGGCATTGGTTGAAAGGATGACATCAAATTGTACAAGCTCTAGTATAAGATCGGCAACTAAGTTCCCTATCTCGTGCTAGCAACCCAGTGGTTCGCCATAATAGGACCAAGCTAAAAGTATGATCCTTAACTAATTCTTGACTTGTTTAGGATAGGTCAACATAGTGTTGAACATCCCTCTAATGGCACCTTTATGCACAAAATGGAATAAGAATATTGTGTAGACTCCATTTTTGCCCATTGTGGTTTTACTTTTTTTTTAAATAAAAGAAAAGGGTCCTAATTCAATTAAAAAATTTAGAAAATTTGAAAAATAAATTTTCAAAAGTGTTAGAGTCAAGTCAATTAGTTGTTTGAGGTCGAGTAAGGTAAAGTTAAAAAACATACATATAATTTAGCATCTTCAGAGTCTTGAAAAATTTTTAAGCTGAATTAGAAAAATACCTTAGTAAAATAATTAAATATATTTTTATTCAATTTAAATTATTTTAATTGGATTAATTAAAATAAGACTCTAGATTTATTAAATTTAAAAGTGGTGGTGAGAAATTTATCAAAGTATGTATATTTAGGTTGTTTGGATAAGATTGAGTAATTTTGATTAAGTTAGGCTTGGGTATGAAACATAAAATTAAGGGTAGGCTCAAGTGTAACAACTTAAATAGATTTTGAATGTCTAAAATGCTAAGAAAAAAGGCTAGCTTAGGTGGCTAGCACATGCACCTACTATCTAGTTAGTCTTAGGTTTGTTACTTAGAGAATGCATAAAGAGGGGTTTATACGATGTCATGTGCAAAGCATGTGCTGTTTTTTATTTTTCTTTTTCTATCTCTTTCTTAGCGTTGAGAAACTAAAGGAAATTGAAGAAAAAATAACAAACTCAAACTATTGGCTATAATTCATGACAAATCTCAACTTTTTTTTCGTGGATTTGGTGAAATCATGACTAAATCTTTACCAATAGGTCAAATCTAACTAGAAAGTATGATAGCATCCAAGAATCTAAGATTTGTTAAAGTTCACTTGAATCCAAACTTATACTAAAAGATTTAACTTGATCCAAACTTGGTTGAGGAAGATTTGAGTTTGCAAGTTTATAAAAGCTAATAATGAGAATTGAATTGAGAGGATACTACATCTACTTCTATGCCTAGCAAACATACATACAATCATCACACAAACACCTCTAAACCCAATAAATCCTCAATCTCCACAATAATGAAAACCCACACAATCAACACTCCACCATGCATCCATCCACCATACACATGACACCTCCTCACTTGAGCAACTACCTAAACCCCAACAACCCTAAACAATGCCTATGAACCGACCACCACTACGCATATCCCTCTCAGAGGTGATCCCCCATCTTGTTTTAGCTTAGCCTACTGCTACAGATAAGCTAGTAACCCCCTAAAACCTTAGTCTTGATACCTCTTTCACCTACAATAACTACCCTAATAGTTGCATGCTACCTCTCTCTCACTTAGTTAAACCACCCAATTCTAACGACTATCAAAATAACACCACCACTCATCCCATTATGAAGCCAACCACTCCTACACACTCACTACTGATTTGTATAGGTTATGGTAATCGAAGACGTCTTGCAAAGAAAAGTAAGTCACTTAGTACTAGAGCTAGTCCAGTATAGTCACTCCAATACCTAAGTTAGAAAACAGAAATAAGGAAAGTAAAGTGAGAGGTCAAGAGTTATCAAATGTCTCTTAGAGTGTTTTCTTTCCATATTTATAGGCGATTGTCATATCTGAAGTAGTGGTTATTTTAGAATAACTATCACGACATGTAGAAGCTTCGCAATTAGACACATTCCCTGAAATATAAGGAGAACAGAGAGTTATGTAACATAATCATGCTTGTGATAATAGTTTGCACCATGAACTTGAATTCAAATTAGGATAGAATCTACGTTACTCGATGAGATGCCAATAGTATATATTACCTTTCCTATTAGTAGCTGAATGGATGAGTAAGTGAAGTTATATCAACACTTGTCAAACTAAGTAGATGAAAACTGACTATCAACATTTGCTCCCCAACTCCCATGTTTGAGAATTTGACAAAGGGAGTAATATATAATACATTAGAGGCCGAGTGCGGAGCAGTTCCTTAGATGTCGAGTGAGGTGGGAAGCAAGAGAAATTACATCTTAATCGAAAAAGTCACAATTTTCAATTTCTCACCTATCTAAGAGACCAAAAAGTATGAGGCATGACACCTGTCACCTTGGTCATCATTACGCCATAGGCCTAATAACTGTTAGAGAGTTTTCAACCAACGAATTTCTATCTTGAAATGCGCATCAACAATCTACGCTACTATCAAACTAATGCATCAATATTTGTTAAAAACACATTTGCAGTTATAAAGGTAAATTATCCATATTTAAAGGACTATTTAAAATCAAATGTAGATTTCTCTAGTTGCATCTTTAAACTTTTGTTTGCTTTCGATATCTCGTCTTCACTCCCAAATCCTTCAACTTCTGTGACATCATTCTTTATAACTATTCAGGTATGGTTCATAATGTAATTTGTCAACTCATCCTTTCGAATTTAGAAGCGATCGAGTCTGAGGCTACTTTTCTCCCTTAAAAGAGGAGTAAAGCGGCATGTTCTTCTAGTAGCTCGATCGATAGTATTGAGGAAAAGTGGGATAAACTTACTTGAATTAATGCTCTTGTAATAGACAATTATCTCAAAGAAAAAGATGAGAGATTTCTAGAGAAATATCTATACAACAATATAGTTTACTTCTACGACTCTCCAGATAGAATTGTCAGTGCTACCAATAGGGTCTTTGTTACAAAATATAACCAGCACTGGCGAGACCTTCCCAGATCATGGAATCTTAAGAGGCCGAGAGAGGAGGAAAGGGTATGTTTCTTAAGGGATTGTAAATTTCACATATAGCTGAAATATCTGAATTTTAGGCTATACTTCCCTTTCTTAGCATTCATGAAAGGCTTCTTCAATTGCTTTCGAGTTGTACTGAGTATGTTCTCACCAAATACATATCAGCTTCTAGTAGTTTTCGAGATAACTTGTGAAGAAGTCGAAGTCAAGGCTACACCTCAACTATTTAGGTATTTCTTCACAGTTAAGAAGCAACCTCATGGCTGGTACTTTGCCATTGAGAAGGCATGGGAGTAAGTTCATGAATGAGTTGGAGTCTAAGATCCATGAGTGGCACAACAAATTCATGTCAATAGTGTTAGATGAAGAGTTAAACTGTTGGACTCAATGGACTAAACCAACCCATACAAAGGATATAAAGCTAATGCTGAATGATGCATAGCAGCAAAGAAAATTCAAGAAAGGAGGAGGAACAAAATATTCTTCTAGGACACCGAAAGAATTATAAGGCATTATGAAATTGAAGAGCTAATCTTTTCCAAAAAGATAGGTACACTAAAGAGTAACTACTGTACTAAGTATAGCTATAAGAGGAAAGCTGCTCTCATGACTTGGGGGGAGAATTGTTATCTTTAAGCATTTCTTAGTACATATATTGTAAGTTCATTCTTTTTCCTTGCATTAATATTAACATGTTTACTTACATTGCATATATGGGTACTGGCGGGTTAATCCTGCCAACCTGTTGGCCCAAGCTAAGGCCAAGAGATCTACGGCTGATAAGTGGGTGGCCACCACAGCCACTACCATTAAGCTGACTATCATGAAGAAAGTGGCAAATGAGGACACAGCAAAACAAGTAGCAGTGTAAAAGAAAGCCTCCCAACCAGTTGAGAATGATTAAGCTAGGAATGGTTGCTTGAGAGACCTAACCCCAAAATGAGACTAAAGTCACCATAGCAGCTGGAGGATCATCATTCGTGGTGGAGGTAGTGCTAAGTGTTAACAAGAGACTTGGGAAGGAATTCGCTAGCGAACCACCTACTAAGAAGTCTAATGTTTTAGACAAAAAGACAAAAGAGGCCATGTGCAAAAAGGCTCTTGGCATCAGCAGTACCAAATTTGTCTTGTACACAAGGGTTGGCGAGTAGTTCATCTCTTATTAAAGTTACACGGTCTTGCATACCAACTCAACCCCAGGAGATAGGACAAAATCTTTAACCTTGATAGAAAGAATTATTCTTCTAAAGGACAAAGAAATAGCCAAGAAGGACATTGACAAGGTTGGTGGTTACAATAAGGCTCATATCATGGCTAAATTGTATGATGTGAGTATCCATAACATCCTTTTAACTATTGAGTTTATTTAGTCACTAACACCCTTGTTCGTTTTCAGATAAGTAGTTAAGTTCTGACCGCTTTAGATGAGGTTGACAAAGAGATGAAGAAGGTAATAACAATAGTAGTCTTCATGTATTCCGCTGGGTTACTTCTAATACTCATCATATTAAATGAAACCATCGTAGAAAATTAAGGATGCATACAATGCCTTGAAAGTCCAGACTATTGCTACCAATGATGTAAGGATAAGGGTCGAGATGGAAGCGAGAAAACTCTAGGAAGACCTGGCTGTTGAAAAGTTGGCACATACCTTGGTTGCTGATAAAGTCTTAAGCCTAAAGGCTAAGGTTGAAGGGCAATACAAGGAGTACGAAGGCCTAAAGGAAGAGTAGCAGAAAAAGAAACAAGAGTGCTGGAGGCTGTGCTAAACTCATTGCATAATGAGTGATGAGGATGATAAGCTTAGAATGCAAATCAAAGAGCTAAAGACCAAGAACACAAGGTTACAAAGCCATGTTGCCTAGTTGGAGGAGGCTATGAAAAGAGGACCTTATGTCAAAGAGGCACTCAATATAGTTACTCTTTGTCGGCAGTACGAGAGACTTCTATGGAAAAAGTTGTTGAAAGGGGTCTAAGCGGCAAGAAAGAAGATTCTGAAGTTTCACCCTGATTATGATCTCTCCTACCTTGACTTTGTTGACGTCGACGATAAATCCAGTAATTACAACAAGGATAACAATGATGAAGTAGGCATCGAGATTGTTACTAAGGGTGATAACGAAGCTCATGTCAAGGATCCAGGAGAAGATGAAGAATATTTATCAAAAGAAATCCCCTACGAGCAGAAAGAGAAATCTATTGGCTCTAAGACCCTAAGCACAAGGAAAGAAGTTTACTCGGAGAAAGCCCTAGCCTTTGATCTAAAGATTACTTTCGCTTACTCTGAGAATAAGCCATAGGATTATCTTTGTACTTTCATTCCTTGTACTTTGTGTTCTAAAAATAGGCTAGATATTTGCGATATTACATTGATGAATGAAAAGTACCTTTCATATAACTATGTTTCCAATATATTTTATTTTACGCACCACATTTTCCTAGCATGTATATTTATTTCAAAATGTACATGTTTTATTTCATGTAATCTTATTACTTATCATGTTTTATTTCATATTTTAAGTTTTTCTTGGCATGTTTTATTTCACATGCCTAATTATTTTTAAATGTTTTATTTCACACCTAATTCAAGCTTCCTTATAGATATTGTCTGTTAGCCATTTGAGATGTAGATTAGTTGTATTACTCGACTATGGAATTAATTTTTGAAGTTTGTTAATCGTGATAAGCTGGAACTTACTTTATTTCGTTCATCGTGCAATTTGAACTTACTACTTTGGCAGTCAAGAATAGATCAAAAAGAACAAAATATAACTTCAAATATAATTTTCGTAAACAAATAGGCTATCATCTTACATGTAAGTAGGCTATTGCCTTACAAATGGAGATTAACATTATCTAAGCCATCAATTGAAATAGAGTTATAAATTCTTAACATTCCATGCTTAAGGGATGATTAATCCATCTAACCTTTCTAGTCGATAGGCTCCCTCATCAATTACTTCCTGGACCTTGATAAGATCCTCTTAATTTGCATTGAGTTTTCCTTGACTTTCTTGTGTGCTAATTACTTCCATCTTTTGGCATACCAGATCTCTAGGTTGAAAAACCATGTGCTTTACTTTTTTATTGTAATACCTTGCCATTTTATGCTAGTATGCTGCAATCTTGGCTCTTATTTTATCTCTAATTTCATTAATGGTGTCTAAATTTGCCATTAATCCAACTTGATTAACCATCACATTGAAATTTTGCATCTACAAATTAAGTAGATCCAACTCAATCGACAAAACTGCTTCTGCGTTGTATGCTAACCTGAAGGGATTTTCTCTTATCACAGTTCTGTGGGTAGTTTAGTACCCCCATAAGACGTTCGACAGTTCATCAGCCTATCTCCCTTTAACTTGATCTACTTTCCTCCTTAGGTCGAACAAGATGATCTTATTTATTGCTTTAACTTGTCCATTCATCTAAGGGTATGCTACAGACGTATAGTTCAGGTGAATGATATACTTCTCGCAAAATGCTCAATGCTTGTTATTATCAAACTACGAGCCATTATCGGCGATTATCTTGTAAGGAACTCTAAATCTTGATATTATGGAATTGAAAATAAATGCTTCCATTTTTTTGCCCGGTAATCTTTGCCACCACGTTAGCCTCTACCCATTTGATAAAGTAATCTATGGCAATAATGACAAATTGTCGTTGGGTAATAGATTTCGAAAAAGGTCTCAGAATGTCTAATCTCCATTAGGCGAAAGGTTAAGGACTGGATAGGCTGCATAATTCACTTGTAGGCGCTCAACATGACGATTCATGCAGCTAACACTATAAACAATGCTGAACAGCTTCCTTCACATCTTCTCTCATGGTCGACCAATAATAACCAAGTACTCAAGCATACAGTATCTATGCTTTTACGTGGTTACTACATATGCCACCATGTAGTTTGGATAACATCCTCTAGGCATCTTATGGAGGAAGGCATCGAATATATAGTCGTGATATGTTGCGTTTATATAGCTGACCATTAATCAGCATGTAATTTGCAACTTAGTAAACCAATCTTCGAGCTCCTTTCTTGTCATCAAGGAAAGTACCATCTCTCAAATATTCTACTAAGGGATCTGATAAGGATCGAATCTTTAATACCAATATGATAAGGAAACAAAGGATTGATCCTAAAGGAAACAATAGCAAATCTGGAAACAAATAGGAATGGGAATTCAAAGAAAACGGATATGAGGAACAGGAAGGGTTTTGATAGTGAATGTGGATGGATATAACTCACCAAGACATAAACATAATCAAGAGTTTGAGCTCAAAATAGAGTTCAATAGAAGTCACAAACACTAAGTATTGCTCGAGGTTTCAAATGAAGGCTAAATGAAACTCACTAACCAGTTCAAATGAAGGGTTCATCATAATTTGAGAACTAGATTGATAAGAACATAGGGACGATTAAAGAGTCTAATCAACACTTGATAATCCAGCAACTACTAACTAACTCAAGTATAGCCTTGCTCAAAAGAGGAAAGATTCACTTTATATATCTATTTATCTATATCTATGTATCTCTTAGTACAAATGTTGCTATTTATAGTAAGTCTTAAACCCTAGTGGCAAAATTATAAATAAAGTACAAGGCCTTAAGACCTAAAGAATTGAGCCTACAAATAAAATAAGGGAAAACATATACAAGAATATAAAACTATGTATTTTATAGAAGTCAGCATGCAGTCACTCGACGTGTTCTCAGAATAGTAGTATCCGAATCGAACGGGGTCGGCAATTTGATGTACAGGTTTGAGAAGGAGTCCCTAAACTCTCATATGGCTTAGCCAAGACACTAGAGAGATCGGTCCACACTCATGTACTCGGCCTTGTGGTTTATCGGCACCTCAACTAACGATAGACTCAATGCTGAGTGTTTATCTCCTTTCCTCTCATCCTTCTAGCTGCTGCTCGGTTTCAGCAAGCATTGCTAAACCTAGGCTTAGATTTGGTTGGAGGCCAATTCCCATCATTATTACGGGTTTAAAAGGAAGTCATCTTCGATGTCAAGTGTTAAGCTTGGGCTAGGAGGCTAAGTAAGCTCCTTCTCCCTTTTTATTTTACCATGGGTGCTGAGTGTCTCTAAATTTCCTTAATGCTCATGGGGGTTAAGCAATAACTCTTTCCATCCTTCCAACCAGTGTAAGTGTTGAGGAAGCCGTCATGGATCACTTTCTGGTCATACTCCTAAGGTTAGCTAAGAAGTAAATTCATGGCATTCATAAGGACCACATTGAGTTCAATATTGTCATCATACTGTCCTACCTTGAATGCAATCCGAGAGCGCTTATGTACATGGACCATACCATTGTTATTAAACCACTTCAATCCATATGGTCGGGGGTATGGGTAGGTCGGCATTTTCATCTTTTCTACTAATTCAGCATAAATGATGTTGGTGTAGCTACCCCCATAATAGGTCTTCCCATTTACTAGGCACTATATGTGAAATAAATTTTCCCTTTATCTAAGATCTGCCTTCCGGTTGATTAGTTAGCTTATTAAGGATAAGAGTTCATCCAAATTTTCAGCGTAGGCATTTTCTTCAATCAATTCATTGTCTGAGCTCTTATTACTCTGACTCTCTATTTGAGCGTTAGTTCCCTCACCTTTTAAGACCATAATCCTCTTATTTGGATACTGAGAAGTAATGTGTCCTTAGCTTAAGCACTTGAAGCACTTTAGTTCTTAGGCCTTATTTTCGGGTGCCTTCCCTTTCTCGGCAATCTTCTTCTCGGCATAAGCAGGTCGGCTAGGCTCTCCTTGCTCCATCTTCTTTTCTTACCTTCTCTTAGTATACCTCTCAAGCTCAAGGCTGCCTTGTTGAGGTCAGCTACTTGACCTTTGATGCCTTCTCCTCTACCTCTTTACTCTTAATGCCAAATTAATTAGCTCGTCTAAAGAGTTAAACGGCTGCAATTCAACTATGTTGGGAATGTCGTCTTGGAGTCCACTCAAGAATCAGGCAATAGTATGATCCTATAGCTAGACAATCTTACATATTGTCTACAAAGTCTCAAACTCTTGCAAATACTCTTCAATAGTATTTTGACCTTGTCTCAAGTGCTGGAAAGCATGGAGCATCTCCTACTTGAAATAAGTCAGCATAAAGATTTGGTTCATCAATCTTTTTATGAGCCTCCAAGTTCTGATCGGCTCCTCTGCTTCGATATCTTGCTTAGCAACCAACTTATCCTACCAAAGACTTGCATATTCAACAAGGGATAATGAAGCTAGCTTAACCTTTGCTTGATCATTGCACTTGAATAACTTCTTGACTCGGGGAACCCAGTTAAGGAACTCTTCAGGTCAACTACTTCTATAGAAGGTTGGTAGTTTCAGCTTGTCATTGTCAAGTCTTCGGCCAGGTGCTTGAGGTTCATCCCTTGCACTCCTAAGAGGTTGGTTTACCTCAAATCAGCTACTTTTGTTCAAGCTTTGCTCGGCTACACCTCTTCTCGACCTCGGCACTCTTCTCCAGGCTTCTTGATTTGCTTTAGAGTTGATACTCCTTTCATTTCTTCTTCTTAGCATTAGATGGTATTCTCTTCTTCTAGGCTCGCTAACTCTTCTCGGCTGTCACTTATCATGATCAAGTTCATTGGAACCACTTTCACTTGTAGGTGTTCTCTCCCTCCTTTCTTCTCGGCCATTATGTCTGCGGCTTTTGACATAGAGTCGTTGAGATCTTGATTTTGGTATTCTAAGTTATCAACACGTCTCCTCAAGCTTCTATAAGGACTGTCTCCAGTGTTGTTGACACTATCCTTCGACATTCTTATTTGTTTAGTAAATGTCCAGAGAATTGAACAAACAACAAAACGCAATAACAATAACCTAGAAACAATCACTACTCAGCTTCTGCAACTACTTACAATTACAATGAATAGTTACTCTACATGATAGAATAATGATTAACAGGAAATGTTAACCACAAATCTACTTTGAAGAACACTAGCATGCGTATCTCCCCAAAGCTTTGATACCAATATAATAAGGATCAAATCTCTAATCCTAACATGATACGGATCGAATCTCTAATACCGATATGATAAGGAATCAAAGGGTTGATCCTGAAGGAAACAGCAGCGGATCTAAAATGAACAAGAATGGGTATTCAAAGAAAACGGGTATGAAGAGTAGGAAGGGTTTTGATAGTGAATGTGGATGGATATAACTCGCCAGGACACAAAAAAAAAAAAAGATTTTGAGCTTGAAATAAAGTTTAATACAACTCATAAACACTAAGTGTTGCTCGGGGTTTCAAATGAAGGGTTCGTCACAATTTGAGATCTAGATTGATAAGAACATGGGGACAATTAAAGAATCTAATCAACACTCAATAATCCAGCAACTACCAACTGACTCAAGAATAGCCTTGCTTGAAAGAGGAAAGTTTCACTCTATATATCTATCTATCTGTATATATGTATCTCTTAGTACAAATGTTGCTATTTATAGTAAGTCTTAAACCCTAATGTGAAAACTATAAATAAAGTATAAGGCCTTAAGCCCTAAAGAATCGAGCCTACAAATAAAATAGAGGAAAACATATACAAGAATACAAAACTTTGTGTTTTACAGAAGTTGGCATGCAGTCACTTAGCATGTCCTGAGAGTAGTAATATTTGAACTGGACAGGGTTATCAATTTAATATATGGGTTCAGAAAGGAGTCCCTGAACTCTCGTGTGGCTTTGCTAAGATACTAGAGAGTTTAGCCCACATTTGCCGAGTTCTAGATTCAGTCGGCACAAGTCTCTTAGTGTCATACTGGGTGGTTCTTTATTCTTACGTACTTAGCCTTATAGTTTCTTGGCATCTCAACTGACGACAAACTTGATGCTGAGTGTTTATCTCCCTTCCTTTTTTCCTTTTGGCTACTACTCGGCCTTGATAAGCATTATTAGAACTTGGCTTAGATTTGGTCGAAGGCCGGTTCCCATCAGGATCCATCCAAGATTCTTCTTTCAAGCAAGGAGCCAATTCATAACTTTACAAAAGAGGGGATAAACTTTTCTATGGAAGAAATTTGACAAAAAGTCCATTGCTCAAGTCGAAGGCTACCATACTGGCCAATTTTGACAACTTATCAACAGCAATGTTCTTACTTCTCGAAACCTTATGGATTGAAAAAGATTGAAATTCTTCTACGAGTTTTCGTACCATCAATAGGTAGTTGCTCATTTCTTCTTCCCTTGCTGCATAACTTTCTATGACTAGATTTACCACCAATTGTGAATCAGATAACACTTTAAGTTTCTCGGTGCCAATCTCTTTTGCCATTTTCAGTCCAGTAATCAAGCTTCATACCCCACTTCATTGTTATTAGCTAAGAATCTGAATTTTAAAGCATAATTAACTTTAACATTATGGGTGCCTTGAAGAACAAGGCCTGCACCACTTCCTTCTCTCGTTGAAGAACCGTCTATATAAAGGTACCAAATAGGTCTCTTAGCAACCTCCATACTATCTTCTTCACCAGTCAACTTGGCCATAAAATTTGCCAACACTTGAGCTTTAAGTACAGTTATGGGTTTATACTGTACACCATAAGCACTTAGCTCTAGGGCATATTTCATGATCTTCTTAGAGGAGTCAGGCCATTGCAATGCTTATCGTAATTGTTAATCAATGAATACTATAATCTAGTGAGCTTCAAAATATGGCTTTAACTTCCTTGTCGTGAGAACTACTGCTAAAACAAATTTCTCAATTTTTGTGTGCTAAAGCTCTAGCCCTTGTAAAACATGACTCACATAATAAACGAGTTGATGCTCTTTGCCATCAATTTGGACCAATATAGAATAAAGAGCTTTGTAGTTAACCAATAGGTACAAATATAAATTCTCTCCACAAATGGGCATCAAGAGTATTAAGGGTAATACAAGGAATTCTTTGAGATCATTGAAAGCTCTTTCGTAATCGTTGGACCATTTGAATTCTTTCGAATTCTTTAAGATTTTAAAGGATTTTGCATACCTATCTGTACTTCTCGATGTAAACCTGTTGAGGGCAGCTATTCACTCGGCAAGTTCCGTCACTACCTTGACTGTACAAGGGGATTTAATATTTATTATTTGCCTCAATCATTCTCAAGTTGGCCTCAATGCCACATTGAGTGACCATGTATCCTAAAAATTTTCTTGAAATTTCTCTAAAGACATACTTCTGTAGGTTAAGCTTCATGTTATATCACCTTAGTGTAGCAAATGTCTCCTCAAGAATAGTAAGATGCTGATCCTCCTTCACATTTTTCACAATCATGTCATCGACATATACTTTGACGTTTCTCTGGATCTGGGGTTTAAATATCTTAGTAACAAGTTTTTGGTAGGTTACACCAGCATTTTTCGGCCCAAAAGGCATCACCGTATAGCAATATGTTTCAAATTAGTAACAAATGATGTATGGACTTCATCCTTCTTATGTATCTTGATTTGGTTGTAACTAGAGAAAGCATCCATAAAGGAAAGTAACGTATCTCTAGCAGCTAAATCTACCGTTTAGTCAATTTTTGACGATGGGAAACAATCCTTAAGAGAGGCCTTATTGAGATCTATGAAGTCTATGCACATTCGCCATTTGTTGTTAGACTTCTCCACTAGCACATAATTGGCTAGTCAAGTCAAATAAGGTTCTTCCTAAATAAACCCTACCTTCAATAGCTTTTGGACTTCTTCTTCTATTGCTGCTTGTCTCTTTAGTGGAAAATTCCTTTTCGTTTGTTGGATCACCTTCACACTAGAATCAATCTAGAACTTATATACCATGACTTCTCTTGGGATACCCGGAATGTCTAAAGGGGACCATGCAAGCATAGTAACGTTTACTCATAAGAAGTTGATCAAACTTTGCCGAATATCTACTGACAAGAGTTTCCTTATCCTTGTTGTTTTCCTAGGGTTAACTCCCAAAGAAATTTGCTCAGAATCACTCTCGGTACTTTCTATGTTTACTGTCTTACCTTCCAAACAGGTTTCTACCTAAAATACCTCTTCTCGTCTTAAGGCCCTCATGTAACCTTGCTAATTACTGATCTCCTTTGCACATGCCGACTCCCGTAAAAGTAGGGAACTTAGTTTTAAGATGTGTAGTTGAAGGGACAATTCCAAATAGATGCTTATACAGTTGTTCCATGATCATGTTGCATGGGGACCAACATTTAATGATGAGGAAGTCCATTTTATCCTTTGCGACATGCTTGTCATCGCTGATCTGTATTAGCAAAGAAATTACTCCGGCTACTTAAACAGGTTAATTGTTGAAGGCATATAGATCATATTTATAAGATCTTAGCTATTCTTTAATCTTGAGTCTCATCTGGTCAAAAGTATGCTGAAAAATGATGTCTATTAAACTTCCTATGTCAACAAGAATTTTTTTACCTCAAAGTTGATGACTCTTACACTAATAATGAATGCATCATCATACGGCCTCCAGATACTCTTAAAGTCTTCCTTTGCTAAAGAGATTATGTTGTCAATTTTGACCTTCATGCCTTGGATGTTGCAAACATAATTTTTAGCATTAATCAGGCTTGAAGAGCTTGACTAGCCTATAGTAGGTTTACTGACAATAATATTAATCACTTTATTGGGTTGCTTTACTAGAATTCGCATCCCTTAGATCTCTCCTAGCAATAGTTGGCCGAATGTCATTCTCCTATTCCTCATGTCTCCTTTGAGACGATTTCTTAATATTTTTGGTATCATACAAAAAGAACTTTTGCAAATGCCCACATTGAATCGCATCCTTAAACGCATTCTTGAGTTGGATGCACTCATTTGTATTATGACCTTTGTTGCGATGGAAATCATAGTATTTATTTGAATTTCTCCTAAAGGGATTTCTTCTCATTCTTTCTGGTCATTACAAAACGCTTCTTTACCAACATACCTCCATCAATATGTCTAAAATTGGATAATTCACAGGTGTATAGGATGAATATGTCAGAATCCTCAGTCTCTTTCCCTTGGCATTCAAACTTTGATCATCATCTATATTGAGTCTATCTTTTGCACTTTTTCGCTTGTCATTTTTCTTATCTCCTTTGTTCTAATTGGCTTCTCATCGGGCCTTTATGTTATTCTTCTGAAGAATGTATGAGGTGGCCTTGGCCTTGAAATCAGTGAAAGTTCTCAGCTTATTCTTTGCAAGAGACTTGAAAAAGTCTCCATAGGGCTGAACTCCATCGATTATAGCGTTAAGGACTACACTCATATCCAATTATGGGATTTGACCCATCTTAGCCATAAACTTGGCAAAGTAGTCTCTAATTGACTCATTTGATCTTTGTTTGATTGTGTTAAGGATTAAGGAATCCTTAATAGAAAGCTTACTTGCAGGGAAGTGTTGAAGAAACACTTTTACTTGTTCATCAAAATAAGAAATGGTGTTTGGTTTTAAATGTTTGAACCATGTACTAGCCGCATTCCTTAATGTTGAGGGAAAAACTTAATAGGCCACTACATCATTCAAATTATGCAACTTGGCCAACTTACGGTAGTACTCCAAATGGTCTTCGAGGTCTTTTATTCCGTCATAAGTTTCAAACTATGGTAGCTTAATGTGCCGAGGTATCACTTCCTCTAAGACCTCAAGAACAAAGGGACTCTTCTTGATTTGGAATTGCTTGCTTGTTGTAGTAAGGGTGTTGACATGCGAAGGTCCCGCATGGTGTATCTATTGCGGTTGCTTACCTTTGTCATTCTTTTTTAATGCAGGAGCCGAAGGTCCCATCACAACTTCGACTTACTTTTTTGGCAACTCAGGTAAATAAATCGAATCATCACTATTCTCAGCATCGTGATCACCATGTTCTTTGTTTTGATTTAGATGAATACTATTATGAAGGAGGTAAAGGATCTATCCATGTTTTCTATTTAATTCCTAGTTTTCCTTGGCCAAAAGTTACTCGAGTTTAGCTAGACATTGCTCATTAGTTTGCTGACTCCCCCCCTAAAGGCGTTGGGAGGAAGTACTAGCACCTACACTCTTAGTTATCCTAGTTTTAACCATGTGGGTGTGTTTAAGTAAAAATTGACGGTACCAAATGTTATCAGTGGGTTTTGGTAATCAACAATGTCCTACAAAGGAAAGAAAGTCAATTGGTATTAGGGCTAGTCTAATGCCTAAGTCAGTAAGTAAAAATAAGGAAAGTAAAGTAAGTGGTCAAGAGTTATCAAATGTCTCTTATAATGTTTCCTTTCCATATTTATAGGCGATTGTCGTATTTAAAGTAGTAGCTATCGGAATAATTGTCAGGACATGTGGAAGCTTCGTAATTAGATACATTCCTTAAAATGTAAGGAGAGTAGGAAGTTATGTAACATAGCCATACTTGTGATAATTGTTCGTGTCATGAACTTGAATTCAAATTAGGAGAAATATGCATTACTTAGTGAAATGCTAGAAGTGTAGATTAACCAGCCTGTCAGTAGTTGAATTGATAAGTAAGTGAAGTTATATCAATGTTTGTCAAACCCAATAGACGAAAACTGACTATCAACAACCATAACTTATAACCATTACCAAAAATGCCCATACAAGTATAGCCACACCCTACTGTTACAACTCCTTTCCACTACTACCACTGAACTCTAAAAACCCACTAAACCCCCCATGACAATTTGTAACATCAAGCTTACCCCCCAAGTCTAATAAAAAAAACTCACAAAATGCCCTCTCTTACTTATTTTGGCATATGTTTTGGTTTGAATCGACCCCCTTGATCGTGATAAAGAGCTTAGAGTGTGACTTAAATTGGTTAGAGTATCTAGATCCAACCTGACTTATGAAAGCCCCTTCCAGCTCAATCTATGACCCATTTTCCTTACAAGTCTATATCTACATTTCCTTTCTTTTTATATTTATTTATATATTTTTAATAGGAATGTTGAAAAAAATTGAAAAAGAAAACTATTTTACATTTTTTTAGGTTCTTTTTCTAAGTAATTTTTTAAAAGCACTTTTAGAATAGAATTTTTTAACAAATGCTTTTTCCTCACTTAGAAAAACTTGATTTAAAAAAATAATAAAAGTTAACAAGCCCATTTCTAACTTAGGGCTTGTTAAGATTTTTTTCAAAAATAAGAACCTAAGTTAGGAATCTTTTAGAATTTTTCTTAAACTAAAATTAAATGGATAAAAACATAAATTTGGCAAATTTTAAAAATTAAAATTCACCAACACAATTAAGCTTTCAAAATGAACTACGAAAATTTGATCCCAACTAGTGGGTAGGTAAACACTTTCGAGGCAACTTAAAATAGGCAAAACACTGTTTTTTTCCCTTTTTTGTAAATAATTTTTCATTATTTGCAATTAAATGCAATTTTTTACTTATGAATAAATATTAGAAGGGTAGCTTAAAAAAAAATATAATTTCTAAAAGTTAAAAGTGATACCTATTAAGTTAATATGGTAGTCGTTGGACTCCAAACTCTCTGGTTTTATTTAAAAAAATTAGTTTTCTCAAATACTAGTAATTAAGCGATAGCCAATCTACACAATCAGTTATAAGTTAACTCTTTTTCTAATCATAATCACGTAGCAACTCTAAGTAACTTTCAAATAGAAAAGAAAACTAAAATTTTCTTTAGTTCTTAGTTGAGGATTAATATTAAATGGGTTAAAGTTTAATATTGACTAGAGTAAGGAAAATAAAAACTGAAAAAAACCAAGCTTAACATCTATGGGATTCTAAGAAAAGGGCCTCGCCTCAACTTGTCACTTAGAATGATTTCAAACGAGAGTTTCAAAGGAAGTATGACCTAAGCCATATAGGGAAAAGATTAATTTGAGGAATTAGGATGGTAAGTAAGCGAACCAATGATGAAGATGCCCTTTAGTGTATAATGCTCGAAATGTAGTGAGGAGCACCGCCTAAGTAATTGTTTAGGGTTGAAAAGTAAGTGCTTTTGTTGTAGAAAGGTTAGACATAAGGATAAACAATACCTCATGAAGAGTAAAGTGTGTTACAATTGTGGAGATCATAGGTACGTGTTTTCCTTTAGCCTCCAAAAGCAAGCAACTTGAGTGGCAGTCATGCAGCCGACTAAGGAACTCCAAGGATTAGTTACAATTATGCGAAGTTTAAGGTATTCCAAAAGGTTTGTATCAACTTTCTAAGATGCTTGGAAATGGATGTATTAATATCAAGAAAGATATGTTAAGTATTGTTCAAACGGATGTTGATTACATGTGAATTGCTTGATTTGGAACCATAAATTAGTTTCCATTAAGTTACCCCAAAGCTACTTAGATAGACAATTGTTACAGTCAAGTTTTAAGGACCAAACTTTTTGTAAGGAGGGAAGATTGCAAATTTTGTGTTTTAGAAATAGAATTGAACTTAAATATTGATAGATATTCTCTAAGCCCTACAAGACTGAAAGAATTAAATCGATAAAAACCTTTAAACAAAAACTTAAAACCAACTTGAATACTTCAATACAAAATTCAAAAACCCTAATCACATATGAAATACCTAAATTCTAAATTAAACCCTAAAACGTAGAGAAAATGCTAAAATAGTAAATTAAACTCAAATTTAATCAAATCATGAAAATTTGATATTAAACAATTAGAGATATTCCTAAAAAATATCAATTAGCAAAATTAAGCCAATTAAAGTAATTAAATTAATAAAATTATGAATTTTCCCCTTTGAACATATGTAGAGCTATACATGTGTAAATTCCTCACGACATAAAATCAACTGATATAAAATTAAACCAATTAAAAAAATAATGTAGCAAACCAACCCTAGATGTTAAGGAACCATACAAATTCAATAATAAATGATCAAGAATTTTCCGAAATAATAGTAACTAAACAAATTAAGTTAGCTAGAGAATAAAATTTATAAAAGTAAGAAATTACCGTATGAATATGTATGATGCTATAAATGCATATGTGTACATGTATAATTTTCTTTTGCGTATATTAAAATATAAAAATATTGTATGATGTTAATCTAATTTGATTAACCAATTAAAATACCAAACTAATGAAACTATAAATTTTGCCCACACATGCAAATTATGCCATGCATACATTATCTTAATCACGTATGATACAAATATAAAATCAAAAACCCTAAATTTCTAGACATTTATAATATTTGAAATCAAGAAGATAGTTAAAATAAAATATCAACTAAAGTGAATAATTAATTCTAACTTCACAAATTCCTAAGTAGAACACTAAATTTCAAGGAATAAGTTCCTATGCTAGTAGTGCTAAATTGAGGTAAACAAGTAAATGGGTAAATAAATAAAAAATGAATAAATAACCAAATAATGAAAAAATGAAAATAGAAAATTTGTTTTGTACAATGAGAGTGCAATAATGCTACCCTTACCCCTTAAGTATATCTCTCTCAAGTAACCAAACTTATCACAATTGAATTAGCTTGCACATCCTTAAAAAGTCACCTTAATTTGAATATTTATGGATAAATTTTCTACATAACTTAAGCCTTGTAACCTCCCATCAATTTCCTTAAAAACCTTAAGTTTTCATTCCCTAATAAACCCTTATAAACTAATTTGATAAGTTTCCAATTTCAGCAAGTTGATTAAGTGAAAAATGTTGGTCCCATTCAACAATCAAGAGGAGGGTAAATTGATTATTTCAAAATTTTTAAGAAAAACTAAAAATGAAAAAGCTAAAAACCCTAATGATATATATGACCGAACTAATTTGTCAATGAAGAAATATAAACAACAAATAATAAAGGGATAAGGGAAGAAGATCAGGCGCAAGATTTTATAGAGGTTCTGCCTTTTACTCCCGTCCTCTCTTCCAACACTACCATTGGAGATCCATTCAACTTTACTGATCATTCTACCATATCAAAAAAATCAATCTCTTAAAGGAGATTACATAGCTAATGTAATACCTTAGGGTCATGAGCTAAATTATAACCTTAGGATTTGAGTTGCAAAATTTAGGGCATTAAGCTATATTTTCATTTTTATTTGAAATTTCACAATAATATTAGAAAAGTTAGACAAAGTAATTTTAGAAAAATTAATTTCTCAAAATAAGCTATATAAAAAGATTAATTTATGAAAAATGTCAATTTATTGATAAAGTTGATAGTTATCAAAAACGTAAAATTCGAGCTTTCAGATATAATAAGATATTAAAGATAAGTTAATTAACTTTAAAAAAATAATAAATGAAGTTGAATTATATGTAATAAATATGTATTTACATGTGATATGCATTATATGTATTAAATATATATAATAATAAATGATTAAAATAAGAGAAATTAATGTAAAATAATAGAAAATTAATAAAAAAACAAATGGATAAATCGCCAAATGATGTGGCTGCATTGAGATGACTTGAAAACATGAGTCATCACAAGTTTAACAAGGAAGTAACATATGGTGCCTAGTTAACATGTAGGAAAAGGAGTAAATGACGTGTTATTTCACTTTTTAACATGTAAAAATCCTAAAGCCTATAAATAGGATTCCAAACATCATTTGCAATATTTTAGAAATCTAATGACACAATAACATTATTTTAGAAAATTTGAAAAAATTAGAAAAAAATAAACTAAAAGTATAACAAAATATAAGGACAAATTAGGTTTAAGGAAATTCAATAAGCTATCTACAACCTAAATTGGAGTGACTTGGGAGACTAACAGAGGGTGGCATAGCAAGCTCTTCCAACAAGATACGACGGTTAGGTGGTGCCAGTAGCTGGAGGCAGTCGGTTCAAGTGAACTAAATTTCCGGCCTAGTGTTTATTAATTTCCTAAAAATAGCAAATGTTATTAATTAATTATAAAATTTAGTTTTCTTAGGTTATCTTAGGTATAGATTAATATAGTAATTTTATTTTAATTAAATAATGATTGAAAATATAGGGTCCGTAAGAAAATGTCTTATTTGAACAATAATTTAATTAATTTTTATAAATATTAGATGATGTTGTTTCAAGCTCAATTTTTGTATATAATACACTTAATATACAAATTTATTGTGGTAACAATAATTTTCAAAATTAAGCATGTTTACTAGTTTTTATAATTATTTTGAATAAAATTGCTAGTTTTACCAAATTGTGAAAATAATTAGTATTTGATGAAATTAATGAATAAGCCCTACATGTTTACACTTCTGGAAGTTTATAATGATATTTGGAATACTTAATTTTTATCTCACATGTAAATTTGTTTATTTTCCTTAATTTTCCATAATTTTGAGTTAAAACAGATATTTTCGTAAAAATAAATAATAACTAGTTTAATATAATTCCTGATCAATTATTAAACTACATATTTTTGTGAAATTAATTAGGCTTGTATACTATTTATTATATATTTCTTAATAAAAACCTATATATTGGCTTGAAATGTAATATAGTAATTAATATTGTTAAAATAATTGTTAAATTCATATAAAATGAACACATTAGGGTATATTAAGGGTTGCTAGATAGGGTTGAAAAGAATGATTTTTAAGGTTTTCATTTCAATACTAAAACTTATTCGAATCAATTATAGAGTTACAATAACTACTCTCGAGTTAGTAGTACAAAAGGGTATTTTTGAGCTTTTAGCAATATTGATTGTCTTGATTCTTAAGATATCTTACTAGTACTCAAAAAAACTATCGTGACAATATAAATTTTACTGAAATCAGATAGGAAATAAGTAAGATACAGTTAAATGAGGTTTAAAGACACATTAGGAAAGTTTATGAGAATCTAGATTCGACCGGTACTTGACTTAGAAATCATGTTTATATTTTCTTAGGTGTGCTAAGTAGGGAAGGATCACATCATCAAGTTTAGGATTTTAAGCTATTACTAAGCCTAGGTAAGTGGATATAACTCATGCTTGGAGTATATATATTGCTACTCACAACACTATTTCTTGTTTGATGCTGTATTGATTAGATGTGAATATTTTTTGAAGTAGACTGATATACTACTATAGTGAATGATGATGATGTGGTGATTATGAATGATGGTAATTATATAATAGTTAAACTATTATGCTGCTAGGTTGAGTGTTGATTTGTGCTTGTGAATGATTGTACTAACTAGGGACGTTAAGTGATTGCTGACTCAATTTTCTAGGTATTCACCTAAGTGAACCTTAAGTGAGATATTAAAATTTCATTAAAGAGAGTTTAAAAATTGGAATCAGAAAACTAGGTTGAATAAGACTTAAAGTTTGGCTATGCTGAATAACATTCCTGAATTTTTACTGCACAACATGCCATAGCATAGCATAATTGGGACCTACATGTTAAAAATTTCAAAATGAAGCTTCCAAGTGATTAAGAAAAATCATGGTTTTATGAACTCAGTTTTTGGAAGCATATAGATTTGCATTGCCTAAACATCTTGACTATTTTGATAGTAAGATTTGGTAAACTACAATATGTCACGAACTGAGGACGGCCTAGTCGTAGCAGATACCATATACTATACGAAGAACCCTTGATTGGTTACCCTTCCAATCAAGAACTCTTCACATAATATACAAGGCTCTACAACCACTAGTTTTCCAAGAACATATAGATTCACATGATTTCATCACACTAACATATTTATATAAAATTTGAACTACAAAGCTTACATTATACAGTAATTAAGTACATCTAAGTCTATAATACTAGTAAAACAAAAGTACATGAGCAAGAGTCTATATAAACTGTTCTCTCTCAATACATAGGACAACTCGCTCTTGCCCAAGTCCCCAAGCTAACTTGTAGCATCCCTCGGCTAGATTCTACGAACAGGCTATCCTACAACAAAAGTCTAAAGCGGTGTAAGCCTAAGTTTAGTGAGTAAAACCCTCAGCCACACCACAAGTAAGTTAAAAGTACATTATATTAATGCATATGAATGAATGATCAAACAGAATGCTAAACAATACGTATAATTAACTAGTTCATATATGTAACTCAAATTTAACGCCCTCCGAAGTCAGGGTTGAAGTATACATAGCACCAATCAAATCCAAGTATTATATTAGAACTTTCTTTACTACGGAACTCCACGCTCCATACTCAAATTAAATAATTCTTTTATTTTCATAAAAATCAAGTTCTAGTATAATCGTAAATGGGCCCCTGTAGTCCACGCTCACCTCTAAACGTAGGCCTCTAGACTCGACCCTTAGCTAGGAAGTTGGCACCTCCAATGCCTAATGTTCCCGCGGGCCAAGGTATGGCCATATTGTACGAGTGCAGTTCAGAACCAATAAATTATTAATAACAACCCCCGAATGGCCTCTCTTTACCTCCGTGTAATGTGACGGCCAGAATTGTATCTATGAGATGCATGTTAATGCATGTTCTAGTTTTTTTTTTTTTTTTATAAGCCGAGTATAGTTAAGTTCAAATTATGTTGTGACCATCTAATAGTACACACAATCTTTTTTTATACAATCATGCAACAAACAAAGTATTATTTGTACTTAAAGTAAATTCACAACTCAACATACAATATCATACACAAGCATTTCCCAAACCCCACACAGTAGTCAATTAACAATAATATTTAAGTCCACTATCTACAATCAGAATTAAGCATGGAATCATAGGGTAAATACTCACTCGGCCATGGTGACTCGCCTTAATTGTAGTAATCGATCAAGAGATCCTTGCTCACCTCGAGATCACCTAATCATTACGATATGATAATGTTAGTAAGTAATTGAATTAATTAATAATTCTAAACATCTAATTACCTAATTCTACTTAAATTACCATCAACTTTTATCCGATTAGACCTTATTATTACTCGTATAAAACTTTTTTGTTCTATTTCTGACATTTATGAATTTATAGTCATTTTTCATCATTTTTGGATGTACATTCACACGATAATGTCCCTTTTGGATGTTATGACCCGTGTTTTATGATATGAACTAAATTTATAGAAATTTTAACTATGGAAACTTAATTACTCTTATTACTTATATTTATATCTTCTGTTTATACTTAATGATTTAGTTAACCCTTAAATTCTTATACTTAGAAACTTTTACTTTGCTATTACTAATTCATGTATTTAATTAAGTATAATCCAATTTAGAAAGTGCATTAAGGTTTACTAATTTAGGTACCTAATTATTATACACTCTTTTTATTTTCTTATTTTATAAATCTATGCTTATGTCATTGCTTACATCATCATTCACTTATGTCATTGCTTACATCATCACTTAGTTAAGTCATGGCTTATGTCATCATATGATTACATCATTACTTGCATCATCCTTTGCTTACCTAAGCCTTATCTCCCGATTATGTGTTTTATGTACACTTATACATAATGTACATATACTTATACCTTTCCTCTACTTATATGTATACTAGCATACTTAAACATATGCTTATACTTATACCGTATTTATACTTGTATACTTACTCATATACCCATACAGTCATATACGTATTTTTGTATAATTTTCGTATACCTAATTTCCCTCTTAAGAAAACCTTCCTAATTTCATTCTTTTGTATTTTTAAGTATGTATTTAGTATAATATAGGTATGTATAGTTAGGTTTTGTCTTAATTTAAGTTATGTACATGGTAAATACCCACGTACCACGATCTCCATACTTGTATTCTTTTAATATATTCTTATGTACACATACTTAAGAGCATACACACATGTATTCCTTTCCTCTTCTTCATGATTCCTAACTTCTTACACTTAAAGATGGGAACTTTATGTCCTCTTCTTCAAGATCATACTTAACACATATCTACTTATCTAATTTACCTAATTACCTAACTAATGAATAATATAAAGAAACATAAAGTAATTTAATTACATACCTTAGTTTGTGTTAGAATTATGGAGACAAAGAGGAAAGTGTTGAAAGTGAAAAGGAAGAAGAAGGGTCACGGCAATGGAGAGGGCTTTACTTTGTTCCTTTTTTCTTTGTTTTGATTATGGAAGAAAGGAAATGGTGGGGTCTAGAAGGGGAAATGAATGGACAGCAATATAAGGGAAGGGAAGAAAGAAAAACCAAAAGAAAAGAAAAGAAAAGACAAGAAATCATTAGATGCTAAGATATTTTTCTTATCAATTAGTGTCTTTTGTTGACTTTTCTAATTGTTGACTTTAGTCAACATGTATTGACTTAGTCAACCCTTAGACCTTGGTCAACTTTCCTTAAGCATATACCATTTTGTACACATAATGTAGTAATTAAGAAAAATTAAAGGAAAAATTAAGGAAATGAAAGGAAATGAGGTATTTGGTTAATGGATTAGTAAAAATAGATGATGAGGTCTTACTTTAGGTATTTATAGCCTATATACATCATTCGGTAATCTACTTAGTGTAACTAGTATGAAAAGTATTAATTAAGGTATTAAGGTTTACTACATTTAGCCTAATCTTCAACTATACCCCTAACTCTATGTAATACTATCTTATTCATATACTTAAGAATAAATGTAATCAATGATTCATTATCTTAGTTTCTAAAGGACTACTTGAGGATTCAAAACATAAATGCATGAGGGTTATATTATCAATTAGGTTTTTAGGGTATATTATGATGAATTAGTGCACATATGTCTTTAAAGTGATCATTTTAGGGTTTCTATCACTTTTGAATGAAATCTTTAGCATTTAGATACAGTTAGGATAGAAAAGTTTATTACACGATTGATTAATTCTTTTAGGGTTTTCACTTTTGTTAGCCTTGTCAACTTCTAAATTGTCTAACATAATTGAGTCTATTTCAAAAGCTAAATAAAAAATTTTAGGAGTTTACAATAATGTATAGTCTAAGTTAGCCTTGTTGCCTCTTAGATTTGGTGAACTACAATGAGTCATCTAAAGTTTATAAAATAAAGTTGGGGGTCTTACTCTCTAGCAACTCCTTGTTATCCTTTTTTATATTGGTCGACTATTATAATGTATAGTCTAATTTGGTTGGGGTACCTACTCCTAAGTAGCTCCTTGTTGACCATAGCTTCTTAGACATTATATCTTGATGCCCAGCAATGTTGACTAACCAGATGAAAATTGGAAGGGCATAGGATATCGATACTGATGCATGCCACATGCATGAACATAGTATGTTGCATTACTAGCAATAAATGCCTAATTAGGCTAATGTATATGTGAAGTTAAACTTGCTTGTTATGATTGAAATGTTTCAGTTGCAATATTGTTTATATTATATTGTTTCTTATCTACTCTTATTTAACCTCAATAGCTAAGGGGATAAAATATTTCATCCTTGGGCTGACAATATGGTAAAGGGACTAATACTAAGGGGACGTATACTAAGAGCGTTAGCTGGAGTCAGTGACTTTTGGATGGAACCTGTACTAAGTTGGGAATCCTGCAATTTTGAGATGACAAAAGAAAAAGGATGGTTCATGTTTTGATGTAAATATTATACTATACACATAAGTTACAATAGAATATCCAATTGAACTTCGATGTAGTGACCCCTTTATCATGTAAACAAAGTTGTCTTTTGATGAATGAGTAGGTTGAGTTAAGTTTTCAATAAGTGTTCCTATGTGATGGTGAATTCAGTGCTAAGTCGGGATGTGATAGCCAGGTATCCTTGACTTTTACAAACAACTACCCTGTCTTACTAGTCTCTTCAACAAACTAATTATATACTATAGTACAATTAACCTCTTTCAAAGATACAAATACAATAAAATATGTCAAAACTTAATGAAAATGGAAACAATCAATCTTCAACACTTTTGCATAGATAATTGAAACTAAATATATTTTATATTTTTTTCTTTTTCCGACTACTTCTTCAACTTCTAAAGATGTCTATCTAAATCTCAATGTTCTAAAGGTCGAAGCAAGATATCCTTCCAAAATATCAACTTCTTAAACAATCTTTCGTTGATTTGTTGCAAGTTGTTATAAATGATAATGTTCAAGTCGAGATTTGCTCAAGATAATTCGTAACATTTAATTAGCTAACACAAAATTGGTTGTGATTTTTTCTTATCTCCAAAAATGATATTTCCACTTAAGAGTAGAGCTGGGTCTTGTTAAATTATTCTTCTATCGATGCTTCTATAAATTTTAGAATAATTGGATAAACTCAACTTGCTTTAGGAGTTAACCTTCTCCTGTTCCTTTTACCAAACCTATTAAGTACATCTCTTAACCTTCTATTGTTCCTTCTACCAAACTTATTACCTTCTACTTATACTTCCGCTATGTGTAGACAACCTTCTACCATAGCTTCTACAGTCATTACCTTTTAATTTTTTGCAAATATGTGAAGCTTCTACAAGTGTACAAAGCTTCTACTAAAACTTCTGCATGCTTAGAAAAGTTACCTACAAACAATTAAATGACAAGCATAACATCATTTTGCCTTTTTTTGTTATCATCAAAATCATATTAGAGAGAACACTAACATTCTCCCCCTTTTTGATGATAATAAAACATATTTGTGCATAAATTTACTATAAATTGAATACCAGAGTGTCAACATCTTTCTCCTACTTTTTGTTATCATCAGTGCAAAAACAAAAGAGACAATAACATAATGCAATACATAAGGTAACATTCACCAAAGAGACAACAACATATCATGTTAAATACATAGATACCAAAATGAAAAAGAAGTTCGAAGAACATTTAACAATAGTGCATATTAAGTAAAACTAAATAGCTATTATTTAGATTTGTTCTTTAAGGAGGATGAAGCTGAATGTTTTGATTGATAAGGTTGATTAAGAATGGGATTGTAAGTTCCCTAGTCTACAGAATCAAAAGGTTTAGCATCAAGATCAATGATTTTATGTGAAAGGAGAGATAGGTTTGACATAGGTTGGAAATTGTATCAGAATGAAATCCTTCAATTCTTTCTATAATTTGTTTAATGCAAAAGTAGCAAAGTCTCGATCCAAGTGAAGTTCAACTGCACGGATATCTAATTGTTTGAGAAATTGTTGTAACTTGATCCTCATCTACCTTAGGGATTTCTCTGCATGCTTAATTCCACTGGTAATATTAGCAAGTTCTTGAGTAAACTTTAGGAAATCCATTTTGTTGAGCTATAAATGGACATCATAAAAACCTTCATTTATTTTTACCTCAACCTTGGTCAATTTCTACTATACTATGGCTTCCAGGGTTATAATTGTATTACAATGTTATTGCCTTAGCAAAATTTGATTGTCCTTTTTGAATTGTTCAAACTTGCCATTTAGCATACTATCAAGGTGTATCTGTAAAGACTCAGACACTTTTGTAAATATCTCATCAATAAAACCTTGAGACAGATGTTGTGATTGAGTTCCCATGGATCCTTGATTCTTACTTTTGTTGATTGTTGAAGATGGTTAATTAAGGGAACTAATAAGCCATTATAGAAGTTCATCCTGTTTCCTTTTGTGAGAACCTTCTTTAGAAGGTTCTTTTTGTCCTAATGGCTCCCCTTCAGCCATTAAACCTATGAAAGACTTACCAAAAGAGTTGTTTTTGTGCCTAGGGTACACATAGTATGCAGCATCATTAGAATACCATAGGAAGTCTTTTACTCAAATTCCCATGTGTAAGAAAACCCTTTCACTAATCCTTTTCAATGACTTGATGTCATTTTCACCTTAAGCTACCCTTAATCCTTTAAACCTCAATAGTTTCATGATAGCATTCCCATATGGCATGCTTGTTCTACTTTTTCCTATGTAATTTAAAATCTTTGTGGGTAAGTCCAAATTTTTCTTTTTTATCATTGAAAGAATGATGATTGCATCTTCTACTGTGACTATTGTAAAACTCCCTTTTTAGGATAAGATACAAGTGAGAATAGATTTATGTAAAATCCTAACAATTAACTCAAAATTGAAAATCTACCCAACTCTTCCATAATCATCCTTAACCCCTTCATTTAAATATGTATCACATTTTCTTTGGTCATCTTCATTGGTTCTTCATCAAACAAATCTTTTAGTTCAAAACATTCTATCAAATCATTTCCAGAAATTTCTATATCATTACCCAGTATTTCAATAGATAAAATTTCACTATCCAAGTTAGTAAGAAGATTACTGTAAAATTCTCTCATAATATCCACATTAAACTTTCTTGTAAATTTAACAATCCTAGATAGCCTAGGTTTTTCCAAATATTCATTCTAGTAGAATCTATGCTTTTTAAAGAAAGGAATATCAAGAAATGTAGGATCACAAACATTGTTTTTATCTAAGGACAATCTATTATTGAACTGATGGCACTGTTTCTTACTAGACTCACCGTTAACTTAAACTTCTTGCTTTTGTTTCCTTGAATTGAGACCTTGCTCTTGAGATGATTTCATCATCTTTTAGGATTTCGATGAAGCCAAGGAAGAGTGTTGACTTTTGTTTGTCACCTTTTCTTTTCCTTTTGAGGAGACAAACTTTTTCGATACCATTTTTGAGTGAAAGAGAATCGACGGTTTTGGAGTTGAAAGAAAAGGAGTGAGTTTAACAAACAAGAGAGAGAGAGAGAGAGAGAGAGAGAGAGAAGGCAGAGAAACTAAAAGAACACTTAAACTTAATCCAAGAATGACGGAAATTTTTTATCAACTTAGAACGTAAGATAGTCAGTTAATGTCACTAATACATGTACAGCGAAGTACATGTATTAAGCTGTACGTAAAACAATCAAAAGAACAGAATGCAAACTACCAATTTGTTTCTGATAAATTCAAATCTTACTCTATCTAAGGGTTTAGTAAAAATATTAGCAAATTGTAAATCAGTCAGCATAAATTCAACATAGATATGACCATTTGAAATATGATCTCTAATCAAATGATGCCTAATCTCTATATGTTTAGATCCAGAATGATGTCCTGGATTTTTTGTTAAATTAATGGTACTTGTTTTATCACAATTAATTGGTATCTTTTTAAAATTTATTCCATAATCAAGCATATGTTCTTTTATCTATAAGATTTGAGCACAACAATTTCCAATTGAAACGTATTCTACTTTAATTGTTCATAATGCTACCAATTTTTTTTTTTTTAAGAAGACCATGAGCTAACTTATCACCTAAAAATTGACACATACCCGAAGTGCTCTTCATACCAATTTTGCTACCAGCATGATCTACATCTAAATAGCAACTCAATCTATGTTTTAATTTTTAGGATACCATATGCCTGGCTTAGGTGTATTCAAAAGATATTTCAAAATTCTTTTAACAGTAGTGAGATGCAACTTATTTAGAGAGCTTTGAAAATGAGCACATAAACAAAAACTAAACAAGACATCAAGTCTAGAGGTAGTCAAATACAATAGCTAATAAGACTTCAATAATAATTCTCCTTTATCTTCTTATCTTCAGAATTCAAATCCAACCTTATTGTAATGCTTATAGGAGTAGAAACTCCTTTGACATTTTCAAAACCGAATTTCTTTATGATTTGACAAGTATACTTCTCTTAGTGTATAAATATACCTTCATGTATTTGATTTATTTGTAAGCCCAAGAAGAAGTTTAGCTCTTCCATCATAGGCATTTTGAATTCAACTTGCATTATCTTAGAAAATTCTTTGCAATAATGTTCATTAGTAGAACCAAAAATGATGTCATCAACATAAATTTGAACTACTAGAATGTCCTTATCAAAATGCTTTAGAAAAAGTGTAGTATCTATTTTACCTCCATTAAAGCCATTTTTAATAAGGTATATACTAAGTCGTCCATACTATGCTCGTAGTGCTTGTTTTAAGCTTTATAAAGCCTTTCTTAATTTAAATACATATCCTTCCTTAAGAGGATCTTTAAATCCAAGGGGTTGTTCTACATATACTTCTTCTTTGATATACCTATTTTAAAAAGCACTTTTATATCCATTTGGAATAATTTAAAATTTTTAAAACTGGTAAAAGCTAGTAACAATCTAATAGCTTCTAATCTAACAATGGGAGCATAAGTTTCATCATAATTTATACGTTCTTCTTGTAAATAACCCTTAACTGTTGGTCTTGCTTTATTTCTTACTACTTTGCCATTTTCATGTTTTAAAGATTCACTTAGTTCCAATTATAGTTTTATCATAAGGTTTATGAACTATGGTTCAGACTTGATTTATGTGAAATTAATGTAATTCTTGTTGCATTGCATTAATTTAGTTTTCATCTTTTAAAGCAATTTCAATGGAGGGAGGTTCTTCTTGAGATAGCATAGCAAAATGAGAAGGTAGATGTTTCTAGGATTTTGCTATAACTTCTACAAGTTCTTCTATCTTATTTTTCAAGGTTCCAATTTCAGCTTCTACTAAACCTTCTACTAGTTAATTTTTCTGAGACACTTCTTTATCTTTTATAACTACAGGTATATCCTTATCCGACTCATCTTTTCTTTGATCTTAAAAAAACTTTAAATTAATTGATTCTTCTATAACTTTTGTGGATTTGTTATAAACTTGATAAGCTTTACTATTTTGTGAATATCCTGGAAAGATAGCTTCATTTACCTTTTCATTGAATTTGCTCAAGTTCATATTGTTTCTTTTTACATGGCACTTACATCCAAAACTATGGAAATATGACATAGAGGGCTTTCTTCCTTTAAATAGCTCATAAGCTATTTTATTGGTGAACGGTCTTGTATAAACTCAATTAACAATGTAGCAAGTAGTGGAGATAGCTTTGGCCCATAGAAACTTAGCTACATCGCTATCATTCAGCAAGGTATGAGCCATCTCTTGGATGGTGCAATTTTTTATGCTCAACAACTATATTTTGTTGTGAAGTATAAGGCACATAAAAATTACGAATGATACCTTGGTTTTCACAAAAGGTTACAAAATCATAATTTTCAAATTCACCATTATGGTTGGTTCTCAAACTGACTATGGAGGAGTTTTTTCCCATTTTGAGTACGCTTTGCAAAACCTTCTTAAAGGCATCACCCTTGTTTTGTAAGAACAACAGATAAGAGTACCTTAAGAAATCATCAGCAATGACTAAGTTGAATCTGTTTCCACTAAGATTAGCTATCTTAGTAGGGCCAAAAAAATCTAAGTACAAAAGCTCTAAGGGACAATTTGTTAAGATAACTTTCATTTTCGAATGAATAGCAAAAACAATCATATTCTTTAGATAAGAACTACAATAAATATTGTCGAGCTTGATTTTTCAGTTTCTTTTATCTAAAATTGATTTCTCATTTCCTCATTAATACTAAACCTTAACCCATTTAATATTAATCCTCGACTAAAGAAATTGAAAATAATTTTTGGAGTCGCCACCCAACTGAAGTTGAGAAAAGAAAAAGAAACCGTAACCAATTGAGTGGATTGATTACGATTTAGCTACCGGTCTTTGATTTCAATTTTAAATGAAGAAACAGAAGGTTCCAAGCTCGGGGGCTAACCTATTAAACCCTTAATAGGTACCATTATTTATTAACCAAAATTAGGATTATTTTTCTAATTATAATATTTAAAAAAAATAAATAAATAAATAAAATCAAAAGAGAGAAAAAAGAGAGACCTAAGTTTTTACATATTTTAACGTCGCCTCGAAGGTGCCTACATACCCGCTAGCCGGGATTAGACAATCGTAGTTCTTTTCGAAAACTTTAATGTATTGGTTCTTTTTATAAAAAATGATTGGTTGAATTTGCGTTTTTATTAACCATTTTATTTTTATTAAGAAAAATCTCTAAAAGCCTAATTTTTGAAAAGTCCTAAATTAAAATTTTTATTTAAAAACAACTAAGTGATAATTTTTTTATTTATTTTCAAGAAAAACCATAAAATTTTATAAAATATGCAATGTTTTACATGATGAATATTTTACATAGAAAAGATGCTTAAAACATAATAAAAAAAGAGAAATATTTCCTAAATCATGAGAAAAAAAACCTAAACAATGGAAAAGATACATAAACTATAGAAAAGAAACCTAAATTATGGAAAAGATGTTTAGCCATAGACAAGATATTTATATATAGAAAAGATGACTAACCATAGAAACAATGCCTAAATTATAGAAAAGAAATTTAAACTATGAAAAAGATGTTTAAACCATAGAAAAAAAAATCTAAATCATAGAAAAGATTTCTAAACCATAGAAAAGATGTATGAATCATAGAAAAGAAACCTAAACTATGGAAAAAACATCTAAACTATGAAAAAGACATCTAAACTATGGAAAAGATATTTCACCGTAAAAAAGAAGTCAACTAAAGATTTTTTTTTTATTTTATGAACATCAAAATGATTTCTTTTATCTAGGAAACCCTAACATGCCTAATGCAATTTTTCTAAATTAATATAATATGCAAAGAACAAGATTTTGTAAAATATGAGATTTTATAAAAATATCATTTTGAAAATATGAAATCTAAAAAGAAAAATAATAAAAAATAAATAAACTAAAACTTAACTTAACACATGTTCACTAGACACTAATGCTATAACTAATTACTAGCAATTAAAAACATGACAAAAATAAAAAAAAAGTACAAGTCTTAAAAATAACTAAGCATATACTAAGTGAGAGAAAAATAGATAAATAAGACCAGTTATAGACAATAATTAAAAACCACTATTATGTACCTGCAAGGCAAAGCTGATGAAAGGGAATAAATTGGATCCCCAGTCCAATCATGAGCATAACTATAGAATTGGTCTAAGGAGTTCGAGCGTGTTTTTAACAAATGTGTAATTGTTTTTTTTTTTTTTTTTACAAAAGGGTCCTAATTCTTGAATGTTATTGTTTTATAAAAAAAAATTTTGCTAAAAGCCCTAAAATTTAAAAAGGATTTTTTATTAACTTTTATTTGAAAAAAACAACAACTTTCTATATGACAAATCCTTAAACAAGATCAAATCATAACAAAAATAACCAATCATAATAACTCCTAAACTAACCAAAAATATACATTCACTTAAATCAATACTTAATTTATCAAATCAAGAAAACTAATGTTAAAAGAAGAATACATAGATTAATATGTACATATACATATATTATTGTTATTAAACAATTATCTATATATAAAATATTAAAAGTAAAAGCTCCTAAAACTAATATGTTCATATTCGTATATATTATATTCAATAACTAAAGATCTAAATAATAATAATAATAAATAAACAATTAAACAAACAATTTCGAAATTGGAAAGAAACGGACCTGAACTTCTTGATTATGTGATGAAGGACGATGACCGGCGTATAACAGAGTTGTTGTTGCGTATGGCTACTAGTGTCGGATTATTGTCTGAGTTTGCTTCGTTGCTGTCCGCCTTACTGCTGTCTTGTTTGTTGCTGTTTGCCTTGTTTGCTACTGTTCGCTGTGCTGTTTTCTGCTATGCTGTTATCCTGTCCGTTGCTGTCCGCCTTGCTGCCGTCCATCGTATTGCTGTTGCGTATGGCTACTAACGTCGGATGATTGTTTGAGTTTGCTTTGCTGCTGTCCGCCTTGCTACTGTCCTGCTTGCTGTTGTCTACCTTGTTTACTGCTGTCCGTTGTACTGTTGTCTTATTCACTACTGTCCGCCTGGTGTTGCTGCTGGTCATACTAAAGATTTCTACAGCAGTAGTCGTTGGACGTACGCAGATTTTTTTTTTTTTTATGTACGTGTATGTGTGTTTTTAAGGTCTAAATCAATTTTAACTAATTTTTTATGATTTAATTAGATATGACCCATTTTAAAAAATCAAGATATAAGTGTCTACTGAGACTCAAACTCTAGACTTGGAATTAAATCTAACCCTAACATTCCGATACTTATCCGTTAGGCCGTTGGCCTGTGTCTTGACATTCAATTTAATTAAATTATATTTAAACTATATGATTCCCTAAGATAAAATTTTTTAACTAAACTAAAACTAAAACTATTTGTTCTAAAAAAAAAGTTACTTCTTAAAAATCTACAAAAAAAAAAATTTCTTTTCTTATTTTTTTGGTATTTTCATCATTTGTTAAATTTTTTATTATTTTTATCTTTTATTAATTTTTTTGTTATTCTTATATTGAATTAGGACCCTTTTTATAACAATAAAAATTAGGACTATAGAGGGGCAAAAATTAAGTGTCTACAACTACCTCTCTTTGTGGTGAAGTTTAAGCAAAACTTTACCACAAAAATAAAAAGAGATACCGTTTTTTCCTTAGGATGACTCTATCCTAAGGAACGTTAAGATACTTGACGAAGGTTAGAATAGCAAGGGGTAGCGCCTTTGTGAGTTGGCAAAAATCCTTAAAAAGAAAAATGAGAACTTGGTCATGCTCTAATGAGCTGACTAACCAAAGCGGTCAAAGCGCCCTTTAAGCTAGCTAAGACTTGAAAAAAAAAGGAGAACTTAGTCATGCCCTAATGAGCTGACTAACCAAGGCGGTCAAAGCGCTCTTTGAGCTGGCTAAGACCTAAAATAAGGAAAACTTAGTAGTACCCTGATGAGCTGACTAACCAAGGTGGTCAAAGTGCCCTTTGAGCTAGCTAAGACCTGAAAAATAAAGGAAAACTTGGTCGTACCCTAATGAGCTGACTAACGAAGGTGGTTAAAGCGCCATTTGAGCTGGCTAAGACTTGAAAAATGAAGGAAAACTTGGTCGTGCCCTAATGAGCGGACTAAGCAAGGTGGTCAAAGTGCCCTTTGAGCTAGCTAAGACCTGAAGAATAAAGGAACTTGGTCATGCCCTAATGAGCTGACTAATCAAGGCAATCAAAGCGCCCTTTGAGCTGGTTAAGACCTAAAAAATGAAAGAAAACTTAGTCATACCCTAATGAGTTGACTAATCAAGGCGGTCAAAGCACCCCTTAAGCTGGCTAAGACCTGAAAAATGAAGGAAAACTTAGTCGTCCCTTAATGAGCTGACTAACCAAGGTGGTCAAAGCATCCTTTGAGCTGGCTAAGACCTGAAGGATGAAGGAACTTAGTCGTGCCCTAATAAGCTAATTAACTAAGGTAGTCAAAGCGTCCTTTGAGCTAGCTAAGACCTGAAGAATGAGGAAAACTTAATTGTACCCAAATGAGTTGACTAACCAAGACGGTCAAAATGCCCTTTGAGTTGGCTAAGACTTGAAGAATGAGGAAAACTTGAATTGGGATAGTGCTCCATGAGCTTACTAAATCCTAAAAGATTATAAGTTAGGCAACATTCTGTGAGTTGGGTGACTAGGAGCCTATGAAACTCTGGATTGGGACTACACTCATGAGTTGGCTAGCTCCCTAAATGAAAATATGAATCTGGATAGCGCTCCATGAACTAGCTGAAGCGCTAAAGAAGATATGGATAAGAACAGTACTCTATGAGCTAGCTATATCCTTGAGAAAATGGATAAAGGGTAAGCACCCTTCGGACTCACTTAAACTCTATTGACTAAGAAACATAGCTGACTCGGAAAAAACTCTTGACTCGAGAAATTTACAAATGAAGGATTTGGTGAAAATTATTTATAACATGAATTGAAAATTTAGCTACTAGGGATGAGATGGATTGGAAAATGAATGGAGAAACCTGTAACAAGCCTCTACTTTCTCTTTCCTTTCCATGTCTTTTCATTTTCTTTTTTCCTTCTTTTTCCTTAAAAGTTTGCTAACAGATATAAATTCCTATTTAAAAGGTAAACGCTATAATCATGTAGGGTATCTCATATCCACCCTAGTTTGTAACCTGGACAATGAACCTCTTGGATAGGCCTTAAACATTCATTTTGTAATGAAAAGGTAACTCACGATTAGTCTAGTCGAAGAGGACTTCCTTACACACTCTTGGTTTAGACATTACTCTTGACTAATATTCTGAAAATTACAGTCCAATTTGCAAGTGATACGCTTTGATCAATCTGTTAGGTCTTTTTAGGTTCAGTAATGTAAATTTGGCTTTTGGTCAAATGGTTTCAAAAGAAGTTAATTAAGAGGGCTTATTTTGAAAAAAGTGCTTTCGTCCAACCTAGGGGTTACAAGTCAAGAACCCTTAGGAATAAACTAGATGTGCGCTTGCCCCGGTTTCAAAAATAATTTTTATATTAGATAAATTATTCCTCAAAATTAGAAGAGCTTTGAGTAGGGATGTATTGTGGGTGGGAAGGTCTTGTGTTTGGGAAGGTCTTGTGTTTAAGAATTGAGTGGATAGAAAGGGTTTATGTTTATGATTTGGAGTGTGATTTTCAATTGAATATGGAGTTTTTGGTTTGTGGTTGAGAACATGATTTTGAATGAATATGAGGTTTTGTGCTTTTGGTTAGGAATGCAATTCAAGGCCTTGTATTTTTAGAGTAACTTAGGCCTTCTTTGATAGGGGATTTTCTCAAACCCAATATTTAGGTATTTCTTCATTTTCCTTTTCCCTATTTTTTTTTCTTTTTCTTTTTTTTTCATTTCATTTCTTTGTTTTCTCTCCCCAAAAATAACTATCTCTTTTGCAAAGTTTTTATCTCTAGATGAATCAAGGCCCTAAATCCATAGGTTCATAATGCATTAGCTTTGGAAAGGTATGTGTGGCCTTTAGGGTATTTAGAGAAATGTTAGCTCTTCTTCAAAGGGAACAATTTATCGAAAACAAAAATTATCCTTCAATTGTTATTATTGGGGTAAACATAAATCAGTTTTATCCTTCTTTCCTAATTAATGACCCTATCCTCCGAATTGCCCCACTATATGATAGTTCTTGACAAGGTTTATATTTAAAATGACTCCAAAACAATTCAATGGGGTTATCAAAGGATAATTGTGTTTGGGATTTGAAAATGAATGCATAACTTCATTTCGGTCTGCGTATCAAATTCAAAATGGACCTCCTTTAAGGAATGAGTCTAAAATATCCTCACCATGATGTCTCTCCACTCTCAAAGTGTTTAGGGGTTAGTGTATAGGATATAGCTTACCTCTTTTCATTCAAAACTTTTTAAAAGTGAGTTACTAATTCCTTACATAGGGTTTGATTGACCATAAGGTATTAACCTTACTCCCTAATTCCTTAGAACATGCCCCAGTTATGAAATTTCAAAGACTAAATGCCCCATGTCCCAGACTTATAGGTCTTAACGGCCTTGAGCTTCCATATGTGATTTTGGGTTAGGTTCTTTAGAGTTTGAATGGGCTGGAACTGACAACTTTTGAAGTGGAAGGGACTAATGAATTGCCCTTTCGTTTATACTGGGGATCAAGCTCAGGATAGTATTTCATGGCTTTATGTTTTGGTCCAGTTCATGGTTGGACTTGATGGCTCAGGGGCATTGAGTTGGTTAAATCATCTTGATGGGCTAGGGTTCGGGTTTGGTTGGTTATTTTCTCGGGCCAAGTGGATCTGTTTAGGTTAGCTGCCTTAACGGGCCAAGTAATTGTGTTTGTCCTAAACCCTATAAGGATTTATAATCGTTAGCAAATTTCTTTCTTTTTCTTTTCTTTCCTTTCCTTCTTTTTTCTTTCTTTTCTCTTTCTTTTTTTTTTTTTTTGAAAGAGAGAGAGAAAAAATTAAGGCTTTTATGTTATGGAGCCTAAGTGATGGGATTGTAAATGGACGATTACGGAGGATTGCTTTCATAGAATTCTATATATAAGCCTATGTAATTTATCGTTACTGAGGGTTTATTTACAAATGAGGAATTCTGAAGAATAAAAAAATAAACAAAGAAAATATCTAAATCTTATTTATTCTAAATGAAGAAGGCTGTTTGCAAAATGCTAAATTTACGTAAAAGAATGAATATTTCTAGTTGGTAGAATACTAGACAAAATGATAACTACCCATTATTTTACAGCTTTAATTATTTTCATTTTGTTTCCTTTTTTATTTTTATTTTTTTTTTCTATTTGCTCCGTGAAGGTTGGGCTCAGCTGACATAGGCCTAAATAAAAAGCGATAGATTCAGGCTCTTATAGATATACTAAGACTCACACTAAGGTAATATTTATAGGGCTCTTCTATAGGGGCAAGATGAGCTTAATTTTGTTCCTAATAAATTCATACTTATTTGGGCTAAAATGTTAAAACCATATCTAGAGTATCTTTTAAGGCCAATGAGGTGGGTAGATGTGGATCTATTTGGAAGCCCCTTAACTCGATCTAGCCATGATTGATCAAAATCAAAATGAAATTTACAATTACAAAGTATTCTAAACTTTACATAAAATTATTGCAAATTATGTACAAGGAAATATTACAACTACAGCTTCACAACTGCCCTTGTCCATTTAGGTCTGCCGCATCATAGGTTCTTGCAATTTTTTTTTAAAAAAGGTTTTGTGTAATGCAAAAGGGTAGGTTCTAAAGGTTTTCAAGTTCTGTAACCACTACGTTTTTCTTTCAAAGCAACGATTCTGTGGTCGCATTCAAACTTGAGTAGGGTAGCTTGATCGACCTCGGAAGGTGGTTACCCCACAACATCCGAAGCTTACACAATGGCTCCCCTCCAAAGGTCCTAAGACGGCCTGGTTTTGATCGTGTTTATCATGCATTTATGATGTTGAAAAACAGAATAAAAGTAAACCCCCCAAAATTACCCCCTTAAATAAACTACAACAACAAAAAAATGTTAGTAAAATAAATAAATGAAATAAACAAATACATAAAATAACATACTTGAGTTCTCTTTTATTATTTTTATTATTCATCTTTTTTTTTATTTTTTTTGAAAAATAATCCTATTTTCGGTAACTTTTAGTGGCTAGCCCTTTAGGAGCCCCAGTGGAGTCGCCAAACTGTCGAGCTTAATTTTTCGGTTTCTTTTATTTAAAATTGATTTCTCATTCCCTGATTAATACTAAACCCTGACCCATTTAATATTAATCCTAGACTAAATAAATTAAGAAATTCTAATTTTTTATTGAAAATAATTTTTGGAGTCGCTATCCGACTGAAGTCGAGAAAAGAAAAAGAAACCGTAACTAATTGAGTGGATTGATTACGATTTAGCTACCGATCTTTGATTTCAATTTTAAATGAAGAAACAGAAGGTTCCAAGCTCAGGGGCTAACCTATTAAACCCTTAATGGGTACTACTATTTATTTACCGAAATTAGAATTATTCTTCTAATTATAATATTTAAAAACAACTAAGTGATAATTTTTTTTTATTTTCAAGAAAAACCCTAAAGATTTTATGAAATATGCAATGTTCTACATGATGACTATTTTATATAGAAAAGATGCTTAAAACATAATAAAAAAAAGAGAAATATTTCCTAACTATGGAAAAGATACCTAAACCATGGAAAAGATATTTAAACTATAGAATAAAAAAATCTAAATTATAGAAAAGATATCTGAATCATGGAAAAAAAAAACCTAAACAATGGAAAAGATACATAAACTATAGAAAAGAAACCTAAATTATGGAAAAGATATTTAACCATAGACTAGATGTCTAAATATAGAAAAAATGCCTAAACTATAGAAAAGAAATTTAAACTATGAAAACGATGTTTAAACCATAGAAAAATTGTCTAAACTATAGAAAAATTGTTCAAATCATAGAAAAGATGTCTGAATCATAGAATGGAAACCTAAACCATGGAAAAAACATCTAAACTATGAAAAACAAGCCTAAACTATGGAAAAGATATTTTACCATAAAAAAGAAGTCAATTAAAGATTTTTTTTTTATTTTATGAACATCAAAATGATTTTTTTTATCTAGAAAACCTTAACATGCCTAATGCAATTTTTCAAAATTAATACAATATGCAAAGAATAAGATTTTGTGAAATATGAGATTTTATAAAAATATAATTTTGAAAATATGAAATCTAAAAAGAAAAATAATAAAAAATAAATAAACTAAAACTTAACTTAACATATGTTCACTAGACACTAATGCTATAACTAATTATTAGTAATTAAAGACATGAAAAAAATAAAAAATAATTAGTACAAGTCTTAAAAATAATTGTGGATATACTAAGTGAGATAAAAATAGATAAATAAGACCAGATATATACAATAATTAAAAATCACTATTATGTACAAAGCACGTAAAGCTGATGAAAGGGAACAGATTGGATCCCCAGTCCAATCACACGCATAACTATAGAATTAGTCTGAGGAATGGGTTAGAGCGTGTTTTTAACAAATGTGTAATTGTTTTTTTTTTTACAAAAAGGGTCCTAATTTTTTAATGTTATTGTTTTATAAAAAAATTTTTGCTAAAAGCCCTAAAATTTAAAAAGGATTTTTTATTAACTTTTATTTTAAAAAAAATAACTTTCTATATGACAAATCCTTAAACAAGATCAAATCATAACAAAAATAACCAATCATAATAACTCCTAAACTAACCAAAAATATACATTCACTTAAATCAATACTTAATTTATCGAATCAAGAAAACTAATGTTAAAAGAAGAATACATAAATTAATATATGCATATACATATATTATTGTTATTAAACAATTATCTATATATAAAATACTAAAAGTAAAAGCTCCTAAAACTAATATGTTCATATTCGTATATATTATATTCAATAACTAAAGATCTAAATAATAATAATAATAATATAACAATAATAAATAAACAATTAAACAAACAATTTCAAAATTGGAAAGAAACGGGCCTGGACTTCTTGATTACGTGATGAAGGACAGTGGCCGGCGTATATGTCTGAGTTTGCTTCGTTTTTAACTAAATTCTTATGATTTATTTAGATATGACCTATTTTCAAAAACAAAGATATAAGTGCCTACTGAGACTCAAACCCTAGACCTCAAATTAAATCCAACCCTAACATTCTGATACTTATCCATTAGGTTGTTGGCCTGTATCTTAACGTTTAGTTCAATTAAATTATATTTAAACTATTTGATTCCATAAGATAAAATTTTTTTAACTAAACTTAAACTAAAACTATTTGTTTTTTTTTTTAAAAAAGTTACTTCCTAAAAATCTACAAAAAAAAAAAAAATTCTTTTCTTATTTTTTTAGTATTTTCATCATTTGTTAAATTTTTTATTATTTTTATCTTTTATTAATTTTTTTTTTGTTATTTTTATCTTTGAATTAGGACCCTTTCTGTAAAAATAAAAATTAGGACTATAGAGGGACAAAAATTAGGTGTCTACAAATATCTTACTTTATGCTTATCTTAGGTAACCTATGTCCTAAACTATCTTACTTTATGCCATCTTTATCAAATGCAAAACATTTATCCTTTTCAAAAATAACTTTATGTCATTTATCACAAAGTTGACTGATACTCAAAAGATTGTGCTTTAGGCCTTTCATAAGATAAACATTTTCAATAGAAAGGGGAGAAATACCAATAATACCGTATTCAATTATCCGTCCTTTTCCATTTTCTCCAAAGGTGACATATCCCTTCTCTTTCCAAAATAGATTAGTAAACAATAAGGCATTTCCAATCATATGATTTGTACTCCTACTATCTAAATATGACAATTTGAAATGATTTGCCTCATGTTCCTATCACCATCAAAACAAATTAAACTTGTTTTAGAACCCAGCAAAGCTTAGGTCCTTTATAAATTAAGCTCGTGTTTTTATTATCTACTTGAGATTTATTGAGCTTGAGATTTTTATAATAACAATATTTTTCAATATGTTCTATCTTATTATGGAAGAAACATACATAAGATAGAGAAGAGTTATACCTACCATTCTTTACCTATCTTTTAGTATGCAGAGGGTACCTTCTACTTATTTTTTTTTAATTATTTTTAGTCCCTTCATAGAACCTTCTATTGTAAGTTCTACTTACTACTTCTTTCCTTTTATCAGTTATTTGAGTTATTGGCTCCTCTTGTTTGTTATCCATAGCTCTCACAAATACAGTTTTTGAGTGAATTTTTTTTAGCATTAATTGAATTCATATCCTAATCGTACTTTGGATTGATCCATTCTTTGACTTGATAGGAACATTTGTAATTTTCTATCACTCTCATTAAACTTAACAAAGGTTGACTTTATTGATTGAGATAACTCCTTGGCTTTTTCTTTTAAGCTGTTTATCTCATCTTTGAGAATCAATTTTTTTCTTCTCATATTTTCCTTTTCTTTACTTATTGATTCATTCTCAATTTTGAGTACATTTATCTCCCTTACTAAGCTCTCATTGGTTTATGACAAAAGCCCTTTTCATTTTTTATAGTACGAATTTCATTATTTAATTTTAAGATCTTTGCATTAGATTTAGATAAAGCATTCAAGGGTCTTTCTATTTCTAAGTAAACATCACAGATAAAGTATCAATTTCAGAATTTGAGTTTACCATAGAGGAGGCTATCAAACATAGATTTGCTTCCTTTCCTTCTTCTTTATCTTTACAAGTTTTTCCTTTTTAAAATCCTATTCATCTAAATCACTCTAGGTAGCCATTAAGCCCTTTCTCTTTTTCTTGAATTTCTCCATTTTCTTCAGAAGGACTGGACATTCATATTTCATGTGTCCTAGTTTTTTACACTTATAACATGTGTGCTCCTTCTTTTCCTTCTTCTTCTCTTCTTTATATCCTTGTCTTGCATCATTAGAAAATTTTTCAGTTTTGTATTTTCTAAAACTTAGATTTTTCTTACCTCTCTTCTTTAGTATCCGATTGAGTCTCCTAGCTAATAATGTGATATTTCCTTCTTCATTATTGAACTGTTCATCATTTAAATCCATATCAAATACTCTAACCTTGAAGGCTAGAGTCTTCCTTTTTGAACTTTAGTCATCTTCTTTGCTTAAAAAGTTTAATTCCTATGCCATAAGTTTACTTTTAGTTGTAGTAAAGTCAATTTACTGATGTCATAAGCTTCCTCAATGGTAGTCTTTTTTGCATCCTAGATTTTTGGGAGTACCTACAATACTTCCCTTACAATAGTAGCTTCATCAATCTTTTTACCAAGTAAAGAAAACTCATTTGTTATTATTGTGATTCTTCTAAAGGAATCTTTAATCTTTTCTCCTAGCTACAACCTAAATCACTCATATTCTTGCCATAGAAAGTTAATACATGTTTCTTTAATAGTCTTGTTTCTTCATGAGTTTCATAAAGTGTATCCTAAATTTTCTTTGTAGTTTTACATGAGGATATCAAGTAATTCAGAAGGTGCTATTGATGAGAGCAAAAGATCCTTTGCCTTATTATTTACAATAACCTACCTCTTGTCATTTTCTGTGGAAAATTTTCCTTTGATTTGAATATCTCCATCTTCAATGATATCCTACAAGTCATAATCGATGGCTTAAATATAAGTTTTAATCATGTATTTCCAATAAGGAAAATTATTACCATCAAAGTAAGGAATCTTGTTAGCTTGAACAAACAAATTATTTTCTACCATGGGATCTTATACACAGAGATAAAAGAGCACTAGCTCTAATACCAATTATTGGTCCCGTTCAACAATCAAAAGGGGGTGAATTGATTGTTTCAAAACTTTTAAGAAAAACTAAAAAGGAAAAAGCTAAACACTCCTTATGGTATATATGGTAGAAATAATTTGTTAATGAAGAAAATATAAACAACAAATAGTAAAGAGACAAGGGAAGAAGAATAGGTGTAAGATTTTATAGAGGTTTTGCCTTTTGTGTTAGTCCTCTCTTCCAGCTTCCACCACTGTAGATCTAGTCGACTTCAACGATCGTTCTACCATTTCAAAACAATCAATCTTTTAAAGGAGATTACATAGCCAGGTCTCCTTGACCTTTACAAATAACTATTTTGTCTTACTAGTCTCTTGAGCAAACTAATCACAAGCTACAGTACAATCAACCTTTTTCAAGGAAACAAACACAATACAATATGTCAAAACTTAAAGAAAATGGAAACAATCGATCTTCAACATTTTCATATAGATAATTAAAACTGAATAGATTTTATATTTTTTTTTATTTTTCCGATTTCTTCTTCAGCTTCCAAAGATGTCTATTTAAATCTTTATGTTCCGAAGGTCAAAGCAAGATATCCTTCCAGAATATCAACTTATTAAATCGTCTTTTGCTGATTTGTTGCAAGTTGTTATAAATGATAATGTTCAGGCCAAAATTTTCTTAAGATAATTCATAACATCTAATTAGCTAACATAAAATTGGTTATGATCTTTTTCTTATCTCTAGAAATGATATTCCTCCTTAAGTAGAATGGATTAATTATATTTTCCAAATATAATTAATCAGTGGAGTTGGGTCTTCCTAAATTATCCCTCTACTAATGCTTCTATAAATTTCAGAATAATTGGATAAACTCAACTTACTTTAAGAGTCAACCTTCTATTGTTCCTTTTACCTAACCTATTAAGCACATCTCTTAACCTTCTACTAAACTTGTTACCTTCTACTTACACTTTCACTGTTTGTAGACAACCTTCTACCATAGCTTCTGCTGTCATTACCTTTTAATTTTGAGCAAATATGCAAAGCTTCTACTAAAACTTCTGCATGCTTAGAAAAGTCACTTGCAAACACTTAAATGACAAGCATAACATCATTTTTTTCCTTTTTTTTTTGTTATCATTAAAACCATATTAGGGAGAATCCTAACAAAAAAGGGGGATAAAATCACGTCCAACTCTTCTTAACACCATCTCAATTGACTAACTAACTAATTCCCATATACACACTCCAACTCACTCTTATTTTTATATACACACAAATTTCAAAACACCCCAACATTTCCCTACACAAGTGCTAGTTCACCCTCCCCTTTCTTACTTCCATTTCGTTTTTTTATTTTCTTCAATTTCAACTACACAAACCTACTTCAAAACACCATGCCTATCATTCTCCTATAGTCGTGATTATATACATACATACATACCCTTATTTTGCTTCAATATTTTTTGCTGACATTTCGTCAAAGTATACTTAAAACTAAACACCCCTTTCCCCTTTCCCTTCCCACCATTTCCTTTACTTAAAAGAAACTTGCAAGCCATTACTTTGGCATACCTTAGAGGGAAGCTAGAGGGACTTTTGGAGTGCTTGAAAAGGAGATAACTGAAGAAAGCTATCCTAGGTGTGCTATTACATGCTAGAGCTGAAATACATACAAGATATTCTTACACAAGAAAGCTCTTAAATATAAGTTTGACCTATACATTACATACTACTACATTAAAGGAGTCAAATACAGGAAAAAGTTTAAGAAGAAAAACTTTGTTATGCTTGGGTTATGATACCTAGTGCAAGCCCTTCCTAACTTGTGAAAAGAAACAAGTTGACCACCTATACTCCCCACTTGAAACCAGACGCTTAAGCATCCCTAGAAATGTATAATTTGTTTTTCCTTAAAGAAATTGCCTTAAAAGTCCCAAAACCTTAGGTAAACAACGACCAAAATATTAAAAAGAAAAAAAAAGGTTTGAACTTAAGAAACAAAATTCTTGAAAGTTATAATAATTTTTCCATAAGTTAGTGATGTCTTTTTCTTTTGTTAAAATAATGGTCATTCAAGACATGTCCAAGTGAGTTAACCACTACACCAAAACACTAGAGGGAAAACCCCGTTAGAAAATTTGTTTCCAACCTAAAAATAACCCAAGTATCCACTAAAACACCCCTGACCAAAATCACACTCCACATTAAAAACATCTTTAAAATGTGTTAAGTTTTAGACCAAAATAAACAAGTTAGGTCTAGATACTAAGCCCTAAATAGCTAAAACATGCTAAAACTACAAATCAAGTCATAATCAACAAAAAGAGACCAAGAATATAACATGATGAGCAACTTATAAAATTCTAAGGATACAATTAAAGGCCCACTAAAATATTTTTTAAGCCCAAAGAATCAATAAGGAAGCTCAACTTGAAAGTTTATTAGAAATAAATCCCAAAAGCCTACTATAAGAATACTTAGGACCAAAGACTAAAACTGGGAAAGAAATAAATGCAAATCCAGATATATTATACTAGGTATAAAATCTTGCTCTTAGTCTATGATTAACATGTTATAATCGTGTATCTACATTCAATTTGATCTAAATTGACAAAATTTTACTAGCAAGTAATTTATTCATACTGAAATGTTATAATCTTGCTTCCACATTCAATTTAATCTAGATTAACATGTTTTAATCTTGCAGCGCACTGTTGACCAGGAAATCAGCAACCAGATTACCTTTCCCTTACAAGGTCCAGCAATCAGTCACTGGAGACTTTCGTTATTAATATGAAAAATTTTGGATTTTGGTTATTCATGATTTCTCTCATTTGCCTGATTTTGGCGGGGACTATACGTGTGATTCGGACTATGCCCACTGCCTAGCTACCAACTCAATTAACCGAAACTCATCGATATAAAATTACAAAAAATAAAAAATAAACCCCGAGATCATAGGTGATCGATTTAACAAAAAGAAAAACTGTGAGTTACCAGTATTTTAATACTTTTATGAAATCATCATATATTGTTTATTTTATCAGCCTATATTTAAAGAAGGAATTTATATTCCCAGATATTTCATCTTTTATGAATTCATGCTAATGTAAAAAATTTTATTTGATTATACATATGTATATGTATATGTGTGTGTATATATATATCAATTAAATGGCATATTTTAATTAGTCATGTACACAAACGTGATTCTACTTGTTCCGCGTAAGGTATTATATTGTCAGCTACATCTATACAATTTATAGTTCACATATATAACTGGTTCTAACCTCAAGCCGTGATGGAAAATGCACAATCATTAGATGATAGAAAGGTATTTTTATATCAAATTTTATTTTGGGAACAATATATGCTTTGGCTCATAAACTAAAAGAATCATAGATAGATGGTTCCTTTAAAATTACTTCCTTCCTAAGATTTTTTAAAGTTACAAATCAATTGTCATTATTGTTTAAATTTTTGAAATATCATATAATATTATTATGGTATTATCTTATAAAAAAAATTGAGATAATAGTAACCATTATTATTATTACACAAGAGGGGCAGTAGTCGATAGCTCATTAATTCTCCAAGGTTGTTGAAGATTTACCCTCAAATTTTAGCCCTCTTCTTCATCTAGTACGTAGAGTATTAGATTAGCTACATTAAAAGTAACAGATGCACTATATCCATCAAGCAAATCTAGCTCATAGGCATTATCGTTAATGTGCTTAAGGATCTTAGAAGGTCCATCTGATCTAGGAGAAAGCTTGTTCATTCTCTTCTTAAGGAAACGCTCCTTACTAAGGTAAATCCAAACAAAGTCTCTAGGACTGTAAACCACTCGTCTCCTTCTTAGGCTTCCTTGTTCAATCTGCCAAGTTACAGTCTGTACTAGGTGTTCAGCAACCTTTCGATGAAATTTCTAGAATTCTTTGGCATATTACAGGCCTAATTGACTTTCCCCTTGTACAATCGAGCTAACAACTATATCCAAGGGCAAGTTTAAGTTAAGTCCATAAACAATCTCAAAAGATGACCTTCCTATTAAGTTGTGAACTAATCGATTGTGAACGAACTCAATGACAGGTAGGCATAGGTCCCAATTGTGTAAATTCTTCCCTACAACCTCTTACAGTAGGTTACCAACTATCCTGTTTACTATTTCAATCTGGCCATTTGTCTATGGATGGCAAGAAGTACTATACATAAGCTTGATGCCTAGTTTCCTCTACAGGGTTTTCTAGAAAAAACTCTTGAACTTCGAATTACAGTCAAATATAATACTTCTCGGTAGCCCATGTAGATGTACATTTTCGTACAAAAAGAGGTTAGTGATAAATAAAGCATCATTAGTTCTATGGCAGGGAATGAAATGGCTCATCTTACTGAAACTTTCGACAACAACCATAATGGATTCATGTCTTCTCAGCATTCAGGGAAGGCTAAGCATGAAATCCATGCTTAGGTCAATCCATAGGCACTTAGGTATAGGTAGATGTATGTACTCTTCGTACGACTCTCTCCTTCCTTTTGCATGTTTACATACCTCGCACCTCTCAAGAACTCGATGCACATCTCTCATTGTCCCAAGCCAGTAGAAATGTTCTTTCAGTATTTCAGTCGTCCTCTTTTCGCTGAAATGGCTATCTAAACCTCCAACATGAGCTTCACAGATGAATAGTTCTCTAGCCAAACCATTCAACACACAAACTTGCTTACCTTTCATCAAGAACCCCTAACTCAAGTAAAATACACCTACAACACCTCCAACATTACGCTTAGCCACTAAAGGCCCAAAATATTGATTGTCCTCATGTTGATTAAGTAGGGTACCGAATCTAAGTACCTTAGCTTGCATAGTTGTAATAGGGTATGATGATGTAAAAGAGCGTCAGCTATAGTGTTGGTGTTCCCTTTCTTATTCCAAATGACATAGTAGAAGGTCTTTTGGAATTCACCCCATTTGGCATGATGTTAAGAAAGTTTTTGCTGTCCACGAAGATCCTTGAAAGACTCATGATCTAAGTAGATGATGAACTTTCTTGACAACAAATAATGCTACCAGTTCTATAGTGTTTGGATAAGGGCGTAGAACTCCTTGTTGTAGGCTAAGTAATTCAAGGCAACACCACGTTGTTTCTTGCTAAAATAGGCAATTAGTCGATGCTCTTACATAAAGATAGCAACAATGTCAATACTAGATGTATCACTCAACCTCAAAAACTTTCTCGAAACCCGATAAGGTGAGTACTAAAGTAGACATCAATTTAGACTTCTCATCTTCAAAACTCTTCTAAGCTTTCTCTAACCACCTAAACTCAGTGTTCTTCTTAGTCAATTTTGTTACCAGCACAGTTGTGGAATTGAAGTTTCAAATGAATCTCTAATAGATCGAAGCTAAACCATAGAGGCTCTTCACTTCAACAGCATCAGTCGGCGTAGGCCACTCAAGAATGGCTTTGACTTTCTCATCATCAACTCGAACTCCTTTTCTTGAAATAACATATCCAAGGAACACAACTTTACTTTGACAAAAAATGCATTTCTTTGGGTTGCCAAATAATTTCTTCATTCGGAGGATGTCAAATACTGATCTTAAATGCTCAACATGAGTGGCGAAGTTGGTACTATAGACTACAATGTCATCAAAATAGACCACAACACATTTGCCAATCAATGTTCTAAGAACATGATTCATTAGCCGCATAAATGTACTTGGTGCATTAGTTAGACCAAACGGCATTACCATCCATTCAAACAAACCATCTCTTGTCTTGAAGGTTATCTTCCATTCATCTCTAGGCCTCATTGGTATTTGGTGGTAGCCACTCTTCAGATTAATCTTTGAAAGATGCAAGTACCATATAACTCATCAAGCATATCATCCAATCGTGGAATTGGATATCGGTACTTAATAGTATTTTTGTTGATGGCATGGTTGTCAATGCACATTCTCCATGACTCATCTTTATTTGGTACTAGCACGGCTAAGATGGCATAAGTGCTCATGCTCTCTCGAATATACTCAAGATCCACCAACTCATCAACTTGCTTCTTCAACTCAGCTGCCTACTTAGGATTGAGTCTATAAGAAAGTCGGTTCGGTAAAGTTGTTGCAAGCTAAAGATTAATGCAATGCTCAATGCCTCTTAAAAGTGGTAAGCTTTTGGCATCTCAACAGGAAATAGATTGGCATACTCTTCGAGTAGAGCTCTCATTTCTATTGGATAGTTCTCAACGTCTCTCACCTCTAAGAGTCTCTAAACTAAAAAGAGCACATAGTCCTTAGCCTTAACTTCCCATGTAAACTAAGCTCAAGAAATCATTAAGGACTTCCGCTATAATGACTTTGCAACCTTCTCTTGGGCTTCCTACATTCCTTTAAAACTCATAGGTATCAATATAATTTTCTTCCCGTCTTTCTAGAACACGTAGGTATTCCTATACCCATCATGCAGCACCTTCAAGTTAAACATCTAAGGTCGGCCGAGTAATATGTGAGAAGTGCACATAGGAATGACATCGCACAACACCTCATCCCTATACCCTCCACCAATGGTAATTAGTACTCTAACCTATACGGTAACATGTAAGCCTCTTGTCTCATTAAGCCAGTGAATCTTGTACGACTTAAGGTATAGGAGGGTTGGAAATTTCATGGCCTTTACCACCCCTTGTGCTATGACATTGGTATAGCATACGACTAACCTAGTTCCACCGCTGCCTTTCAACTCTCTATACAACCTTAATGGCTTCATCCAGAGTCACAAGACTCTATAGCTCTACTATGTTACCAATCTCGATCCTAAGCCCAAAAATAAACCTTACAATAGTTCACATCTGGGGTTCATCGACATCACACCAAATTATGGGTAACTGAAACTCTCGAACATAATCATCCACTGATATACTACCTTATCTCAAGTCTTGGAGATGTTTGAAGGTATCTTGCTTGTAGTGTTTGGGAACAAACCTACCTCTCAAGACCCTCTTCATTTCATTCAATGTCCGAACTTCTCGTCGAGCTCTCAAGTAGACATTCTGTAACCACATTACTACATATCCAAAAAATTCCAATACAACCACTCGAATACGAGTATCATCCTCATAATCATTGAAGTCGAATATCTTTTCAGTCTTCTCCTCCTAATCCAAATAGTCATCAAGATTTGTTAAAGCTTAGAATTCATACCTTGAGGTGTTCGGCACCTCTAGGTGCTCAAAACTCATACTCATCAATCCTAACATGCTATTCCTCTTCTTCTTTATACTCTTCAACTTTGTCTAACTCCAACCTTCTTCTTACCATTCTATTGGCATGACAGGGTGGGGCTTGATTCATAGGAAAGGCTTCTGGTGCTCATTCATTCATTTGCCTTCTAGGCCTATCTCTCATTTCCTAGCCCTATTCACAGTCTAGTCATAGTAGACGTCATATACTGAATGAAGAACTTCCAATTGGTTACCTTTCCAATCATGAAATCTTCACGTAATATACAAAACTCTACAACCACTAGCTTCCCAAGAACATACAAATCTACGTGATATCATCACATAAGCATATTCATATAAAATTTAAACTACAAAGTTTATAGTAAGCAGTAATTTAGTACTTCTAGGTTTATATTACTAACAAAACAATAGTACATAAGTAAAAGCTTGCATAGTCAATTCTCTCATCACACCAAATGGCTTACTCTTGCCCAGTTCCCCAAGCGAACCTGTAGCATTCCTTAGCTAACCTTAATAAATAAGCTATCCTGCAGCAAAAGTTTAAGTGAGTATAAGCCTAAGCTTAGTGAGTAAAACTCTCAACCATACCACAAGCAAGTTATAAATACATTATATTCATGCATATAAATGAAAGAACAAACAAAATGCCAAACAATACGTATAGTTAATTAGTCAATATACGTAACTCAGATTTAAAGCCCTCTAAGTCAGGGTTGGAGTATACACGACACCAATTAAAGCCTGGTATTATACTAGAACTTACTTTACTATGGAACTCCACATTCCATACTTAAATTAAACAAGTCCTTTATTTTCATAAAACCAAGCTCTAGTATAATCATGAGTGGGCCCCACAGTCCACACTCACCCCTAAATGGAAGCCTCTAAACTCAACTCTTAGCCAAACAGTTGGCGCCTCCAATGCCTAATATTCCTACAAACTAGAATAAGATCATTTTGTATAAGTGTACCGTACAGAACTAATAAATTTATAATAACAATTCCTAAATGGCCTTTATTTACCTCCGCATGATGTGATGGCCAAAATTATGTCTATGCAATGCATGTACCAATTTCTTCTTATGAGCTGAGTATAGTTAAGTCCATTTATGATGTGACTATCCAATAGTACACACAATCATGATCTATACTACCATGCAACAACAAAGTATTATATGTACTTAAGGCAAATTCACAACTCAATACATAATAACATACATAAGCATTTTCTGACCCCACATAACAATCAATTAACAATATCATTTAAGTCCTCTATCTACAATCAGATAAAAGCATGGAACCATAGGGTAAATATTTACTCGGCCATGATGACTGGCTCTAGTCGTAGTAATCAATCGAGAGATCCTCGCCCGCGTCAAGATCACCTAATCATTACGATATAATAATAATAGTAAGAAATTGAATTAACTAGTAATTCTAGATATTTATTTACCTAATTCTACTTAGATTACTATCAATTTTAATCTGATTAGACTTTATCACTAATCGTATATAACTTTTTCATTATATTTCTAATATTTACGAATTTATAGTCGTTTTTCATCATTTTCGAATGCACATTCACATGGTGATGTCCACTTTAGACATTAAAACCCGTGTTTTATGATATAAACTAAATTTATTGAAATTCTAACTATTGAAGCTTAATTATTCCTATTGGCTAGTTTTATGTTTTATTTTAGTAATTAGTAGTTTCATTAGCCATTAATTCTTACACTTAAATAATCTTATGGTTTATTATTCTAGAAGCTTATGTCATTGCTTATGTCATCATTTGATTACATCATTGCTTACATCATTATTTAATTATGTCATTACTTACATCATCACCCGTTACATATGTACTCTTATCTATATGTAGCATACACTTTATACATATGTTATATTTATACTTATACTTCTAACATATTAGTATGTATACTTATGTACTTATACAAATACTAGTACATATACCCATATACTCATATGGTGATATACGTATTTTCATATGCTTAAAGTTCCCTCTTAAGAAAGCTTCACAAATTTTATATATTTTATACTTTAAGGGTATATTTAGCATGTTATATGTATGTATAGTTAGTATACGCCTCATTTTAGGTTATGTACATAGTAGATAGTTATGTACAAAGGTCTTCCTACATGTAATCTAAGTGTACATAATGAAGTGATTAAGAAAAATTAGGAGGAAAATTTAAGGAAATGAAAGGAAATAAGAAGTTTAGTGAATTGATTAGTAAAAATAGGTGATGAGATCTTCCTTTAGGTATTTATATCCTATATACATCATTTGTTAGGTCACTTAATATAATCATCATGAAAAGTTTCATTTAGGGTATTAATACTTACTACATGTAACATAAACATCAACTAAACTCTTAACTCTATGTAATACTAACCTAGTTATATAATTAGAAGATGAATGTGATTTATGATGCAATATCTTAGTTTTTAAAGGACTACTTCAGTATTATATGTATTTATGAATGATTGAAAGTTATCTTTAATCTTTTACCAATGATTTGATGTAATACTCAGGTTATATTATCAATTAGGGTTTGAGGGTAAATTATGGTGAATTTGTGCTTTTATACCCTTAAAGTTATAGTTTTAGGGTTTTTATCACTTTCAGATGAAATCTTTAGTGTTTACATATGTTTAGGGTAGAAAAATTTTATATGCGATTAATTAGTTATTTTAGGGTTTTCACTTTCACTAGTCTTGTCAACTCCTAAAAATATCTAATACACATAAGTCTACTTCAGATGTTAAGTCAAAAAATTTAGGGGTTTACAACTACTCTATCTCTCAGCCTAGTCTCTAAGACTCTATATTGAAACAGCCAAATTAGCTACAATAGTAACAAGGTCTTATATCTACTCATTAATAGTACGTGGGGTTTTTTGAGCAACTCAACTAAGACCATGTACATCACTTTCGACGTCATTAATCTCTCATTGAACATTCTCAAAACAAAACTTCAAAAAATACCCTTCACATAAGAAATCCTTCCACACACACGAATACCACACAAACTACGAACTGTGAACTTGCTCTGTTCCTCTAAATGAAAATAGAGTATTATGAACAATAAGCTAGTAAGGACTATCACTATATGGCTCTCATTCGCAACCTCAAGCTCTAATACTGAGATTATCTGATGTACCTAAGAGCTTGATTATCACTAGGACTTACCATAGGAGATTCAAGACAATAGATCCTTCAAAATATCAAAGAAAATAGGGTAAGTCGATCTACGAACAAATAAGAATAGCTAACATGAAACTGGTCGAAGGACATGACACACTAACAAACACAACACGGCTTGACACTTCACTTAATATGACACACAAGTTGATGTTAAGGTCTACCATTACTAATCCTAAGCTACTTGGCAAGATTAGATAAGAGTGTATAAAAATGGACTTAGAGAGAGTTGTCTTGCAGGAACAGTATATTCAATGTATATCTATGATGTAAGATGATTCTGGCTCATAAGGAAAAGGGGCTATTTATAGTAAGTTCCTAGGACAACCATACAAATAAAGAAATTACAAAAAGGTATACAAAAGGAGAATTCCTAATACATACAAAAAAAGGGTAAAAAGGAGAAACGACAAAAAGGGAAAATAAGTACAATATCAGGTGATATAGATAGATGGCAACATAACATTGGTTCCATACATAGAATCTCTTATCACACTAAGGGGAATCAAGATGTTGCATCATCAGGGACTGCCGAGATGAGTAAGGGGTACAACAAGTGTCGATAAGAAGTTAGAAGAATGTACTTAGCCCAAAGAAGAGTGTCTCGTCATTCGATAAGAGTCTTTTGGCAACTAAAAGTTTGATCATTCGATATGGAACCTTCGGCAAGCAAATAGTTAGCATCAGCATAAGAGAGAGAACAGAGTAGGATATAACCTCTTAGATTTGTCAAGGAATTCAGCTATCCTTCTTTTGTGTAAAGTCTCTCGTCATCAATAGGTTACCAAGAGAGGATTCTTCGAGTAAGGGATTAGAGTCCTCGGAGTCATGTATGAGTAAGACGGCTAGTAGTCAACAACTCATCAGTATATCACAAAGACTTAGTGACTCTTGAACATACCTACTCTAGATGAGCTTGTTCACTTGTCTTTAGAGTTCAATAGGTTACTCTGAATTCATTTTGTATGCAAGCTTATTTGTTAAGGTAGCTTCAAGCTACAATTTTGTGTAGAGCTTAATGCCTTTAAATGGAGACAAGTCCTTAGGCAGTTCCTTAAGGAGCAAATCCATAAACTCCTCTATTAGCTTCTATACCTTAATAAGCAATTCAACCTCTTGCTCTTTTAGCTCTAGTAATCTCTAGAGAAGAAAGAATGTCAGGGTATCTGACCTCATTTATTTATTGATTTTTCTTGGGTCATCACAAAGCTCTTCTTCTAAGCTTGATTTAGTTAAGCTTGTATATCATTAACTTGGCTCAAAGTCATTGGGTTCAATAAGATCCTCTTCCCTTTGTGCTTAAAAGCATAAGTATTCTAAAATCCATCACATATGACTCTCCAATCAAACAACCGGGGGCTAGCCCAATAAGATGTGTGATGCATACATAAGTAAGACATCACATTATACTTCATCTTGTATACTCCAACAAAAAAAGGTACCACAAACTACTGTGTGAAATGGATGTTGCCCTTCTCATACAACTAATGTAACTTGTAGGGCTTAGGGTGTAACATGATTGATAACTTCAATTTCTCAATAATACTATTGAAATCCACATTTGTTCAACTTCCACTATCTATGATAAGAGCACATAGTTGGCCCTTCACCTTGCATCTAATGTAACAAATTCTCTCATTGCTCATTTTTAACCAATGGAGCTAAACTCATTAGTTGGCAAATCACCGTATCTAAGAACTCTCCTTGCTTGGTTCTAGTGACAATATTTTCCTCGTTTGATTCTACTACTTGATCAAGCATCTCTTTTTCCCTCTACTCCCCTGCTTCTTCAGTAACACTATCTACTTCAATGGTCAATACTTATCTTTGGATGACCATAGTCCTTTAATTAGGACACTAGACAACCATATGTTGAAATCCTTGGCATTTAAAGTATTTGATCTCACTTTTCTTTCGACTAGAGTTTTATCCCTTCTCAGACTTTTGGACCTCTTTCATTCTTCCCTTATATTCATTCCTCTTCACTATCTCCTATCATTTGTTTGGTTTTGACCTCATCTATCTTTAAGAGTCTATTTAAATAAGTCAACTAAATGAAGTCTCACTCGTAGGAGCTCAAGATTATCCCTAATGTCAATGTCTTCTCCCCTTTCAACAATTAAGATTGCATCATTAAGGATATTTAGTGTAGCTTATGCACATCAAGCACTTCTCCAATCTCAAACTTCAACCCTCCAATAAACTTTAAAATAGTACGATGTTAGGATCTTCAGCTTCATAAAGAATCATAAGCATTTGGAACTCTTTAATGTACTCATCTATACTATTACCACCTTATCTTAAGTCTTATAACTTCTTGAAGGCATCTTGCATATAATGGTTGGGAATAAATCTCTTCTACTTTACCCTCTTCATTTCATTCCATGTCTTAATCTCCTTCCCATCTTCTCATCTTCTATTAGTCTATAAATTCTTCCACCATAAGGCCCATAGTCCATAAATTTAAGGGCTACAAGTTTCTTTCCTTCTCATCACATTCATAACTTTCAAACAACTTCTTGACTTTATCCTCTTACTTAAGAATAGTCATTAGCATCTCTAGTTCTAGAGTAGGCCAGCATTTGTAGCTTCCCGTTCTCAAGTCTTAAGGGAGCTTAAGCTTCATAAGCTAGATATTCATAAAAATTGTTCACAACCTCTTCTTCCATGTTCTCTAGTTTAATCCATCTATGAGCTTGGATCCTTTACCTTTGCTTCAACTTGCTCATTCCAAACTAAGTCAATTTACTCATCACCATAGGATCTTGGATAACGGTAGAGACCACATTCATCGACCTATTTTTGCTACTACAATAGTTAAGTCATGTATCTACATCTTAGTGATTCTTAGCATCTATTAGCTAAGCCTTCCACAGCTACTAGTGTCATTTTTTACATCTGCAATCCCTTTATAAACGCTAAGGTTTGACATCTCTACTACTCAAATCAAATAATAAACACACAATAACAACTACAATCGAAACATACCACTACCGAGCATAACACTCACACAATAGTAATAACACACAACTTCACTTAAAGACAACATAACTTAGTACAATTACAGATTTGTTACCAAAACTATAAAACCAACACAAAAACTACTTTAACTACTCCAAGTAGCAAAACATACATACTTCAAAACAATCCCAACTACTACAAACACTCTAAGACAGAGGCTTCACTCCTATAACACCTATTCAACAACTCATATAATGCTTCAACAACCTAAAACACTATCAACACTCATAGCAACTCCAACAACAACAATAGCCATTGCCAAAGCTATGATCTCAAGATAAATTGAAAGTGAAATGTGGGTGGACACATGCTTGCACAATCACACGAACAAGAAGGTGGATTAAAACTAAACTATGGCCCAAAATATCAATAGAAATCAAAGATTGGGAGTTTAAGCAAACTTGTATACTAGCCTTATGGATATTAGGCATCACAAAACCATATACTAACTTAAACTAGTATTTGGCAATCTCATGAATACGAACCTAGGTCACTCTCTACTAACCTTACTTAAGAGATAGATAAGAGTAGGCTTAAACTTGGTTAGCTATGGAAGCTCACACAAGATAAAAGAATGAAGAAGAATATTCATTAATCATAATTAATGCGGGTGTGTAAAACTGCCCCTTTATATACAGGTTTTCAAGGGCTACATTATAAATGGGAAAATACAAAAAAGACCTACTAAAATTAGGAACCTTAAGCCATATAAAAAGGTATAATTACATAAATACAAAAAGAAGTACATGCAAGAAGTATAATGTCTGGCAATATTAAAATACGTGTTGATGGCTGGTTGATAGCTTTCCTAGCATGGAATAGTAAAGTTTATATAGATGGGCTAAGGGTCAGATTTTCTAAAGGTGCTCTTATCTATATATAGGTAGTTGAGAAACATCTCAGCTAAGCTAATAGTATAACTTGCTGAGCTATTCAAGTAAGATAAGAGGACAACCTTTTTAATCCAAAAGACAATAAAGAGTAAGTAGGACCTTGAGTACTTAAGTAGCTTGGAGATCTTCTAGATCTTAGCCTCCTCCTAAATGAAATATTGGGAAAGAGCTCGTTGAACCATGATGACTAATCTATGAGCTCAGGATCGGCTCAAAGGACCTTACTGTTGATTCCTATCACAAAATATTAGAAAAAATTAAGTGAATGAAAGAGAAGATTTGATGTATGAAATTCAATAAAGCAACTCTAAAATCATGGTTTAAAAAAGAAAACAATGGCAGCATTAACAAATCAATTAATGTGATAGCAATCACAAAGTTTCTCATTCAACCTCTCAAAGCATTGTTTCACAGTAAAATCTTTAACTTTATGGTTGGCTCTCTATTGCACTCTTAAATATACATAGTAGCAGATTTATGGAGTTACAAGAGCTTAACTCTAACAATCAAATAGGAAAGTATAACATGAAAACATAAAACAAGAAATTGCATAAGTACGTTATGCAGAACTTTGGTCGACCATGACCCCTACATTAATTACCTAACCTAAGTTTAATTATAATTGCCCTATTTAAATTGGTTAACTCATTTCATTGCAATTAAACTCCTCAAGCTATGGTTGATTTGGTCATACATTTTTTTTCCCATTTTCTTGTTCCTATGTCCACATGCATCAAAGCCTAAGTTCTGTAAAAATTCTAAAACATGTTCATCCAACAGTCTCTATCTTGGCATGAATTTTAGCAACTCAACATCTACCTATACTCAAGCTCCACTTGCTTACAAATTCTTTGTTCAACATTACCAACTTTTCCTCTCCAAGTTATCAAGTCATTCTCTATTCTATCTCACTAATTGATTGTTCCATTCTATTTAGTATATTCCATTAGCCTATAAGCCATTATCTTATAGCCAGATGATACTATCCAGTTACTCTTAAAGATGTGCTTAGCTGTGAACTTCCTTAGCACACAATCATCTCTTTGCGTACACTAGCTAGCATACCCTATGGCTCTTAATACTCCTAAACCAACTATAATGGACCTTACTACAAATTTCCTTCACCTTGAGGCTATGTGCAATGTCTAAACGAAGTAAAGTGAACATCCCTATCATAAACCAATGTACACATTTCTTCAATAACCAACAAAACCAATAAAATTCTCCATCCTAAGATAGAAAACAACTAAAGAACCAAGGATTATAGTTCTTTATAGTAAGACTAATTTACTAAGTTTAACTCCTCTAATAACCTTCAAAGCTCTACTAAACTCTCTATGCAACCACATCTCATTATATTTTAGTGACCAATACCATCTACTAAACCAAGACAAACACCATCTAGTAACCCAAAGATAAAATATTAGATGATAATGCCATTGCATATTTTACATCTAACCAAATGATCATCATCTTACCATATAACTTCACTTACGCTCACTTTTCACTAGTAATTGTTAGCCTTTATTGATTGCCACTTTATATAAAACTAATATTTATAGGCTTATAGGTCAAAACCAATATGTCTAATAATAGAACATATTCCTAAAGTTCAAAACTTGATGTCAAGATCTTGTCCACCAGCGAAAAGGTAGTAAAACCATATCTTTCTATAACGCGCCTACTACTACATCAGCAAATGCTTTTCTTATGTCGTCTTTTATCTAGCGTCATTTGACATCTCTAAGTAATCTACTCTCTTGTCATCCACTTATGTATAGAAATGGTATATTACACCTAAGCCTTTACTCTTTTATTAGAATGACATCCATCAATATCTAGTAGTTAAACCTTCTACATACACATTACCAATGTATAACATCTTGCAACCCAGTTGATCATTACTCAATAAAAAAAAATTGCACCATGTGATGATAGTAGAGACTAAAGTAAGACCATTGCCTACTTTTAAGTCTTAATCTTCGTATCCATATATTCTTAAATCATTTATCTAAGGTATGAATTCTAAAGTATTTTATCAACTAGGTAAGACTATGCCATTGTTGGTTATTGAATTTAAAATATACTTATTAATAAAAATAGAAAATTTTTCTTAAACAACTATTATAACGAGCATATTAACAATATATATTTATAAAAATATATAATAAATACTACTTTTAATTATATACATACTAAAGTCTTATGTAATTACATGATTTTTTCATGAAATGACGTATTACATAAAATCAATTAGAATCTTCGTGAATATATGTACGAAATATTTGAAGATGAACAATAATATTGTTTTAAATTTATGCAAAAGTTGAATAAGTCACATCAATTGCACCAAAAGTTTATGAAAAAAATTTAATTTTGAAAAGCTAAATCATATGCAAAAAAATCCATCTCTTAGATAAAAGGCACCAAAGGGAATTGTTTTAAATAATATAATGCTTATTGATAAAAATAGAAAATTATTATTTGATCAAAGGCATAGAATCTAAAATATTTTATCAACTAAGTAAAACCTTGCAACATAGGTAGTTATTGATTTTAAAATATACTTATTAATAAAAATAGTAAATTTTGCTAAAACGACTATTATTATGAGGATATTAACAATATATATTTATAAAAATATATAATAAATACACTTTCAATCTCATATATATATATATATAATATATACACACTAAAGTTTTATGTGATTATGTGATTTTTTCATGAAATAATATATCATATCAAATCAATTATAATCGTCCTAACTACAAGTATGAAACATTATAAATATGATGCAAAAGTCGAATAAGTCACATCAATTGTACCAAAGTTTATCCGACAAATTTAATTTCCAAAAGTTACGTCACTTACATTAAAAAGATGCATCTCTTAGATAAAAAGCATAAAGAGAATTATTTTAAAAAATATAATGCTTTTTTTGAAAATGTGTAAATAAAAAATTTAAAACAAATGCTTAAAAATATAAGGTACTATTTCAAAAAATTACATTTTTTTTTAAGAAATACTTTTTTTAAAAGGTTAAATCAAAAAGCTAAGGCTGCAAATGTTACTATTGTGGAAAAAAAAATTATTATTTGTTTGAAGAGATATATAATGAAAACATATGACTCTAAAATATACTATTCAAGTTAAACGATTTTACTATATTTTTTTTCTAAGGTATTATTTTAAAAATATTGAATCAAAAAGATATAATAACAAAAGACTTCCAAAATTATAATAACAAAAAGGCTTTTGAAATTATATATTATAATAGATTTATTGATCAAATACAGTATATATTTGAATAGTAACTTGTTAACCAAAGTTTGTGGTGATTCTAATGTCTTTTAGTCTTACTACCATCTTCTTCACCAATTTTCCTATAATATTCTATTCACTAAAGTTAGTTAGATCATCATCAAAGCCTAATTATTAGGATTCATACACTCTTTATCCTTTATAGATTCTAAACCATACTCACATTCTCCAAGCTCAACTACACTTAATCCCTATCCTTGCTTGTCATAACCCAAAATTTATGCATCTAGCAAAATTTTTTTATCGTCATACTTTCTTGTATATATTTAGTATGTAGGTCACAAATTATGGATCCTTATTTTGTTGAAGTGATTTTCCACCATAATCTAGTGATTTCTTATATCTATTTTTTATATATTGTCCATTTGGAATATCTTTTATTGTCTCTATCTTATTTGTATATCTTATATATCTAATCAATGTTTCTTTGAAATTTTATGTATGGAAAATCATCTCTAAGTTTTTTTTTTCTAGTTTAAGCCAAAATTATGATCATTATCTTATTTGTGATTTATACAATTATATTGAAAATATTCATTAAGGAATGAAATCTAGAAAGTGAATATTCATATAAACTTAAGATAAACATTCTACGAAAAAGAGATTCGTGTCTATAGAATGAGAAAATTTTACTTGATCCTTATGTAAAACAAAATATATATATATATATATAGGAGAAATGTGTGTAATTTTATAAAGGATAATTATGAAAAGTGGATGTATGAGTGAAAAAGAGTAATTTATGCTTTTAGAGAAATTAAGTCACAATCCACAAGATAATGAAAACATGTGATAAACATGATACGAAGGTGGTGTAAACAAGATATGAATATTATGTAAAATCTTATAAAAAGCTGAAATGTCTTCAATGATATAATTATGTGATGAACAACAAAACTTTTTGATCATCTCAAGAGAGTCTCTTTAATGAGTTGCAAGAAGCTTTTTTATAATAGTTATTACCTAATTACAACACTAAAAACTAAAAAAAAATTGCATTTTCAAGCCTTACATCATCCTTAACATAAATATCCCAATTGAATAGGGTTCGTTTGGTTTTTGTTTTATGATTATGGTCTACGTATACTTATATCTTGTTTATATTTTATTATGTCAATATATAATTTGAAACCAATGGGAATATATGACCAAATCATTGAGAGAAAAATATACAATAGAAACTTATAGAATAAAGAATTAAACCATGATTAAAATAACAAGCTTTTGGTATAAAACGAATATCGCTAAACAAGTTTGAAAAGGTTCTCAATATTTGAAGCCATATTCTAATAGGTTGCTAGTATTTCAAGTGAACTAAGAGCAACGTCTTAATGTATGCTTAAAATTGGTCATGGAATTTTTAAATTGGTAATAATAAGGGATAAATATCTATATACGCTTTAATTAGACAACAACATTGTAATGTTGTTCTTAATAGAGTAGAAGATGCATAGAAACAATTTTACAAGAGACATTATAACTATTACTTACTCAAAATATCACTAAATTCATTATTTATTTGACTAACTTTAAATAGGATAATCTATGTGAACATGACATGAAGTTGATATCACATGTAAATTTATTCAATTTGATCTCCATTTTTCTTTTTTCCGTTTCCTAATGCAACATAGCAAGTAATATCCAAGATGAGATCACATTTAATGGGAAAAATACACTTTTAATCTTTAACCTTTACTTGACATCCATTACAAGACATCAAAGAATGATTGAAAATTGAAACAAAAATCATTATGATTAAGTTCTCATCCCCTTTTTTCTTTTACTTCTAGGATTTCTACTAAATCAATTAATTTTCTCATCCATCTTGGGCATAAAACGATTTCTAATTTTCCTATGAATTTAGTCAAAGGTTGATGGAATTCGTACAATTTTTTCAACCTTTTCTACATTAAGGCAAATCCGAAAAGTAAGCCTAATAGTTTGGAATGTTTTAAGGAAGAGGTTGAAGAAATTCAACTCGGAAGCAATCCCAATAAAACCACTAAAATTAGGAAGCCTTTGCTTATGAAGATTAGACAAAATTTGATGAAGTTCCTTCAAGATAATGATGATGTATTTGCATGGGCTTCCTTAAATATATGGGGCATCCCAAGAGAGTTTATGACACATAAGTTAAAGACAGATCCTCATGTGAAAGTTATTTAGCAAAATAAGAGGCATTTTGCCCCTAAATGGAAAGTTGCGATTGAGGAAGAGCCTTACCCAACATAGCTAGCTAAAATTGTGCTAGTCAAGAAGTTAAATAGCAAATGGTGTATGTGCATAAACTACATAAATTTGAATAAAAGCTTATCCCTAAGATTGCTTTTCCCTATTGAGAATTAACTAGATGGTGGACTCAACTACTAGGCATGCATTGCTTTCTTTTGTAAATGCATTTTTAGGTTAGAATGAAATTAGGATGGAGAAGGTGGATGAGGTGCACAGCTCATTTTTCATGAAATTTGGAATGTATTATTATACAATCTTGCCCTTTGGACTAAAAATGCTAGTACGACCTATCAAAGTCTTGTGACAAAGATGTTTAAGCATTAGATTTACCACAAACTCGAGGTATATGTCGATGATATGATAGTTAAGAGCAAGGAAGAAGATCAATGTATTGCCTACTTTTATGAAACGTTTGATACCTTGAGAAGATACAATATAAAGCAAAATCTGTAGAAATGAATCTTTCAAACTACATCAAGAAAGTTTTTGCTTACATGTTGATCCAACTGAGCGTTGAGGTGAATCCTATAAAGATTGATGCTATAAAAAACATGATTTCCCTAAGCATAATCAAGGAAGTTTAGGAGCAAATAGGTTGGATTGCCACTTTGAATAGATTTATTTTAAAGAATGCAGATAGATGCTATAAAAACTCAAACTTTGTATGTTCAAGCTCTCGGACTCGGCTATTTTTGGCTAACTACAAGCCCCTAAAATTGTGTTTAAGATAACCAAGCCTAAATTTAGGGCCTTTAGGGAAAGTTATCTAATTGAGTTCAAACTTTACGACTAAGATAGGAAAGTTAGACAAAGTAACACAATGAAATTAGATTTTAGAAATAGTGACCTAAAATCCTAATTTTTCTCTTAGAAGTAGGATTATTCAATATAGCACTAAAATGCTCGAAACCCCTAAAATGAAGCTCAGATTGCGATTAGAACTTAGAGATAAGTTAATTAAGCTCCAAAATGAGATAATATAGTATAATTTACTACATAAAATACTTATATTTTTATGAGTATACCTAGTATAAATAATAATTATACCCATTAATTAACCCTAAATTACGTAATTATATATATATATATATTGTGTTGAAATCATGAAATTTATTAAGAAAACATATCCTACAAATTAAAGATATGTTAGAACTTAATTATAAAAGTAAAGTTATATATTACACGCGATATTTACATAGGGTATATACTTTTATACTAAATAAATAGCTAAGTCCTATCATATAATATCTATATTTAAGTAAATATTTAGTAAAAATTATCCTAATGCAATTGAATACTTGCTGGAATCGGTTAGAATTGCTGGACCTAGCCATAGCATCACCAAATCGGTTATTTTTGCTAAATCAAAAGTTAACCTATTAAGAAATTGCCACCTCCTCCTTCAATTGATTAGGTAAAAGCAAAGGGAAAAAAATATAAAAAATAACAAAGGATAGAAACTAGCTCCCATAGCCTTAAATAAGCCTCCCCACCTCATTTCCTAACTTTACAAATCAAAAGCACTTAGAATAAAAATTTATAAAAAAATCATTGGAAATTAGAAAGAAAATAGAAAAATTAGATAAACCACCATGCCCTAACTGTACCAGACTCAGACGACCACCTCGCGACAAACCCGATAGCCACCACCAGTCCACACTGTGTCTAGGCCGTCTGACACACCCCCAATCGCCATCAGCCACCGAAGAGTCCAAGAATATGGAGGTTGATTATCTGCCCCTTTTTTTATAATTTGTAAAAAATATCAAATCCACCTAAAAAATTATGAAAAAAATTGTACTTAGGTTATTTTGAACATAATTTTATGTGATATTTTTTAAAAAAAAAATTGTAAAATGCAATATACTTTCTTAAGAAATCTACTATTCATCCAAATTTACAATTATAAAATAAATGTACTAAATGATGTTGTTTCTAGTTGAAAATTTTTGTGTAGAATGTGTATGATTATAAATAATTTCTATGTAGCCCAAATTTTGATTTGAATATTTTTAATATTTATTTCATTTTTTGGCCTAAAAATAACTCAAAAATAAGCTGAAATTATAGATTAAATAGGAAATTATGAAATTAATTGATGAAATGGACATGTACTAATCTTTGATGAATAATAAAAATGTGGGGTCAGATCAAAATTAATTTGGTATAAACACAATCATAAGTGAATAATTTAGAATAATTTAGGGATAAAATCGTAAATACGAATATATAAGCAATAGTTAGAAACTTGAAATCAAGTGATAACTGAATTCTCTATATTTTTAGGAGTCGACATAAATTTTCAAGGAATTATTTGGTAACTCAAACTATTGATTACAAATTTACTTAGCAAAGTGGTTTAAATTGCAAGTCAAGGCGTATTTTTATTATTAATAAGTTAAAATGAATTAAATAGTTAAATAAAAACTATGTACATGATTGCTAACCAGTTGGGATTAAATTAGTATTTTTATTATATTTATGGATATTTTCTTATTGGGATACACTCTAGGTTTATTAGAGTTAAATAATACTCATATTGTAACAATTTATGGACAAATTAAGTAAAATATAATTTAATAAGTAAATTACGTATAATACAGTATTATTTATATAGATATGTATAATTATATTAAAAACTCCAACTACCCATTAAAAGTCGTCTTTAGGAACTGGACTCGTAAAACATGTCATTAGGTTAATACGAACTCAATGATACTAATTTTATTAAAATCGGACAATCTTAAGTAATATAACCTAAAACTTTATTATATTTTAGAATGTACGTATTTCGGTAACCCTACTAGAATTAAAACGTGATTTAATATATTAAAAGTACGTTTTGATACAATCGAAACAATATATAATACATAATAGTACATGTTACGTATATTACTGATAATTAACAACTTAACTTGATGTATAATAATAATACAACTATAAATTATGAAAATAATAGATATACATATATATATATAATTGTTTTAGATCAAACCCTAATGTTTTTCATAATTATTAAGAAAATTGAATTTAGGTCTTTTGTGTAAATATGATCTTTAAGTACAAAGACAATTGACGACTCCAGGCAGCAGTAGTAAGCATCTAAACAAGTAAGTTGAGACTATAGCTTCACCACCTATTGGGATATTGTATTAAAGTATCTAGAGACCCAAGAGTACCTTTGCCTATATTTGTAGTTAGTTGACTGTGCCCATGCTGTATGTATATATGATACTCAGTTGTGATAGGAGTTAAACTCCTTGATATGTTGTTTTGCATGTTCACATTGTTTATGTATTGTATGAACTTATCTGGCTACCTCTAATTAAAACTAACATCTATTCAACTAAAACGAAACTGGAGATGCTTAGCACCCATTAAGGAAAATAATTAAGAGTGTCAAGCCAAATACCAACTTCCTTCTTGGAGGATAGTTGAAATGGTCCTTTTCTTATCCTTAGTCAATCTAAGTAGTAGGCAAGGAGGTTATAGCAAGGATAGGGGTCATGGTTTGAAGGCGATTATGGGAAGAAGGTGTTCTCTATTGCACAAGCTCGGGTTTGGTCTGACTTGAGTCACGATGAAACTCCTCAATCTGAGTTGAAGTAGATGTAATTTTTCTAACCTCACAATGGACTGGATAACATTGTGCAATATTTCATTTGATTGCATTGCATTTCATCATCATTAATAAGCTTGCTTGTGATTATACGGTACTCTTTGGACTTCGTTCTACTTACTGAACTAGTTATAGTCACATCCCTATAGACTCTTTTGCAGGTGCTAAGTGAGGTCAAGATGTTTCGATATCACCGTTCCTAGGTTAGTGTGCTACTATTTGGAAAAGTGAGAAATGAGGAATCAACTAAACTTGGGCTTTTAACTTTTCTTAAATTTTTTAGGAAACTAACTAGGAATTCTCTAGGACACCCATTAGTTTCCTAACTTATTAGATATATACTGCAAAACTTGTAGTTTTTAATAAACTCAATTGTAAACTTAAACTTTAGATGTGAAACGTTTGTATAATGCTGTTGTGGTACAAGACAACAGGTTGTATAGAATAGGTATTTTATAAAGCTACCATAAGTTTAGTTATTAACAAGTATTGGAACAGACGTTTCAAGCTGGTTAAGTTGTGCACACCTTGTGTGAACTGTATCTACGATAGCAACTATGAGGTCAACTTCTATCTTAGAATAATTTACACGACGAGACTATTATGACTCTTCCTATTCAAGGTGTAACACTAACCATGAAAGAAGATGCTAAGAGTGTACTTTGGAAATGCTTATGTGCCAAAAGTAAGAAATCTTAAACCATGCACCTTCTACCTTCAAGTGAGCTGCATAACTTAACTAATCCCTAGCCATTTGCTTAATGGTAATTAGATATATTTGGACCTTTCCCTAAAGCTACTGTACAGCAGCAATTTATAATAGTTACAATAGATTATTTCACCAAGTGAGTGGAAGTCGAGGCAATAACAATGATTACTAAGAAGAAGGTTGAGTCATTTGTGTTCAACTTCATTCTATTTAGGTTTAGGGTCTCTTATATGGTAATCACAAATAATAGCCTGCAGTTCAATAATGAAAAGTTCTAAGCTTTTGTCAAAATTATGATATTCATCTAAATTACACTTTAATGGCTCATCTCCAAACAAATGTGCAAGTGAAGGTGATCAATAAGACCATATTATATAGCTTGAAGTGAAGAGTTGATCAAGCAAAGGGGAAATGGGTCAACAAGCTCCCTAACATCCTATGGGGATAGAGGATCACCTATAAAACATCAATAAGGGAAACTCCTTTCAAATTAAACTTTAGGTCGGAAGCTATTCTATCAATCAAGTTAGAACTACCTAATTTTCATACGCAGAGGTTTGATATCATGGCAAACCAAATCGACTTAACAACTAACCTAGATACTATTGAAGAAATTTAGGACATAACAGAAAGGGTTACCACCTACCAACATAAAGTGGCATAGTATTATAATCAGAAAGCTAAGCATAATGTCTTCCGACTAAGAGATTTGGTTTATCAAAAGATGGAAGCAACGGGAACACAAGATAATCAAAGGAAACTCATTGCCAATTAGGAAGGCCTAGTGTGAATCTGTGAGGTTATAGGGAATGGAGCCTATAGACTAAGAGGTTGGATAGGAAAGTTGTTCCATGATGATGGAATGCTGAGAATTTCAAGTTATACTTTGAGTAGCTACATTTTGTCTCTTGTTCAATATATGATGTTTCTTATGTTTTAATACTCAAACAGTTGTTTTAGAATTATGCAAGGCAATAGCTTCATCTATGATGAAAAGAAATGCTTGTTTTCTGATCTATTATATAGGTCCATATTGATGTTTTTAAGTAATCTTGATCAAATTACGATTAATGGACAATATGGTTCAATCCAACATAGCGAACAAGCTAATATTAGTAAAGTTCTGACCTACAATGGTTAATGAACTTGAGAAGTGATGACCTCAAACGACCTTTGAGCTTGATTGATTTGAAAAATTTCCAACCTAATATGATTAATAAACTCAACCAACCCCAATAAGTTTTAATCTAGTTCAATTAATGAACTCAAATGATCTAAATAAGTTCTAATCTATAACCATTAACAAACTTCTTTTATCCATATCTAAGGATTAAAGGATAAATAACTATTGCCTTAATCAAAGCAAGGATATAAACTTAAAAGCCTTTTTAGGTAGGCATAACATTGCTAATCCTTAGTGTTCGTGAAATAAAATGTACCACTTTTAGGTAAGTAGAAGTGCTAACAAAATAGTTCAAAAAATTTAAAATTATAGTTAGAAAGGTTAGTTTCTTGACTTAGTAAAAGATTTAAACATAAACAGAAAAATTAGTTGGATGGTTAGTCAACAGCATTCTCCTTAGTGGAATTTGTAGTGTTAAGGTCTTGGTCGACAACATATTCCTTAGTATTCATAGAGTTGGGATCTTGACTAGCACTAGTTATTTTAGTAGGAGCATTGGGAACATCCTTCAAATATGAGGAGAAATCTTTTAGAGCAAGTTCTTTAACAAGTAGAAGGGTCTCAACAACAGCAAGTTGGTCATCATTTTGTTCCTAAACTTCAACTCCCTCCTCGATGCCATCCTTTTCATCATCATTGTTGTCAACGTGGGCAAAGTCGAGATAGGAAAGCTTGTAATCAAGATAACCTGTAAAATTTCCTCCCTAACTAACTGTTCCCTTTCTAAAGTTTCCATTAGAGTAACTTCCCATATCACCGACTGAGTTTGACAATCTCAAGACCTTCCTCAATAGAAGGCTTTGCCTTAGAAGCCTTCTCCAGTACAGCTACCTAAGTGTCAAGTTTAGAGTTTTTAATCTCTAGGTCTTCGATTTAAGCCATTAACTTGTCCTTTTCCTTGCTCATTAAGGTAATAGTCTACCCTAAGTGACATTGTTTCTCCTTTCTCTCATGCATTTGATCCTTCAACTCTTAAGTCTCCTTGAAAAGCTCACCATTTTGTGTCTTTAGAGTTAACACCTTTGTAAGCACCTCTCTATGGGCCTTTTGCTCAAACATAAGCTCATACCTTAACTTCTCAGCTTCCATTTCAACCTTTATTCTTACATTCTTGGTTGCTACAGTTTACACTTTTGAGGAATTGTAAGCCTCCCCTACCTTTTGCATAGAAATGATATAACAATAGAGAAATTGGTTTTCAATGTCGTATATATGAGGAAGACGGAATACAATATACTTACTTTCCTCATATCCTCCTTGACCTCATTAATGGCTATCAAAACATGATTGTTAATCTGTAGAAGTAAAGACAAAAGATTAACAATAGCATTAGCATTGCAAATTGAAATCACTTCAACTGGCCTAAAACTTATGTTATACAAGTTGGCAACAATGTAGGCTTTTGTATTCCTACTAATCCTATTAATGTCTTTTTTTCAAAATATTTTTGTTTATAGGGAAGATAATCCCCTCAAACAAAGCTAGGGATTTCGTCCTATCACCTAAGGTAGAGTCCATGTCTAGAATAGTCTAGCTCTAGTACTGCACAAAATAGTAGCTCTCTTCAGTTTGTGGAGTGAACTTAGCAAAAGTAATCTTAAGAGCTTTCTCTTAAGGAGCCTTCTTAGTAGCATCCTTTAGGCCCTTAGTTTTCTTAGCCAAAGGGTCTACTATAAGCTCCTTCCTCTTCCTCTTCTTAGGGTCTAGCAAAGACGTCAACTCTATTGATGCCAAGTTGGAAATTGTCATATCTGGTGGGGCCATTTTGGTAGCATCATCAAGAACAATCATTTGATTAGCCTCACTAGTTAGTTTCTCAGTTGAGGTCTCCTTCGGTGGGGATAAAACTTTCTCTTGGATAATCTTAGGAACATCCCCTTGCTGTGCTCTCTCTTATTGATGGCCAGTTTCTTTACAACTTACTTAGGTATTTCTCCTTGACCAGAAGCAACTTTAACAGCATGTGTCAAGTTTCTGCTTTTTGACCTTAGCTTAAACCAGTAGCTTCTTGGGATCCACCTCTCATATAACCATATTTACAAAAAGAACATTAGAATTTAAAATATTAGAAAGTATAAAACTTATAGATCCATGCTAAGCAAAGCTCAACAATTAAAGGTTCCCCTATGAATTGTAAAGATTGGCTCCTCTCTAGCAACTCGGCTCGGTACGACAAGAATAATGAGTTGTACCTTCCTTGTTAGAAAATATTGGCTCTCCATTCTCATTATGTCGAATGATCTTCTTAGCATCTTAGTAAAACATCTTATTGTGCCACCTATCCTAGATCTTTTTAGTGACAATAGCATCATTTAGCAATAGCTTTATATCTTTAGTCCTAATAAGCTTTGACCAAATATTCTAGAAAAATCTAAAAAGTTGTGCAGTAGTCCTAACCTTAAGCTCCTCACCAATTATTTCAAAGGCAACAAGAATTTTGTAAGTATTTGGAGAGAACATGCTCAACGAAACATGAAAGTAATTGAAGAAAGCTTTTTGGAAATTGAAAAAGGGTAGATGCAAACCAAACTTAAAATACTTTAGATAAATGTGAAAGTTACAATCAATGGCAAAATACACCCTTTCATCCTATCTAGGCCTATGAAGTTTCCACTCCATTGGAAGCTCCTCAAAATATATATTTTATTTGGATACAACCGACTTAATGGCACTACTCTCCATTCCATCCAAAGAATCACTATTATACTCAACATTATTATACAAATACCTGGTCATTGTCCTATCTTCTCCATCATCCGGTTAGACATCCATTAGCAATGCATCTATGAAAGCAAGCTTCTCCTACCTTTCAATCGCATTGTTAGTCAAGCTACTAGACGTCAAAGCCAATCTAATGCCTTTATGAAGGGAAGAGGGAGAGGCCTTAGAGTTATCTAGAGTTGTAGAGCAGATCCTACTTATAGCCATATCCGGTGATCCTAAGAACTCCTAAGAACTAGAAAGCTTGAGAATTTTCTTAGAGCAGTTTGAGAGCAAGAAGAATGACATTGTAATGGGATAATGTTTTGTGATGACAAGAGATCAGAAAGGTTTATTATATAGACCTCGAGGGTTTTTATAAGCATTATTTGAGTTAAATCCTCTTTTTTGGGAATTAAAGGAAGTTATCAAGATCCTAGGCATGATTTGATAGAGTGAAGCAGAGATGGGAGACTTGTTTCCACCAATAGGAACTCTATAGATGTAATGCAACTAGCAATTACAGAGGCATAAAGGGTGATAATGACTAAACCGACAGTTGTTATACCCATGTACATAGTACATTAGTAGGTAGGAAATGAAAAGTTGTGATCTTTAAGCTAAAAATTTATACGACATTTGATAGCAAATAACGAGTAAAATCTTGAAGTATGTGTAAGTGCTCAACAGCTTTGCTTAGCAAGTATATGACAAATTGAAAGCACGGCTATGAATTGCCTGCCTACTGACAACAGTTGAGAAACACCTCTTTACTTACTTACCATACTCAAATCCTTGACCATGGGAGTTAAGGGCCATATGATGGTAGTATATTTTTGCTCATCTTAACTATTATTTAGCAATTTCTTGCCAACTTGTCCTATCTTGTTGAGGTTGCTCTACTAACCTATTTCAATAACCAGAAGGGCTTTAGGCCTAGCCATCTAGTGAGCTAGAAAGCCCAACTTGCCTCACTTTGAATTTAAATAGGTGTACGAGTAGTTTAACATCTACTAACCCTAACCACATAACTACCTACTTCCCAAGACTTACGACATGTGATTAAATTAAGGATTTTCTACGTGTCTTATCATAACCCAACAATATCATTGTCATGGTAGAACGCCTTGTACCGCATAAAGGCCTACTATCAACCCCCTTGTTGATTGTAGACTTTTTATACAATACATAAGGCTTCTTCTAGTATACGCTACTACTAAACTCATAGATAAGTAATATAGAGCAATTTACTAAAATTAACTTTTAAGATGTAAATTAATCAAGTAAATGTGTGGACTCATTAAGTTTCACACCAAAAGAATATTACAAAAAAATGCAGTTCATAAAGGTAACTGCATTAGAAACTTCAATCTATAATATTAACAAAAGTAAAGATAAATGGCTATCTACAAAAAGTTATTAAAAAAAAAAATCTCTCCACTCCTTGATCGTTCCATCTAGTCTCTAAACGAGACTTACCTCGGGCATTCCCCAACCCGAATAAACGAAGAGGTTTCCTTGTAACAAAAGAAATCTATTAGGGTGTAAACTTAAGCTTAGTGAGATAAATACCCTCATCAATACCACATGGCAAAAATTTATTAGATGCACAAACATATGAATACATGAAAAATCAGTATGCTAAACAACGCATGCAGTGGCCTAAGAACTATATATGACTCAAAAATATACCCTTCGTAGTCGGGGTTAGAGATAATTAACCGACCCAAACCAAAATCTAGGTTCTAAACCGTAGGTTTTGTTTCATTTGCACTATTGTGCTTAAGTCAAAGAAAAACCATATATATATATATATATACTTTTTTTACTAATCAACAAATCATAGTTTTAAAATCCTAAGTTTAGTGGTGTAGTGGCCCGTATAGTTCACAAATATACGCCCTAAGAGAAAGCCACAAGATACGGCCTCTCGCCAACGGTTAGCGTCTCCCGATGCCTACTAAGCCCATCAACTTAAAATAGAGACTCAATATAAATGATAATATAGCTAATGCCCAATCTTGTAGGAGGCCCTCCTCTTGTGAGTCCCTTCTCATCTTCTACATGAAGTAGCAGTCGATGTCATCCAAATGCAATTTTTGGGAATGCATGAATCATTGAATTTCTTAATCATATAAGTGATTAATCTGGTTTTTTCATGGTAATCAGACAATTCCATTCCATACAATCGCATATATGAATTATTGCAAGAGATTACTATTATTAAGTGGTTAACAAGTCATAGCATTTAATCATGAACTCATACACATGCATTTCCCATATCCCATAAGCATTCAATTTATATATGTAAGTTTAGGTGCATCTATTCTACAAGTAAAATCAAGTAAAGAATTATCAGGAATTCACTCACTCAGCCATGCAGATCAATCGAAGTAGTCCAAAGGTAGGTCGTTTCCAAATGTTGGGTCCCTTAGACATCAAAATTATAATACTATAAGGATTTAAAATGAACTTAGAAAACTAAGCTAATACCCTTTAAGTTATACTCTTGACTAGATTTCGTACTTTTCCAAGTTTCTTACTTAAAGTTCAATTATGTATAACTTTCTTGTTTTAAATCTGATTTTTATGATCTTATAATCAATCTTGATCATTTTTTAGTGTAATTTAACATGGTGAGGTTATATTTTCAAGATGAGGTACACAAATCTACCCATAGGTTAGAATAGTAGTGGTCTCCATGATTTGGAGTGCTTTTGAGCTTTATTTGGTTAATGGGCTTTTTGGTAACTTAGGGAATTCTTTGGGCTTGGGCTTAAGATCTCATTCTAGGTTCAAAATACTCCTTAAGATCAAATTCACAACTTTGATTTATACTCCTAAGGCTAACAACCACTTCTTAGGCTCTTAAGTAAGCTTAAGTTGTCAAATAGGCTTGTTTTTTATCCAAATTATAAATAGTCACTTTCTTGGGCTTAGAGGGATGTCTTGTGGAAGTATTATGGAAGTCTTGAGAGTCTTAAAACAACTTTTATTATTGTGCTAAGTTACTGGTTAGAAACTTAAGGTGGGTTCAACTTGGTATTTGAGGCTTATTTTAGAAGTTTTAAGCTTGGTTTTGAGTTTTAGGCTTAATATACTTATCATACTTACCTTAGTTGGTCTTTCACTTTGTTTACTTACTTTTATCATATTTTTAAGTGTCTTCTAGCAAAGTTCCAAATCTGGTCGGTTTGGTGTGTAGGCTTCTAACTTGGTTTTTCAACTTGTTTCATCATTTCCTTCAGTTTAAGTATTAAATCATGAACTTGAGCTACTTGTATTCAAATCTTAACTTGACTTCTTTTCCATGAGGTGATTACTTAGCTCATACTTTACATAAAAGTAGAAGATTTCATGGTTATCATAAGTCCCATATCATTGTTCATGTCTCACAAAGTTGGTTTCCTCATATAACTTCATGTGATGGACTTTTCCTTTACCTAAGTCTAGATTTGAACATGTTTAACTTAATAAAAATGAAAACAACATCTAAATGACTTTTAAAACCTCACATCCAGCATGCTTTCCTTTCACTCGAGTTCTCATGTCAAGATTTTCTCAACTTAAAATCTTCTATTCAAAGTGTTAAACAAGTATCTTTACAAAATACCAACTTTACATGCTCATAATTCAACTTTCATATAAAGGTTTCATGAGTTTACTTCTTAGGTAGTCTTAGATATTTTATCAACTTATGATCATACTCATATTTTTGAGAAATCATGACGAAAACTAAACTACTAACACGAGATATACTTACTCATTCACAAAGCAAAGATATGGTGGTGGTGCATTAAGTTTCTACTTAAGCTTTTGTCTTACTTCCTCCTTCTTCCAACCTTCTTGGAAACTTTAAGTTTTGGTCCTTTGAAGTGGGGTTTGAAGGATGTTCTTAGGATCCTAAAGAAGCTATGAATGTTGACAAATGTAAGACACAAAGTGAAGTTGAAAGTGCCGTGAGTATGGATGCTTGGAATGTGCCAGCTGGTGCAAGATTTTGTGGGGTTTTATGTTTCAAAGTGAGAGAAAAGGAAATGAAAATGAAATTGAAAGTGAGAGCAATGGGAGAAAGAGTTTGGAAATGACAATAGAGGTGTGTTTAAAAAGTTTGTTTGTATTGTCTTGTTGTATGTATAAAAGTCAATAATTACAACTCTTGATGATGTAAATATTATGGGATAAATAGTAGAGTATAAGATAAAGTGATTGATAGATGAAAGACAAAAGCATGACCCCTTTTTCTTGCTTGCAAAAACCAACCATTAGGGTCTCTTTATGGCAAAGAGTTGTCTTGTCTCATTTGTTAAAGTTAAGCATGTGAAATTTTGTGATAGTTTTTCTATATATAGTATAAGTTAATGGGTGATAAGGAAAGTGTCTTATCATTAGTTTTTGATAAGTTATCAATTGATAAATAATTTTAACTCTCAATTGATAAGTCATTTAGGATGATTAGTTGGTCTACTTATTCATATATAAGGCTTAGGCATGAAGATAAGAGGATTGTCATATAGACAATTATTTTAGGATTTACTTCTTGAATTGTTTTGTAGATTATGATTCAATCTTTAAAAAATCATGAAATTTTCTAAAGTTGAATGAAATTATTCAAATTAAATTATCAATTAGTCATTTAGGGTTAAAAGTCTTTGATTGTTTTAGGCTTTAGGGTCTCAGGTGACTTTAGAGTCCACGATTTTTTATGTTCTTTTGAATTGGAAATGTAAGTTCATTTTTAATTGTAAACTTGAGTTCTTAATTTAGTTAATCCTTGGGAACGTTTAGGAGGTACTCTTAGTCGAAACATAAGCTCGCTTAAAAGTAGGGTTTACATGTCTCGAGCAATTGAACTGCTTGCCATTTTAGTTTTTGAATAAGCACCTATAAATCCGAAAACATCATTACTATAAGAACTCTCTACACTCTAAGCATTTGCTCACTTACTTCTTTAACATCACTCAACCAAACTTGGTTTAGGTATTAGAGTGAGTACACTAAACTAGCCCTGACACCCTCAAAGCTTGACTTCTTTCTCTTTCAAGAACTAACCATCAGTTTAGATTTTGACCAACAACAAAACGTGTGATGGATTTGATCGAAACAACAAATATTAACTTACTTAATGAAAGTTCTATTTTGAGTCTTAAAGATCTTGATGACTTAAATAGGAAAAGAAAAAGGTTGAGGACTTAAACAAAAAGGTAAGCAAATGCTTAGGATTAAAATGTACTTTTCTCATAATTAATTTATATTTTTTATAGGATTACTATACTGTCACTAAATTGGGGAAAAAAATTCAATTGTTTCTTGTTTAAAACTTTGGATGCACTTGTATGTCATTAATACGTAGTCACACGTGTGACTTATCTAAATATGCCTCTTAAAACTTAAGATGAGGTTGGGGAAAAAAAAGGTTGAAGAGGAGAAAATCCACAAATATCTAAATCCAAGTTAAGAGATCAGGTGCAATTTACCTAAAGTTAGAAACCCTATCCTTTGGCCTTTACTAATTCTGCAGTGATATGGGAGGCAACTACTTGTGTGGCGCTATACCAGCCTTTCTTGGTGACCTGCCTTATCTTAAGAAATTATAAGTTCTTCTAATATGCCCCCTGCTCAAGTTTTTTCTTCTCCATATATATCACATGCTGACACGTATTGAGAATATTTTATGGGTATCTTCATGTTTGTTTTCTCTTTCTTGCACGACAGAATGTGGTTGAATCGAATGCGAGCAAGAGTACCATTTGGAAACTGGAAAATTTTATCATGCATGAGTTTCAAATGTGGCTCATTCCTTACATCGTTGTTGTTTTCTATGTATTATCAGGAATTTGTCTTATAATAAATTGAGGAATTTATCTTATAATAAATTGAGTGGAAGAATTCTGTTGTCATTAGAAAAGAGTAACAAGATCAGCCTTGAGTGAGTAATAATTAAATTATTATAAAACGTTCTTGGACAATGTCTTTTGTTCAATTATAATGATTTGCATCTATATATGTGATCAATAATTATTAATTGATCCTCATCTTAGTAGTGTCATGTCTCGTGGGATCATTATAACAGTGTAGCAGGAAATGGTAAGTTATGTGGTAGCACCGATAACTCTATCGTTGATACAAACCCATCTTCCTCAGACCCGGAATGCTTGTCATCGTCAAATGGGGGCGAAAGTAACGTTATGCTGGTAAAAATATTGGCAGTTGCAATTTCTCCCGCATTATTTCTCTGGGTTCATTTTGGAATTCGTCTCGTACTTCATCAGAACAAAAAATTTGTCATCCTGGTGATGATTGCTGCAGGTTAGCAAACCTTACTTGTTTTTATCTATACTATTTGTTGATTGGTATAAACACTTCATCTTTATCATTTTTATTTTTATTTTATTTTAGTTGAGTCAGATTAAAAAATAATAAATAAACAAAACAAAAATATAAGAAAATTAAAAAAATTGAAAAAAAAAAAGAGATTCGAGTCAAATCGTGTCGAGTCGAGTCAAATCGTGTCGAGTCAAGTCATATCGAGTCAAATCGAGTTCGGTCATATCCAGTCGAGTTAAGTTGAGTCGAGTCGAGTCGAGTTGAGTCGAGTTAAGTCGAGTCGAGTTAAGTCAAGTCATATCGAGTCGAGTTGAGTCGAGTCGTATTGAGTCAAATCGTTTAATATCAAATCAGATAACGGTGTGTGATTAATTTAATAAATCATTAAGTCATTTGAAAATTTGAGCTTTATTAAAATATTTTTGGCTGAATCTGATTTAAAATAAATTTTTATCTAATTTATATTATACTAAAATAGACATAGAATTTATTAAATAAGTTGTTGAGCTATAACAAATTAGATCAAATCGAGCCTAGCCTTAAAAAATGGAAAACCCGAATTAAGTAGTGTTTCTAAAAGTTAGGTTAAATCTTCGAAAGATCGTAAGATATAATCAAGGATTTATAAATAGCAAGTCAGTAGGTAGACTTGGAGGTTTTTTTAATTACACAATCTACCGAAGACCAACGCCCTTTAATCACTTCAACAATCCAATTCACAACAACATCAACCAGCAAATCCATTCACAAACTACCCTTAATTCAATTCCTAACAGCCGAATAGACAAGTTGCACTATACTCCATGCTCCCTCCCAATCACACATGAACACCCTTGCTTGAAATAAGCCCCCTAATGTCCAAATCTCTACAACACTAACACAACAATACCATAGCTAACAAGCATCCATGAAGACAAGCTGGCACCCTACTCACCACTGACCCAAAACAAACATGCATCCCACGCAAGCCGTCCCACAATCGAACTTCACAATTGAAATCACATTCACTCCTTACTACAATCTATAGCAAACCATACATACACTGTCCCTAATCGATAGCCACTACCCTATGCACAAAATACCAACACATGCTGATGGCTTGAATACAACACACCTCACATAAATCACAATTTTGCATGCCACTCCACCAACTCACTCCCTTGTTCTACACTAAATTGACAAATACGCCCCTTGACGCAGTTCACAAAACCCTTAACACAATCCAAAGACACTTTGAGACCCATCCATATGCACTTGACACAATACACATGGACTGCTACATGCTCACTTCGCGATCACATGAGATCGACGCCGCATACGATCACATATTACTTGGTTCAATAAAAATTGTTTTATTTTGTTAATTATTTTATTTTGTTAGTTCAATTATTTTTACTAATTTATTTTTTTAGTGCATTTTTTTTATTATTTTCATGTTGCGTATTTCTTAGATAATTTCAATTTTAATAAAATTGCGTTTTAGTAAAATCGTTTTTCTAGAAAAGATACATATCTCGATACGTATCTTGCAATTGAGATTAAGAAGAGATACGTATCGAGATACGTATCTTGTTGTTGAGATTTAGAAAAAATATGTATAAGATACATATCTAGATCATATCTTTAACATATTTTACAGTTAGGATTTGGAAAAGATATTTTTGATACGTAGTGGTTTAAAAAATAAATAAAAATCTTAACTGGGGTTTTACAAAAGATTTAGTTAGTTAAGGCCTTCTTTAATTTGAGAAAATTAGATTTCATAGGTTTTTTTTAAATAATAAATTGTTAAAAAACATAAACGTGGCACGGTTTTCAAAATAAAATAACTCATCCGCTAAATATTTTATAAAAAGAGAATTATGGTTGGTTTAATTTCAACTAGTGAATACGTGGACACTTTTAGCGCAACCGTTTGAAAAAAAAAAAAAAAAGAACTTTTTCCTTTGTTATTAAAAATTCATAGAAAAATAATAAAAAAATCTTTTTAGTTACGTTTTGTGAATTTAGGTATATTTTTAACATTTTTGGAAAATTATAAAAATAAAAGTCCATCAATTTTTGCTTAATTTTTATATGATAATTTAGTCTTAATAAGTTAGCTCTCGAATATGATTTTTTTTAGTATAATTTTCTAAAAAAATCAAACTTTTTTAGAATATTTGCAAACTAGTGGTCAAATTAGTATTTACCCACCCAAAAACCTTAATTTCATTTTGTACCAGTTGAACTGGTTTGCAACTCCAATTTTTAAATTTTTTTTAAGAAAAATATTTCTTTAATTTAATGTCGAGTAAACTGTATTAAGCGGGTTGGGCTTAATATAGGTTACATTAAGGAAACCGAAATAAGGTTTAATTGTTATGTGGGTTTATATTAGTTGGTCCAATATTTAAACCTGGCCCAACAAACCGATCTAAGGACAACCTCCATTAATTCACTATAAATACTAACTAAGACCCCTAGGTAGGGAGACTATCTTCTCTACTCTCATTCAGATACCCATTCAATATTTTTACTCTCATCACAAGAAAGCTAACTTCGGCACCTCCTGTAGTAGTTTTCTCGTGTTACAAGTGTTCATGTACTGAAATGAGAATCACCGATCAACAATTGGCATTGTCTGTAGGAACGAGCAATTGATCCCTACGGTTTTTATCAATTTGTTCAATTTTTGCTCCTCCCTTTTGATATTGATATCTCTTTGGCTCATATTCTGAAGATGGCAGATGTTTCATTCAACATACGTAGAGGACTATGGCTTCAAGTGTCTTTTTCTCTTCTTCCTTCCAAAGGATTGTGGCTTTAAATGCTATTAATGATAGCTATGGATGATTCATAACCACTTTCTATCAAAATCCATCATAACTTCATACCAGTTTGGTCCCGTAACCATTATTTTCTAATGTTGCTTAAAAGTACTTCATAATTCGATTCGCATCATTCAACTTGTAGCTACATCTAGCATTTGTTTTTAAAATTTTGAAAATTTTTTTCTTTTTGGATAGTGTAACTGTGATGCTGCATCCATGTTTTGGGAATTTGTGAGTCTATATAATCACAACTACTTCCTTCATGCAAGTTCTTGTGTTTAAGTAATTGCAATGCCATCTTTTGTGAATGATAACTACTGCCTTTCAATTGATAATCGTATATTCATGTACCACCTGTGCATTCGTCTTTATAACCACTTTGTTGTTGAACTTTTTAAGTTGCTATCCAGATCAATCTACTAAGGGTTCCTATTTTATAATTTCTTCCACATGAATTGAAGTATTTTCAAGATATTATCGCTTTGTGAGACAAATTGCCAAGTAGATTTTATCGGCCTTCAAGTTGCCGAAAAGCCGAGTATTATTGAGTATTCCGAGCGATATAACTGTAGCGACCCTAGGAGGGGTCTAGTAGTATCGCCTAAAATTTTCATATCACGTGTGCATCCATGATAAGAAAATCGCCTTGCAAGTCAGAGATTGCAAGACTCTAAATAGTTATTTTCTAGAGTCTTCAATTTTAGATCATTGGCTCCTTATATAATATAAATAATTATGGATATCCATTTTTCCACAATTCCTTAGAACGGTAAAGAATTGGTATCCCCTACCAAAATAGTGAAATAAGATAGACAATTCTAGAAAATTCTAAATTTACTAAAGATACTAAACTTAATTGAAACATTAGTCATTTTTCGGAGTATTCTGAATTAACTACACAAGCTTTTCATCATACTGATTCAATGGTAGCACTCTGCACTCGATTCCTACCCCATTCCCAACTATCGATCAACCTGCAAGGAAAAAAAAAACTATTAGGGTGTACGCTTACAATTAGTGAGATAATTACCCTCATTAATACCGCATGACAGAAATTTATTAAATGCGCAATCATATGAATGCATGAACAATCAGTATGCCAAACAATGTATGCAGTGACCTAGGAACTGCATATGACTCAGAATTATACCCCCTGAAGTCGGGGTTTGGAGATAATTAACCCACCCAAACCAAAATCCGGGTTCTAGACCTTGGGTTTTATTTCATTTGTACTATCATGCTCATGTCAAAACAAAACTATATATATATATGTGTGTGTGTATATGTATACTTCCTTTACCAAAATCAAATTATATCTTTTAAATCCCAAGTCTAACGGTGTGGTAGCCCCCGCAATCCACAAACACACGCCCTAAGCAGAAGCCACAAGACTTGGCCCCTCGCCAATGGTTGGCGTCTCTCAACGCCTAGTAAGTCCATCAACTTAAGACAGAGACTCAATATATATGACGGCATAGCTAGTGCCTAATCCTGTAGGAAACTAGTATTCCTGTGAGTCCCTTCCCATCTTCTGTGTGAAGTGGCAGTTGGTGTTCTCCGTATACAATATGGGGAATGCATGATTCATTTTGAGTACTTAATCGTATAAGTGATTAACTTGATTTTAGGGTGATCAAACAATTTCATTCCATACGATTCACATGTATAAATTAATACAAACAATTCTCATTATTATATCTATAATTAACAAGTCATCACATTCATTCATAATTCATACACATGCATATCCCATATACCACAAGCATCCAAATTTATATATATATATATATATATATGTTTAGGTGCATCTACTCTACAAGCACAATCAAGTAAAGAGTTATCGGAAATTTACTCAATCTACCATGTGGGTCAATCAACGTAATCCGAAGGCAGGTCGTCTCTGTAAACAGTATCCCCTGGTCATTGAGATAATTTTCATAAAGAATTGAAACAAACTTAAGAAACTAAGTAAATTTTCCTTAAGTTATATTCTTAACTAGTTTTCGTAATTTTTCTCGGTTTTTATCTAAAGTTCAATCGCGTATAACTTTTTCGTTTTAAATCCGAGTTTTATGATCTTATAGTCAATATTCATCGTTTTCGAGTGTACTTTAATGTGGTAAGGTTAGATTTTCGAAATGAGGTATAAAATTCTGTCCATGGGTCAGAACAGTAGAGTTCCTCATTTGTTGGAGTGCTTTTGGGCCTTGTTTGGTAAATGGCCTTTTTAATAACTTAAGAAATTCTTTGGACTTGGTCTTAAGATTTTATCCTAAGCTTAAAATACTCCTTGAGATCAGATTTACAACTTTGATTTATATTCCTAAGGCTAACAACCACTTCTTGGGCCCTTTAGTCGACTTAGGTTGTCAAATTGGCTTCTTTTGGTTCAAACTAAAGTTAGTGACTTTGGTGGTCTTGTGGGGCCTTAGGTGGATTTCTTATGGGCTTCAAAACAATCTCTCTTGATACTTTAAGGTGCTAGTCATAATTTCCTTGAAGGACTAACTTAGAGTTCTAGGCTTGTTTTGAGAGTTTTAGGCTTTGCATGCTTACCATACTTGCCTTGGTTGATCTTTTCACTTTGTTCATTCACTTTTATCATATTTTTAAGCTTCTTTTCCTTACGTTCTAGATCTGTTCATGATGATTCCAAGGGGTTCTTGCTTGGTTTTTTAACTTGTTTCATCTTTTCCTTAAGTTTAGGTGTTAGATTATGTGCTTAAACTACTTGTATCCAAATCTTAACTTAAGTTTTCTTCTATAAGACGATCCTTTAACTCATGCTCCACATAAAGAAATAAAAGATCTTATACTTAACACAACCTCCATATCATAGCTCATGTCATACAAGTTGGTTTCTTCATAAAACTTCATGTAATGGATTTTTCCTTAACTTAAGTCTAGATTTGAGCATGTTTAACTTAATGGAAACAAAATCAACATCCAAATGACTATGGAACTCTCACGTCCAGAATGCTCATCCTCCATTTAAGTTTTTGTTTCAAGGCTTTCTCAACTTAAAATCTTCCATTCAAAGTGTTGAATAAGTGTCTTTACAAAATACCAACTTTACATGCTCATGCTTCAACTTTATGTAAAGGTTTCATGATTTGTTTCTTAAAACGATTTTTGGTGTTAGAACAACTTAAACCTTACTTATATCTTCAGGAAATCAAGGTCTCCTAATCATCAACACTAACCCACAATCACAAGAAATACATACTCGTCCTTAAAGCAAATTATGGTGGTTGTGCATAAAGGTTCTGCTTGAGCTCTTATCTTTACTTCTTCTTTTGCAACCTTTTAGAACCCGAATCTTTTGCTCTTTCGGAATGGGGTTTGTGGAAGATTCTAATGGTCTTAAAAGGTCTTAGATGGTGAAAGAAAATGACACAAGAACAAAAGAAAAAATTGCCGTGAGTGGAGCTTCAAAAATGGAAGAAAAGTTGATTTTCTGGGGTAAGGTTGTTTCTCCTTTTTATGTTTGTTTCAAAGGAGAGAAAGAAGATGTGAAAGTGAGATTGAAAGTGAGAGAAATGATGGAGAGAGTGGCCGGTTGGAATGGAGAGAGAATGATGGTTTAAATGTCTTAAAAATGTTTTCTTGTAGCTTACATAAAAGTCAACAATTGCAACTGTTGATGATGTAAGCATTAAGGGGTGAATAGTGATATATAAGAAGAAGTGATTGATGGGTGAATGACAAGTGCATAACCCCCCTTTCTCCCTTGTTTAGATCTGCCATTTCAAGTCTTTTTTAGGCCATGGAGTGGTCTTGTCTCATTTATTAAAGTTAAGCTTATGAAATCCTGTGAAAAATTGTCCATATGCAGTATAAGTGAAGAGGTGATAAGGAAATTGTCTTATCACAAGATTTTGACAAGTTATCAATTGATAAATGATTCCAACTCTCAATTGATAAGTTATCTAAGGTGTTTAGTTGGTCTACTTATTTATGTATAAGGCTTATACATGAAGATAAGGGCATAGCCTTATAAGAAATTGTTTTGGGGTTTTCATCTCACATTGTTTTGTAACTTATGATTTGATTTTTATAAAATTATGAAATTTTCTAAAGTTAAATGAAACTATTCAAATTAAATTATTGATTAATTACTTAGAGTTAAAATTCCTTAATGGTTTTAAGGTTTACGATTTTAAGTAACTTTAGAGCTTGCAGTTCTTCAAGCTCGAGTTTTATCAATAATTGTTTTTTTTTATTGGAAAAATTTAATTCGTTTCTAAATATAAACTTAAGTTTTTGGTCTAGTTGATCTTTGGAAATATTTGGAAAGTACTCGTACTCAAATCTTCGGCCCACTAAAAGTAAGGTTTACAATAACAATTGAGCCCAAACTCCAAGCCCCTTTCGGCCAAGCTCTAATCAGTAGCTCCTGCATTATCGAGTAAATTTTAGTAGCTTGTAAGTGCCGAGAAATGGGTGTGTCCATGGCCCAGAGCTTCGCCAAGTGTTGAGTGTCAAGTGCAATTGTTACGACGACATTGTGACACCTTCACCGAGCTACCATGCTGAATCAAGTTTTTGAACCATTAAATGTGCGGCAGTCCATGGCTGAGAGCTTCGCTAAATGCCGAGAGAACCGAGAGGCCGAATATGTCTAGTTGTGGAGTTGTGAATAGTGGTTCCAAACCAAGTTTCCTCAACTCATAGTACCAAGAAGCTACTCCTGTTTATACTCAAAGTGAGAAGTTGATGCCGATTTATTTCTATCGGCCAGCAAATTTACTGAAAGCCGAGTGCATCCAAGCAATATCAAGACTTGGATTCATGTTGAATGGTGACTCATCTGAGATATTCATCGCCTTGTTGATTTAAATCCATAGCTAAGCATAATAACGCTACTTCTCGTAACACTGCGGGGTGAACAACTCAAACACCGAACTGAGTCACAGCTGCGCTTCGAACTTCATTCGTATATAGCACACAATTTGTATGTGTCTAATGAGCATTCTTCTTTACACATATTGGAAGCCGCAATTTGCAGTAAATGTCGACAAACTGTAGAAACTAGACTAAATTCAAAAGTAAGTGAGCATAAAGTATTGCGACTTGAGCTCATCATCAACTTAAGCTAAGTTGTCCACTACCTAAGCTACATAGCTCCAGAATTCCGAGTAACATTCCCAACAAAGCCAACTAGTCTCGATTTGCGATGTCGAGGAACTTAGATGCCGAGTAATTTTTTATCAACTTGCAATAATGGCCAAGCAGCTAAACTTGTACAGTTGTTGAGTAACCGAAAGACATTTTTGTCGAGAAGCTTTGGCCGAGCTTTTCACTTCCAAATGGAAATACTAAGCATAGTGCCGAATGGCTGAGAAGTTGCAAGAGATGACATAGCAGCTCCTCCAAGCTCTTTCCACCACGCCAAAAAACTGGCATTTGCAAATCAAACTTCACTCGAGGATAAAATTTAGCACTAGCAACTAGTCCGGGCTGTTACACATGAATAAGAATTAAGTGATTCCGACCACTCCATGACTTGACTGGATTCCAAGCAACACAAGCTACTCATGGTCCCAAGAAGCTTTTAAATGTGATCTCTTTCATGGACAAGCTCTTGCATGACCAAACATGTTGAAGCCGAGCCTCTTGCACTATATACCTAGACTATACTCTCTGAATTGAAAAATTATTGAAAATTGCTGAGCTATTTATTTGGTAATTGGATTGCCAAGCTATTCTCTAAGACTTGAATTGAGCTCTATGCAAGTCTAACTAGATGGAACGAAGTCTAAACAACTTTGGGGTTTAGGTGGAGAATAAATTTGGTACGGAGTTTCAAGTAGTTTAACATAGAAAAATCCTTATGAACAGTAACTAAGCGTAGCTTCAAAATTTGCACAAGTGTCAACCATGAAACTTAAAGAATTTGCATGTGTCAATCATGAAATTTAAAGTAAGCCCAGTCAAGCAATAATAATGTAGGTTTGAAGTGTAGCTATCAATACGTGAAGCAACGATCCACATGAAGAACAGGGGACATTTGAAGCCCATTAAATTCTTAAGCCCATTTTAATTACACGCAAAATGCACAAAAAATGGATTAGGGCCAAAGAAACCCCTCTGCTTTAAGCCCATACAAGTATAATCCGCTAACGGACAATTCTTAATAGCTCGAAGTCCTATACATTATGGACAATGAGCTAATATAAACTCAAATGCTCTGTCTGATAAATAGACAATGAGCCACTTAAAAACCCTTATCCATCAAACGATAGTGGGTTAAAGACTCAAATCCAACATGTGGAACCAAAGTCCTATATATTAATAGACTATAAGCCAATTAGCCTACCCTATGGCTCTACTTAGTATGGGTCATGCTTAGTTCTAATAACTTGTATGCTTATCCAACCTTTTTAAGCACATCAGCCTCTTCAAGTAAATAGCCTCTTCAAGTGCATAGCCTTTTCGAGCACATCAGCTTCTCGCTTCTTTAGGCGTATCAACCTTTTCAGGAGCTTCTTGCCTCTTTAGGCATATCAACCTTTTCAAGTGCTCTCACCTCTTCAGGTACTCTCGCCTCTCTCAGCATATTAGTCTCTTCAAGCATTCGCCTCTTTATACGCTTCTCACCTCTTCAGGTGCTCTTTGCTTTTTTAGGCCAAGATTGCAAACCTATCAAGAAACCCCATAAAATCAACCTCCCTAAATACTCTCTTTTCTAACTTGGTCACCATAGAGAATGGGAGGCAAGTGTTGATAGGCATTTTTAGATAATTGTTATGTAGGTTTATATTAGTTGGTCTAATATTTAAGCCCGGTCTAATGATCCAATATAGGGATAACGTCCATTAATTCACTATAAATACTAAGCAAGACCACCAAGTAGGGGGGACCCTCTTGTCTACTCTCATTCATATACCCATTCAATATTTTTACCTTCATCACAAGAGGGCTAATTTAGGCATCGGAGTAGCTGTATTGAAGTACTTACTGGTGCCTCCGGTAGTCATTTTCTCATATTGCAAGTATTCATATACTAGAATGAAAATCATCTATCAACACTATTGAACCAAAACAGAGATGGACCTAGATAAGGGCCAAAAGAGGCCTTAGTCCTCCAAACATCGAAAAAAGTAATAAATTATTAAAATCTATCAAAATTGCATAATATTTATTAAGTCTATATTTCAAAGAGCACATTTTAACATGAAATTAGATATAATTAAATAGTTCAGTACACATCCTTGCAAACATAATGTCAAGCACTCAATTTTCACAAATTTTTTTTTTTTTTTATGTTGCATTTCCAACTTCCCAAGTGCATAGCATCTGTCCTTCCAAAACATCTTATTTAATTTCCCACTTTGCATATTTACTTTTAAGTTCGGCCATTATATATAGGTTTTCACATAACAATGTTTTCCATATAACAAATAAAAATGTATATTGTATAACTATAACCTATTTTATATTAGGGCAAATACATTGCGGTAACTAATTACTCTACTATATTTGATTAGTTAACACGTTGCACAATGTGCCGATTTAGTTTAAAATAAATTTATATTAATGCAAGTAATACATCTATTTAAAAGACTACCACAATAAACATTTTATTAACATGAATTTATCAATTTTTTTTTAATATAGTGATAATGCTATAATTTAATCATGTAAACATATATGCTATTATAGAATTATATACCATCTTTACAATTATGAGGATGCAATGTCACATATTAAGCCATATGACTACTATAGTCTCTATTATTATCATCATCTCAACACATAACTCAAAAAAGAAAAATAGTTAATTCTCAAAAGGTACAAGTTGAAGAGATATAACTAGTAAAAACACAAAGTTATAAACAAACAAAAAATATTATGAATAAAAAAAATAAAAAATACAAAAAAGTCTTCAATGTTTACCTTATTTTCTTTTTTAGTCCTTAATGTCTCAAAATTTTCATTTAATTCCACAATGTTTGCAAAAGTTCACAAAAAAAAAAAATCCTTTTAACTAACGGCATTAGATTTTAAATTGAAAAGATACAAAGAAATCCTCAACGTACATTTTTTTTCTATTTTAATATTTTATATTTCAAAATTTCCATTCAAGTCATCAATGTTTGAAAAAATTTACAAAATATTCTTTTTAATTGATGGTGTTAAATTATCATTTATACATTAACACATGGCAATATTTTATTGGTTCGTGTATTTCTTTCAAATATATAATATAATAAAATATTAAGAATTAGTTAAGGTACTAAAAGAATTATAAAAAAAAATGAGGAAATTTTTTTTAAAAATTGAAAATAATGAAAAATAATAAAAAATATGTAAAATCGAAAAAAAATACTGATTTATATATATTAATATTAGCTTTAAATTAATTAAATTTAAAAAATGACTAAAAAATGAATAAATATAGAAACAAAAAGGAAATTCGAATAGCTAAGGGCATGAGAAGGTTGACGACTTCTATTAATTTAGTTAAAATTAATTTTAATATATACATGTATACAAGTGTGTGTGTATAAATATATATATTAATAAATGTATTATCTTACTATTTTTTTTTTTTACTTTTGCAAATGTTTTCTCATTCTTCATTTTTTCAATTTTTTGATAAACTTTCATTATTTTCTTAATATTTTTCTATAATTTTTAATAAATTAATTACTTTTTAATATTTTATTTTATTATTTATTTAAAAGAAATATGTTAACTCATAGAATGTTGTTAAGTATCGATGTATAAATGATAATTTAATACTATCAGTTAAAAGGTTTAATTTAAATTTTTGTAAATGTTGATGACTCAAATGAAAATTTTAAAACGTTAAGGGTTAAAAAAAAAAGCAATAAATGTCGAAGATATTTTTTTACTTTTTTAATTTAAAATCTAATGCCATCAGTTAAAATGACTTATTTTGTAAATTTTTACAAATATTGAGTACTTGAATAAAAATTTTCAAATCTTGAGAAGTGGAATAGAAAACAAAGTAAACATTGAGAACATTATATAAAATAACCTAATGCAAAAAGAAGTATATAAATGGCCAAAAGGTGTTGACTATAGAAAGATACCTATAAAATAAATATATACAATATTAAAATATAGCAAAATTACTTAAAAGATTATCACAAAAAACATTATAACATTGGTATGAATACTACTATTTAATTATTTAATTAAATATTACATGCTCATTTATATGATTATCAATAGTCTCTTTCATATTTATATAAAATAGTACTCTATTAAGAAAGAGGCACAACGCTTCAAATAATGCAAATGAAATTTATAAGATAAAAATTGTGTTATATAATATTAAGTAATGCAAAGGTTGCAATTTATCTTACAAATGATATTAACTAGTAAAAAAGTCAATACCATTTTGTATAAAGAACATATATGTTAAATACATGATTAAAAAGAAAGTGATCTTAACTAGTAAAAAAGTCAAAAGTGATAAAAGAAAAAATTAAAATGGATAAGAGGTGTTACTAATAATGAGAAGTTAATACCAAAGCAATATAATTAAAGAAAAAAGAAATACTAAAAAATACCATGATAAAAGAAATACTTCCAAAATCATGTATTATAACCAAACTTTTAAAGATAAAAATAATAAAGATCAGAGTGACAATTACAAAGCAATAGATTACAATATATTAATAATAAAAACATTCAAGGTTACACAAAATGATAAAAAAATAAAGAATAAATAAAATAAAATAACTCAATCATAAAGTGAAAGAATTCACAAATTATGCACGTGAAAACATGTCTTGTTACCTGGTACCTCTAGCAAAATTTTCACAAATGAGAATATCAAAATAAAACTAAGATGCTTTGAATAAAAAAGAAAATAAAATACTAAGTGTAATTTAAGTCCTAAAATTCAACTTCCTTATCAATTTAATCCAAAACCATCAATACCATGGAATAGAAGAAGTTGAGCTCAATAAATTTATAATTATTAAGTAAATTATCTATATTTATCCGAGTAAATGTATAGTGACAAAATAAAAGTGGCTATAAAATGTCATAAAAAATGAAGAAGTGAAAGACCTTAGAAAAGAGAATAAATTTTGTTACCTATCAACTAAATAATAGAAACAAAAGAAGGCAAGAGTGGACACAAACATATTGTTTCATAAAAAAATAAAGAATAACTTGATTCGAAAAAAACCACCTTTCTACTATACCTAGATGCCAAAAAGCTATGATCATTATCGTTGAATGGGGTAAAGAAAAAAAAAAAAAGTGAGAAAGAGAGGGAAAGATAGCAATGCAATTTCATAAACGAGAGGGAGGGATGAAAGTGAAAGAGAAGGAAAATAAAAGCAAGAACCTTTCTTCGACCCAAAGGGCAAAACGTGGTCATCATTATTAGTATCACCATTAAGCAAAGAAAAAGCGCATGCACGAGAGAGAGAGAGAGAGAGAGGGAGATAATGATACAAACTGAAAGGGAGAGATGGGGAAGTGAAATAGAAAGAAAATAAAAGCATAATATACAACGCTTTGTTCTAATAAGTGATTAGTGAGTCTCTAATCAGTCATATCTGCTATAATCTACTGAAAATGTATTATTACAGAAAAAGTTCTAAAATTATACATTGTAATTAAATGCAAATAATTATATTTCAACTAGTTCTTTTAACTATATACTAAAAAGTATAGTATGCTCTGAAATTATAATAGACAAGCCAATATTCAAATTAAACTTGGAATGCACTTGTGGCTCATTGCTTCATGTCTTCTATTTGCTTGTATACCATTTCCTCAAATATGAATCCGACAAGGTTTTATTTATTTTTCCTATGTGTCGTTTTTACTTTATTTATAGTGAAAGGGTCAAGCATAAGTTTGCTGGATACGTACCGGCGGGAAGATCCATTCCCATGTGCTACGTTTCCTCCTTGTGGTGTTCGATGGTATTTGGTTTAACGGCAGCTCGGATAACATAAGCCCTACTCAATACGCCAGCTGCGGAAGTGCAAAAATAAAAGTTTACCATGGGACAACGTAAAAACCTTTACATAGATTATTTATTTTTTGGATTTTTTTGGGTAACACAGGCAATTCTGTATTATCAAAATAACTTACTATAAAAGATTAGTAAGTTACTTTCTTCTCTCTCTTTTTTTTTTCTATTTAATTACTTTTTCCATTTAATTTTTAAGTTTTTCCATTTTTATGTTTTCTCATTTTCCTATTTATTTAATGTTCCTTTTTATATAATATTCCTTTTCTCATTTATTTAACATTCTCTTCAATTGTTTAATATTATTTAATAATTGGTTTGCTTATTTTTTATTTATAAATAATAATAACATGTTGCGCAAGTAATATGTTAATTTATTTTAATAGAATGAACGGTGTAGATTAAAATGACTTTAATCAATAATTTATATTATCCAACATTACCATAAAAATGCCATTTTTACTTGAATTACAATTGATAGATACCATGTCTAATCAAATTTATAGTTGATAGATAAATTTATTACCTCCATTAGGCTCCTTACCCTCAACCAATAACAATTCCATTGAAATATTTCCTAAGATGATGAGAGAGTCAATTTGCAAAACCATTGGATATGGTATATTTAACTAGTTCACATTGCGAATTGTGAAAGCAAATGTTTGAGATTGAGCAAATTTAACTAGTGTTGTGAGGATTGTCAAAAAACATGTGATAGCGCATATGCCAGTAGAATTGGCTTCTCTATAACAGCTTTGGATCTTGACTTGCTCAAATCCCCTAGAGCTTCTTTATGAATCACGCAATCTTTCTATCGTCGTCCTTTACTACTCTCCATGTGGTTGCTAGTTTACTTTCAATTAGATAGAAGCCAACCGTGTTCAATTTGATCCAACCTCGTCAAGGGTTTTACTATCTAACTGGTTGGATAGACTCCACTTTGCGAGCAACCTGTACTCCCAACATTTTTGCATTTATGTTTTGTATCTCGTTTAGTTTATGATAACAAGTTCCATAGATAATTGAATTTCTTTGATTCAAAATGCTCCAGATAGCAATTGGAAACAGGTATATCTTTTTTTATTATTTCCATTTTATAATTTAATCTCACACTTTCCCCTAAATTGCTCTTGCATTGATAATTCAAATATTGCCCTTTTATAAGGAGGTATATGGAGTTGAGCGAATATTCTTCACTTGTGGGCATTCCCATGAAACCCCAAAATTTCCCCATCTGTCCAAGATCATTGATTATCCCCATTTTCAATAGTCTTTATGGAAAGACAATCATGTAAGTATTTTAGCTTTTGATCCGCCTATTCCCTTGCATAACCAGATTCAATTCTTCTACTGCTTCTTTTGAGTCAATTTCCAATGATTTCTCTAAACTAAAATTTCCATTATGTTTAGCCCCATATAAGTACTTATCTTTTCATCTACATTCACTTCCCTATACTTGGCTAAGTATAATCCTCTTGGGTACACTTATTAGAGGTTCTTGTATGCAACTTCATTAGGTTCCAAGCACTATCCAATTTTTAAACCAAAATGGTGCCTCATTGTTATTTCCTAGCCTCACCTTTTGGTTTTCCCTAGCCCATCCTTCGCCTTCTCAATTTGTCTCAATAGTTGTGATGAATTCCTAGGTGGATTAGTTTGAACCGCATTATGAAGCCTCCTTTCATATTGGACATTTCGTAATTATCGCCAGGCTATTTTTTTCTTGTAAAGTTCCTTACCAATTTCATTATGAAAGCTTCACATTTGACTATGTAGGCTTTGCTATTCCCAACCTTACTCTTCCTTTGCTCTTTTAAGTTTCCTATATGCTACCAAATTACTCTTCCTTTGCCCTTATAACTCCTTTACCTCCTCCACGTGAAGTATATGAGTAACAAAATCCCTTTTATGCTCATTGATAAAATTGGAAAAAAATAGAATCTTGATTTTAAATAAGTTTTTCCTACCCAGGTTCTCTCTCAAATTGTCTGAAAGTTTCAATGACTAATTGTAAATTGACAATTATGGCTTCGGCCATCATTACGGTTCAATATCAAGACATACCAATGTAGAATGGTAGAGATAGGGCCTCTGAGTTTTGTTGATTTCCATTTCTTGGTTTCAAATTTCAGTTTTGAGATTAAAATTTGAAAAAGAAAAGAAAGAAGGAAATAAAAAAGGAGGAATCCAGAGTTCATATAGGTCTCATAATACCGATCACAGGCATTAACATATGAGGTTTTTGGTTGTCATTCATACTTCATTAGCTAACATTTAAAAAATGTTGTTGACTAAACTTTCACCTGTATTATAAGCATGAGTTCGCAATGAGAAATGAATTTCAAATTTCCATGCCACCATTGATCGCCTTTGCCTTCGGTAGATGTCTCCGTCCCATGCACCACGGAAGCTGGCTACTTACCGTCAGAAACAAATCTTTGGCTGAATTTTTCTAGTTATTTCACGATATATATATGCATGTATGCAGGCATATCCTAAATAGAAAGCTAGCATTAGTCAATAAGGACCGTATTGCTTTTCCTCTATTATTATATTAACACCAATGATAACAATTAGGGTAAAAATGGATTGAATCTACTCGAGTTCAAGCTGAAACGAGTTTATTCAACTTAAATGGGAGTCAAGCCCACTGCTAGAAGAAAACCAACAAGGGGAAAAGAAGGGGGGAAATAAACGCCTCATGTCAATGTCCCATATGTTTAAATATTATTCGTCTCATATTATGCTGTCCTATCCGGAAATGCAGCTTCTTATAGTAATCATTTAAAAATCAGAAATTGGTCTTTTCCGGGATCTAGAGGGTAAAAAGATTTCACCATCAAATTAGCATCTTTGTTTCCCCATGCAATTTGTGCAGTGATATTCTCTTAAACAATTGTCCGCTTGTACAATTGAAGGGGAAAATAGACCTAGGTAGTTTCCCATAACTCCACAATCTCCCCAACTATAAGCATTTCCTGTACAACCAAACCCTGCAATGCGAGATTTTTTAAGACAAACAATGACCTCGATATTTTGTCTCCAACGGAGCTTCTTCTTGGACTTGTGCAAAGATAGGTATGCCACAGATGGATAGAAAATTTACCAATCATGACTTTTTCCCATAAGTAGTTCATTAGGCAATCAAGACTGAGGTGAACTTAAGACAAGACCTTTTAGTGCTGGCATTAGACTCTCCAGAAGCTCCCTTTTACTCGTAATTCTATCAGAGGAACAATCATCTTCCTGGTGAAAACACACAATGAACAACATAAAACAAATCCAATTAATTTCAGATTGAAAAATGGAAAGCACATGTGTATGTTTGAAGTATGGAAGACAAACTCACATTGCCAGTAGCAGAAGAAATAAGGGCAAGAAGGGATACAGCTGCAGCTTGGTAATCTGTCAAGATCTTGTGAGCAGAATCATCCAATTTATCCTGAAAAAATTAAGCATGAAGACTCTATTGGTCAAGTACACTTTTAAGGAACCTGCAGATCTAGTTACTTTACACCCAACTACAGTATTCATGCTTGTACATATTTATATATATATATAGAGAGAGAGAGAGAGATCTGTGTGTGTGAGAGAGAGAGAGAGAGAAAATGTCCAAGCTATTACACTACTGACGTGAAATCAACTTAAGATGCATCGATTAAAATTAGTGTCCAGATATCGACTGCCATAGGGCACTTCTTAAATTTAATATAAAGAAATTTGCGACTCGTGAACATTTAGACCATTTGCATCCCTAAAAAATCATATGTGCTCCTCACTGTTACATCAATATATTAAAGAACTCTATTTTCAAAAAATTCACCACTTTATTCCTACGTTCCTTCACAAAAGTTTCTTACATTTTCCTTTTAATTTTTTATAGGCCCCAATAAAAATACACAACCAATCAAAATTTAACCAAAAAAGAAAATAAAAAGAAAGAAGAAGATAAGCAACGTTCCTAGACAAAGGAATGTGCCATGGGAAAGACACACCATGCAATGATTAAGGCACGGCATTGAGTTTCCTATGCCTTGGTCAATGTACGAGGGAACTTCCGTTGCACATTCTCTTAGTCACACAATTTATGACATTGACAGGTGCATAATAATGAACATTTCCTTTTTCTAGAACTGCCAACAAGTGCCACATGGAGATTCCTAGAAAGGTAATGATGAAAACCAATCCCACTAGGAACCATCTGTTTACTTAATGAAGACTATCTTCTTTCAACATTAACTCATTTGTATGTCAACGTATGCACGGATGGTATCAAACCACATTCTACGGTTCAGTTTCGGTTCAAACAGCATTTATTCTCTTTTGATTTTTTTTTTTTTTAATTCAATCATCTCAATTATGAATTTATCATATTTTATCTTTATTTGCATCAAAATTGACCTTCATACCTTTATTCTAAAGAAATGTAAGCACTTTTCACCCATTTAGTAAACAATGTATATGAAGAAAGACTTCTAAAGATAAAAATAATTTAAATTCAATAGTAATAAAGTAAAATAAGTTAATAAAATGGATAATATGACATGTTGATATCAAGCTAGCTATGCTAGATAGATAACATACAAATGGAGTGAAGAGTTTATGATTCAAAATCAATGGCTTAATAATGTCTACATTTTAGCACTTATTTAAATTGGGAACTATAATGGAAAAACCATTGGAGCTCAAAAAAGTCTAAAGAGAGAAAATCCTCTCTCCTCTCTCTAGTTTGAGTTTCTTTTCTCTTGCTTGTTTTCCTTCTAGGGTTTTGGGTGCTTTACCTCTTCTTTATTCTCGCTAGTGGTCATTCTCCATCACCGTTATCTCTCGTCAACCACCCTCAAGTCAATGGCCAATCATTAGCTCCATTGCTAGCCGATCTTCTCACCTATGCTTGGAAAAGCGGTTTTTCTATTGTCTTTTGACATCCTCTTCGCTCTTCAATCGCTCTTCAACACTAGTATGTAGGTTTCCCTCTTCTCCATGGCATTTTATTGCTTCTATTTGTGCTAGCATCCTACTGTCTAAAGCTTCCTCCCCCAACTCAAAGTCATCTCCTGCTAAACTACCTTCTTCTTTGACAAGGGCTTACCATATTCTAACTAAACAGTATTGTCTTTAGCTTTTAGCTACCCCAATTGTCATGATCAGAGAGTTCAGAATGACTTATAGGGGCTTAACTTAGGCATAATGTAAAAAGAGTAGCTTCAACAGGTGATTTGTCCTAGGGTAAATGTTTTGTAAAGATGAATTTGGCCCTTAGTAAACAAACTGATCAAAAGCTAATGTTCCTCCCTTGATAATGACTATCACAAGCTGAAACCAGTTAATTAGTTGAACCTCCTAAGTACATGTGAGAGCTAGTGATAGAGTTAAAAAACAATCTTGATGAGAAGGATGGGCTAGAAACAATCCCAAGTAAATAGGAAGAGAAGAATGACTTACCATCTAAGATATGAATAAAAATAAGAAGAGAAAGGGTGGTTGTACACTGCACAAGTGCTTTAGAGGAGTAATCCTTCTATTCCATGATAAGTGGTATCAGAGTTAAACATTTTAGCTTTCATCAAGTTACCTAAACACTGCATGGTATGCCTAAGAGTGGTAATTCTTATTGATAAGAAGTCTCAAGTAGGTTCAATTAAAAGGAGCAATCACTCAAGGACATATCATTATAAGAGATGTGATTATATCATGAGCCCTAACTCATATGGGTTAAACTCAGAAGAGTCGCCACCGAAGAGAGAACATTGTTGTAGGAGGCACTTGTGTCATGAGTTAGATCATAACAAGATCTATCCAATTCTTTATTGATATGTTTCATGGGTAAGCCACACTATAGGACAACTTAATAAGAGGCAATCTTAAAGGATAATAAGGAGGTAAGGCTAAAAGGGGCTTATGAAGCCCGAAGTCTAAACAAAGATGATCTTATGTAGAGTCTGACAACTAGTTGATGAGGGTGAACATTATTTGTATATAGGTAGTGTTAACAGTTCAGCCTCATGAAGAAAGCATTATGAATTCAAGTAGGAGAGTATTACAATCCAAGAGTAAAGCAAATCATGAGGACTCAACTCAAGCATAATGACGAGTCAATGGTATCAACACGTGGTTTGTTCTGGGGTAGGCATTCTCTAAAGGTGGGATTGTACCCTCATAAGCAAATTAGTTGACAACTAATGCCAATCTCCTCATGATAGCCACAGCAAGTCGAAACCATATGAATGATTAAGCCTTCCAAATACGTATAAAGCTCAGCGATAGAGTTAGAGGATACTCCCAACAAAAAGGATGGTCTCAGAAAATTTTTGAGTAAACAAGAAAAGAAAGTTAGCTTACTATTCAGAATACAAGTAAAAATGAGAAATCAAAGGATAGTCAAGCACCACATAGGCACACTAAGAGGGTAGGTCCACCCGTAACACCAATCACTCCCTCTTCTCCTTTTTGAGTTGCTAGTAATGTTTCTCTTGCTCTAAAGATTGGTCCAACTACCTCTAAAGTGATGGCAATTGTTCCTTCACCAATCAAAGTCAGCATATTGTTTAAGTCTTAAAGATGTTTTGACTGATCCTTGTGTTTCCCATCCTCTTGCTGACCTTCCTTCCTCCTTTCATTGGAAAAGATCCCTTCTAACCTTTTGCTACCCCTCCCTCTTTAGTGGGCCCCAAACTCTTAGTCATCCCCTCTCCTTCTAACATATACCTTATTTTTCCTCCTCTACCATCCCATTCTCCACCTCAACCAACCCCTAACCCCAAAAACCCAAAAACCATAGCCTTGTCCTTCTCCAACACCCATCCCATCTAAAGAAGTTAGCGAGTACAAGTCCTTGGCAGCCTCTACAAGTTTGAGTCCAAAGCTGAAACTTGATTGTTCCCATAATTTCTATCCCCTAGTCTTGGATAAGGAAGAGCTTATTGTGGCACCACCAAAAGTAGCAACTAAGTTTGGAGCTTATATATGGAAAAATACTATAGTTGGCGGTTCTTTGGAAAGAAACTTCCTTTCCTAATATTTAAAAAGATTGCCCATGCAATGTGGGATCATTTCAATTTGCTTAATGTATTGAGTAATGGAAGAGGTACCTTCCTTTTCAAGTTTAGGAACAATAGGCAAGTAATGAAGGTTCTTGAAACCTTTGTTACTTTGCAAGTTAATTCCTTATTCTTAGGCATTGCAGAATAAGAACATCATTTGCAAATGGAGCGCCTAGCTTCATGCCTATATAGGTTAAGCTTTGGAAAGTCAACATTGGTTACATTTGTAAACCATTTATCATAGTTATTAAAATCGTGAGTCTATTCATACATTTCTATGAATTTTCAATTCTAAAAGTCTTTTTAAATTTTTTTTTTTTTAATAGACTTGTAGTAGAATCGTGATTTTATGTGTCTAATTTTATGAGTTATATGATTATATCGATTCTATATAATTCTATATGATCTTATACGATTCTATTTGATTTAGATATAATACGCTATCAAAACTAGTAAAGAGCTAAGCTTTTGCTATTTAGAGTAAGTAAATCAAAATTGTAAATAAAATGACATTCTATATGATCTTATATGATTCTACTTGATTTCGATATAATAAGTTATCAAAACTAGTAAAGAGCTAAGCTTTTGCGATTTAAAGTAAGCAAATCAAAATTGTAAATGAAATGATACCATATTTGCTTCTTGAACTTAAATTGATTATACCACTAACTTTACTGTTTAAGATCTCTCACTAATGATAAATAAATAATTAAGGAAGAAAATATATTTAATTTATCAAATAATGATTTGTTGAGTATCTTTTTAGGTAAAAAAGATAAGAAAAAATATTAATGTAATATTATACAGTAAGTAAGACTAAAAATAATTAAGAGATTTATGATATTAGTATTATTAAAGACGAAATACAAACCAATACTTTAAGGAATTTAAATTATGAAGATATGGATATTATTTGCAATGGTACCAATAACGGTTAGTAAAAACAATGATTATAATGATCATGTTATAAAGGCTTGTAGTAATTTTGTTGATGATAAGATGGATGATGAGTAATGTTTTATTTTAGTTTAGTATTTTATTATAATAATTTATGTTATAATGTAATTTATATCAATACTTTTTAGTTTATACATTAGCATAACTTAATTATTTATATTTGGCCAAAATTTATGTTGAATTTCTTTATTTATATCATATATGTCAATTTTTTATAACCTCATAAGCGTATTTATAGTTTTTAAAAGCTAATTTACGCAAGATGTAAAAACTTACATTTGTACTTTCCAATTTTACCATTACAATTCTACAAAACCTCTAGCTATTCTAAGTAGAATTACCAAGTTTAACAATCACGCCATTGATTATTGATTCCATAACAACTCGCTAGGAAAGACTTGAGTTTTTCCTAGTTTTGGGTTGAGATGCAAGCTGAAATAGAATTTATAAACTCAGTTTTGGTTTGATGCATTAATGGTAAAAGGTTCTTGTTGAAATTAAATACCAGTGGAAGTCCCCCAGTTGCTCCTACTGCCAGACTTTTGATCATGATGTGATGGCTCATACGTTAAAGGAAGATGGGCCTTCACATGTTAACCCTCATCCCTCAAAAGTGCTAATGAATACAGTGAATTGGACAACTCTATAGCTAACAAGATTGCTTAGGTCTCTCCTTCAATTGAAAATCTCAACTTGGTGATGGAGACCCTAAGAGAAGCGAGAGCCACTGAGAATGCCACTCTAGCTTGAAGGTGAAGCAACTATTATGGCAGGTGATGGTGTCCAGCTTGAAGGTAAAGCAACTATTATGGTAAGGGATGGTGTCCAGTTTGAAGATGAAGCTCTGAGTCTTGATAAATCTCTAGTGTCGAACTCCTCTCTCAACACGACATCGGCCAACTTCTTTGATGGCATTGTCATTCCTCCTCCCTCTGGTTTGGCATATCTAAAAATGTCTTCTTGAGCAGCTCATTTGAGGAGGAAGAAGAAGAAGAAAGAAGAATGGTAGACAATGTGTTAAAACCTAGAGGTCCAGCAAGTTGTATAATCTAGTCGCTTCTTTGATTTGCTCTAGGGCCTTATTGCTTTTGTATTTGTTTCACCCTTATGGGTGTTTTTCTTTTTAGGGTTGTCTATATTGCTTTCTTTGTATCATCCTTGCAGGTTGTGACTTTGTTTTTTTGGTTAGAGAGAGAAGTGTGTGCGGGGAGGATGGTTTGAGGTGGGTATGGTATGTTTTGGAGGCAGGGTGGGTGGGTTTGTTGTTACTTTTTGTTAATGAAAAAACATAAAAAAATTTAAACCTAGCCAAAAAAAATTTGGGAACTATAAAGAAAACATAAGTATATACCTGCAGTGAATCTCAAACATGATTAAAAAGCAGAGCTAGAAGTCAAAAATGCAGGAATAGTATGAAAAAGACACAGTAAGATACAATATAAAATAAGATCATGGATATTTGTGTCATGGAGAGAGAAGCAATTTTCATGATATACCTTTAATCTGGTCACAGCAATAGAAATGGCCCTCCCAGGAGCTTGAAGAGCTCTACTATGGACCTAGTGGATACAGGATAAACGAGATCACAATAAAACTATTAATATGACTTGCACAAATTAAACGACATGCGGTTTACAGTGACCAAAAGCAAACCTGAACGTAAAGTAAAGAGACAGCTTTTGGCAGAAGAGAAACTGGGTCAGTTTCAGCAGACACTTGAGTTGTCAGATCCTGCAAGGACATGGTATGTTGATAAACGCACTCAAGCTTTCACCAAACTCATGCTCTGTTTTCCCAATACAGGATATTTGCAATCTTTTAGAAGACAGAGTGTGCAAAAGATAGGCCAAGAAAGCTTAAACTTTATTACTGATATTGCTGGTACTAATATACATGCGGACAGTAAAAAGATAAATACAAGTCCTTTCAGGTAATTTAAATTTACCCATTAAACAGATAAGAGAAATAAACAGGACCCCAAGAGTTATCCTTAAACACTAACCAGATAAGACTATTGAGAAACAAAAAATTAATGTATAATAACTATTATACTTTCGTATATCCCCCTCAAGCTGAGGAATTGATCTCTACCATTCCTAAGTATAGACAATAAATCCATAAAATGTTGCTTCGCCAAGGACTTGGTCGTCACATCTGCCTCTTGACTCTAAGTTGGGATATACTCCCATGGAATTCCACCACTTTCAATTTTGGATTTTATGAGATTTTAGTCGATCTAAACATGCTTCATCCTTTCATGTTAAATAGGATTCTTTATAACATTAATTGACAATTTGCTATCACAATGCAGTAGAATTCCAATTTATCTTCAAATTTGTACATAACCTCTACAACCAGATAATTTCACATATTCCCTGTACAATGGCTTGGTATTCAACTTCCACACTACTTTTAGCACCAACCAATTGTTTTTATTTCTTCAAGTTACTAAGTTACCCCATACCATAGTACAAAACCCAGTTGTAGACTTAGAATCAAGCCGATCACTACCCTAGTCCAACTCTAGATATATAACCAAATCTCGACAATCAATTTTTTGAATGAACACTGATTTCCTTAGTATTTCCATAAGATATCTAAGTATATGATGAATAGCTTTTTCGTAATACTCATGGTAAATGCCAAGTCTAGTCTTAATAAGGAGAAAGATAAGAACCATCCAACAAACCTCTGACATATTTCCTTGTCAACTAAAGCATCATTTTCTTGTGACTAGTTCTTCTAATTGTGTGGTAATAAAGTGTCATTTGGTTTATGATCAAGCTTCCCTATTTCTTTAAGCAAGTCTAGGATGTATTTCCTCCAACTAATAAAAATTCCCTTCTTTGTTCGAGCAACTTCAATAAGCACAAAGTACCTTAAGTCCACCAACTCTTTGGTTCTAAACCTTTCTCTAATCCTCTTCTTCAAGTTAGTAATTTCAATAACATCATCACCTATGAAAAAAATGTCATTTACATATACAATTAAGATAGATTTCTTTCCATCAGTACCAATTTAACAAAAATAGTATCTTCAACCTAACACTAGAGATATCCAAATCCCAATAATGTTTTACAGAACTTTCTGAACTAAGGTTAAGATGATTGTTTCAAACCGTATACCAGTTTACCCACCTTTCTTCTAGTCACTTTAGATTCAAAACCAGTTCTTCTTCTAATCCTCCATAAAATAATGTATTTTTAACATTCAATTAATGAAGATGCCAATCAAGATTGGCAACTAAGTATAGTACAACTCTAATGGAGTTCAACTTTGCCACCAGTGCAAAGGTTTCCTCGTAATCTAAATCACAAGTTTAAGTATAGCTTTATACAACTAGGCGAGCTTTATATCTTTCTATACCCCCATTAGATCTATGTTTAATACTAAATTCCCATTTGCTCCTTATGGCTCTCTTTCCATTTGGCAAATCACACACATCCCATGCATTATTTTTATACAAAGTGTGTAATTCTTCCATGACAGCATCGTTCCATTTCTTGTGTGACATGGCTTCACTAATATTCTCATGTAATTTGTCCTCATCAATGCATGTCAAATAAGCCTTAAATTTAGGTGACACATTAGCATAGCATAAATGATTAGAGATCGAATGCCTAACACAACTTCTTTTCCTTTTCTTAGGGCTATTGGAATGTCCAACTCTTGAATTACATTCCAAGAGTCAACCATATTCTAATCACTCAGAGATGAAGCATTGTCATGCATTCCTTACATCAAACCACCATCATGTTGCAATAAATCACTATTAGCTTGCATAAGACCATTGTCAACTTCTATAGTTGACTTAGACCTCTATTTTAAGTTAGACCATTGCATGTTATGAGGGTGCTTAGGCCTCCTGAAGTAGAAACAAAGTTTAGGTTGGTTACTAACGTCTTTCTGATGCTCATTGACACAAGTTTTATGTATGGTTCCATGGTTATAATCATCACCAAAATTGATTCCACTAAGACTAGGAGCTTGATTTGGAACAAAGGGCAAACACATGTTTTTTTGCAAGATCCTCACTTTGTTGCTCACTCAAACAATCATACTAAGGATTTTGTTCAAAAAATATCACATCAATAGTGACCAGAATTCTTTTTGATGGTGAATGATAACATTTATAACCCTTTTGAAAAGGAGAGTACCCAATAAGAATACATTTAAGGGCCTTCACATCTAGTTTTTATCTATTAAGAGAATTATAAGAAACATATACAATGCATCCGAAAAACTTTAGTGATAAAATGTTAAAACACATGTATTAAGGAAATACTTGCAGAAATCACAGAGAAGGTTTTGATAATCAAGGGTTTTTGAGGGTAATATCTTGATAAGGTAGGTTAAGGTCAAAAAGGCTTCCCTTAATAATGATGTGGAACTGAATTTGCTATCATTAAAGAACAAGCTATCTCAAGTAGACATCAATTTTTTCCCTAAGATACTCCATTTTGTTGCAAAGTATATGCACAAGAGTTTTGGTAAATGATTCCATGTTCACTTAGGTGACTCTCAAACTCTTTGAAAAAGAATTCCCTACTATTATCAGAATGACGTATTTGTATTTGGGCTTAAAAAACATTGGAAACTAGTTAATGAAAACTTTGGAATATAGCATATGCTTTTGATTTTTTCTTTTAATAAATAGACCCAACAAACTCTAGAATGATCATTGATAAAGGTTATAAACCACTTATATTCAAATAAGATAATGACCCTTGAGGATCCTCAAATGTCACTATGAACAAGATAGAATGGTTTAGAAGGCTTATATGAATGGGCCAGATAAAATTTCTTAACAAATTTGACAAGAACACAATCCTCATATTTGAAACTATTAACATCTTTATTCAAGAATAACTTTAGATACAGATAAGACATATAGACAAAAGTTTAGATGACCAAGGCATCGATGCCATAACATAATTTCAAACTCATTTCTTGTGAAAACTAAAAACCTAGACTCGAATTGACCCTCTAGACAATATAGCCCGTTCACTTTCTCAACATTGCCAACCATCTTCCCTGAAGATTGGTCCTTAAAAAACAATAGAGAGGAGTAAAAATCACTTTAAACGCCATATCTTTAGTTAGTTTGCTGACTAAAAATAAGTTGTATTGCAAATCAGGAACAAAAAGAGTCTTAGAAAAATACAAGCTTCCAATTTTAACTACTCTTTTTCCTTTAGAAAAAAACACTCTCCATTTGCTACCTGAACTTTGTGCACATACGGATAGAATTCCATGTCGTTGCACCAGTGTCAATTATCCATCCATCACTTATATCTTAACAGTGGACAAGTGTATACCTTTCTGCATGGTTACAACAAATGAACCCGCTGCATCAACTTTCCCTTTTTCATCACTGACCTGAGTGTTTTCAAGACTTTGCTTGATCATAGCAATCTGATTAGTGGTCAGATTCAAACCTGTCTCAGATTCCCTATCATTAGTCATTTTAGACACTTGCGTGAGCTTTAGAAAGACCTTCTGCTTTCTCTGTTTCATAGATCTTCCACTGAGTTTCCAGCATGTTTCATGTGTGTGATAATGCTTCTTACAAAAATCACACCATGGTTTATCATGCAAGGTTTCCCTTTTTACTAGATAATGCAGACTTCAAGGATGTCTGGTCTGATGACGGTACTGTTCCCATCACTTGTCTCTGACTCTTCTCTCTCCTGACCTCTGAGAATGTTTCTTTAAACGTTGGGATTGGTTTTTGGCCCAATAATCAGCCTCTTACCTGATCCAACTCAGAGTTCAAACCTTCAAGAAAGTCATATACTCAATCTTTCTCCTATGTCTTAGCAAACTTCACTCTATCTTCAAAACAAGTCCATTCAATGTTATAGAATAAATCTATTTCTTGCTATAACTCCATTAATGAGTTGCAGTACTCAGTTAAAATTGAGTCACCTTGACAAGTGAGTCATATCTTTGATCAAGCTCAAAACATTAGGAAGCACTCTCCATGTCAAAGTACATTTCACGAACCATATCCCAAACTTCTTTAGCAGTGCTGCAAAACAAATATAATCGGCCAATTTTGGGCTCCCTTGAGTTAATCAACCATGCCATTACTATGGCATTCTCCACCTCCCATGAACCATACTCATGAGAGCCAAATGCTAGAGCTTTGCATGTTCCTGTTGGAAACCCTAATTTTCCTCCCCTACATATCACAAGTTTCACTGATTGTTGCCACTTATGAAAATTCTCTCCATTGGCTTTGAGTGGGGTAATTTAGAGGGAGTGGTCACCCATGACCGTACTTCTCTTAGCAGGGTTTGTATCAGATAGAGTTATGCTATCGATTGTCATTGTACCAAACTTAAGTTTGGAGTCAAGTATTTTTGTTTGACCCGATGTATAGTCACCCATGAGTGATGGAGTGATCTATTTGGATGTAAATGGCTCTAATGCCACATGCAAAAGATTGGCCAAGAAAGCTTAAACTTTATTACTAATACTGCTAGTATAAAAATACATGCAGCCATAAAAAAAGATAAATACAAATCTTCTCAGGTAAGATAATTTAAATTTACCTGCTAAACAGATAAGAGAAATAAACAGAATCCCGAGACTTGAACACTACTTGGATAAGTCTACAGAGAAACAAAAAATAAATACACAAAAAATATAATACATAGTATACTTTCCTACACAAAGTATATCAAAAAATGCACTCAGCGACTTCACCTGAATTAAGGGGGAAAATTGAAGATTAACAAGATAAGAAGGAAAAGAAGCAAAGCCAAATTTACAGAACAATGCATTTCATGGGGAAAAAACAATTTCATTACACAAGTAATGAGTCTAAATTGATGAAACAAATATATGCAAAGTCCTAAGCCTTCAAGTCACTTTAGTATTAACTGTATAAGGACAACCTGGTCCAGGCTCACACATGATCCAGGAGAATCCAATGCAGCATCAACATTCAAAACTTTGAATAAAAATTTTTCAGCTTTGAGTATGCAACTTCACTTACTAAGCTGAAAGTCACTAGACATAACATATTTCTTAATAATATAAAGGTGTACCTTGCGATAAGAATGCAACAATGCTCTCTCCAATTTCTTGTCAAGCTTTTTCAAGAATAGCCCACTGTAAAAGGATTTCCAAGACGTAAATAATCAGGTGCAATGGCAGCATAAATTGATCCAACATGAGGCAATGTAGAAGCATTTGAAAAGAGCATATAACCACCTCTCCTCTGCCAACTCTCTCAGTGCTTTCATGAATGTTTCCACCTGCTGTATATCAAATGATCTTTAAGTCAGTGAAATGGAAGAGCAGAAAACAAGTTGAAAATACCAAGCAAGGAATGTTAACAAAAAAAATGATTTACATGCAGTCCTTACATGATAGTCAAATGTGATTATTCCAAGTGATGCTCAGATGCTCTTGCTTAGAGTTGCACTCAGATCAAGCCGAAAAGAAAAGTTTGATTTCACTATTCCATTTATTTTCTCACCAAATAAATAACAATATATTGATCAAAAAAAATTTTTCGTTTTTGTTAAAGTAAGTTCTTTTTTTATTTATTTATTTAATAGATGAAAGAAGGTACAAAGAGAAAGAACTAGGGAGTAAACAAGATACCTACAAAATCAACCCAAGCATCGAGAAAAAAACAAAAGGATGCTTAGGTCAATGAAGTGGCCCTAAAGCTCAAAAGCTTACTAGATGCCTATATACAAAATTACAAAACACAAAGATGAACAGATCTCAAAATGATTTCTATAGAAAGCTGTCTTTGCTAATTGCCAATCATGTCTTTCCTTAGTAGCATCCAACAGCTATTGATCAAAATGTTGATATCCATTCGAATTAAATTGCCTAATTAGGAGAAAAAATTATGTATACAAGTTGAGAATGCACAAATACAACACAAATTGCGGTACACAAGGATAGCACATCTCACAAAGCCTACTTGCACACATGATATCACACTTGGATATCTCATTCATAGGGCAACAGAGTGGTGACATCATAAAGTTTTTAAGAAACTTAATCATGAATAGTAGAAAATGTGTACAGTGATAGATTAGGTCTAGGAACACTGCACAGAATTTAGCCACTAAATTCCAATAAGTTTCATATATTCAACAAGAAACAAGACACTGAAGATTTTCATCTATCTAGTCAAAGATATAAATCTCCCTTTAGCAGAAACCCAAAATTCTTTCCTTCAAATAAAAGTATCGGTAAAACTCTAGTACTCAACATCCAAAGTACAGACCTTTCCTTCCAGGGCTTCAGCAACATCAACAGCCCTTTTTGAAAGAGATCCAGGGAAACTCTTTGCCTGGATTAGTTGAATAACAGTAGATTCAAAACTCATAAAGTTATCGAGCATAACTAGGCAAAAAGTAAGGGTGAAGAAAAAGACACTTCATACAAGTCCAATTCTTTCTCCTGGACTAAATGTGATGGGTTCAGTATACTGAGAGTCATTCACTTGAACTCCATTCTTCAATTTATTGTACGTGTCCTGCAGAGAGACGGTTTTAGGTTAGATCCCTCTTTGGTGACATTAACGAAAAAGAAGATGGTTAGAAATACTTCCTATCTACCCAGAAAGAAAAATCCTACCAAATTAGCAAGGACTGTATCTGCAATGGATACACCAGTTGTTCTTAATAAATGCCTGTGCAGGATGACCTGATAATAGATACAAATGAAACGTTCTCTTAATATGCTTAAGTGCAATATTTTCCTATATTAATTGGTTGTTCAAGACACATACTGAAGTTGCTTGATCATCTTCAAAGAGATCCAAGGCTTTTTCATACAGCTGCATGTTCAAGAAAGCCTGAAAGCAGAATATGAAAGACAAGAAAAAGAAGATTAGAATTGAATGACCAGTTAGATAAATATCCAATTAACTACCAGTAAACTAGTTCACAGAAGAGCCAATACACCGCCTCCAAAGGAAAAGAGGTAAATAGATCTGCTGACCTCATCAACTTTCTTTTGTAAATCATCGAGCAAGCATCTAGTCTTCTCTGCATTTTCCATCAACAGTGCCTTCCTTTTCTCCTTCCAGGAGCTTATTAGCATAGGTCTTAATCGACGGGCTAAAGATGTTAATACAGTTCGCACATCATCCGTACCTGCAGAAAAGAAAAACAAAAGGGTGCATTCACAGTATTAGACACAAACAAAAAATATGCTTCTTCACAAAGAAGAACAGCTATAAAAGAATTATCAAGCCAATGACCTTGCTCTTCAAATTCAGGTACACATGCTGTAATCTTTTGTATAATCCATTCTTCTGAAGGAACACCAGAATTATCCTCTTGTGGTTTGTTTTCTTTCTTAGCACTTGCTCTAGATTCTGATGTATTCATTGAGGATGCATCCTTGCTTTTCCTTTGGTTTTTCTTAGACTTTGTAGGCACATAATCCTGGTTATCAGGACTGCTTTCAATGGCAGCAACTTTTGTGTTCCCCATAGATTTTCCCCTCTTTTTCTTTCCTCCTTTCTCAACAAAATTTTTATTACCACTTTCAACAACAATGTCGCTCGAGTCCAATGACATGCCTAAATCATGCCCAACTTTAGCATCTTTACTTGAGTTTAGATCATCAGATGCTGTGAAACTAGGTGATCTTGATATGCTATATGAATCCATCTCTTTCTCCACATGATCATAAATGTCCTATTAACCACTCAAAAATTTTGATTATGATTGCCATGTTAGCATCGATCATGAATGTTACATATACTTCTCATAAAGAAAGGAAGAGCAGCTTATCAAAATCATCTTGAAAGATATAATAGAAGAAGGTCACATCAGAGGCAGACAATGCAATTAGCAAGACATTTCAACCAGTAGTAGACAAGGAAAAGGGGAGGTCAAGACCACAGTAATGGTTTAGCATGGACAATACACTTAAAAAATAGCCAAGTATAATTTTGCAATTGGAAACTTAAGAGGAATAACCATTACTCCTGAATTACTGGAAAAGAAATAATAATAAAATAAACACTCTTGTCCCTGTGATGTGATGTTTGCTTCCAGGACTCAAAACTCCTGGCCAAAAACTCACATGGAATTACATTACAATTGCACCAAGGCTCTCCCACCAAATCAATTAAGTTCTACTGTTTTCATAGAGAAACAAATTCTTTCTCAATCATGCACTTCACAGATCAGCCTTTTTCTCCCTTCTGAGTGACATATAAAATTACTTCCTCCTTGACATTTTCTTTTCACCAGTCTGGAAAACTCTATGCATACCCATTACAACATTCAAAATTAGGCCTTTAGAAAGGAAAAAGTCAAACATGAAGCCGGCAAAACAAAAAATTCTCTTCATAGAAATTACCTTAATAAACACAGTGCTAAACACAAATGACTCTCCAAGGATGAGGGCTTTATCAGACTGCCAAATTAAAGCTGCAATTAAGTTTCAAGTGAAGGATAAAATGCGTATGCAATCAAATTAACACAAATAAAATTACCTTAAGGGCCAGATGAACTGATGGACAATGTGACAAAATCTTTGATGCATCAGTAGAACTAAAGGATGCAGGAAGTACGGAAAGGGAATCAATCCTGCAAGGACGAACAATGCCAATTATGGCAGAAGGAAAACTCTTGCTATTAATGATGGAATATGACAATAATAATCCAATAAAAGCTTAAGCTAATGAATACCATATAATTACAAATAAAACTGTTCCAGACAAACGATAAATTACTCTGGTAAGAGTTGTGCCGATATCTTTGATAAATTTCAAGTTGAACTCTCCAGCACACTACCATATGATTTTGATGATTTATGTCAAAGAGAACTTCTCTTGTATATATCTGATAATAAAAACGTATGGTGTAAAATTTGAAAGCAAAAGATTCTTTTTTTTTTTTCTTTCTGGGGTAAAAAGGCAAAAGATGCATTCAGCCAATTATGTCATGTGAAATGAAGACTAAAAGTTGGAGCTTACATTTTACTTCATACACAATTCAGAAAGTTCAGATAACCAATTAATCACATAGACCAGAAGTGCATAGAGGCAACAAGGGTTAATAATTTCCTAAAACACATTCAATTGAATAATCCAGTAAACTAGGCCCAGAAGTCGACAATACCAGCTACCGCATTCAACAGCATCTTCAATAGCAGTATTCACCATCTCAGTCAATGAAGGGTGCACGAAAGCATTTGCCAATGGCAAACCATCAGGATATCTAGACTATAATACAAACAAAGCCAAAACTTAATCAACCAAATCCAGAAAAAGCAAGCCCAACTAAGGTAATACAGTGTGAAGCATTAACCAGCAAAAGTACCTGCAAAAAAGAAACAGGCTGCGAAATACCAAGCTTATGCAGAGAGTCATAGGTCACAAAAGAATTCTGCGAGAGAAGGGTGAAACACAGTTAACTTAAGATACAATTGAATATTAAAGGAAATGAACAATATGAATACTCAAATATGAAAAAAAGAAGTTTTTATTCAAGAAGTATATCCTGCCATGCAGGGTGCCAACTTCCAATTACCGAGGCAAAGAACCTAAGTCTGAGATATCTAACGAAAGGATAAGCTAAGCAAAGTTAAGTTAATACATATCCTGAACTAGGAATCTTGCAGACTTTTAAGGAAAGATATCATAGCATCAAGAATACTCTAAGACTTAAGTGTGCAGTAACATAATTGCTATAGCAATTACTAGCACAGGAAATTGTTCAGTATCTAAAGCTGTCAAAATGATTGAAAAAGATCAGTCATCAAGACTACATGAAGTACACTCTCTCACTGAAGAATTCATGTAATCCTCAAGGACCAAAGTCCTACATCGTTAACCTAAACAACTTATGATCCTTGAACAACCTATAAATTCCTAGGGTATGTTAATTTTATCAACCTAGGTTCCACTAACATGGGAAAAATAGTCACTCACATTCATGTGCATGATTATGTAGCTACATAACTTCCAGCTGTATATCCATATTCATTAATCATAAGCAAACCAAAAATATGTTCCAAACAAGCCTCTAAATGATGTGCAGTTAAAATTGACCAAACAAATAGAAGATGCACAAAGAAAAAATGAAAATAATGACTTATAAAGTCCATGTCAGTCGGATTTATTTCTCAGAAGTTCTTTTTGGCTTATCAAGCATCACTGATCCATGTATTGTAAAATGAGAAAGGGTTGGTTTAAAATATGTCTTCTAGAAGCAGAAGAAGAAGAAGATGAATAAGGAGAGGATAAGGGGTGAAATGTGTACCAACCTGAGAAAAAAAGGAGTCAATGCATTCCTTCTGTGCAATGGCAAAGACCTGTTACATATTTACCCAGTCCAGTGAATAGACCATAAAACATTTCCATAGCAATTGCGTAAATACATGTAAAGTGGGTATTGAAAATAGATTGTAGGACTAGCATTGGGCCAGGTTGTTGCCTGTACATAAACCCCACTGTGGAGCAATGATTGAGAGAATTTCCTTGACTTCATATATGGGTATATCATGATTAACAAACCATGTTATGCTCACTCTTTGTGGTTCTTTCCTTTTTACATCATGAGGAGTAGCTAGGCAGCAGTACGAAAAGACTGCACTTCAGGACTAGTCTAATAATTAGCAATACCAAACTTTGAAAATTTTGTTAAGTTTGAATATTAGCTAGTTGACTTATGTTAGTATTTTGAGGAAGTTTAAATATGAGTCGGTTGATTTATGTTAGTATTTTGAGGATTTTGGGATTGATAACACCTTGGTTGCAAGCAAAAATGTTTCATTTACATAAATTATGAATTATTAACAATTTGGGTGGCATACCTTCAAAGTTTAGTTTGAGGGCATGTGTTGTAGTTACATCTTTCCACTTGGAATTGAGATATGACATTACCAATGAAAAAATGCACTGAAATTCCTTGCTTTAGTTTAGCAGAAAACTAAAGAAACAGAAACTGGAAATAGTCTAAACTGGAATAACATACATTGGGTGTCCAAAAAACTCCTGCACGAAGGGATCCCAGTATCTCACCATCCTTCACTAGGCCATTGAAAAGAGATTGAAGAAATGAACCTTCAACCGCCACACCAGTAGATCCATCCATTTCTTGTAGCAGCTTCTGTAAAGAGCTCCACAATGCAGATAGGTTTGTTGGGACAGTAACACTCCTACCAGCACCACGAATCATTGCACTAACACGAGCAACATATGCTGGTGTATATAATTGCCCACCTTCCAGCCTGCCTTTCACCTTGAATCGGAGACAGACAAATTTATGACTTCCATGAACATGACTAAGCATTGTTCCACAAGGTGCAACTGGCTAAATAAATTCTACTCAAAGCACAGTGCTTTATCCAAATTCCTATCTTTTCTGAATATATAAATCTATGTATTGGGAAAAAGTAATTACCAAGGTCCCAAGGCGAGGTTCCAATACTGATGTTAATAATTCTGAGCCAACATGCAATTGTGTAGCTAGTTCAGCTAAAGCTATTTGACTACATTCTTGAAGCCTCTCATTGATTTCTTCAGCAACAGAATCCCAATAGTTCTGTGATATAATTTCCCCTTGGATTAACACAAGGCTGGGATCATTGGCCACTATAACTTGAGCTTGGTTTTCAACATGATACAGGTCAACACCAGTAATATCTGCAAGTTCAATGAGAGAAACTCGCCCTGATCTCTCCACTTCCATTGCCATTTCCCGCCTCAGTTGTTCCTAGTTTTAATTGTAAACACTTCCAAATCAATATATAAAAAAGGACTACAATCACAAGGAAACGTATGTCTTCTTCTAATGAAGAAACCATAATTTACAATCAACAAGAATTATGTCTTAGTTATTGTTTTTCCCATGCCATTAGTATGCATAAAATACTAATACAAATAATAATAATAATAATTTTTTGAGTAAATGTTTTTGAATCTTGAACTTAGAAATTACATTAATCCATGAAACAAATTTCCATTATGATTGTCCTCTTCAGGAAAAAGAAAATCATATTCCTCTATTTTTACTGCCTTCAAGAAAGAAACTAACCACCACCACTGCAGTCACAGCCAATGCCTCCTATCACCATTTACCACTAACCGCTACTACCAGTCATTATTGATTAACACTAGATAATTCCCAATGATGAATAATGGATCGTAACAGCAACAAAGAAAACAGAATATATTTTCTATGAAACGAGGCGCTGACTTTGCTGTAATTCTAGGTTTCTTTCGACCATACGTCAAGCATTCAGAACATTGGCAAATCTATTGAATAAATGCAACAACAGCTACTTTAAATCGAATCACCAATTGCAACTTCTACTCAGTTGATCAAAGAGCCAGCATGAACATTCTGAGAGAATATTTTCTCATTGAATTCAAAGTGCATCATTCAATTAATGGTAATAGATGGTGTACATATACATATATACGTAATTATATACATAAAGAGAGAGAGAGAAGAGAGAGGAATACAGGAGTGATGTATTCTTTGCCAGAAACGGTGTGGAGGAGGTCGAAATCAATGATCTGGAGTTCATGCAGTTTTTGGACCAATTCGACGACGTTACGTTCAGATAAACGAATGCTTGATTTCGCTTGTTGAGCAAACTCGAATTGTCTTTTCAATTCTAGCAATTCATCATCCATCTTCTTACTATTTCCCCTCAATTCACCAAATGCACAGATCAATCTCTCTCTCTCTCTCTGCAAGTGTAGGCCAAGTGCAAGTTTCAGTTCTGCAAAACGAAACCGTGTGGACTTGAAAGGCCCAAGATTATCTAGAAAGTGATTGCCTAAAACTGGCTGGGCCTTTATTTTGGAAGGAAAATAAACTAAAAGGGCCAAACGCTTCAGAGTATGGTTGTATACAAAAATTAAATATCATGTGTTGATAAGTTTGGACCGAGCTCTCCAAAACTCAAAAAATGAGTGAAACCCTAACAGCTAAGACTGATTTTATTGGAGAACCTCTATAAAATCCATACCAAGTCCTCTCATCTCCTACTTGTAGAGTCTAGGCCTTCAAGCCCAGATCGGTTAAGGATAGACAAGACACGTCAATAATTGTAACAGCTTCTCCGTAAGATACTCACTACAAAATCTGAAATCAAACAGAGGATTTCGAGATATTTATCGCCTTTCTGAAATAGCTCGATTAGTTCCTTATAAGAAGAAGATCAACACCTGGCAAAAGAATTCCAAATCCTTGCATTTTACATACTCTCTCTCTCTCTCTCTGTGAATTAGCCATTAAAGTGGTTACTCCAGAACTAACTTTACTACCCTCGTAGCATAATCTCTTTCATTTTCTAATAAAGATTCGCTATCAACATTTGACCATCTGATTAAGAGAAACACTCAACCATCACCATAATGGTAGAAAAGTCACATAACAACTGCTGCAACGTTAATGACAACGCCATTACGATTAAGAAGCCGCTGAATCCAGCAGCTAGAGCCGCTGAATCCAGCAGCTAGAGACACCCTTGCAAATTTGCTTTCATAAACCAAGCAGTTAAATTGATGAAAAACCAATTTGCTAGATTGAAGCAAATCTGTAATAATTTAGCAGTGAAAAACCACCAGATGAAGGCCCGCATTAATGAACTAGAGCAAAAGAATATCCACCAAGGCTAGAAGATGACAACATCCCAACAAAACAAGGGGCTTTCCCATGAAGTAGTTAACACCATAGTGGGAGCTGAATCGAGCTCTCTAAGCGAAATCTACACTGCAGAAAACAGGACATGAGTGTTAATGCAAGAAGCCAAGGATAGACATATCAATTACATTCTCGAACAAAAACCCGAAAGGCCACAGACTCTAAGTTGCAGGCAACTCAGCCGACCTCATTTTCAATCGAGCCTTTAATCAGATGAAGAACGAGCTACTAGACAAAAAGCTTGAGCCCTACAATCATGTCCTATACGGCTTCCTATCCAAGCTATTGGTAGAGCTTGTGTATTAAATAGGCCTGGGCTCAAAAACGACTAGCCCCAACATCAACTTCCTATTCCGAATATAACTTACCCACATTTGCTATAAATATGAGGTAAGATCCTCTTTTTTCCACTTTTTCTTTCTCTGCTCGTTACTTACACTTTCACTCTTTACAAGAAGATTGATTAAGGCATTGAAATAATTGTATTGGAGCTATCGCATTGGAGCCGTTTGTTGTTTTGTAAGTATTGATATACTGAAACAAAAACCACCATCAATAATTGACAGTCTGTGCAAATCAAGAAAAAAACAAGACTCAATCATAATTTTCAATGATTCTCCAAAAGAATGCAGAGAGATATTTCTTCTCTTATGGATTCTTCTAAATCTAATTTGCTATACTTGATTTTCTTCGTAACTTCTTGGAATCTGTGCAAATCTATTCATAGTTTGTCGAGTATATTTTACCTACTCGGATTTTTCTTTTCTCCTTGTTTTAAATCTGCTACTGGTGTTTCTTTTTCCCACATTTTCACGATCTTTGATATTTGATTGATTTTGGTTCTTATGAATATACGATCATTTGCATCATAAAAGTTGGAAACTGCCTTGAGTAACTGCCACAGTTTTACACGTTGGAAGGATTTGTACTTTTCGAGATGGGAAAGTAGTTTCAATTGACCGCTACACTTGTCTGGTTTTAGATGCGACTAGTGTACCAGGCGTGAGATTTGTAAGAGAGATTTCTAGATTTGCAATAGAGATCTCTGGACGCTATCTAAATTCTTCACTTCAATATAAGGCTTTCGACATTTTAGATATTTTGTCCATGTCTTCATCATTTATCACCATTTCACTGTACTTGGTAGTGCTTGAAGCTTTTATGCAGGTGTACTTTGATACCCTTAAGTTGCGGGAAGTGAATATGAAATTCTCACCTGTTGACAGTAATTTCATGGAGGATAATGAAGACATGCTAGATTTGCGAGCGCCTTGTTAGCGAAGTACAATGGAGGATGTTGAAGTGGAAGTAGAAGTCATTCGATGTTGGTCAAATTTGGTGCTTTTGCTTGAATTAAATGTTGAACAAACAAAGCAAAGTTCAACAAGGCAGATTGGAGCGACATTGAGCTGCAACCTGACGCTGACCAAAACAACTGTGAACCATGAGCGCAAATTTCAACTCCGAGCTTCTTTCTGACTGGGCGCTAACTTGAAGCTCCAAGCTCCTGTTGACTGAGCTCCTATGGAATATTCATCGACCAGTAGATGCCAACATTGAAATGTTCGAGCTAGTTTCCTTTATCCAAGCAGCAATAATATGTCGGACTCAACAGCAGCAACCGAGCAGCCCTCTATGGCAGACTGAGCTAGACAACTCTAAAGAGCCAAGAACACCGTCATGTTGAGCCGCACAATTTAATATCCAAGTAGGGAGAGTTTAGCAATGACCGTGTTCACAAAATCTGAGCTCCATAATTCGAGCTCACTACACAACTTAACCAAGCTAATACATGGCATATGAGCTGCAGCATATACAAATCCAAGCTTCCAGATTCTAGCTTTTTTTCATTGAGCTTTATTTGAACTTTGGCAGAAGCTTCAAACCCCAAGCGTCGAGTTACTAAAATCGAGTAGGATATGTTAGAAGCCAAGTTCCATTCATGTATGATGCGAAAATCAACTAATTTGACCTTAGATGTTGAAGTCTGGTACGAGAACCTCCTTTGAACAAATACTAAGCTGAGCTCCATTCCCATCTACGAGATGAGATCCAGATCATCAAAAGCCAAAATACGGAATTAATTTATTGCTCTCTGGAATATATATGTTATAGCGTCAAAGTGGAGTCAAGGATACATGGACGCAGCAGAAAAGTCAATTGCATGTTGCATCTTATCTTGATTCTTTCCTTTTTGGAGCTTCTTGAAAATCCAAAATTTTGAGATGCAATGGCACATATTGGCAACAAGGAGTTCACCCACCGTCAGCAACCCTTCTTCTAGAAAAATTATAAAAACATCGAGTGAAACACATTGCACCAAGGCCTCATCCTAAACCATGCTTCTTGGCTTATCCATATCAAGACCATGTCGTATAGGAGATTGGCTTGTCCGGTCAATGACATCAACAAATTTATAGAGTATGAGTTATTATGTCCCCAAGCAAGAGGGACTAGAAAGCTTTATGTTTCTCTTCCATCACCAATATTTGTGTCTCCGACATATCTTCTTCATATGTCACTCTCAACAACTAATTAGGCTGATTTGTTGCTCAAACCAATATATGAGTTGCTATAACTTAAACTAGTTGCCATTAGACAAGCGCTTCATGCTTTGACCTACACAAAACCAAAAGCATTCAAGCTCCGAGCTACATACTCAACACAAGCCAAGCTAAACATTTCATAACTCAAGCTCTTCAATCGATTTGATATTCAACTAAGTCAAGAGGCAACCGGAATAAGCCATGAGCTGAAAATCAGCGACTGTAGCAGTACATGAAGACCGAGTCAATTCAAAGCAAAGCAGTTGCTATCCGAGCTGCACCTTAAAATAAACAATCTAACTCAAATTCAATACATCTGAGCTCTTCACAAGACCATACATGAAACTTGCAGCTATAGCTTCATCTTAGATGAACACCAGTGGACAGTGACCCAAATCGAGTACCTTCACAACTGCTAAGCTTATCTTCAAAGCAACTCTAAACACTAAAGATAAAAGGTCAAGAGTCTAAATTGTATGGCCGATAAGCATCTAGAGACAAAGTTCTAAGTAGTTCATCAAAAGGCACATTGAGTGATAGAAATCAAGTTACCTAACCTCTGACTCACAGCCGAACCTAAGGAATAAAAGGGCTAGCATGACGAATCCTTATGTTCTAATCAACTCCTACTAAGGTTGAGTATTTCCTTGCTGAGTCATCCTTTTGCTACCCATTTTTCAGCAGTATATCAAGTGGATGATTACTCTCTAACGTCCAGCTAACCAATTACTCAACATCTTCTTTGTTGAAAAGTCGAGAGAGAGAGTCCAAACTGACTAAACCATCCTTGTTCGGACAAGCCAATCTGTCCGTACTTTTTTATCCGCATCTTCTATTGACCTTGCCAATGTAGCATCACCATATGTATAGTATTATGTCCAGAATCCGTTACACCAATGATTATTTTTCTTATATATTCATTTATTACCATTTTATATCTTGTACATTACTTCCTTACGAAATACCTTTTTTTAGGTAGGTTGTCTTAACTTATGGGTATAAATACCCTTATACTTGTAATTGTGACAATATCATATCATTCTTATAATACACTCTTTGAGTACCCTTTTTCTTTCTTGTGTAAATGCTGTTTACTTACTTTCGACATCACTCTTATCCTTTTTCTTAAGTAACGTTAGGTAGTGAGTAATTTTACTGAACCAATTTATGCATCATATTAAATTGTGCTGTAAGTTGTCGGAAGTTTCATTGGTGCATCATATCTTCTAGAGTTGTTCGTCAGTTTTACTTACTGTTTCATTCTTCGTTTTTACCCTTTCTCACTTTTCCCCATTAATCCTTTTTTGAGCTTTCTGTAAGGTTAGACCCATTTAGCGACCGGCCTTATTTGCTCTAAGTCATGGTTCGCAATATCTTGATATCAGAGCAGAGGTTTTGTGTGTAAACTGTAGTAGTTCTTCTTAAAGTTCTATTATACTCCCTATGTTCAATTGACTATTGTGTTGGTAACTGTTAATTGCTTGAAGTATTTGTTTAAGTTTTGAATTTGTAAGGAAAAATGATAGACCCAAATATGAATGTTGGTACTGATAACAATAGTAGAGTTATCTACCATGAGCGACAATCTTAGGAAACTTTTAAAAGCACTGATGAGAGACTTGATGAGGTAGCTAACCTCTTAGTAGATCTGACTCAAGCTATTCATACACTGTCTTGCTAACCCACTGTGGCTACTCAAAATACTCCACAAACTGCTCAACTTATTAGAGGTCAGAACCTAACTTGATCTATTCGAGGTGGAGAAGTTGGTGGATGAATAAGGCGGAGGATAAACCTGAGAGAGCTTGATGAAGAGGAAGAGAAGTATTTTGAAAAGGAGTGTATACGAATCCCTAGAGCATCTAACCATGTGAAGCTTAAAATTTCGAGTTTCAATAGATTCAAGAATGCTAATGAATATCTGAAGTGGGAAAAGAACATGGAGCTTGTGTTGAATTATTATTGGTATGAAGATTATGAAAAGGTGAGAATTGCTGCTATTGAGTTTTTTGGGTATGCCGTCATGTAGAAGAAGAATTTTCAGGCTATGAGAAGACAAGAGGGGTATCGAAAGATCAGCACATGGCTCAAGATGAAGAGAGTGTTTAGAAATAGATTTGTGTCGAAAACATATCTCCAAAATACTTTCACTCAACTTCAGGAGCTAAGATAAAAAGGCCGACCTGTTGACAAGTATGTTCAAAAGTTTCAAATTCTTATGATGCCAGGTTGAAAGAAGACAATCGAGACATTGTGAAACTCCAACAATTCGATACAATGGATGAAGCTGTTAGGATTTCCTAACGCATAGAGAGGCAAAGAAGAAGCTAAGTACCGGTAAGGATGCTGACTAGCCAACCCGAATAGGAAAGTCACCAAGCTCAGTCGAGTATAGAGCCAAGCAAAAAGGTTGATGTCCGAGCTAAGTAGAAAGGCCAACTTGAAAATGTAGTGCCAATCCAAACGTATGAGAAGGAGCAAGGGTCTAATAAGAAGACCATCCAGATCAAGTACTTCAAGTGCTAAGGGTTCGAACACATAGCTGCTTAATGTCCAAATCGATGGATGAAGGTCATCAAGGGAGACATTCCAAAGCTTGAAGTAAAGAGTATCGATGAGGAACCCGAAGAAGAGGAGGTTCCTGCAAAAAAAAAAAAAAAGTGCTGAGAAAGAGCTAATTGAAGAGGACGTATTTCTTAAGGACTTAGATCAGTTACTCATGGTTGTTTGACACACTATGAACATAGAACCCTCACAAGAAGATGAGTAGAGAGAGAATTTGTTTCATCCACCTATAAGGTGAATGATTAAATGTACACCCTCATCGTGAATAATAGAAGTTGTACCAATATGGCATCAACCAATCTTATTTCAAAACTAAAGTTATCAACTGTTTCACATCCAAGGTCTTACAAGTTGCACTAGTTGAGTGAGAAAAAAGCATTACATATCACTCAGCAAATACTACTGCCGATCACTATAGGGAATTACTCTGACTAGATTCTCTATAATGTATTACTTATGTATGCTTCCTACATTTTGTTGGGTAGGCCATGGTTATTTGATAGGAGAATAATGCATGATGGCTACAAGAACACATATATGTTCAAGAAAGATGATTGAAAGATCACACTGAATCTGATGCCATCGAGAGAAGTTAATAAGTTGCACATGAAACTTGTTCGCGGATCGAAGAAGGCTTTGGTGATGAGTAGAGCTAAGCTCCGAGAAGCCATCAATGTTAATGAGCCGACCCTCATGTTGGTCAGGTAACTGTTGGAAATGAAGGAGTAGGGTAAGTCACCTTAGGAGGTCAAGGAGTTCTTGAGTAAATATGCCAACCTATTCCTACTTAAAGGGTTGCCTTCAACTCGAGACATAGAGCACTGCATTGACTTAGTACTTGGTGCTGCACTGCCGAATAAGTCAGCTTATCAGATAAATCTTAAGCAAGCTTCTAAGCTCCAATGTTAAGTTAATGAGTTACCAGAGAGAGGCTATAGAAGGGAGAGTCTTAGCCCTTATGCTTTGCATGTACTTCTAGTGCTGAAGAAGGATGGAACTTGGCAGATGTGTGTAGACAGTCAAGCCATAAACAAAATCACGATCAAATACAGGTATCCGATCCTGAGGCTAGAAGATATGTTAGATGAATTGAGTGGAGTCAAGATTTTCAGCAAGATTGATCTTAAATCTAGTCAAATCTGCATGAGACCAAACGACGAATGGAAGATTGCATTCAAGACTCAACATAGACTTTACGAATGGATAGTCATACCTTTCAACTTGTTGAATGCCTCAAGCACTTTCATGAGACTTATGAACCATGTACTGAGACATCTCATAGGGAAGTGTGTCATGGTGTACTTTGACGACATCCTTATCTACAATACTAACATGCCGAGTCACTATGAACACATCAGAGCAGTCCTAAATACCCTTCGTGCTGAGAGACTATTTGGTAATTTAAAGAAATGTTATTTTTGCTAGAAGTAAGTGGCATTCTTAGGTTATGTAGTCAGTAGATGAGGCTTGCAAGTTGATGATGAGAAGATCTGAGCAATTGTTAAGTGACTGACTCCTACTACTTGTGTCAACGTGAGAAGTTTCCATAGATTGACTTCATTTTATAAAAGGTTTATCAAGAATTTCAATACCATTATAACACCACCTACCGAGCTAACAAAGAAGAACATCGACTTTCAATGGGGAGAAATGTAAGAGAGAAGTTTTGCTGAGATAAAAGAAAGGTTGACCTCTACCCCGGTATTAGTACCACTTGACTTCAACAAAATTTTTGAGTTGGAACGTGACACATCGAGCATTGAAATAGGTGTTGTCCTAATGTAAAAAGGCTAACCAATTGCCTTCTACAGTGAGAAGCTTCGAGGAATGTATCTGAATTGCTCCGTATATGATAAGGAACTTTTGGCACTGATCCAAGCAATGTAAGTATGGCAACATTATTTACTACCAAGAGAATTTATCATATATACTAATCATGAATCGCTGAGGTACCTCTAGAGTCAAATTAAGTTGTCAAAGCGATAAGTGAGATGGGTTGAATTCCTTGAAGGATTTAATTTTGTAACAAAGTAGAAGCACAGAAAGATTAACATAGTTGTAAATGCTTTTTTAAGGAGATATGTGCTTTTATCAGAACTGTAGATTAAATTATTTGGGTTTATGAGTATCAAAAAATAGTACTTCAAGGATTTTGCACTTTGGACCCATAATTTCATGATGCGTAGATGGGAGGACAATGGACGAGTATCATGTGGAGAATAGCTACTTATTCTGAGGCAAAAAATTATGTGTTCCGATTTGTTTACCGAGGAAGCTACTAGTCAAGAAAGCCCATAGTGGAGGTCTCTCTAGACATTTTGGGGAAAAGAGGACCTATAAACTGATAAATGGCCGATTCCTTTAGCCGAGAATGAGAAAAGATGTAATGTTTTGATGAGGCTATGGATTGAATTAAGCATGGACTTTGTTCTTGGATTGCCACGAATTTCTTGAGGTAAAGATTCTATAATGGTCATCATGGATCGGTTTAGTAAGATAGCACACTCCGTGCCCTACAACAAGACTAATGACACTTCAACTATTGCTTCTTTTTTTTTAGAGGAGATTATACGGATATAGGCGTACCGAGAAGTGTAGTCTTTGATAGAGACCTGAAGTTCTTGACTCATTTTTGGAGAATCCTGTAATGTCGGTTAGGAATCAAGTCTCTCTTCAGTACCTCATGTCACACCCAAACTAACAGGCAAACAGAAGTGGTTAATCGTACTTTAGGGTTATTGCTTCGAGCTGCAGTAGGTAAGAACTTGGTTGATTAGGACATCTACCTACCGATGGTTGAGTTCGCCTATAACCAAACAATACATGACACCACTAAGTAGACTCCCTTCGAGGTAGTCTATGAGTTCAATCCTAAGTTTCACCTCAACCATGCCCCTATATTAGTACCTGCATAAGAGGACCCTGATGCATCAGCCATATCATAATCCCTACAGCACATCTATGATAAGATTACTTGACACATCAATGAAGCTAATAAAAGAATAGGAGAAAAGACCAAGGGTAGGATGGCCAAACAATTTCAGCTGGGAAACTTGTTATGGCTATATCCAAACAAGAGGAGGAACAAATTATCTATAAGAGCAGAAAACCTTTTAGAATCCTCTAAAAAATCAATGACAATGCCTACAAGTTGGAATTACTCGAGAACTATGGGGTTTCTAACGCCTCAATATTGCCAACCTTACTCCATATCACCCTGATGGAGAATTGAGCGAACACCATTCATATTTAATCGCAAATCCAAAACAATCTGCAGGGAATGATGGGAATCAAGTTATCGGACCTATGACCTGCAGCCGAGCCCAAGGACTAGATGGGCTAGCATGAAGAATCCTTCTATTCCAACCGACCTCTATAGAGGCCGAGTACTTCCTTATCAAGTCACCCTTCATGTCGTGTCGTATGGCCGCCCATTTTTCTATAGTATGTCGAGTTGATGATTACTCTCTATCATCAAGTTAACTAATTAATCGACATCTTCCTTGTTGAGAAGTCAAGAGAGAGAGGCCGGACTGACTAAGTCATCCCTATTCGAACAAGCTTATTTGTCCATACTGACTAAGTCATCCCTATTCGGACAAGCTTATTTGTCCAGACTTTTTTGTCCGCATCTTCTAATGACTTCGCTAATGTAGCATCGCCACGTATATAGTATCATGTGAAGAATCTATCGCACTAATTATTATTTTTCTTATATATTCATTTTTTACCATTTTGTATCTTGTATATTACTTTTGATACAAGGCAAGTGCACTTATCAATTTTAATATAGTGGATATGAGTTCGAGCTGATCCCTTAGAGACCTCGAGTACTAATATCAACCTTAGATCTATTATTTAATCGGAAAATTATGATGGGTTGATTGAATTAAAAATACTAAAATTAACAAACTAACCTAATTATGAGACTTGATTAAACAATTTAGAAAGCGATAAAATTAAGAACGACTGCAAAAATGCAAATAACGTATTTAGGAATGATTTCCTCTAGTGTTTAAATGTGACCCCTTAAAATGTATCTAATTCAATCTCTATTATTCTTGACCGGAGGGATTTACAATTAAAATTAACACCTTTCTCAAGCATATTAACCCTAATTCTAAATTATCTACTGGAATCTCTTCACTTAGTAATATAATTTAGAATCGCATTAATGTATAATGAATTCCCACACAAAAGAATAACTTTCCGAAAGAATCATGTATCTTGTCTCTAAGTACACATGTAATTCTCTCCAATTATGTCAAGATCTCATTATTTATGTGATTTCTCAATCATCATGCATAATATCATAGATTGATACCCTAGAAATATCAATTAATAATTAAAACACATAATTGAATCAAGAAAAGATAGAAACTTTATTGACAATTATCAATAAATCTAATAGTCACATGAAACCCTAGGTTCCATAATTCTAAATACAAGAATTTTAAGCTATCATAATGAAACTAAAAACGAATTGCAACAAAATGAAGAAATAAAACATAAAAAACCCCATTTGTTGATGAAAAATCTCTTTAATCTTGAAATTGGGTATTTCTTTCACCTTTTGCTCCTCCTTCTTTTCAAGTCTCTTCTCTTTTGAATGTCCTAAGTTTTATGTGAAACCCTAGTAAGTCCTTTTATAATGTATTGTAAAATTTCTTTTTTTTTTTGTCACTAGACACAGCTTGGGACACAGTTATGTCCCCAAGTTGCGTAACTTACTGACATTAGCACTTAAAAACTTCCTGTATGGACACAGCTACGGGACACAGTTATGTCCCAAACTGTGTAACTTTCTGACCAAAATTTGCCACTTTCTCTTATTGTTTATGTAACTTCAAAATTTTATAACTCATTCATTTGAACTCCAAATTGAGCAAAACTTGATTCATTTTTTTCGTTTTCAATCCAAAAATGCATTCAAACCTTGAAATCAAAATTTTACTTAATTAAGTATCAATTTCTTTAAAGAAAACCAAAGATGTAAGGTAAACACTATAAATCACCATGTGAAATGTATTTAAAATAAGAGTTATTAAGCTTCCCGCACTTGAGCATTTGCTTATCCTCAAGCTAATAAATCAAAACAAAAAATTTTGGGACAAGAAATGCTAAAACAAAATTTCTCACTACCTAGGAAACCGGTAAACGAATACACTTGACCCGAAAAAAGGTAAGAAAATCATTTTCAATTAACTTACAATAATAAAGTTAATCAATTTCACCCTTAACAATGTCATAATTTCATCTGACCATATTCGAATGCTCCAACAATACTTAATACTAGAATTCACTAGTTAATTTATGGAAGTCAAAGTTTACCCGAGTCATTTAATTAAGGATTCCTAAACTAGAAATTGATTTAACATCTCGCTAACTAGGAAGGAGTCATAAAATTTTGTCCATTTAACTAAAGTGTATATAATTCTCTCTTTAATCTCACCAAGCGCCATAATCCAAAACAAATACATTTTACATCTACTCATCCTTTGATCGTCCCCTTAGTTCATGCTTTTGTTGGGAGGTTTTTAAATTTACTTTATTTAATGCACAATTGTGTTGGTAGAGGGAAAAAATCTCACTCTTTTGATAGACCAAGAACAATCCATACCAACTTATCCCTTATATTGATAGTGGGAAAGAACCTTGCTCTTTTAACAGACCAAGGTTGATCCATACTAATTTTTTTTTCATTGGTATTAGCATTGGGACTCAATCTTGCTCTTTTGACGGACCAAAACGAATCCTTACCAATTTTTTTCACTATTCATACACTTATTATTACTTTTTACCTCCAATCATTGTGATTTTTCAAGGGTTTCTTAGGAGAATAATTTCATTTGTTTGCTTGCTAAGAATTGTAGAGCTCTAAAAATTTCCAAGAGAAAGGTATACATAAAAGTAAATTTGAAAATAACCATGAGTAACTCTCAACTAGTGATATTGATCCAATCTCAAGTTTTAGAGTCTTGAGCTAAATAACTAGTAACTTTGCTCTCCAAAGATTTGACTAATCAATTCTAGTAAAGTATAATAAGATTAATAATGATCAAGATGAAATAGTTGATTTGGCCCAACACTTCAAAGTCTAACACTTGTTAATCACCTATTGTAAGTTACTTAAAAATTAATGGGGTCAAATGTAAATGATTAGTCTCCTAAATAGTAACAAATTCATATATATCATTTCCCCACACTTATTAAAACCGAGCTTAAAACTCCCAAAACAAGCCTAAAACTCTAGGATGGGCCTTCAATAAAAATCTGATCAGCACCTTAAAGTACCAAGAAAGGTTGTTTGGAAACCCATAAGAAATCCACATAAGGCCCCATAAGCCCACCAAAGTCATTAACCTTAGTTTGAACTAAAAACAAGCCCATTTGACAACTTAAGCTCACTAAAGGGCCCAAGAAGTGGTTGTTAGCCTTAGGAATATAAATCAAAGTTATAAATCTGATCTCAAGGAGTATTTTAAGCTTAGGATAAAATCTAAAGACCAAGCCCAAAGGATTCCTCAAGCTATCAAAAGCCCATTTACCAAACAAGGCCCAAAAACACTCCAACACATGAGGAACGCTACTGTTCTGACCCATGGACAAAATTGCATACCTCATTTCGAAAATCTAACCTTACTATGTTAAAGTACACTCGAAAACGATGAAGATTGATTATAAGATCATAAAAATCGGATTTAAAATGAAAAAGTTATACACGATTGAACTTTAGGTAAAAATCGGAAAAATTACGAAAATTAGCTAAGAATATAACTTAAGGAAAATTTACATAGTTTCTTAAGTTTGCTTCAATTCCTTATAAAAATTATTTCAATGACTAGGGGATACTGTTTTCGGAGACGACTTGCCTCCTGACTACTTTGATTGAACCACATGGCAGAGTGAGTGAATTCCCGATGACTCTTTACTTGATTGTGCTTGTAAAGTAGATGCACCTAATCTTATATTTATAAATTTGAATGCTTGTAGGATATGGGAGATGCATGTGTATGAAATTATGGATGAGTGTGATGACTTGTTAATTATATATAATAATGGGAATTGTTTGCATGAATATATACTTGTGAATTGTATGGAATGAAATTGGTTGATCACCCTGAAAATCATGTTAATCACTTATGTGATTAAGAACTCAAAATGAATCATGCATTCCCCATATTGCATACTGGTAACACCGACTGCTGCTTCACGCAGAAGATGGGAAGGGACTCACAGGAATACGAGTTTCTTGCAGGATTGGGCACTAGCTATGTCATCATATATATTGAGTCTCTGTCGTAAGCTGATGGGCTTACTAGGCGTTGGGAGACGCCAACCGTCGGCGAGGGGCCGAGTCTTGTGGCTTCTGCTTAGGGCGTGTGTTTGTGGATTGCGAGGGCCACCACACCGCTAGACTTGGGATTTTTAAAGGATACGGTTTGATTTTGGTAAAGGAAGTATATATATATATATGTATATATGTAGAGTTTTGTTTTGGTATGAGCACGATAGTGCAAATGAAATAAAACCCAAGGTCTAGAACCCGGATTTTGGTTTGGGTCGGTTAATTATCTCCAAACCCCAACTTCAGGGGGCGAAATTCTGAGTCGTATGCAGTTCCTAGGTCACTGCATGCGTTGTATGGCATACTGTTTGTTCATGCATTCATATGATTGTACATCTAATAAATTTCTGTCTTGTGGTACTGATGAGGGCATTTATCTCATTAAGCGTAAGCTTACTCCCCTATAGATTTTTGTTGGTGCAGGAGAATCTCTTCGTCAATCCGGGCCGAGGCATGCCCGTGGTAAGTCTCGGGTAGAGACGGGTTGGAGCGATCAGAGAGCGAAGAGGATATTTTGTAATAGATATTTAGATACTTTCATGTATTTATGCATAACTTAGATTTTATGCAGTTCCGTAATGAACTGCATTCGTTTGTAATATTGTTTTGGTGTGGGTCTTATGAGCCCACACAATTAGTTAATTTATAACATAGAAGTAATTTTAGTTAAATTGCTTTATATTACTTGTCATAGGCCTAGTGGTAACGTAGAGTGGAAGGAGCCTTGTGTATCGTATGAAAGGCCTATGATCAGCAAGGGGGTTGATAATAGACCTTTATATGATACACGGCGACCTACCACGACAACGATACTGTTGGGTTGTTATACAAAGCATTCTGAAAAGTTCCCTGTTGAAGACATCTCTTAGGTTGCAAGATGGATAAAAGGACATAGCTTGAAGAAGAGAAAGCTGGGGGGGGTTAAAGTTGTAATATTAATAAAAATCCAATTTTTGCCACAAAATGGTTTATTTGCTCACTCTTTACATTTGCAATGTTTATTTTAGTATTTATTTTCTTTCTATAAAAAAAAAAGAAAATTAAAAAAAGAAGAAAAAAAGGAAATAGATTTGGCATGCTTTATTAATAGACATTTCAAGACAATTTGAGTAAACTGGCACTAGTTTAGTATGCTCAATTGGATCTCAAGCAAATTGATACTTAAGATAAACTCGTTCGAGCATTTTATAATCAATATAAATTCAACATAGGGAGTCTTCACAAAAAGCTTAATGAGTACTTTAAGGAATACAACCAACGTTGGAGGGCTTGAGTTATAAGAGTCTTTACTCTAATCACAAAAAAGAGATTACATTAATGTTTGTTAGCACATTGGAGAAACCATATTTCACACACATAATTGGGTAAACCTATACCAATTTTGCTAAAGTGGTTGTAACAGGTTGTAGAATTAAACCTACTATCAACTCTAGTAAACTATTAGCTTAAGAGCTAGTTGATAAGAAAGTAACTTCTATCAAGACATCAAGAAAAGTAAAGAAACAATAATTGGCTTAGTGAACGCTGAGAGTAATTCTAAATTGACTCCTTAGATTTATATTCAAACTAACCCCATCACTTCGAGTCAATAGTCATAACCTTTACCTCAAAACAACTACCTTTCTCCTAAGAAGTTCACAAATAATTCCATTCCTCTCAAAAGAGTTCTAGCCTGTCTCCAAGCTAATAATCCAATTAATTTTGAAATTCCTAATAAAAGGTATAGGTTAAGGAATTATGACCCAAATGCCAAATGTGATTACCACTTAGTCTAAATGGGGTACTCCATGAATAAGTGTTGGAGACTACGAAACATAGTGTAAGATCTTATAGATGCTAGACTAGTACAATTAGACTTCATTAAAGCAACGACTCTTAATGTGAACAACAATCCTCTTCCTAACCACATGCTCATCATCAATACGATTGTAACTAAGTCAAAATTCAAGATTAACTTAGATGAGCTCCCCATACCTATGAAGTAGGTCACTTGGAATCTAAGGGAAAAGGGGCACTTGCAACACATGAACCTACGGGATAAGGCTCCTGTAAGACTTACTATTTGTAAACTCTTGCAAGAAGGAAGAAATTCAAGAGATGCCAAAAACTAAGCCTTAAAATCTCAATGATAGACAACTTAAGGCACATTGCCTTACTAGAGATCTTATGATAATTTCCCTCAACCGAGGAAATAGGGGCATTTGAATACTAGTTGACACATAGGTCATACCTACTCCATTCACAAAAGTTGTGGCAACTAGATGGGGATTTGAATTCAAGGAAGAGGATAGTCTCTTAAAGCAGCAAAGCACCCTGAATGGTATGGTAAGGATGATAGGCTCTAACCTAAAATTGATAGTCCTTAAATATTACAAGTAAGAGGAATCATCAATTCCAAAGGCTAAAAGATATACCTTTCATGTGCAAATATCCCTAGAAGATTATTAAGTGTTTGACTATCAAACTCTCAAGCAGCCAAAAACTTCAGTCCCTTTGGTTGGAGGAATAACTAAGTTAAGAGGGGTACATAGACCTAGTGAAGAAGCCTAGTAGAAAGCTTTAGCAAGTGAAAGTTCCAACCAGTTAGGGAAAAAGGGGAAAGAAGAAGATAAATAATTGTCTACCTTTGCAAAAGTATTCAAGTCAACTGGACAAGGTACTGGTTCAAATCTCACTCATGGGCCTTCTCCTATGTTTTAAGCACAATAGAGAAGCCTTGTTTTGTATGGTAAGGGGTGTTAAAGTGTTACAAGGAATATCAATAAAGAGATTAGGGCACATTGCCAACTCCATCTTTTTAATTGATCAAACCTCTTTCTCTCTTAAGGAACTAGGGAAAGAGGGTTACTGACATACGAAACCTCTCTTTATAGTGGTTAAGTGCAATGAAAGGGTTATAGCAAGGAACCTCATTGATAATAGATCCTCCCTCAATGTTTTCCCCTTAAACACTGTGAAATCACAGAAAAAAATTGACCTTCCTATGAGTTTAGGCTAGAAATCTTCATCATCTATTTTTAGGTTCTAAATATTCCTAAGCCATTCAAAACCTTAAATTCATTTGATAGGGGCAAATAGATGGCCATACCCCACATAGGAGATGGGAACCATGAAGACTTTAGGTTACAAATATTTTATGAAGTCTACATGATCAACTTTCAAGAAAAACTTTTCAAGGAAGATTAGATAGGGACTTTTGGGTTAGGGTATGCCCTAACTATACTTAAACTTCTGCAAGTGAACTACACTAAAAGCAAAAGAGGTGACATATTGTATGATTCTCCTATGGATTTTCCCCATCTCTTTGAATCTTTCACGAGTCCACTTCCTAGTCTAGAGTTGAAACTTGAAGAGTCAAGTCAGCCAAACAAATTTGAAGCTAGTAAAGAGGCTATTAAGATTAGTTCATTTGCTAACAAGAAACATGCAAAAGCTACAAGCTCCCATTCCCTCCAAAATTGGTTTATAATTCCTTTAAGTAGCATTAGGTCTATTGCAAAGTAAGGGTTAAACCAATGTTTAGTATTTTATGAGTCTTTCTAAAATGTTCACTCAATAAGTGTGCTTTACAAAATTAGTATAAAATTTTATCCTTTGCTACCTTTGCTTATGTCCTTTTCCTTTTTTGTCTATTCAAAATAACATATTCAATTATTTCAACAAAAAACCATGGATATCTTATGGCAGTAAAGAATGAAAATATTAATATCACCCCAACCCTATTAAGTCAATCGTTGAATATGATATTAATCATCACAATGAAATACAAGAGATCTAGGAAAAAACAAATAAGGCAGAATCTCTATCGATGATCTTATGAAACAATCAATTTAAGGTCTTAAGAAAGTCCAAAAAACCTTAAGATTAGGGCAGGTTATCTCATGAACAAAAAGAGGAGTTAACCAAACTATTAACTGCATATCTAGACATTATACTAGGGTTAGACCCATTTATTATAGTCCATAAGTTGCCTATTTAGGAGGATATTAAGCCTAAAAGACAAGCTTAGAAATTTTCATCCTGATGTTCTTCTCAAGATCAAAGAAGCAGTAAAGAAATTTTTAGATGTTAGCTTTGTTGAGGTATCCAACCATCCTGAATGGGTAGCCAACATTGTTTTGGTCATAAAGAAGAATGGAAAAGTAACGGTGTATGTGGACTTCCAAGATTTAAACTAGGCAATGCAAAAAGACAATTTCCCCTTGCCCCATATTGACATTTTGGTAGATAATACTGCCAAGAATCATCTTTTCTCTTTTATGGATAGTTTCTTAGGTTATAACCAAATCAAGATGATAGAAGAAGATAAAACCAAAACAACCTTCATCACTACTTAGGGCATTATTATAAAGTTATACCTTTCGACCTTAAAAATACTGGGGCAACATATTAAAGGGAAATAGTTACATTGCTTCATGACATGATGCATAAGGAAGTGGAGATATATGTTGATGATATGATCTACAAGTCATAGGAAGGGGGAAATAATGTTGTCATATTGAGAAAGCTCTTCAATAGGGTTCATTATCAGTTTGAGAGGCATCAAAGTTGATCTAAATAAGGCAAAGGCTATAATAGATATGCCCCTCCACATACCCCTAAAGAAGTTAGAGGATTACTAGGTTGATTGAACTACATAGCTCAATTTATATCCCAACCGATTAATACGTTCAAGCTACTATTCAAGCTACTCAAATTGAATGCAGTTATAGGATCGGATGAAGAGTGTGAAGAAGCCGTTACCCAAATTAAGGAATACTTGGCAAATATACCAATCTTGGGTGAAGCATGGGAGTATAAGAATAAAGGGTCTTCAAAGATTCATCTTTAATTATTCTATAGATAATGGGAGAATATAAGACAAAAGATCCTAAATTGACACCTTACCATCATCATTTAGTAGAGCTAGTGGAAAGATTTGGGGATATATCATTCACATATGTATTAAGGACTTAAAATTAGTTTGTAGATGCCTTAGCCAAATAAGCCTTTATGATGTAAGTTTCAAATGGAAAAAAAAAATCTAGCCACTAAGAATAAAAGTGGAAAAGCATCTAGCTTACTATCTAACAGTTGAAGCTATTTAAGAGATTACCATAGTATCATGACATTAAAACTTACCTATAAAGTGATAAATATCCTAAGGAGGTTGACAAAAAGGACCAAACAACCTTAAGAAGATTAGCCAACCATTTTCTACTTAATGAATCCATACTTTATAGAAGATCTTTCCACACCACTTTACTTAGGTGTGTAGATGAAGAGGAAACAAAAGCCCTTATGAAAGAAGTGTACGAAGGAGCATGTAACCCTTACATGAACGAATAAATGTTAGCTCGGAAGATTATAAGAATGGGCTATTATTAGTTGATTATGGAATTCGACTACATCAAAGACATTGCTACTTATGTCAAATTTATACCAATAAAGTGAATGCTCTTCCCCAAGAGCTGCATTCACTATCAACACCCTAGCCATTCTCCATTTAGGAAATCAATGTGATCAGGCTGATTACTCTAATGGCTTTCGATGGATGTCATTTCATATTGGTCTCAATCAACTATTTTACTAAATGGATTAAAGCCATCTCATATAGTAATGTGACGAAGGGAGTGGTAGTCCAGTTCATCAAGAAAGATATTATGGCTTGGGATGGAACTCTCGAAATAATCATCACTGACAACAACATAAGCTTCAACAACTCACTCATGACATCCTTATGCTAACAATTTGGGATTAGCGATAAAAATTCTACCCCATATTAACCTCAAGTGAATGGGATAGTGGAAGTAACTAACAAAAACATTAGAAGAATCATTGAAAAAGATACATGTTACTTACAAAGATTGGCATGAGATGCTACCTTTCGCACTCATGGCTTGCTATACTTTCATCAGAGTATCCACGATAGCCATTGCTTACTCATTAGTACATGGTACTTAAGCTGTACTGCTAGTAGAAGTAGAAACATTGTCACTTCAGGTTTTAGTTAAAATGCAGTTGGATGAAGTCGAATGGGTAAGGAAAAGAATTGAGCAATTGAACCTTATTGACAAAAAGAGGTTGACAGCATTATCAACAAAGGATGGCTTGAACTTTCAATAAAAAGGTGTGACCTCGATATTTCAAAGAAGGAGACTTAGTTTAGAGAAAAGTTCTCTTAAGTGTTCAAGACCTTAGAGAAAAATTCAATTGAAATTATAAGGGACCTTACATCTTACAGAGGCTATTGCTTGGAGAAGCTTTGATCTTGTCCTACATTGATAGCTTAAGTTTGAAAGATCCTGCAAATGATGATGTATTCAAATTGTACTATCCTTGATAAATTCAATGGAATTTTGTTGGTGTCCACAAACAATTGATTTCAATCATTGAAAGTCTTTGTACTCTAATTTTCATTTTCTGTAAGCAAAGTTGATATTCTTGGAAGTCATTAATGCTGCATAAGTCATTGACTAAGCCCACTACATCATCCAATAAGTTCCTTAACCCTGTCTTTTAAGTCATGCCTTAAACACTTCACTTCTTCAATCATATTCCTCACAAAAAGAAGAAGAAAAAGAAGAAGAAGAAGATTCTTATTTTGAGCAAGGAGCCAACTTGCAACTTTGCGAAAGAGTGGATAAACTTTTCTATGGAAGAAATTCGACAAAAAGTTTATCGCTCAAATCAGGGAATGCTATACTAGTTAATTTTGACAACTTATCGGCAGCAATATTCTTACTTTTTGGAATCTTATGGTGGAAAAAGATAGAAATTCTTCTCTGAGTGTTCATACCACCAACAGGTGCTTGCTCATCTATTCTTCCCTTGCCGCATAACTTCCCATGACTTGATTTACCATCAATTGTGAATTAGAGAACACTTCAAGTTTTTTGGCGCCAATCTCTTTTACCAGTTTCAATCTGACAATCAAAGCTTCATACTTTGCTTCGTTATTGCTGGTTAGGAATTCGAATTTTAAAGCATAATGAACTTTAACATTATAGGGGCCTTGAAGAACAAAGCCTACACCACTTCCTTCTCTCATCGAAGAACCATCCACATAAAGGAACCTGGTAGGTTTCTCGACAACCTCCACACAATCTTCCTTCCTAATGAATTCGGATACAAAATCTACTAGTACTTGAGCTTTTAATGCTGTTTTAGGTTTATATTGTACACCATGGGTACTCAACTGTAGGGAATATTTCATCATGCTTCCAAATGAGTCAAGTCGTTACAATGCTTATCGTAATGGCTGATCAATGAGCACTATGATCTGGTCAGCCTCAAAATATAGCTTTAACTTCCTTATCGAGAAAAATTTTGCTAAAACAAATTTCTCAATTTTCATGTATCAAAACTTTGGCCCTTGCAAAACATGACTTATGTAATAAACGAGTCAATACTCTTTGCCGTCAATTCGGACTAATATAGAAGAAAGAGCTCGATAGCTAACCGATAAATATAAATATAGACTCTTTCCTAAGATAGGTGTCGAGAGTATTGGTGACGACGCAAGGAATTCCTTAAGATCGTTGAAAGCTCTTTCGCAATTATTAGATCATCTAAATTCTTTCATATTCTTTAAAATTTTATAGAATTTTACACATCTATCCACACTTGTCGACACAAATCTGTTAAGGGCGACTGTTTGCCCGATGAATTTATGTACTTCCTTGATTGTGCGAGGGGATTTCACGTTTCTTATTGCCTCAATCTTTCTCAAGTTGGCAATGTTGTGCTAAGTAACCATGTATCCTAAGAATTTTCCTGATATTATGCCAAAAAAGGCACTTTTATGGGTTAAGTTTCATGTTATATCTTCTCAATGTAACAAATGTCTCCTCAAGGTTGGCAAGATGTCGATCTTCCTTTACATTCTTCACAATCATGTCATCGATATATACTTCGACGTTTTTGTGAATCTAGGGTTTGAACATCTTGGTAACAAGTCTCTAGTAGGTTATATCAGTATTTTTTCCAACCCAAAAGGCATCACTGTGTAACAATACGTTCCAAAATTGTTAACAAAAGACATGTAGACTTCATCTTCCTTGTTAATCTTGATTTGGTTGTAACTAGAGAAGGCATCCATAAAAGAAGGTAACGCGTGTACAATAGTTGTATCTACCATCTAATCAATTTTTAGCAGTTGGAAACAATCCTTGGGGCATACCTTATTGAGATTCGTGAAGTTTCTGCACATTTCCCACTTGCCATTAAACTTCTCGACTAGCACACAATTGGCTAGCCAAGTGGGATAAGGCTTTTCCCGGATAAATCCTGCCTTCAATAACTTCTAGACTTCTTCTTCTATTGCTACTTGTCTCTCTAGCGCAAAATGCCATTTCTTTTACTGGATTACCTTAACACTTAGATCAATCTGGAGCTTGTGTACCATAACTTCTCTCGAGATACCTGGCCTATCCAAAGGGGACCATGTAAACACATTAGCCTTAGCTAACAAGAAGTTAATTAAACTTTATCGAATATCTGTTGACAAGGGTTTCCCTATCTTTGTTGTGTTCCTAAGGTTACCTCCCAAAGAAATTTCCTCAGTATCACTCTTGGCATTCTCTATGCCAATTGACTTGCCTTCTAGATAGGTTTTCACCTAAAATACTTCCTCTTGTCTTAAGGCCCTCATATACGAGGACCTTTCTGAATATCTGTTAAGAAGGGTTTCCCTATCTTCGTTGTTTTCCCAAGTCACCTCCCGAAGAAATTTCCTCAATATCATTCTTCGCATTCTCTATGCCGACCAACTTACCTTCTAGACAAGTTTCCACTTGAATTACTTCTTCTCGTCTTAAAGCCCTCATATATAAGGACCTTATTAATTGTTGATCCCCTTTGCACATACCAACTCCCGTGGCAGTAAGGAATGGCTTTAAGATGCACAATTGAAGGGACAATACCAAATAGATACTAATACGGCCGTCCCATTATCATATTGTATGGGGACTAACATTTGATGATGAGGAAATCCATTTTATCCATTGCAACATGCTCGTCATCACCAATCTGTATCAGTAAAGAAATTACTCCAGTTACTTAGAGTGGTTGATTGTTGAAGGTATACAAATCATATTTATAAGATCTTAGTTGTGCTTTGATCTTGGGTCTTATATGGTTAAACACATGCTGAAAAATGATATCTATCAATTTTCTTGTGTCAACAAGAACCTTCTTGACCTCGAAGTTGGTGACTCTTACACTAATAACAAGTACGTCATCATACGGCCTCTAGATGCCCTTAAAGTCTTCCCTTGCGAAAGAAATTGTGTTGTCGATCTAACCTTCTTACCTTTGATGTTGTAGACATAATTTTTGGTGTTCGTTAGGCTTGAAGAGCTTAACTAGCCAATAGTAGGTCCATTAACAATAGTATTGATCACTTTGTTGGGTGTTCTACTGAGATTCATATCCCTTACATCTTTCCTAGCCACAATTAGCCAACTATCATTCTCTTATTCCTTACATCTCCTCTCAGACGATCTCTCGATATTTTCAGCATCATGCACTAGGAACTTTCACAAATGCCCATGTTGAATTGCATTCTTGAGCTGGATGTACTCATTTGTGTTGTGACCTTTGTCATGGTGGAAGTTACAGTACTTATTTGAATTTCTCCTTAAAGGATTTCCTCTCATTCTTTCTAGCTATTGTAGTACACTTCTCTACCTACATACCTCCATCAGTATGTCTAAAATTAGATGATTGACGATGTATGGGATGAAAATGCTGAAATCTTTAGTCTCTCTCTCAGCATTTGAACTTTGATCATTAACTGTGCTGAGTCTATCCTTTGTACTTTTTCTCTTGTCATTTTTTTTGTCTCTTCTATTCTGATCAGCCTCTCATTGGGCTTTTATGGTATCCTTTTGATAGATGTAAAAGGTGGCTTTAGCCTTAAACTCGGTGAAATTTTTTGGCTTGTTTTTGCGAGAGAGTTAAAAGGGTCTCCATAGGGCTTAACTCCATCAATTACAGCGTTGAGGGCCACACTCATATTTAATTCTGGGAATTGAACAATCTCAGCCATAAAACTGGCCAGGTAATCTTTAATCGACTCATCTAAACTTTGTTTAATTGTGTTAAGGATTAAGGAATCCTTAATAGGAAGTTTTCTTGTAAGGAAGTGTTCAAGAAACACTTCCGCTAGTTCATCAAAATAAGAAATGTGTTTGGTTTCAAGTGTTTGAATCATATGCTGGCTGCATTCCTCAAAGTTGATGAAAAAGCTTGACAGGCTTCTACATCACTTAAACTATGCAATTTGGCCAACATACGGTAGTACTCTAGGTGGTCTTCGAGGTCCTTTGTTTTGTCATAAGTTTCAAACTGTGGTAGCTTGATGTGTCGAGGTATCACTTCCTCTAACCCTTTCTTAGTCAATCTATTTTCAGCCACGTGGGTGTATTTAGGAAAAACAGATGGCGCCAAATGTTGTTGGTGAATTTCAAGAGTTGGGAATCTCCTACAAAAGAAAGGAAAAAAGCTTGGTACCTGAGCCAATCCGATGCAGCCACTTCAATACCTAAGTTAATAAATAGGAATGAGAAGTAAAGGAAGGAGTTTGAGAGTTATCAAATGTCTCTTATAGAGTTTCTTTCTCGTATTTATAGAAGATTGTCATGTTTAAAGGAGTAGTTATCAGAATAACTATCGAGATACGTAGAAGTTTTTTTATTAGGCACCTTCCTTAAAATGTATGGAGAGCAAGTAGTTATGTAATATAACTGTACCTATGATAATTGTTCACGCCATGAACTTAAATTCAAATTAAGAGTAGATTTGTATTACTTAGTAGAATGTTGAGTGTCAATTACTCGGCGAAAGGCTAAAAATGTCGATTACTTAGCCTATTGATAGCCGAATGGATGAGTAAGTGAAGTTAATGCTTATTAAGCTGGGTAGACGAAAACTGACTATCAACATTGTCTGATATGAAATACTTAACCGATATAACATTTGTAGGTTAATGAGAGAATTTCTAGTTAATAAGGTTGTCTTTAGATGCTTTCTCAAAGAGTTCTTAATTAATAAGGATATTTTCAAATACTTCTTTAAAGAGTTTCTAGTTAACAAAACCATTTTTAGATGCTTCTGCAAAGAGTTCTAGAATAAAAAAAAATTATGTTAACACTATTGATCAAATACTTGTTCAAAGGGTTCTAGGGAAAAAACTACATTAATTTTAGTGTTCTAAACCAAATTAAAAAACTATGATACTTAAGTATTTTTAGGTAAATTGAATTTAGACAACTGAACTAAATGTAATATTGAGAGATTTAATTGTAGATGTAAGTTAGTCAGTATCTAACTAAGAAATTTTAAGTAGGATGATTTAGAGAGTAACTTAGAATCTATTTTAGAAGCTAACTCAAAATCAAATTCAATGACTGAATCAGAACAAGCTTATAATGAAGTAATTACCAACAAGCGATTATTTTACTAGTATATGCATATATGTATATATATACTCATGACCTATAATTGACACTAAAAGTACTTACTCTTGCTAGGTAAAGTCGTAGATGAAAAAGTTCATGCTAACCAGTAAATTGGGATCTTATTGCTAGTTACGTAAGTGGATTTACATGTGCAAGATATAGGCTTTTTGATTAGTAGAGAATGAATGTCCTTGCACATGATTGTGGTGTTTGTTTGAATGATGCTCGAAATTGTTGTGTAAAGTACTTAACTTACACTCGATTAGTGAATTGAACATGTTTTGATTCATATTGCCCGGATTAGCATTAGACGTACTTGGTGATGCTGTAATTATGAGTACAATGCTAGCTATGTTTTCTATAATAAATTCTAGAATTGGTCGTGAGTAAAACTTGTGGTATAATGTGTATTCGAATAAGAAGCTAATTTCGAAAGCAAATTAGGAACCTAATGTACAAACAGAACGAACATGATAAGCCTTGTTGTTATACTAGATGTTGAATAAGAATTAGTTGATGTATTCATGACATAGCTTGAAAAAGACCTATTGGTTAGTTTTCTTAAAACTTATAGTTTTACTAGGATAAGTTTACAAAGCTAAGTTTCGTGCATGTAGTGTTGCATTGAATAACACTTTAACTTTGCACTATGGTTTTACCAAGATAATTTGCTAGGTTCTTAGATATATTCTCTGAATGCCCAGATTTGTAGTTGACCAAACTGGATGAGTTGTTAGGTTGACTAGGATATCGATACTGATGCATGTCACATCTATTAGCACGACATACAAATTGCATTATTTCATTTTCCGCTCGAATATTAACTGAACAAGAAACTTGAGTGCCTGTATTATGTGCTTTAGTGTATTGTTGCTTGTTTTCCACTCTCCCTCAACTCAACGATAGCTGAGGGGATAAGTTTTCTCTTATCTTCAGGTTAGGATGCAACTTTTTGGGGTGTCACCAGCAACTAAGATAGACTTTTGGAGAAGGCTAGATAGAGTTAGCTATTTTGGAAGTGAAAGTATTACTGAACAAGTACAATAAAGACTTAGAAGTTTAACTAAAGTTTAGTGTTTAAGTTTTTGAAGTTTGTCAATGATATAAATATTTGTAACCAAAGTTTATAGCTGAACTCCTTTAGGTGCCAAGTATATGATGAAGTGTTTTTTTTTTAGAATTGAGCTTATTTACATCATGTTAACATGTCTGATGGGACATCCTATGCTATATTGGAATGTGACAAAAGTGCTCCAATGGGAGAATAGATCCTTTTGCCTTTGAGATAGTCATTAGTATCATCTCTCTTTAATATAAGAAAAAGGAGCCCGAGCCCTTTTCTTAGTGTAAGTTGGCTCATCAAAATTTTGTCTATCCTAAAAAAAGTCTTTGATTTTCAAAAGAGAGCTTGATCCCTTTTAGGGTCGTTAGCTTGTCGAAAAATCTCAACCATTAGGATAGTCTTTAACATTATCTATCTCTTTAAAATTGTTAGGTCATCTAAAGGAGCCCAACCCCTTTTGAAGGTGAATTAGCTCGCCAAGGAGATTTCTCCGAGCCTTAGAATAGTCTTTAGTAATATCCATCCCCTTTAGCATTATTAGCTCATCTAAAGGAGCCTAACCCCTTCTTAGGGTGAATTAGCTCGCCAAGGAGCCCTCTCCGACCATTAGGATAATCTCTAGTGCTATCAGTATCTTTTAAGATTGTGAGCTTGTCAAAAGAAGCCTAACCCCTTCTTAGGGTAAATTAGCTCCCAAAGGAGCCTTCTTCAACCCTTAAGATGGCCTCAAATGCTATATGTACCTTTTAATATTGTGAGCTTATCAAAAGGAGGTTAACCCCCTTTTCACCCTCCCGAAAGAGTCCCTTCTAACCATTAAGATAGTTTTTAGTACTGTTCTCCTTTTTATGATTATGAGCTCATCCAAAAGAGCCTGAGCCCTTCTTTAAGTGCATTAGCTTGTTAAGGATCCCTTTCTATCCCCTCTAATTAAACCATTCATACCATTCTCAATTAAAATCTTTTCCAAACTCCTAAAATTGACATTCAATGAGAGCCTTTATCCTTTATAGGAATTGCAAGCCCTATCTTCCCAAAATTTCTAGTGATTTAGCGGTAAGAATAATGTTTCTCTTTTATCTTTGTAGTAAAATATTACTCAAATTTTACCATAGAGAGAGACAACTATAAACACCCCATTTTTATCCTCCTATATCTTTTTTTTTTCTCTTAGGTAATACAAAAAGTTCCTTATTGAAAAATGCAAAAAATGAAAGAAAAATCTAGAAATCAAAAGAAAAAATAGAATACCTTGAAATATACAAAAAATAGAAAGTTTAGAACAATACAAAAATAAGAAAAGTAGAAAAATACAAAAATATAAAATATTAGAAAAAGTGAAAAATACAAAAAAATTTGAAAATTGGAAAAAAAAAATATAAAATTAGAAAAGTTAGAAAAATGAATAATAAGAATTTTAAGATAGTAGAATAAAAGTTAGAGTAGAATAGAAAAAAATAATAAAAACTTGCTTTGGGCATATTTTGGATTGGTTTTAATCTAGTATAGGCCATTATAGGGCTCATATTTATTTTATTTGCATAAAATAACAGGATATGGACCAATAGCCCATCTAGTACCAGACTTGATTTTAGCCATTAGCAAAAAAGAAGATTTAATTATACTGTACATATTGTCATTGAATTAGTATTTACTCGGGTTATTAATTTGATGTTTGAGTTTGCTATTGAATTCGTGAGATCTTATAATGGACAAACCCATGTAATTAGAAGGAATTAAGTAGGTTAGTCTCGTTTTCTTCGGATTAGGGCAACCTAATAAGCGGATCCAGTATCTTAATGTAATATTGAGATGCTTCATTATAGAAGTGATTCAAATAGAGTAATCTCAAGGTTAGGAGTTAACTATAAACATGAGTTCAGTTGATTCATAATAAGCATCTCTATAGTCCAATTAGTAATTGAGAATGAAAGTTGCATAGAACTAGGTAGTAAATAACAACGGTTTACTAAAGATTATGTGTTCCTTTAATTTAAGCAATCTTATTTATTTTATTTACTCCTATTTATTTTATTATTTTTTATCTTATTGTTTGTTGTTTATTTTCACTTGTTAATCAAAATTATTCTCAATTATTTAGTTAGATAATTGGCGATTTAAGATCAACTAGTAGTAATCTAAGGTTTATCCCATGTATGGTATTTCATAGGATCAACACTCAGACTTACATCCATTTTACTGTACTATAACTTGACCAAGTATACCTACCTATGCTTCTACACACAAGCAAAGTTTTTAATACCATTACCAGGAAACTGTTAGAGTAACTTAATTATGATATTAGCAAAAATCGAAATATTCTAATTATTTTAACATGCTTGTAATAAATCCTCCTTATAGTTCTTTTGCTATTTTTCGTTGTTAATGTGCTTCTAACTTTTAGAGTGTTGCAATTATTAACTAATACATCAAATTAAGGGAAGGATTCAACCATCAAGCTAATGACGTTAAAGAACAACACTTTTGTGAGGCAAACCAATTAATTTTCATTTTAATTTCTGTTTGAATAATCATTTTCTTTATTTTTATTAATGAAGTCTAGTTATTATCAGTTTTCTTTCCCTATGTAAATAATTCCTATTTTATTTCAGTAGTCAATTGTTAGATTTTGTAATGAAATCATCATTAAAAGTTGTTAGTCTTACAATTAATGCGTTTTCAATTGAATTCTGATTTTTAATAGCTTAATCTATGGTGCCTTTGATCCTTTAGAAGGTGATTTCAAGTAAAGAAGTAAAGAAAATCAACAAAATTTGATTCAAGAGTCAAAGAAGATTATGGCCATGAACTTTGGAAAAGAACATGCCCTTAATCTCCTTAAGAAGAAGGATGAAATAGTTGGTCAAGATGATCATGGTCAGGATCAAGCTTATGATCCTTGCCTATAATCATACCTCAGGTAAGAGTACAAAACCACAACTACAGATCATAATTGTGATGTAAACCCTACGAATTTAGCTTTCTAAGTATAGAAACAAGTGTTCAAACTGTAGATGATTTCCTAAACTCAAAAGAGCCAATGAGATTTAAAACCAATTAAAATCTCAATCCAAAACCTAAAGTGGATACGAAAAACCTTAAATCATCAATTGAACTCCTAACCGCATGCGAAGACCCTAAAACCTCGAACCTCATCAAAACTTTAAAATAACAATCGAAGATTTACTCGGGTAAGAATATATGAAATCCTAAATGCATTTAAATGTTAAAGATTTCACTCAAACTGATAGAAACACTAAAATGATCACTTTAAAGACATACGTGCACTAATTCAAGATAATAAACCCTAACACTCTAAGTGAAAATATAACCCTCACATTTTGCCAAATCATTAGAAAACGATTAGAGATGACTTTCAATCATGCATATATGTGTTGAATCCTCAAGTAGTCCTTTAGAAACTAAGATAATGAGTCATAGCTTATTGTTAGTTCTTAAGTATATGATTAAGATAGTCTTACCTAGAGTTAAAGGTATAGTTGAAGATTAGGTTACATGTAGTGAACTTTAATACTTGAATTAGTACTTTTTGCACTTGTTATCCAAAGTAGTTTATCAAATGAAATATATAGGCTATAAAGACCTAAAGTAAGACCTCATCAACCATGTTTACTAATCAATTCACCAAATACCTCATTTCCCCTCATTTCCTTCATTTCTCCCTTAATTTCCCTTAATTACTATATTATGTGCACAAATTTACATATGCTTAAGGAAAATTGACCAAGTAAACACATATTGACTAAAGTCAATAATTTGAAAAGTCAACAAAATACACTAAGAGATAAAGAAAATATCTCTTCCTTCATGATTGCTTTTCTTCTCTTTTCTCTTGATTTTTTTCTTCTTTTCTTTTTCCTTAAGTGTTGCCGTCCACTTATTCTCCATATTGGCCCCACCATTTGTTGTCTTCTATAATGAAAACAAGACAAAAGAAACAAACCAAAAACCCTCCACCATTGCCGTGAGCTTCATCTCCCTCTTTTCCTTTCATTACTTCACTTTTGTCTCCTTAATTCCAACATAAGCAAAGGTATGTATCTAAGTTACTTTATGTTGTTTTATCTTCTTTATTAGTTAGGTAATTAGGTAGATTAGAGAAGTAGGCTTGTGTTAATTGTGATCATGAAGAAGAGAGCATAAAGTCCTCATCTTTAAGTGTAGAAAGTGAGGAACCATGAAGGAGAGGGAAGAATACATGTGTATGTGCTTTTACATGAAGAAATACCAAAGGAATACTTGTATGAGAATCTTAGTACATGAGTATTAGTCATGTACATAACCAAAATTAAGACATTACCTAACTATACTTACTTCTATTACACTAATTACACACTTAAAAACATAAAAGAATGGAATAAGGAAGCTTTTCTTAAGGAAAAGATGAGGCATACGAATTTGTGTATAAAATACGTATCCAACCGTATAGGTATATGAGTATGTATACATGGATAAATACGGTATAAACTTAAGTAGATGTATAAGTATATATATGTATAAGGTATATGTACATAAGTATAAAGGAAGGAATCAAATGTACATAAGACATGTACATATGACATAAGCATGAGGAAAGGTTCATGTAATCAAATGATAAAGTAAGTGATGAGGTAAGCACATGATGACATAAGCCATGACATAAGCAAATGATGACATAAGCAATGACACAAGCGATTGATGACATAAGCAATGATATAAGCATAAGCTTATAAAATAAGAATATAAGTATATATATGTACTTAGGATCCAAAACTTTAAATCCTAATACCCTTCCTAAATTGAATCAAACTTAATCAAGGACGTAAATTAGTAATACCAATGTAAAAGTCCCTAAGTATAAGAATAAATGGCTAATTAAATCATTAACTACTAAAATGGAACATAAAACTAGCCAATAGGAATAATTAAACTTTAACAAGATAAAATGTCAATAAATTTAGCCCATATCGTAAAACACGGGTCTTAACGTCCAAAACGGACATCACCGTGTGAACGTGTATCCGAAAAAGATGAAAAATGACTATAAGTTCACAAATATCGAAATTAGAACGAAAAAGTTACAAAATACATAAAGGAAGCCTCATACCTTACTAATATAAGAAAATAGTTACTATTAATCTCATGGAGCATGGTAACCCTATGCATACTATGCTCGGGTTATATTGGAGGAAATTAGATAAACTACAATAGACTTTTAGTTGACTAAGGAGTCTGAATTCTCAAAACACTTATAAGTTTTACCATTTCGATTTATGCGTTCGATATCGAGTCCTGGAAACCCTAAAGGCTTGGAGAATGAGCAATAATCCAAGTGAGGGAGTTTCGATGACCTGCTACTTGCTTGTGCGTATTATTTGTATGATGTTTTGTTGTTTGCTATTGCTTGTATGTTTAAATGATTGTTTTGTTGACTGTTTTGTTTGTATACCATCATTTGTGTGATCACCTTTTTAAATTGATAAATATAAATGTCTGATCCAAATAACCAGTTCTACTCGTCGCATTTCTATGACTTGGTAAAGGTATGAATGGAGAGTGCTAGCCTTGTAAAAATCTTAAGAAAAGTATTTTTGGAAAAAGCTTTTCTATCCTTAAATAAATTTTTTTGCATGATCGCTGTAAGGGCTTGTGGAGCCATAAATAGTATTTTTAACGTTAAGGCAAAGCTAGCATGGGTTCTCCACTTGATAGCGAGAGGACTCGCTTTATTATGCCTGTAAGGCCTTGGTTAAATTTTGGTTGCGAGAAGACTCGCATGTTTGTGCCCGAGGGGCCTTGGAGGGTAGATAGTCCTAGTTTGGACTCCCCCTATTTGGATTGAAACTCTTTTCTCGGCTAGGGTAATAGTCGAGTTTTGCCTAGTGGGGTGGCGCCCCTAGGTAGCCTCATATGGGTAAGCTGAGGTGCCCTATACGGGTAAGTATAGGGGATAATCGAAGTATCGACGACGTAATTCTACACCTTCCATAATTCCGGACTCCTATGGATGTGTTGCTTGCAGTCATCACGCCTGCATTCATTATGTATGTAAATAGCTTGCTTGCATGTGTGATAATAATGTGTGAAAACTTGCTTGACCGGTAGTGGTGAGGAACAAACTCACTGAGCTGTTTTATGCTCATTCCCCCTTAGTTTCCTTTGCAGGTTTACATATGATGGGATTAGGATATGTTTCGAATGCTGAGTGTGAGATGAAGATATGTACATTAATATTAGAAGTAGCTGAGTACTTTTTTAGATGATACATAGACATCCTTTGTAGAAAATATTTATTTATTAAAACTTACTGTAATATAATTTTTCTTCTATCTATTTTTTTTATAATGCTAGTATATCCTATCTTATTATTTGGTAAGGGATACCGATTCTCTGCGATTCTGAGGAACTGTGGGATATCGGCTACCCATAGTTATTTATATTTGTATTCTACAGTAAATTGATTACTTAAAAATCAGTAACCTTAATGATTAATCATTTAGAGTCTTGCAATCTCTAACTTGTAAGGCGGTTTTCATAGCATGGGTACACACATGTTGTGGAAATTTTAGGTTATCCTACTAGGCCCCCTTTAGGGTCCTGACATGTGATCTTACCCATGATGATTCTATGTTTCAAAAATCATAGGTATTTCACATTTACTTCATCCCAAACTCTCAATCTCTCTCTAAAATAACATACACCCTAATTTTTTGTCACTATAAAGCAACCATTTCTTGTGATTTTTTTTCTTTTCTTGTGAAATCATTAGATCAAAGATATATTCAACTGAACCTACATAGATTTGTTTATTCATTAATTATTTTGAGCAATGATTGAATTATTAGTTAATATTTGATTAAAGAAGGTGATGTTTGCATATGTGTTAATCTTAATTTAGGACAAATTATCAAGTGTTTATGTGGTAAAAATTAGTATATATGTTTGTTTGCTGATGATTATTCCTAAATTTGCGATTTTGGAGTTTCAGAAAAAGAGGAACATAGAATGTTCCTATGATGATGAAGAAAGAAGAAAGGGGACATTATGATAAACTTATCAATTTTTTGTGTTGGCTACGCTAGATTTGTGAAAAAGCTCTTGGATTAATAGGATGTGTAAGTATTCAATTGTAACAAGAATTTTCATTAGCATGCTATAACTTGTAGTTGAAGAGATTATGAACTAAGACAAAAGTTTTTCATGTTCTTACGTTCCTAATAGTTCATAAATCCATGTTGACAATATAATTAGCGTTGCAAAGTAGAATTCTATGATTGTTGGATTGTATCAAACATAACAAATTCTTTCTCAATAATGTTTCTAAGAACATGACATTGGAGTGAATTCAACTGTTTTTCTCTATTTCAGATCATGCCTAAAAGAGGAAAAAGGCTCTTGAAAACAAGGCAAAATACACTCAATCAGCTGTAGATGTGCTTTTGACTCACCACAAGATATCTCTATTACCATTTACAAAAGAAATAGTGAAGGAGGGGAAGACGATTAGTTTGTTTTATTTTATAAAGGAAACTTCAAGCTTAATTAGATCAAATGGAACTCAAGATTCTAGACTTTGAAATTTTCAAAGATTAATACCTAAAAATCAAGGAAGTTCCTAGTTTCTTCTTTCTTTTTCTCCCATGTTATTGTGATTTGTATTGTTATAATGTACATTGATGACAATATACAACTTATGTTAAGTTTTGGGGTGGAATGGAAAGGATAAGATATGTATGTTAATATTTGATTGAAATATATAAACTTAAGCTTTTGAGTTTTTATTGAAATATGTGATATTAGAAATTTACACCCTATATGAGAAACATAGATCCGTATTTAATTTGAATTCAAGGATAGTGGTGTGAATAGCTAAAGGCGAGAAACATATATCTGTATCTGATTTGAATTCAAGGATAATAGCGTGAGCAGTTATTGCTTGGTACAGTTATATTACATAACTGCCCACTATCCCTACATTTTAAGAATGTACCTAATCAAAATGCCTCTACGTGTCCTGATAATCATTCCATTAACTATAGTTTTAGACACAACATTAGCCTATAAATAGGAAGAAGTAACACTATAAGAGTCCCTGATAACTCTCTACTACTTACTTAGTCTTTTCCTATACTCATTTACTAACTTAGGCATCGCAGTGGCCACACCAAACTGGTTCCCGTACCAAAAGTTTTTTTTCCTCTCTTTCCTTCCTTTGCAAGACAAAATTTCTAACCCAAAACCACATAACAACATTTGGTGCCATCTGTTTTTTCTTATCCATACACATGGCTAGGACAAGATTAACTAGAAGTATAGGTGTCGGTACTTTATCCCAGCACTTTAAAGAGGGAAGTAGGTACACTGACGAACATTTGGCTAAGTTAGAGCAACTTTGCCTCAACTTAGCTAAAGAAAACCAGGAATTAACCAAAAAAACATGATGAGATCCTTAATCTCCTTCATAATAATGTCTACCCAAATCAAAACAAAGAGCACGACAATCACAGAGTCGAGAATAGTGATGACTCAATCTATTCACCCGAATTGCTGAGAAAGTAAGCTAAAGTTACGATGAGACATTCGGCTCCTACACTCAAGAAAGTTGACAAGAATAAGCAATCGCAGCAGGTGCACCATGTTGGACCCTCTCATGTTGGTACCCTTACTGCAACAAGCAAACAGTTCCAAATTAAGAAAAACCCTTTCATTCTCAAGATTTTGGAGGAGGCTACACCATAGCACATCAAGTTGCTGCAATTTGAAACTTATGATGGGATGAAAGGTCTTGAAGATCATTTAGAGTATTACTACACGTTGGTTAAGTTTCATGGCTTGAGTGATGCTGTAGCTTGCCAAGATTTTCCTTTGACATTACGGAATGCAACAAGTGCATGGTTCAAATAGCTAAAGCCGAATACTATTTCTTGTTTCAAAGAACTAGCAGAAGTGTTCCTTTAGCACTTCCTTACAATTAAGCTCCCTGTTAGGGATTCTTCAATCCTTAACACAATAAAGTAAAGGTTAGATGAGTTTATTAGAGATTACTTAGCCAGGTTTATGGTTGAGGTGGTCCAAATTTCATAATTGTACATGAGTATAGCCCTCAATACTGTCATTGATGGAGTCAAGCTCCATGGAGACATTTTTAAGTCTCTCGCCAAAAATAAGTTGAGAACTTTTATTGAGTTCAAAGCTAAAGCCATGTCTTACATTAGACAAGAAGACAACATAAAGGCTCAATCAAAAGCTGATCAAAATAAAGGAGATGGGAAAAACGATAAGAGAAGAAGTGCAAAAGATCAACTCGGGATGGACAGTGATGAAAATCCTAATGTCAAGAGAAAGAGACCTCAAATTCCAACATATTTGTCCTATATACTAATCAATTGTCCAATTTCAGAGTAGGTAAAGAGGCATTTTTACAGTGGCTAGAAAGATAAGAGGAAACCCTTCAAGGTGAAATTCCAACAAATACTACGATTTCCATTACGACAAAGGTCACAACATAAACAAATGCATCCAACTTAAGAATACGATTGAGAATGCAATTCAATGTGGGCACTTGCGAAAATTTCTAGTGTGTGATGCTGAAAATATTGAGCTACCATCTCAGAGGAGACGTGAAGACCAAAAGAATGATACTTGACTATCTATTACTAAGAGAGATGCAAGAGACAGGAATACCAGTAGGGCACCTAAAGGGGCAATCAACACTATTGTTGGTAGACCTTCTACTAAAGGCAAATCAAGCTCTTCGAGTTTGACTAATGTCATATATTATGTTTCTAATATCCAAGGTAAGAAGGTAAAGATCAATAATACAATTTTTTCATGAAGGAAGATTTTGAAGGCATCCAAAGGCCGCTCGATGATGTACTTTTGGCTAGAGCAAGAATTGCCAACTTCGAGGTCAAGAAAATTCTCGTTGACATTAGAAGTTCAGCAAACATTATTTTCCAGCATGCTTTTGACCAAATGAGACCAAAGATCAAAGTATAGTTGAGATCTTACAATTATGATATGTATGCCTTCAACAATCAACCCGTTCAGGTAACCGGAGACATTTCTTTACCAATTCAGATTAGAGATGATGAGTATATCGTAGAAGACAAAGTGGACTTCCTTGTTGTCAAATGTTGGTCCCCATACAACATGATTATGGGATGGTCATGTCATCACTTATTCGACATTGTCTCTTCTATTGCTCAACTCAAAGCTGAATTCCCTACTTTTACCAGAATCGATGTATGTAAAAGCAATCAACAGTTGGCATGGTCTCTATACATGAGGGCCTTGAGGCAAGAGGAAACTTTTCAAGTGGAAACGTTTCTAGAAGGAAAGTTAATCGACATAGACAATGCAAAAAATGAAGCAAAAGAAATTTCTTTGGGAGGTGATCTTGGAAAAAAGACTAAGATAGGGAAACCCTTACTAGCACATATTTGTCAAAATTTAATCAACTTCTTATAGGATAATGCTGATGTATTTGCATGGTCCCCTTTGGATATGCCAAAAATCCATAAAGAAATTATGGTACATAGGCTCCAGATTGATCCAAGCGCAAAAGTGATTCAATAAAAGAAAAGACATTTTGGCCCTAAGAGGCAAGCGGCCATAGAAGAAGTTCAAAAACTCTTAAAGGTAAGATTCATTCGGGAATAGCCTTATCCAACATGGCTAGTTGACTGTGTACTAGTAAAGAAGTCTAGTGACATATGTATATAAACTTCATGGATCTTAGCAAGGCCTATCCCAAAGATTGCTTTCTGCTATTGAAAATTAATCAGATGATTGATTCAACCGCCGAACATGCGTTACTTTCTTTTATGGATGCTTTCTCAAGCTATAACCAAATTAAAATGGATAAGGAAGATGAAGTTCACACATCATTCGTCACTAATTTCGGAACGTATTGTTATGCGGTAATGCCCTTTGGGCTAAAAAATGCCAACACAACTTACCCAAGGCTTGTCAGCATGATGTTCAAACCTTAGATCCATAGAAATGTCGAAGTATATGTTGATGATATATTGTGACAAGCGTGATAGAGGATCGACATCTCGTTGATCTCGAGGAGATGTTTACTACTCTAAGGAGATATAACATGAAGCTCAATCCCCAAAAGTGAATCTTTGGCGTAATTTCCGGAAAATTTTTATGGTCCATAGTCATACAATGTAGCATTGAAGCCAACCCGAGAAAGATTGATGCGATAATAAACATGAAATCCTCTCATATTGTCAAGAAGGTACAAGAACTCACTAGATGAATAGCCGCCCTAAATCGATTTATATCAAGAAGTGCGGATAAGTGCATAAAATTCTTTAAATTTTAAAGAATTCAATAGAGTTCAAATGGATAGATGATTGCAAGAGGGTATTCAATGAACTTAAAGAATTCCTCATGTCATCCCTGATACTCTTGACACTTATCTCAAGAGAAAATTTATATTTATACTTATCAATTAGCTACCAAGCGCTTTCTTTTGTATTGGTCTGAATTGATAGTAAGGAGGATCGACCAATTTATTACGTGAGTAATGTCCTATAAGGACTAAAGTATCAGTATACGAAAATTGAGAAGTTTGTATTAGCAATGATTTTCTTGGTAAGGAAATTGAAACCGTATTTTAAGGCTCACCAAATTGTAGTCCTCACTAATCAACCATTGTGGCATGTATTGAAACAACCAGACTCTTTCGGGAGGAAGATGAAATATGTCTTGGAGTTAAGCACCTATGGTGTACAGTATAAACCTAGAATGGCATCACAAGCTCAAGTATTGGCGGATTTTTTGGCCAAGTTCACTGGTGAGGAAAATAGCATAGAGATTGCCGAGAAACCCATATGGTATCTCTATATAGATGGTTCTTCCACTCAAGAAATAAGTGGTGTAGGCCTTATTTTACAAGGACCCTATAATGTCAAAGTTAATTATGCCTTGAAATTTGGATTCCTAGCCAACAATAACGAGGCGGAATATTAAGCATTGATAGTCAGACTTAAACTGGCAAAAGAAATTGGTGCTAAGAAACTCAAAGTTTTCTCTAATTTATAATTGGTGGCAAACAAGTCATAAGAAGTTATGTAGCAAGAAAAGAAGAAATGAGCAAGTACTTATTAATGGTACGAATGCTCGCAGAAGAATTTTAGTTATTTTCAATCCATAAGGTTCCAAGGAGTAAGAATATTGCTACTAATAAGTTGTCTAAGTTGGCCAGTATAGCATTTCCTAACCTGAGCAATAAATTCTTTATCGAATTTGTCCTACACAAAAGTTTATCTACTATCTTGCAAAGTTGCGAATTGGCTCCATGCCTGAAAGAGAATTCTTGGATAGACCCCCTTATAGATTACTATGGTGTCCTCCCTAATGATAAGAAAGAGGCTCAAAGATTAGTTTATTAAGTTGCAAATTACACGTTGATAGATGATTAGCTATACAAACATAGCATATCTTAACCTTATCTTCGATGCCTTCCTCTGAAAGATGCCTAACGGGTGTTATTTGAACTATACAGTAGTGTATGTAGCAACTACATAAAGCATAAACATTGTATATCCATGCGTTGTAACTAGGCTACTATTGGCCGACCATGAAGGAAGATGTAAGAACAGCTATTCAACATTGTCTGCAATGCCAAAAGCATGAGGCACTGAGTCATGCACCTTTTACTAAATTATGCTGTTTATCTAATCCTTAGCCCTTTACCCAATAGGGATTAGACATACTTAGACCTTTTCCAAAATCTATAGCTCAATGACAATTTGTTATTATTGTTGTGGAATATTTCACAAAATAGGTAGAGGTTGAACCATTGGCAAGGATCACCAAATAGAAAGTAGAGGCATTTGTTTTCAACTCTATAATATAAAGGTTTAGAGTCCCATTTATGATGATCATAGACAATGGACCACAATTTGATAATAACAAATTCCAAGCATTTTATGAGAAATACGACATTTTCCTGAACTACAAGTCTGTAACTTACCCTCAAACTAACGAGTAAGTTAAAGTTGTCAATAAGATCATCTTGTACAACTTGAGGAGGAAGGTTAATCAATTTAAAGGAAAATGGGCTAACGAATTGTCAGATGTCTTATGGGGATACTGGATAGCCCATAGAGCCACAATAGGGGAAACCCCCTTTAGGTTAACATACGATATGGAGGCAATTTTGTCGATCAAGTTGGATTTGCTAAATCTATACATATAGAATTTTGATATGTTGGTAAATAACCTTGGTATAACGGCAAATCTAGATACAATTGAAGAAATCAGAGATGTTGCAAGAGCAAGGGTTACGACATTGTAACATAGGGTAACAAGATATTATAATTAGAAGGTAAAGTATAAAGTTTTCCAACTTGGAGATTTGGTTTGCTAAAAATTAGAAGTGATCAATGCTCAAGAAAAATAAGGGAAGCTTGGCATAAATTGGGAGGACCCGATTAGGGTTTGGGAAGTCGTTGGTGAAGGAGCCATTGATTAGAAAGGTTAGATGGTACAATCATCTCACGTTCATGGAATGACAAGAACTTAAAGCTTTATTTTAATTAATTTCCTCGATGTTGTGCATTTCTATTTATTTGGCAAGGCAATAGCCTACTTGCTTTGAAAGACAATTGAATTCAAAGTTAAAGCTTTGATTTGTTTCTTGATCCTTTTATGATTGACGAGTTAACAAGTTCAAACTGCATGGTGAATTAAATAGTATAAGTTATAGCCTGTCGTAGTTAACAAACTTCATAAATTAGTCAAAAAGCCAAATAACGAACTTTATAATAAGTTTAAGTAAAACGGTTGGTCCACAACTAAAATGACTAACGGATGGCCTTTAGTAAGGCATCTAATAGATTGTATGTGAAATAAGACATGCTGAGAAGTATATTGCATAACATGCTAAGAAATAAGGGCATGTGAAATAAAACATGCCTGGAAACAATAAAGTGCATGAAACGAAATGTATTGAAACTTCCAAGTTATACAAAAGGAAATGTGTAAGATTCATCACAAATATAATTACAAATCTTCAACTGATCAATCGGGTACTGTCCATTCGATAACGAATTAATTACACAAATAAGTCTACGATATATTCTTGAACTAAGTAGAGGCATTCTGTTGATTAGAAGTTGGAGCCTTATTGGTGGTTGGGGTTTAGGAAAAGGTGGATTTTTCTTTACACTCATAGGGGATTTCTTTAGATAACTTATCTTCGTTATCTCCAGGATCTTCAGCATATGCCTTGTTATCATCCTGCATATTAATCTCAAAACTTAAATCCTCATCGTCTTGCTTGTCATAGCTATTAACTTTATCACCAACATCTGTAAAATCCGCGAATTTAGCTTTCTAAGTATAGAAACAAACGTCCAAACTGTAGATGATTTTCTGAAATCAATAGAGCCAATGAGATTTAAAACCGATTAAAATGTCAATTCAAAACCTAAAGTGAATATGAAAAACCTTAAATCATCAATTGAACCTCTAACCGCATACGTAGACCCTAAAACCTCAAGTATATGTAACTAGCAAAGTTAACTTCAAACCTCATCAAAACCCTAAAATAACAATCGAAGACTTAATCGCACAAGAATATATTAAATCCTAAATGTGTGAAAACATTAGAGATTATGCCCTAAAGTAATAAAAACCCTAAAACTATAACTTTAAGGATATAAAAGCACTAATTCACCATAATTTACCCTAAAATCCTAAGTGATAATATGTCCTCCATAGTTTACCATTTCATTAGTAAACGACTAAAGATAACTCTCAATCATGCATAAATATTTAGAATACTTAAGTGATCCCTTAGAAACTAAGATATTGCATTCTAGATCGCATTCATCTTCTAAGAAGATAACTAGGTTAGTATTACATAGAGTTAAAGGTTTAGTTGAGGCTTAGGTTAAATGTAGTAAACTTTAATACCCTAAATGATATTTTTCATCTTAATTATACTAAGTAGCTTACTAAATGATGTATATAAGATATAAATTCCTAAAGTAAGATCTTATAATCTATTTTTACTAATCAATTTACCAAATGTCTCATTTCCTTAATTTTTCTCTTAATTTTCCTTAATTACTACATTATGTATACTAAATGGTTTATGCTTTTGGAAAGTTGACCAAGTCAACACATGTTGACCAAGGTCAAAAGGTTATCTCAGTCAACATTTAAAAAAGTCAACAAAAGTCACTTTCACTTAAGAAAATATCTAAGTCATGTAATGATTTCTTCTCTTTTAGATTTTTCTTCCTTTTTTCCACTTCTTTGCTGTCCATTCTTCTCCCTCTTCTAGAATTTGCTTTTCTCATTCATAAAACACAATTTGAGACAAGAACAACTCCCTTTTCTTCTTCCATTTCAAACCATAAACTCTCCTTTGCTTTATCATCTTCACTTTTCCAAAATTTCACTTTCACAATCTTAAATACCACTACACACCAATCTACTATATCTACTTGCTTTCCTTTTCAAATAATAAAGGAGAAAGGTATGTTTTATATGATTTCTTATCTTAACTAGTGAGTTAGTTATCTATCTAAGATTAGTATGGGAATTTTATGTAAATTGTGCTTTTGTGTTATGGAAAGAAAGGAATCGTTCTACTTATGTTTAGAGTATAAAAATAACTATGTACATGCAACAAATGAGTATATATGGAGTGTACATATTAGGGTTTTAGTGAAACCCATAGTATAAGTGTATAAATCTTTAGCTAAATGGAAAGAAGAACACTTGTACATAGGTTTAAATATGTGTATGTAAGAGTATACTTAACAAATACATTTATGGGAACTCTTGTACATGAATAAACATTATGTACTTAACCTAAAAGGAGGTTTATACTAGTCATACATGCATATGCCATGCCAAATACAACCTTAAAATACAAAAAAAATGAAATTGTGAAGATTTTTTAAGAGGGTAAATAAGGCATACGAAAAATACGTATAAAAAATACGTATGCCACCGTATGTATATATAGGTATGTGTATTAGTATATGTAGAAGCACACATGTATAAGTACTTATAAGTACATAAGTATACATATTAGTATATTAGAAGTATAGGTATGTATATCACATATGTATAAAGTGTGTAAATATATAAGAATAATAATAGACTAATGATGTAAGCAATGATGTCGTTAAAAGATTATATAAGCTATGATATCATCAAGTGATTACATAAGCGATTATATAAGCATAGGTTTATAAAAGAAGAAATAATAAGATTACATAAGCATATAACATAGGTATATACATGTACTTAGAAACCGAAATTCCCTTAAACCCTAAGACATTTCCTAAATTGAATGAAACTTAATTAAGTACATAAATTAGTAATACTAATGTAAAATTTCCTAAGTATAAGAATCAAATAGCTAATTCAATCATTAAGTCCTAAACTAGGGCATAAATATAAGCAATAAGAATAATTAAACTTTAAAAAGATAAAATTTCAATAAATTTAGCCCATATCGTAAAACACGGGTCTTAATGTCTAAAATGGATATCACCGTGTGAACGTGTGTCCGAAAAGGATACAAAACGACTATAAGTTTACAAATATCGAAATTAGAATGAAAAAAGTTACAAAATACATAAAAGAAGTCTCACAACTTACAAATATAAGAAAATAGTTACTATTAATGCTACTAAATATAATAAACCCTATACACATTATACTTAGGTTATATTGAGGGAAACTAGATAAACTACAATAAACTTTTAGTTGAATAAGGAGTTTAATTTCTCAAAACAATTATAAGTTTTACCATTTTGATTTAGGCGTTCAATATCAAGTCTTAAAAACCCCAAAGGCTTGGAGAATGAGCAATAATCCAGGTAAGGGAGTTCTAATGACTTACTACTTGCTTATGCGTGTTACTTGTATGAAGTTTTGCTGCTTGCTATTGCTTGTATGTTTGAACGACTATTTTGCTTGGTTGTTGTCATTTGTGTGATAACCTTTTTAAATTGATAAATATAAATATCTGGCCCCAAATAACCGGTTCTATTTGTTGCATGTCTATGACTGGGTAAAGATATGAATAGAGAATGCTAGCTTTGCAAAAATCTTGAAAAAAATGTTTTTGGAAAAAAACTTTTCTACACTTAAGCACATTTTTGTATGATTTCTATAAGGGCTTGTGGAGCCATATATAATATTTTAACGTTAAGGCAAAGCTAACATGGGTTCTCCACTTGATAGCGATAGGATTTTCTTTACTATGCCTGTAAGGCCTTGGATAATTTTGGTTGTGAGAGGACTCACATATTTGTGCCTAAGGGGCCTTAGAGGGTGGATAGTCTTAGTTTTAAATCCCCCTATTCGAATTGAAATTATTTTCTCAACTAGGGTAATAGTCAAGTTTTGCCTAGAGGGGTAGTGCCCCTAAGTAGCCTCATGCGGGTAAGCTGAGGTACCCTGTGCAGGTAAGTACAGGGAATAATCAAAGTATAGACGATGTAATCCTAAACCTTCCACAGTTCTGGACTCCTATGGATGTGTTGCTTGTATTCATTACGCCTGCATTCATTATGTATGTAGATAGCTTACTTGCATGTGTGATAATAATGTGTGATAACTTGCTTAAAGGTAGTGGTGAGGGACGAACTCACTGAGCTATTTTATGCTCATTCCCCCTTAGTTTCCTTTGCAGGTTTACTTATAGTAGGATTGGGATATGTCTCGAGTGTTGAGTGCGAGATAAAGATATGTATATTAGTATTAAAAGTAGCTGAGTACTCTTTATGTGATACATAAACATCCTTTGTGGAAAATATTTATATGTTAAAACTTACTATAATTTAATTTTTATTATATATATATTTTTTAAATGTTAGTATATCATGTCTTATTATTTGGTAGGGGATACCAATTCTCTGCGGTTTTGAGGAACTGTGGGATATCGGACACCTATAGTTATTTATATTTGTATTCTACAATAAATTAATTACTTAAAAATCAGTAACCTTAGTAATTAATCATTTAGAGTCTTGCAATCTCTGACTTACAAGGAGATTTCCATATCATGGGTGCATACATGCTATGGAAATTTTAGGCAATCCTACTAGGCCCCCTGTAGGGTCCTAACAACATCAATGAAGCCTAAGCATGAGGCATCATAATCAGGGTGAAACTTAAGAATTTCTTCTCTTGCTACCTAAACCCCCTCCAACAACTTCTTTCACAATAGTCTCTCATATTGCTGACTTAGAGTCACAATTTTGATTGCCTCTTCAATGGAGGGCCCTTTCCTTACTAGCTCTTCTAATTCGACACTATGGCTTTATAGCCTAGATTTGTTGGTCTCCAGTTTCTTTATTTGCATCCTAAGCCTGTCTTCCTCATCAATCATTGAGAAGACTATTTGGCCCAAACCCTAGTACTCTTTCTTCTTTTTTCGTTGCTCTTCCTTCAGATCCTTAGCCTCCTTACACTGCTCATCAACTTTGGCCTTGAAGCCTAAGACTTCATTGGCAACTAAAGAGTGTGCCAACTTCTCAGCAACGAGTTCATCTTGATACTTCTTAGCCTCTATCTCAACCCTTATTCTCATGTTCTCAGTAGCTATGGTTTGAGCTTTTGAGGAGTTGTATGCGTCCTTAATTTTCTACAGTAAGTCAATATGGAATGATGAATTTTCCAAACAACCTAAAGAATATATGAAGGATTATTATTATTATTACCTTTTCATTTCTTTATCGGCTTCATCCAAGGTTTTCAGAATGTAGCTGTTGCTCTATAAACAAACAACAGTATTAGTGACCAAATATGCCTAATAGTTAAAAGGACTCAATTAATACTTACGTCATATACCATTGCTGCAATATAAGCTTTATTACAATTGTCAAGCCTGTCGACATCTTTCTTTACAATCTCTTTGTCCTTTGGAAGAATAACGTCTTCCATTAAGGCTAAGGATTTTGTCCTATCACCTAGGGCCGAGTTAGTGTATAAGATATTATGGCTCCAATATGGAATGACATATTCACCAACCTCCATGTTAGGGAAAAATTCAGCAGTACTGATGCAGAGAGCTTTGTTATGCATAGCCTCCTTTACCCTTTCGTCCAATTCCTTAGACCTTTTAGTAGGGGGTTAGTCGACTAGCTCCTTCCCACTTCTCTTCTTTGTATTCAGTACAAACTCCATTAGGAGTGATAACCCTTTAACGGCATCTAGATTGGTCACTTTAGCCTCATTTTTGGGTTTGATTTCTTAGCTACCCCCCTCGGCTCCATAGTAGGAGGAATATTTTCGGCACTAAGGGTCTCAACTTGTACACCCTCGGTTGACCTAGGTTTCTCACTCCCTTACTATTTTGCGGCCGGACCGAAAGTCTTTTGGGTTGTCACTTGTTTTGCTACGCCCTCTTTTACTACCTTCTTAATGGTAGTCTGTTGAGTAGTTGCAATTGCAGAGGTTGCATGTCTATCAGCTTTTGATTTTTTGGGCCTTTGCCGGGGCCAATAGCTTAGCAAGGTTCACCTCACCAACACCCATATCTACAATAGAAAGTAGATACATTAATACTAAGGCAATGAATAAGAAAGAACTTACATTTTCCATGCTAAGCAAGGCTTAAAGGCAATAATTCATCCCTTAAGACATAAGAACAACTTTCCTCTTGTAGCTCTACTCAACACAACCATCTCTTAGGATCATACCTTCTATTTCAGAGAAGATTGGCTCTCCATTTTCATATCACCTGATAATTCTCTTGGAGTCCCAGAAAAACATTTTGTTTTTCTTCCTCTCCTAAATTTTCCTTACTATGGTAGCATCATTCAGTGTTAGTTTAATGTCCCTTATACGGATGGGTTCAATCCATCGGGTCCAAAAAATCTAACTCTTCATCTGAAACAATAGATGCGAACTTATTGTGCTATTTATGGATCTTGGACTCTAACCCGTCCATAAACTTCTGCTTGTGCCTGGCAACTACAAAGTAGCAACCGTCAAGCTACCTCCTAATCGTAAAGAAATACTGAAATAATTAAGGTGTAGCCCTAACTTTAACTTCTTCACAAACTATCTCGAAAGCCATGAGAAATTGATAGGTGTTTGTGAGAACATACTTAGTGCAACTCAGAAATAGTCGAAGAACTGTTTAACAAAAGCCAAGAATGTGAAGTGTAGTCCAAAGTCGAGATATTTTAAGTAGATATGGAACTCACGTTCCCTTGGAAAGTACTCCCTCTCCTTCTCTCTTAGTCTCCTAAGATTCTATCTTTTCAGAAGGTCTTGCCAGCATTTATTATATTTTCAAACCAAAACTTTGTCAACAGCATTGGCCACTCCATCTGGTGAGTCACTAAAGTAAATTGCATTGTTATACAAGTACCTTGCTACAAATCTTCCTTCTTTATCTTCTAGATAAGTATTTGCTGTGAGAGGGTTAATTTAAGTAGGTTTATCCCACCGCTCCATGACATTATCGATTGAGATACCTAAGAAACATGCCATCTCGCTCCATTTTGGAGGGGAGAAGTAGCTTCAATCTTAGTAGCTTTAGAATTTGAAAGGATAAATCAACGAATTACATTGCGAACCACACTTAATTTTGACTATAATAAATCTTAGATAACTTTTTGAAGGTTAAGAGGAAATGTCGTCAGTGAATGAAAGATTTTGAATGCAAACGAAGTTGAAGTGAAATATACTTTCAGTGTTGGAAAAATCCTTAAATACAAATGATTTTCCTTCGTAACTACGATACGTTTCTGACAAAGTAATGATGCACAGATAGATGATGGCCTAGATTAATGACATGTGTTTTGTGATAGAGATCTAACGGTTATCAAGGCTTTAACAGTTATTAGGTCTATAACATAATTATGACCAATGTCACAATTGTCGTACTTTCTACTATTTGATCTTTTGACAGGTTAGAAAATTGAAAATTACGACCTGAATTGATAAGAATTAGCCTACGACTATCTTTAAGCCAAGGTCGACCTTTTGGAAGCTGAAGTCAACTTGTTCTAACCTAAGGCCAAACAGCTTTTGCCAAGGCCGAGCTAATAATAAAAGACGAAGGGGAAGAAAAGGATCCATTTAGCATCAAGTTTATTATCTGCCAATTAGACGAGAAACCATACGACAGAGCACTTGAGACCAAAGAACCACTCAACATGGCACGAAGAGACTAGTGTCGACTAACTTTAGAACTTAGCAAATATGGTTCGACCTTTCTAGTGTCTCGGCCAAGCAATGTAAGACTACAAATACTCTTCCTTAAACCCAGACATCCAACTACCAACCTCGCCTAGTTCGAATCCTACTCCTTCTAAGACAAGTAGAGTGATTGCATGCCAACTTCTATTAAACGCACAATTTTGTATTCTCGTACATGTTTTTCTTTATTTTATTTATGGGCCCAATTCTTTAAGGTTTAAGGCCTTGTACATTATATATAGTTTTGCCACTAGAGTTTAGGGCATGCTATAAATAGCAACATTTGTAATAACATATTAGATAAGAGATAGACGAATGAAGATAATCATATTTTATAGTGAAACTTTCCTCTTTCAAGCAAGGTTACACTTGAGCTCTTAAATCTTGTTTTGGCGAATTATTGAGTATTGATTAGGCTTTTTAATCTTTTCTATGTTCTTATCAATCTTGTTCTTAAGATTGTGGTGAACCCTTCATTTGAGCCAATTAGTGAGTCGCATCTAATTTCTCATCTGAATCCTGAGTGACATTTAGTGTTCATAAGTTGTATTGAACCCTATTTCAAGCTCAAACCCCTAATTGTGTTTGTGTCTTGATGCACGATATTCATATACATTCATATTTAAAACCCTTATTTTACTCCCCATTCTTCATATTCCTCTTGAACCTCGAATACCCATTCTTCTTTTCAAGATCCGCTACCCACGATACACATCATATTGGTATCAAAGCTTTGGGGAGACACATGTGTTAGTGCTCTTCAAAGTTGATTTGTAGCTTGGACACCTGTTAGTTGCTGTTTTGTAGCATAATGTGTTGTTCGCATTCTAGTAGTCATGGTATTGTGCTGCAATAATGTCTAACAACATTAATTTCAATAGTTGACTCTAGTTGTTGTAGAAAGCGTTTGTTAGTAGTAGTAGCTATAGAAGCTGAGTAGTAATTGTTGCTAGGTTACTGTAATTATGTTTTGTTATTTGTTCAATTTTCTAGAAAATTACTGTATAGACAAGAATGTCAAAAGATAATGTCAACAACATTGGTAATAGTCTTTACGGATGCTTGAGGAGACGCATTGATAACTTGGAATATCAAATTCAAAATCTCATTGACCCTATCTAAGAATTGATAAGAATCAACATGGTGATCCTCAAGTCGAGGCTAACCCAATAGAAGCTACCATAGACCTACCAGAAGCTGAAGCTGACCTATCTTAACCCAATACCGACCTGCTATTTCTGAGGCTGGATTGATAACCGAAGGACTTAAGGAGGGAAAGAAACCATTCGGCATTAGGGTTGTCGTCTACTAGGACAATAAGAAACCAAGCGACCAAAGCCTCAAGGCTAAAGAACAACTCGACATAGTACGAGAAAGCTAGTATCTAGCAATCCACGAGTGTAGCAACTATAGGCTGACCTCATTAGGAGCTTGACCAAACACAATAAGACTTCCAAATATACCATCCCTGCTTAGACATCTGACTGCCAACCAACCCCTACTTGGGCCCATAGATAGCTTAGAAGACTGCATGCTAACCACTTCGTTAAGTACACAATTTTGTATACTTTGTAAATATTTTCCTTATTTCAATTGTAGGCTATTCTTTAGGGTTTAAAGCTTTGTATATTATTTACATTTTTTCCACTAGGGTTTTAGCGCTTCCTACAAATAAAAACATTTGTAATTATCAATGAGAAAATAGTGAAGAATATTCATATAGAGAATTTACACCTAAATGTTCCTTCTAGAAGTAAGGACATTCTTGAGCTCTTTTGAGCTGGCATTTCGGATTATTGAGTGTCAGATAACTCTTTAATCTTTATTACATTCTTATCAATCTTGTCCTTAAGATTATGGCGAACCCCGTCATTTGAATGAGTTAGGGAGTCACATCTAACCTCTCATTTGAAACCTTGATCGACATTTAGTATTCGTGAGTCATATCGAACTCTATTTTGAGCTCAAACCCTCGATTATGTTCGTGTCTTAGTACATGATATCCATGCACATTTTCCATCAAATCCCCCTTCTATTTCCCATTCCCCATCCTATTCAAACGTCAAATACCCGTTTAGGGTTCGTACCTACTGCATCTTCATGGATTTGCATCAAGAACTCACTAGTTTGGTTAGAGGCCATAGATTTATTGGCCAAGGTGAAAGAAGGGAAAAAATACTTACCAATAGAAGTAACTCTAATGAGTTTGATAATAATGAACGACAGCCTAGAAGAGCTGTTGAGCCAAGGAGAAGAGAAAACCAACCTAAGTAGAGGAGAAGCAATGATAAGAGTATTAACTCCAAAGTAAACCAAGGAGCCCAAAGAAGAGAGTCGAAGCTGAGAAGAAATGTGGCCAAGTAGAGCTCCAATAGAAGTGGCTAATCTAAGGTGAACCGACTAATTCGAAATGCAAGGGATGAACCTTGAGCACCTAACCAAGGACTTGATAATATCAAGCTTAAACTACCGACCTTCAATAGAAGTAGCCGACTTAAAGAATTCCTTAACTAGGTTTCCTGAGTCGAGAAGTTGTTCGAGTGCTATGAGTGTGATGATCAAACAAAGGTTAAGCTGGCCTCATTATCCCTTGTTGAATATGCAAGCCTTTAGTGAGATAAGCTAGCTACCAAGCAAGATGCCGAAGGAGAAGAGCCGATGAAAACTTGGAGGCTTATGAAGCGATTGATGAATCAGTGCTTTGTACCTTCTTACTTTAAGTAAGAGATGCTCCATGCCTTCCAACACCTAAGGCAAAGTCAAAGCACTGTTAAAGAGTACTTACAAGAGTTTGAGACCTTGATGACAAGATGTAAGATTACTGAGCCATCGGATCGCATCATTGCTAAGTTCTTGAGTGGACTCCGATATGACATTGCCGACATAGTTGAATTGCAGTTGTTTAACACTTTGGATGAATTGATTAATTTGGCATTAAGGATGGAGAGACAAAGGAAAAGAAGGCATCAAAGGCTGATTAGCTGACCTCAATAAGGTAACCTTAAGCCTAAGAGGTATGCTGAGAGAAAAGGGCTAGAGAAGAAGATGGAGAGAGGTGAGTCTAGTTGACTTGATCATATCGAGACAAAGAGGGCTGAGAAGGAAAAGGCACCTAGTAACAAGGCCTAAGATGTGAAGTGCTTCAAATGCTTAAGTTACAAACATATTGCTTCTCAATGTCCAAATAAAAGAGTTATGGTCTTGAAGGGCAAAGGGCCTGGGGCTCAAATACAGAGTCAGAGTGACAAGAGTTTAGAAGACAAGTTGATAAAATAAGATGTTTATGTAGAAAATCTAGATAAACTCATAGCCATGACGAATAAACGAGCCGACCTAAAACCAGATCTCGGACAAAAGGAAAATCTATTTCACATACATTGCCTGGTGAATGGGAAAACCTATTCCCTGATTGTCGATGGAGGTAGCTACACTAATATTGTCTCTATTGAGTTAGTGGAAAAGATGAAGTTATGGACCTACCTATACCCCTGACCTTACGGATTAAAGTGGTTTAATGATAAGGGTATGGTCCATGTACATAAAGGAGCTCGGATAACATTCATGGTAGGGAAATATGAGAATGAGATTAAATTCAACATGGTCCTTATGAATGCCACAAATTTACTTCTTAGCCAACCTTGGGAGTATGACCAAAAAGTGATTCATGATAGCTTTCTCAACACTTACACAGTTTGAAAGGATGGGAAGAGCTATTGCTTGACTCCCATGAGCATTGAGGAAATCTAGAGACACTTGGCACCCATGGTGAGGTGAAGGGGGAAGAGAAGTTTGTTTGGCATCCTAGCCCATGCTCAATGTTTAATGTCGAGGATAACTTCCTTTTAGCCCTACGGTAATGATAGGAATTAGCTTATGACTATCTCTACGCCAAGGCTGACCTTCTAGAAGCTAAAGCCAACTTATTCTAACTTGAGGCTGAATTGTTCAAGGTTAAGGCCTAACAACTTTTGCCAAGTTCAAGCTAATAATAGAAGACCAAAGGGAAGAAAAGGGTCCACTCAACATTAAGTCTATACTGTTGAGAAGACGAGAGATCACATGGCCGAGCACTTAAGACCAAAGAACCACTCGGTATAGCATGGAGAGACTAGTGCCAACTAACTTTAGAACTCGACAATTATGGGTAAACCTTTTTGCGCTCTCGGCTAAGCAATGTGAGACTATAAAGACTCCTCCTCTAACCCAGACATCCAACTACTGACCTCGCCTAATTCGGATCCTACTCCCTCTAGGATAGGCGCCTAATTCGGATCCTACTCCCTCTAGGATAGGCTAAGTGATTGCATGCTAACTTTTATTAAACATACAGTTTTGTATTCTTGTACATGTTTTTCTTTATTTTGTTTATGAGCTCAACTCTTTAGGGTTAAGACCTTATACATTATTTACAGTTTTGTCACTAGGATTTAAGACTTGCTATAAAGAGCAACATTTGTAATAACATATCGGATAAGAGATTGACGAATGAAGGTAATCATATTTTACATTGAAACTTTCCTCTTTTGAATAAGGTCACACTTAAGCTCTTAGAGCTTATTTTGTCGGATTATTGAGTATTGATTAGACTCTTTAATCTTTCCTATGTTCTTATCAATCTTATTCTTAAGATTGTGGAGAACCCTTCATTTAAGCCGGTTAGTGAGTTGTATCTAACCTCTCATTTGAATCCCGAGTGACATTTAGTGTTCGTAAGTTGTATTAAGCCCTATTTCGAGCTCAAACCCCTAATTATGTTTGTGTCTTAGTGCATGATATCCATACACTTTCACACTCAAAACCCCTATTTTACACTCCGTTCTTCATATTCCTCTTGAACTTAGAAACTCATTCTTCCTTTCGAGGTCTGTTACCCACGATACACATCATGAACCCTATAGAGAATATTAAAACATCTACTCCCTTAGTCAAATCCTTGAACATAGGAGTTGGGGGGCAAATGTTGATGGTTGAATTTCATTCACTTGACCACTTGGCTGCTGACAAGCCGAATAACTCCATTCTCAGCTAACGTCGAGAAATATAGATCCGTATCTAATTTGAATTCAAGGAGAGCGGCGTGAATAGTTATTGCTTAGCATAGTTATATTACGTAACTATCCACTATCCCTATATTTCAGGAATACACTTAATCAAAAGGCCTCCATGAGTCTCGATAATCACTCCATTAATTGCAGTTTCAAACATAACATTGGCCTATAAATAAGAAGAAATACTGTAAGAGTCCTTGATAACTCTCCACTACTTACTTAATTTTTTCCTACACTCATTTATCGACTTAGGCATCGAAGTGGCCATACTAGACTAGCCATGATACCAAAAGTTTTTTTTTTTCTTCTCTTTCCTTCCTTTGCAGGATAAAAGTTCCAACCCAAAACCACCTAATAACAACTGTTACTTAAGCTTAGACTTAGACTCAGGATTAGGATAGATAAAGATGGGTTTAAAACCAATTATTTTTATTTCTAAGCTTAATTCTAGAGGATACTCATCTATCTCTCTTTTTCAAAGTTTTTTAGATTAGATGAACAAAAGAAATTTTTCTTTTGAAACATCAAAGTAATTAGAGGCATAAATAACTTAAGAAAAGAATTTTTAAGAATTAATAAGGATCAATCTTGGTACCTTAGAAGAGTGTACCTTAGAAGAGTAAGACTCTTTCTTAGTGCTAATTACAAAAGGGAAGTTAAATTAAAAAATTGTTAAGCATTAGCTTCGCTCCCTCAAAAGAGTAAAGTGCTTTCTCATTGATAATACTAAATGGATAAAAGGGCTAAATTAGCAAGGATCAATCTTAGTCTGTCAAAAGAGTAAGGTTTTTTGCTAGTGCTAATAAGATTCAATAAAGGAATTAATTTGAATTAAAAAACCTCCTAACGAAAAAAAAAATAATAAGTAGAGAGACAATTAGAGGATGAGTTGATGTAACATGCAACTAGTCTAAGTTTTCAAAATAAAATAAGTTAAGGTAAGATTTCCCTCCTCTTAAGTGGAGTGGTGAAATTTCTATGACTTTTTCTTAGTTTATTGATATTTATTTTAATCTCTAATTTAGTTTTTGTTTAAGTGATGAGGCTAACCTTAAATTATTAGGATTTATTGCTAAAATTCAATAGCTCTTAAAGTAATATTATTAAAGTGTTATAAGGATATTATCAAGTTAGGGAGAAACAGTGATTTCGAAAAATTTTTGCAAAGCTCCTTAATTTGAGGGCATACTTTTCTAAAGAAATTTTTGTTAGTCTTGTCACTAAGATATTATTGTTTTGATATTTTGATTGTTTTACTTGAAAACAAGAAAAAAGTTTAAGTATAGAAAAATTTGATAACACTTAATTAGCATATATATTTTAGGGTGATTTTGTTTAATTTCATATATCAATTAAGTTAATTTCATAGTGATTTGGAGCTTTATTTATTTAAACTTCATTTTTAAGGACTTCGGGAGCAGTTAATGAATTTTTGAAGACTTTTATCAAGTTTTAGAGCTTACATGAAGAAAAGAATTGATCAAGAATTTGGAGTGGAAGAATTTTAAGCAAAAAATAAAGTCTAGTGAAAAATATGGTTGTGATCCCTAACTATAGACCCTTCGTAAATAATTTATATTGAATTTAAAAATTTCAAACTAAGTGCAAGATCACACCTCATTTCCACGACTGTGAACCTTGAGGGTGGAGAACCTATGATTTTTTTTTTCGATCTATTTTTGTCAAGTTTTCTTTATAAATGTTAGTCAAACTCTTATAAATAAGTGTCTAGGTTTAGGTTCGCGAATAGAACCCCCTTTAAGAAAAGTCATAAGTTAGAATTATAATGGGGGCCTATCATCTTTCTTCTTCTTTTATTTCATCATGTTGTTTATTTTAATTATTCCTAGTGAATTGTTATTGAACCTTAATTTCTGTTGCAACATCTTCTTTTATTGAATTTATGATATTACCTTTTAAGATCTAATTACACTATGCATATTGTCATCGAATTAATATTTATCTAGGGTTATTAATTTGATGTTTGAGTTTGCTGTTGAGTTTGCTAGATCCTTAAGTGGATGAACTCATGTAAATAGAAGGAATTGAGTAGGTTTGTCTCAATTTCTCCGAATTAGGGTAACCTAATAGTGGGATCCAAAATATTAATGCGATCTTGAGATGTTTTATTGTAGAAGTGATTCAAGTAGAATAATCTCAAAGTTAGGAGTTAACTAGAGACATGAGTCCGATCAATTCATAATAGGTATCTCCATTGTCCAATAAGTAATTGTGATTGAAAGTTGCATAGAACTAGGTGGTAAATAACAATGATTTACAAAGAATTGTGTTCATTTAATTTAGTGAATTTTATTTATTTTATTTAACCTTGTTTATTTTATTTGTTCTTATTTAATTTACTATTTACATCTTATTATTTCTTATTTATTTTCACTTATTAATAAAAATTATTCTAAATTGTTAAGTTTGATAATTGATGGTTTAGGGTAAATTATTAGTAATTGTTTCTCCCATGTATGGTTTCTTGTAAGATTGATTTTTAAACTCACATCCATTTTACAATACTCTAACATGACTAAGTGCACTTGCTTGTTGACAATTAGCGCCATCATCAAACCCCCATTCATCAATAATATCCACATAAGTCCACTATTTCCAAATCATTTTGGTACCTAAACCACTTGAATCAACCCCCTAACCTAAGACCATATCCAACCCTTTCTTAAAATTTAGGTTATTTTGCTTATTTTATTTATTTCATAAAAAATAATAATAATAAAACTTTTATTAAAAGTCTTCCTTCTTTTTAACATTTTCCTATTTTCCTTTCCCTTTCATTTTCACTTTTTTTTTCAAAACCCTTTATTTTGTATAGAATATATATATATATATATATATATATATAATGTCTTCTTCTTTGCTAAAAGAAGTACAAAAAAAATGGAAAATAAAAAAAAAAACTATTAACAGTATTTTGAAGAATAAATTGAAATTTACAAAGTTTAGGTACTACTCGTTTAGGTTTGAATAGGTTAGACCCTAACCTCAATGTCTTTAGTTTTTAAAATCATTTTCCAAAATTGGTTTTTCTCATAAACTAGTGGTTAAGTTATAATCAATCCACCTAATTAGTTATAACTTAACTCTTTTTCTTGACTCTAGTTAGGTAACGACTCCAAGCTTTTCAAAATGAAAAGGAAAACTAGTTTTTTCTTAATCCCTAATCAAGGGTCTATATTGAATGAGTATAAGGTTTAATATAGATCAAATTAAGGAAAATAAAACTAAAAATTTAGACCTAATAATCATAGGTTCTTGCCTTCTCCATATTAATAAATCCTTGTCTTAGCCTCTTCTAAGGTGAACAAACTCCTATATCCTAGCCTTATCTAATGTAAAGGGATGATAAACCCCCTACCTACTTTTTGGTGGATGAAGTATCCCCACCAAGTGAACGGAACGGTTCGAACTCTTCAAGCCATGTTGGTAGGTTTCCCTAACCTGGTAAATTATGACATCATTGTTAACTAGACCGAGGTTTGAATGTCTAAGGTACTCCCAATAGGGTATTGTATCCCTAGGTGTTATGCTCTTAAGAGTTTAACCAAGCATAGCTTTGGTCAACAAATCCCTTACATGCATTATAAGTAAATAACAAATAAAATGAAAGCACATTAGGAAGAACTAAGGAACAATAGAAACACTTAGAAAATTTTTATTCGTTACTTCACTAACCATATGGCAATTACAACATTCAACTTAGCATGCCAATCTCCTACATATAGAAGAATAAGACAATATAAGGAAAGACAAAAGACAAATAAATTAACATCATCTAGCAACAAAGGGATCACTTATAGGAACCTACTCAAACTTTGGCTCAACATCCTAGCTCTCATCCTTGGGAGGCTCAGAAGAACTTCTTTAGCAAGATTAGTACGGAACACACGAACCTCTTCCCCTCTATATGCTTAACTCCAGGCACTCTATCAACTCTCTTTCGTTGAGAAGCCTTGAGGATATCATCAATAAAAGGTTCATCAAGATATTTCAAAAAATTAAAGTCCAAGTCAGGATAGTAAGCCTTGACATCATTCCCCATTTCTTTCGTGCCATTCGTAATGATGTCCCACTAAAGCTTTAATTAGTCCTTGCTCTTCATTGGATTGCCAAAAATCTTTCAATGGAGGTCCTTGGGATTATACTAACTCTACCCTATAGCTTATTCATTAGCACTTGGCAACACCTAACCTCTTCCTTTAGCTAGATTATTTCCCCTTGCACTCCATCACCTTCTCCTTGAAGAAGTCCATAAGCTCCCTTAACTTCTTGAGCTTACCTTTAGTTGAATCCACTTAAGACTTTTGCCACACCTTGTTGCACTAAATATTCAATAGCTTCATTTAAAGAGCTATGTACATCTCTACCACAACATCAACTTGCTTACGCATCTCCATGACTTGAGCTTGATGAGCCTTCACATCTACCTCAACCTTAGCAATCTTTCTCTACCTTCTTCCTTAACCTTTTTTAGATTATTCCTAAGCCTTATGAAACTAACATGAATTATTAAAAGCAAACTTCTTGTTAATGATTACTATGGTGTCATGTTTAGATTTGAGTTGAACTACCTTCCTCTTATTCTTTCTCTAAGTGTAGAAGAGAACTTAAACCATTGCATTTTCTTGAGGTTTAGAAAATTGAAAAAAGATTAACTAGACTCAACAACATATACTGTTCAATAAATCACAAAAGAAATGATGCTTACATAATAAAGATTGGTTACTAAGAATATGTCCTAGCAAGTCATCATTCCCTAATGAAACATTATCTTCCATAATTTAGGTAGCACTATGCCAACCATGAGTTCGTGAGACATACTATTACACCCTAATCCTTTGTTCCTTATGAGTAAACTCTGATCAAGGATGAATCTAGGCCCACGTTGTCCAGAGGCAATAGAGGAATATTAATGAGATGAGCTCCTAGATAAGGTAGGTAGCTTATCTTACTTTCAAAGACCCTTTTAACTTTCTTTGATATGCTGGTAGGTTAGAATGATCAGTCCCTTGTATCCTTTCATCCAGTATGTACACTTCTTCATATGAGCTACCTTAGATGTTGCATCAGCTACCTTGTTTCAATGTTTCTTTTTGTTTTAAGGGGTTCAACCTCCTTTAGCTTCACTATTGTTAGCAGTTAGGTGACTAAAGGTCCAACCATAATAATTCCTTCTCTACTTATTAGGGGAAGGACCATTTTCCTAACATGAACATTTTGCTCCTTTTCGTCATCATATTACCTTTTAAGTTGTTTTTAGGATAGCATAGTCAAACCTTTTCATACTTTCAAGAAATAGAAACAAGTTAATGGAAGAATGCAACCAAAATTAATGTATGGCACCATGTCGAGCACAAGCCCTCAGGAAACTTCTTCTCCCTAATTAACAAACAAATAGCTCCTCGACGACTAGTCTACCTTAATAAGGCAAAAGATGGGGGTTATAACTTCCTTTACTTCTTCCTCCTTGGGAATTTCCTCTATCTTGAGATGCTTCAGTACCTTCTCCTTAGCATCATACAGGCCTTTATTTTGCACCCTTTTTACAAGAGCCTTAATTGCTAAGGCATCTTTGGTTAATGTTTGAAGGGAGTCATCTATATTTGCTCAACCTAGCTTGTCTATAAGTTTGGGTCTACCTCTAAATTGTCCTCTACAAACTTATCTTTCAAGCTATGTATTGATGAACGGAGCCTATCAAATAGCCTTTTATCGACTTGGTTTGTCAAGTAATACCAGTCTTTCACTAACCTATTGTGTTTTTTTAAGTAGAAGTACCTCAATAATTGTGAGGTTGTCTTCAATTTCAACTAATCTTACACTTGCTTAAATGTTACTAATATACAATATGCATTAGGAATGAGTAGCTTGGGATTCATCCTATGATAGCTAAAAGACTCCTTTTAGAAATCTAAAAAGGGAATTCAAAGCCCAAACTCAAAGTGGTTATAATAGAGTTAGAATCAATTCCTTCCCATCAATACAAGTTGATCATTCCATTGAGATTTTTCCATGCACCAACCTTCTGGAAGATTGTTATATCATCTCATTGCCTTAACCTCCATGTCTATTAATTGGTTGACAACCTCATTTGGTGACCACCAACCATTGGGTCCCTCCAAAGAGGTAAAACCGATTTCATTTCTTCACCATTGTCAAGATACATGTCCTCACCCACCATCAACTACTCGAACAAACTACTTATCTCTCCTATTGGCATTATTGAACCAGGGGATTACCCTGAAGGACTTGCCATTTCTATGTGGGGGATAAGAGTAACCCTTAAGGAATGTATTCTTTGCAATTTGCTATTAATAAAGGTATAAGATGAAGAAGATAACATTGTTTGTTCCATACCTCTAATTAAAGAGGAAAGTCAAATATTTTATGGAGGATTGGAAGACTTAACGAAAATCTAAAGTTGTTGTAAGCTTGAAGGAAAAGAGAAGACTTAAGATGAAGTTACCAAGGATGCAAAATGTTCCTTAGTTGAGAATTCCCCTATTTATATCAACATACAAGACTTGAAGCGGAAATTGTCAAAAAGGTAAGCGATGTAACTTAGTTTGACCTAATCTTGCCATGTGCCATACAAAAGGAATGAACAGCCTAGATCTTTTAAGCAAAGCTGGCATTATGTAGGCATACCCAACAATTTGGTGATGCTTCTCCCATGCATTAATACATTGAAATTAATGTAAAAAATACAAAATTGAACTAAAGCTTCTTAGGTAAGCTACAATACTGCAAATTGAGCACTTGATAGCAAGATCAAGTCACTTCAATTGGCTAATTCCAAAATCAAGTTGCCACATGTTAGTCTAGGGGGGTAAAAGCATACTATCACTTGTAAAGTCCACTACTTGGCATACCTTATGGTACACTTGCTTGGTAAGGACCTACATGGTCTCCTACACCTCATAATCGACAAAGCATAGGTCTAGTCTAACTATAGTTGTACAAATGGCCTAAACAGACCAACTTACCCTACCTTACTTTGGTTTACGCATTAAGCAAATTAGCTCACTTTAGCTAGCTTGTAAATGTAAGTTGGGTTGCTCTGTTATGAAATAGAAGAGATAAGATAAAAACAAATAAACTATAAATAAGATAGTTTTCCAAACATCATATTTCTAATAAATATAGATTATATACAAAATAGATGTAGAAAATATATAGATAAGATACAGATTAAAAAAAAAAAAGGAATAAGACCTAAGTAATTTTTATATCTAAACAAATGCATCATATTTATGTCAACAAGTATTTAACCACATTATATTCAACAACACTCCCAATGATATAATAATTTAATGAAGGGAAAAGAGTGAAATATACTATTATTAGTATTATTATATATAAGTTTCATAGTAACAAGGTTTCCTTTAAACATTCCTCATTCGTTATTAGGGATAAGACATCTAACTTTAGGCAATAATCACAAAAAAGTGATGGTGATGGGGACTTCTAGAGGAAAGCAATATGTTAATTAATTATATATTTAACTTTTAAATGAACAACTACATACATTTATTAATATATTTATCAATTTTATTTTTACTTTTTCAATACATATAGGTTAACAAATCAACCCGCTCCATAATAAGCTAGCTTACTTTAACCCATAGGTTAAGCAAGGCAGGTTAGAAAAGCCTTTGTTTAAGTACGTTAAAATTTTTTAGCCCAACTTGCTCTTTTTTTTTTTAATGTAGGTTAAATAAGCTAACCTGCATAACTTACCTCGCATGCACAACTCTAACTCCAACTCCAACTCAAATAACCTACCTACTTGGTTACTCCACTTTAGTTAAAGTGTCAATCTATGGCTTTAAGTAAAAGGTCAGTGGTATGAAAAAACGGCTTGCTCTTCTATTTAAAGCTCATCTACAGCTCAAAAGCTTATATAAGATCTACGAAAAGCTTGATGTTCTTACCAACTTGTCACCAATAAGATTGGAAGGAAGGTATTGATAGGCTATTTGAGACGTAGGCCTCCAAGCTCAAACCAACCTCTTTAGAGCATAATTGTCTTTGGAGCCTAGATCGATTTCATTAGAAACCAAGCTAAGCTCCCTAAAGCTTAGCCAACCTCTTTAAGACCTTACAAAAAGCTTAATTTGAGCTTTCATCTCCAACTTGTAGAGATTAGGCCTTTAAGCCTAAGGTGGCTAAGTCCAGCCTACGAGTTTAAATGAAAACTGGGAAAGAACAACTCCATCAAATAAAGAAATTCACTATTTGTCTCAACTTGCCTTAGAGATCCTCTACATAGAATCCGAAGACATGAGAGGATCCGAAGATGCTTATTAGTATTCTAAAATAGCTTGTACAGTCATTCCATAAATAAAGATCAACATTTGTAGTAAATGATTCAATAAATTGCATTTAACATACTACATATGATTTCTCTCTCTCATCTTTAACTTAGATATCGAAATGGTCATGTGGGAACCGACTTCAACAACCTCCCTTAAGTAAAATTGTACAAGCGAGCTGAGTTACGTAGGCCAGCCTATTTAACCCAAAAAGAAATGAAGGTTAAGCTTAAACATTTTGACTTACTTAAAGCTATTTTAGCTCATCCCATTAAAACTTGAGTTAAAGTAGGCCAAGACATTGCAAGTTGGGTTGGCCTACTAATCTATAAGAATTTAAAGAGAAAAAATAAATAGATAAATAAAATATTAAAGCCAACTCATGGCTTGGCACACTTACCTTGTTAAGAATATATACAATACTAAAACATAGCAGGTGCTGAGCTTCTCTGAACCTTCGACCCTACTTGATCTAAGATCTTATGTATGTTACATAACCAAAATGAAGAAGTTTTCTATTTCATTTCCATTTTTATAATGGCAGCACTTATCTCTACATCAATAGCACAACAAAACCCCTCAACTTATTATAACATTCAAATAATCTATCCATTGTTTTAGTAATAAAGACAAACTTGAACTAAGCAACCATTTAAGATGATGATGATTGATTTAAAGTTTCTTTCTTTTAAGATATTCATATAATTGTTATTCATCTTTTATTAATACTAAGTTATTTTGAAAATAATAATACAACTTTGATTTTCATATCTCCAGATTAAGTCTATTATTAGCTACAAATACTATATGTGACATTTAATGTACATATTATAAGGAGAGAAAAAAAAAAGATAGAAATATGTGATTAGTTATGGAGGAACAAAAAATTATTATTAAAATATTCTAGCTACAAAAGTTAGTAAGAAGCAACTTATACATTTGGGGTATTATACATACTAGTAGATGTATATCTGCATTGCGTGTATCATAAAATAAATTCATTAGTGCAATAAACAAAATTATAATAAATATTATTTAAATAATCATAGTGACTTTTTTTTTTCCATATAGGGGAAATGGTTTTAGTTTTGGGGAAAAAGAAATTGTAGTATAAGTGAGCAAGTTAGGGTTATGAAATATGTGGAGAAGATATGTACAATACAGTCAACAACAGGAGAGAGACACAACATAGAGAGAGAAAGTGATTGAAAAAAAATATATACATGAAATAATTGATATATATATCTTTATTTAATTAATTAGTAGTTGATATAAAAATTGGTTTTATTGTTATGTATTATGAGATTGAGGACTGAATAGTAATTTTTAGAAATCATGGTTACTTAAGGCTTTTCTGTCTTTACTAATAATAATAATAATAATTTATCCTCCTTTCATAATGAATTGTACATTGATCTTTACTTATTGTTGTTTTTTTTTTTTCTACTCCTTAAGGATAAGCATTTTATATGCTACATTTAGTATTCATAGCAACAAAATAAAATAAGAATCATTTTTATTACTTTCTTAGTTAGGTAAACAAAAGAGATATTTGTTATTATACTATATTGTAAAAATATCCTGGTTAATTGTTTTCTCAAAACTTTGTAACATTGAGTGGTTGAGTAGGTTTTGGTTTTGAGTTAGGTTAAAGGGGAAAAATAAGGCTAGTTTACTCTAAGTTAGGATTGATAATTGTTAAAAAAAAATACTATTCTTTTTCTAAAATATTAATCTAAAATATAATATTTACTTTTAGTATACTTATCTTAAAATATTACATTTTGTAAAAAAATTTCTTAGTGATTATTGGGTCATATGTGATGGCCTGCTTAAGCCACGAAATTATGCAAATAGATCAAATGTTGCAAGTTGGAGGGTTAACCCACTTAACTCATTAATTGGCCTGAAAATTCCAACTCTCATATTAAGGGAGAACCTATTTAACTTGTAAATCAATGCGAGATAAGATGAATTGGTTCACTTAGTTTACTTATATAGCTTTACCCATAGTGGTTTCCCATATAAAGATCCATCATCAACATATAATATAATTTTTAATATAACACAATGACTAAATTAAATTTTTTGATTAAATTATATGAGAATATATATTTAAAAAACTATAAAAATTGATGTTCCACTTGGACATATATCTCCATATGGCTATACTAAAGTAATTTATATCCATCCTACTGACACATAACTCCTTCCTTTATCTTGTTTTTCTTAATTTATTAAAAGCTATTAAAAATGCAAATATGAGTATATAAGATATCAAAAGCTGTTAAGAATGCCTTATTGATTTTAATATTGTAGATACACCATAGCACTTATGTCTCTTAAGTCAATATTTTATTTGGTTCTTTTAGGAAAAATATATAACTAGGTTACCTATAGGAGAAAATTTGCACAAAGTTGGTTCATGTTTGCAAAATAATCAAAGGAATAGTCTTAGCATAGAATAGATGAATGGTTGTGAATGTTTTTTATGTATGAAGCAAATTTTTAACTAGATGTAAAAGTCACTATCAACAAACTCATTAAGATCGCAGATATCTCTCGTACGAAACGAGTTAATAAATCTAGAAAAAATCAAACATTATTACTCAATATATTTACAAATTTGTTCTTAATTTCTAAGTCAACATGTTCCATCAATTATCCTTCTTTCCTTTTCATTGAACTAGAGATTGTACTTTATAAAGACCAATGTTTAGAGACTACTAATGATGATGTGTTATTATTCAAACAATTTAATTTACATATCTTCTCATTTAAATTTGAAATTAAGGGTTAGCCAAATTTAAGGTTAATATTTAATGATAATGAGAAGACTTAAAGAATATTACCTTTACAGATATTATTTTACGTATAAAATTAGGGAAATTCTACTATCGTATCATACCATCACCTGTTGACAGTTTTGATTTATGGTAAATTACCCTCAATTTTAATGTAACATTACCATGAATGGTAAAATGGAAACTTTTGACAACTTCTATTAAAAACTATCAACTATTGACATCTTTTTTACCATTGAAGGGCATAATTTACTAAAATTGAAATGATTTACCACAAATTAAAGTTGTTGACAAGTGATTGTATGGTATTATCACCTTAAATTATGATACCATAGAAAGCATTCCTAAAATTATATGACAATAAAGATGCTATTCATAGTGGCATGTTTCTTTTTCAATTAAAACAAAGTATAATAAGCCATATCAATGATTATCTACATTACTAATCTATTTATGTAAGATTTTTCTATATTCTCTATCACGATCCATAGACTACCCTATTGTGGCAGGTTATTGTATGCCATATAAAGGTCAATGATTAACTCTCTTGCCATTCATCAACCTTTCATATGTTATGTAAGGCTCCCTTAACAACTAGTGCCAAAGAGTATACAGAATAAAAGTAATACCCCAAAGAAAATATTATTTTTAATCTCATACATATTTAAAGCAGTATTTCTAATATTAACTTGGGACTTTGATTCTCCAACATATATGAAGTCCAGTTGTAATATCAAGGTAGTCACCAAAATGAACTATATAAAGTATAGTCATCTCAAACAAGATAGTATGAGAGTCCATAACTAAAAGAAATAGTCAGTTCACTCGGGCTCTTTAGTTCCCACATCCTTTCCCTAGAGTAATCTTGTACCAACCTCAAGCATGCCTTTACCCAGTATTATAAAATGGTCTTACTACTATAAAAGAAATCCGTGTGGATATAAGCTATATAACTTAGTGAAATAGACCTTCAACCATACAATAAGCAAGTTATCGTATAATTAAATACAAAACATGAATGCATGTACAAATAGAATGCTAATCAAATGTACATAGGTGACCAAGTGCTGGATGTCACTCAGATTCAAATGCCCTCTAAAGTTAGGTTAGAGATTCAATGCCCACCTGAATTTGATTTCAAATATGGAACCTCATGTTCCATACAAAACCAAGCAAATTCCTAAGTATGGAATTCCTCATTCCACAACAAAAGAAATGAAATAAAAAAAAAAAAATTGAGTATGGAACTCCATGTCCCATAACAATAAATATAAATCATAGAAGTTTTCATAAAACTAAATTCTAGGTATAGTTGTAAGCAAGCTCCCGTAATTTACACTTAACCCAAAATGGAGGTTTTAAAACTCAATCCTTAACTAGGTAATCTGCCTCTTAAGTACTTGGTGATCCTATAAGTTAGGATAGGATAAGGTTATGTTATACATGTATACTATACTAAAACACATTAATCACAGAATATATATAATCAACCATTACAAGGCTTATCTTACCTCCATGTAATGTAATAGCTAGGAAAATTACAATGCAATGTATGGTTATGTATGATCCAATTGAATTGAATTAAGCTGTATATGGTTAAGTTCATTTATTAGGTGGCCAAGAAATACCACAAATAGTCACAATCCTATAGTTATCTATTATGCAACAAGCAATTAGTTATTATAATAACCTATGAGGTTTGGCATACAGATAAACAATTACAACTACATGCATACCCAAATCCTAAAGTTTAATCAATTTCCATAATAATTTAGGCATAACTAGCTACAAACATAAGCATATATGTGATCATCAAGAGTACTCACTCTCCCATAGCTATTTCCAAGGATCGTAATAATCTACAGGTAATTCGGTGTCCGCATCTAAATCACCAGTAAATAAGATAATGTTACCAAAAAGGTGAGGTTCTAAATAAATTCGTTATTAACTAACCTCACTTACTCCCTATGTTGGTTTAAGTTGTCTGGTTTTATTAAATCTTCAATCGCGTGTAATTTTTTTCATTTTAACTTTGATTTTTATAATTTTATAGTCAATAGTTATTATTTTGTAGCTTGCTTTCACATGGTGGGGGTCCATTCTTAGGGGTGGCACCTGCACTTTCTATATTAGTCGATTTATTTACAAAAGTCTCTTATTGGTTAATTGTTGTGTATAATGAGCCATTAGTGGGCTTCCTTAGTGGGTTTTCCTGATTGGGCTTCATAAAGTCTTATCTTGGGCTTATAGTTTATTAAGGCTTAGGGATTTCCTATCTTTTCCTCTCATGGGCCACAACTCTATGACTTGAGCTTAACTAGTTTTTCTTTGTTATTTCCAATCGAACAACTTAAGTAGATAAATATTATTGATTTCTACTCATAATTTAATTATTTTAGAATATTTGGATAAATTTTCTCTAGGATGTAGGTATAGCTGTGGTCCATAAGGGAGTAAAATTTCTTCCACTTTTACTTTACTTCTTCAAATTGGTATGTTCTAGGGTATACTTTAGTAATGAACCTAGCAAAGCTTCTTGAAATCAACTTTAAGCCTACCTTTGAGAGTTATCTTTTGTTTTCCATGGGGAAAATGTGATTTCTAACTAAGTTTTTCACGTGATTTCTAACTAAGTTTTTCCTTATGGCTATGAGCTTACTAAGACCTTATAGGGTCTTTCTTAAATTTTTCCATCTATCATCTTACCCCAAGCTTCCACCATCAAAACTTTTAAATACCAAACAATGTTCCAAGAGAGATAACCAAGTATACTAGATGGTTATTTTCAAGTGGTGGTGCCTAGGAAGTGTAAATGCTTCTTGTAAATTTCTTGTGTCTAGGTTAAGGAAAGTGGCATTTATGTGTAGATGTCTAAGTATGGTCAAAGAGTTCCAAAAAAAAAAAAAAATGTGCTTACACTTACAAATCTTCACAAGCGCCTTATGTAAGGAGCTACATGTAGGAACATGCCTTTCATATACAAGTTTGAGAAATATCTTCAAAGTTCCTTAATGAAATGCAGTCACACTATCCTAGTTCCTCACGTGTGCATACATATATATTTTCCTACATAACTTTGGTCAAGTTGGAATGAAGAAAAGAAATGCATGATCGCACTTACCCTCTATAGAAACTTTTCATGTGAGGAAGGAAGTCTATATGAGTGAGCTTTGTATATTCTAAGTTTCTTTGCTTTAAATGAAAAATGCATGTCTGTGATTATACTTTAGTTCTTGATGTAGTTGAGAAATGGTGAAGAAAGCCATATCATGTGCACTTATAAGGATAATGAGAAGAACATAGAGATCTTACTCTTTCTTGGATATTCTTAGGAAGTGTAGCATCCCCATCTTGGTAGTGTCCCCTGGTGGTGAAATGTTGAGTTTGAAAAGAGAAAAGAAAATCAACGAGGGTGTGGGTTGCATCGGTCCTTGATGGAGGAGTAGGAGGATTTTCCTTTCACTTTCTCATTAGGTAAGATGAAAAGAAGAAAATATGAAGTCTGGAGGTGTGTCTAGCCAGCATGGGAGAGAGGTTAAGAGGATGTGATTGATTTCTTAAGTGTGTTGCTAAAAAGATGATGATGGGGATTTGTTAGGGGCTAGATAGACACATGAGCGTACTTGCCTTGGTTGACTTCGCATGTGCATGTACTTGTTTCTCCATGGCAACTGAAAAGTAGGAGGAGAAAGTATTTGATTTGTTTCTTTTGTACTTCCTTGCGAGGGAATGATGAGGGAGAGCATGGCCTTTTATCTTAGGTCCATGGTGGCTAATAAGTTAGAAAAAGACTTTAGTTAGTTAAGGTAAGTTTAATGGAGTTAGTTTATAGTTAGGATTTGATCACATGGTTGGTCCCAATTATTTATTAATATAATTCGGGAATACATGTAAATGATTCTAGATTAAGGACTTGTGGGGTTGTTGGTGCATGCAAGAAGGGCAACATGCATGCTCAGGTGTGGATCTAGGTTGTGCCTTACTTGTATTCTCAAAATTTGTCTTACTTCTTGGTGTTTAACTTACTTCTATCGTATAATATTAATTTGTAGTTATCTATTATCGCTCATTAATTGTTTCCTACGTGGTCGTTAACATTTGAAGCTAGCTCGTCATGTTCTTGGGTCTTATTAGAGTTATTATTCATATTAGGGAAAGTTCTGAGTTTTCTACGAGGCTTTTCAACTATAGTGTACACGATTGTGATCTTTAAGATTCTCATTCTTTGGGTTTCCTTTCTCACCCTTCCTTCTTAGATTTTATGAGGGTGTTTATTATTCGTAAAATGTAGTAGACTATTAGGTGTGTTTATGGTATCAGGGTTTAGGTTACAACCAAGTGGCATGAATTTGAGAGGTTTACAGTCTTGTTTTTATATTTTAAGAGATTTGTTCCACCATTCATCCCACTATTAATTTGATTTTCTTTAAATAAATTACAAATTCAACCATCCAAATTTAAAAGAGTGTAAATGAATGGTCCAGCAAAAGGTTGAATTAGATCTATTAGAATGGGAGATGGGAATGTAAAATTTCCTATAATATATAATTTCAAAAAAAATTTTGTCATGGTACCTCTTAGATATAACATTTTTTTAAGTACCTCTTCAACATTAACTTTTGATTATTATTTTAAAAGTTTTTATAATGATACCTTTTCATATTATTTTTTCTATCTTTTATATAGGAACTTCTATGATTTCGTCTATTATTTTGATAGGATTACTCCAACTCTTTATCTCACTATTCATTTAATAGTCATTAGATTTAAACATAATACAATCAATTTAATAATTCAAATCTAATAAATATTAAATTATTAGTACAATAAATGACGGTATCGATCTCATAAATATAGTTGATGAAGCCATACAAAAATCTCTTTTGTATATTAGCTTTTTTATATTTTCTCAAAAGCCACATTGGTTAGAAGGATATTATCAATGAAGAGGGACTCCTTTTCTTTTAATTTAAGTGTCTACTTCTTTCTTTCTCTCTCCTACTCTTTCACTTTTTCTTCCCTTGTATTTTTTTTTCTCTCTCTCTCTCTTTTTTTTTTTTCACCTGTTGCTCTGACCTTAAACCTTCAAGTTAATAGACTTTTGTGAGAATGTGCTGAAGTTGTGCCGCTTTAGAGAGAATGGTTGTTGTTATGTGGCATTTATTTGAGATCTAAAGTCCATTAGACTATTTTCTTTTTTTGTTTGGTAGAACAACAAGAAGGACTACGAATCGGCTAAGGGTAAATAAATTACTATTATTTGCAATCCATTTGTACTTAATTTTTACTTTTCGGGATTTTTTTATTGTATAATTTAGTAATAATTTGTATTATTTTGAATGTACCTTCTTTTTACTAATTTTTTTTACCATTATTCTTTTTTTCAAAAGTTTATTATCATGTGCCTTTTTGCTCTAAGTATGAATTTTTTTTTTAATTCATCATATGTTTTTATGAAAATTTTGAAAACTTTTCTTACCATTATAGCATTGAACTTTTATATAAAGAAGAGGTGTTAATATTGTTATATCCTTTCATATTTGTTAGAAAAATAACTTTTTTAGTTGTGACTTTGCAATGAAATTAAAAAAAAAAAAGAAGAAATACTTAAAGAGGGAAAACCAAATAAATTTTATCTCTAAATCAATGTACCTTCCTACTTTGCTTATAGTACTTCTACTGATTTTCCTTGATGTGTAGGAATGATTGAAGAGATATGCGGTGATAAAAGAGCTTTTGCAAAAATGAAAACCACTTATTTTAACTAAAGTGAAAAAAAAAAAAAAAGAATTATCCAGAAAGAATTTCGTTAAAGACTAAATCAAATTAATGCTACGCATTAATATCATTGTTCTCGAGTGAAAATGATTGCTTTAAAGCACGAATAAATATGTCTATTAAGTATATTTTTCTTTAAATTTACTATAATATATATAGACATCTAGGAACTCACAACTCTAATTGCCCATAAGTTTTACTTTCTTTGGAGCATTTTACTTTTATGCTATGGGTCAATTGTTTAAAAATAAAAAATAGATAAAAAGAAAAAATAAAAAGTCAATTTCTTCATGCAACAATCAAAAAGTTACATAGAAACATTTTAATTTGTGGATAGTTTATAAATATGGTGAAAGGAAATTTCTCCCAAATGTAAGGTTAAAACAATAAAGGATATGTAATTTTTTGTTTGAATAAAAAGCAAACAGAAATTACTTTCTGGGATAGTCTTGTAAGTATTTTTATAATAAATTATATGTAATTTTTTTGCTAAATATAAATTATAATTGAGAAGTGGGGATTCGAACTTAGTTTATCACATTGAAAAACTAGTATTAATACACTAGACTATAATGATTTTAGCTTATATGTACGTTATTTAAATGTTATCTTTTCTCTTTAATTTTAGTGTAACTTCTCAACACCATTTCTTTTATTCACTCTATGAATCTTGCAAAAAGGAATATTGTTTGACTATATAATCCTTCTTCAACCTTTTGTCAATGTGTTAGAAGATATTCTATGGATTATTAAATTTAATTATCACTTTAAAAATCGTACTAGAACATTAAATTAATATGTATTTATAGTCCGTGGTCATTATATACATATTTCTTAATATAGAATATTTTCCTTAACTTTTAGTATTAGAAGCTTGGGAACTTCTTCGGTTTTATCCCTCATTTTAACTAAATTGGTATGACTTAGATATGGATGGTTGAAAGTATAACTAGTTTAAAGTTCAAATCCAATGAATATAAAATTAAAGATGAGATGGAAGGTTGGACTGATCTTGTAAAAACCACAATCGAGATTGTAGAAAAATGCTAAAGGTTTATATTATATAGAACATGTGCATTGCATAGGTATGAAACTAGCAATATATAATTTTAAAAGCTTTTTGTCATTGTACCCCTTTATTACGTTTTTATGTCTTTAGGTTTTATGAAAAGCCACCAAGTTAAGAGTAATTTTCAATACAATAAAAATAACTCTTTGATTAGTTGGAAGTATAGTAAATTTATAACACAACTCTTCATTTAACTATTATTTATATAGATTTTTCTATGGTCCTATTTATATTTTTTATGAGATGAGTCTTGCTTTTTATTCCATCTTTGATTTAATATCCTTTAAATTTAAACTATTGAACTAATTATAATAAATATTAAGCCAATATTATGATGAAAAGTAGGATCAATCCAGTAAAAAATATGAACGAGATTGTAGAAGTTCCTTATTTATATATTTTTTATTCTTTTTGAAAATACTTTTATTATTTATATCTTTTATTTACATTTTTTTTCTACTTTTATTGTCACTACCTTTTCAATTCTCAAGCAACATATCCTCTTTTACACAAAGAATAAAATTTGTAGAAATATTGTAATAATTACATAAATATAAACAAAATAACGCAACTCTTGATATGTTATATTGTGTTTTCATTAATCAAATGATTATAACCTTTTATAAATATTATAACATTTCATATAACTATCAATAACTCCTTAAATTTTAAACATAAAATATATTCATATAATTAAATTATTGCATTTATCTTTCAAAAATGAAGTTATTGACAAGTAAATTACAATAATATTTTACAGAAATTATTATTTTGATCAAATGAAACCCACATTGCCAGGGCTTTAACTAGTTCCATATTAAAATTAAAGACCCTCTCATGTGCACTTTTAAAAAATATATATAGATATGTAATCGCATGAGAAAAATTATAAATGTTGCAAAGCATAATATTTATAAACCTAAACCTTGTTTGTAATTTCTTTAATAGCTTTAGCAACACTTCATATTACGGATTGGGGATTTTATGCTCCCGTTTATGTTTTTCACGTGATTGGTCCCATCTTTCATCTTGTTTTTTATTTAATATTCTTTAAATTTAGACTATTGAATTGTTTGTAGTTTTAACCTCTCAAATTTAATATACATCAAACTAACGATATAATAAATAATAGGATCAAATCTATAAAAAACATGGACGGAATCGTAAAAGTTTCCAGTGGAATGGGAAGGTAATGAAATTCCTCTTCATTTTCTAACCTAAGCCCTTAAATGTTGGTTTTTCTATGGTGTCGTTTTTATTTTTTACGATCTTTAAAATGACACAATTTTAGATATTTTTTCTAATAGTTGTAACTTTTCTTTCATATGTAGATTTAGAAAGACATCGACACTATACAACACCAATAGTTTAAGTTTATATTATATTTAATAATGGTAGTTTTTTATCTAAATGACATATACTTTATGTGAAAAGGTTTGATGGAATTATGATCTTTACAAGACAAGTTGCAATTTTATTTTTTGTATAATTCATAGAAAATAATATAATCAATAGTTTAAATTTAACAATAGTAATTATATTTTTAAAATGTTCAATTAAATTAATTGGGATAATATTATACATATGTAAATATTTTATATTGAAATCCATACATGGTGTGGATCTTTAATTAGTCTTCAAAAGAATAGAAATCAGTGAAAATAGGTGGAAAGTAAAAAGAAAATAAAGATAACGAAAGGAAATTTATTTTTTTATTTCCTACTTGGATTTATTAGATGGAAATGGATTTTTCTTTATATTATGTGGTTGAGAAGACAAAGGAAATAAAGAAGATTTAAAATATTTGATAGACTAAAGTACTTTTTAACATTCTTTCTAAAGATAATTTAATAATTTTACATTATTTTCTTCAAAAAGGGAAGAAATTAAAATAGAACTAAAAGTAGATGTGCTTTTGAATTCACCAAATTTCTACATTTTCTCACTTTATTTAGGATTTTTTTACGATCCAATCTTTGTTTTCTATAGTCATTCCACCATTTTCTTTTACAAAAAGGGAAGAAATTAAAATAGAACTAAAAGTAGATGTGCTTATGAATTCACTATATTTCTACCTTTTCCCGCTTTATTTAGGATTTTTTTACAATTTCATCATTTTTTTTCTATAGATCAGGTCTATCTTCTATTTCACCGTTATTTTATATTCTTTTAAATCTAATGAATAAATTGTGAATTCAATAATTCAAATTTTAAAAAACTTTAATGAATAATGAGATGGAAGGTAAGATATATCCTGCTAAAATAGAGATTAAATCGTAAAATCTCTTATTTAGTTAGTATTCAAATACGATATTTCTCCTTATTTTCTTCTACTTTAAATTTTTATCAATTTTATGGTTTGCAAACACAATGCTACTATACAATCACAGTTCATAGTCACTTGGAAGAGGTAAAGAGTAATTTTATTGGCAACGTCTCTTTACCTCCTGCTCTTTTGCGCTTCAATAGAGTTTCACAGTATCCTTGCTCTCTTCTTCTTCTTCTTTAATTTTTTTTTTCCTTTTTCTTTTTCCTTTTCTTCTAAAATTTTTCATTTAGACGATCATACATAGTCCATCTAAAGTTCATATACAAGGTCCTCTCGATGTAATTCTACCCATAAGACTCGTAGTTCAACTTAAGCAGTCAATCCTGCTATTTTCAAGGAACACACCTTCTAGAAATTTTTTCTTTATTTTCTTTCTTCCATTTTTCCCCCCCTTAGGTTAAGAAATGCCTTCTAAATGGAAACACCTAAAAGAAAACATATCCCATAGAAGGGAAACTTAAACTTTTTCGAGGAATACAAGTAATGTCATTTTTTTAATTAATTCATGTAGGTCTGTTAATTCTATAAGAAATATTGTCTATGTTTTTTTTTTAAATTAACCAATAGATCATATTTGAAAATTTTAACATGGTTTAGTGGTAAAAGAATTCGAATAACTTGTTGAAAGAATTATGAAAATAAGTAGAAAAGGTGGTTATCATGAGCAGTGAAAAGTCATTTATATTTTACATTTTCACTTTCTTGAAAATTTTTGACATAATGTGTTTATAGCAATACACTGATTGTAATTAATTTTAGTACGACCAAAAGCTTCATATAATGTTTTGGTGAAAAAACCTAGAGAAATCTTTTCAAGACCATTTTATAAAGGGCGAATCACAAAACTTCCACTTTTTTGCAATCTATTGACATGTGACTTCTCTTTTTACAGTGCATGACTTGACATTTATACTTTGTTAAATGATAGACGGTCCTCGACATATCTTTAGCGGAGGGTTTTAGAATGGAATATGTGAGATTTTAGATTTAAGAATATTAATGATTGCTTAATAAGGAATAAAGTTAGATCATAGTTTAATCGCAAATGCGTAAAAACACGCAGCATGTTTTCTATAAAGATTTGTGTGGTTTGGAATGCAATATGCATATGTAGTTACATGGCCAACAAATCATGACCTTATTGTCTAAATATTAATACTACAGATTAATATATGTAGGTAAACTTTAATATTTAATGACTGCTTGACCATTCAAGGATAACTAGCGCCCCAAATTTCTTGTGTGTTTCAAGAAACTTTCTTCTCGGTTCTTATTGTCCCGGCTTCCACGTATTCACTTCTCAGCAGAGCTGTTTGACTGGCGAAATAAGAACATACTTATGTCAAACAGTGCGTCATAATTGGTTCATATTATTGTTCATGCTTCCCTGAATATAGGGCCAGATATTGGCACGATTCTATCAAAATACAACAGTAACAAAGATGAATACTCTCGGATGATCCGTAACTTTAGCATCAATTGAAGCTGCATGCTTAATAAAGCAGGGCTGCCTGAGACCAATCACAATGGTCCAGTGAGTTCAATTGATTAGTAATCCAAGTCTACATAGCCTTTTCTCCAGCTTCTTTCATCAGTTTATATAGAGCCAATCCACCTCGATGGCAGCCTGGCATTTTCAATGCCAAATTCTCCAAATCAGTCTGATCAATTAGGGGATAAAAAGCATAATGAGAATAGAAGTACTATTCAGTCGAGCCTGGTGATAATACGAACAGCACAGACTCTACTACACGTCCTTTATCAGGAAGATTTTCCTTTTTACCGGAAAAACAAGATGGGAAATTTTCCATGTTACTTCAGTCTATATTAATCCTAAGCTATAAATGTCAACAAAATTATGGAGAGGTGGAGGACACTTCTAGGTACCAATTTTTACCCGTCAATTATAAGTTTTAATATTTTGAAGGAGCTAATTCAACTACAGAGTAGAAATGCATAATCTTCATCTTCCACTTAGGTAAAGGAAATTCTTCCAGTATTGTCACCTCTCACATATATTTTTCAAAAACATCAGAATTATAACATTAAATTACCCTAGGACAATCAAAATTAATAAGCACATGAAGACTAACCGTTGACACCACATGAAGTTGCGTAGATTCAAACCCATCCTGTGCACTAGAATAGCATCGTTGAATTTCATCTGATCCAAGACTGCATGTCATGAAGAAAAAAACAGCTGGTCTAACATTCAGCTCCCTACGAGATATACCAATAAAAAGCGGATTCCCCTGCATGACAAACAGACAACCACAAGCTTTTTATCATGTTGGGCTGGCATTCTTATGAAAATAGGGAGTAGATTCAATTTCTCTCTATGCCATTACCTTAGGACTATAACATTTAAGAAATTTTTGCTATCCTTTTCATTTAGATATAAGGCAGCCAAAGATGAGCTTAGAGCTATCACATTTGAGATAAATTAACAATGGTGTCTTTATAGGTATACGATGAAGAAATATAAGGATAGCAGTTTTCTTTTCTTCTTCTTCCTTTTTTTTCTTTTTTGAGCGTAAGGAGAAAAGTGAAATTTAATTTTACTTCAGACTGGATCTGAATACAGGAACCTTAATCTGGACATGAGTATACAGTTTTGTGAATATGAAGTGTCCCTACATACTATCTTGGAAAACAACCACAAAGAGAACCACTACAACATCACCTCTAACTACATATGTTTAAACTTAGAAGGCATGGATTTGCATCATCCACTCAGCATCACAATTTTTGTCAACCCTGCTCACTTTAGCTTAAAACTAACTACTGGAAGCAAAATTCTGGCTCGACCACTCCTGTAATAACTAATTAGTTGAAGACCAGAAGATAATCCACATACATCTATGATTGACAGGGAGAAATGTTGGTGAGGGTGTCATGTTCAATTGCATGATGACTTACAAGAGATGATTTGGGAACTCCAATCTCTTCAACAACTTCACGGGTAATACTATCAAACATCTCCTGAGAAACCTTCCCATTAATGAGTTGAGATTCTGCCAGTTGGTGGCATTCGATTCCAATTTCTTGGGGCTGTTGAACATGAGAAGATGATAGAAGTTAGTCCGCCTTTTCAAATTATGTTAAGTGAATAAACAAAGGATCCATTCTGACTAGCAATACTTAATGACATGGAAATCCAAAAGGTGTGCTAGACTAGCATATCTGAAAAGATATATCTTGTTGGATAAAAAGTCCAAGCTTAGCAAAGAAGAGGTAAAGAAACAAAGTAAGCAGCAACCATAAAAAAATCACTTTTATAATGCCTACTGGTTACCTCTGGATGACCTCCTGGAAATACATAAAATCCAGGGAATTCTCCAACATTATTACTTCTTTTCAATACAAGTATTTTCTTGTCTAATGTCTCCACAATAGCACCATTGCCCAATGGACTAGCAGTGTGCTGACACCTTTTAGAATCATCTACATGCAAGTAACACAGAGTGTCATCAAATCAGGGGCATGACCCTGAACAGTGCTAACAAGCAATTAAAGCAAGTTTAAAATGCACAAACTTGGGTGGTTTCATCCAAATAACAATTCAGTCAAAATTAATAGGTAAAATGAATAATTTAACCTCCAAAATCTGCTGCCACATGCCATTGTCTTCCTTAGAAGTAGTGGGAACAAAATAAAATGAAAACAATAGAGTATGTAATTATACCCGAAGAAGGAACCAAAAATCTTTGCCACAAAGGACTTAAGTTCGTCCCTATAAAAGTCCTGAACAGAAATAGATGGGATCATTGTCAGCATCTCATATTACAAGTCAAGAGCTTCATAATTGAATTGAATGATTCTTGTGGACACTGACAAGTAGAGTCTCTTGCCAAAGATGTAGTTGATAAGTACAAGCAGAAGGCTGGCATGAGTGCTACTGCTTCCAATGTGTGGAGTTAAATTGAAGGAAGCATTATTTTCTTCTTTTTCTTTTCTTTTCTTTTCTTTTTTTTTTTTTTTGACCATCACACCTATTCCACACCCCTCATAACCTGAGGGATAAGATCTATTAAAAGCTAAAATTATTTGGCAAAAACAGGCAAAATCTTAAGCTATGATCTACAAGTTGGTACCTGTTTCTGCTAAGTTAACTAGTATACTAGAAAGCATTCAAACTTTTTCACTTCATTAAGAAAAGTAAATGAATAAATAAAAAAAGAGAAAAAGATTTCATGAACATTTTGAAGAAGTTAATTAGATGCATAAGTTTGCATATCAATAATAATAACACAGAAAGACAAATTGGGAGGGGAGGAGAGAGAGAGAGAGAGAGAGACATGTAATCTGTCAGGCCAAGATGAAGGCAAACGTGATGCGTTTGATTGGATCCACTGCCCTCATTATAAAACATGTGTCCTGCATACTGTACAACTATTACCAATGCATTTTGTGGAGCGCTGTAAATCATTTGTATTAAGTCAAACATCACATAAATATTTTTTGGAAAGTAACCAATGATTACATGCTGCAGATCAAAGGATTGCCTCAGAATCATAAGTGTCCCTGGAAACTGTTTTCAACATTTTCTTTCTTTTGCACCAAAAGATGATTCATGATAAGTGCTACTACTCAAAGACAAAATTGCATGATCTACTTCCCCATCATATTAGAGGGAAATCAGCAGAAGCATGATAACTTTTGCATTAATCTTCAATGAAAATAAAGAAAAGTTTGTAGTAGCTGCATTTCTTAGTGTCCCAAGTTCTTATAAGGTTCGAAGCAGGGGAATCACTTCCATGGTTTGAGTTTTACCAAAACTAATCACCTTTACCATGATCTTGACTTCTCCTTATCACAGTGCAACACTAAATTTGTCATAAGAATGATTGTCAGTATGTGGTGAAATTCAAGCATTGGTTTTGGCCAAGTAAGGTCATAAGCCCCTCAAGGAAAATACCAAGTAAAGGCACATGTCCCCGTTTAGATTCTAAATCATGCAGTAGGAGATCCCATCATACTTGAAATAAAGCTAAACTTCAACCACCAATCACCAGAAACCAAAATTAACAAAGAATGCACATGAACATACCCGAAACTTCTTCCCATTGTAGAAAGATGGATTCTTTTGAATCCTCTGGCTCCATATCTGTCAAATAATAATAACAATAATAATAATAGACATGACTACCATGATACTTGATTGAAAGAGAAAATACTCTTAAATACTCTTAAATACTTTTTGTTGATAATTACTTGTGTAAATATTATTTTTACCAATTTGTGCTTTTCTTCCATGTTTACCATTAGGAAGATTCATCAGCAAAATGTTTCAATTGATAGTGCAAGAGGGACAAGGAGACGAAGAGGTGCAAAGTTCGGCCTAGAGAAGAGATTGGAGAATTCAGTAAAGCACAAAACCTGCTTGGACATTGCGAAACATTTTATACATACATACATACATATATATATATATATATATATATATATTCAAATAAACATGGAATTTCACTTCAAAGGTGCAGCAATTACCAAACTGGGGGAAAAAAAGCAACTCACAGTAAAACTTATGAAAAGGTCAAGGATGATCCAAACTTCAGCAAAAGCCTGCCCATTTTTCTCACGCTAAACCACCCAAATAATGAAAAAAAAAAAAAAAACAGAAGAGAAAATCAGAAGGTTTCTTCTTTTTTCCTTGAGTTGCTTTTATCTTGCTGAGATTTATGATAGTAGGCAAATGTTTCAGACACTTGCAAAACTTTTCTACAGCTTCACAAAATAATTTTGAGCCCAAGCACTTGAGAATCACCAAAGGTGATTGGAGAGAGGTGATGGCCAAGGAAATCTGAGTAGTTGAGGACAAAAAACACCACAGGGTAACACCTTGATGCTTGTTAGAATGCAGAATGCATGCTGCACACCCAGTCTGGTTTCTTTCAAAACAACTGCTAGAACTTTGTTACATTCAGGAGTGAAATTTTATTATCCAGATCAATATAGATGGCAGGTAGGGAGGATAATTAACCTGACATCGACGTATCCAAAATTATGTTGTTTAATACACATTTTGCACAAGCATGACCTACAGACAACACCATTTGCATAAAACAATCAAATCAATTTGCTTCCTAAGAGTCCACAGGAGATAGAATTTTTTCCATCACACCTAGCTGCAATTGAACTTGATGAATAAATTCCGACTCCACTTGCACAAGCAGTCTCATCATTAGGAGATCAACGACTGGATTTTGTGCGATGATTGGATTAGTTTTAGTGCAAATTCTTATTATGTCATTTGGCCACAGAATTCTAGGAAATCATGATCTTAAAGGATACAATTCTAGGAGAAAAACCTCAGTTTCTCACATGGTTTTCCAATTGCAGCTTTGCCTTAATGGTGTCTAGATGTAATATGTCAACACGAAGGCCATGCCCACACTAAATTCAAATTTTTTTTTGAAATTATCCCTTGAAAATATGTAGTTTAAACTATTGGTAATTTTATAGTTTCTTCCTATCAACTTTTTTCTTCACCCTTCAACTCGCCCTAATCGGGTAAAATCCCGGGTCCGCCTGTTAAGCAACCAAACGAGAGTGACGTACAAAAGAGTTAACCACGTCATCAAAATTTACAATTTTGAAGTATATGAGCATAACCAATGAGAGATTACAAAACAAACAAAAATTAGAGTGAGATTGTGAAAATTCACCTCCGAAATGGAATTCTCCAATTCACTGTCTGGATGGGGGATTCTATCGAAAGAGGCCTCGAAACTTACAGAAACCTAAATTATCATAAGAAACACATCGTCAACCAATATGAAGAAGTAGAAGAAGAAGAATTTAGATCACTGAAGAAGAGAATAATTCCTGAGACGGAGAGAGACCGGATGGGCAACAAAGAAGGAGGTTATAAGGAAGGCCTGCATCGTCGATAGTGGAACCGGGATTAGCCATGAATTTGGATCTCCTGCACACCAGGTGTTTGACCAAAGTGAAACTCCTCAACCAAGTATGTTCTTTATTTGTTAGTACTTTTCCGTACATAATGACAGTAGCCGAGATTGAAAAGTTAAGTGACGAACAAGCACATGCACGTAAAGGTGTTCAATAGGGGTTTGGTACGTGGATTGGTCCATTTAACTCGTTTTTAAAATAAATTAAGATAAAGATTTTTTTTTTATTTTGTTTAAAAGTAGGTCAAATTAGTTCAATTCGTCAAATAGGATTGGTTTGGGTTAGTTCGTTTAATAAATTTATACTTTTAAGTCAAGGATCAGTCCGTTTAACTTGCTTTTTAAGCAAGTTACGACTAACATTTTTTAGTCCGTTTAAAAGTGAGCTAAATAAGCTTGTCTCATTTAACTCGCATACTAAAGTGGGTCAGGCCGGATTAGCCCATTTAACCCGTTTGCACACCTCTACATGAACGTCTTTTGTTGGATATTTTTTAAGTCTCCATTACCCGAAACACAAAACCCTACTCTTTTTTCATTTTTCTTTTAATTTAAATTATTAAATAAATTATAAATTTATTAATTTAGATTTTAAAATATAAAAATAAATAATGAAATTAAAGAGTGATTGATCTTACCAAAACAAAGTCATATATTTTATACACTTTTAATATCTACAATTTTAACCATTAATTAATATACATGTATTCTCTTTTAATTAAGCTATAATAATTTATCCTCAAAGGAAGTTAATGATAATATTACTAAACTATACCAACTTTAGTAAGTTATAACAATTAGTTTAATATAGTAATATTAACAAGCGTTTTAATTACATAATAATGTAATAAAGTACAAAAAGGCTTAAAAAGAAAATAATAGAAAAAAAAATTGTTAATATCTCTAATTAATAGTTCAACCCATTCCCTTTAGTCAACCTTATAAAATTCTCTAGAAGATGGTATTTAAACCACTTTTCTTTTCTCTCTTCTCCTTAGATCTACTTAAAGGTGCATTACAAATCTTAACTCTCTCTCTTATTCTCTATATGCTAAACTATTATCTTATTTCTTGTGGTTTGCAAGGTATAGAAGTAGTTTTTTCAAGTAATTGGGGCTCCTAATACACAAGGCATCAACTAAATTATGGGAAAAGGTCATCTTTTCTTTGTTTGTATTATTTTTTATACTCGGTGATGATCTCATAATAGAATTGAGAGTAATTTGTTCCATTTGTTACAATAAGACATATTTTTGTTATTTTGTTATAATCTTTATACTTTATGTACAATCTATACTATTTACAATCATTAAACTCAGTTTACAATATGTAAGTTAATGATATAGTATCATTGCTAGTTTGATACTTCAATATTTCTTCTAATCGCATATGTAACAATATTTTCCCCCTATTGAGAACCAACCTTATCCTCAACGTCAAAGGTCGAAAATGTTCGTTTGATGAACATTAGATCTTCCTAAGTAATATCTTCTAATAGTAAACCTTTCTATTATATTAGTACTTGGTCAATAGGAACTCCTTAACATAAGATCTGCCTAGTTGAGATGATCTATAAAGGTTTCAAAATCGGATGGCTTTGAAAGCCTCTAAGGGTAGCTATAAAGATGGAATGGTAGAACCATGAGCCTTCTTAAGTTGATAAAAATGAAAATCATCTTGTATCTTAACTGTTGCTACTAAATCTAATCGATAGGTACAAGCACCTATCTCTTTGAGAACCTTAAATGGTTTGTAATACCTCTTAAACAATTTGTGAGGATGAACAGTAGCTATATAAAGCTGCTTATAAGGTTGTAGTTTGAGATAAACCAAATCTCTTAACTAGAATTGAACCTCAGTCTAGTATAAATCTACATAAGACTTCATTCTAACTTGAGCTTACAATAAATGTTCTTCAATATCTGATCTCTACTATGTAACTCCATATCTACTACTTCTACCTTAGAGGCAACAATAAAATAGGCAATAAGTAAAGATGGTAGCCTTCCATAAATCAATTCAAATGAACTTGATTTAGCTCCTTCATGATAAGATTTATTATAGATATACTCTACCTAAGGAAGGAACTTAACCCATAAGTGATGACTCTCCATGACAAAACATCGTGAGTACTATTATAATACCCTATTTGATACCTCTCTTTGTCCATCACTTAGTAGGTGGTATGCACTATTGATATTCAACTTTGAACCACTCAGTAACAATAGTTCCTTCCAAAATTTACTCATGAATATGGAATCTTATCAGAAACTATGGATTTAGGGTATCATGCAGTTTGACTAACATATTCACAAATAATTAGGCCACTTTTATAGTTGTAAAATGCACATCTAATGGCCTTAAGTAGCAATATTTAGAAAGTCTATTAACTACAACTGAGATGATTGTATACCCATTAGACTTTGGTAAGCAAGTTACAAAGTCTAAACTTATATCTTCCCAAATTTGATTAGGTATAGGCAAGGGAGCTAAGAGTCCAATAGGTGATTTAGTTCGATACCTCACTTGTTGATTAGTTTCACAGGTATGCACGCATTATTCTACTTGTGTTTTCATTCCCTTCCAAAAGAAATCCTAGGCAAGTCTCTTATATGTCTTCTTTGTTCCAAAATGATTTGAAGAAGGTGAATCATGAAATTCTTTCAAAATGATGAGAATAGGGGATGATTAAGGCACTAAAAATAATCTCTAAAAATAATAATCCATTTCTCTACTCCAATGGATATTTCTAATAAGTCCCTTACTATACTGCTGCAATCACATTTCTAAATTCAATCTTCTACTCATACTCTTTCTTTAATTGGTCAATTATATGGAAACATCGACAAGAGATGCCTAAATATGTACTTAACTGAGAATCCTTTCTCCAAATTACATCAACTACAAAATTATTAATGCCAACTTTATATACCACTAAGTAATCATATCTAGCAACTTCACTAAGTATCTCTATTGCTTAGGTGTTTAAATTACTTATGTAAGTATTTGCTTAAGATTCCTATAATTTACTCTAATAATGAAATATGCCCCTAACAAATATTGTCTCCACTTTCACATAGCCTTTACCAAAGCATATAATTCACGTACATATGCTGATGCCTTTTGTAAATGAACAAGGAGATTTTTACTAAAATAACAAATAGGATACTCATTTGTAATAATATCACTCCTATCCTTGTTTTTGGTGTATCCATCTCTACCATAAATTTTATAGAAAATTTTGGTAAAGACAATATGGGTGCTATAATCAATGCATACCTCAACTTATCAAAAGCTATCAAAGTAGTCTCATTCCATTCAAATTTATCATTTTGCAACACATTTGCTAAGGGAATTGCAATAAAAGTGTATCCTTTAATGAAACACCTATAGTAACTAGATAAACCCAAAAATGCTCTTAATAGCTTAATATTAGTTGGCAAAGGCTAATCTTTGACCGCCGGTACTTTAGAAGGCTTAGGAGAAATTCCTTTATTTGACATTGTATGCCTTAAATATTCAATCATATTTTCCACAAAGAAACACTTACTTTTCTTTAGAAAAAAATGTGTTATCAACTAATACTTGCAATACTACTACCAAATGATGTAAGTGTTAGTCAAATGTAGTATTATATATTAGTATATTATCGAAACATGCAATGACAAATTAGCACAAATATGGTTTGAATATTGAATTCATTATTGATTGAAAAGTAGTTGGGGCATTACACAAACTAAATGGCATTACCTTGAACTCATAATGGCCTTCATAAGTCCTAAATGTCGTCTTCTCAATATCATCTGGATACATGCTTATCTGATGATAACCTGTACGAAAGTCCCCCTTAGAAAATACAGTTGCTCCGTGCAACTCATCTATAAGCCCATCAATGGTTAGAATAGGAAATTGATCCTTTGTCATAGCTTAGTTAAGAGCTCGATAATCAATATAAAATCTCTATGTTCCATCTTTCTTTTTAACCAATAGTATTGGTGAAGAAAAAGGACTCATGCTATGTTGTATTATCCCTTGATCTAACATGTCCTTCACTTGTTTCTCAATCTCTTCTTTTTGAAAGTAAGGATATGTGTATGGTTTGATGTTGATGGGAGTAGCATCCTTAGATAAGTGTGTATGATGTTGTATGTCTCTCAAAGGAGATAATGATGAAGGTGGCTCAAATACGTGATTGAATATGCCTAATAGATGTTGTAAAGCATCATTGCTAGTAGTACTTTCGCATGTGTTAACTTGCACAATCTAGGCCACTAAGTGATAATACGAAGCAATTGAATTCGTTATCAAAAGCCATTTGAATTGCTGATGTGTTATTTAAGTAACTTGGTCAGAATTAACTCCCTTCAATCTTATCTTTTGTCCTTGATATTCAAATTCCATCATCATAGTATTATAATCAATAGTCATTGGTCTTAGTTGCTGTAACCACCATACTCCTAGGATAATCTTAGCCCCTCGTGTTGGTAGTGTAAAGAATGTGTCTTCAAATGTAACATCTTGAATGTTTAAAGGCACCTTTATACATTGTCCTTCACATTGAAGCTTATCCCTATTTCATATCATCATGTTGAATTATGGACTTGGAAATATTGTCAAATTCAATCTATTGATTGCTGTTGTTTGTATAAAATTATGCATACTACTACTATCTACAAAAATTATGACAAATTGTCTATTAATTGTGCCATACATTTTTAATGTTCAAGGCACTAAAGTACTTGACATGGTATGATAACTAATAGATAATGTCATATCCAACATTTCCTAATCAATACTATCAAAATCCTTAGAATTCACTTCTTACTTAGCTACACTATCCTCATCACTCAACAACAGTAAAAACTTTGGTTTTCATTTATGATTATGATGAAATTTCTCATTACAGTTGTAACAAAGGCCATTTTCTCTTCTTATAAGCATTTTAGCTTTAGTAAGTTGTTTGTTGGGTACTTTGATGGTATTAAAAGAGGTAGTAATGGTTAAAGGATTAGTATTTGAGGTGGGTTTGGAAAATTGTAAAGTTGATTGTGATGATGTAGATGTAGTTTTTCTAGAAAAAGATAGGTTGTTGTTTCTCTGGTATGGAAAAGTGTTAAAGAATTTAGATTTGTAAATTTTGGATAGTGATATTGCTTGTCGTTTATTCACCATGACTTCTATTGATAATTAATTTTCGTCTACTCGGTTTGACCAACGTTAATATAACTTCACTTACTTGTCCATTTGGCTGTTGACAAGCCGTATAATCTACACTCTTAGCATCTCATTGAGTAACGTAGATTCGCTCCTAATTTGAATTCAAGTTCATGGCACGAATAGTTATTACTACTATGGTTATGTTACATAACTTCCTACTTTCCCTATATTTCAGGAAATGTGCCTAATTACGAAGTTTTTACATGTCCTGACGGCTATTTTGATAACTACTATTTTAGACATAATAGTCGCCAATAAATATGGAAAGGAAACACTATAAGAGATATCTAATAACTTTTGACTACTTATTTTATTTTCCTTATTCCTGCTTACTGACTTAGGCATTGGAATGGCTACACCAGACTGGCCTTGATAAAAAATGACTTTCTTTTCTTTGTAAGACGTTTCCAATTGCCAAAATACATTGACAACAACTTCCCTTCTTACATGAATTTTACGATTAGAAATGAAGCAGCTTGTAAGGAAATCATCAAATAGTTTGAATACTTGATTTGAAAGTGATTCAACGACAGTAGTAACTTGGACTAACTTTGTAAGTTTACCCTACATGTCTTCACATTTAGAAGGTCCAAACCATACTTCTAATTGTTTTAGAAAATTAGGCCAGGCTATCAAAAAATCATTTCGTTCCATTCGTTGGAACTACTATAATGCCTCATCTTCCATTACAAAAGAAGTGATTATGGGTCTTTATTCCATTGGTACATTGTGAAAATTGAAAAACTTTTTTGTCTTGAAAATCCATCTTCTTGGATAAGTTCTATAGAATTTTGGAATTTCCAATTTTATTCCTTTCAACAAATGATCATGTGATAAAGTAGTCTCCATAAACTTTGAAGAAGAATTATTATTGTGGTCCTCATTATTGCTCCCATTCTTGCTGACATTATCAATCTCATCATTTATGGTTTGCATGGAATCTTATATTATATGTATCATGGTATTGACTGATTCTTGCACCCTATCATTAAAACAAAATGATTTGTGCATTGCACATGCATCTTGTTGACTGATTTAGCTAATGTATCTATCATTGCTTGTAAAGCTTCCATATCTATTGATTGATTATTGTTCTTTGATCCTACCATGGCAACAAGAGCACCAAATTGTTAAGATCCTAAATCAATAGTTCAACCCACTCTCTTTACATGTGATGAATGTATGATCTGTCAACCTTATAGACTTCTCTAAAACGTAGTATTTCAACCACTTTTCTTCTCTCTCTTCTCTTCAAATCTACTCAAAGGTATAGTACAAACACCTCTCTCTCTCTCTCTCTTTCTATATATATATATATATATATATATATATTCTTAACTATTATGCTTAGATCACTAACTTTTATTTATTATCTTGTTTCTTATTGTTTGCACGGTATAAAAGTAGTCCTTTTGAGTAGGATTGGTGCTCCTAATGCATGAAGCACCAACTAAATTGCCAGAAAAGGTCCTCTTTTCTTGATTTGTATTATTTTTATATTCTGTGATGATCTCTTAATAGATCTAAGAGTAATTTGTTTGATCTATTATACTTGGACCTATTTCTATTATTTTATTACAACCTTTACACTTTGTATACAATCTATACTATTTACAATCACTAAACTCTATTTACAATCTATGAGTAAATGATATAGTCTTGTTGCCAATTTGGTACTATAATATTTCTTCTAGTCACATGGGTAACAAAAAACAAGATGGTCATGCTAGCCACCTACAAGAGGATTTGGTGGAAGCACATCACTAAAAATGAGAGAGAATGTTTCCTATCAATTTTTCATCTAGTAGTTTTCAATATCTCAACGTCCCATTAAATCAATTAACTAAACTTATGTATTTATAGGTATGACCAAACATAATAATCTAGGAAACTAAAAGATTTGCTAATTAAAGATATAAAATATTAATGTTGGAAATAAAAACTTAGATTTCTAGATTTCGTATGAGAAATTAGGGCATAATAAATATAATTAAGATGTACGTCAAAGCATACTTGAACACATAAAAAGAACTTTTCTTTGAAGGTTATGGCCATCTAATCTATGGTAATGCATACTCTTGAATTTTTTATTGATGAGATGTTGGAAAAGACAAAAGAGGAAACCTTAATGATATGCTACTAGACTAGAGACCTTAACCTTACATATATAGTTAGACCTTATTATTTTGTATCACTATAATCTATCATAATAACTAAAATAAAATACTTAGATTTGTATACATTAAACCATACCAAAAGTCCATAAATATGAGTTTATATGCTGCATATATACATATATATGTTAACTAAATGATTGCTTTTATTTCACGGCTTAATTAAATAACTCAATTAAATAGTGAATAATATAGAACTAATTGATATGGTGACCAGCAATAATCACCCACTTGGTTCACATATATTACTTGACAATTGTATATTGCAAAATCTTTTATGAGATCAAACCTTTACCATCTTTACTAAGTCTTATCTCCAAACAATTTGATTTATCAATCATATTAATATAGGATCAAAGTGGTTTTTGCCATTATTTGTCATAACACGACGCATCAATGGTCATATGATCAAGTGTGGATATGTAGTATGGAAATTACATGCATTGTGATCCTTAGCATGCCTATTTTCAATATATTCTACTTTACAACTTATAATATACTCCATACATTATGAGCAACTGTAATTAGAATATATAAAATTTTATTTGAGATAATTCAAAATAACCATACATGGTTAATAAAATGTAGTATACAACTAAATATCAACTTAAAACAAATCTTCAACTATATTGGTACATCATCAAAATTAACAACACCTAACAACAAGAAATAGTGTACATATTCTATAGTAATTTTATACCATTTTGTATATTAATTTGATTAATTTTATAGCAATTTAGAGTTTAATTCATTTAATTTTAATTTTCAAAGACTTTGAGAGATATTTAGTAAACTTTTGAAAAATTTTATTAAATTTTGGAATATATAAGGACAAAAACATTAATCCAGGAATTAAAGCAGAAGTATCTCAAGCGAGAAATGAAGTCTAGTGAAGAATACAAGTCAAGACCATAGTCATAGTCTATGCCCTATTCCCTTTGTTATCAATTTCCATCCAATTTTAAAAATTTCAAATTAAGTACAAGAACATGCCTAATCACCATAGCCATGCACTTTAACCGTAGACATGCAATGAACTTCAAATCTTCTATTTTGGTGAAGTTTTCCTTGCAAATCTAGGTCTAACTATTATAAATAGATATCTAGGCTTAGGTTTACAAGGAGAGCTCTTCCTTAGAAAGAGTCATAGGGTAGAATTATATCGGAGGTTTCTCATATTTCTTTTTCTTTTATTTTCATCATGTCTTTATTTTAATTATTCTTAGGGATCATTATTGAGCCTTACTTTCTATTGTAACATTTCTTCCATTCTATCTATGATATTACTTTTGAAGATTTAATCTTACTATACATATCATCATTGAATTAGTATTTACTTGAGTTACTAGTTTGATATTTAAGTTTGCTGTTGAGTATGCGAGTCCTTTAAGTGAATAGACTTGTATTATTGGAGGGAATTAGAGCTAACTAGACCCTTTAGTAGTTCAGTTTTTCCAAATTAGGCAACCTAATAGTAGGTAACCTATTAATGGGATTCAAAGTCTTAATGTGATTCTATGATAATTTATTTAAAAGAGATTTGAATAGAGTGGTCTCAAGGTTAGAAATTAGCCAAAATTGCAAGTCTGATTAATTTAGATTTGGCATATCCATAATCTAAAGAGTAATTGAGATTGAAAGTTGCATAAAACTAAGCAATAGATAACAACGGTTTCCTAATGATTATGTGCTCTTTAATTTAATGAATCATGATTATTTATTTTAATTAGCCTTGTTTATTTTTATTTGTTCTTGTTTATTTTATTATTTTTCTCTTATTTATTTTTCCTTGTTTATCTTTACTTTTAATCAAAATTATCCTATATTGTTAAGTTAGATAATTGGTAATTTAGGTAAATTTCTAGTAATTTAGGGTTCTTACATTCATGGTTCATCATGGGATTGACACTTGGACTCACAATCATTTTAACTATACTATAACTTAACTAGGTGTACTTGTTTGATGCTAATCAAAACCTATGAGACTTGCACTTGCATGACTAGGTTTGGTAATTGATTTACGGTGTTAGGGAAGATAACCTGGATAGGTTAAAAACATACGAGGGGCTTACAATATTACTTAAGGAGTTTTCGTAGGCTTAGATTTTGAGAATATAATAAAATATTAAAAATATAGTTAAAATAGTAAAAATTTACTATATTATTATATAATTAATGATAACTTAAATGTTAACAAATACTTAGAGATGAATTATAGGAGTAATATAATTAATATTGTACATAAAATAATATATAAAAGACATGTATATGCATTAGGTAATATTAATATATAAATATATGTACCCATAATTATCATAAATACCTAAAATGGGGTAAAATTCATTAAATAAATGAAATAAAGAAGGAATTTTTTTTTTTAAAAAAGTATGACAATAAGGGAAATGTGTCTTATGGCATGGCAAGTATAAGAGTATAATTCAAATAAGTAAGGCTAAGTGAAAACCACCAAATGACACCTCATTGTGCTAAACTCTATGTGTTAGCTAAGAAAGAAAATCAAAATGAACCACAACCTATTACTAAAAATCACCAACACTAAGATGTTGAATTTTGATGTTATGTTGTTGAATTGGTAAAATTTTGATAGGAATGAACCCTCCAAAGTAATCATATGCAGCCGAGGTAGAGGATTCCAAGGACTCATAAGGAGGATAATGGCTTGTAGCCCTATCTAGGACAACAATTCCTATTCCGACCTCCATAATTTACTTTACTATCGACTTGAGTACCAAGCTCTCTTATGCACCAACATTGTCTCCAAAATTGTCAAGTAGATGTGTTGACCCTCTAGGTAAGCGTACCTATTTGCTAAGCAGCCATACCATAATTATGACAACATTTAAACTTATCAACCTTAACAACTGTTCAAAGCTGAGCTCTTGAAATGACCAAGATCTAACCCTAGTTTTGAGGTGAATACTCAATGTAACTGATTGGCTAAGAATTGGCTTGATCTAGATCGGGTTTGGCTTTGATTGCATACCCTCTTTTTCCTCACTTTGTTCGAGTTGTGCTATATTTCAGAGTGACCAGTGACCAGCTACCATGCGACATATGTCTTTTAGTATAACATTCTAGAAGGATTTTTTACTTTTTTGTATAGAATATTCTTTATCTCTTTTGCCCTTTCTAATATCATTCATGCATCCTAATTGTAAACTACCCTTTTATTTTTTCCATGTATGCTTGTAACCCTAATGAGGCTAGTATAAATACCCCCATTTGTTGTACGTAGACACAACTCTTTGATCATTAAAATATACAAGTTTCCCTTTTTTAGCAACCCTAGTGTTCTTATTTGCTCTTAACTCTTATATATTCCTTTCAGTAAGGATAGTGGTGAATGACCTTATAGTTCAGACTGATGCGTTGTATCTAATGGATTATAGGCCTAGTAGGATTGATTGGTGTATAATATCCAATTGGTAGTTGCCCATACTTTTGCTAGCTTTCTTGTTTTCCTTTCAGTTTGTTAACATTGTAGTGCTCCTTCGTATGTTCAACCTTAGAGACACATCGGTTCATGAGGCATTCCTTGATGGTTGTGAGGGCTTCTTTACATTCTTTGTCCTAATTATCTTAGCGTTCTTCTTCAATAATTTAAACAAAGGATGGCATTTATCTATAAGTTAAGATATGAACTAGGCTATGTAATTCAAATGGCTTAATAAGCCTTTGACCTCTTTACGTGTGCGTGGAGAAGGCAAGTTGATTATTGCTTTAACTTTATTAGGATCCACTTCAATTCCTCTTTAGTTGATTATGAAACCCAATGATTTCCCTAAAGTTGCTCTGAAAGTGTACTTCTTTAGGTTTAGCTTTAATTGAAACATTCTTAACCTATTAAATAACTTCCTTAGGTTATCCATGTGATTTTCACCTTCTTTGGATTTTGTAATCATATCATCAATATATACTTCAACTTCTTTATGCATGATATTATGAGAGATTACAACCATTGCCCTCTAGTAAGTTGTCTTAGCATTTTTGAGTTCGAAAGGCATTACTTTGTAACAAAATGTACCCCAAGTTGTAATGAAAGTTGTCTTAGTCTTATCCTCTTTAGATATTTAAGTCTGATTATATTCGAAGAATCCATCCATAAAGGAGAAGAGATGGTTCCCAACTGTATTATCCATTAAGACATCAATATGGGGCAAGGGGAAGTTATCTTTAGGTGTTGCTTGATTGAGGTCTTGAAAATCCATACACAATCTAACTTTTCCATCCTTCTTCATCACTAGTAAAATATTAGCCACCCATTTAGGATAATCAGACACTTTGATGAAACTAACCTCAAGTAACTTTTTGACTTCCTCTTTAATCTTCAACAAGATATCTGGTTGGAATCTCCTTAGCTTTTGCTTCTTATGTTTAATATCTTCTCATATAGGTAAGTAGTACATTACAATCAATGGATCTAACTCAAGCATATCTTCATAAGACCATGCAAATACATCTTAATACTTAAACAACAATATGATTACTTCTACCTTCTCTTCTTCTTTGAAGTTCCCTCTAATCTTCAAATTCTTATGTTTATCATTAGTCCCAACATTAATTGTCTCTGTTGGCTCATCAATGGAAATTCTACCCATCTTATGTTTTTGCCAGCTCTCTTGTATATTACTATGGTCATTGACATTACCCTTCATGACTAACCTAGTAAGGTTGGAAGTGATATCAATATTTTCATCATTTATCTACATGAGGTATCCCTAGCTTTTATTCAGAGCATTAGATTTAGGCCAAAAGTTTGTAAAAGAGTGTAAGTGAGGAAGAAGTGAAGTCTAATGAAGAGAACTAGAACTGATCTTTTATTAGATTAAAAGGCTTTCCTAAGTATATAATTGTAGAACAAAGGCAATTATTACAAAACTAGAAAAAGTACTAAACCATAATTTATCCTAGAGAGAACTTATCACCATTCATAGGGATGGAGAACTGGTTATTCATGTGTTGGAGCATGATGGGCCTGCTAATTCATCTTTGTTGGAATGTCCTCTTTGGTAAATTCTAAGGCTTAAACATCAGCCCTAATTAATGTCTCTATTAACGGTGGAAAGGTCATTGGGGCATGATACAATTTATCACCTCTTTTGTCTTTTGCTTGTTTATTTTACAACTCTTCAATCAGAGTTGGAATGTAGCTAAGCCCATAAGTACTAATCTACCCCTTCTTGAATTTCAACCTCTCATCCTTCGCTTCTCTGGGATTGGTTATTATGTACACTTCTAAAACATCTAGAGTCTAAAATCCTCTTGCTCCTCAACACCAATGTGGGGTATGGTCGTTTCTTTATATATTTCATAACATTGGTCACCTAAAGTCATTATAACTTGGCCACTTGAGATAAACTTGACCTTCTGATGTAAACTTGAAGGTATAGCCCTTACTGCATGAATCTAGGGTCATCCTACTAAGAGGTTTAAGGACCTTGGGATATCTAGAACCTAGAACCAAATAATGAAAGTTTGAGGGCTAATGTTGACTAGCAAGTCAATATCCCAAATAATTTCTCTCCTCAACCCATCAAAAGCCTTGAAATTGTAGAACTTGGCTTAATCACAGTCGCATCAATACCTAATAGGTTTAGGTTACTAAGAGGGTAAACATTTAATGATAACCCGTTATTGATAAGGACTCTAGCTATGATTATATTGTTTACTTTCACCATTATAAAGAGGGGTTTAGTGTACAAACTACCTTCCTCACTTAATTTTTTAGTGGAAAAAGAAATCTGATCCATGGTGAGGATAAAGTTGGTAACTAATCCCATCTTTTTAGCTAATATTTCAAATGAGACCTTAAACTCCCTCAGAGTTCGGAATAAAGCTTCCGATGTGCTTCAGATGCCATTAATAAAACCATGAGAGATATCTATATTGGAGTCTTAGTGAGCTGATCCATTATTTTATACTCACTTAATTTGATCATCTTGGTGAAGGTAGACAATCCTTCCCCATATTTAGTTGGTTTGTCACTTAATTTCTCCAACATACTTTTCTTTTTGAGGTCTTCTCTTGGGTCATAGATTATAGTAGAGTGAGCAATCCCTCATAGAAGTGAACTCGATTACCTTTGATTAACTACATAGTAGTTGAATGGGGTAGCTTTATAATTCTCTAAGGCTACTAGTACATGGAAAGTGTACCTCTTTGCCTTTAGAGCTTATTTCTCCTCCTATTTGTAAAACTCGTAGACTTTGGGTTTCCAATTAGAACCAATCATGTTAATGGTAGGATTTGAATCATCAAATATTTGATGATAGGGCTATGATTAAGTAGAGGATTATTATTGATGTTTGAAACTAGAGCCTCCAGAATTCTAGTTGAACCGTACCTTTATTAATTAAGTCTTGAATCTTATTTTTTAACCTCCAGCATGAGTCGGTTAAATGGCCTATTTACTCTAAATGATAATGACATTTTATGTTAGGATAAAAACCCCTTAGCTTATACCTTTCATTTGGAAGCTTAAAATGGATCAAATTATCTTTCCTCAACTTTTCAAGGACTTGATTAAGAGGAACTAGTATCTTAGTGAACTGTCTTAGGCCTTTGTTAAAATGGTAGAGGATTAGTTCTAAAGGAGACTCATGTATTGGGCTTAGTGCTTGAATTCACCATACCGATAGTGGCTTCTTTGGGTTTGTTGGTAGTTGGCCATATAGAGAGTGGTCTTCTATCTTATGGCTCTTGTAGCTTATCGAAAGAGGCAACATTCTTAATCTCACATCCTACAACCATTACTTTTGCGAAGTTAGAGGAGGCTTGCCCAATCAGGTGGGAGAAATAAGGCTTTTCTAAGGTATTAATAAAGGTTGAAGTCAACTCTTTCTTATTCATGGGACTGGATACCCTTACAGTTAGGGATCTCCATCTTTGGGCGTACTCTTTAAATGATTTGTTATGCTTCTTTCACAAGGCAACCAAGTCCATCATAGTTGGTGCTACTTTAACATTTGTACTATTCATAGAATGCCCTAGCTAGCTTTTCTCACGTGTTTACTTGATTTATATCTAGTTAGGCATAATAAGTCAAAGCAAGGCTCATTAAGCTATCTTGAAAGGTTTGTACCATCAACTAGTCATATTGTACGTACTTGCCCATCTTTTGTACATACAACTTAGTATACAGTTTAGGCAACTAGTCCCATTGTATTTCTCAAAATCAGGTACCTCGAACTTTTTAAGGAAATTTCCATAATCAGAAGTAGAGAAGTCTGTGATATTAACCTACATGAAACCATCATAACCTTCAAGAATTTTCATTTTTTTAGTAATTTGCTGGGTTAACTGCCTCTCCAATTCTTTCAATTTGTCTTGATTGGCTTCTGGTTTTACATTAACTATGAATAAGTAGGTATTAGCTCAAAAGTTAGGTTGACCTTTGGATAGACCCCTTCTATTTCAAAAGTTTTAAAGGTCGAGTTAACTTTAGGATAGGCCTCTTCTACTTCAAGGGGTAGAACTTTGACATTCTTTCCATAACGGGCCTTAGAGCTATCCTTGTTTAATGGTGTTGTGGATCTGAGCAAAGCAATGCTATCAGTAAGGAAGTTCAATTGGTTTGCAATTTTTCCTATTGTTCTTTCCAAGGAGTGAAACCTCAGCTTAGTAGGATTGATGACTTCAAAGTTGACACCGTTATTGTCATTCTTGGTGTTGATGTTGTCATTTCCTTGTTTGGCCATTCTAGTTTGAGAGTGGGTTTAGATAGGACATCTTTGAAAGGTTTGACGCTTAGGAACTATCTTTGCGATTTGGTTTAAGATCACTTCTTAACAAGTTAGTACGTATATACTTTAAAGAAATGAAATAAATAAATAAATGAATGAATAAATGTACAATTAAAATGAAAAAATGTATGGCATATAGATGCAAAAAGTAGAATCGATAGTTAATCAACAAGATGGTAACTTTATTCATTATTTTACAGCTTTTGGAGTTCTTTTTACATTATTTAAAAAAAAAAAACACATTTCTTAAAAAGTACTCTAATTCCTAAACTCCTCTCTAGCACTTGGTTTGTGCTTCTTCTTTTTTTTTGTCGATTATTAGGTCTTGCTAGCGCTTCCTTCCTTTTTCTTGGGTTAGGCTCAATTGTTTCTTCAAATTCTTTAAGCCTTTTTGGGTTCATCTTCAACTGATGTTCTAAGGCCTAGGAACATTGTTTGGATTCTTAAAAGAGGTCTTCCTACATGTCAAGCTCTTCATAGATAACTTCTATACGGGCTTGTACTTGATCTATATAGGTTTTGATTTTAGAGCTTAGTTCGACTAGTGAAGGCTGTATGGCCTCTAGTGCTCGATATTGGAGTACCTTTGCCTTATGGAGTTGATTGTACATGTATTCTTTAGTGACCCTATTCTTGTCTACTTCTACCATCCATTCTCCCAAATTAATATTATTACCAACAGTCCTTGTTTCCCATAGTTCCTTAATTGCTTAGAGTTTAGATATCTTTTGTAGCATTGGTAGATGAAGATCTTCATAATCAAGGGTCATGATGTCTAGTGGAGGCCTATAGACTATGTCTTGAATCCCTTCGATTTGTTTAATCATGTTGTCTAGGAAATAGCTTGTACATCACTTCTTCCCAATTAGAAGGATTGCTTGATAACCTTTACAAACAAAGATTACCCTTTTAAAGTTGGTCCACCTAGCTGTCCTTAAGATATGAGCAACTTGGAAATTTCATAGGACTTCAACCCAATAGTAAGTTAATTTCTCTTTTGGCAAATGGACTTTGTCAATAAGGGAATCAATTAAATCAATCTTATAGGTGAATTCTCCTCAAATTAGGTCAAACCCAAAACATTTCATGTAGCTTATGAACCAGACCATTAGCAATGCCATGTTATTCTTCATTGTACCATCGTTCTTTCTCTTGCAAGATGTTTAGACTTCTAATTTGTTCAATGAGGGGAGTTAGGATATAAGACTTGCCTTGAAGGAACTAGCTCATTAACTTTATGACCTTGAAGTGGATGAGGAACCTTCCATTGGGGAATAGGAGAGTCTTAAATGCAACTAGGGTAAAAGCCTTAATTCTATTTTGTTTCTAGTCTTTAGGATTGCCATAGAAGATGGCCCATTTGTTAGAATTAGGGTCAATTGTGAACCAAGCTTTTAAATCCTCCAACTTAATGTAGTTCCCATTGTAGCTTTTCAAGGCTTTGTTTACTTTTAGTCTTTTTGATCCCTAAGAATCTTGAAAATGTGTTCATTGGATCGACTTCTAAGTTTGGAGTATATATATTTTTCAAGGGAGAGGCTTAAAGTAATTGAGTATACTCTTCAAGTATTGGACTGATTAGGTGAGGTCCAACTTGAAAAGCTACCTCTTTAGGCTCTTAGAAATTGGTTAAGGCCTTGATCAAGTTTATCTCAATCTTTACCCTAAGAAGTGACAGAATGGGCTTTATTTGGTTAGTGATGATCTCTTATTCCCTTTGGTTGAAGTGTTAGAAGCATCGGTCCAGAGCAAGCTTAGGGTTAATGGGCTTATCAACAAACCTTTCTCTCGAATAGATGGAGTTAGATGAGCAGGCTATTTTCTAAAATGATTTACAAAGGAAATGTCGTTACAAAACTTAAAATATAATAAAATTATAAAACAAAAGCTAAAACTTATTTACATAAAATCTATGTTTACAGCTGATAATATTTACAAGGGAAAAGAAACTTTGAGCTGTCATCTCTTTTTTTTTTTTTTCATTTTGTTTCTCATCTTGCTTGATTATTTGTCGGTTCTAAATGTGGTGTATGCATAAAGGATAAGTTCTAAAGGTCTTTAAGCTTCTATGACCTCACTTGTTTTTAGAAAACATTTTCATTATTTACATTAAGTTTAAGTAGGGGTAGCCTAATTAACCCCAAGTGGTAGTTGAACCATAGCACCCGGAGTCTACACAATAGCCACTCCCCCTTATCCTAGGATCTTAATTTGGTTTGGGTTTGACTGTATCTATCATGTGTTCATGATTCATAAAATAAATTCCCACCAAAGATTGGGTTCGGGGGTTAATTTTTTAAATCTTTACAGGTATCCCAAACTTTTTGAAGATAGGTTTAACTTTTGAAATCAATCCCTTAGACAAAAATTTAATCAATAATAAATAAATTGGACTTTATTTTACTAAATTGAATAATTTGAGCTAAAATGCGAAAAATTAAATTTTTTTCATTTTTTATATTGCCTTAAAGGTACCTACATACTTACTAATCAAGATCAAATGTATATAGTTTTTTTTTTTATAAAAACTTTAAGCGAGTTAGTTGATTTTAATTTCTAAAATTCTCAGGTTTACATTTTTAACCTGGTTCGAGTTAGTTTAAAGAAGATTGCTAAAGGGTCTTAAAGTTTGGTTTATTTTGAAAATTCTAATAAAGGCCCCAGTTTTGAAATGGTCCATTTTATTTTGCTTCTACTTAAAACAAAAAGACAATTTTCTAAGAGGTAAAATCCATTTATTTGTTTATTTTATTTTGTTCTTCCATTTTTATTTTTATTTTATTTCTTTACTTTCTTATTATTAATTTTTCTATAAAACATAAAACTAAGGCTCTTTTTATTTTTTGGGTTTACAATTAAAATGTGAAAATTAAATTACAATAAGAAAAATTTGTAGAAAATAAAATAAAAAGAATACATAGCAATTTGAATGGAATCAGGGTTAGGGCAAATGCTATACATAGGTTGGGCTTGGAGTTAAGTTTGGACATGGACTTCGGGTCTGGTTCGATCTTAGACTTGAGTCGCACAGTAGAGGAGAGTAAAATTATTAAGGGGGGTAGTTTAATTGGATTTAGCCACCAAAATGAGCTGGAGAGGATACTTTTGTGAGTTTTAGGTTAGGCTTAGGTGGGGTAGACTAAATGCCTTTGCAAATGGAAGTGGTATGGGTGGTCATTGGAGTAGAGGGTGGTAGTAGAGTTGGGTTATGCGCGGTAGTGGTTGCTAAAGTTTAGAGATTGGTTGGGTTTTGGGTTTTGGACTATAGTAAGGTGCACAATGTGGTTGTTTTAGCTTAAAGTGGTTGCTATGGTGGTGTTTCAAGAGGTAGATGTCACGACTAGGGTTTTACAATGAAGGATGGTTGGGGTACCTAGGGTATATAGTGAGTGTCGAGAGAGATTATATTTGAGAGAACTTAGGGTGGTGGGTATCGTGGAGGTGATGGTTTTATTCATAAGTGACTAGAGAGAGAGAGATGATGCAATTAAAGAGAGAGAGAGAGCTTGAGAGTTTCTAGAGGGTATTTTGGTATGTAGGGTGATGCATTGCTAGCTAGGGGTCCCATTACTTAAGCATGCCTTCGAGGCCTCCAATCCCTTTCCCAAAGAATTCTCTGTCGACAACCTACTGATGACAAGAAACTATACATCTAAGAAAGGTGGTTGAACTCCCTGAGCTCCCCACATTGTCATATGTTGATATGTACACTCGATAGTGATGCTGCCGATCATTCCCTTGCCAAGGACCCTGTATCGAGTACTTCGACCAACTACTATCGAGAATCTTGCCGAGTGACAAGAGACTCACTTAAACGGCTGAGTAGTTTTTTTATCGGCATACCACCATTTCTTTCGTCTCAACCCTTTTAGTACCGCAACATTTTGACCCTTCCTGCCTGCTATGTTAAGAGAATATTCGTATGGGACCAATGCTACACTACTAGCTGTTTACTTCATCTAACATTTAACTACTATTTCATTTTTGGTTTGTTGTCCTTTTTACCCTTTTCGTATGTATTAGGAATCCCCTTTTTATAAATATTTTCTTGTAATTTCTTTATTTGTAATGCTACTCTAAGGAATTATTATCAATAGTCCTTTTCTCTTGTAAGCCGAAGGTAACTTTCATCTTAATACTAAATACTCTGTTCTTGTGAGACAATCCTCTCTAAGTCCATACCCCTTACACTCTTATCTAATCTTGTCGAGTAGGTCAAGATTAGTAGCGGGTGGACCCTAATATCAACTTGTACGTCATATAAAGTGAGGTGTCAAATCTTGTTGTGTTTGTTGGTGAGTCATATCCTCTGAACAGCTTCACATTAGCTACTCTTGTTCGATTGTGGACCATTTCCCTATAATTTTCTTCGATATCTTGAAGGACCTATTTCAGTTCAATCTTGTCTTAGTAAGTACTAGTGATAATTGAGCTCCTTGGCACACCATATATTCCTGGTATCAGAGCTTGAGGTTGAGATCGAGAGTTGTGCAATATTAGTCTGCTGTGTCTACTATTCGAGATATTTGTGTGTAGAAAGCATTTAAGTGGAGTATCCTTGTTGAAGCTTGTATTGAGAATGTCAAACCTTACTATATAAGGAGAGATTCACGATGTCAAGAGTTATGCTTATGAACATGGTTGAGTTAGCCAACAAACACTACGTACTATTGGTGAGCAGATACAATATCTTGCTACTATTGTGGCCAACTTAGCTATCTCAATAAACAGGGTCTTAGAGGCTGGACCATGTGAAAGAGTTACTAAGCAGGGCTGAGAAATAAGAGATAGGCCGAAGAGGTAGATGAACGAGCGAGCTTCGAAAGCCTTTTCTATGAACTAAGCACCACTGCGACAAGCTGATAGAGTCATGAGAAGAAGGTTAAAGTTGGATGAAGTAAAAGGGTACGAAGAGGAAGAAGACCAGTATGATGGGATAGATGAGCATAAGTTTAGAGCGCTAAGAGGTATTGAGCATCTTAAAGTACAAATTTCGATCTTTAACAGGTCTGGTAATGCTGATGACTACCTCGATTGGGAAGAGAAGATCAAAGAGATATTCAACTTCTACAATTACGAAGATGTTGTCTACATTAGGATGGCTATGTTAGAATTTTTTGGGCATGTGGCAATATAGTAGAAGAAGCTACAGAATGTTTGTCTAAGGGGCTGATATGAAGTCTAAACATGGAATGAGATGAAGAGAGTTCTGAGAAGTAGGTTCGTTTCTGAACACTATGAGTAAGACACTTTCCGATGATTCAAAGAGTTGAGACAAGGTAATAGTTTTGTAGATGACTATGTCTGAGAGTTTCAGTTGCTCAGGATACAATGTGATGTCGATGAGCCTAAGACCTGAACATAGCATGGTTCATCTCGGAACTTCGAGTTGAGATTGGTCATGTCGTAGAATTATAGAGCCTTATAACTTTAGATGAAACCATCTATATAGCCTAGAGAGTTGAAAGGCAATGGTAGAATTAGGCTAGCCAAATGCCGAGTAGGTATAGCTTGTGAGTCGAGCAGGGAGTGATAGGGCATCAAATAGATTCAAGGTTGAACATCGATGTCATATGCCAGCTGACCAGATGAGGGTTGAGGTAAGAGTAGGACCGAAGAACCTGGGATCCGAAGAGATTAGGGTTAGAGCTTAAGATAGAAAACTTGAGAAATCAAATGTTTTAAGTGTCTTGGCTATGGATACATGGCTAGTCAATGTCCAAACCACCAAGTTATGACCATCAATGGAGATGAGCCCCAATTTGAAGTAGAAAGTGTGAGTGAAAAAGAGGAAGAAGTGGTAACCAATCAGATGCTAGAAGAATTTAAGGAAGATTCGGGAGCTGAGATACTCTTTAAGGGCGGTGTCAAGTATTGCTTTGTTGTTTAGCGACCTCTCAGTACTTTGGTGGCTAATGAGAATGAGCAGAGAGAGAAACTCTTTCATACAAATTGCTAAGTAAATGGCAAGTTATGCATTGTGATCATTGATGAAGGGAGCTATACTAACGTCATCGTGTAAGGGGTAGTTAAGGCCATGAAATTGCCAACTCTTCCACACCTCAAGCCATACAAGATTTACTGGTTAAACGAGAGAGAAGGATTATATGTTTTAGAGCAAGTCAGAGTGCTGATTACTATTAGTGATAGACATAAGGACAAGGTGTTGTGTGATGTCCTGCCCATGTGTGCATTCCATACATTACTTGGCTGACCGTGGCTATTTGACTTAAGGGTCTTACATGATGGGTATAAAAACACCTATATGTTTCAAAAGGATAGGAAGAAAGTTATATTAACGTTGATGAGTCTTAGGGAAGTGCAAGAAGCCCAAGAAAAGGTTACGAGATCTCTACAGCGGAAGTCTTTAGTGATTTCTCAAGCTTAGTTGCATGACAGGTCAAACTTGAAGACTATGTACTCCTCTTGGTTAGGAGACTCCTAGAGGTTAGAGAGGCTAAGAACTTACCTACTAAAGTGCAGCAACTACTTCAGGAATTTGCTGACCTATTTCCATTTGAGATATCGAAAGGATTACCTCCCTTGAGAGGAATTGAGCATCATATTGATCTTCAACTTGGAGTAGCCCTACCAAATCAACCCACTTATAGACTCAATTTTGAATAGACAGCCGAACTGAAAAAGCAAGTTGAAGAGTGATTGCGGATATTTTTATGAGAGCATGGTCCCATGTGCCATCCCAACCGTACTAGTACCAAAGAAAATGGATCATGGAAGATGTGCATTAACAACTACACCATCAATAAGATTACTGTTAAGTACTGATACCTGATCCCACAATTAGATGATATGCTCGATGAGTTACATGGTGCACGCATCTTTTCAAAAATAGATCTAAAGAGTAGCTATCATCAAATATGAATGAGACTGGGAGATGAATGGAAAACAACCTTCAAGATTATAGATGGTCTATTTGAGTGGATGGTTATGCCATTGGGTTTAACTAACGTGCGAGTACATTCATGCGACTCATGAATCATATGCTTCGAGTGTTGATAGGCAAATGCATTGTGGTTTATTTTGACGATATTCTGGTCTATAGTACTGACCTTCTTATTCATATCGAACATTTGAGATTGGTGTTTAACATATTCCGTGTTGAGAAATTAGTTGATAACTTGAAGAAATGTGCGTTTTGTCAAAGCGAGGTTGTATTCCTTAGATATGTCGTTTTAGGAAATGGAGTTTACATTGATGAGGAAAAGGTCAAGGCTATTAATGAGTGGCCTATGCCAATAAGTACAGCTGAAGTCAGGAGCTTCTATGGCCTAACCTCTTTCTATAAAAGATTTATTTAGAACTTTAGCTCTATAACTGTGTTGTTAACTAAATTGACCATGAAGAACATCAAGTTTAAATGGATAAAAAAGGCTTAGAGGATTTTTGAAGATGTGAAGTATAAGCTAATGTTTGCTCTAGTACTTGCCCTACCAGATTTCAAGAAGATTTTTAAGGTCGGATGTGATGCGTCTGGTGTCAACATTGGTGTTGTACTTATGCAAGAGCGCCGACCCATTGCCTACTTCAGCAAAAAACTTTGAGGTGCTGCCCTGAATTACTCAGCCTACGATAAGGAGTTCTATGCCCTTGTCCACACACTCCAAAATTGGTAGCATTACCTGTTGCCGAGAGAATTCATTATCTATTTTGATCATGAATCTCTTAAGCATCTTTACGGGCAGCGGAAGCTTTCTTGGTGTTACGCTAAGTGGGTTGAGTTCTTAGAGACCTTTTGCTATGTTATCAGGTATAAGAAGGGAAGCACTAATACAATGGTTGATGTACTTTTTCGTCGTCATACCTTCATCATGATGTTGCAAGCTAAAGTGCTTGGATTTGGCATTCTACCTGATCGATATGAGCATGACTCACATTTTGGGCCTTTAGTAGCCAAGTGTAATGATAGAGGAGTTGTGGATGGATTCTACTTGAGTAAAGGGTTCTTAATAAAGGGCAAGTAGATGTATGTGTTGATTGGTTTTGCAAGGGAGCTACTGGTTTGAGAAGCTCATGCTGTTGGTCTAGTTGGACATTTTGGGGAAAAGAGAACAATTGAGATATTAAAAGAGCATTTTTACTAGCTTAGGATAATGAGGGATGTGCACTAAATACTTGAGGGGGTGCAAGGTGTGTAAGTATGCTAAAGGGAGGAGAGAGCCCTATGGAGAATATTCACCCCTACCAATTCTAGAGTGGCCATAGATCAATATAAGCATGGATTTCATGCTCGGCTTTCCTTACATACCAAGAAGATACAATTCGATCATGGTAGTGGTCGATTAGTTCAGCAAGATGGCCTACTTCATTCCTTGCCATAGGACTAATGATGTTTTATTCATTGTTAACATCTTTTTATAGGAAATTATACGACTCCATGGAGTACCGAGAGGTATTGTATCTGACCGTGATTTGAAATTCACAAGCCTCTTTTAGAAAACCCCATGGAGGAAACTCGACACTAAGCTCCTATTTAGTACCTCTTGCCACCCTTACGCAGATGGCCAAACTAAAGTAGTTAATAAAACCATCGTTAGCCTCTTGTATGCAACTATTAGAAAGAACTCTCGTAGTTGGGATTTATGCCTACCAATTATTGAATTTGCCTACAATCGCTCAACTCATAGCTCTATTGGAACATTACTGTTTGAGGTTGTTTATGGCCTTAACCCAAACCTACCTTTAGACTTAGTTAACAATCCATCTACATAAGGGGAGAGTTAGTCTAGCCTGTAGTGTGTTGAGAAATTTCACAAGTTACACCAAAGAATTGTTGAGCAATTGACTAAAACTATGGCTCAACAGAAAGAAATGGGATGTTGTGGAAGGAAACGAATCATTTATGCTCTTGGGGACCATGTCTGGATTCATCTTAGCAAAGTATGCTTCCTTAGCAAGAGGACGAATAAACTATCACCCAAAGCGGATGGACCTTATAGGATCCTGAAGCGCCTTAATGATAATGCTTACAAGATTGAGTTACCCAAAGGTTTTGACGTATCTACCACATTCAATGTTACCGACTTAACTCCATATGTACTCGATGATGACGAAGGTCAAGATTTGAGGGCAAATCTTCAACAACCCCGAGAAATTAATGCACTGCCGGTTGGTGGTCCCACTACTCGCACGCACCTCTGAGGCCTCTAATCCTTCTTTCGAAGAATTCTCTCTCGGCAACCTACTGATGATGAGAAACTGTACAATATAGAAAGGTGGTTAAACTCCATAAGCTCCCAACATTGTCATACGTTGATTTGTACACTCAGTAGTGATGATGCCGACCATTCCTTTGCTGAGGACCTTATGTCGAGTACTCTAACTAACTGCTGTCGAGAATCTCTTGTCGAGTGATGAGAGACTCACTTAAATGACTTAGTAGTTTTCTTTTGCCATACCACCATTTCTCTTGTCTCAACCCCTTTAGTGCTACACCATTTTGACCCTTCCCACCTATTATGCTTAGAGAAAATTTGCATGGGACCAATGCTGTATTGCCAGCTGTTCACCTCGTCTAACATTTAACTACTATTTCATTTTTGGTTTGTTGTCCTTTTTACCCTTTTTGTATGTACTAGGAATCCCCTTTTTGTAAATACTTTCTTGTAATTTCTTTATTTGTAATGCTACCTCAGGGACTTACTATAAATAGTCCTTTTCTCTTATAAGTTGAAGATAACTTACATCTTAATACTGAATACTCTGTTCTTGTGAGACAATTCTCTCCAAGTCCATGCCCCTTACACTCTTATCTAATTTTGTTGAGTAGCTCAGGATTAGTAGCGGGTAGACCTTAATATCAACTTATGAGTCATATCAATTGAGGTGTCAAGTCGTGTTGTGTTCGTTGGTGAGTCACATCCTTTGAGTAGCTTCACGTTAGCTATTCTTTTTTTATTGTGGATCGTTTCCCTCTAATTTTCTTCGATATCTTGAAGGACCCATTTCAATTCAATTCTGCCCTAATAAGTCATATTGATAATTGAGCTCTTAGACATACCATAGGGGATCAAAGCTTCTATCTTAGAATGCTTATTTAAGCTCCTATATATACTATTGGAGCTTGAATTAAGCATGGAAGGCGATGAAACCATTTAATTAAAGTTTGAATGAGGGAAGATGACTGGGGATTTGACTTTCAATTTGGGGTAAGGATTTGTGTCAACTGTTGGTCAAAATTTCTTTTTGGGTGTTTAATATTGCTCTAGATATCCAATAGAAGCTTTGGATCACATTGAAAAAGTTTGAATCAAGGAAAAGAAAATTGAGCATGAACAAACATTTAAAGCTTTTCCAAAACTTTGAGTCATTTTTTGACTGACTTTGGATAAGTTTTTAGGTTCAACTTGCAGCTTACATACCTATTTTGCAATTTCACTATTTACTTGGTGAAAATGCTAATCAAAATGAGTCCAAGAAGGCATGAAAGTGGGTTGACCAAGTTAGAATTTCAGCTAGAGTTGGGGAAGATGAAGTCAATTGGTTGACTTGCAAACAAATTGCAAGGCACCATTTGGTGCTTCAGTGAAGAAAAAAAAAAAAAGGTGCAAACTACACCTATAAGTAATTGAACTTACAATCTTTCTAATTTGCAAGTGCTAAGACTAAGCTCTAAACCAAATGGGTTATTGGCTTGTACCTTATTAAGCTATGTAACTAAATTCTATCTAAACTGTAAAGGAACCTAAAAATCCTATGAAAACCACCTTAATAAAATAATCTATCTAATGACTCAATACAATCCTAAAATCCTAAAAACTATTTTCCTAAAAATATTTTATTTGTCTAAAAATCTATTTTACATAAAAATTCTATCTTCCTACTTTTTTCAATTTTTAGTATTTTCTAAGTTTTATATTTTTTGTATTTTTCTAGATTTTCTATTTTTTTGTATACTTTTTCTAAATTTTCTATTTTTTTGGATTTTTCTAAATTTAAACCCTTTACCCTATTCTAAAAGTTCTAGAAAAAAAAAGAAGGGCAAAAATAAGGTGTCTATAATGGAAAATGCGCGTGAACGGCAATGAAAAGTACAACAAACAAACTCACAATCAACTCCGTAGGATATGACGTACTAATGGAACTACTGGAGACACATGGCTCAACTCAATGTGACATATGAGCTGGTTTAATGAGGGTACTTGCTATCTAGCCTTGTTTAAGGGTTAGGATAAGAGTGAAGGAAGCAAAGAGAACAACGCTTATGAAAGAAAAAAGTGTATATTCAATATCATAAAGGGTAAGATGATGATTATTTTTGTTATGGCTACATATTACAAAGGTATTTATACCTGAGATGCTAGGATATCTTATTTAAAATGGAAAAGACAAAAAGGGTAATGTTTAAAAGAAGTAATGTATAAGGAATGATAAAGATTATAACTAAAAAATACAACAAAAGCGGATCCTATACGGAGGATTCTATCATAGGGGGTCCTTAGACATGTGTTGATTAATTGGTGGTTATGTGCTTGGCAAAAAGGACAAACTATACAGTTATCCCTGGTGTTGTTAAGTGTTAATGCCGAGTCGAGGTGGCAGTTCAATAGTGTCAAGCTGATCAGGTGACTTTTCTAAGGTGAATTCAGCTTGGAAGTACTGGATATAACTTAGATTTGGGTCGGCTGAGCAAGTGGTTAGTTGGGCCGAGTTGTTGTCTAGATGTGTCTTGGATCGGTAACTAGAGAGTATCAATAAGTACATGAAGTTTCAGTTCAGCCAGGGCATCAGGTCGATAGACTATAGCAGTTAGGATTCCTCAAATGTGATGCATGAAGTAAGAACTCATCTAGCCATGCTTTCTAGTCTCTAAGCTCAAGCATAGGTTGGGGTCTGATGGTATGATTCCTATCATCCCCCACTGGGTTGATTGGGATTTAAGATCAAATTTGGCTGGTCTTAGTCTAAGTTCTCCTTGGGTCAATAAAGGTTGAGGTTGGTAACATTAAACATGTTTGAACACTCCAAAATCTTTAAGTAGCTCTAGTTGGTATGCATTGTCATTTATCTTTTGGAGTATCGTGAATGGTCCTTTAGCTCTAGTAGATGGTTTGCTCTTCCTCTTGTTAGGAAACCTTTCCTTGCTCAAGTGTAACTATGCTTAATCACCAGTTGAAATCACTTAGTCTTCCTTCCTTTGCCTTTCTCCTTTAATTTTCTAGCGGCACGGTCAATGTGATGGGTGACTCATTGGTATATCTATTAGAGGGACTGGGCTTTGGTTTTTGCTTGTAGATCTTCTTGATTAGTAGGTAGTATCGAGGCATGGTCAAGGGGTAGCTTAGGGTTAAAGCCATACACAACATTAAATGGGGCATGCTTAGTAATAGGATGTACTATCCTGTTATAAGCAAATTCTACCACCGACAGGTTCTTTCCTACTATAGCTTAAGCAATGATCTTAAGGTGTGGTTGATAACCTTTATCTAACCATTGGTTTGGGGGTGACAAGAAGTACTAAACAATAACTTGGTTCCCATTTGATGCTAAAGGGTTCTTCATAAATGGCTTAGAAATTTTGGGTCTCTATTTGACATTACACTCCTTGGCACTCCATGAAAGCAAACTACTTCTTGCAATAACAAAGAAGCAATAGCTAAAGTATCGTTAGTTTTGATACAAGGCACAAAATGTGCCATTTTTTTGAACCTATTAATGACAACCATTATAGAATCTTTTCTTCGAGCAATTTGGGCTAATTGGAGGATAAAATCCATACTTAGGTTAGCCCATGGTTTGGTCAAAATAGGTAGAGGTATTGTTTTTCCTTGTTTTATTCAGCTCTTTGTTTTCTTACATATGGCACATCCCTCTATCACACGATGTACACTACGTTTCCTCCTAGGCTAAAAGAACCTATAATTTAATAGTTTGCACATTCTTTAATCTCCAAAGTGCTAAGAGAGTCTTCTATTATAGGCTTCTCTCACCAGCAATTCTCTTATCGAATAGCTTGGTACATATAATTTGCTACCTTGAAATAGATAACCATCCTCCTTATGGTACTTATCCATTGATCTTCCCTCTCCACAATGCTTATATATAGGGTTAAAATGAGAATCATTTTGATACTGTTCTTTAATGCTTGTAAACCCTAACAATTTGGTTTGTAACTTAGTGAAAAGTCCATGTCTTCTTGATAAAGCATTAGCAAGCACATTATTCTTGCCTTGTTTGTATTTGATGACAAAATTAAATCCTTCTGGAAATTCAATCCATCAAGCTTAGTGTTTAGATAGCTTAGATTGGCTCTATAAGTATCTTAAAGACTCATGATCTGTATATATGACAAATTCCTTTGGCAAAACATAATGTTGCTATATGCAAAGAGGGTAGATTAATGCCAAGAATTCTTTATCATACATGGAATAGTTCAAATGTATGCCTTTGAGCTTTTTGCTATGATAAGTAATAAGTTGGCTTTCTTACATCATTACAGCTCCAATGCTGACACCAAATATGTTGCATTCAAGCTGAAATACTTTATCAAAATCGAGTAGAGCTAAGATTAGAGTAGAGATTAATCTTACTTTCACCTCAGCAAAGCTCTTCTCTTCTTTCTCTCCCTACTTGAACTCCACATTCTTTTTTGTTAGCTTGGTTAAAGGTGCTACTAATTGCTTAGATAAAGTATCGGTAAAATGATACCAATCTATGGAAGCTCCTCACTTTGGCACATGAGGTTGGGGTTGGCTACTCAATAATGGCACATACCTTCTCTTCATTAACTTTCAATCCTTTTCCATTAACCACGTAACTTAAGAAGATCACTTCCTCTTGGCAGAAACTGCTTTTCTTCAGGTTTTTGAATAATCTCTCTACTTAGATGATATTGAAAACAGCTTTGAGATGGTCAGTATGCATCACCAGGTCAGCACCATAAACAAGGATGCCATCAAAGTAGACGATAACAAATTTTCTGATCAGATCTCATAAGACATGATTCATTAGCCTCATGAATGTATTATGGTATTTGATAATCCGAAAGGCATGACCATCAACTTGTATAAGCTATGTCAAGTCTTAAAAGCAGTTTTCCATTCATCCCCTTATCTCATCCGAATCTGGTGGTACCTTAACTTTCGATTGATTTTACTAAACACTTTCACACCACTTAGTTTGTCTAGGATATCATCTAGCCTTGGGATAGGGTATCAGTAATTGATTGTAATCTTATCGACAGCTCTATTATTCATATACATATGCCAAGTGCCATCTTTCTTTAGCACAAGTAATGCAGGCATTGCCCAAAGGCTGAGGCTCTCTTTCATATATCCTTCTCTAATAGCTCATTGACTTACCTTTGGTGCTTTGTAGCTTACTTAAGATTCATTCCATAAGTGGGTTTATTAGACAAGGTAATGCTGAGTACCAAGTTAATGCCATGCTATATGCCTTAAAACGGAGGTAATCCCTTAAGTAATTGTTTTGGGAATTGGTTAACATATTCATCTAGTTGTTCCTTAACCTATAGGGGTAATTGTACTTGCTTCTTCAATTCTAATAGTCACTTAACTAATAGGAAGGTTAGCATGTTAGCTTTAAGAATCTTTCGCAGCTTTCTTTGACTTAGGACCAAAGCTTTCTTGGTTCTATGGGCTAACTTAGCTTGCAACCTACTTACTTAGCTCGCCGTCATAGGGTTCAGGGTAATTTTCCTACTATCCTTCTCAAAGACATACGTATTCTTGAATCCATCATGCATAGCTCTCTAGTCAAAAAGCCATGGTCTACCTAACAACACATGAGATGTGCACATGGGTAATACATAAAAAAGAATTTTGTTAGAATAGTTTCCAATTGAGATTGGTAGTAATACTTGTTGTATAACATGTAATGTTCCCTTCTTGTTTAGCCAATGCAACTTATATAGCTTCGGATGTGAAATGGTTAGCAACTTAAGTTTCTTAATGGTTAGAATATGCTATATTGGTGTAGCTCCCACTATCTACTATGAGCATATAGACCTGTTTATTCACTTTGCAAGTGATGTGGAATTGGTTCTCTCTTTACTCCTCCTTAGTAGAGGGTTCTATACTCATTTCACATCAGATAACTAGAGTTAACTTATCTAGGTCTTTTGTAAACATATCCTCTTCAACTAGTTTGGTATTAACCTTAATCTCTCCCTATACCTCTTTTTCCTCTTCCAGTTCCTCATCTATACTATTAGTTTAATCTTTGAGGCATTTCCTTCGATAATCATGGTCCTTCAATTCAAATACTGAGAACTCATGTGCCTACACCCTTGAAATTTAAAGCATGTGATCTAGCTCGTCTTCTTCATAGATTCTTATCCCTTTTCATAAGTTCTTGGTGGCACTTCACTATCAATTGGTCATCTTTTCCATTTGGCTCGGATATCTAGCCTTCTAGTCAAGTTGGCATTTTATTGAGCTCAATAACTTCCCTGAGTAGATTGGCTTGACTAACCAAGTTGGCTCATTAGATGTCAGCCAGGCCTGTTTCTTCTCTATCTTTCCACTTGCTAAGCTATCCTTATAGCCTTATCTAATGTAGTAAATCGTTAAAGTTTAACGACATCCCCAATGTTGCTTCTTAATCCAGTAAGACATCTAGATACTGTTTGGGCTAATAATTTATCTACTTCACAAGTCGAGTAACTTGGGGAATATTCTACATGGCCTCAGTAGGTTAATAAGCCAATGCATGAATAGCTCGGGTCAAATCAGCTATGTGGTTGGCCACCTCATCAATTTGGTTGTTATCCATGGTAGACAACACCACTATTGTCATCTCCAATGTTGATGTTGGCACTAAGATCCATCATTCTCTTCGATAGAACTCAATAACTATCTCTTATTCAAAGAAGCAATAGATATAGTCCCTTTAAGCCAATAATACACAAACACACTTCTTCCATATGAATATTCAACTAACTTGTAAGCATAACAGTGACTCCAGTGAACAATAAATCAAACTAAAACTTTCTCTATTTCCATATGGTCTAAATAGGGCAAAACAAAGTATGCAATCACAACAAACTTATATAACTCCTACTTATTCACGCACTTACAACTAATCCTCTATGCAACTTCAATACGCTACTACAATAAACACTACTTCACAAAAGCTCAAATATAACTTACCTAAACAAATCTCCTCTTTGATACTAAGATGATATGAACCACAACTAAGGACTAATAAGGCCGGTCACTAAGGTAGGTCTAAGCTTGTGGAAAGATTGAAAAGGAACGTGGAAAATGCATACGAATGACAATGAAAAGTAAAACAAGCAGACTCATGATTATCTCCATAGGATATGATGCACTAATGGAACTACTGAGGACTTACGACTCAACTTGATGTGAAATATAAGCTGGTCTAATGACAGTACTTGCTGGCTAGCCTTGCTTAAGGGTTGGGATGAGAGTGAAGTAAGTAATAGAGAACAATGCTTATGAAAGGGGAAGTGTTTATTCAATATCAAAAGAGTAAGATGATGTTCGTTTTTGTTGCAGCTACATATTAAAAGGGCATTTACACTTGAGATGATAGGGTGTCCTACCTAAAATGGTAAAGACAAAAGGGTAATGTCTAAAATAAGTAATGTATAAGGAACGATAAGGTTATAATCAAAAGATACAATAAAAGGGGGTCCTATATGGAGGATTTTGTCAAAGGGGGTCCTCAAACACGTAGTGGTCGATTGGTGGTTGTGTACTTGATGAAAATGACAAAATGTATGATTAACCCTAGTGTTGTTGAGTGTTGATGCTGAGCGGAGGTAATAGTATAGCATTGCTGAGTTGATCAAGTGACTTTTCTAAGGCGAATTCAACTTAGACGTACTAGGGATAGCTTAGATTTAGGTTGGTTGAGTAACTGGTTAGATGGATTAAGCTGTTGTCTAGATGTATCTTGGGTTGGCAATTGGAGACTATTGATATGTACAAGAGGGTTCGGCTTGGACAGGGCATTAGGTCGGTAGACTACTTCTATTCTGATTCTTCAAATGCAGTGTGTGAAGAAAGAACTCGTTTAACCATACTTTCCCATCCTTGGGCTCGAGCTTGGGTTAGGGGCTTGGTAGTCAGATTCTTATCATCTAGGAGTCAAAGAGTAGATCAGAAAGTCGCTTGATTATACCTTTTAAAAATTTACTGAAGTCAGAACTTAGGTAAAAAACTACTGAGTTACAACCTATATCGAGTTAGAATCTTAGTTAGAATATACTTTGCTTAACTAATACTTAATAAACACCTTAGAAAACTCACCTAACACAATTGAAAACATACTTAAACGTCTATAATGAACACATGTGTTATATACTGGTTGGAAATTAAAGATGTCATGTTAGAGTTTAATGATAATAAAGGAAGACAAGAACGATGTACGAAGAGATCGAGCATCAGTGTCTAGGTAAATAGGATTAGTGTTTCACTGCACTTTAAAGTATTGTTTAAGAATACTTAGAGACATTAGTATAAGTTTTATTTGTGATTATAAGTTTGTTGCTTATGTATATGCTTGAATATGATGGTGTTATTTTGAGCATTAAATTGATGAATTGATTACTTTATGATATTATTTACTTTAGACTGTTTGAAATTGCTTGACTACCCTAAAAACAATCTAACACAAACTTAACTTAACTACTAAACCGAACCTACATTACATCTCACTAAGGGAAACAATTAGGATTCTTGGGCCAAACGCAGACCCTTCAATAAGGATAGCAGAAATGGTCTACTCCCTACCCTTAATTGAATTAAGTGATATGAAAGGAGGTCACGATAAGGTTGGGGTCCATAGTTTGAAGTGATGTCTTGGGCAGAGTGTATTTCTCCATTGCTTAAGCTCTGGTTTGGTTTCAATTTGTGAAGTTTACGACCATCAATCTCCTTAACTCGGATTATAGTAGGTGTAATTTCTCTAATCTCACAATGGATCAGATAACATTGTATAATGGCATTTGCTTATTCATGCATAACATCTAACTAAACTTGTTTGATTACCCTAGTTACTTTGTGTAAGATATGTGCTATTGTCTTTGTTCCACTTGTTGAGAAAGTTATTGCTCATTCCCTTATAGCCATTTTGTAAGTTTCCTAGTATGTTCATTAGTACTACTTCAAGTTCCAAAAGATTAGAGAATGGAGTTGGGTAGTGAGATTCAAGATTACTCAATTGGATTTTTACTTAGTTTATCAACTGTACTAACTTTTTAGAAAACTAATAGGGACTCATTGGGTAACACTTAGTTTTCAACTAGTAAGATTTATCCTTGCTTTATAAGCATGTAGATTTTAGTGGATACTTTATCTTTTTGTAACAACATGGTTCTTGGAATTCTTATTAAATTCAAGGTTTCATCCTTCTTATGATTTATGAAACTTCATGTTTCCTTGGAATTTAAGCTATAAAATTTATTTCGGTCATGACTATACCCATATAAGTAACATGCTCATGAAATACTTTAAGTGGTAGACCCCTAGTAAGTGGATTCACAGTGTTTAATTGACACTTGAGAACTTTGAACTGTCTCTTTAACAACAAGAAACTTTATATCTACATGTTTTAATTTTGATGAGCTTCTATTGTTCTTAGTATATGGTCCAACAACCTTATTATCACAAATAATCTTCACTAATCAATACCATCAACAACTTATAGCCCAATAATAAAATTTTTCAATTGTATTCATTACATTGATGCCTTGCAACAAGTAATGAATTTTGCCTCCATCATAGAAGAAGCCGTTAGTGTTTGTTTGATACTTTTCCATGATATAGCCTTGCCAGCCATCTTGAAAACATAACTAGAAGTAGACTTTCTACTATCAACACATCCAGCATAGTTGGAGTCATAATACTTCATGATCTTGAAATCATCAGACCTTCGATATGCAAATATATAATCCTTTGCTCTCTGTGGGTATTACATAACACACTTTACTACTTCTTAATGATACATGCCAGGGGTTACTCAAATATTTGCTAAGCATTCTAACCATGTATGCAATATTTGGACGCATATAGATTCAAGCATACATAAGACTCCCCATTGCTAATGCATAAGGGATTTGCTTCATTGCTTCTTAAGACATTGAAGCAACTTGAACTTATCACCCTTAGCCATAGGAGTATCTCCTAATGCACAATCTTTCTTGTTGAATCTGCTAAGTACCTCATGAATGATAAAATGGATCTATATGCTTAACACAAAGGATGCATTCACAAGATCTCTCATTTCAAAATTGCTTGAAAGAAATCTCTTAGTTTCATATAATAAGCCTATATTGTTATTTGTAAGCAAAATGTCATATGCATATAACACCAGCAAAATGAATTTACTTCCACCAATATTTTGATAGATACATTAATCAATAGTGTTTTCCTTAAAACCAAAAGAGGAAATCGTTTGATCAAACTTTCGATACCATCAACGACATGCATGTTTTAGTTTATAGATAGATTTCTTTAATTTGCATACTATATGTTTTAGTTACTTAGATTTGAAATTCTCTAGTTGCACCATATATATTGTTTCATCAAAGTTGGCAATGAGAAATGCAATATTTACATCCATCTAATGAAACTCTATATCATAATGAGCTACAAATGTCATAATAATTTTATAAGAGTTTTTTGATGAAATTGGAGATAAAGTCTATTTATAAATAATGCCTTTCTTTTGTGTGAAACCCTTAGTGACAACACGCACTTTATATCTTTTGACATTGCCTTTTGAATCTTGCTTAGTCTTAAAAATTCATTTACATCCAATCGATTTCATACCTTCAAGCATTTCAATAAGAACCTAAATGCCATTTTCTTTCATGGATTTTGTCTCTTCCTTCATGGTATCAATCTGCTTTTTGAGAATTTGCACTTTATTTGGTTTAACTAAGAGATGATAGATCATCTTCTAGTATGTTGAGTTCTCTCTTAATATATTTTGATGATAACAAAAAGGTGAGAATATACTAACAAGTATAGTGAGTATGTAGGATATCTTAGAGAAAAGACAGGCTAGAAATAAAAATGAGGTTGAAAATCGCATGTCAAAATGTACGTTAGAACATAAGTCAGAATGTATCTCAGCAAAAGTCAAGGATTATGTTTACAGTGTACAGATTTGAGATCAGAAGTTGTTCTTAAGATATTATTGAATAATTTGAACAAATTAAGTTAGACAAATATGAAGAAGGCTTAGCTCCACTTTATTGGGTATATTTGGGTAATGTGCTCAATTCTATTCCACTAAAGTTGGATTTTGTCCTTAGGGATTTAGGAGAATTTTTTTTTTTTTACATTTAGTTAAATGTTAATTAGAGGTTCATAGCAATCATATTTATAAAGGAACCGTAAACTTTTATGAAGTTTATTTAAGTTGGTGACAAGATAAAGCTCAAAGTATATCCATAAATATAGCAACAAGTTTGAAAGTTTTTTTAAAGCTTAAGAAAATCAAAGTATAATAAATTAAAGACGTGGATTTGTTGACTTGGAAGCTTGAAGGTTATGTTAGGAATTTCAAACTGAAAAGAGAAACAGGGAAGTTTTATTATTTTTGAAAAAGGATAGGCTACAACTTTAAAATTAGGCTCAACATTTCAAATGCTTATAACTGAAATGGATAAATTTGAAATCAAAGAATTCCAAGATATTTTATTAAGATGAGTCTTAATTAATTTGGATATGTTCAACTAGATTTGTTAGAATACACTAATCATAGCTTTTCAAAATAGATTTGGTTAATAAGGTCTATAATGCTTAGGAAATATTCATGAACATATTTTATCTTATCCAAATCTTTCCATGTTTATGCATTATATTTGAAGTGATTTTTGAAATTTCACATAACTAAGAGAAAGTTAGACTAAACAATCATGTTTAGTAACATTCAAATAGCTTGAGCACGGTAAAGTAATACTTCATGACTAGCAGGCATTCAAGTATTCAAAAATTTAAATATTTAGTTCCTATTTTTATGGATTTCTTTTTATCATCAAAGAAACTAAGTTTGAATCAAGTCTTTTTCAAAAAGACTAGTAACTAGCCATTTTTTAGCTGTTACACACAAGGATTATGAATATAAGTCAAAGTTCCACAAGATACAAAAGACAACTATTATATCAGAACTGAAATTTTAAAAAACCTCTCTTGTGAACATTGTTAGAAACTCTATCAGAAACTAAGTGAAAATGGTTTTCTCATTTCATTGTTGTTGCTTTTGTGCAAATGTTGTAAAGAGTTCTTTGATTTTATTGTCTCATTTTCCTTATAAACACTATTGATATTGTATTTGAGTTAGTGTGAGGTTAGGGAGTTCTCTATAGTCCTGTGTTTAGCATAGAGATAACTAGTGAGACGAGATAAAGAAGTGATTAGATATCCTTGCAACCTCTATTTCATTTTTTATTAGTGAAAAGAATGGACTAGTGGAATGATACCTATAAGGAAGGTCGGGTCCCTAGTAGTATAGCTATAAAAGAGTAGTAGGTAAAAAGCTGAAGCTCTATAAATTGATCGCCTGATCTTCTTTCTCCTTTTCTTATTTAATTTATGCATTTTACTACTTGATTTGCTATTTTTATGCCTAAGTTTAACATTCAATATTTAACTACTTCTCACAAAATTTAAGTTATTAAGAGGGTTTTTTTTTCTTAAAACGAAAAAGTTTCATTTTTACAAAAGATATCAATTTACCCCCCTCTTAATATCTTACATGGGACCTATAATTGTTATTAGAGCCTTACTCTAATATCATATAGAGTCAAGATTAATGATAGAAAGTAGTAGTTCATTGACTATTAAACTTAGTATGGCTCCATGATGGTACTAACTTCCTTTATTGGAGATTCAGGATGGAGATATACAATAAGGAAATTGACTACTAAGCTTCAAGAATTATTTTAAATGGAGATGTTAAATTTTTAGAGACACCTCTCATAGTAGATGAAATCACAAAAGACAAATTTAACTCAAAGGCTAAGAATTTACTTCTTTCTACTATTATTTTTTGAGGTCTATCTAATTTCTTTTTATGGTATATCTAAGGAGAATTAGCATACATTCGTTCAAACATATGAAGGGACAAACACCATTAAGGAGATAAGGATTAATACCTTAATGCAGCAATATGAAACATTTTGTATCCTTCTTAGTGAAGACATAAAAGATTCATTTAGTCATTTTACTGCTATTATTAATAAGCTATCATATCTTAGAAAAAAGATGAGTGATGCAGATCTTGTTAGGAAAATGCTAAGAATTCTTCCTAAGGCTTAGAACGCAAAAGGAAACAGCCATTGATGAAGCATGCAATATGATAAAGCTTAGCCTAAGTCAATTACGTAGTAAGTTGATGGCGTATGAAGTTAAATCCCTTAAGTCAAAAAGTATGTTAAAAGATCCAAAGAAAAAGTCTATAGCCTTTAAAGCCAAGGATATTAAAATAGATTAAAAAAGTGATGTATCTTCTAGAGATAAGGAAGAAGATGTACCAAAGCTACCTAGGCACTTAAATTGTCTACTTAAAAGGAAGGTAAGAAAATCTATAACCTGAAAAAGTTTTCTTCTAATAGAAACAAAAGTGATGCAAGAAAAGGTTTTAAAGTGAAAGAAGAAAATAAAGTCAAAGAAAAGAAGGAGATCGTATGTTATGAATGCAAGAAACCTAGACATATTAAGTATAAGTGTTTAGTGTTGATCAAGAAAATGGATAAATACAAGAAAAAGTATAAATCATTGATGGCCACGTAGAGTGACTTAGATGAGTCAGAACCTGAAGCAAAAAGTAAAGATGATAAAACTTGTAAACCCTTAAAAACTTTAGTATAAGCTAGGCTAATCGCTAGGAAATATTTAGAGATACACCGGAGATAGACTAAAATCGCTATGAGAGATTTGAGAGATATGCCTAAGACTTGATAAGATATCTATAAATAGTGATAGAAACTGCCTATATTTTTTAGAATTAACTAGTCAAAGATAGGAATAGTTGGTCAAATAAAGTCAACACAAGAATGTTAATTAAATCAAAAGACTTAAAGAAAACTAATAAACTAATTAAATGAATTTTCAAAACCAATACATGAAACAAAATAAAGTAGACCTTAACAAGACTATGATTTGTGCCAATTACATGTGAACATTAACATATGTAACATGAGAATTCAAGACTTAAGAAGGAAGAAGAAAAATTGAACAAGTAATTGAAATCAAATACTTCAAACCTATCCACATGTATCGCTAACTTCATCCGTACATCAATACATGTGAAAAAAAAAAAATGCAAGACTAAGACAAAGAACAAGGGGCAAAGTTGGACAAGTATCCTCTTTTCTAGAAACAATGAGGACATGAATGATGAAATTACTTCACTATATCATGCCTTAACTCATTAATTCTAGAAGATAAGACTCTTACATCAACGTAGAAACTTCATAAGAAGGAGTACTACATCTAGAACACATGATGTCATGAATGATGAAATTGAACTAAGAAAGAAAAACATGTATAAATGGAATGGGACAAATCAAGTGATGGCAAACAAAGTGGATACATGCATCATGTTTAAAATTATTCCAACATAATAAAAGATTAAGTCCACAAAGCAACAAAGCTTATGAGATAAACTAAACCAACTCTTTTCTATAAATAAGCCCCACCATTTTCTTTTAAGATCACATTGCTACCATTCAAACCAACACATATATCTTTCTTAAGCCCCACAAATAATTCTTCTTACTCCCCTTCACCTTCCAAACTTGCAAGACATTAAGGGTAAGCTTTGATAACCTATTAAAGCTTGTATAAATCCTTTTCAACTATTTTCTTTAAGGGAAAACTTCTTTCCATTTATTTGCTAAAATAAAATTATGAAGAAGAACATTTTTTTTTTCAATTTCTTTTCATAAAAAAACTTAGCAAACAAGAGGAGTTTTCAATAAGAAGTTTGAAAAGAAACTCCTATATTTTACTGAAAGACAAGATTTTCTATTAAATTTAAGCTTTTTTTTAATAACTTTCTTAAACCAATAAGTTCTTTTAAAAAGCAACATCTTTTCAAAAGTCTCTTAGATAAATAACTATATTCGTTTAAGGAATATTCCTTATCATGATTTCTAAAAATCATTAAAGAAAAGAAAGGTTTCAAAAGAAGTTTCTTCAACTCAAGAATTTAAAGAAAAAGCCCATGAACTCATTTCAAAGAAGTCTTTTTAACTCCTTTCCATATTTAGAAAGAAGTTTCCTAAAATGTTCTGCTCAAGTAAATTCAAAAAGGGAATCAAAAGAGTTCCTTAAAACAAAAGACTAAAATAATAAACACTAAAACAAGTGGACAAAGTCATGCCTTAAAAGTAACTAACTTATCATATTCGAATAAAATTTCCTTAACTTTTGGACCCTATCAACAATAGACTTATCATATCAATACCATAATGATTTAGACCTTATACGAGGACTAGGAAACTATGAAACAAGAACTAAGAACTTTCATGGACATATAAGGACCATTTGGACATGATATGGGGAAACAAACATTAAACATAATCAACTTAAGAAATGAAAAACTTATAAAGGAAAAAGCTCAAAACAAAACTTAACTATAAAGTATAGTAATTCCATATCTGTCTCAATTTTCTTTATTTTTATAGGTACCATCGATTTGGAACTCCCAGAAGATTATTATGATGACTAGAAAGATAGCCATGTGAGTACCTATTATGATTATCGCTTGTACGTATTTGTAGACTAGTTGTACCCTTAATCTTATATATACTTAATTTGTTTTGTATGGGGGAATTTGGAAATATATGTGCTTGAATTGTTTGTTAAGATACTTAAGAATTATCTCCATAAATAAAGTTGATGATTATGATGTGATGTGATTCATATGATTGTGTGATGTTTTGATGATTACTAAAATAAATGGAGAATAAGCATATCAAAATCTAAATGTCAAAGCGGCTATGCATAGCATATTGCATAAACTTCTTTTATTTGCCACCATTGTCACATATAGAATGGAAAAGGTAAAACCTCCCTCATTTATTGTAAACTAAGTAGCTTTGAAGATGGTCGTGCATTAAATGAGGCTAAGTCCATTCTTATGTTTTCGGTTGCATACATTTAGGAGCTGATCAGGGATTTGATAAGTCCCTAGTGATTTAGTGGTCAGGCAAGGTATTTCTCTTATTTGTTTAGGCCTTCTTGGGATTGATTAAGAGATCCTTCTCTTATGATTTATGTCGAGCTTGAAATTTTCCTAGTTTTCATTATTTTTCTTAACTTGATTAGTATTGAAACCTAACCCATTTAATACTAACCATAGACTAAGAGTTAAGAAAACTTGGTTTTTCTTTAATTTTGAAAAATTTTCGGAGTTGCCACTTGACCAGATTCGAGAAAAGCAGTTAAGTTATAACCAAATAACCAATTGAATAGATTGATTATAACTTAGCTGCCGATCTTTCGATAAAACCAATTTTTTGAAAATGTTTTGAAATTAGAGATTTTGGATTTAAGGGTTACCTTATTAAAACTTTAATGGTACCATATTCAATTTTTCAAATTTTATTTTATTTTTTAAAATACCAATTTAGCTAATTATGCAGTCATAACAAATTAATTCTATTTTGCATAAAAAAACCAAAAAAATATTTACAAAAATGAAAATAAAAAATATTTCCCTATTTTAAGTTGCCTCATAGGTATCTACGTACCCTCTAGTATGTATAAAACTTTTCACAATTCATTTGGTAAAACTTTAATGTATTGATTGATTTTAATTTAAGCAAACAATTAGATTTAAGTTTCTAACCATTTAATTTTATTTTAAGAGAAATGCCTAAAAGAAAAGGGCCATAAATTATTTAAATGTTTATTAATTTGAAAAATTTTAATAAAATCCTATTTTTCGAAAGGGATTTTATTAATTAGACTTATTAAAAATAATTTTCCTAATTGATAAACACACAGTTTTAATTTTATTACTATTTTTCATTTTTATTTTATTTTATTTTATTTTACTTTTTTATTTATTTAATTTTGACTAAACCAAAATGAATGACACAACTTTTCCTCTCTTTTTTTTTCTCATTTTTTAGGGTTTTATTATGATTAAAGGAAAATAAATAAATTAATTAAAAAAAATAAAAATAAAAAACAATTCAAATAAAAAAGAATTGGACCAAGTACAATGTCCAAGTACAATAGTTGGATTGTAGGTTACTTAGGTCCAAATATAGGTTGGACTTTGGGTTGTTTAACCCGGTCATGTGCACGACACCTATTATTGCACGAAGATGATAGGGCCGGTGGTTGTGGGCATCTCTAAGGTGGTATTAGGTCTCTAAATAAGTGGGAAACTTTGCTTTGATGGATATTTCATTGGTGAATGGGGGTTTGGTTTGAGTGTTGCAGTATTTTGTGGTGGTTGGAGATGGAGAGAGGGAGTCTACACACTACTTGTTTAATAGATGTTAAAGGCTGAAAGGATGTTGAGTGGTGTTTTTGGGAGGTGTTAGTTGTCGTTGTGTGGGTGTTTTCAAATGGGAGTGCGGCTATTAGTGGTAGTAGAAGTGGTGGTTAGGGTTTGGATAGAAGTTGATGGAGATGGTGTTTAGGGTTAAGGCAATTGATAGGGAAAGATAGACGTGAGAGCTAGGATTGTCAACAATGTGTGTTTACTAGTATCTTTACTAAAAAAGAATTCAAGCTTAAGCAGATTCTAAAGAGAAGATTGAATTACATGCCTAGAGAGAGAAAGACTTTGAGTTTGTATTTGGGATGTATTTGAATGATGATTGATTATTGTTGATGCTGGGAATGAAGGTTATAGCTCCTATTTATATTGTTCAAACACCATATCGACAAGGAAAGGTCAATCCAATATTGATGCGATGAAGCTTGATTTTTGGTAAAATAAATAGTCAAAGATGATCCCTAAATACTTGCTTTTGCTAAAAAAACCCATTCGAAGTTTCGAATTTCAATATAATGGCTTAGATCATGGAAGTTATCTTTATTGGGAAAATGATTTTTTAAAATCTTTAAGTGCCAAATCAACCTAATAAATGATCAAATTTGGATGAGTTTTTGGCTTCAATCCAAAGTACTCCAAGCAATCTTCGTGATTTCACCATTAAATTGGTGAAATCACATAGATAGATTGAAAAAAACAGACCACAAAGTGAATACCCCAAGTTGACTTCATGTGAGAAACAAAGGAAAAGTTTAGGAAAGGGAAAGAAAATTTTTGTATCAGCTAATCATTGGTTGACATGTGTCAAAATGTGCCAAAAAGAGAAAAAGCACCCAATGCTTAATAGAAGAATCAAACCTAGGATCTTCAAGTTTATTACAATGCAAGTCCAAGTGTATTACAATAAGGCCATTGGCCCGTGCCATGTTTATATATGCAATCAAATTACATATATGGATTAGGTCGGCTTGGCAAAAATGAGGTGTTTATAGTTGCTTCTCTTTGTGGTGAAATTTAAATAAAACTTTGTTATAAAGACAAAAGAGACCATTTTTGCCTTAGGAATGAATTCACCCTAAGCAACGCTACAAATAGTTAGCAATAACTAGCTATCATAGGCTTAATCTACTAGGGATTTGGGTGAATATTGAAAGATATGTCAAAAGAGAAAAATGGTGCTTTAAGGACTAGCTTTAAACCCTACTTTAGTAGGCTTAAGACTTAATTAAGAGTACCTTCCGAACGTTCCTAAAGATTAACTAAACTAAAAACTTAAGTTTATATTTAGAAACGAATTAAATTTTTACAATTCAAAAGTCAATTGTCGATAAAACCCAAGCTTGAAGAACCGCAAGCTCTAAAGTTACTTAAAACCCTAAACCTTAAAACCATTGAGGAATTTTAACCCTAAGTAATTAATCAATAATTTAATTTGAATAATATCATTCAACTTTAGAAAATTTCACGATTTTATAAAAATCAAATCATAAATTACAAAACAATGTGAGATGAAAACCTAAAGACAATTTCCTATAAGGCTATGGCCTTATCTTTATGTATAAGCCTTATACATAACTAAGTAGACAAACCAAACACCTTATATAACTTATCAATTGAGAGTTGGAATCATTTATCAATTGATAACTCATCAAAATCTGGCGATAAGACAATTTCCTTATTACCTCTTCACTTATACTACATATGGACAATTTTTCACAAGATTTCATAAGCTTAACTTTAATAAATGAGACAAGACCACTCCATGGCCTAAAAAGAATTTAAATGGCAGATCTAAAAAGGGGAGGAAGGGGGGCCATGCACTTGTCATTCACCTATCAAGTACTTCTTAAGCATCACTATTCACCCCTTAATACTTACATCATCAATAGTTGCAATTGTTGACTTTTGTGTAAGTTACAAGACAACACTGTCAAGACATTTAAACACTCATTCTCTGTCCATTTCCAACCGGAAACTCTCTCCATCATTTCTCTCCCTTTCAATTTCACTTTCACTTCATCTTTCTCTCTTTTGAAACAAACATAAAAAGGAGAAACAACCTTACCCCACAAAATCAACTTTTCTTCCATTTTCGAAGCTTTACTCATGGCATTTTTTTCTTTTGTTCTTATGTCATTTTCTTTCACCATTTAAGACCTTTTAAGACCATTAGAATCTTCCACAAACCCCATTCCAAAAGACCAAAAGATTCGGGTTCTAAAAGGTAGCAAAAAGGAGGAGGCAAAGTTAAGAGCTTAAGTGGAACCTTAGTGCATAACCACCAAACTTTGCTTTAAGGATAAGTAAATGTTTCTTGTGATATGTGGATTAGTATTTATGTTAGGAGACTTTGATTTCTTGAAGATGTGAGTAAGTTTTAAGTTGTTATAACACCCAAAAATCGTTTTAAGAAACAAACCATGAAACCCTTACATGAAGTTGAAACATGAGCATGTAAAGTTGGTGTTTTGTAAAGACATTTGTTTAATGCTTTGAATGGAAGATTTTAAGCTAAGAAAATCTTGAAAAAAGAACTTTAATGGAGGATGAACATGCTGGACGTGAGGGTTCCATAGTCATTTGGATGTTGATTTTGTTTCCATTAAGTTAAACATGCTCAAATCTAGACTTAAGTTAAGGAAAAATCCATCATATGAGGTTTTATGAAGAAATCAACTTTGTATGACATGAGCTATGATATGGAGGTTTTATTAAGTATAAGATCTTTTATTTCTTTATGTGGAGCATGAGTTAAAGGATCATTTGATGGAAGAAAACATAAGTTAAGATTTGGACACAAGTAGTCTAAGTGCATAATCTACCACCTAAACTTAAGGAAATGATGAAACAAGTTGAAAAACCAAGTAAGGACCCCTTGGAACCATCATGGAAAGATCTGGAATGTGGGAGAAAGAAGCCTAAAAATATGATAGAAGTGAAAGAACAAAGTGAAAAGATTAACCAAAGCAAGTATGGTAAGCATATAAAGCTTAAAACTCAAAACCGAACCTAAAACTCTCAAAACAAGACTAGAACTCTAAGATGGGCCTTCAATGAAATTCTGACCAGAACCTTAAAACATTAAGAAATGATGTTTTGAAGCCCATAAAAAATCCACCTAAGGCCCCATAAGCCCACCAAAGTCACTAACTTTAGTTTGAACAAAAAATAAGCCCATTTGACAACTTAAGCCCACTAAAGGGCCCAAGAAGTAGTTGTTAGCCTTAGGAATATAAATCAAAGTTATAAATCTGATCTCAAGGAGTATTTTAAGCTTAGGATAAAATCTTAAGACCAAGCCCAAAGAATTTCTTAATTTATTAAAAAGCCCATTTACCAAACAAGGCCCAAAAACACTCCAATACATGAGGAACGCTATTGTTCTAACCCATGGACAGAATTGTATACCTCATTTCAAAAATCTAACCTTACCACGTTAAAGTATACTCGAAATTGACTATAAGATCATAAAAATCGAATTTAAAACGAAAAAGTTATACGCGATTAAACTTTAGGTAAAAACTAGGAAAAATTACGAAAACTAGTTAAGAATATAACTTAAGGAAAATTTACTTAGTTTCTTAAGTTTGTTTCAATTCCTTATAAAAATTATTTCAATGACTAGGGGACACTGTTTACGAAGACGACTTGCCTCCGGATTACTTTGATTGACCTACATGGTAGAGTGAATAAATTCCCGATAACTCTTTACTTGATTGTGCTTGTAGAATAGATGCACCTAAACTTATATATATATATTTGGATGCATGTGGGATATGGAAGATGCATGTGTATGAATTTGTAGATGAATGTGATGACTTGTTAATTATATATAATAATGGGAATTGTTTGTATTAATATATACATGTGAATTGTATGGAATGAAATTGTTTGATCACCCTAAAAATCAAGCTAATCACTTATATGATTAAGAACTCAAAATGAATCATGCATTCCCCATATTGCATACGGATAACACTGACTGCCGCTTCACACAGAAGATGAGAAGGAACTCACAGGAATACAAGTTTCCTGTAAGATTGGGTACTAGCTATGCCATCATATATATTGAGTCTCTGTCTTAAGCTAATGGGCTTACTAGGCGTTGGGAGACGCCAATCGTTGGCGAGGGGCCGAGTCTTGTGGCTTCTGCTTAAGGTGTGTGTTTGGGATTTTAAAAGATATGATTTAATTTTGGTAAAGGGAGTATACATGTATATATATATATATATATATATATAGAGTTTTGTTTTGGTATGAGCACGATAGTGCAAATGAAATAAAACCTAAGGTCTAGAACCTGGATTTTGGTTTGGGTCAATTAATTATCTCCAAACCCCGACTTCAAGAGGCGTAATTCTGAGTCGTATGCAGTTCCTAGGTTACTGCATGTGTTGTTTGGCATACTGATTGTTCATGCATTCATATGATTATACATCTAATAAAATTTTGTCATGTGGTACTGATGAGGGTATTTATCTCACTAAGCTTAAGCTTATACCCTTATAGATTTTTGTTGATGCAGGAGAACCTCTTCACTAATCCAGGCTGAGGCATGCCTGTGGTAAGTTTCGTGTAGGGACGGGTTGGAGCGATTAGAGAGCGAAGAGGACTTTTTGTAATAGAATTATAGACATTTAAATATTTTTGTGTATTTGCTCATAATACAGGTTTAATGCAGTTCCATTATGAACTGCATTTGTTTGTAATATTTTTTTGTGTGGGTCCCACGAGCCTACACAATTAACTAATCTATAACATAGAAGTAGTTTTAGTTAAATTGCTCTATATTACTTATCTATGAGCCTAGTGGTAACGTAGAGTGGAAGGAGCCTTATGTATCGTATGAACAACCTATGATCAGCAAGGGGGTTGATAATAGACCTTTATATGGTACATGACGACCTACCACGATAACGATACTGTTGAGTCGTGATACTAGCTAAGATACAAGAGTAGGTTTGTAAACGGTATAGATCTCTATGAGCTAACTATAACCCTAAAATAGATGTGAGATGAGATAATGCTTTATAAGTTTGCTAGAACCTTAAAGATACCGTCTTAGATGGATGGTACATTATGGTTGTTTTAGAGAAAACAAAGTAGATCTTAAATGACCTTCTTAGATTGATGGTTTTCCAAATTAACACCAATGTAAGCATCATCTTGGGTTAATGGATTTAACAAAAAATTGAACATCGTCTTGGATTGTGAGCTTTAGTTGGAATACCATCTTATATTGATGGGTATAACACCACTTTGGATTGATAAGTCTAGCGCCACCTTGGATTAATGGGCTTTAACTTGAACACCATCTTGGGTTGATGGTTACTACACCATCTTAGATTAATAGATGTAGCGCTATCTTAGATTGATAGTTTTTTTTTTTGAAAAAAAAAAACTTGAACACTATCTTGGATTGATGGGTTTAGTAAAAATCTAAATCACCATCTTGAATTGATGCCTATTGAAAACTTGATTCCATCTTGGATTCATGGATTTAAAAATTTATCACCAACATGGATTGATGGACTTAGTGCCACCTTGGATATAGGCTTTAACCTGAACACCATCTTGGATTGATGGTTATTGAAAAATTGATTAGGTTTCTTAAAAAAAAAAAAAATTCTCAATTGTGCAATTTACTTGAAATTGACAAAATTGACCTAAGAAAGAGACCGAGTCACTGTGGTTACTTGATTTGGTTGTTAAGGCCTAGGCCCTCCCTAAATTGATAAAAAGATATTTTCGAATAGACTCTAAGGATTGGGTCCCTTTATTTGAATTTAGGTAAAACTGATGAAATGGTCACTATGATTGAGTGGGAAGAAGAAAATTACAAACAAGGGTAAGACTCATGCCTGAAAGTAACAAGACTTGACAGTAAGGTTAAACATAGTAGAAGCTAGGTAAAAAGACCAACCTAGAATTGGCTTAAAGAAAACTTGTCTTTTTTCTTTTTGCTTATTTGTTTATTTTTTTAGAGTTGCTAATGGGTTTAGGCTCTTTATAAGTCCCAATGCCACAAATATATGCGGGTCTTTGACAATTTGCTCTTTTCTTGACTTTACTTAAATCACTCGACATTCTTACCTTTAGGGGATCCTCTTTTCTTAGGCTGTTTGAGGCATTAGCTTTCAATCTCGAGGCGAGTGATCATTTGATGTCATCTAGGGTGATCACAAAGGCAATGACTCATCTTGAAGACTTTTCAAATGTCTTTCAGCTACAAGAATGATATCTCATGATTGATTAGTTTAGTTTAAGAGGGCTTCCTTACCTTCTTTTGGTTCAAATTTCCACTCTTAACTACAATTCTAAAAATTATGGTCTATCTTGCGGGTGATACAATTTAATCAATCTGTTAGGTCTTTTTTGGACTGCAATGTAATATAAGCTTTTGGTCCTTGGTTTCAACAATGGATATTAATGAAGTGGCATTTTGAAAGAATTACTTTTTAACCCAAATTTACGAGTCAAGAACCCTGTAGGTGAAACTAAAATTGTGCTTTCCTTAGTTTCAAAAGTAATTTTTACCAAGGATAGGTTATTTTCTCCAATCAAACGGGCTTTTAGAATGGGTAGAATTATAACTAGGCTATAAGCCATACGTCAGTTGCAATTTCTTTAAAGATCATAAGTTTTGAGGGAAACTTTGATATTTGTCCTAGCTTTTCAAATTTAATCATCTCAATCTTATTTTGGGGTCCTTGCTTGAGGAATAAGCTTTTTGCATTACTTGTCCCAAACCCTTTCAAGTTTTTGGTCTTTATGTTTTAGACTTAATCACCTTATCTTTTCATTTTCTCACATTTCTTCTTGACCCTTTTCCTTTTCCTCATTTTTTCTTCTTTTTAATTTTTTTTCTTCTTTTCTTTTTCATTGTAACTTAAGACAAAGGTGATCATTCCTTCTATTGGCTTACAGGTCACGATGTGTGTAGTTTATGTATAATGTTTAAGATATAAGGACTTCTTCATTTCAAAGGAAATAAGTTATTAGTAGTAATATTTATAGTCAAATTGATGTGATTAGAGTGAGCATATATTGGTTTTAACCTTTTTCTCTTAATTAATACCGTTATCCCATTTTCCCCACTATGGATGGTTCTTGATAGGGTTTGATTTTTGAAAATACTCCATTTAAAAGGCTCAATGAGGTTAGTAAAGGATTTTGTGTTTGGGACATTGAAAATAATCCTTAACTTCATTTTGATTTGTGTACTAAATGCAAGATGGTCCTTTAAGGAACAAGTCTAATATCTTTACAATGATGTTACTCAACTCTCAAAGTATCTTAGGGTTAATGTTCAAGATTCAGCTTGCTTCTCTTCATTCTAATCCTTTTACTTAGTGAGATATCTTGATTGCCATTTTTATTGTTTTTAAATGATCTCAAGCAAACAAAGCACTTTATTTGATCACTAATCTTTCACAAATTTTGTGAAGGTCATTGTGAAATCTACCCTATTCTTGAATTGAGTCCAATTAGATGGGCCTTGCATCTATTAGGTCTTGAACTTTGTTTTTCAATTCCAAGTAGTTGTTAATAGAATGCCCCTACTGACCCATATGATATTCACATTATGCATTTGGGTTGTATTTTCTTAGCTTGTATCTTGGCATTGGGCCTTTCTATTGCAATAAGCTTTCTTTTCTTAGTTGGTCAATGACCTAAGATAATGTGATAGGGATCTAAGTGAACTTTCATCTAGGTATTATTGGGCCTTTTTTGCTTGGTGTAGGCTTTGACATTACAGTATTTATATTTGCCCTAGAATTTGGTAGGGATAGGCTTTTTCCTATTAGCCTCCTTATCTTATTGCTTCTTCAATTTGGCTTCCAATAAGTACAATATCTATAAAACTGGCTATTGTATTACCTAATAAGTACCCATAATATGGTTCCTCTAACGAGTCAATAAAGATAGATATTAATTCCTTTTCAAGGAGAGGAGGAATGATTCTAGCTGCTATGCCCCTTTATCTTTAGGCACATTCCTTAAAGGACTCATTTTTCTTTTTACTCATTGGATGGGTCCGAGCTTGTAGAAAGCTTGACAGAGTTAATAGGGAAAAGTGCAAAAGGAATGAATGATGAATGAAAAGTAAGCAAAACCTACGAACAGCTCCTAAGGATATGACACACTAATGAAACTTCTAAGGACTCATGACATAATTCGATATGACGTACAAATCGGTCTGGTGAGGTTACTCGCCACTTAACCTTGCTCAAGGGTTATGATAAGAGTGATGCTGAGAATAAACAAAGTGCTTATGCCCATAAGTAAGGGCAACTTACCTAAAAAGGGAAAGACCAAAAAGGCACTTCCTGAGGTAGTAATGTACAAGATAGAAAGTGGTAAAAATGAATATATAAAGAAAACAATCATTGGTGCAAAGGATTATACATGATACTATACACATGGTGATGCTGTATTGGTCATGCTATTGGAAGATGTAGACAAAAGGTACGAACAGCTTGCTTATCTGAGCAAGAGTGGCTTGGTTAGTCTGGACTCTCTCTGTCGACATTTCGGTAGTAACGAGGCCAATTAAGTAATTGGCTAGGCATATGCAAGAATGAAGATGGGCTATTATCTTAGCCTTTAGTTTCTCGGCACTCAACACGCGATAAATAGGTAGCTACTAGGCTCAGCAAGTAAAATGGGTTGACAAGGAGATACTCGACCTCCACATGAGTTGGTTGGAATAGGAAGATTCGTCTTGCTAGTCCCTCTAGTCTTCGGGTTGAGTTGTGAGTCAAAGGTCCGGTAGCCTGATTCCCATTAAGATAGGCATAGTAAGTTAATGTAGACCCTGTTAGATTATTTTGGAAAGTTTGTACCATGAGTTGATTATTGAACATATTTGCCCATCTTGCCAATTTATAGGTTGGTGTCTAGCTTTAGGCATTCAGTCCCATCGTAATTCTCAAACTTTGGTACTTTGAATTTTTCTAGGTAGGCCTTAACATCATATGCTGGAAAAGTAAATGATCCTAACCTACTCGAATCCATCATTCTTTGCAGGTGCTCTCATCTTTTCAATTATCTGTTGAGTTAGCTTCCTTTTTAGCTCTTTGATACTTTCTTGACTTAGCTCTATGTCAATCGAGAAAGAATAAGTCTTAGGCTGGAAGGCTAGATTGATCTTCTCTTCTATTTTAGGAAGAGGTGCTTCAACAGATTTCCTGTGTTAAGCTTTTGAGTGTTCTTCATTTGATGGCATTGTGGCTTTGATGCTGTTAACTAAATAATTCATTTGTTTAGCTATTTTCCCCATAGTTTGTTCTAGTGAGCAAATCCTTAGCTCAGTAAGGTTGGTGTCATTAGGGTAGTTATTGTTGTTTATACTGTTAGCTATTGCTTTTAAGATATCCTAGTAAGAATCCATCCTTGTTAGCAATTCTCAATTTTTTTTCCTTTTTTAAAATTTGAAAACTCTTAATTTGAAATGAATTAGATTGAATTTGACAAAAAAGAAAAAAACTTTGGTGAGATACTTGATATTTACAAATGATTTTATAGAGAAATGAAGTAGTGGAAATATAAGGATAAGGTTTATTTACATGAAGGATAAGAAGATAATCTTTAGTGCAGAAAACATTTCAAAATGAAAGGGAGCCTAAAAAGGACTAGGTATGACAACTAAAGATGAATACTTCAACTTGTAGGTACTTAAAAGGTTATCTATAACAAGTATAATCTAAGGTACTCGTTTTATTAAGAGAGAAGAAGTTAATTTACAAAAGGAAATAACTATCAATATGAATATTTTACAAGAAAGAATGGTAGGAGAATTTACTAAGAATTCCCAATGACTCTTTCGAAAAGGAGATAAAAATTATTTACAAACTTATGAAAATTTCTAAGTTGGTACAAGTAACTACCCAAAAGGGTGAAAAAGGAAGGAGATTATTTTACATTTGATGATTAATGAGTGGAATGGTAAATATTTACAACTTATAGAGAAATATTTAAAGAAAAAAACGAAAGTAAAGAGATAATTATTTCAATAAGAAAAACGAAGTTCTAAGATCTATAGACTATTTTATGAGGGAAAAGAAAAGGACGAAGAAGTCACTAAGTTATAAAGTTAAGATCAATTAAGATAATTAACAAGGGGAGACAAATATAAGATTAAGCTATGGAGATACGAAAATTCTAAAGACTATAGTGACAAGACTATAATGTGGCTTTTTTATACAAACCTATGAAAGCTTCAAAAAGAAGATAAATTTTCTTTACAAAAAAGGATGACTATTTTATAGGAAGACAACTGGAGTTAATAAGATAATGAAACAAAATATTTTTTTTTCTATATTTACTAGAATACTTATTTGGAAATCTAAATATTTTACAAAGGGTTTAGAGAAGAAATAATGTATAGTTCTATGGTTTTTATTCTTTAAAAAAATTGAAATGGGATTTATTTACAAGGGTGACAACCAAGAAGTAATAGGAGTCCTAAAAAGATGTAAGGAATGGAAAACATGGCATGTAGATGCAGATGCAGATGTAGATGTAAAGGCCCATTGATAAACTAGTAATGTGGTAATTTGAAAATTTAAGGTTATGACTTTATTGGAATTCTACTATTACAACAACTATTTTACATGGGAGTAGGATTGTTACACAAAAATACAATTTATAAGGAAATTCTATATGTACAAAAAGAAATGTACATGGAAACACAAAATATAGGGAAATCTGAATTTTACAATTAAAGTACAAAGGATTTACATGGGTAGTACAAGGAAAATATGTTACAATATTTTCATAGAGGAATTCTGAAAGAGTCATCACCTTTGGTTAGTGGTATGCCACATCACTACTTATCTATTGGTCTAGGGATTCATGTATGAAAAAGGGTGGGTTATAAAGGTCCTTAAGCTTTCTAACCTTACGATTATAAGAAATGGTACATTGGTTACATTGAAGCTTAAGTGGGGTAGCCTAATCAATCCCGAGTGGTGGCTACACCACTATACTTGGAGCCTACACAATGGCCCCCAGTCTTAAAGTCTTAAGATGGCCTGGGTCTAATTATATCTACCATGCATTCTTGATGCAATCATTCCTCCCAAAATCCTAAGTATCATGCATGCAACAAGTGAATATAGCAATTAAAGAAATATATATTTACATGAAATGAATAAACAAATGAACTTGGGTATTTAAAAGATATTTTTAATCTCCGAAACATTTTAAGTGGTTGCTGCCTTGACATTCCCTTATGGAGTCGCCAAGCTGTTAAGCTTGAATTTTTCTTGGTTTTCATTATTTTCCTTTATTTGATAAGTATTAAACCCTAGCCCATTTAATAACTCTCAGTTAAGAGTTAAGAAAACTTGGTTTTCTTTTAATTTTCAAAACTGTTTTAGAGTTGCCACCTTACTAGAGTTAAGAAAACAAGTTAAGTTATAACAAATTGATTGGATTGGTTATAACTTAGCTACTAATCTTTTGATGAAACCAATTTTTTGAAAAGGTTTTGAAACTAGAGATTTTGAATCTAGAGGCTACCCTGTTAAACTTTTAATAAGTACCACTTTCAACTTTTTGAATTTGATTTTATCTTTAAAATACTTGTTTAGTTAATGACACATTCATAATAAACGAATTTTATTTTGCACAAAAAATAACAAAAAAAAAAATTTTCAAAAGAGAATATAAAATTTTTTCCTTATTTTAAGTCGTCCCATAAGTGCTTACGTACCCTCTTATAGAGATCAAACTTTATATAGTTTATTTAGTGAAACTTTAATGTATTGGTTGATTTTAATTTAAGAAAATGGCTGGATTTATGTTTCTAACCATTTGATTTTGTTTTAAGAGAATGCTTAAAAGAAAAGGGTCCTTAATTATTTAACTATTTATTAATTTGAAGAAAATCCTATTTTTGGGAAAGGGTTTTTATTAATTGGACTTAATAAAAATAATTTTTCTAAGTGATAAAATGTAAAATTTTATTTTTATTACTATTTATTTTATTTTATTTGTTTATCTTTATTTATTTTCGATTGAAACAAAATAAATAAATGAATAACATAGCTATTTCTCTTTTTTTTTTCTTTTTCTCCTTTTTTGTTTTTCTCTGTTTTTTTTTGTTTCTATTAGAATAAAAATAAAATACAATAAATAAATTTTAAAAAAAGGAAAAAACAAATACAATTCAAAACAAAAAGAATCAAACCAAGGACAACAGTTGGATCGTGGGTCAGTTGTGTCCAAATTCGAGTTGGAATTTGGGCTGCCCGATTCGATCATAGGTATAGCACATGTTTTTGCACATGGATGATAGGGGCGGCGATTGTAGGTGTCTCTAAGGTGGTTCTAGGCCTCTAAATGAATGTGAAAAGTTTGCTTTGATGAATATTTCATTGGTGAATTAGGGTTTGGTTCGAGTATTGCAGTATTTTGTGGTGGTTTAGGTAGTTGTTAGAAGTAGTAGTTGGAGATGGAGAGAGGAGTTTACGTATTGCTTGTTAGGTAGCTATTGAAGGCTTAAAGGATGTCGAGTGGTGTTTTTGGGAGGTGTTAGTTGTCGTTGTGTAGGCGTTTTCAAATGGGAGTGTAGCTGTTGGTGGTAGCAGAAGTAGTGGTTAGGGTTTGGATGGAAATTGATGGAGATGATGCTTAGGGTAGTGGAGTCAATGGGGAAAGGTGGAAATGAAAGTTAGGATTGTCAATAATGCATATGTACTAGTATCTTTGCTCGAAAGACATTCAAGCTTGAGTAAATTCTAGAGAGAAGATTGAACTCCATACTTAGAGAGAGAAAGACTTTGAGTTTGTGTTTGAGATGAATTTGGATGATGATTGATGATTGTTGATGTTGGGAATGAAGGTTAGAGCTCTTATTTATATTGATCAAACACCATATTAATAGGGAAAGATCGAATCTGCCATTAAGTTTCAAAATCATGATTTATTGGGTTAATCCAATATTGATGCGATGAAGCTTGATTTTTACTGAAATGAATAGTCAACGATGATCCCTAAATACTTGCTTTTGCCTAGAAAACCTATTAGAAGTTTTGAATTTCAATATAATGGCTTGAATCATGAAAGTTATCTTTAGGGGGAAAATGCTTTTTTTTTTTTCAATCTTTAAGTGCCAAATCGACCTAATAAATGATTGAATTTGGATGAGTTTTTGGCTTCAATCCAAATTACTTCAAGCAATCTTTATGATTTCACCATTAAATTGGTGAAATCACGTAGATAGATTCATAAGAACAAGCAAGAAGTGAGTACCCTAAGTTGACTTAATGTGAGAAAGAAAGGGAAAGTCTGGGAAGGGAAAGAAAATTTTCGTATCAGTCAATCATTGGTTGATACGTATCCAAACATGCCAAAAAGAGAAAAAGCACCCAGTGCTTAGTAAAAGGATCGAACCCAGGATCTTCATGTTTATCATAATGCAAGTCTACGTTGGCTTGTACCTTTTTTATATATGCAATCAAATTATATATATAATAGGTAAACTTAGGCTAAATTTAAATATAAGCTTCGGCCTAATATTCCCTTTTTTATTTAAGACCTGACCTAAATAGTGTTTAAAATAATAAAGCTATTTCAAACTTTTCTATTCTATTTAAAATTTTCTACTTCCCTTTTCTATTTTTTTTTAAGTTCCGAATTTTTTTTTACTTTTTCTAAATTATATTTTTTTTTTTGTATTTTTAACTAAACTTTATATTTTTTTGAATTTTTCTATATGTTCTTTTTTCTTGTATTTTTCTAAATTTTCTATTTTTTGTATTTTTTCTAAATTTTTCTAAAAAATTAAAATTACAGGGAGTAAAAAATGGAGTGTCAACAATTTATTTATAAGGACTTTATGAACCTTTCTTTTGGTTCCTTTGATTAATTGAAAGATCCATCTTCTTGGTGTCAGGATCCTAAAGGGGGCTTAGTAGGATTACCTAAAATTTCCATAACATGTGTGTACCCATGCTATGAAAACCGTCTTGCAAGTCAGAGATTTGCAAGACTCTAAATGATTAGTCACTAAGGTTACTGATTTTTAAGTAATCAATTTACTGTAGAATATAAATATAAATAACTATGGGTATCCGATATCCCATAGTTCCTCATAACCGTAGAAAATCGGTATCTCTTACCAAATAATAAGACAGGATATACTAGCATTAGAGTAAGGTTTAGTAAATAAATATTTTCTGCAAATGATGTCTATGTATTATCTAAAAAGTACTCAGCTACTTCTAATACTAATGTACATATCTTCATCTCGTACTCAGTACTCGAGACATATCCCAATCCCATTGTATCTAAACCTACAAATGAAACTAAGGGGGAATGAGCATAAAACAGCTCAGTGAGTTCATTCCTCACCACTACTGGTCAAGCAAGTTTTCACACATTATTATCACACATGTAAGCAAGCTATCTATGTACATAATGAATGCAGGCGTGATGAATGCAGGCGTGATGAATGCAAGCAACACATTCATAGGAGTCCGGAACTATGGAAGGTGTAGAATTACGTCGTCTACACTTCGATTATCCCCTGTACTTATCCGTACAGGGCACCTTAGCTTAACTACATGAGGCTACCTAAGGGCACCACCCCATTAGGCAAAACTCGACTATTACCCTAGCCGAGAAAAGAGTTTCAATCCAAATAAGGGGAGTCCAAACTAGGACTATCCACCCTCTAAGGCCCCTCGGGCACAAACATGCGAGTCCTATCGCAACCAAAACTTAACCAAGGCCTTACAGGTACAGTAAAGCGAGTCCTCTTGCTATCAAGTGGAGAACCCATGCTAGCTTTGCCTTAACGTTAAAAATACTCTTTATGGCTCCTCAAGCCCTTACAGCAATCATGAAAAAATTTGTTCACGGATAGAAAAGCTTTTTCCAAAAATACTTTTCTTAAGATTTTTGTAAGGCTAGCACTCTCCATTCATACCTTTACCAAGTCATAGACATGCGACGAGTAGAACCGGTTATTTAGGCAGATATTTATATTTATCAATTTAAAAAGGTGATCATACGGATGATAACATACAAGCAAAATAGTCGTTCAAACATACAAGCAATAGCAAACAGCAAAACATCATACAAGTAACACGCACAAGCAAGTAGCAGGTCATCAGAACTCCCTCACCTGGATTATTGCTCATTCTCCAAGCCTTTAGGGTTTCCAGGACTCGATATCAAACGCCTAAATCAAATGGTAAAACTTATAAGTGTTTTGAGAATTCAGACTCCTTAGTTAACTAAAAGTCTATTGTAGTTTATCTAGTTTCCTCCAATATAACCCGAGTATAGTGTATATAAGGTTAACCCGGGTATAGTGTGTATAGAGTTACCATAACCCCATGAGATTAATAGTAACTATTTTCTTATATTAGTAAGGTATGAGGCTTCCTTTATGTATTTTGTAACTTTTTCGTTTTGATTCCGATATTTGCGAACTTATATTCGTTTTTCATCCTTTTTAGACGCACGTTCACACGGTGATGTCCGTTTCGGACGTTAAGACCCGTGTTTTATGATATGAACTACATTTATTGAAATTTTATCTTATTGAAGTTTAATTATTCTTATTGCTTATGTTTATGTCCTAGTTTAGGATTTAATGATTGAATTAGCTAGTTGATTCTTACACTTAGGAAATTTTACATTAGTGCTACTAATCCACATACTTGATTAAATTTAATTCAATCTAGGAAGTGTATTAGGGTTTAAGGGATTTTCGACTTCTAAATACATGTATATACCTATGTTATGTGCTTATGTAATCTTATTATTTCTTCTATTATAAACCTACGCTTACATCATCACTTATGTAATCAATTGATGATGTCATGGCTTATGTCATCATTTGCTTACCTCATCACTTACTTCATCATTTGCTTACATAAACCTCACCTCATGCTTATGTCATATATACATTTCACTTCTTCCCTTATACTTATGTACATATACCTTATACATACATATACCTACACCTATACTTAGACTTATACCGTATTTATACGTGTGTACATACTCATATACTTATACGGTTGGATACGTATTTTTATACTTAAATTCGTATGCCTAATGCTTTCCTTAAGAAAAGCTTCCTAATTTCATCCTTTTGTGTTTTTATGTATGTATTTAGTATAGTATAGGTATCTATAGTTAGATATGGTCTTAAGTTAGGTTATGTACATGATAAATACTCATGTATAAAGGTTCACATACTTGTACTCTTTTGGTATTTTCTTATGTGTACACACTTATAATCATATAATCATGTCTTCCTTTCTTCTTCTTCAAAAGTTCTAATTTCTACACTTAAAGATGGAAACTTTGTTTCCTCTTCTTCAAGACAATACTAAATACATAACTACTTATCTAATATACTTAATTAACTAACTAATGAAGAAGATAAAACAAGAGAAAGTAACTTAGATACATACCTTTGCTTATGTTGGAATTAAAGAGACAAAAAAGGAAGATGTTGAAGGTAAAATGGAGATGGAAGCTCACGGCAATGGAGGAGGATTTTTGGTTTATTTCTTTTGATTTGTTTTGCTTATGGAAGAAGGAGAATGGTGGGGTCTAAAAGGGAGAAGATGTAGACGGCAATTGAGAAGAAAAGGAGAAGAAAAAAAATCAAAAAGAAAGAAAAGAAAAGCCATCATTAAGGAAGAGATATTTTCTTTATCTCTTTAGTCTTTTGTTGACTTTTCAAAATGTTGACTTGGTCAACTTTTGGACTTTGGTCAACATGTGTTATCTTAGTCAACATTCCTTAAGTATGTGTAATTTTGTGCACATAATGTAGTAATTAAGGGAAATTAGGGGAAAAATGGAGGAAATGAGAAGAAATGAGGTATATGATGCATTGATTAGTAAATATGGTTGATGAGGTCTTACTTTAGGTCTTTATAGCTTATATATCTCATTTGATAAACTACTTTGGATAACAAGTGCTAAAAGTACTAATTTGAGTATTAAAGTTCACTATATGTAACCTAATCTTCAATTATAACCCTAACTCTAAGTAAGACTACCTTAATCACATACTTAAGGGATAAATCTAATCTATAACTCATGATCTTAGTTTCTAATAGATTACATAAGGATTCGAATCATATAAGCATGAATGAAGATCATCTCTAACCTTTTACTAATGATTTGGCAAAATATAAGCATTATATTATCAATTAGGGTTTTAAGGTAAATTATGATGAATTAGTGCTTTTGTATCCTTAAAGTTATAATTTTAGGGTTTTTATTACTTTAGGGCATAATCTCTAATGTATTTCCACATTTAGGGTTTCATATATTCTTACGCGATTAAATCTTCAATTGTTATCTTAGGGTTTTGATGTGGTTCGAGGTTTTAGGGTCTTCATATGCGGTTAGGGGTTCAATTGATGATTTAAGATTTTTAGTATCCACTTTAGGTTTTGGATTGAGATTTTAATTGGTTTTAAATCTCATTGGCTCTTTTGAGTTTAGGAAATCATCTACAGTTTGGACGTTTGTTTCTATACTTAGGAAGCTAAATTCCCAGGGTTTACACTTGGGGATTATGAGGATTCTAGGCGAAGATTTTGTTTGCTTCCCTTAGATAACTAAGGGATTGGTTCTCTTGTAAGGTTAGGGAGAATGGGCCCATTTAAGTTCTCCTAAGGCCAATCAAGGGATATCATCTCTTAATCATTTCTGACATTGGGTTCATCTAGGAATTAAGATTCTGTAGCTATTTTATGATAGCTAAGGATGTTATGCAAAGTGATTTTTATGCTAAATTGGATGCTTGGACACTAGAATTATAAATCCTTAACCTAAGGTCGCTGAGAAAGGAGGGCCTGGGGGTAAAATTAAACCTTAGACTACACGTCAGATACCAGAAGGCTGTGTATATTGTTACATTTGTTTAATTGTTGCATAGCATGTGCTTGTTTAACTAACTTACTGAAAAGGTGGTATGAGTTGGTATTTCACTAAGCTGGCTGCAACTTACACCTCAATGGCTTTAACTTGATGTAAGAACCTTACTAGGTCTATCTTAGAAGATCTAGATCCTTGGTGAGGTTAAAAGCTTAGGAATAAGGTTTGGGAGAGCAAGTAAGGAATTTAAGTTATGAATTTTGAAAGGAAATATATTAAGTAAATTGTAATATGTTTTATTTGAAAGACTTATGAAGAATTTTAACTAAGTTTGTAATTTTATATTTAAATAATAATATTTGGACACTGTTTAATGCCATTAAGTTTGTGATACTCTATAAAATTTTAGTATTGACTCTTCATGTACTTATTAGAAATAGCTGGTGAAGTTTTTCAAGTATGTGAATAGTTACTTCTAATCTGTATATGGCAGTTTATCACTACTAAGCTATCTTTAGGGTTGTGACAAATTTTGTTGGTGTTAGAGTTAAAGTTTTTTAAAAAAAGGAATCAATAAAAATAAAGGAATACAATTGTAATGCCTTAGAAGAAAGCCTAGTAATTTTTCCTAAAATCTTCATATCATGTGTACATCCATAATATAAAGACCTCTTTGCAAATCAGAGGTTGCAAGACTCTAACTAGTAAGTTTCTAAGGGTGTTTATTCATTTTACTTATATTTACTTATTTATATAAGTAACCGGGGTAACCTAACAATCTATAGTTTATTAAGATCGCAAAGAATCAAAATCACCGATCAAATAATAAGATGAGATAATTAAACTTCAATGACATCATGAGTTACTAAATATTATAAAGATCTAGCTTAACTAATATAGTTTACTAAAGTAATCTTATTCGTCTAATCTAGTTGCTTAAGGAATACTCTACACTTTAATCTTAGCCCATTCCTAACTTTTAATTACCTACAAAAAGGAACTGTTGGGGTGGTAAGCATACCTTATCTTAGTAAGTTATTAAGTATTATTAACAAATATGCAGTTTAGCTACATACAAAATGAATACTCACATAGTAAGTGTAAGCAATACATCTATGAGGCTTCGAAACTTTGGAAGGTATAGATTTACGTCATCTACACATTGATTACCCCTGTACTTGTCTGCATGAGGCACCTCACCTTACAGCATGAGGCTATTTGTAGGTACCATGCCAATAGATGGAACTTAACTATTATCCTAGTTGAGAATATCATACTAATCAATTAGGTGGATCTCATTTAAGGCTATCCACTATCAACAATCAATACAATGTCCTACTGGCTCATTGTCTACAAATTTATATAATGCTCTACGGGCTAAACCATATGGGTCCTAACTCAAGCAACTCACTATCGATTAACTAAAGATGGACTACTAGCTTTGCCTCAACAAACAAAATGACATAGGTGGCTGTTATGAGTATTCACTAAGTTGATAAATCTTTCTTTAAATTGTAAAGTATTTCAAAAAATGCATATTCACAATTTTTTTTTCTTTTTGAAAACTTGGCAAAGTAATAAACATCCTAGTTTGCAACTAATAGATTACAAACATGTGACAGGTATATTTGGTTAATTTGCCAAATATTTAAACTTACCAATTTTAATAAGATCACATGGATGTTAGCTTACAGAACAACCAATCACTCAATAGATAACCATGGGTAAGCAACAGAACATCAAGCAATTATTAAACACAAGCAAGTACTAGTTCATTGATACTCCCTCACTTAGCTTGCTTGCCTAGTTATCTTGACCTTCAGGGTTCCTAAATTAAAAATTAAGCTACCTAAAACATAATAATAATGTATATGTAAGTAACTGGAAGAGGGTTTCCTTAAGAGCCTAAAAGTTTACGTAATTACTTAAGCTCCCCTAATCCCTGAGTACGATTAAAACTTATTTTCACTCTAGCTTCTTTATTTTAAGTCTATTTTTTGCGTTCTTATTGTCGATTTCATGTGATTTTAAATGTACTTTCGCACGAAGTGATCCATTTTAAGAGTTAGGACTCATAACCATAATTTTAAATAGGGGTTAGATTTGAATTTTGTATGTTTCCCTTTTAACTTAGTTGATTTTCTATTTAGTTAAGTGTCTTAAGTGTGTAAGGCCTTATTCTAGTCATTTATCATTATTAATTAGGTTCTTATATTATCATTAGGCATAAAATATTCAATTTTTATTTAAATCTCTAACTATGGGCTTCCTTCTATTACACTTAGTCATTTTAAGTTTTAACTTACGAAGATGCAGGCTTTCTTTTAAGCATAAGGCTATTCTAAGTTAACAAACTTATTTTATTTATTATGGGCCTTTATCACATTATCTTAGGGTTATTAATAGTTAGACCATTTTAAGTTGGGTCGAAACCTGTTTTTTTATGAATTAAAGGCTTATTCAAGCTTTTTAAGCGGTTATGGGTCTTAACTCTTGTTTAAGCTTATCATAAGCTTCCTAGAACACTTTATAGGCTTCATGAAGCTTTTATTTAGAACTCAATTAGTTGTTATAATAGTTGGTCAAGTAGTTTCCAAGTGGGCTTAAGATTTGTTTTTGGGGCCTTTTAACTTGCCTTAAGTCTAATTTGCATCATAAGGCCCTAAACTTGTTTATAACTTATCCTAATGGGCCAAATAACTTACTGAACCCACTAAATGATCCATTTAACAATTAATTTCATATTAGGCCACATCAATTAAGTAGGCTCCTAATTATTCTCTATATGCCCAAAGTTTACCTCTTATCATTTTAAGGCTTAAACTACTTCTTTTAATTAGTTATAGGCTCTATTTACACTTGGGCTTATTAGAGCTTTTCAAATTATTTAATAGTTTTAATAAGCTCTTTTAATTAATTTTTATTTATCTAATATACTTATTGGTCATGAGTGATTAGGTGGGCTCAAGGCTTGGTTTGTAAGCCTTTTAGTTAAATTTAAGCCTAGTTCATGTCCTAGGGCTTATATCTTAACTCTATCCCAATTCAAATGGCCTACTAATTGACTAAAATGATTAAATGACCCATTTTATCATGAGTTCTAGCTACGATAATAATGGTTTATTGGGTTTTAAGTAGGTTTTTTCTAAACCTAATGTCTATTTTAAGCCTAACTACTAACTATAGACCTTGTTTAGCCTCTTGTCTTACAAGATTAAGTCTTAAATCCTAATTACCTTTAATTAATCATGTGATTAACCCATTAATAAACATTTTACAGCATGTTATTCAACATGTTTGAGGTGGTTTAAAATGATTTCTTAAGGCTTTCTATACATCATGTATTTAACTTGTTAAAACATGCATCAAACTACCCTTAAAATGCACCTAAAACCATTTTTTACTAAAATTAACATGTGAACTAAAAAATATAGTGGGGATATACATACATACGTTTTGGCCTTAGCATAGGAATGAAGATATGATGATGATTCTTCTACTTTTCTTCAAGTTGTCATCTTAATACTACATTAAAAATCTAAGAAAATGTACATGTATGAGCAAGAAAACATTATAAACAAAGGTGGCATTTTAGTAATTTTTTCCCTTAGCTTTTAAGCCTAAGAACCATGCTCATAAACTCAAACTAGAAAGAAAGTTAAAATGGTGTAAGTTTACTTGGGTAGAAATTCAAAAGGTTTCTTTTCACTTCATTTTTATTAAAAAAAAAAAAACTATTTTGGTCAAGGATGTTTGTTGGCAAGAAAGAAGATTCAAATTCAAGTGGTTTTGTGTCATTTGGAGGTGGTGGTGGATGAGTCATAACTTGGAGCATTTGGTACGCAGTCAGCTTCGAGAAGCTTATTCTTGTTTCCTTCTTGTTTTTCTTTTGTTTTGGATTATGTGTTTAGAGTGTTTCTAGGGTTTATTTTAGGGAAGAAGATGAAGTAAAAGTGCAAATGGAAGGGGTTCAAAAAAGGGGTTGATTATGAGTAGGTGTGGTGGGAAACAAATCCCTTCCATTCTTGGTTGCATGGTATAAGCACAAGTTAGGACTAATTTGCTTTTTATGATTTTTTCTAATTGAGGCAATGGTTTGTCTACTAAAGTTGAGTGGTCCCTTGTTTTCCTAACTAATTATGTTGTCCTATATAGTTAATTGTGATTATGTTTAGCTACTTATGATGCATGAATGTTTGTAGATGATTAGAATGCAATTTAAGGTTATGACTTTAACTACAAGTATAAATGACCATAGTTAAACATAGTTTAGGCTTTTTCATATTTAATTAAGTTAATCAAGCCCATTGGATCATTTTATCTAATTAATTTGAGGTTTCTAAGGATTGGAATAAATTATCGCTAATTGATAATCGATTATGATTTCAGAAGGCAAATTGGGGCTATTATACCAATTTAGTGAATTATTAGTACTTAATAATATAGCTATATAATTAGAGTTTATTAATTAAATTAGGGTTTTTAACACTAAATTAAAGTTTTCAATTCATTTTAAGGCTTCCTGCATTTTAGAGTTTTATGAGGGTTTGAGTGCTATGAAGGTATAGTTACGATTTTAGCTTTATTTTTGGAGAAAATGTATCATTTGGAGTAAATTAATAATCCTATTAATTTATTACCTTAATTGACTTAGTTTGATTGATCTATATCTTTTGTAGATATCTCTTACTATTCATTATCAAGTTTATGCAACTTATGTAATTTAAGTTAAATGTTTTAATTTAGGATTTTCTTTATGTTTAGAGTTTAATCTAAGATTTTACGACTCTAAGGTTTGAGGTTTTGTGTTTTTATTTAATTTGGATTGTTAAATTTGTGGTCGTACGTACTTGGGTTTAAAGTCTTTGTATGCGATTAGGGTTTTTTCAATTCTATCTCTAGGGGTCCTCGAGTTTGTTTATAAGGTATCACACCCCGAATAGGTTGAGTCATAACAGTCTTACCGTGTAAACTAATCTAAGATAGAAGCTGACCTCACAGCTACTATCGTAGATACAGTTCACACAAGGTACATAACTCAACCAGCTTGAAATGTCTGTTTTGACACCTGTTAATAACCAAACCTATGGTAAAGCTTTCACAAAATACCTTTGCTATACAACTTGTTGTTTAGTACCACAACAGTATTTATACAAACGTTTTACGTCCAAAGGTAAAGTTTACAATTAGAGTTTATTAACAACTACAGGTTTTGTAGTCTATGTACAATGAGTTATGAAACTAGTGGGCTCCTAGGGAATTCCTAATTAGTTTTCTCAAAACTTAAAGACAAAGTGAAAAGCTCAAGTTCAGTTAATTTCTCGATCCTCACTTTCCTACACAGCAGTACACTAACCTGGGAACGATGGTACTTGAACATCCTGTCTTTACTCAACACCTACAAAAGAGTCTGTAGGGATGTGAGCACAATAGCTCAGTAAGTGGGTCAGAGTCAGGAGAGTACTGTATAATCACAAATAAGGTTAATAATTATGATGAAATGTAATGCAATCATTCGAATGAAACATTGCACAGTGTTAACCAGTCCACTGTGGGGTTAGAAAAATTACATCCGCTCCAACCCGGATTGAGGAGTTTCATTGCAACTCAAGTCAAACCAAACTCAGGCTTATGCAATAGAGAACACCCTTCTCCTATGATCGCCTTCGAACCATAGCCCCCAACCTTGCCGCAACCTCCTCGCCTGTCACTTAGTTCAATTAAGAATGGGGAAAGGACCATTTCAGCTATCCTCATTGAAGGAAGTTGGTATTTGGCCTAACACTCTTAATTGTTTCTCCTAACAGGTGATTATACATGTCCAATTACATTTTAGTTGAATAACCATTAGTGTTAATCGAGGATGACTAACAAGTTCACACAATACAGAATTTATGCAAATATGCAGAACAGTACACCAAGGAGTTGAACTCCTGTCACAATTGAGTATCATCTACACACACAGCATGCGCATAATCATCTAACTACAAACACATCCAGAAGTACTCTTGGGTCTCTAGATACTTTAAATAGTACCCAAATAAGCGGTGAAGCCACAATCCCAATTTACTTGTTTAGATATTCACTATTGCTGACTTGAATTGTCAACCGTCTTTGTTTTAGAAGGTCCTAATTACATAAAGACCCAACTTCAATTTTCGTAATAATTATGAAAACATTAGGGTTTAATCTAAAATGGTTATATATATATATATTATTTCCATAATATGCAGTCATGTTATCACTATATATCGAATTAAGTTATTAATTGTAGATACTGTACATCATATATACTATTATGTATTATATATCGTTTCGATCGTATTGAAACGTATTTTTTGTTTATTAATTCACGTTTTAATTCCGGTAAGGTTACTGAAATATGTATATCCTTGAATATAATAAAGTCATAGGCTAAATTACTTAAGGTTGTCCGATTTTAACAAAATTAGTGTCATTGGGTTCGTATAAATCTAACGATACGTTTTATGAGTTCTATTTCTAGAGATGGCTTTTAACGGGTAGTTTGAATTTCTAATACAATTATACATGATTATATAAAAATGATCGTATTATACGTAATTTACGTTATTAAATTGTATTTTATCTAATTTGTCCCTATATTATAACAATATAAGTATTATCCAATTTTAATACACCTAAAGTGTATCCCGATTAGAAAATATTAATAAATATAATAAAAATATCCATTTAATCCAATTTGATCAGCAATCCAATATATTGTTTTTATTTAACTATTTAATTCATTTTAGCTTATTAATATTACAAATACACCCGACTTGTAATTTAAGCTAGTTTACTTAATAAATTCATAATAAATAGTTCGGGTTACCAAATAGATCCTTGAAAATTTCTATAGACTTCTAAAAATATAGGGGATTCAGTTATCACTTAGTTTCAACTTTCCAACCTATTGTCTATATATTCGTATTGACGATTTTACCCCTAAATTATCATATATTACCCAATTATGATTCTTTTAGCACCAAATTAATTTCAATCTAACTCAATACTATTATAGATTAGTACATGTGCATTTCATCAATTAATTTCATAATTTCCTATTAAATTCATGATTTCAGCCTATATTCGAGCCATTTTTAAGCCTAAAAATGCAATAAATATTAAAAATATTCAAATCAAAATTGGGGCTACATAGAAATTATCTATATATCATACACATCCTACAAAAAAATTTTCAGCTAGAAATAACATCATTTAGTACATTTATTTTACAAATATAAATTCCGGTGAATAGTAGATTTCTTAATAAAGTATATTAAATATTACGAATTTTTCAAAAATAAAAAATATCACATGAAAGTATGTCTATAATAACTTAAGTACAATTTTTCATAATTTTCTAGGCGAATTTGCTAATTTTTAGAAATTATTGAAAAATAGGGTAAGAAATCAACCTTGGTGTTCTTAGATGCACCGGTGGTTGGCGACGGTTGAGTGGTTGTCGAACGACCTAGGCGCGGTAGTGACTGGTATTGTTTGGTCAAGCTCCACAGTAGAACCACTTTAGGTTATGGTTCTACCCTATCACAAATTTTCCCTTATTTTTTCTAAATTTCTTTTTATTTTCTATGATTTTTCTAGTTTTTTTCTCTAAGTATTTCTAATTCCAAATTGCTAAAATTTACATATCTGAAGGTATTGGCCTTTTATAGTGCCTCCAAGTCGGTTAGATAATTTTTTATTTAATTATTTTATATTTTTCTTTGTAATTTCTTTTTGTTTTCCTAAGCATGAGGTTCCCAAATATTAGGAACTTACTTTTGAATCAGCATTTCCAATCTTATCTCCTGCCATGCATCATTATCCAGCAATCTTCAATGCATTTGGTCAATTTTTTTTTCTTTTATTAAATAATTATTTCAATATAGATATTATATATTAGGATTAGTTATTTAATTAATATATAAGCTTATACCTTATGTAAATAACATGTGAAATATATAACTTTACTCATATAATTAAGTTTTTAGCATATCTTTTATTTTTAGGATATGTTCTCAAGTTAATTTCATAAATTCAACACAATAAATATATAATTACATAATTTAAGGTTAATTTACGGGTATAATTATTATTTATACCGGATATTATTTATACCGGATATACTCATAAAATTACGGGTATTTTATATAGTAAATTATATTATATTATCTCATTTTATAGCTCAATTAACTTATCTCTAAGTTCTCGTTGCAATCTAAGTTCGATTTTTGGAGTTCCGAATATTTTAGTGTTATATTAAATATTCCTACTTCTAAGGGCAAAATTGGGATTTTGGGTCATTATTTCTAAAATCTAACTTCACCATAATATCTTGACTAACTTTTTTATTCTAGTTATAAAGTTTGGGCTCAATTGGATAAGTTTTCCTAAAAGCCTTAAATCTAAGCTCAGTTGTCATAAACTCAATTTTGGGAGCTTACATAAGGTTCCAATTTAAAATTTTGTCAATTTTAATTTCTTTGGTTTGATTGAGCTTAGGGAAACATCTTTGATTCTTCAATTCAATTCTAAGTCTAAAACATAAAATTTGAGGGGTTTATAATAGTAAATAAATGAGAGTAGGTAGACTAGGGGTAGAATAAACATAAGTTTTACTAATTAAATGTGTTTTTCTATATGTATCATAGATGGACTATGCAAATACATTAGGATTTTGGAACAATTTCACTTTGATAAAAAAAGCCTTTAGCCAACTATTGTCTTTGATTGTGAGTATTATGTGATCATCTCATACTTTATGGAGTAGAGAAATCCATTAAAGAAATCTTGAAAAAGTAGAAAAGGAGACTCAGTTCTGCTTGGGAACTAGTAATTAATGAGTTAGCTAAGAGTTTAGTACTGTAGATTACACCTGTGGAGTATGTGTATAGGCTTAAGAGTTATGCAATTCATAATGCTCAGAAAAAATTTATAGAAGACATAGTTTTTTTAGCTTTTGATAGTAAATGACCCAACTTACCAAATTTTGAGGTATGGACACTAATCACCTCAACTTTAGTTTATGCAAAAGATGTTTGTGCAAACCATGTCAACTAAATCATCGAAAATTTGAGTTGGGAAGAATTATGTGAATGAAGAGCTTTGCTGACTAGACTTCTTATACCAATACTGGAACTTGAAATTCTAAAACCTCCATCTTACTGGTATCCCTCAGTTTATGAGCTAGATATGATGAAAATTGACAACAACTAGAGTTATTACTCTTAGGACCCATATCGGATTATAACTCCTCAATTTGGAAATGATCCATACACTTTAGGAGCAAGTGTAGGGAGCAAGATGATAAATTAGGATACAGGATATGGATGGGATGGTTATAACCCAAAAAGTTGGTATAGTGAACTCTCCATCATAAATGATACATTTCTACCTTTAAATTATGACCAATTCCATTCTTCAAACAATTTCTCTATGCTTGAACCTAACACTCCTCCTATTCCTATTCTCTATTAAGTCCAGCTCCATATATACTTGAATCAGCTTATATTCCTCCTGAGGATCTTGACCTAAATATCTCACCTTATAAACTTGATCTAGTAGCAAAATGGTTGAATTTCTAAGACAAAGATGACTCTACCTCAAGATTTGATAACGATGAGCTTATAGTGCCAATGAAAGCAAAAATTGTTTCAGAATACTCTTGTAAAGTTCGAGGTGGATGGTTTTACGGGTAATGATGCAATTTGATCCCTGTAAAAGAAGGAAGTCATGAAATTTAGTATCCTGTAGTTAATGAATAATGATGTAATGTTAGTTGTTTTCTAATTTTATGAATTATCTATAATAGTGAATGACAGGTAATATACTCTTTCCAAGTGAATGATCTAAGTAAAAGAGACTACTATGGGTGTTATTTTATTGAAGTGATTTTGAATTCAGTAATAACTAGATAAATCTTGTTTCTTACATACAACAATAGACGTCAAAGTCATCGACTTCAAAGTGAAGCACCTGAAATTCCACAAACTAATAATCCTGTACCACCATAGGATACAATTAATGATGTGCTGGAAACAATATGTTAGCTAACTAAACTCTTAAGAAATCTTGTTGAAGTAAGATGGCAACCCTTATAATTGGTACTTGAACAACTATAAGTGTAACTAAAGGTTGTTCCATTGCCAAATGGAGAAGGAGCACTAATACAAAGGCAATAGAGAAGTATGTTGCTGGAATTTCTCAAATGCAACAAATATTTTGATGAAACATTTAGGAAACCTAATAAGGCGGAGGATTGGATTTCCTAAATAGCAAGATCATTTGATGCATTTAAGATTCCACTCCATTTACAAGTCCATTACGGGACATATCTTTTAAAATTGAGAGCTTGGACATTATGGGAATCTAAGCAAAGATCCCTGCCATAACCCATAAATTAGGCTATTTTTAAGAGAGAATTCTTGAAAAATTATTTTTCAAGTAGCCTGTAAGCCAAAAACTATGCTGAATTCCTCCATATTTGGTAGGAAGGAAAAACTATTTATCAATAGGAAAGTGAATTTAGTCGGTTACTACAATTTCCTCTTGAATCATATCAAAATAATGACTAGTTGAAAATGCAAGTATTTATGGATGGATTGGAACTAGAGATGCAACAAAGGTTGGAGGAATTTGAAGTAAGAACTTTTAATGAGCTGGTGGAAAAAGCTCAAATCTTGGAAGGAGAAAAGAAAAGAGAACAAGAAAGGTTGAAGAGAAGAGGAATAATATTAGGAAAGAGAAGTGTGGATGAAAATCGTATAAAATTTAAAGGAAAGAGGCCATTCACATGTTTTTCATCGATGGTTCAACGTGGAAAGGTGGTTGGAAACATTAATGTGCAATGTTGGAAGTGTAAGGAAGGCACTATCCAAAGCATTGTGTACAATTGAGAAACAAGTGTAACTTTTGTAGATTAGGAGACCACAAAATAATGGATTATCCAAAGAAGGTGAATAATCCATGCTTTATTTGCAAGAAGATTAGATACTTTTCCATAAGTTGCCTAGAACATTAGAAATTTGGTGCAACCATGATGCAACCAATAGTTGCCAAGTCAAACCAAAGAACAAACCAAGCGACAAATTCTAAGGCATCCACTCGGGTATACAATATGGAAGGAGCATGCGAGAATATGAATGACTTGGAATTGGAGCTTGCTGCTTTAGATGCCTATGATACGGAAGATAATGAGTTGGAGTTAGTAATTTCTTTGTTAAGTTATTAGTAGACAACTCTTAATCAAAACCTAAGAGTAAACATAAGAATGAAAATTATTCAAAATGATAATAAATTCTAAAAGATGCACATATCTTTTCCCATAAAATATTACGATATGCAATATAACTATCTATGCTAGGATGTGACATCCTTTAAGTGGTATCAAAGCATCAATTAGGGACCATAACCTTTAGTTACATGTGACATATGGGGTAGTTAGGTAATAAAGAGTCATAGCTTAGTAAAACAATTGTAGTAGTTGCAAATAGAGTTTTATGTGATGTTTATTTAGAAAGGTAATTCATAGGGAATGTAGAAGATCACTAAGAATCAGGTATCTAAGGAGAAAAGAAAGGAATTACCACCATAGCCTCACCTTAACCCTAAGCAACTACGACATATGAAGGAATTGGCACAACAATTTATGACTATTAGAAGGAGTTGGTGGAGATGGAGATAAGTTAACTTCAGTATAGTGAATAGTGAAACCATTTGATGGAAAGAACATTAATCCTTTTATGGAAGAAGAATGGATTGACATGCTAGAGACAGCCTTTGAAATTTATGAGGTTGAGGAAAATAAGAAAGTTGGGATAGTTGCTATTTTGTTAGACGGAGATGCAAATAATTGGTGAGATAAAGAGATGGAATTTACTAATTGGTTGGGCCAGATTTAGAGATGCATTTTTAGAACACTATTTCCTAAGTGTGTAAGAGAACAAATGTATGAAAAATATTATAAGCTAAGGCAATGAGGTACGATAATTGAAGAGTATGAGAGGGAATTTAATAGATTACTTAAGTTTACTCTTGAAGCTGTGTGGAATAATGAGCTTTCTAAAATTAAGCAGTTTAAGGCTGGGCTTGATTTTTATTACTAAGTAGAGTTGAAGAGGAGTAGGGTAGAAAGATATACTGATGTTTTCGATAAAACTCGTTTGATTGAACAAGTTCGTAATCTTTAATGGGTTACATATGAGATTGAGGAAAAGAAAAGGAAGTTGGATGTTGGTTCTAGTAGTAAAAGTAATATAGCTAGAGGAAAGAAGTTTAATCGATCCGCAAAAGGAAACAAAAGACCCCTACCCAAAATATAACCTTATTGGAAGTGTAATGGTGAGCATCGAGCTTGGGAATGCCCATAATTGAGGGGGAAGTGTTATAAGTGTTGTGAAACTTGGCATCTAGCCAATTGATATGAAAATCCTGATTTAAGAGATATATATTATTATCGATGCCATCAGTGAAGGCATACTATTTGACATTATATAAGACAACAATAGGAGAGACTAGGTCAATAGCAAAACCAAACTAATAGATTAGGACTAGGTAATAGGAATAAACAACTTAGAGGGGAAGAATCTAAGCCCAAATAGCAATGTAGGGTGTACGCTTATGTTGTTTAGTGAGACAAAGTTAAAGATGACTAGGATGTAGTAAGTATGGCCTTTAAACTTGATAACTTTGAGTGTATGTGTACTTGGTAGCTAATAGTTGATAAATAAGAAATTCTTGAAATTAATAATATAGCTATCATAAACTATTTTAGGATGGGTATGTATAGGAGATAGTTATGCCTATATATATGCTTTGCTTGATATTGAGGCAAGTTGCTTGTATATTTTAAAAGAATAAGTTGATAGAAATAAACTTTTTGTAGAAACTTTAGAATTAATAGATGTAAGCCCTATGAAATTTTGATAACCCAAAAGCAAAATCAGATGAAGGAGTCTTTCGATGGTCCCTAGAACTACCCAACATAATAATAAAAATTAGGTAAAAGAATTAAACCCTAAGTGTTCAACCAAAACCCTAATTGAAGTAAGCCCTAAAAACCTAACTAAACGATTACTAAGACTGCTAAGCATCTTGGCGGAGTGAGTACATCACTCCTTACTTTGCTTGTTTATGCTTATAGTTAGCGAAATACTTAATTATATCCAATAACTGAAATCGTTGCATGTTAGGGTAAACGGGAAATTGTATGTACTTAATATGGTTGACCTTGTTTGCAAAATATCCTAAGTTGAAATTAATATTATGTGCTTGCTACATTAGAATTTAGGATCTTAGAGTGTTTTTATATACTAATTGGTGACCTATGAACCGAAGCTAATAAATACTTGACCCTTAATTAAACTAGACATCTATTGCATCCTATAAAATGATATTATGGTGTTAGCATCATGTAGTAGAGTAGGGAATCATGCCTAGTTGTGATAGGAGTCAAGCTATTAGGCTTTTGACCTACAGTCGAGCCTAAGGACTGAAAGGCCTAACAAGGTAGATTCTCCTACTCTAGAGAACTCTTGCTGAAGTTGAGTACTTCTTTACCAAACCGCTCTTTACGTCAAGCTAAATGATTACCCATCTCTCTATAGTACGTCGAGTTATAGATTACTTACTAATGCCCAAGCAAACCAATGACTCGCCAACTCCCTTATTGAGAAGCCAAGATAGAGAGACTCTAGACTAACTAAGCTACCCCTACTCAAACAAGTAACCTAACTATACTTTTTCTCCGTATCTTCCAATGGCATCACTAATATAACATCGCCACGTGTATAGAATTATGTGTAGAATTTGTTGCACCAATGATTGTTTTCCTTGAATATTCATTTTTACCTTTTTGTATCTTATACATTACTTCCTTAGGAAATGCCCTTTTGGTCTTTTCCCTTTTTGGTATGTTACCCTAAATTCTTGGGTATAAATATCCCTTGTACTTATAGCTAAAAGCAATAGAATAAACATTAATACATTAGACGTTTGTCTCTCATAATACTATGTTTACATTCATCTCACTCTTATCCTAACCCTTAGGTAAGGCTAAGTGGTGAGTAACCTCATTGGATTGATTCGTGTGTCATATCAAGTTGTGCCCTAAGTCCTTGAAAGTTCCATTGGTGCATCATATATATTGGGGCTATTTGTGGGTTTTTTCTTATTGTGTCATTCGCATTTGTTCTTCCCTTACAATCTCCATCGTTTCCTGTCTAAGCTTTCGGCAAGCTTGGATTGATTCAATAATCATCCTTATCTGTTCTTGGTCATGGTTCGCAACATCTTGGTCTCAAAGTGGAGGTTTTGTTTGAGTTGTGGTTTATGTTTGAAGTTCTGTTTATACTCTATCTTGTGTTTGTGAAACAAATCAAGTCATTGTATCTATTTTGTTGTTGCATTTGTTAGCTGTTACTTTTTCTAGTTTATGGAAGTGTTTGTTGTATCACCTATTTAGAAGAGTTTTAAGCTTTGAATCTATGGAGGAAATGGCTAACCCAAGTATGAACATTGGTGTTGGAGATGATAATAGTGGAGTTGTCCACCATAGATAACGGTCTTAGGGAGCCTCTTAGGAGCACTGATAAGAGACTTGATGAGGTGGCTAACCTTTTGGTAGATCTGACTCGAGCTGTTCATGCATTGGCTTGCTGACTAATTGAGGCTGTACAAAACACCTTACAAGTTGCCTAACTCGTTAGAGGTTAGAACTCAACTCATCCAATTTGAGGTGGAGGAGTAGATAGATGAGTAAGGTGAAGGATAAACCTGATAGAGCTGGATGAAGAGGACGAGGAAGAGTATTTTGAAGAAGAGTGAGCCAGAATACCTAGAGCATCTAACCATGTGAAGGTTTGGATTCTACTAAGAGTGTTGATGAATATTTGGAATGGGAAGAGATAGTGGAGCGTGTTTTTGAATATTATTAGTATGAGGATTATGAGAAAGTAAGAACTGCTACTGTCGAGTTCTCTAGATATACCGCTATGTAGTAGAAGAATTTCTAAGATATGAAGAGGCGAGAGGGCTACCAAAAGATTAATACTTGACCGGAGATGAAGAGAATACTTAGAAACAAGTTTGTGCTAGAAACTTATTTGCAAGACACTTTTACTCATCTTTAGGAGCTGAGACAAGGAGGCCAAATATTTAATAAGTATGTCCAGGAATTCTAAATGCTCATGATTCGATGTGAAGTAGAAGAGCCCCCCAACGCGAACAATATTTAGGTTCATCACAAGATTAAGAGGTGATATTTGAGACATTGTAGAACTCTAACGATTCACAACAATGGATGAAGCCATCCAAATAGCTTAACGAGTAGAGTGACAGAGAAGAAAGTGAGAACCTACTAGAATGCTAACTAGCCGATTTGTACATGGAATTCATTGAGCTTAGTCAAGTACCGAGTCGATTTGAAAGGTGGATGTCCAAGCCAACTAGAAAGGTTAACTTAGCAGTGACATATTGACTCGAACTTATGAGAGGGGCAAAGGTCAAGCAGGAAAACCTACCAGATTAAGTACTTTAAGTACTAAGGGTTTAAACACATGGCCACTCAAAACCCGAACCAAAGAACTATGTTGATTAAAGGAGATGTCATGAAGTTAGAGGTAGAGAGAACAAATGAGGAACCTAAGGAGGAGGAGTACAAATGAGTACAACAACCCTCATGTTGTTCAGGCACCTATTGGAGATGGAGCGAGGTGAACTACCCTAGGAAATAAAAGAGTTGTTAGATGAATATGTCGACCTGTTCCTAGAACAATTACTTAAGGGCTTACCCCTAATTCGAGGCATAGAACATTTCATTAACTTAATACCCAGTGTCACACTACCGAATAAGCCTGCTTATTAAATGAGCCTAAACACGCTTTTAAGCTTTAATGTCAAGTTAATGAGCTACTGGAGAGAGGACATGTCAAAGAAAGTCTCAGCCCTTATGTTGTATTAGTGCTTCTGGTACCAAAAAAGGATGGAACTTGACGGATATGCGTAAACAGCCGAGCTATAAAAAAGATTATGATCAAGTATAGGTATAATATCCTAAGGTTGAAAGATATGCTAGATGAATTGAGTGGAGCCATGATTTTCAGTAAGATTGATCTTAAGTTTGGCTACCATTAAGACTCAACATGGATTATATGAATCGATGGCCATGCCCTTTGGCTTATTGAATGCCTTAAATACCTTCATGAGACTAATGAATAATGTGCTGAGACATCTGATCGAGAAGTGTATTGTGGTGTACTTTGATGAGATTCCGGTCTGCAGTATCAACATACCGAGTTACTATGAACATCTCCGAGTTGTTTTGGATATCCTTTGTACCAAGAGATTATTTAGCAATCTCAAGAAGCATTACTTTTGCTAGGAAGAAGTGGTGTTCTTAGGTTACGTAGTAAGTAAGGGAGGCTTGCAAGTGGACAATGAGAAGATTTGAGCAATTGTTGGGCGGTTGACTCCTATTACTTATGCTGACATAAGAAGTTTCTATGGACTAGCTTCATTCTATAGACAATTCATCAGGAATTTTAATACCTTCGTCGCACTACTTACTAAGCTAACGAAGAAAAACACTGACTTTCAATAAGGAAAAAGGGTAGAGAGGAGCTTTGTTGAGGTAAAGGAGAGATTGACTTTTACCCTGTTGTTAGTTTTACTTAACTTTGAAAAGATATTTAAACTAGAATGTGATGCGTCAGGCATTGGAATAGGTATTGTCCTAATATAGGAAAGCCGACCAATTGTGCTTTATAGTAAGAAGCTCAAAGGACCTTAGTTAAATTGCTCCCTCTATGATAAAGAAGTCTTGGTACTGATTTGAGCACCGCAAGTATGGTAGTATTATTTATTGCTGAAAGAATATTTCATACATACTAACCATAAATCGTTGAGGTAACTTTGAAGTCAGATTAAGTTATCGAAGTGACAAGCGAGATGAGTTGAATTCCTTGGGGGATTCAATTTTGTAATAAGATATAAATAAGGGAAGAGTAATGTAATTTCTGATGCTCTTTCCAGGAGGCATGCACTTTGACTAAACTGTAGACTAGATTGTTTGAGTTTACTAGCATTAAGGAGTAGCATTCCAAAGATCTACACTTTAGACCCATACTTACGCATTGTATTGATGGAAGGATAGTAAACGAGTATTATAAAGAGGAAGGATACTTGTTTTAAGGAGGGAAATTATGTGTCCCAACCTGTTCACTTCGGGAGCTACTGAATAGGAAAGCCTATGGTAGAGGACTATTCGAACATTTTAGGGAGAAAAGGACATACGAATTACTAGGTGGTCAATTCTTTTGGCCTAGGGTGAGGCAAGATGTGCACCAAATTGTTGAAAGCTATACCATGTGCAAAGGTGCTAAGTGCTGAGTCGAAAAAGGGAAAGCAATGCTTTTGCTTGTTTCAACAAAACCATGAGCTGAGTTGAGCATAGACTTATATTCGGATTACTACATACTGCCCGAGGCAAAGATTTTAGAATGGTTATAATGGATCAGTTTAGTAAGATGGCATACTTTACACCTTATACAAAAGTAATGATGCTTTTGCTATTGCTTCTCTTTTCTTGCAGGAGATTATATGGTTACATGGCATACCAAGACGTGTAGTCCTTGATAGAGACTTGAAGTTCTTGAGCCATTTTTAGAGGACCTTATGGCATCGGATGGGGACCAAACTATTATTCAGTACTTCCTATCACCTTCAAACTGATGGCTAAACCAAGGTAGTTAATCGCACTTTAGGATCACTACTTTAAGCTATAATGGGTAAGAACTTGGCTGATTGGGATGTTTGCTTGCCAGTGGTTAAATTCACTTATAACTGAACAGTACATGACACCACCAAGCAAATCCCCTTTGAGGTTGTCTATGGTTTCAATCCTAAGTTGCCTTTTGATTATACCCCTATACTTGTACCTGTGCAAGAAGACCTAGACGCAAGAGCCAGAGTACAATCCTCTTATTACATCAATGAGAAAGTCACTCGATACATTAACCAAGCTACTAGAAGAATACGATAGAAGGCCAAAGGTAGGATGGCTAAACAATCCCAATAAGGAGTCTTGGTATGGCAGCACCTTAATAGGGAATGGTTCTTAAGTAAGAGAAGGAACAAATTATCTACAAAAGCTAAAGGACCTTTTAGAATCCTCTAGAAGATCAATGATAATGCCTAAAATTAGAGCTATCTGAGGACTATAGGGTTTCTGACACCTTGAACATTACCGACCTCAGTCCATATCACCCCAACGAAGAACTGATTGAAGACCACTAGAATTTGATCCTAAATCTAAATCAACTCGGAGGGAATGATAAGAATCAGGCTACTAGGCCTTTGACTCATAGTTAAGCCTGAGGACTGGAAGTATTAACAAGGTAGATTCTCCTACTATAGCCAACTCCTACCGAGGTTGAGTACTTATTTGCCTAGCTACTCTTTATGGCAAGCAAAATGATTGCTCTCTATAGTACCTCGAGTTATAGATTACTCAATTGTGCTCAAGCTAACCAATGACTCAGCATCTCCTTTATCAAGAAGCTAAAGTAGAGAGACTCCAGACTAACTAAGCCACCCCTACTTAGATAAGCAAGCTAATCATACTTTTTGTCTGCATCTTCCAACGGTATCACCAATATAGCATCACTACGTATACAGATTCATGTGTAGTATTTGTTGCACCAATTATTGTTTTCCTTAAATATTTATTTTTAACTTTTTGTATCTTGTATATTACTTCCTTAGGAAATGCCCTTTTAGCATTTTCTCTTTTTAGCATGTTACCTTAAATTCTCAGGTATAAATACCCTTTTTACTTGTAGGTGAGGACAACAGATTGAACATTAATACACTAAACGTTTGTCTCTCGTAAACATTACTCTATTTATATTCATCTTACTCTTATCCTAACCCTTAAGTAAGGCTAGGTGGTGAGTAACCTTACTGGATCGACTTGTGTGTTAAATCGAGTTATGTTATGAGCTTTTGAAAGTTTCATTGGTGTATCATATCTATTGGGGCTATTTGTAGGTTTTCGCTTACTGTATCATTTGCATTTGTCCTTCTGTACATTCTTCATCACTTCCTTTTCAAGCTTTCGGTAAGTTTGGACCCATTTAGCAATTAGCCTTGTCTGTTCTTAGTCACGGTTCTCAAAAAGTTGGATCTACATTGTACTTTATATATTGAAAATCGTTATTATATGACGTATTTGTGCAACATGTTCTCACCTCGACCTTTAGGAACTAATTAGCTTTGAGGAGTGTCACTTTCTATTTGAGGTCGTGCCTTGTCTACTACTAAGGGTGATATCAATAATAACAAACTTCGAATTGGACATGGATACGTAGATCCTAACGTTTTGAAATACTTCCTAACTTGGGCAATGGTGGGCGTTAAAATCATATTGTATACAGTTACTGGTAGACTACATGTAATGTTACATTGCATATGTTTGAATAATAATTTACTTGATATTGTATGCTGTAAAGCAAGTAAGTTATTCATTAAGCAGTTGAGCTTACCCCCCTACAGTTTATTATTATAGTATGACTTATAGCTAGAGTTAGGCTGCAGGATGCTCGAGGTCAATAGCATTAGCTTTGGATTATGGGATATGAAGAAGTCGAGAGCACGAGCTTACCTTTTATTTATTATTGGACTTTTTTATTCTCTATTATTAAGTATTTTTAGCTTATTGAGTAGCTTGGACTTAGACTACTTATGATGATTTATCTTGGTACTATATGACTAATTTATGGGAAACCTGATATTACCTCTTATCTGTGTTATGTCAGTAATTAATTAGATAGCATAACTTTAATTTATATATTGTACTATTACTTAATGCTAGTTACAAGGAGAAGGTTTTAGTTGTGAAATGCCTCGTGTAGTATGTCGAAGGCCCTTGATCAAGGATAGTACTTGATTTTAGATCTTCATGTATTACATAATAGTACTGCCATGACTCACCCCCCCTAAGTTGTGATAATATTTAAGTGGTATTAAGTACCCATGTTTAATAAGATAAAACTTGACTTTAGATGCTTAGGAAGAACCTACTTGGTGAGCAGAGAAGGGTAGGACTAGGCTAAGGTATTTTTTATGAAAAAGAGTTTAATTTGAAAGAGTAATAAAACCTTAAATATAATAAAACCCTTGTAATTCTAGCGGGACTTTCTGATAATTATGGAATGATGGCTCAATAACTAGATAGAGGAGGATGAGACACTTCTAGATTATCGATGCCATCTTTGCTTCCTTTACAAGGACTTAGCCATAATGGGAGAGCCATGTAGTATGAGCACTGTATTATCATGACGGAAGAGTAGACTTACAGATCACTAGAGATTTAGATGCCAACAGCTAATCATGGATTTGGACATGCTAGTTTACATAGTTATTAAGCTTATTCATATTTTAGAGCATGATTCATAGACTAATGGACTCACTGGACTACCCTTGGATGTTGCATTCTTATTCAGCGACTCTTACTAACCTTTAGCCTTAACTTTTAGTGAGTAAAGATAGGTTGGACACAAGGCTATATTCGTTAGGGACCATAAGGGTAACCATCCAATGCTACTTCAGATTGATATCTAGTTGGCTATAAATGCCTTATGGGAGGAGATGGTGTTGGAGTTTAGTATACCAGAGTCATCAAATGATGAGACTAAGATATTGGAGGAGTCGATAGTAGAGGACCTTGCTCCAGACATGATAGAGATGGATGGAGCTAAATAGGATTTACTTTAGGAGGAGGTTCTACAGGAAGCTGTACCCACTAGTGGCATTGGGCGATGATTTTGATCATCCTATAGAATTGATGGATGGAGGAGATGAGATGGAGATTGGGAGCCTACCCTTAAGCCCCTTGCCTTCGTAGTCCAGGATCTTACGGAGGAGGATTAGATAGAGTTCACTCTAAGGTAAATTCCAATGGACATAGTTCTGATGATTTGGATAAGTTGGGTTCAATGGATGATGATGCCTATGTGGAGCTTGCAAAGGTCAAGATGGATTCAACCACATAACCGTAGATGTAGTAGATGTTTATATGCTTTTGTATGAGGTCATCGGATTTTAGAAAGTAATTGTCTTGATTTTGTACTCTAAATTGTGTTGTTATGTTTTGGATGTCGTATTAGAGTTATGTTTAGACATAGTATTGATGGAGACTTACCCTCTAGAAGTGACCATCGCTTGATGTAACATCATAATTAATAGAATTAATGAAATGGAATGTTTATTATGTCCAAGATGTGATGTGTTCTCTTGTGTTATAAATATGAATTATGAGATTAAAATTTCTTAAGCTTCAAAGAACTTGTTGAATTGTGTTAACCTTAGGAATAAGCAAGGACAAGGTAGACCACCATTAAGGTGGGATCAACCAGTAGATCCACTACAGTAGGATCCCTTTAAGGATCGAATAAAGGAGATACTGGTTATGATATAGGAGATGCTAAGAGCCTTTCGTGAGAGGGACAAGACCCCACCAGCACCCATTTTAGCCCTTATATTGGTGGAGGAGGTCCCCTACCACCACCACCCCCACCTGAACAAGTGTACCTAGCCCATATAGTACCTTCAGATCTTCGGCCTCAAAGGTCTTTGATGCCGGAGCTTATCAAGTATACCAAGTATTTTGATGGGGTAGCTAGTTACCCAGACGAGGCAAAGGATTGGCTCATGTAGATTGAGTAGACATTTGAGGCATTTAAGATCCTTCATCACCTGTGAGTCACATATGGTACTTATATATTGAGACTCTATGCTAGGATATGGTGAGAGTCAAAGAGGAGGACAACCAGGGAACTGATTACTTGGGTAGCATTTAGGAGAGAGTTCATTTCAAATTATTTTCCGTAACCATTGAAGTTGTAGTACATTGATGCTTTTCTCTCTATTTAAAAAGGGAATCGTACCATTGACCAGTATAAGGTATAGTTTAATCGATTATTGCACTTTACTGATGAGGATTTCCAAGTTAGTGATAAGCTAAGGGTACAGGTTTTCATTAGAGAATTGGATCCTAACACTAGGCATCGGTGCATGGGTTCTAACCCCAAGATTTCTGTGAAACTGTTGAGGTAACCCAGACTATTGAAAGTACCAGGAGTTCCAAGGATTGCATGGAGAGGCTTAAGGTGAATATTTTTGGGAAGAGACCATTTGAAGGACCCAGCTTTGCTAAGAAAAGGAAGAAGATCATGATGATTCATGGCCATCAATTGAAGCTAGGTGTGGTAGGTTTTGGATCAAAGACTGGTATAGTCAGATGTTGGAAGTGCAAAGGAAGACATTACCCTAGAGTGTGCCCTTAGCTATAGCATAAGTTTCTCTTATGTAGGGATGGAAATCACCGCACAACTGAGTGCCTTAAGAGACCTACCATGACATGCTTCGTATGTAAGCAAGTAGGATACATTGCTTCTAATTGCTCACAGAAGAGAGCCGTACTAACTACCCAACCAGCTTTCCCTTTGGCCCTTCTTAGTTACCGAATAGCCTACAGACTGGTAGGAGGTCCAAAACCTATGCAGGTTAGACCAGAAGCACCTATACATGCTAGAGTTTACAACTTAGAAGGTAAGTAGGACTATGTAGATGATGGATTAGAAAAGGATGCCAATGTCTATAAGGAAGGAGACACGATAGATATTAGACTTGTTGTAGCTATGTAAACTAACTCGTACTTTCTCTTTTCAAATTTAGTAGTAAGTATAAGAATGAGAAATATGGGAAGTAGAAAAAGAAGAATCTAGGAGAATTAAAAGATGCCTTAAAACTAACCAGCTAAAATAATGAAAACTATGATGGCTTAGGGAATATCCATGTTTGCAGCTTACTCGTATATGTTTTGTTTGATATGGGGGCAACCTACTCCTTTACCATGGCCAAAGTTGCTAAGCGAGCAAGATTGCAAGTTATAATTGTAGAGTTGTGCTTTGGGATTAAGACTCCTACTAAAAGTGTGATGGTGACTCGTGAGATGGTGAAAAATTGGCCTTTAAAAATACAAGGCAGAGAAACTCGCATTGATATGATAGTGTTTGAGTTAAGTAAGTATGAAGTCATTTTAGGCATGAATTGGATGTCAGTAATGTGAGCTAAGGTAGATTGCTAAAGCAAGGAAGTGGAATTTAAAGCTTTAGATGGGACAAATGCTACTTTTACGGGATAGTTAGTTATTAGTGAGTTGGGAGAAGTATACTCGAGCTACTACTAGATGAAGGCTTTCAAGCTTGGGTAGAAATCAATTTAAATATGGCTGAGGTTGATAAAGAAAAGCACTAATTAGAAGAGATTTGAGTAGTTACTGAATTCTCTGAAGTCTTTCTAGATGAACTCCCAGGATTGCTACCTAAGAGAGAGGTTGACTTTATCATTGAACTACTACCAAGCACCAAACCTATATCTAAAGTTTACAGAATGGATCCAATAGAACTGAAAGAATTGAAAAAGCAGTTGCAAGAATTACTTGATCAAGGATTCTTCCGACCTAGTGTCTTGCCTTAGGGAGAACCCATGTTGTTTATAAAGAAGAAAGATGTGTCAATGTGATTGTGCATAGATTACTAAGATTTGAATAAGGTAACTATTAAGAACAAGTACCACCTACCAAGGATAAATGACTTATTTGATCAGTTGAAGGATTCTAGAGTCTTTTTATGGATTGATTTGAGGCCTATGTACCACCAGTTAAGGATTAAGTCGGATGACATTTTTAAGATTGCATTTAGAATGAGGTATGGCATTATGAGTTTTTAGTGATGCCTTTTGATTTAACTAACGACCTTGCTACCTTTATGGACTTGATGAATTGTATATTTCGGGCACTACTGGACAAGTGTGTGATTATCTTCATTGACGGCATTTTAGTATATTCTTCATCTCCTAACCAACATGAAGAACATCTAAGATTGATGTTGCAAATTCTAAGAGAGCATAAGTTGTATGCCAAGCTATCCAAATGTGATTTTTGGTTGAAAGAAATCTCTTTTCTTAGACACATAATATCAAGTGATGGAATGGCAATTGATCCGAAGAGGGTAAAGGCTATAGTCAAATGGAAAAGGCTAGAGATAGTCACTGAAGTATGTAGTTTCCTAAGATTAGCTAGGTACTCCCGAAATTTTTTCAAGGAATTCTCTAAAGTAGCTTGATTGCTTACCCAATTGATACAAAAGATGTGAAATATGAATGGATCGACAAGAAGGAGTAGAGCTTTTAGGAGTTAAAGTGCAGATTGGTGTCCGCACCCATTTTGGTCCTACCCAATGATGAGCCTTTTATAATGTGTAGTGATGCCTTAAGAAATGGTTTGGGTTGTATGTTGATGCAAAATGGAAAGGTCATAGCCTATGCCTCAAGGCAACTAAGGTCGCATGAATAGAATTATCTTACATACGACCTGGAGTTGGTTGTAATAGTTTTCGCTCTAAAGATTTGGAGGTATTACTTGTATGGCCAAAGGTGTAAGATTTACACAGACCATAAGTGATGGGAATCAATTTACCAGACCACTGATCTGCAGCCGAGCCGAAGACTAAAGGGACTAGCAAAACGAATCCTCTTATTCCAACTAACTCATGTAGAGGTCGAGTATCTTCTTACCGACCCATTCTACCTATCGAGCTAAGTGACTACCTATTTCTCTTATGTTATGTGCCAAGAAGTGAAAGGGCAAGATAACAACCCATCTTCATTCTCATACACGCTCGGCTACTCACTTATTCGGCCGCACCCTTGTCAAGATGTCGAGAGAAAGAGTCCGGAATGACCAAGCCACCCTTACTCGGACAAGCAAGCTATCCCTACTTTTTGTCTTCATCTTCAAATGACATCACCAATGCAGTATCAGTACGTATACAGTATCATGTGTAGAATTCGTTGCACCAATGATTGCTTTCCTTATGTATTTATTTTTACCCTTTTGAATCTTGTACATTACTTTAGTAGGAAATGTCTTTTTTGTCTTTTCCATTTTGGGTAAGTTGCCCAAACTTATGGGTATAAATAACCCAATACTTATAACTATAAAGCGAACATTAATACACTTGAGTATTTTCTTCCTTACATAAATACTACTCGTTTACTCTCAATATAACTCTTATCCTAACCCTCGAGCAAGACTAGGGAGCAAGTAACTTCACCAAACTGATTCGTACATCATATTGAATTGTATCGTGGGTCATAAGAAGTTCCATTGGTACATCATATCCATTAAAACTATTTATAGGTTTTGCTTATTTTTCATTCACATTCGTCCTTTTTTACACCATTCCCCATCACTTTCCTTCCAGCTTTCTGTAAGCTTGGACCTATCTAATGACCGGCCTTGTTTGTTCTTGGTTACAATTCATGATATCTTAGTATCAGAGTGAAGGTCTTGTGTGAGTTGCAATTGATTCTTTTAGAAGTTCTATTATACTTTATTTTATATGTATGAAATAGAGTAAGTCACTATATTCATCTTAGCTATTGCATTTGCTAGTAGTTAATTTCTTGAAGTGTTTGTTTGAAATTTGAATCTATGGAGAAAATAACAAAGCTGAGTGTGAATGTTGGTATGGGGGATGACAATAGTGGAGTTGTCTACCATGGATGATAGTCTCAAGGAACACCTAGGAGCATTGATGAGAGACTTGATGAAGTGGCTAACCTCTTGGTGGATTTAACTCGAGTTATGCATGCATTGTCTTGCTGACCGATTGAGGTTGTGCAAAATACCCCATAAGCTACCCAACTTATTAGAGGTCAGAATTAACTCAACTAGTTCGACATGGAAGAGTAGGTAGATGAGTGAGGAAAAGGATTGATTTAACAAATATGGGAAATTAGGAAGAAGAGGAGTATTTTAAAGAAGAGCACGTGCGAGTCCCTAGAGTAGCTAACCATGTAAAGCTTTAGATTTCAAGCTTCAATGGACTTAGGAATGCTAATGAGTATTTGGAGTAGGAAGAGAAGGTGTAGCATGCTTTTTATTATTATCAATATGAGGATTACAAAAAAATGAGAACTGTCACTTTTGAGTTCTCCGAGTATGCCATCATGTAGTAGAAGAATTTCCAAGCCATGAGAAGATAAGAGGGTTATTGAGAGATTAATACTTGGCCTAGGATGAAGAGAGTACTCAGAAACAAGTTCATGCTAGAAACTTATCTCTAAGATACTTTCATTCAGCTTTAAGAGTGGAGATAGGGATGTCGAACTATTGATAAGTATGTTTAAGAATTTCAAATGCTCATAATCTAAAGATTCATCATTGGATTGAGGGGTGATATTTGAGATGTTATGAAACTTCAATGATTTATAATAATGGATGAGGCCAATAGAATAGCCCAATAAGTAGAAAAGCAAAGAAAGAGCCGAGTACTGATAGGGATGTTGACTAATCAACTTAGATAGGCAAGTTACCAAGCATAATCGAGTACTAAGTTGAGCCGAAAGATGGATATCCAAGCCAATTAGAAAGGTCAATTAGATGGTGAAGTGTTGACTCAAACTTACAAAAAGAGGTAAAGGTTTGGAAGGAATACTAACCAGATCAAGTGCTTTAAGTGCTAAGGGTTTGGACACATGGCTGCTCAATGCCCAAATCGATGGACAATTGTCACTAAGGGAGATGTCCAAAAGCTAGAGGTAGATAGTACAGATGAGGAACTTGAGGAGGAGGAGATCCTTATTGAGAAAGAAAATGCTGAGAAAGAATTGATTGAAGAAGATGTGTTTGCCAATGACTTAGACCAATTGATCATGGTTGTTTAACACATAATGAACGTGGATAGTGGAGGTTACATACCACCTGTATGGTGAATAATCAGGTGTGTGCCCTCATCATAGATAATGGAGGCTGCACCAATGTGACATCGGCCAATCTTATTTCAAAACTGAAATTGCCAATTGTTGTACATCTGAGGTCGTACAAATTGCATTGGTTAAGTAAGAAAGGAACACTACATGTACTGTAAACCCCTGAAAGTTTCGATCTAGTTTTTGAAATAGATACAACTATAGTAGGCAATTTAGGAGTCGACAAGGCTAATTAAAGTGAAAACCCTAAAAGACTTAATCAATCGTGTAAAGAATTTTTCTACCCTAAATGTTTCTAAAAGCTAAAGATTCCATTCGAAAGTGATAAAAACCTTAAAAATGATTCCATTAAGGACATATGTACACCAATCCAACATGATATACCCTAAAACCCTAATTGAAAATGTAACGCTTATATTTTGCAAAATCGTTAGTAAATGGTTAGAGATAACCCTCATTCTTACTTATATGATTCAAATTCTCAAGTATTCCATTAGGAATTAAGATAATGGGTCATAGATTATATTTATTCCTTAAATATATGATTAAGATAGTCTTACTTAGGGTTAGGGTTATAGTTGAAGATTAGGTTACATATAGTGAACTTTAATACTCAAATTAGCACTTTTTACACTTATTATCCAAAGTAGTTTATTAAATGAGATATATGGACTTTAAAGACCTAAAGTAAGATCTCATCAACCATATTTACACATCAATGCATCATATACCTCAATTCTTCTCATTTCCTTCATTTCTCCCCTAATTTCCCTTAATTACTACATTATGTGCACAAAATTACACATACTTAAGAAATGTTGACTAAGATAATACATGTTGACCAAGTCAACACATGTTGACTAAAGTCAACATTTTGAAAAGTCAACAAAAGTTAAGAGATAAGGAAAATATCTCTTACTTAATGATTTCTTCCTTTTCTTTTCTTTTTGATTTTTCTTTCTCTCTTTTTTTCCATTGTTGCCGTCTACAAATTTTCCTCTAAACCCCACCACATATTGTCTTCCATTAAGAGAAACAAACAAAAGAAACAAAACAAAACAAAATCCCCCTTTCATTGCCGTGAACTCCCCTCCCTTCTTTCCCTTTCATTTCTTCCCTTTTGTCTCCTTCATTTCAACATCATAAAAGGTATGTCTTTAAGTTGCTTTATCTTACTTTCTATTAGTCATTAGTTAGTTAATTAGGTAGATTAGATAAGTAGTTATGTGGTTAGTCTTGCCTTGAAGAAGAGGAAACAAAGTTTCCTTCTTTAAGTGTAGAAACTTGAATTGTGAAAGAGAAGAAAGAAAGACATGAGGATATGCTTCTATGTATGTATGCATAAGGAAATACCAAAAGAGTATAAGTATAAGAACCTTTGTACATGAGTATTTATCATGTACATAACCTAATTTAAGATCAAATCTTACTAAACATACCTATACTACACTAAATATGTACATTAGAACACAAAAACATGGAATTAGGGAGCTTTTCTTAAGGAAAAACTTAGGCATACGAAATTTTAGTATAATATACATATCCAACCGTATAGGTATACGAGTATGTATACATGTATAACTACGGTATATACCTTAGTATAGGTATGAGTATAAGTATATATAAAGTATATGTACATGAGTATAAGAGAAAGAGATAATATGTACTTAATACATATGCATATGACATAAACATGATGAAAGGCTTATGTAAGCATATGATGAGGTAACTGATGATATAAGTACCTGATGACATAAGCCATGACATAAGCAAGTGATGACATAAGTGATGACATAAGTGATGACATAAGTAATGACATAAGCAAGTGATGATGTAAGCGATGACATAAGCATAAGATTAGAAAATAAGAAAACTAAGGAAAGTATAGGTAATTAGGTAACTAAATTAGGAAAACCTAATACACCTTCTAAATTAGATTATACCTAATTCAGTACATGAATTAGTAATAGCAAAATAAGATTCTTTCATTAGAAGAATTTAAAGAATAAAAGATATAAACATAAGTAATAAAAGTACTTAGGTGTTCATAGCTAAAAATTTCTATAAATTTAGCTCATAACATAAAATAGAGGTCTTAATATCCAAAACAGATATTACCATGTGAAAATATGTTCAGAAACAATAAAAAAATGATTAAAAATTCATAAATATAAAAAATAAAACTGAAAAGTTACATACGATTGAAATTAAAGTCTTACCGGGTAAAAGTTAATAGTAATTTAAGTAGAACTAGGTAATTAGATGTTTAGAATTAATAGTTAATTCAAACACTTATTAGCATTGTTATCACATAATGATCAGGTGACTCTGAGGTGAGCGAGGACCTCTCGATCGATTACTATGATTAGGGTGAACCGCTATGGCCGAGTAAGTATTTACCCTGTGATTCCATGCTTGATTGTGATTGTAGATAGTGAACTTAAATATTATTATTAATTAACTACTGTGTGGGGTTCGGGAAATGCTTGTGTATGTAATTGATTGTTGAGTTGTGAATTTACCTTAAATGCAGAGAATGCCTTGTTTGTTTCATAGTAGTATAGAAAATGATTGTGTGTATTAGTGGATGGTCACAGCATAATTTGAACTAACTTATACTTGGCTATAAAAAGAAACTGGAACATGCATTAACATGCATAACATGGATACTATTCCAGCCGTCACATCACACGGAGGTAAAGAGAGGCCATTCGGGGGTTGATATTATTGATTTATTTGGTTATGTACGGTGTACTCGTACAAAATGACCTTACCCTGGCCCACGGGAACACTAGGCGTTGGAGGCACCAACTACCTGGCTAAGAGTCGAGTTTAGAGGCCTCCGTTTAGGGGTGAGTGTGGACTGCAGGGGCCCATTCACAATTATACTAGAACTTGTATTTTTCTGAAAATAAAAGAGTTATTTGATATAAGTACTGAACATGGAGTTTCGTAGTAAAGTAAGTTCTAGTATAATACCCGGATCTGATTGGTGCCGTGTAAACTCCAACCCTGACTTCGGAGGGCGTTAAATCCGAGTTACGTATATAAACTAGTTAAGTATGCGTATTATCTGGCATTCTGTTTGATCATTCATTCGTATGCGTGATTATAATGTATTTATAAATTGCTTGTTGTGTGGCTGAGGGTTTTGCTCACTAAGCTTAGGCTTATACCCCTTTAGACTTTTGTTACAGGATAGCCTGTTCGTAGAGATAGGATGAGGGATGCCACAGGTTAACCTGGGGACTTGGGCAAGAGCGAGGTGTCCTGTGTGATGAGAGGAAAACAGTTTATGTAGACTATTCCTCATGTACTTATGTTCAACTTATGTTTACCTTATCATTATGAACTTAGACATACTTAAATACTATGTAATGTAAGCTTTTGAGCTTAACTTTTACATAAATATGTTGTGTGATGATATCATGTGAATCTGGATGTACTTTGGAACTAGTAGTCGTAGAGCCTTGTATATTGTGTGAAGAGTTTTTGATTGGAAGGGTAACCAATCAAGGGTTCTTCATACAGTATACGGCGTCTGCCACGACTAGGCCGTCCTCAGTTCGTGACATGTACTGCCAATCACTATGAGGAATTACTCAAACTAGATTCTCTGTGACATGCTGCCCATGTGTGCTTCCCACATATTACTAGGTAGATTGACGCTATTTAATAGAAGAGTTATCCATAACAGCTACAAGAATACGTACATGTTCAAGAAGGATGATTGAAAGATCACACTAAACCCAATGCCATCGAGAGAAGTTAACAAATTATAGAAACAACTTGTTTGCAGATCAAAGAAGGCTTTGGTGATGAGTGAGCCGAGCTCTAAGAGGCCATCAATGCTGATGAACTGACCTTCATGTTGGTTAGGTACTTATTAGATATAAAGGAGTACGGTAAACTACCCGAGGAAATTAAAGAGTTATTAGATGAGTAGATGATCTGTTCCTAAAATAGTTACCTAAAGGGTTGCCCCCAACTCAAGGTATAGAGTACTACATTGACTTAGTATTTAGTACTGCACTACCGACTAAGCTAACCTATCAGATGAATCTTAAATAGGCTGCTGAGCTCCAACGACAAGTTAATGAGTTGCTAGAGAGAGGATATGTCAAGGAAAGCCTCAGCCCTTACGTTGTACTTACCCTTCTAGTTCTAAAGAGGGATGGAACCTGGTGGATGTGTGTAAATAGCCGTACGGTAAACAAGATTACTATCAAGTACAAATATCTTATCTTAAGGTTAGGAGATATATTGGTTGAATTAAGTGGAGCTAAGATTTTCAGCAAGATTTATCGTAAGTCTGGCTATCATCAAATTCGCATGAGGCCCGAAGATAAATGGAAAATGGAGTTCAAGACTAGAAATGGATTAAATGAATGGATGGCTACACCCTTTGACTTTTTCGAATGTCTTAAGCACTTTCATGAGACTAATGAATCAAGTGCTGAGACATTTGATCGAAAAGTTTGTTGTGGTGTGTTTTAAAGACATCCTTATTTACAATGCCAACATGCTGAGTCATTGTGAACACCTCTAAACCATTTTGGATACCCTCCATATCGAGAGATTATTTGAAAATCTCAAGAAGTGTTGCTTGTTCCAAGAGGAAGTGGTATTCTTAAGTTATATAGTCATAGAGGAGGCTTACGAGTAGATGATGAGAAGATCTGAGCAATTGTAGAGTGGTCGATTCCCACTACTTTTGCCGACATGAGAAGTTTCCATGGACTGGCTTCATTTTATAGAGGATTCATCAAGAATTTTAGCACCCGTGTTGCACCACTTATGAGCTAACAAAGAAAAACACCGACTTTCGATGGGGAGAAGGGGAGGAGAAGAGCTTTGCTGAGATAAAATAAAGGTTAACATCTTACTCGGTGTTAATTCTACTTGACTTTAAGAAAATATTTGAGCTAGAATGTGATGTGTTAGGCATTAGAATAAGCGCTATCCTAATGTAAGAAGGCCTACTAATTGCCTTCCACAGTGAAAAGCTCAAAGGACCACAGTTAAATTACTCTGTGTATCACAAAAAACTCTTGGTGTTGATCCGAGCACTGTAAGTATAGTAGCATTATCTATTGCTAAGAGAGTTTATCATCTATAATAACTACAAATCTCTAAGGTGCCTCTAAAGTCAGATGAAGTTATCAAAGCGACAGGCGAAATGGGTTGACTTCCTTAAAGGATTCAATTTCATGATTAAACATAAGTAGGGAAAGAGCAATGTAGTTGTGGTGCTCTTTTAAGGCGATATGCACTTTTAACCAAATTGTAAAGCAGCTTGTTTGGGTTTACAAGTATCAAAGAATAGTATTCTAAGGATCTATACTTTAGACCCATAATCATGCGATGCATTGATGGAAGAATGGTAAATGAGTATCATGTGGAGGATGGTTATTAGTTCTAAGGTAGAAAATTATGTATGCTAACCTGTTCACTACGAGAACTTTTGATCAAGAAAGCCTACAATGGAGGACTCTTTGGACATTCTAGAGAAAGAAGGACCTATGAACTGTTGAATGGTTGATTCTTTTGACTGAGAATGAAGAGAGATATACACCGAGTTGTCAAAAGTTGTGTCATGTACAAGAAGGCTAAGTATCGAGCTGAGAAAGGCAAAGCAATGCCTTTACCTGTCTCGATGAAGTCGTTGATTGAATTGAGCATGGACTTTGTTCTCAAACTACCACAAACTTGAAGCAAAGATTCTATAATGGTCATTGTAGATTGGTTCAGCAAAATGGTACATTTTGTGTCTTGCTCCAAAACTAACGATGTTTCAGCTATTGTTTCTCTTTTCTTGCAAGAGATTGTATAGATTAATGATGTGTCAAGAAGTATAGTCTCCAACAGAAACCTGAAGTTCTTGAGTCATTTTTGGAGGACCTTATGGCATCGAATGGGGACCAAACTATTATTTAGTACTTCCTATCACCCCCAAACTGATGGTCAAACAGTGGTGTTCAATCGCACTTTAGGATTACTGCTTCGAGTTGTGGTGGGCAAGAACTTGGCTAATTGGGATGTTTGCTTGCCAATGGTTGAGTTTACTTACAACTGAACAGTGTATGATACTACTAAGCAAACTTCCTTCTAAGTGTTCTACGGTTTCAATCCTGAGTTACCCCTCAACCACACCCCTATACCTACACCCATGTAAGAGGACCCTAACGCTTTGGTTAAAGCACAATCCCTCTAGCACATCTATAATAAAGTCACTTAACACATCGACTAAGTTGCTAAAAGAATGAAGGAGAAAACTAAGGATAGGATGGCTAAATAATTCTAGCCAGGAGACTGGGTGTGGCTACACCTTAGCACGGATTGGTTCCTGAACAAGAGGATGAACAAATTAATTGCAAGAGCTAAAGAACCTTTTAAAATCCTCCAAAAGATCAATGACAATGCCTATAGATTGCAGTTACTCGAGGACTACGGGGTTTCTGATGCCTTCAACATTGTTGACCTCAGTCCATATGACCCTAACGGAGAGCTAAATGAAGACCATTTGTATTTGATCCCAAATCCAAAACAACCCGGAGGGAATGATGGGAATCAGGCTACTAGACCGTTGATCTACAATCGAGCCCGAGGACTAAAGGGATTGGCAAGATGAATCTTCCTGTTCTAATTGACTCATGCAAAGGCTAAGTATCTCCATACTGACCCATTCTACCTGCCGAGTCGAGTAACTGCCTATTTCTCGCATGTTGTGTGCTAAGAAGCAAAAGGCCGAGACAACAGCCATCTTCATTCTCACATATGCTTAGCCAATCACTTACTTGGTAGTACCCTTACCAAAATATTGAGAGAAGAGTTTAGAGTGACCAAGCCACCCCTATTTGAATAAGTAAGCTGTTTGTACTTTTTGTCTACATCTTCCAATGGCATCACCAATAAAATGTCACCATGTATACAGTATCATGTGTAGAATTTGTTGTACCAATGATTGCTATCTTTGTATATTCATTTTTACCTGTTTGAATCTTGTACATTACTTCCATAGGAAATGTCCTTTTTGTCTTTTCCATTTTAGGTAAATTTCTTTAACTTGTGGGTATAAATACCCTTGTACTTGTAGTTGTAAAGATAGATCAAACCTTAATACATTTGAGTATTTTCTTCCTTGTATAAACATTGCCCCTTTACTCTCGGTATCACTCTTATTCTAACCCTTAAGCAAGGCTAGGTGACGAGTAACCTCCCTGGACCGATTCGTGTATCATATCAAATTGTATCGTAAGTCTCTAGATGTTCCATTGGTGCATCATATCCATTGGAGCTATTTGTGGGATTTGCTTACTTTTTATTTGCATTAATCCTTTTTTATGCCATTCTCCATCACTTTCCTTCGAGCTTTCTGCAATCTTGGACCCATCTAATGACTGGACTTGTCTGTTCTTGGTCATGATTTGCAATGATAAGAGCCTCAAGTACCTTTTGACTTAGAAAGAACTGAATATGAGGCAAAGAAGATGACTTGAATTGATCAAGGATTATGATCTTGGAATCAATTACTGCCCCGGATGGGTAAATGTTGTTGTAGATACATTAAGTTGGAATAATCATCAGAAGTTGCTTCACTCCTCACCGAATAACAAGAATTGGTTAAAGAATTCGAAAGGCTTCGTAGTGAACTCACTTAGGCTAGAAGAGAAGTAGAATTGTCGAATTTGGTCATCGAACCAACACTAATAGAAAGAATTCAAGATGCCCAACGGACTGATCTAGTTTTAATGAAGGTGAAGAAGGAATTGGTAAATGGGAAGTACTCCAATTTTGGCATTGATTAGAAGGGAACTATGCACCTGAAAGTGAGGTTTTGTGTACTAGAAAATATTTCCCTTTTGGAAAGAGATTATGAGTGAAGTACACTATTCAGGTTATTTAGTATACCTTAGTAGAACAAAGATGCACCAAGATGTCAAGAAAAGTTTTTGATGGAAAGGCATGAAACAAGACATAGCTAATTATGTACAAAAATGTGACATATGTTAAAGAGTTACGATCGAACATTAAAGGCCAGGAGGATCGTTGCAATCATTACCAATCTTGAATGGAAGTAAGAGCAGATTACTGTGGACTTTGTCAGTGAATTACCCTAGACCCAAGTAGGAATTGAAGCCATATGGGTGATTATAGATAGACTTACCAAGTCAACACATTTCCTCCCCCATCATCATGACGTACTACTTAGAAAAGCTCGCATGGATCTATGTAAGGGACATTGTGAGACTCTATGGTGTTCCTATGAACATAGTTTCAAATTGAGATCTATGTTTTGTGTCAAAGTTCTGGGGAAGTCTACAAAAGCACTTAGGCACTCACTTGAACTTCAGTATTGCTTATCATCCCTATTTGGATGGATAATCTAAATGAACCATTCAGACCTTAGAAGATATGTTGAGAGCTTATGTGATAGAGTTTAAGGGAAGCTAGGATGTACAATTAACTTTAGTCAATTTTTCCTCAACAATAGCTTCCATCTGAGCATTCGGATGCTACCTTATGAAGCCTTGTATGGATAGAAGTACAAATCTCCCTTATTTTAGGATGATATCAAGAAGTTGGCTCCCAAACCTAACTTGATACAAGAGGCTACAGAGAAAGTGGTTATCATAAAGTAGAAGATGAAGGAAGCTCAGGACTACTAGAAGAGTTAGGTTGATTTAAAAAGATGAGAGGTAGAATTTCAAGTAGGTAATCATATGTACCTCAAGGTAAAGTCGATGAAAAGTATGCATAAGATGCAGGGAAAGCTGAGCCCCACGTATATTAGACCTTTTGAGGTGTTGGATCGAGTAGGAAGTCTAGCTTACTAACTGGCCCTACTACCGAACTTGTTAGGGCTACATAATGTCTTCCATGTATTAGTGTTACAAAAGCAGTATAGTTGAAAGAAAACCTCACCTATGAGGAGCATCCCGTCTACATTTTAGATACCAAGAATCAAAAGTTGTAGACTAAGGAGATCAAGTATGTTAAGGTGCTATGGAGGAATTATGAAAAGGAGGAGGAGGCTACTTAGGAAGTTGAAGAGGAGATAAGATGCAGATACAATAGGTAAGTCCTCTCTAAGTTTTGAGGACAAAACTTACTTTAAGGGGGGGACGATGTAAGCCCTATGAAATTTCGATAACCCAAAAAGGGAATTGAATGAAGGAGTCCTTAGATAGTCCCTAGAACCACCACAAGTGTTTAACCAAAACCTTAATTGAAGTAAGCCCCATAAACCTAACTAAATGATTAAGAACCCTAATACTTAAAAAACCCTAAAATGATAGAGAAACCCTAAAATGATTGTTTGGCCCTAATTAAGTGTTTAAATACCTTAATGTCACAAATAAGTACTAATAATAAGGTTGAATTGCTCAATACAAGTGATCAATAACATTAAACGATTGAAACCTTAACTTTTGAGCTCGTATGCAAATCAAATGACTATAAAAAAACACCAAACCTTAAGGAAACCCTAGGTATACCTATAGGGAATTTAGATTAGCTAAAGTATAGTGTCAAAGTTTGACAAAACCTTAAATGCATCCTAATTGCACTTAATTGGCCTAATCATGCTTAATTACTGTTAATTACCCTAATCAAACCCTAATATATAACTAACCCCATTACATCTTAATTAGCTAAAAGCTAAACATGATTAATGACCAAAAGATAAACTCTTAATCCCCTTTTAAAATATCTTGTACTCTAAGGGGACAAGATCTTACCCAATTTAGTAAAAAACGCACAATGTACATGGTCCCCATTTTGTACCATGTCTTTGTTTTCCTAAATCACTCACTTCTTGTCCCCTATGTCCCCTTATTCTCACAATCAGCCATTCCATTCCATTCCCTCACTTTTCTTTTCTTAAACCTTAAGCACACTTGTAAACACTCTCAAACCTTCTCAAAAATCCAAACACATAAACTTTCTTTCTTCTCCTATGGCCACCACCTACATACACCACCATTGGCCACCATAACTTCACCACCACTACTCCAAATTGCTTTACACCAAAGATAATGGCACACAACCACAAAGGGAGGCCTTCTACACTGCTCCAATAAGAACTTAGGCTAGGTTTTCCTTAGTTTTCTTATAAGATAACGCTAGATACTAATATTTTCTTTGTTGAAACTTATTTTACAACAATTCCCTGGAAGTTCTAAGGTGTTTAAGAAGGGTCAACAAAGGTTAGTAAGATCCTTATTTCTCTTGCATGCCACCCCATATATGTCCTCTTACACATGTTTCCACACACTTTTATGAAGTGATTATGGTTTTAAATTAATAGAAACATAGGTTACTTGAGTAGAAACATCATAAAAATCAAGTGTTACATGAAAATGAAAGATTGGACTCTAAGAACAACTCATGGCCACCACTTTCATGAACCCACTAGATTTGGAAATTCTTGTTTATTAGGTTAATGACATGTTTATTTAGTATTAAGTACGGTTTAGGACTTAATTAATTAAGTTAAGTAGGCTAAAGTATGTTTAAGACCCTAAACTAGCTTAATGAATGATTATAGGCTTAAGAATGGTGTTAATAACCCTAAGAACCATAATAACTAGATTTGTAAACATATTAAAAGTGGGCAAAACTTAAGTCCAATATTGGGATTAAGTCTAAAAAGACAAGTGGACTTCAGCCCAAGGCCCTAAATAGTGATTTAGACACATTAAGCCCAAAAGAACTAATTTTAGAGCCTATGTAGCTAGGTGACTAGATTTGAACCGTAGGTTAAAAGGCTTAGGAAGAGTTATTTCAAAAGGCCCACAAAACCTAAAGGCCCATTCAAGACACTCAACATAGGCCCCTTAGTGATTTAGGGCTCTAAACTTAGTAAAAAGGCCCATTTGGACCTATAAGAACATCACTAAGGCCTACCTTAAAATTTTAAGGTGATGGGCGTGGAAACTTAGATCTTGATGTGCTAAAATACTTCCTAACTTGGGTAATAGTAAGCATTAAAGTTATGCTATATATAGTTACTGGTAGACTGTATATACTGTTGCATTATATATGTTTGACCATGCATTCATACATTTGAATAATAGCTTGCTTAATATAAACATGTTGTAGAGTAAGTAGGTTACTCACTAAGTAGTCAAGCTACCCCCCCCCCCCCCCCCCCCCCCCCCATAGTTTATTGTTACATCAGGACTTGTAACTGGAGCCGAGCTGTGAGATACCCGAGGTTAGTAGCACTAACTTAAGATTCTAGGATGTGAAGAAGTCAAGAACTCAAACTCACCCTTTATTTATTATTGGACTCTTTTTATTCTCCATTATTAAGTATTTTTAGCTTGTTGAGGAGCTTGGACTTGACTACTTATGATGATTTATCTTAGTATTGTCTGATAGATTTTAAGGAAACCTAATATTCCCTCTTATCTATGTTATGTTAGCAATTAATTAGATAGCATAACTTTAATTTATATGCTTTGTTATTACTTAATGTTAGTTATTAGGAGAAGGTTATAGTTGTGAAATGCCTCGTATAATACTCTAAAGGTCCATGATCAAGGATGGTATTTGATCCCGGATCTTCTTGTATCATATAGCGGTATTACTATGACTTAACCCCCCTCCAGGCTGTAATAATAGTTATAACCCTTGTTTAGGGAGAATAAGTGGTGTAATATAAAGTAATGGATAGGGAATGTGAATCTAGATACTCATGAGATAATTATAAAGTTGGTTATCTTAGATATAAAGAGATTGAAAGTAATATTAGAGGTAATCATGGAGCAAACCTTGACTGTGAGGAAATGATAGTAACATTTAAGTAGCCTGATGAGAAGGGAATTGCAAAAAATTTATAGGAACTTAAGTGTTAAGAGAACTTATCAAGAAGAAAAAGAACTTGTAGAGAAGGAGTAATGCAAATCCTGAGGATGATATGGATGTTGTAGTAAGGTAGGCTAAAGTGTTGTTGGAATGAATAGATTAGACTAGTCAGAAATGTCAAAGGTAGATGATCAGGAGCAAGTCTTGAGAATAAATCAAAATTTTTATTAGAAGCATAATTAGAGACTAATTTAAGGATTGATCTTGTATAGAATGTGATTATGATTCATAAGGTAATAGCTAATGATGTAATTAAGGAGTCAAAAGATGATAAAGTATGTAAAGTTAATAAGGCATATAAATACAACACTACGAGATGTATACCTCTAATGTACCCTTGGCACATGTGATAAGCAAGAGTAGTATGACAAATCTATGACTTTTAGGACTCTTCTGTCCAAACTCATGTCTCTTAAGACTCTCATGTATTTCACGATAAAATTTCCTATCTTTGTGAGTCATGTCATGTCGAATGGTAGCCAAAAAAGTGTTTAGCATCATTGTGAGTCTTCTTCATCAAGAGTCATGTTAATTTATGTTGAATCCAGTTGAGTCCACTTGGTTTGAGTCATTCTCTATCTCTTTGATGTATAAGTTGATGGAAAGTTCATATTTGCTAAACTCATTCTTGTTGATATATGTGTTAACTATGAGAAGTATCTAAGATTATAGTTGTAAAGTGACAACACTGATATAAGGACTGTAGACATGAAAAAATTGAATTTGTTAAATTTTCCTTAAGTGGAAATTAGGACTTAGATAATGCATAAATGATAGAGATGAGATGAAAAGACATGTTGAATAGCTATGGGATAGACAAGGAAATAATGGAAGAAATGACTATGAGTTTTATAGGACTAACTAATACAAGAGTTTGAATTAACTAAAGGGATTAAATGAAGATTAAGTGGATTTACTAGTTTGGATGGTGATAAAGGAATGGTATAAGAACATGGTAGTTTGATATAAGCAATTGCAAGGGGTAAAATCATAGACAGTAATATGATGGTTGTGGTGTTTAATATAAGAACCTAACGAAATCATAGTAATTGACTAGATACTATGGAAAGAGACTTAAACAAATAGGGAGAGTGGAACAGGACCAACTATATTAAAGCTTATATAGTAAAAGTTAGAGACATAAGATGAAGGAAGTAATGAGACAAGTAAGTAAAAACAGAAAGTTCACGAGTTGATAAATCTGAAATCAAGATACAGGAGTCAGTATTGAAGGATTTCACGTTTTAACAATAGTTGATGGTTATGATGTGATATGAGAATTAAAGTTGCACAGCAAAAGCGTGGTATTAGGTCATAAAGATGAATGTCTTAGATTGTGGAAGTTTCAAAGATGAAACCTTTTTTTAAGGGGGGTAGGATGTAATACCTTAGATTTTTTGGCCAATGCGATAATCTTAAGACTCGAGCCCTTAAATTTAAGACGTTGGGTAATGTCATCCGTTTTAATTTAAACTTCATAGTAAAGCTAAATGAAATATTTTAGTAAAGGCAATTTCTCAAAATAAGCTATATAAAAGAATTAATATGATAAAAACATCAATTTATCGATAAAGTTGATAAACTATCTAAAATAAGAAATTCAAGCTATTAAATATAGCAAGATATTAAAGATAAGTTATTTAACTTATACAAATAATAAATGAAGTGAATTGTATATAATATACATGTAGTTACAAGTGATATGCATTATATGTATTAAATATATATAATAATTATAAATTATAAAAATAAGGTAAATTAATATAAAATAATGGAAAATTAATTAAAAAATGAATGGATAAGTCATCAAATGATATGACAACATAGGGATAACTTGAAAATATGAGTCATCACAAGATTAACAAGGAAGTAACTCCTGATGCCTAGTAAACATGTAGGAAAATGGGGAATTGAAAGTAAGTCATAAGGGATGCGTTTTTTACAAGGAGTTGTGGTCGAAGGGTGGTTGGTTTAAGCGAACCTATTTTCTACCTGTAAGTCTTTTTAATTTCTAAAAATATCAAATGATTTTGATTAATTATAAAATTTAGTTTTTTTGAGGTTATTTTAGGTGTTGATTAATGTAATAATTTTATTTTAATTAAATAATTTATGAAAATGTAGAGTTCTTAAGAAAATGCCTTACTTGGGCGAAAATTGAATTAAATTTTAGAAATATTAAATGATGTTGTTTAAAGCTAAATTTTTATACATAATACACTTAATATATTTGTTTAACAAGAATTTTTTAAATTAAGCATGTTTACTATTTTTTATAATTATTTTTTATAAAACTTTTAGTTTTGTTGATTCATTAAATAATTAGTTTTTGATAAAATTAATGAATAAGCCTTACATGTTTTAGCCTCTACACGTTTTAGTCTCTAATTTTCCGTAATTTCAAGCTAAAACCTCTATTTTGGTAAAAAATAGACAATAGCTAGTTTAGTATAATTGATGGTCCATAATTAAACTATATATTTTTGTGAGTTTATAGAATTTTTCATGGAATTAATGGGGCTCATATACCATTTATTATGTATTTTCCTAATATAAGCTTATATATTAACCTAATATGTAAAATAATAAATAATAATATTATGATAACTTATTAGATAGTGTAAAATTAGTATCTTAGGGATAAGATAGATGTTGTTCAAATTTGGAAAGTATAATTTTTACAGTTTTTGGTTTAAAATAAAATTTTATTCGAGTTAATTATGAAGTTATGATAATGTCCAATTGATTCAATAGTGAGAAAGAATATTTTTAGGCTTATAACCATATTAATCAATCTTATTTCTTAAGATATATTAGTTGTACTTAAAATAACAATCATGACGATATAAAGTTTGCTAAAATCAAATAAGGAATAGGTATGATACAGCCAAATGAAGTTTAAAAATGGAGTAATGAAAGCTTATAAAAATTTAGGTTCCACCCATAGTTGATTTAGAGACTCTATTTATATTTTTTTAGGTGTTATAATTAGGGGAGGATCATATCACGAAGCTTAGGATTTCACTCTACTCTTAAGGCCAAATAAGTGGATCTAACCCATGCTTGGAGTAAATATATTGCTACTCATAACACTTTATGCTGTTTGATGCTATATTGATAAGATAAAGCTATATCTTAAGTGAACTGATTTGTTACTATGGTAAATGCTGATGTAGTGATTTTAAATGATAGTAACTATATCTTGGTTAAACTATTATGCTGCTATGTTAGGTGTTGATTTGGTGCTTTCAAATGATTGGACTAACTTAAAGAGTTGAAGGATTGCTAACTTAATCTTTCAGGTATTCACCTAAGTGAGATGCAAAATTTTCGCCAAAGAGAGATCGAAAACTAGAAGCAAATAACTAGGTTGAATAAAACTTAAAGATTGATTGTATTGAATGATATACTTGAGTTGTTATTGCATATCATGACATGGCATAGCATGGTATAAAAAGTGACCTACGAGTTAGAATTTTCAAAATGAGGCTTCCAAGTGATCAAGAAAAATCATGACTTTATGAACTTAGTTTTTGGAAGCATATAGAATCTCATTGGCTTAACATCTTGACTATTTTGATAGTCTTATTTGGTAAACTACAATGTGTAGTTTAATTTTGTAAAACAAAGTTAGGGGTCTTACTCCTAAGCAACTCCTTGTTACCTCATTGATTTGGTAAACTAGAGTATGTAGTCCAATTCAGTTAGGGGTCCTACTCGTAGGGAACTCCTTGGTTGATGTGTCTTCGAGGTTGAACACATGGAGAGACACCATAACGAAACAACCCAAAACAAACAAAGAAAAAGGTTAGCAAAGTTCGAGCAGCTACCAAATGGATATGACGCACCATTCAATCCTACTCGACCTACAATCCGCCAAATATGACATACTAGTTCGAACTAAAGGGTCACTCGCATTGCTAAAGGAAATAGATAAGAGTTAGGAGATAATGAGAACAATAAGGTTGCTCAACTGAATAATTCTGTATTAAAAGTCCGATGCTTGCATATAAGAAAAGAAGGGCTTATATACCTGTCTACTAGGGTTACTTTATATGTATGAAAAAAAAAAGAGTATTTTACACTTGGGTTACATGAAACATACTAAAAGAGATAAAAGGGGCAAAGAATATTCAGTATGGAAAGAAAGAATCATTCTAGAATATTGTGTCAGAAGACACGTGTCGCTTAGTGGCTGGTCGTTAAGAATATGTTACAAACTAGGTGGAAACAGGAGGGCATTGTAGTTAGAAGCTAACTTGATTTGATTTAGGTCGAGGACCAATTAGTTCTAAAAAGAAGTTAGCTTGCTTCGAGGTTGGATGCCTGTGGTTGGATCGAAAGCTGCCTTAACTATTCATAGGCTGTCTCCTAGAGTAAAATGTTGCTGCTGAATAGGGGTGGATTTGACATATGTGAAGATCTGATAGTCAGGTTGGTTAGAGATCGGCTTAGGTTAAGAATCCCCATCTTGGCTATGGCTTAGAGCTAAAATCATTCAAGTGAGTCCTTGGAGTCCTCTAGCTCGGCTGCATATGATCAGTTCAAGGGATTGATTCCTAGCATCTAAATGGAGGTTAGAAAGATTTGTCCTCAATTATGGAGTAGTCTCTGCTGTTTCTTTTAGGATGCTTATTGAGTCTTCTTCTATTGGTCAATAAGGGATCAGATCGGATACATTGAAGGTGGAAGAAACTCCATAGTTAGCATGCAACTCAATTTGATAAGCATTACTGTTGATTTTCCTTAGGACCCTGAATGGATGGACCATCAACATAAGGAGATAGTTTGTTTTATCTTAAGTATAGGAATTGCTCTCAACTGAGGTGAATCCATACTAAGTCTCCAGGCTAGAAAAAAATAGTTCGACAACCTCAGCTACCAATCTCTCGTTGTTTCTGATTGAATTTGGCAATCTTCCTTGTTATAGATTAATGTAACTCATGCAATTCTCAGACTTAGTCCACTCTAGAATAACTTTTTTCAATAGTTGCAGGGGTGCCAATCATATCTAGGGGAACGGTAGGGTTAAGGCCATAGACAACCTCGAATGAGGTCTTCCTAGTAGTGCTATAGACAGTTCGGTTGTATGCGAACTCCACAACTGGTAGGCATAGATCCCAATCCCGTAAGTTCTTTCCTACAATAGATTTGAGCATATTACCAAGTGTCCTATTTACCACATCTGTCTAGCCTTCAGTTTGAGGGTAGCTATTGGAGTTGAATATAAGTTTGGTTTTAATTCTTCTCCAAAGAGTCTTCTAAAAACAGCTCAAAAATTTTGTATCTTAATCTAAGACAATAGTCCCTGGTACTCCATGTAGTCAACCAATCTCCTACAAAAATAGATCAACGATATATAGGGCATTGTTAGTCTGATGGCATGAAATGAAGTGTTCCATCTTATTAAAGTGATCTACTACAACAAAAATAGAGTCCTTCCTTTTGGATATCCAGGGCAACCCTAGGACAAAGTCCATGCTAAGGTCTGCCTAAGGTAAAGTGGGTGTTAACAGGAACATATACTCTCCATGGGGTTTTCTCCTCCCCTTAGTATGCTTACACACTTCATAATTACTAACTACCTTATGGACATTTTTTGCTAAACTAGGCTAATAAAAGTTTTCTTGGTCTCCCCAAAATGACCAAATAATCCTCCACTATGAGTTTCCCTATTCAACAACTCATGTATAGAACAATTTGGTATGTATAACCTTCGGTCCTTCAGTAGGTAGCTACCATTGATATAATGTCTCCTGATAGCAATTCCATCCTTACACTATTCTATGATAAGGCCAAAATGAGAATCATGAGCATAATGCTCGATAACTAGTGAGAATCCCAATAATTTTGTCTACAAAGTGGTTAGCAAAGTTTGCCATCATGACAAAGCATCGGTGACCACATTTATGATTCCTTTCTTGTGCTAAATGACATATGAGAACCCCTCCATAAACTCTAACCCCTTGGCTTGTCTCTTTGAAAGTTTGTTCTGACTCCTAAGATGTTTTAATGATCCATGGTCAGTGTAAATAACAAAGTCTCGTAATAGCAGGCAATGTTGCCAAACAGTGAGGCCTTGGAAAAGGGAGTACAACTCCTTCTCGTACATAGACTAGTTCAAGGTAGGACCACTAAGTTTCTCACTGTGGAAGGTGATGGGTCTTCGCTCTTGCATCAGAACGGCACTAATTCTAACTCCCAATACATCACATTGTAGTTTGAAGGGCTTATCAAAATCTAGCAGTGAGAGGATAGGCGCCGAGGTGAGTTTTTCCTTGATCTCTCTAAAGCTCTATTCAACTCAGTTGTTTCACCTAAATCCTTCACTCTTCTTATTCAACTCACTCAATAGGGTGGCTATTGTATTGAAATCCCAGATAAATCATCTATAGAAAGAAGCAAGGTTATGGAAACTTCGAACCTCAATGAGATTCTTTAGTGTTGACCATTCCAGAACAACCTGGATCTTTTTCTCATTTCTCAAATTCCTTCCCCTAATACTATAAGCCCTAGGAATACCACTTCTCTCTAACAAAACATGCATTTCTTTACATTCCCATACAACTTATCAATTTGCAACATGTCAAATACTTTACGAAGATATCGAATATGGTTATTCAAGTTAGTACTATATACTAATATATTGTCAAAGTATACGACTACACATCTCATAATTAGAGGGCACATTACATGGTTCATTAATCTCATGAATGTACTTAGCGCGTTAGTAAGCCTAAACGATGTAACTAACCATTCGTAGAGTTTATGCCTAGTCTTGAAGGCAGTCTTCCATTCATCGCTCAGCCTTATGCAAATTTGGTGGTAGCCACTCTACAGATCAATCTTCGAAAATATTTTGGTACCATAAAGCTCATCTAACATATCATCGAGCCTCGGTATTGGGTATCTGTACTTGACAGTAATTCTATTAATTGCTTGGTTATCAATGTACATATGCCATAAACCATCCTTATTTAGTATGAACAGAGCTGGTATAGCACAAGGGCTCATGCTTTCCCTCACATACCCTTATTTTACAAGCTCATTTGTTAGGACCCTAATCGAGGCTTAGTAGGATTGTCTAAAATTTCCATAGCATGTACGTACCCATGATATGAAAACTGCCTTACAAGTTAGAGATTGCAAGACTCTAAATGATTAATTACTAAGGTTACTAATTTTTAAATAATTAATTTATTGCAAAATATAAATAATTATGGGTGTCTGATATCCTATAGTTTCTTAGAACCATAGAAAATTGGTATCCCTTGCCAAATAATAAGACGGGGTATGCTAACTTTATAAAATTACAATAAAATTTAATTATGTTGAATTCTCACATATAAATATTTCCTATAAAGGATGTTCTATATCACTTATAAAGATCTTAGCTAATTCTAGTACTAACATACTTATCTTCACCTTACACTCGGCACTTGAGACTTATCCCAATCTCAACATAAGTAAACCTATAAAAGGAACTAAAGGGGAATGAGCATAAAACAGTTTAGTGAGTTCGTTCCTTATCACTACCATTCAAGCAAGTTATCAAATGTTATTAATCACATGCAAGCTATCTACATACAAAATGAATGCAAGCAAGATGAATGTAAGAAACACATCCATAAGAGTCCAAAACTATGGAAGGTGTAGAATTACGTTATCTACACTTCAATTATCTCTTATACTTACCCGTACAGGGTACCACAGCTTATTTGCATGAGGCTACCTAGGGGCACTACCTCTCTAGGCGATACTCGACTGTTACCCTAGTAGAGAAAAGAGTTCCAATCCAAATAGGTAGATCCTAAACTGAGGTTATCCACCATCTAAGGCTCCTCGAGCATAAATATGCGAGTCCTCTCACAATCAAAATCTATCCAAGGCCTTAAGGGCATAATAAAGTGAGTCCTTTTGCTATCATTAGAAATCTCATGCTAGCTTTACTTTAACGATAAAAGATCACTTACAGCATTACAAGCCCTTATAGAAATCATATAAAAATATGTTTAAGATTAGAAATACTTTTTTCCAAAAAGCTTTTCTTAAGATTTTGCAAAGCTAGCACTCTCCATCCATACATTTACTGAGTCATAGACATAGGATGAGTATAACCAATTATTTTGGTCCGATATTTATATTTATCTGTTTAAAAAGGTGATCATACAGATAATAGCAAACAAGCAAAATAGTTATTAATATATACAAGCAACAACAAGCGACAAAGCATCACACAAGTAACACTCACAAGCGAGTAGCAAGTCATTAGAACTATCTCACCTAGATTATTTCTCATTCTTCAAGCCTTTAGGGTTTCTAGAACTCGATATTGAAATGCCTCAAAGAAAATAAAACCTATAATTATTCTAAAAGATCAAATTCCTTGGTTAACTAAAATTTTGCTGTAGTTTATCTAATTTCTTAATATAACCCAAGTATGACGTACACAAGGTTTACCATACTTAATGGGATCAATAGTAACTATTTTTGTATATTTGTAAGTTATGATACTTCATGTATTTAGTTACTTATTTCTCCTCATTATCGATTTATGGGGTCCATTACTTAGTTATCTTACTTATTCTTTTTAGTTTAGCTTAAATTTTTAGTTGTATGTAACTTTTTCATCCTAATTCCAATTTTTACAAGCTTATAGTCATTTTTTTTATCATTTTTGGACGTACGTTCACACGATAATATCCATTTTAGACGTTAAGACCTATGTTTTATGATATGGGTTTAATTTATTGTAATTTTAATTATTGTGACTCAAATATTCTTATTTTCTATTTTTATATCATATTTTATTACTTTATGATCTAATTGATCATTTATTTCTTATATTCTTATGATTTTGCATTACTAATACTATTATGTGTACTTAAGTAAGGTTAATTCAGATTGGTATATGTATTATGGACTTATAGAAATTTTGGCCCATATATGTACACACATATATATTATATATTATTACTTTGTCATATTATATTATATTATGTTTTATTATATCAAATAGTTATGTTATACTTACATATGTACTTACTTTATTCTTATGTATTTATATACCGTATATGTATGTTATGTATATATATGTACTTCTTATATACTTATATATATACCAGTATATACCTATGGCGGTATACATGTTTTTATATGTATTTTCGTATGTCCTCCATACACTCCTAAGAAACCCTCATAAAATTCAGATTTTTACATTTTATGGCTTCAATTAGTAAATTATAGGTATATACACTTAGTATTTCCTTATTTTAGGTTATGTACATAAAAAATACTCTTGTATAAGAATGTTCTAACATATGTACGTGTGTTCTTCTATACTTATACTATGTATTCATACATAAGTATCTCACATGTATCCATATGGTATATGTATTTATGTGTTTCTATTCTTATACCTAAGTATTTTTATACTTCTATGTATGGGTATAGAGATTCCTATCTTCAATAACATATATGTACATATTACATGATAACTCTAAAGCTAATATAACATAACAACTAATCAATTGTTAAATTGAGAGAGATGTAATGAAATCATACCATTTCTTCTTGAAGTATGATGAGGAGTTTATGTATAGGAAGTGATGATTTGGAAGTTGTTAATGTATGAAGTAAAGAGGGAAAATAAGAATTAGAAGAAGGATAAGAGGGAAGAGAGAGTTTCAGTTGGGAAGGGGGAAGAAAAAGGAGTGTTGTTTGGTGCTTTAAGTGTGTTTTTAAATGGAGTTTGGAGTGGGTCTAGTGGCTTCTACATTGTCACGGTAAGAGGAAAAGACAAGGAAGGAAATGGCATGTAAAAAATAAGAAGAAAGCCTTGGAAAAGAGAAGAGAATTCTAGAGTGAAAGTGACATATGTTGACTTAGTCAACTTTCTTAAATTGTAAGTAATTAATGTACATAATAACATAATTAGGGATAATTAAGGGAAAAATTAAGGAAATATGGGATTGAATGAAATAATTAGTAAAAATAGTTACTGAAATCTTTCTCTAGGTATTTATATCCTATATATATTATTTAGTATAATACTTAGCATAACTATCATGAAAAGTGCAATTTTGAATGCTAACATTGACTATATACAGTATAAATATTAACTAAACCCTTAAACTTACATAATGTTAGCTTATTTGTATAATCATAGGATTAATAGCATCTATAATATATCGTCATAGTTCTTAGTAAATTAATTTAGTATGTAAGCATTTATGAACAATTGGAAGTTATCTTCGATAATTTGTTAATGATTTTATATGGTTTGGTATATCATTACATATTTATACTCGATTAGGGTTTCATCATGGTTATAATGAATTAAAACTATGGTTTTAAAGTTTTGATCAGGTTCAGGTTTGAATTCTCACATGTACATACTTATGAAATTTAAGGTTTTTATTTCAAAGTTAATCTCTTACAATTATACATAATTTAGGTTTAAGTTTTTGTATGCGATTGGAGTTTTGAGTGATAATTTAGGGTTTTTCATATTCGCTTTATGTTTTAAATTGAAATTTTAATTGGTTTAAAATTTTACTAGCTCTGTTAACTTAAGGGGATCATCTATAGTATATGAGTTTAATTCTATACTTAGAAGGCTAGATTTGTAGGGTTTACATTATCCACATGCCTCTTCATCTTGGTAGCCTGCTCAAGATTCATCCAATATGTAGGTTGATTTGAGAGGGCGACGCCTGGCTGTAGGTCAATACAGTGCTCTAAACTTCGGACTGAAGGCAATCCTCTAGGTAGTTCTTCTAGAAACAGGTCGGAAGCTCATTTAGCAAGTTTCGGATCTCTTTTGGAACATCTTGTAACTCCCTTATTTTTAACAATCTCTTAACAAACAGGAACATGGGTTCATCAACCTTCACAGTAGATTGAAGCTCTCTTCCGCTCATCACTAGGGCTTTCTTCTTACTAGCTCGGGAAAGCTGATTATGGGCTTCAGTTACTTAGGATGGGGTTAGAGGTTGCAACACAAGCTTCCTTCCATCCATGACAAAGGCATAAGTGTTCTTATACCCATCGTGAGTAACACGTCAGTCAAATAACCAAGGTTGTCCAATCAGTAGATATGAAGCTCTTATGGGGAAGACATAGCACACCACTTCGTCCCTGTATACATTTTCAATACTGAGCGGTATGGTCACTTGTTTAGTCATGTGCAAAGCACCCTTATCATGAAACCAATGAAGCTTGTAATGTTGGGGATGCTTTGAGGTCGATAAACCCAACCTTTGCATAAAGGATTGCGCAACCACATTTGTACAACTTCCTCCATCCATTATGATTACACATAATTAGCCTTTGACAATACACTTGGTATGAAACAAATTCTCTCTCTAGTCTTTCATAGAGTTTAGTAAGAAACTCAAGACTCATCTTAAGACTAAGGTCATTATTTCTTCCTAGTTAGTATAGACATAGGTCTCCTCTTCCTCTTTAGCTTCGGGTTTTCCAACATCTTCTTCCTTTTCGAGCTGGCTCTCATTCGTGTTATCCATGATGCGTAGGTTTGGATACTCAGTGGCCATATGTTTGAAGTATAAGCATTTAAAGCACTTTACCTCATTAGTCTTCCATCCAAAAGTCTATCCTTTCTCATATGTCTTTAGGGTTGGCCTACTCTCAACTTGGCTTAGCTGTCCGATTCAGCCTTACTAGTTTCCTCTACTGTCTTTAGGTCGGTTATTCCTATCCTCGATCCTATATGGCGTTCTTGGCTCGGCTTGAATAGATTGGTAAGATATTGGTGCCCTTGATAATGTCAGCCTAAGTCGGCTCAGAACATTTCTGTTTTACCTTTCAACACTCTATACTATCTTGATGGCCTCTTCCAATGTATAAAACCTTTGTACTTCTACGATATTACGAATCTCATACTTGAACCTAAAAACAAACCTTAATACTATATGGGCCTCTAGTTCTTCTACGTTGGCTCGAATCATTAGCATTTGGAACTCCCTGACATAGTCATCAATAGATCAACTTCCTTAGCGAAGCTCCTGCAACTTTGCAAATGTATCTTGTTGGTAAGTCTCGAGCACAAATTTGCCTCTTAACAATCTTTTCATCTCATCCCAAGTTCTAATACCTCGTCTTCCATCTCTTACTCTGGCTACATTCAGATTCTTCTACGACACAGTAGCATACCTAACAAACTCCATTGTAGCAAGTTAGACTTTGACAACATCCTCATACCAATAAATTCAAATAATTTCTCGACCTTCTCTTCCCACTCCAGGTATTCATTTGCATCTCTACTTCTATTGAAGGGTAGGAATTGCACCTTAATGCTTTCTAGCCCTCATGGAACTGGATGTTTACATACTTGTGCTTGGTAATAGTCTACCTCTTATTCACCAAACTCTTCAACATCCAGCTCCTCCTCATCTTTGCCAGTCTCCTCCAACTCCAGTCTTAGTCTAGCAAATCAATCTGCTACTCCTCTAGCTCATAGCGGCAGAATTAGGCGATTAATTCGATTGCCTTGGCCATAGTGTCTCTCAAGGGAGTCTTCCTATAGGTTTTGTTGTTGTACACCTTAGGATTGTTGTTTCTTGACTTACATTACAATGATTAGACTCTTAACAAGGTTTGTGAGTCTATTAAGTTTGTAATCAATTGATAATAGGATGTTACTAACATTATGACCACGACTAGGTTGAGTACTACTGCCCTGGTCACCAATAACTCCCTAAACACTTGAACCAAACATGATATAATACTTCTCAAATGAATTAACAAGTCACTAATAACTGTAATACTTTATGGCCACTCAAATAGAATATAAACAAACTTGCTCTGTTTTCACAATGGGAAATAGATTAAAAATCGAGTAACAATGAAACCACACTTACTGTTACATAAACATATTTAGTATCTACGGAAGGAACACAATGACTACTAACAGTAAAATAAACCAAAACTTTATTGCCACTTCATACACTCCCTTGCAGAACCATACTCTGATACCAGTATATTTGATGCATCTTTGAAGTCGAACACATGGAGAGACACCACAACGAAATAACCCAAAGAAAATAGGGAAAAAGGTTAGCAAAATCCGGGCAGCCACTGAATAGATATGACACACTGGTCCAAACTGAAGGGTTACTTATTACTACTCCTTGCTAAAGGGAATAGATAAGAGTTAGGAGATAATGAGAACACTAAGATTACTTAACCGAATAATTCTATATTGAAAGTTTGATGCCTGCGTACAAGGAAGTGGGGGCTTATACACCTATTCACTAAGGTTACTTTACATGTATGAAAAGATAAAAAGGGTATTTTACACTTGGGTTACATGAAGCATACTAAAAGAGGTAAAAGGGGTAAAGAGTATTCAATACAGAACGTATTGCTTGGTGGCTAGTTGTTAGGAATATGTGACTAAGTAGGCGGATACAGGAAGGCATTACAATCAGAGGCCGACCTTATCTGGTATAAGTTAAGGACCAATTAGTTCTAAAAAGAAGTTAGCTTGCTTCGAGGTCGGATGCTTGTGGTTAGATCGGGAGCTTACCTTGACTATTCTTAAGCTATCTCCTAGAATAAAATGTTGCTGTTGAATATGGGCGAATCTGACCCGTGTAAAGATTTGATAGTCAAGTTGGTTAGAGATCAGCTCGAGGTAGGAATCCCCATCTCGGCTATAGCCTAGAGCTAGAATCCTCCGAGCAAGTCCTTAGAGTCTTCTAACTCAACCGCGCGTGATTAGTTCAAAGGGTTGATCCTATCATTGTTGCTCCAGGTTCCTATACATTATATTCAAATTCTCGACTATGTCGACTAACTAGATAAGGATATTACAAGTGCATAGGATATCGGTACCGATGCATACGACGTACATTACCATAGCAGGCTGCATTGCTAGTAATAAATGTTTAGTTAGGCTAATGTATGAGTGAAACTGAATGTACTGATTATGATTGAAATGTGTCAGTTGTGATATTGCCTGTATTATATTACTTGTTATCTACTCTTGCTTAGCTTCCATAGTTGAGGAGATAAAATGTTTTATCCTCAGGTTAACAGTATTACAAAGGGCTTAACATTAGGGGAGATGTATAATGAAAGCGTAAGTTAGAGTTAATGACTTTTGGATGGAACTTGTACCAAGTGGGGAATCCTAGAATTTTGAAGATGAAAGAAAAAAAAATAAACAAAACAAAAGGATAGTTCATGTTTTAATGTTAAATATTAGACTACATATAAGTTGTAACTAAATGTCCAACTGAACTTTAATGTAGCAACCCATTAGCATACAAATAAAGTTTCTTTTAATGAATTAGTAGGATAAGTTAAGTTTTTAACGAGTATTCATGTATGATAGTAAATCTTGTGTTATGCCAGGATTTGACAAAAATCAAGAAACATGTGAGCTTGAATTGTTTATTAAGACAATTAAGAATTATCTCCATAAATAAAGTTGATGATTATGATGTGATGTGATTCATATGTTTGAGTGATGTTTTGGTGATCACTAAAATAAATGGAGAACAACCATATCAAATTCTAAACCTCGAAGCAGCCATGTATAGCATATTTCATAAACATCTTTTAATTGCCACTTCTATCACACATAGAATGGAAAGGCTAAAACCTTCCTTATTTATTGCAAACTAAGTGGCTTTAAGGAGCCATGCGATAAATGAGGTTGAGTCCATTCTTATGTTTTAGGTTGCATACATCTAGAGGCCGATTAGGGATTTGATTAGTCCCTAGTCATTTGGTGGTCAAGGAAGGTATTTTTCTTATTTTCATTTGGGCCTTCCTAAGACTGATCAAGAGATCTTTCTCTTGTGATTTATTTACAGGGCTTATGTTAACATTTCTTTTGGTTCCTTTAGCTAATTATAAGATCCATCTTCATAGGGATTATGAGGATTTTAGGTGAACATTTTGTTTGGTTCTCCTAGATAAGCAAGAGATTGGTTCTCTCATGAGGTCTGGGAGAATGGGCCCATTTGGTTCTCTTAGGACCGATTAAGGGACATCATCTCTTGATCATCACTAGAATTGAGATTCTTTAGCAACTTTACGATGGCCAAGGATGTCACTAGAAGGCCTCGTGTATTGTTACATCTTTTTTATTATTGCATAACATGTGCTTGTTTAACTAACTTTCTTGAAAGGTGGTATTAGTTGGTATCACACTAAACTAGTTGTAGTTTATACCCCAATAACTTTGACTTGATGTAGGAACCTTATTGGGTCTACCCTGGAAGATGAAGACCCTTAGTGAGTTTAAAAGCTTAGGATCAAGGTTAGGGAAAGCAAGAAAGGAATTTAACTTATGAATTTAGAAAGGAAATATATTAAGTAAATTGTAATATGTTTTATTTAAAAGACTTCTAAAGAATTTTAATTAAGTTTGTAATTTTATATTTAAATAATAATATTTGGACTCTATTTTATGCCATTAAGTCAGTAATACTCTACAAAATTCTAGTGTTGACACTTTATGTACTTATTGGAAGTAATTAGTGAAGCTTTTCAAGTATGTGAATAGTTACTTCTAATATGTACACAGTAGTCTATCACTACTAGGCCGTCTTTAGGGTTGTGACAAAACTAAGGAAGCAAACTTGTGTTTAATGGCTCTTTTTAAGGTAAGCTTCGAACTTAAAAGTGAATCTGATGATGAAATTTTAGAAGATATATGTACTAAGATAAATAAATTATTAAAAGCTCTTACTAGTGCTAGTGATAAGAACATAAGAATTGACAATGAAAACAAGTTATTGAAAGAAGAAAATGCTACTTTTGTTTAAACAAATAAATTGTTAGTAGATGAGAATAACATCTAAAAAAATGATGTTGATGGATTGCATGTTGCTAGGGAAGTTGTAATCAATGAGAATTTGATATTAAAGGAAGAAATAAAAGGCTTAATAGGATGAGTAGACGTTTTATCTAGTTCAATTCAAAATAATTTCAAGAAACTAAAATGATAAAACTCTAGTTGCTCATTTCATGTCAACATGTTGATCAATCTAAAACTGGTCTGGGATTTAAAAATGGTGAATCTTCACTTTCTAAAAGAGAGATAGTGTTTGTAAGACAAAAGGATGTGCATGATAAAGAAATAATTGATAATAAAGAAAAAGATAAGGCTATTGAGTAGGTTTGACAATTGAGCAAAAACGCTTCTAATTGAAGTAAAAACTATCCACAAGTGAATGGATACTTCAAAAACTTAATTATAAACATCAAACTCTAGTTCAAGGAGTATGATTAGCAATAACTATAAAACTCAAAAACCCTATGCTTGCTTCTTTTGCAATAAGTTAAGATATATTGAAAAACATTACTTTCATAGAAATTCCAAGATCACCAATCATCAAGTGACAACTCAAAATACGAGCTTGAAATTTAAAGTACCCAAGCTTTGTGAGGAGAGTAAATAAAGTAGATTTGTGAATGATGTATGCAAGAACATGAAGCCAAAATGAAAGGAATGCGGTACCTTAATAGTGGTTGTTCGAGGCACAGGACTGAAGATGCTTTGTTGCTCACAAACTTAGTTTGGAAAGAAGATGGTTATGTTAAATTTAGTGATAATGGTAGAGGTAAGATAATTGCAACATGTACAATTGGTATTCTTCCCCATACAAATTGAAAATGTGTCACTTATAAAAGGATTAAAACATAATTTGTTAAGCATATGCCAACTTTGCAACAAATGATACACGATAACTTTTGAACATAATAGATGCAATGGGTTTGATAAAAAGAAAACTAAGCTCTTTGAAGGATTTAGGAAGAAAATATTTATCTTATCAAGCTTGTAGGAATTGATTCAAAAAGTTGCATCTTATCTGTTCATGATAATATTTCTCTATGGTATCACAAATTAGGACATGTAAATTTCTATCAGATGGAAAAATTGTCTAAAAAGAATCTAGTAAATGCATTACCAAAGCTAAAAATTCAATATGATATTCGTTGTGCTGCACGTATGATAATAAGATGAGTTTTGTTTCTCATAAGAGTAAGAATGCCATATCTACTAAAAGACCTTTAAAATTATTATACATAGATTTGTTTAGTCCTACCAAAACATTAACTCTAGATGGAAACAAGTATGGTTTAGTAATTGTTGATGATTTTTCTAGATATTCCTATTTCTAAGAGAGATTAAATTCAACAAAGTGGTGAAGGAGTGTCAAAACCTATGTTAGAAAGTACTTTTGAAAATCTTTCTATTTCAAATACTGCCAATAAGCTAGAAAGGAATTTGGATGGCTCAATAAGTACTTACACCAAATCCGATGTCATTGGTAAATCAAAACCACAATTAGAAAGTCAATCAAAAAGTAAGTCAAAAAGTTTTGAAGGTTTATATACACTTCCCTCTACTTTCAGATATAAACCACACCATCATTTGGATCAGGTAATTGGTAATGTTTGTTTTGGTGTTAGAACTAGATTTAGTCTTTAAAATCTAGAAAATCAATTTGCATTGCCTTCTAAGGTTGAACCTAATTCCATTAATGAGGGTTTAAATGATAATAACTGGATTAACGTAGTGCAAGATGAACTTAAACAATTTCAAAGGAATCAGTTATGAAGCTAAGCATTAAGACCTAAAGATAAATACATAATTATACTAAGTGGGTGTAAAAGAATAAGTTAGATGAAAATGGAAAAATTGTGAGGAATAAAGCTAAGTTAGTAGCTGAAGGATATTCGTAAGAGAAATGAATAGATTTCAATGAAATATATGCACTTATAGCAAGGTTAGAAGCTATCACATCATTTGCTAACTTCAAAAAATTTAAGTTGTTTTAAATGGATGCAAAAAGTGCTTTCTTTAATGGGTATATACAAGAAGAATTATATATTAAGCAACCCCTAGGATTCGAAGATTCATTTAAGTTTGATTATTTATACATTCTCAAAAAGGCTCATATGGTTTGAAACAAGCACACCGTGCTTAGTATAAAAGGTTAAGTGAATTCCTAATAAGGAATGGCTTTCAAAGAGGTAAGGTTGATACAACTTTACTCTTAAAATATTATAATCATGATATTGTCAAGAATTTTCTAAGCTTATGTAGGTAGAATTTGAGATGTCACTCATAGGAGAATCAAATTTCTTCTCAAGGCTTCAAATCAAGCAAACTGACAGTGGTATATTTGTTCATGAAGAAAAATATATCAAGCAAATTTTGAAGAAATTCGGTTTTGAAAATTCCGAAGAATCATCAACCAGGTTAAACTTAGAGGGCATTGGTAAGAAAGTGAGTAAAAAATTATATCATAGCTTAGTTGGCTTCTCACCTTGATATTTTATTTAGTGTATGTATATGTGTAAGGTTCCAAAGTGATCCAAAAGAAATATACATATCTATTGTGAAGAAAATTTTTATGTATATCCACAATGCTGCAAAATTAGGAATCTGGTATCCTAAAAATTAAATTTTTTATTTGATAGGATATTTAGATGTTAATTATACAGGCTGTGAAGTGGATTGGAAGAGTACTTCCGATACATGTCAGTTTAGAAACAAAATTCTATCGCTCTCTCTACAGTAGAAGCAAATTATGTTTTTATTGGTAACTGCTATGCTAAGATCATATGGTTAAAACAACAGTTATTTTGTTATAGGTCATGTCATGAACTGAGGATGGCCTAGTCGTGGCAGACGTCGTATATTGTATAAAGAACCCCTGATTAGTTACCCTTCCAATCAAGAACTCTTCATACAATATACAAGACGCTATAACCATTAGTTTCCCAAGAGAACATAGATTTACATGATATTATCACATCAATATATTTATATAAAATTTGAACTACGAAACTTACATAATACAGCAAGTAAGTACAATTAAGTCTACAATACTAATAAAACAAAGTACATGAGTAAAGGTTTACATCAACTGTTTTGTTAATACACATAATAACTCGCTCCTGCCTAAGTCCCCAAGGTAATCTGTGGCATCCCTCGGCCAGCCTCTACGAACAGGCTATCCTACAGCTAAAGTCTAAAGAGGTATAAGCCTAAGCTTAGTGAGCAAAACCCTCAACCACACCACAAGCAAGTTATAAGTATATTATATTCACGCATTCACGCATATGAATGAATGATCAAACAAAATGCCAAACAATACGTATACTTAACTAGTTCATATACGTAACTCAGATTTAACGCCCTCCGAAGTCAGGGTTGAAGTATACAAGGCACCAATCAAATCTGGGTATTATACTAGAACTTTATTTACTACGGAACTCCATGCTCTGTATTCAAATCAAATAAGTCTTTTATTTTCATAAAAACCAAGTTTTAGTATAATCGTGAGTGGGCCCCCATAGTCTACACTCACCTCTAAACGGAGGCCTCTAGACTCTACCTTTAGCCAGGCGGTTGGCGCCTCCAACACTTAGTGTCCCCACGGGCCAGGGTAAGGTCATTTTGTACAAGTGCACCATACAGAATCAATAAATGAATAATAACAACCCCCCGAATGGCCTCTCTTTACCTTCGTGTGATGTGATGGTCGGAATTATATTTATGCGATGCATGTTAATGTATGTTCCAGTTTCCTTTTATAAGCCGAGTATACTTAAGTTCAAATTATGCCGTAACCATCTAATAATACACACAATCACTTTCTATACTACCATGCAACAAACAAAGCATTCTCTATACTTAAGATAATTTCACAACTCCACACACAAGATCATACACAAGTGTTTACCAAACCCTACACAATAGTCAAATAATAATAATATTTAAGTTTATTATCTACAATCACAAATAATCATGGAATCATAGGGTAAATACTCACTCGGTCATAATGATTCGCCTTAATCATAGTAATCGATTGGGAGGTCCTCGCTCACCTCAGGGTCACCTGATCATTATGTTATAATAATGCTAGTAAGTAACTAAATTAACTAATAATTCTAGTTCCCTACTTCTACTTAAATTACCTTAATTTTTTTTTATCCGGTTAGACCTTATTCTTAAACATTTGTATCTTTTTCATTTTATTTCTGATATTTATGAATTCATAGTTGTTTTTCATTGTTTTCGAACGTACGTTTACACGGTAATGTCCATTTTGGACATTATGACCCATGTCTTACGATATGAACTAAATTTAGAGAAATTTTAACTATGAAGACTTGCTTGCTCTTATTACTTATATTTATATCTTTTATTTATAGTTAATGAGACTTAATGAGTTAGTTAACCCTTAAATCTTTATACTTAGAGGATTTTACTTTGCTATGACTAATTCATGTACTTAATTAAGTATAATCCATTTTAGAAGTGTATTAGGGTTTACTAATTTAGGTTCCTAATTATGATACACTTTTCTTCTTTTCTTAGTTTCTAATCTATGCTTATGCCATCGCTTACATCATCATTTGCTTAGGTCATTGCTTATGTCATCACTTGCTTATGTCATGGCTTATGTCATCATGTGCTTACCTCATCACTTACTTCATTATGCTATTACATAAGCTTCTCCTCATGCTTATGTCATATGTATATGTCTTATGTACATTTGATTCCTTCCTTTATACTTATGTACATATACCTTATACATATATATACTTATACATCTACTTAAGTTTATACCGTATTTATCCATGTATACATACTCATATACCTATACGGTTGGATATGTATTTTTATATACAAATTCGTATGCCTAATCTTTTCCTTAAGAAAAGCTTCCTAATTCTATTCTTTTGTGTTTTTAAGTGTATAATTATTATAGTATAAGTAGGTATAGTTGTCTTAATTTGGTTATGTACATGGTTAATCCCCATGTACAAAGGTTCTCATACAAGTATTCCTTTGGTATTTCTTTATGTACACATACCTAAAAGCACATACACATGTATTTCTTCCCTCTCCTTCATGGTTCCTCACTTTCTACACTTAAAGATAAGGAATTTATGCCCTCTTCTTCATGATCATAATTATCACAAACCTACTTCTCTAATCTACCTAATTACCTAACTAATGAAGAAGATAAAATAACATAAAGTAACTTAGATACATACCTTTTCTTATGTTGGAATTAAGGAGACAAAAAGTGAAGTGATGAAAGTGAAAGAGGAAGATGAAGCTCACGGCAATGGTGGGGGGTTTTTGGTTTGTTTCTTTTGTCTTGTTTTCATTATGGAAGACAACAAATGGTGGGGTCAAGATGAAGAATAGGTGGATGGCAACACTTAAGGAGAAAGAAAAGAAGAAAAAGCAATCAAGAGAAAAGATAATAAGAGCCATCATGAAGGAGTAAATATTTTCTTTATCTCTTAGTGTCTTTTGTTGACTTTTCAAAGTGTTGACTTTGGTCAACATGTGTTGACTTGGTCAACATGTGTTGACTTGGTCAGCCCTTTGACCTTAGCCAATATGTGTTGACTTGGTCAACTCTCTTTAAGCATATGTAATTTTGTGCACATAATGTAATAATTAAGGGAAATTAAGGGAAAAAGAAAGGAAATGAGAGGAAATAAGGTATTTGGTGAATTGATTAGTAAACATGGTTGATGAGGTCATACTTTAGGTTTTTATAGCCTATATATCTCATTTGATAAACTACTTTGGATAATAAGTGCAAAAAGTACTAGTTCGAGTATTAAAGTTCACTACATGTAACCTAATCTTCAACTATACCCCTAACTTTAAGTAAGACTATCTTAATCATATTCTTAAGAAATAAATGTAAGCTATGAGTTATTATCTTAGTTTCTAAAGGACTACTTGAGGATTCAACACATATATGCATGATTGTAAGTCATCTCTAATCTTTTCTAATGATTTTCCAAAATATGAGTGGTATATTATCAATTTAGGGTGTTAGGGTTTATTATGTTAAATTAGTACACATATGTCTTTAAAGTGATCATTTTAGGTTTTCTGTCACTTTTGAATGTAATCTTTAACATTTAGATGCATTTAGGGTAGTAATGTTTCTTACGCGATTAATGAATTCTTTTAGGGTTTTCTCTTTCATTAACCTTGTTGACTCCTAAATTGTCTAACATAATTGAGTCTATTTCAAAAACTAGATCGAAACTTTTAAGGGTTTACAGGTTATCTTATAAAAATATTCTGATTAAGTGTGATAACACTAGTGCTATAAATTTGACAAAAAAATCCAATTCATCATTCGAGATCTAAACATATTGAGATAAGATATCACTTTATAAGAGATCATATGAATAATGGGAATACCACAATAGAATTTGTACCAACTAATAATAAGTTAGAAAATATATTAACTAAACCCTTTGAAAAGATTCATTTTGAATATATAAGAAATGAGATAGGGGTATGTAATCATTTTTGTTAGATAATTAAATAAATTTGTAATTTTTTAAAAGTGTACATTTCTTTTAAATATCTTTTTAAATTTAAGTTGTAAAATAACAATCTTTTTAATATATACTGAAATCTAATATTACTTGTACGATAATTTTAAGATATTTTCTTCTCTCTCCTAAATTGTCTTTTCCTATAATCTCTTACGTACAACCAAAAGCATGATTGTTTTTAACCATGATCGTACTCATTTAAAGCACGTTCAGTAGTTGGTTAGATTCTTCCCATGTTCTTTTTCTATACTTGTCTTCTCTCTTTAAATTCTTATTTCTTCTCCTTTTGTTAGCCATACAACTTAGGAAGTCTATATGACTTTAAACAAATTTCTCAAAGTTTAGAGAGAAGTTACCAAAGATCACCATTAATCTCATCAATGAACCTTCTAACTTTACTAAAATGCTCGACAATGACCCAACTAAGGCCACTTTTGAGTCTAATCCAAACCCTAACCTTAACCCTAATCCAAACCATAATTTAAGTCAAAATCAAGACCCTATTTTGGATCAAGATATGAACAATGTGGCACATAAAAGTAGTAGTTTTGAGAGCATAGCCAGGGGTATTGATGTCTCTGAGGAAGAATAAGAGGAAACCTCCATAGAAGAGAAAAAGAGAAGAGCATCTTAAAGGAGAAAGTCAGTAACAAAGGCTGTAAAAAGGTTTAATTTTGAGGTTTCTTCCAAGAAACCTTCTTGTGGTCCAAAGAGAGAGATCGGAGGATTTTGATGAAGATTAAAAAGTTTGTTAGAAATTTTTTTAAAAAATCAAAGGTAAACCTATTCAATCAAATTATTTTGAGTTTCCATACTTTTCAAAGAATGGTCTATACTATGATAAGATAGTGAATTTTCTAGGATGCAAGAAGTTATGGGACATCGATGAGATTGTGAATGGAGAAATCATTGTAGAGTTCTATAAAAATGTGGATTTTAGTGGAAAAAATGTGGTGAAGTCAGAAATTAGGGGTAAGAGGGTTGAGATAATAGGAAAGGACTTGATTCAATGTTTTAGTTTAAAGGATGTGAGAGATGATCCAAAGTTAGTCAAATTGTCCAAAAATTTTCCATGTCAAATGATGGGATCAAGGTGAGTAATAAGAGAAATGTATTTGTGTTTGATTTTGAGTTGGCAGTAAGATTGATACATAAGTTGATAGTGAGTTGTATAATGCACAAGAGTGGCAATACCACAACTGCATCAACTAAAGATGCCTCAATGATGTTGAGTATCAAATTGAAGAAAGATTTAGACCTTCCTAAATAGACTTTGAGGCATATGAAAAGAAATTAAGATTGTAAACCCGATGGAGTAGTTCTTATGAAGTTGCTCTAATTTAAGGGCATAAAGATACCAAAAGTGTCAAAAATGCCAATTCCAATCAAGAAGATTGGTGAGCTCAATTTTAATCACGTGGGAATATTTGTCAAGAATAAGCTTTGGTTTACTGAACATATGGCTCATTACATTCATCCCAATAATAAGACTAAGACTATGGATTTTACTGTATATGGAGTTGAGGGGGAGATAGAAGTTGGAGGAATTAGATTTGATTACTTTGATCTCTCAAAAAGTGGGTCAAAAACTTTGGAAGAGGATCTAAAAGGAAAGGATAAGAAACCTAAGAAGCCTAAGATGAAATAGAAGAAGAATTGCATGTCAATGATAAGGGGAGACCTCTAAATTAGAAAAAGAAAGGATAGATCAAGATCAAGAATTGAGTCAGAAACTGACTTTGAACCTGTAGAGGTTAACCTAGGCTAAATATCTACTGATCCTTTAGGTATGAAAAAGTTGGTTCTGGAGAAGCTTATTGCTAAGATTTTAGAGGAAAGGTTTAGTGGACAAATGCCTTTAGAAAAGCCTCGTTTTGAACCCATGGAAAATGATCCACCTCTTGATACTCAACCTTCACCTCAAAAATCACCAACTCCCATCCAACCCTCATCTCTAACTCTTATTCAACAAATTCTTGAATTTGATCTAATTCCTATTGAACCTATTGAATAACTGGTTCCAAAAGAGAATCCTATTGTTCTTGAGCCTACATCTGAAATAGCTTTAAGCCTTTCTCTTGCATTGGTACCATATGTACCAAGATCTTCCATGCCCTTATTCAATCCTAAAACACCACTTCCTACTAAACCTATTCTCTCTTCAATAGCACCTCAAGGAAGTCATGTTAAGAAGTACAAAAAAACTAAGACTACAACTCATAAAACAACAAAACCAAAGAAGAAGTGATCAATTAAGTTGTGTTTTCTATTCTTGATTTCCAATATTGTCAATGACTTGTTTTGTCAAGTTAAGTTTGGTTTTTTCTGATTTCATGTTAGGCAGCTTGTCTACTATTAGTTTCTTAAGTTTATTTTCTATTAATTGTCCTTGTGTTAATCAAAGTGTCATGTTATGAAATTTTGTCAATTTTGATCAATGGATTTCTTATTTTCCCTTTATCCTATTCATGTAAATTTTCTATTTTACATGTCTTATATTCAAGGAGAGAAATTATATCTTCAAAAACATTAAAGTCAGAAAGTTTAAAATCAAACGGTCAAACATTAAAATCTGGAAATTTTGTGACTACTAATCTAATATAAATTCTTTGATATAACTAATGATTTGTTTGATGATATGTGTTGAAGGGTTTTGTTTTAAATGGTGTTTCCTTATCATCAAAAAGGAGGAGAATATTGAGTTCTCTCTTAATATATTTTGATGATAACAAAAAAGTGAGAATACACTTAATAAGTATAGTAAGTGTGCAAGATAACTTAGAGAAAAGGCAGGTTAGAAAGGAAAATGAGGTTAAAAATTGCATATCAGAACGTAAGTCAAAATGTATCTTAGCAAAAGTTAAGGATTATGCCAACAGTGTATAGATTTGAGATTAGAAGTTGTTCTTAAGATATTTACTGAATAATCTTAACAAATTAAGTTAAATAAATATATAGAAGGTTTAGCTCTACTTTATTGGGCATATTTGGGAAATGTACTCAATTCCATTCTACTAAAATTAGATTTAGTCCTTAAGAATTTAAGAGTTTTTTTTTAATACTTTTGGTTGAATATTAATTAAAGGTTCATAGCAATTAGGTTTATGAAAGAACCTTGAACTTTTATGAAGCTTATTCAAGTTGATAACAAGATAAAGCTCAAAGTATGTCCATAAATAGAGTAGCAAGTTCAATAGTTTTTTTAAAGCTTAAGAAAATCAAAGTATAAAAAATTAATGATGTGGATTTGCTAACGTAGAAGCTTAAAGGTTATGTCAAGAATTTCAAACTGAAAAGAGAAACAAGGAAATTCTATTATTTTCAAAAAAGGATAGGCTATAACTTTAAAATTAGGCTCAACATTTCAAATGTTTATAGTTGAAATGGATAAATTGCAATTAAATAATTCCAAGATATTTTGTTAAGATGAGCCTTGATTAATTTGGATATGCCCAGCCAAATTTGTTAGAATACACTCATCACAACTTTTCAAAATAGATTTGGTTGACAAGGTTTGCAATGCTTAAGAAATATTCATAAAGTTATTCTACCTTATCCAAATCTTTCCATGTCTATCCATTATATCTGAAGAGTGATTTTCAAAATTTCACATAACTAAGGGATAATTAGAGCAGGCAATCACATACAGTAACATTCAAATAGCTTGAACACGGCAAAGTAATACTTTGGGAACAGCAGGCATTCAAGTATTCAAAATTTTAAAGATTTAGTTCCCATTTTTATGGGATTTCTTTTCATCATCAAAGAAAATCAAGTTTGAATCAATTCTTTTGGAGAAAGAGTAGCAACTAGCAATTTTCTAGCTGTTATACACAAGGATTATCAATATAAGTTGACGTTACACAAGATACAAAAGACAACTTTCAAATTAGAACTTATATAAAAAAAAACCTCTCTCTTGAGCATTATCAAAAACATAGGAAGAAACTAAGCGAAAAGAATTTTCTCATTTTATTGTTATTGCTTTTGTGAAAATGTTGCAAGGAGTTCTTTGATCGTATTGTCTCATTTTCCTTATAAACACTATTGATATTGCACTTGAGTTAGCATGATATTAGGGAATTCTCGATAGTCTTATGTTTAGCATAGATATAGCTAGTGAGACAGGATAGAGAAGCGACTAGATATCCTTGTAACCTTTGCTTCATTTTTCATAAATGAAAAGATAGGACTAGTGGAATGACACTAGTGAAGAGGACTGGTTCTCCAGTAGTAAAGCTAGAAGAGAGTAATAGGCAAAAGAGAAAACTCTATAAATTGATCTCTTGATCTTCTTTCTCCTTATCTCATTTAATTTCTGCATTTTGCTATTTGATTTGTTGTTTTTACACCTAAGTTAAACCTTTAATATTCAGCTACTTCTTACACCATTTAAGTTATTAAGAGGGTTTTGTTTCTTAAAACTAAAAGATTTCGTTTTTGCAAAAGATATCAATTTACCCTCCTCTTGATATCTTACATAGGACCTATACAATCCTATATCAAACTCATGCTCTTAAAGATATACAACATAATAATCTAGAATTGTAGATCTTCTTTGGTTAGTGGATCTATGTAATGACACTTCCAGTTGAGGTTGTTGTGAATCCTCAATATGAGCATGAGCTTGTTCCTTTGCAAAAGCAAGAAGAGTCTTAGGAATATTTTGAACATTCGTATTTACATCTTGAAAAGTAACGATGTAACTATTAATACACTTTTCATTGCAACTATAGGAATATTAACACATTCCTCCTAAAAAACAATAATCATGATTAGAGTACTCCTACTATATTCGACATCCTCAAGAAATTTAGTGTTTCTAGTCTCGAAAAAGGATTGACTTGAGTGATTATTGAATTTAAATCCTTTTGATTGCTCTAAGTATCTAACAAAGTTGCAACTAATTATTCTTGAGTCTAGTTTTCTCTCATTAGGATTATATGGCCTAGCTTCAACTAGATACCCCCAAATATGGAAATATGCTAAAGAATAGGCTTCTTACCAATCCATAATTCACAAGGGATTTTGAATATAGCTTTATTAGAAACTCGATTATGGATATGTACTGTGGTCTTTAATACCTCTCCCTAAAATAATTTTGGTACAGAAAAATGACTAATCATACTTATAATCATATCCTCTATAGCATATTTAGTTGGGAGGAATGGTAATTCCATTCCCCCATTATTCCTTATGTCCACCTTATTATCGTATTTAGTTGAAGTTTACCCTATGGAATTGAAATTTGGTGGAATTTTCCTTCAGCAAAAGAAAGGAATTTAAATTTGGAAATATTAGCTTGAATTGTGATTCCCCGACCTATCTATACTATTTATTCTCACTTTACCCTTAGATAAACTCTAAAACAATAACACTTTCCTTGAAAAGAATCAAACCCCATCAATTGTTGGATGCCAGAAAAATGAAGTTGTCCTCTTCCATCAACCTCCATTGCTCTCTGAGTTGTATCCTCCTAAACCTATGACTTGAAAGCAAGGAAAAAAAAAAAACACCTAGCTTAGCTTCATCTCTCCCTTCCTCCCTTCTTCTATCCCTTTCACTACCTCAACACTCTATGTTTAATCTTCTCATCGTACATAATGATTGAAGGGTTAAGGAGTTGGATTGAAGAGCTTGTTTGAGGAGTTTCTTTTTTTACCTTAAGTTTGTGCATTTCAACTCTTAGGCTTGTTCATTCATGCTTGTTGGTAGATGTTCTTTAAATTCTAGTATGTAAAACACTAACCTTATTATTAAAGTTTTAAGCTTGTTGGTAATGACATGATTAAAGTCTTAAGCTTGATTACAAGTATCGAACGGTAAAGTCGCACCTACTAACGACTTCTCATCTACTTGTTAAGTTATCAGCAAAAAGTAATTTTACAATGCATTTCCCTTTTTTTCAATATGGGTATGGCGGTTTTGTGCAAAATAGAAGGGTTATTGTTGTGTTGATTTCTTTTGTTTTGTTCATCATTAGAATCTTGCATGATTTTTTCCATTGATGTGTTGCCATTGAAGTGTTGGAATTTGATTTACTTTCCCTTATGTGCCCTTAGATGCTATTTTCCATTTCATTTGAATTTGCTAGAACATTCTTAAAAAGTAAATTTCCCAAAACATTATCGTAAAGTTTGGATACATGAGCATGTTTGAGCTCACAATTCTAAGATATCTCTAATTAATATATCAAACCAATAGGCTAGTGTCCTTAGTGGTTGATAACAACCTTTTTGTAGTTCTTTGTAACTTATTTTTAGGTTGATATCTACATCACTACTTGAGTGTTCAAATTATTCATTGACACGCGGATTTCCAATAAGTTTTGGATAGTAATAGAACTTGATCTTGTTTTGATAACAAGGAAATCCACTATTATTCTTGGTTTGTTCTTGTTCCATTCTTGTTAGTCTAAATTAAACCACTTTTTTTTTATCAAAAACTAAAGCCTCAGCACACTTCTCTATAGGTTCTTAAAATAGTCAGTCACAAAATTAAGGGAAATTCTCCAGGTTTGATTTTCTTTTTTTTTTCTTTTTCTAAAAAGCCAAAAGCAAATATCATAAAGATGAAGGATATCACGACCTAACAGTATCATTGTCATGGTAAGTCGCTGTATACTGTACAAAGGTCTACTATCAACTCTCTTATTAATCGGAGGTCTTTCATACAACATACAAGACTCCTTCCATTATACATTACCACTAGGCCTATAGATAAGTAACATAGAGCAATTTACTAAAATTAACTTCTAAGACATAAATTAATCAAGTAAACGCATGGACTTGTTAAGTTCTACACCAAAAGAATATTACAAACAAATGCAGTTCGTAATGGAAACTGCATCATAAACTACAAACTATATTATGAACAAAACAAAAGGCAAATAGTTATCTACAAGAGCTCTAACCCATCTCTATATGAGACTCACTTTAGGTATGCCTTAACCTAGATGAATGAAGTGGTTTTCTTGTAATAAAAGGAATCTATTGGGGTATAAGCTTATGCTTAATAAGATAAATACCATCGTCAATATCGCATGGAAAAAATTTATTAGATGCATAATCATATGAATATATAAACAATTAGTAAGCCAAACAATACATGCAGTGACCTAGGAACTGCATACGACTCAGAATTACCCCTCCTATAGTCGGGGTTTAGAGATAATTAACCAACCTAAACCAAAATCCAGGTTCTAGACCTTGGGTTTTATTTCATTTGTACTATTGTGCTTAAGTCAAAATAAAACCATATATATATATTTTTTTTCCTGAACAACAAATTATATTTTCAAAATCTTAAGTTTAGCGGTATGGTGGTCTCCGCATTCTACAAACACACCCCTAAGTAGAAGCCATAAGACACAACCCCTAGCCAATGATTAGCATCTCCTGACGCCTAGTAAGCCCATCAGCTTAAGACAAAGACTTAATAAAATAATGACATAGCTAGTGCCCAATCCTATAGGAAGCCTTCCTCTTGTGAATCTCTTCTCATCTTCTGCGTGAAGCGGTAGTTGGTGTTATCCAAATGCAATTATGGGGAATGCATGCTCCATTTAATTTCTTAATCCTGTAAGGGGTTAATCCGATTTTTCATGGTGATCAGAAAATTTCATTCCATACAATCGCACGTATAAATTATCACAAACATTTCCCATTGTTTTATGATTAACAAGCCATAGTATTTAGTCACAAATTCATATACATGCATTTCTCATATTCCACAAGCATCCAAATATATATATATATATATATATATATAAGTTTAGGTGCATCTATTCTATAAGCAAAATCAAGTAAAGAGTTACTAGGAATTCACTCACTTAGCTATACAGGTTAGTCAAAGTAGTCCGAAGGTAAGTTGTCTCCAAACGTAAGGTCCCTTAGTCATCGAAGTCATAATACTATAAGGGATTGAAATAAAACTTAAAAAACTAAGCTAAAGCCCCTTAAGTTATCCTCTTGAGTAGTTTTCATTTTTTTCTTGATTTTACTTAAAAGTTCAATCGCATATCGATTTAAATTTGATTTTTATAATCTTATAGTCAACCTTCATCATTTTCGAGTGTACTTTAATGTGGTGAGGTTAGATTTTCGAGATGAAACATGCAAATCTGCCTATAGGTCAGAAAAATAGCAGTCCTCATGATTTGAAGTGCTTTTAGGCTTTGTTTAGTTAATGGGTTTTTTTGGTAACTTGGAAATTCTTTTGGGCTTGGGCTTAAGATTTCATTGTAGTCTCAAAATACTCCTTAAGGTCAGATTTACAACTTTGATTTACACTCCTATGGCTATCAACAACTTCTTGGGCTCTTAAGTGGGCTTAAGTTGTCAAATGGGCTTATTTTTTATTCAATTCAAAGATGGTCACTTTCTTGGGCTTAGGAAGTGTCTTGTGGGCTTCTTGAGAGTCTCAAAACAACTTTCATTGTTGTGTCAAGTTGCTGGTCAGAAACTTAAGGGTGGTTCAATTTGACATTTGAGGCCCGTTTTGAAAGTTTTAAGCTCGGTTTTGAGTTTTAAGCTTAATACACTTATCGTGCTTGCCTTAGTTGGTCTTTTCACTTTGTTTATTTACTTTTATCATATTTTTAAGTTTCTTTTAGGAATGCTCTAGATCTAGTCGATTTGAGAATGAAGGCTTCTAACTTGGTTTTCTAACTTGTTTCATCATTTCCTTAAATTTAGATATTAGATCATGAACTTAAGCTACTTTTATTCAAATCTTATCTTGTCTTCTCTTCTATGAGATGATTATTTGAATCATACTTTACATGAAAATAGAAGATCTCATACTTATCATAACTCCTATATCATAGTTCATGTTTTACAAAGTTAGTTTCCTCATAAATTTCATGTAATGGATTTTTCCTTTACCTAAGTCTAGATTTAAGCATATTTAACTTAATAAAAGTGAAAACAACATCTAAATGACTTCTAAACTCTTACGTCTAGCATGCTTCCCTTTTATTCAAGTTCTTATTTCAATACTTTCTCAACTTAAAATCTTCCATTCAAAGTGTTAAATAAGTATCTCTACAAAAACACCAACTTTACATGCTCGTATTTTAACTCTCATATAAAGTTTTCTTGAGTTTACTTTTTAAGTTAGTTTTGGATGTTTCATCAACTTGTGATCATACTTATATCTTCAAGAAATCATGATCTCCTAACATGAATACTAAACTACTAACATAAGATATACTTACTCATCCTTAAAGCAAAAATATGGTGGTTATGCACTAAGGTTCTACTTATGCTCTTTATATTACTTCCTCCTTCTTGCACCCTTTTTAGAACTTGAGTTGTGGTCCTTTGAAGTGGGGTTTAAGGAGTGTTCTAAAGATCCTAAAAAAGCTTTGAATGTTGGCAAAAGCAAGATAAAAAGAAGTTAAAAGTTCTGTGTGTACATGCTTGGAATGTGGTAGCAAGTAAAGGATTTTGTGGGGTTTGGTTGTTTCTTCTTTTGTGTTGATTTTAAAGTGAGAAAAAAGGAAGTGAAAATGAAAATGAAAGTGAGAGCAAATGGGAAAAGAGTTGTTGGTTAGAAATGGGGTGGGAAGTGTGTTTAATAAGTTTGATTTTATTGTCTTATAGCATGCACAAAAGTCAACAATTGTAACTCTTGATGATGTAAGCATTAAGGGATGAATAGTGGAGTATAAGATAAAGTGATTGATGGATGAAAGACAAGAGTATGTGCCCCCTCCCTTTATAGCCATGTAAGAACCGACCATTAGGTTTCCTTTTGGGGCTTGGAATTGTCTTATCTCATTTATTAAAGTTAAGCATGTGATAATTTGTCCATATGTAGTATAAGTGAATGAGTGATAAGGAAAGTATCTTATCAGTAGTTTTTGATAGGTTATCAATTGATAAATATCTCTAACTTTCAATTTATAAGTCATTTAGGGTGATTAGTTGGTTTACTTATTCATGTGTGACGCTTAGGCATGAAAATAAGGAAATTGTCTTACAGGAAATTGTTTTAGGATTTACTTCTTAAATTGTTTTGTAGATGATGATTCAATTCTTATAAAATTATGAAATTTTCTAGAGTTGAATAAAATTATTCAAAATAAATCATCAATTAGTCACCTAGGGTGAAAAGTCCTTAATTGTTTTAGGGTTTAGGGTTTAGGGTTTAGGGTTTTAGGTAACTTTAGGGTTCACAGTTTTTCATATTCAGGTTTTATCGACAATAGGCTTTCGAATTCGAAAAGTAAGTTCGTTTTCAATTGTAAACTTGAGTTCTTAGTGTAGTTGATCCTTGGGAACATTTAAGAAGTACTCTTAGTCAAATCATAGGCTCGTTAAAAGTAAGGTTTATATAGGAAGTTTGTTCCTACAGTTCTACTAAAAGAGTAACTATAAATATAAAGCAAGGAAATAAAAGGGAAAAGCTAAGTTCTTAATAAACCTACTAAGCAGTGCTAGCAAGACAATATACACACTTGAATTAATCAACAAGTTACACCTACTGCTAGTAATATATCCTCCAAAACAAATTGTCTACTTCACCATTTGCATAATACAGTATATACAATTCCAAGTCAAAGATATTTTTGTATAGCCATGGCTTAAATATCTATGGTCTTCATTTTTAAATATTTCAAAGAAATTTTTTTAAAGAAGTTGCAGCAAAAAGATTAAATTTTTAGTTAGGTTATGTTTCTTTTTCCTTTTATTTTTAGTTATACTTGATTTTGATTGCATGTATTGTTGTTGTTTTTAATTTGGTAAGCAATATAATATCTCCCCATATATAGGACTTTGTTTCTTAAAGAGAAAAAGCTAATATGAAGCCATTTCTTGCTATCCAACTATAAATTACGCTAAATTGTAGTCTTATGACTTATAGATATATACTTAGGGTTACCAACTACTAAAATTGCAAGCTTAATGTGTGGAATACATTTGATAGGTTGTTCTATTAATTATTGCAATTAGCAATAATGAAGAACTGGACCAAGAGAGAAAGAGAATGGTGTTTTTGTTTCCTGATGCTGTTGAAGCACTATGCATGGTGTTGGATAATGGTATTTATTGTTTTTGTATCAATGCTTGTACTATTGATTTTCATGTGGGAAGATCCATTGCCAATGAAATGTAATAATGTCTTTGTACCACATATCTCGCATTTATTATGTCAAAAGATATGTGCTGAAACATTTTTTATTACTTATACCATTTAAAAGCTTGAGTTTATAGGGGCATAATATTTTATTTGCCTTATTGGGTATAATTTTTTATACTTAATACCTTATTGCAGCTTTTCTTGGTATTCATTCTATTGGCTTTAACTAAATAAATAAGCCATTCTACTTACAAGCATACAAATAATGTTCAGGAAGCTGTGACATATTTGAGTAAAGATATATGCATGAAGTTGTTTAAAAGTAATGCTAATGCTACAAAATTGAGAATACAACTTGTTTGAAAGGGACAAAATGTGTAATACAATAAGTTCAATCTAGAAGTTCAATATATAGCATCACCATAATTTGGCCCGATATGTCTACAAAATGCTAGTAAGCTTGCTTAATGCTCATGTAATGTAAATTTGCAATATCCACGTAGTCATTGGTAGGCTATTCTAAATGAGTTCTTCCTATTATGTACTATATAACATATTGGCATTGTAATTGTCAACACCCACAACACAATTAATAGTGCATGCATTACCTTATCCCTACTTTTCAGCTGGCTACTAATGGAAAGGAGGCTTTTTTCCCTTTCTTTAACTAATTGCAAGTCTTAGAGAAGCTTCTTCAATGATTCATTGTACTGCATATGATGTGAACTTCTCCATCTCACTTTTCTTTTCCTTTATGGCAAGAATAGCCAAGAATTCTTCATTTATACGTTTGCAAAGTTCTAACATTTGATCAACCTACAATAAACTTAATCATTACTAATATTTAATTTGTGTTTATAGAGTAATGCCATACAACAATAAAAACAAATTGTAACCACCACATATGGAAATTGCCATCTAGTAAGTAAGACAAATTTAGTAGCATTACACTTATTTGCAATGCTTTTTCAGTTATTTTATAGAAAACTCCACATAAAAACTATCTTTATTTATTAAAAGGTATAAGGAGATAAATAACAAGTATGACTAACTACTCTCCCTCTCTCATAATAGCTTAACCTCCTCTTCTAGGTAAGTAGTGCTTAACCTCCTTGATGATCCTTAAAAAGGGTTTTCCTTGCATTATCAACAAAGAAAGCTACTTAACAAGTATATGCAAATGCAATAAAAAGGCAAGAATAAGATAAGAGGTGACTTCACTTAAGCATCTTACTAACAATCAATGGCACGATCTTAAATTAAATTTCAACTTTTTTCTCATCTTCTTCCTTTTGTTTTTCTTTTTTTGAATAATTCCATTTTTAACTAACATGTTCATGTAGCAATAACTTTGAGTGATGAGATACCATAAAAGAAGTGATAGGATAATGTAGACAAAGCAATGTATTTTATTTTAGCACAATGCATAGTCAACAATGCTAACTTTTCTATTTTGATAACAAATTCACTTAAGATCATTGTAAACAAAAATACACTTTACAAGCTCCATAAAGCACATATTAAGATTGTGCTTACATACTCTTGGACAAGTCAAACTAAAGTATTGATCTAGTATAACTTCATAGGCTAATGTAATGTCAACTAAATTATGGACCAAACATCTTTGAAAAAAACTGGACAAGGATTTGCTTCAAAACATAGTGTGGAGTTCTAATTTAAATCACAAAGAAGTAATTAGGAAGTCAAACCTTTAGCATGTACCTCTTTCTTTATTACAAAAGCAATATGTCCTTCCTATTAGAGATACTTGTGAATCCTATCTATTGATTACCGATTAGAGATATCTACTAAAGGAAATACAACTGATAGAGTATGGGAACCAATGAATTCATTAGATACTAAATTGTTTTCAATATATGCTAGGAGAACTCTAAATATTTTCAAGCTTATCTCCTTAATAAGGACAAATTTCTAAAAAAATTAATTAGCAAAATGAAATGTATAACAATTGAATACTTCTATTTACTTTAACAATAAAATCTTTTGAATTGAAATGTAACTATAACCTGTATAGAAACTTTATACCAGATAAATGGGGTAGGATGGCTAAATTCCCATTTAACAACACTATACCATTGATTAAGTCTTCAAGGCAAGTCTCTATGACCTCTTATCCATTAAGAATAGTAAAGGTACTTGACAATCTCACTAGTAGGACAAATTGCAATAGGTGTTTCCATGTCAAATTCTTTAGATTTTGTTACCCAAGCAACCTAGAAAGATAGAAAATCGAAAACATATAGATGGCACTTTCTCAATGGACATGAAAATTAAAAAAATAAGTGGGAAAATCATTATAAACCAATAAGCTAAGCATGACCTTCCTATATCATTCAAGTGCATTATTTATCAATAGAATCTATTAATGGAAATGGTCATACAAACAAATTTCAAGCATGCTAGAACTTCCAAAGATTGTTTTTATTGTTACTCAATCAACAACAAAATGTTCAAACAACGATTTGGATGACATGCTACAGTTATCTAACTCCTATAATTTTAAAATACAATTCATAATACCCAACAATTGCATTAAATTTGATTGAAAATTTCTACTCGGAATCCTAAACTAGTTAGATAAGAATACTTCCTCATCATTTATTAATTGGGCAAACTTTATAGGTTAAACATTACCTTTGAGGTAAAACCTTCAATATTGTCCTTCTCCCTTTGTAGAAAGCCTAGAGATATAGAAAGAGGAAAATAATAATTCTTTATTTTCTTTATCTTTATTTCTACATCAAAAAATTGCCACACACCCACACAAGCATAAATTAGATGAGCATACAGATCGACTTCGGATGTAAAAAATGTAAATATAATAAAAAAGTTTGTTTCATGACTATTAATCATTGAAAAAGAAAAAGCATTGCAAAAACAAGGTTAGATGTTAATGAGAAACATGCTCTAATCAGTGTTTGTGAAGAAAAGCAAAGTTCAGAATCAAAAGAAAAGGCTAGAGCCTAAAGCTATACAAGGTAGTACCTTGTTTGTGTGAGACACTTCTTAGAGAAGGTCATTGTGCCAATTCTTTGAGTTCCTTCATCGATTCCTTTAAGAGAAGCTACCTTGGTCATTTGATGCTAAATTTTCCAACAACTTAAAAGAGAAAGGGAAAAACAAAGATGAATCCAATCAATCAATTGTACCTAAAAGCATGATATGTTGTTGTTGATAAATTATTGAACATCATCTGTTCTAAGTTATAAAAGTCATATATGTTTGTGGGAGACACTTCTTAGAGCATGTTGGTCCTTCGATTCTTCATGTTCCTTCCTCAATTTCTTTAAGAGACACTACTCATGGTTATCTTCTTATTGAGTCCCATTGATTTCTTCTAAGTTTAGGCTTTCGGTTTGGAATGTAGAGGGTAAGGTTTCATGAAAGAGAAATGATGATGGCAATCTATGTCTACCTTTTAATTCAATTTTTCTTTTTTTAATATTTTACAATCTTCTTAAGTCAAGGTATTTTTTGAATTTCATTACCTATTTAGGTTTCATTCTAAGTTAAGTTTAATGAAGTAAACAATGTAATATTAATTCAATTGCACCTAACTAAACACTGTTGTATCCATTCTTTACTCATTATATCCTCATTTCATTCTCAAGTAATTATAATTACATTCTTCCATTATTCCATTCAGTAAACTAAATGGACCATTACTATTCTATTATGTCTCTTAGCTAGACCATTTTGATTTAGTTGTCTTGGCATAATGTATTAAGGAATAATCCTACATTCTTTTAAGTAGCTTGTAAAAGGTTTAGGACATTATTCACCTGTTTAAATCTATCGTAGTATTCACATCTATAGTCATTTCTAATAGCTTTAATTTTTTTACCAAGTTTATTTTGAACTTCAACTTTATATTACTTAAAGACGTCTACGAACTGTGACTTCTCATGTATTAAGTATAGGTACCTAAAACGAGAATAGTTGTCTATGAAAGTAATAAAATATTATTGAACATTCCATGAAGCTTAAAGGAATGGATCATATATATCAATATATATTAATTCCAAGACACTAGAACTTTTTTTGGACATCTCTTTTCTTAATATATTTTTGCTTTTCCTCAATACATTTAGTACATATTTCATAATCTAAAAAGTCAAGGGAATTTAAAATTCCTTTTGACACTGGCCTTTGAATCCTTTATTTGTAAATATGTCCTAAATGCTTATGTCATAACAGAGGAATTCTCATTTTTTAATTTTTGTTTTATACTGCAATTACTTATATGGAAGGTTTTTTCTATATATGAAGCATGTAAATTAAATTTGTACAAATTATGAATCAAAGCATCAGTACAATAATATTTGAATATTGAAAAAGACTCAAAGTTTCCATCCTTAAATGAACAAAATAACAAAATTGTCTAAGCAAGAAATAAAAATTAAATTATGTTTAAATGATGGTATATAACAACCAGACTTTAATTGTGATCTAAATATACCAATAGCTTCAATAAGAACTATGTTGCCATTGCCTACATATATGAATATTTCAGCATCACTTAGCATTCAGCTCTTTAGATAACCCTACATAGTTATACTTATGTGAATAATTGCACTTATACCTATCCACCAAGAGTGGGTTGGTGTTAAATTTAAATTGATCTCTAGATGAACAAAGTTGACAAGTTCACTTTTCTTTATGAGCCACTTTGTACACTTAGACAATCATTCTTCACATGACCAACCTTTTTACAAAAGAAACAAGTATTGCCCTTTGTCCTATTTTTGTTGTACATGTAAAGTCCTAACATCCACAGGTCCCTTACTCTTATGATCCTTTTTTTTTTCTCTTGGAAGTTTTATCTTAAGAGCGAGTCACTATATGAGCACTTTCAATCTTACTTCCTCCTATATACATTGTGCAAAAATGTCATTCAATGTCTACTTCTCCTTTTGAGTGTTATAAGTAATCTTGAAAGGACTGAACTGAATAGGAAGAGAGACTAAGACTAGGTACATAGGAATGTCATTAGATAATTCCAACTTTAAGGCTCTTAGTCTTATAACAAAATTAGACATCTCCATGATGTACTCTCTTATATTTCATGTGCCATTATACTACATAGAAATGAGCTGTGTAAGAATAGTACTAGTTTCGACCTTTTAAAAACCTGCAAATTGGTTTACTATTTTCCAAAGTTTTTATCATTTTTCTCATCAAGCATGCCTCCCCTAATGGTATCCAAAATGGAATGCATTATGATCATTAGACTCATGCAGTTAGAATGCCCTTACTTTTCATAAATTGCCTTTTCTTCAACAATACATTTTCTAGTAAGGCCGGGAGGTTCATCAACCATAGTTGCATGGTTAAGATCCATAGATCCAAGAAAAATCATGACATGTTCCTTCTCTTTCTTGAATTTTGTGCCTTTAAGTATCAAAATGTTATTCAATTTAGTTAAGGTTGCATTGACTAAATAAAAAATAAAATATGCTCACTGTTAATTACTATTTCACACCTTATTACATAGATAAATATAGAATAAAAATTATCATTAATTAGTTAATTAATATGGACTAGTAATAAAAGAAATACATTGATTGGGCCATTATAAGACACCTAACACATCATCAATTCTAGGTCTTTAGATAAAAATATCAACTATAAATAGTGTTCTCAAATTCAATAATAAATATTGATAAAACAATTCTACCAACAACTTGCCTTCCTTTAGGTTGACAAATTCCATGCATGAAATTGAAATTATTACATAGTTACTATCGTTTAGAAATATATCATAGACGTTTATGTCATAAGATAAAGGAATTCTCATTTATTAATTTTCATTTTATACTACATTTACTTGTATGCAAGATTTCTTCTATATACAAGATTTTCAAATATAATATGTACAGGTTATCAATAAATATACAAATAGCAATAATATTTAAATATTGAAAAAACTAAATTTTCCATCTCCAAATGAATATATGTCTAAACAAGAAACAAAAGTCAAATACTATCTAAATGATGGTACATAATAAGCTTCTTCCAAATCCAAACAATAACCAGACTCTAGTAGTTATCTAAATATGCTAATAGCATCAATAGGAACTTTGTTGCCATTACCTACATAGATATTCATGATTCTAAAATGAAATCCCTTTTCTATCAGGTCTTCTTATGAATAGCCATAAAATCAGCCTTCTCTAATATATATATATAAAAGAAAAAAGAAAAAAAAATCCATCCTTTTTTCTAACTTGTAAATAATTTTTTTTTCTTTAGGTTATTAGTAATTGCTTTTCGTTATAGAATCACAAATATCTACATGGTAGGTTGCAAATGGGAAACTTATTATTTTTAAATTTTTTTTAATTATTTATAAGGTTTTTATCAAATGGAAGTGGATCTTGTTAAAGGGGTAATAACATATTATATTACAATCTTGATGGTTTAAGGATTAATTTACAAGTTCTAAATGTTTCCTATATTAGTGACTATTTTGCAATATGGTGGATTTAAGAAAAAGATTATTTAAATGAAGGATATGAAAGTGTTTGAGATCAAATACTTTCAATGGCGCCTTTTATTTTTTGTAAATATAGCCTTCTATTTGATCCAACAAGTGGGGAAATGAAGGCAGATCATAATTCTTTTCAGCATAAATCTAGAAATGTCAGCTTTTTGAAACTTCAAATGGAAGTAAAAGCGTTGGTAATAAGAGCTTTGCAAATAGAAAGAAGTCTAAAAAAGGGTTATTTTCTAAGAATTGTGAGGTAAAAGGACATATTATTGAGTCACTCTTTGAATTGATTGGCTACCCAAATTGATATAAAGGGAAGTGTGTTGTTTAGAAGGGTAATCAACAATTTGCTTTAGCTACTTATTGTCTGCAAAGTCAAGCATATGATACTCCATTTGATGAATTAAATAAGCTAGTCTTAAGTCAAAATGTTAAGCTAGTAGATAAATAGTTTTTGCAAACCCTTTGCTAAGAAATGATGAGGATGAGGAAAGAAAAGGAGAAAATCACAATGTAGCAAATGTTCTTCATCAAGTAAGTACCTCTATTGACTCAACTTCATGCTTCATTTCTATGAATGATAATGTTGACCTTTAGATAGTTGATACTAGGACAATGTAACACATGACCCCAGTTTCATTTTCTTCATGATGTTCAAACATTTTCCAAACTGATCATTGTTAGCTTACTTGATGTTTCATCTTTGTTTGTGAGTTAGGTTGGTTTTCTTAAGCTTTCACCACATCTAGTGATATATCATGTCTTTTATGTTCCTAAATTTGATCGTAACTTGCTTTTGGTTCATAGATTACTTGTATCTCAGCCTTTAAAAGCCATCTTTAACACCTTTTCATGCCAATTTTAGGACTTGAAATTTGACAAATTAATAGCATCAACAAAGATCAAGAATGGACTTTATGTACTAAGCTCTGCATTCTCTTGTAGTATTAGTTCTTTGGGAGATTTGCATCAGTCTTTGTCTTCTTTTATTGTTCCTTTTAGTTTCTAGTGAGTATAAAGCTATACAACTTATTCATGAAAGTTAAGGCATATGTCTCTTTCTAAACTCACACATTTGGAGCATTGTAAAGATTTGAAATTGTTTGAATTCCTTTGCTATACTTACTAAGAGGCTAAATTCCATAGACTTCCACTTGCTTCTTCTACTAGTCTAACTTCTTCTACATTTGAATTGCTTCATATTAATGTTTGGGGATCATATCATGTTAGGTCTTTATTAGGGGTACTATATTTCCTTACAATTGTAGATGATTACACAAGATCAACTTAGACATACTTGTTGCAACATAAATCATGAACTTGTGCTACACTTGATCAATTTTCCCACTATATCCTTAATCATTTTTCCTTGACTCCTACAAACATTAAGACAGATAATGGTAGGGAATTCTTATCGAAGTCTTGTCAACCCTTATTTCATGATCAAGGAATTACACATCAATGCATCATTCCCTGTATACCTCAATAAAATGAGAGAGTTGAGAGAAAACATTGACATTTACTTGACACATCAAAGGCTTCATGAATTTATGCAAATTTGCCTATGAGATTTTTGGGAGAGTGTATTCTAGCAACTATTTTTCTTATTAACATCATGCCTTTGCAAAATCTTGGTTGGAAATCTCCACATGAAATACTCTTTCATAAAAAACCAAGCTATGATAATCTTCGGGTAATGGGTACTTCCATTACATAGCTAAACTTTCAAATACTCTTGACAAGTTTGATCCAAAAGGTGCAAAATATGCATTCCTAGGTTATGCAAGTAATCAAAAGGGGTAGAAGGTTTACAATATTTTTGAAAATCAATTTTTTGTCAACTAAGACATGGTTTTTTCTTAAAGTATCTTTCCATTTTGCAATGTTACATGTCTTGTATACTTACTTATTTACTTGTAGTTCTTGATTGTTCACATTCATCCGTTCTTCCTTCTATTCTTTTTGAAACTTCATTATCTTCTCATTATTTTAATTCTTCTATTCCATGTTTTAGTTCATCATCTGAGACCACTTTACCACTTGTTTCTTCCAATTTTTTTCCATCTCAAGTTGCTAATGATAACCAATTTGCCCAAAGCTCTAAAGGTCCTCTAAAACTAGGATTATACCACAATTGTCATAACCCTACAGGGGACCTAGTAGGATTACCTAAAATTTTCATAACATGTGTATACCCATGATATGAAAACCGCCTTACAAGTCAGAGATTGCAAGACTCTAAATGATTAATTACTGAGGTTACTGATTTTTAAGTAAATAATTTACTGTAAAATACAAAGATAAATAACTATGGGTGTCCGATATCCCATAGTTCCTCAGAACCATAGAGAATCGGTATCCCCTACCAAATAATAAGATAGGATATATCAATATTACAAAAGAAATATAAGAAAATTAAATTATCAACAAAGGTTGTTTATGTATTATCTAAAGAGTACTCAACTATTTCTAATACTAAGTTACATATCTTCATCTCACACTTGGCACTCGAGACTTATCTCAATCCCAATGTAAGTAAACCTGCAAAAGAAACTATAAGGGAGTGAGCATATAACAACTCAGTGAGTTTGTTCCTCACCACCACCGTTCAAGCAAGTTATCATACATTATTATCACACATGTAAGCAAGCTATCTACATACAAAATGAATACAGCTACAATGAATGCAAGCAACATACCCATAGGAGTCAGGAACTATGGAAGGTGTAGAATTACGTCGTCTATACTTCGATTATCCCCTATACTTACCCACACAGGGCACCTCAGCTTACCCGCATGAGGCTACCTAGGGGCCTCACCCCCTAGGCTTCATTCGACTATTACCCTAGCCAAGAAAGAAAATTTCAATTCAAATAGGAGGGTTCCATTTTAGGACTATCCACCCTCTAAGGCCCCTCGGGCATAACTTGCGAGTCCATCTCGCAAGCCAAAAATTAACCAAGGCCTTACAGGCACAATAAAGCAAGTTCTCTCCCTATCAAGTGGAGAACCCATGCTAACTTTGCCTTAACAATAAGATACAATTTCTGGCACTACGACCCTTATCAAATTCATAAAAAATACATTTAAGATTAAGAAAACTTTTTCCAAAAATACCTTTTTCAATATTTTGCAAGGCTAGCACTCTCCATCCATACATTTACTGGGTCATAAACATGCGATGAATAGAATCGGTTATTTGGGTCAGATATTTATATTTATAAATTTAAAAAAAAGTGATCACATAGATGATGGTATACAAGCAGAACAGTCATTCAAACATACAAGCAACAGCAAGCAATAAAACATCATACAAGTAACACGCACAAGCAAGTAGCAGGTCATTAGAACTTCCTCACCTGGATTATTTCTCATTCTCCAAACCTTTAAGGTTTCCAAAACTCGATATTGAACACCTAAAATATAATAACACTTATAAGTATTCTGTAAAGTCAAACTCCTTAGTTAACTAAAAGTCTATTGTAGTTTATCTAGTTCCCCAATATACCCTAAGTCTTAAATTTATAGGGTTTATCATACTCAATGTGATTAATATTAACTATTTTCTTATATTTACGAGATTTCCTTTATGTATTTTGGAATATTTTCGTTTTAGCTTGGATCGTTATGAATTTATAGTCCATTTTTATCATTTTCGAGCGTACTTTCTCATAGCAAGGTCCGTTTTGGATATTGTAACTCATAACGTAAATTGTGATATAAAAAGATCACAAAAATTAAGTTTGAAAATTATAAATTATTGATTTTTGCTTTTTCGTAACATATTTTTGATTTAATAATTAATTACATCATATACTTGATATTTTTATTATTTTGGGTATATTTTCCTCTTTTTTGAGATTTTTAACTTTATTATGATTATTATTATTTTTATTATTTTCACTATTCTTATTTTCTTAATTATTATTTTTCTTATGTACCTCACGATTATACATACATATATATATATATATATATATATATACACCTTACATATTTAAGGATTTAGTAACTATATTATATATATACTAACACATATTCGTTATACCACTTATATATATATATATACACTATATATTACACGTATTACATATGCATATGTATTTATTTAAAACATACTCTTATATACATATTCATATGTTTATATATATTTTGTATTTATTTATTTATATGTCTTACATGTATACATACCTATAAATACATACATATATATATTCGGCATATATATATATACTTATATAGTATTTATCATTTATCATAAAATATATAGATTTATCATAAAATATGTATACTATACATTACATACATAATATGCCGTGTACTATTATATATATATATATATATTGATATGTCTTATATACATACTTATAAAAATACCCCATTATATACTATACAACTACACACACACACACACACACACATATATATATATAATCATATATGTATACCCATATATATATAGTTACAGTACATACATATATACTTATACTATAGCTATGTAAATTACTAATTAGATGTATTAAAAAAAATACATAATACATACTATATACTTATGTACAAACATGTATACGTACCTAACCTTAATTTACACATATAATTAAATTTAAGTATTCATGTATATAGACATTACTATTAGTGTTAAATGTAAAAATACCATAAAATACCATACACATACTATAATTCTATATGTGTATACTATAATATACATCTATACTTTCTAAAATAAATTACTTATCTTGTAGTTTTTATCTTTTTCTTCCTTTCCTTCTTCTTTTTCTTCCTTCCTTCTCTCTTTTCTTTCTTTCTTTTTCTTTCTTTTTCCTCATAGTTTGCTATCGTCGGTGTGTGTTTGTGCAGATTTTTCTTTTCTTTTTCCATATTTATATTGCTTTCCTTTGCTCACGTGATCATAGCTTAAATTGTAAGCTAAGTTAACTTTTGCATTAATGTAAATAAAACAAAAAATAATATCAACACATGGTAATTTGATTGATCATGCGGCTGCTGATTTTTTTTTTATCTTAATTGGCTGATTTTAGTTCATGTTTTACATAGGAATGAAGTGAATTGGATATAGAGAAGGAAAATGAGATAAATTGGAAATGGAAGAGAAGGAAAATGAAAATTATTAATAAATATGTGTAATTTTTCAAATCATGTAAATTATAGCGAATCTCCTCGTAAATTAATTTTCAAATTTTTGTAAAATTTTATCAATTTAATTGGTACATGTTATAATTATAATTTTTATAAGTTATTATAGCGATTTCATTATAATTTCGCACAAATAGGCGTTTTAGTTGAAAATTTCAATCAACTATAATTTTATTACTATTGAGTAATATTTAATTATTTTATAGGTTTATATTTATAATTTTAGGGTTTCGATCAAATTCGGGTACAATTTTGATTAATGGTGCTTAAAGCAGTTTTAGGGTTTTAATATACGCTTTAAGGTTTTGATCAATTTCGAAGGTTTTTACTACTTATAATATATTTAAATTTAGATTTATTAATTTTTTTCTCTTGCTCGGCTTTGATGACTCTTCATGTCATCTATAGTATTAAGATCTACTTCCACTCTTAAATAGTTAACTTTGCGGGGTTTACAACAATGGCTTTAGGACTTTGTTCATTTAGTCTAAGCTAACAATTTTGCTAATACTTCACCCAATTTTGATATTACTTCTTATTGTTTTTCCTTTGCCAAATACCCTCCGTATATAGCCAAACACTTTAAGCATTTACCATTCAAATATGTTGTGTCCTTCACTAACATGTTTGCTATTCAAGAGATGCTACATACTTATTCATGGGCAGTAAAGCATAGTGAGTGGGAAGAAGCAATGAAAAAAGAATTAGATGCATTAGAGGCTAATGATACATAGGAATTGACCACTTTACCCATAGGAAAAAGGCTATTGGGTATAAGTAGGTTTTTAAAGTGAAATGTAAATTAGATAGGAGTGTAGAGAGGTATAGGGCTAGGTTAGTGGTAAAGGGATATATACAAGTAAAAGAGGAAGATTATCACTATTAACGGTGAAAATTGGTTCCACATGATCTCTAAACACTTATCTAGCAAGGATTCTACAAAACAAAAAAAGTTAGGCTATGGGAAAGCTAGGGCAACTCTGACGTAGGCACTTTGATACCTAAGTAAGAGATTTGTTTATGGAAGAGTAAAATGAAAGAGAATAAGTAGCGTATAAAGTGGGAAAAAGAAGCTTATAAGGGTACACCGAGCTATATTTATAGTTAAATATTACCTCTTACTCAATAATCATTGTCTTTAAAATACATATGTACATCTCCTTTGAATTTTGGACCGCTCTTTGATCTTAAGGAATGTAGATGGCATTTTTTCAGTTGATGGGTAGTTACTCTTACAAACACCTTAACTGTTTGCACCCCTTGTTCAAATTTGAACTTATCTTGATTGACCAAGTCTTAGTGAGCTACATGTTGTTTAGCTAAGCTAATAGAAGCTAACCTGACCTGTTTGGCTAAGTCTACTCTCAAGCCATACAAATAAGTATTTAGCTTGTTAGCTTCCAGAGTTGATAAGTTCCTAAGAAATGAGTTGTGATAGATAAAGAGGTCAAAGGCATGACATGAGAGTTGTTGAATGTAAATTGATAGGTTGGATGTGATGTGCCTAAGAGCTTAGTTATCATTAGGTCTTACTATAAAAAATCAAATGGGTCCTCCTAAATATCAAAGAAAGGAAGATAAAATCGGGTTTAACTAATTTGTGAGCTACCCATAAGGATATGATGCATCAAATGGACACTACATGACCTAATATCTACTTTGATATTATGTACAAAGTATAAATTAAGGTTATTCGCCATAATCCTTGCTAAAGGGATTGATAAGAGTGGGATAGAGGAGCTTTCATAGGAAAATACTCAACGGGTTTTTCAATTCATGTCATAACTGTGTTAAGTCTAAAGCCTTATAACATAAGCTATTTATACATAATGACAATTACATAAATAAAATAAAGTAAAGGATGCCCTAGTAGCAATCTTGTAAATACAAAGTAAAATATAAGGGTAATCTAATAAAAGAAACATTAGTAATCTTAGAGCCCAACATCACCCCTCCCTTAAAAAAGTTTTGACTTAAAACCTAGCATCCACTTACTCTAAAATCCACTTTGGTTAAATACTAACCTGCAAAAACTAAATAGAGTAATATAGAGATAGCTCAAGTCCATGGTCAGTGTTGGTATCATCCTCGACTCATTCCACTTGTCATAGGCATGGTAAACTAAACTCCCTATTGAAGTCCCTTCTTTCCACTCATCATGTATCTGATCAATTATGTTCAAGTAACTCTAGCAATCATTAATCATAGGGAGCAACACAATTTCTAGCTTAAGTATTAGGATAGAAGTTCGAGGTACTTAAACATGTAAGGCCTCAACCCAATCCTCTACCTCATCCATTACCACCTCTTTATTTCTTTCACCACTCAAGTCTTCTTCTATCCACCAATATAATTCTAACATTTCAACCATAAGATTTCCGAGCAAGAACATAATATAACCTCAATATAAATATCTACCACAACAACCACAATAAATATCAACAAGTAATCTATAAGATCTCATGGCCACAAGACTACTACGACTCTCATAAATCCCATATAATCCTATCAATGGATCTAGACAAAAAAGTCCAATAGGTGGGAGATAGATGTGGTAGTACTTGGGGTTATCCTCAATAGCATGGATGGATGGTAGTACATGGGCAACAAGTTGTGACTCAACTTGGTCTTCTTGAGATGTTTTGAAGGGAATTCTAGCTCTCCACCTTTAGGTGAAAATCTTAACAGCTCTTAAACCTTCTTCAATTCTTGGTTGGGGATTGCAAAGCATCACAAATCTCCTTTTATCATAGAAGGAATAAGCAAGCCTTGGTAGGTGATAGCACATATCACGACTTGATTTCCATGGACTTCCTAAATACATACAACAATCATCAATATCAGCTACATCACATAAGACCTCATCTTGAAATTTATTAGAAGAGAATGCTATCTTGGCTTGCTTGGTAACCCAAATCACCTTATCATTATAGGAAAATTCATAAGGACTTGAGTGATCGATAGTTGCATAGCCAAATCTCTTTACCACAACTTCAAAGATAAAGTTCATAGGATAATTACTAACCTAAACTAATATGACATTTTCTTGAACTCTTTTATCAAAGTAATATTTCCTAGTTGCCATATTATAAAATTGGAGTACTAACCAATAAGTCCACTTTACACTCTATACAAAGATCAATAAGATGAACAGCTCAAACATAAGTACAAACTCACATTTGGCACGTTAAACAACAACTTAGTAATTCAATCACAGCACTCGTCAATTGTGCTAAAGTCGATAGCGTTTTCAACACTTGGATCCAATATAACTCAGCATATAATAGATGTTTTATCTAATAGAAGTTCAATAACACTTGTTAGTCACTCTACAATCCAACTTAATTTTGCGATCCTAAAGATAGGACAACATAGAACATAAGTTCACAATACTTAAATCAATTCGATAGCTATCAAATAGGGCAGTATGGCTATCTTTCAATAGCTCAGCAAAAGTTCACTAAGCTCAACACTTTGAATTGTAGTAGTTTAGAAGTACACTACAATACAAACACAAATCAACTCGCACTCAGCATACTTCACGCATGACTATCCTCTTGTACAGTAGAGCATTTCATGACAACACATCCTACATTGTACTCTACTCAAACATAGCAAACAGTTTGAAGCTCCCCTATAATGAACAACTCAACACATTGGATCGTAGTAGCTCATGCACTTAACAACACTACAGCAATTAAAGAGCTAACTTAGTTCAACACAACATGAAGCTCGATACTACACATAAATCAAATTAGACTAATCCTGTAGCAAGAAATTGAACAAAATAGTGTATACATACATATGATTTAATAGCTAAGAAATTGGTTCACATGCAATAGAGCTCAACCTTAGCACCGACTCAATATCTACCAAAATTCATAAGTAACTCAACACATGCATAATTCATAAATAGCTCGAAACTTGGTTTCTTAGTTTAGCACATACATAGATAAACTAGTGCACGCCAATGACAACTAGGTAATTATATAGAATAGTTTGGCACTTAAATAGTGGAATAAAATTCAACTCGGCAAAATTAGGTGAACACTACAATAATTAAGTTAGCAAGGATTCAGTTGTAGTAACTTGGAAACACTTAAATAGAGCTTAAACTGGAAGCACGATGTACCCACGACTTAACTGCAGTCACAAGCACCAACATACTCAATTACGGTTCACAATACCTTGCATCTCACCACTACAATCACTTATCGTTTTCATGCATCCAATCACTATCCACACCATCACAACTATGAATTTCACCATAGAAATCGGCCACCACTTTAGTAAGCCAAACTATACCATGGTGATGCCCACAAATAGCTGCATAAACCTACTAACAGGGCTACACAAACAATTACTATGACAACTACTAGGTTGAGTCTCCTTTGTATAAAATCACATAACTACCACAAAGCAATGATGCACTACCTAAATCTCAACTACGCAAGCTGCAACTTGTGGTACAAAATCATAACTCTAGTTTTTGCAGTCACAACAAACCCCAATCGAATCTACAAACACCACTCGTCAAAAGACATACACAAACGCAACCAACTTACAACACTTACCTTCACCATTGTGCACAATCAAACACCAACTCACTTAACTTTCTTCTCTTCCGGCATAACTTCGACACAGTACTAACACGAAATGCAATTAACTTCACACTCAACTCACTTCTGCACTAGGTTACTCCACTTATTGCAACTTAGCCACTCTATTGTCTTGCATGACCCACATAAACCCACTTACTATTAAATAAAAAACCGAGCTACCAAATCCTTTAATTTCTCATGGGTCTAGGCTAAACCTCAATATAATCCCCAATTGCAACTTCTTATTCTCAAATCTCAATTCCATTTTCTTATTTATAGAAGAACCCTAATACCCTAAATTCATTCTTCATATTTTCCGTTAAACACATTCTCCTAAGCCAAATATAAGTAGGGATAACAAAATTTTCCTAGATACAAATAGCAATTATTAATATCAAAATCTCAAGACAACAATAGATGTTAAATGTTGACCCCTACAAAGTTGCATATTGTGAATTAGTACCTTCAAGCTATATGGCCTAAAAATGTCCATGGGAGGTTGTAATAAAATCTTTAGCTCATAAATCCTTTAGGAGTTCAACATAAACCAGTAAATCAAGTCTTCTCGTCATTGTACCTCCACTCTAATACAAGAATTATATGATGTACCTAGGAGCTCAGTTATCACTAGGTCTTACCATAAAAAATCAATTAGGTCCTCCTAAATATCGAAGAAAGGAAGATAGAATTGAGTCTAGCAAATTTGTGAGCTACCCATAAGGTTATGACGCACCAAATGGACACTACACGACCTAATCTTTACTTTGATATTACGCACAAAGTATAGATTAGAGTTGCTTATCACAATCCTTACTAAAGGAATTAATAAGAGCAGGATAAGAGAGCTTTCATAAGGAAATATTGAAAGGGTTTTTCATTTTATGTCATAAGTGTGTTAAGTCTAAAACCCTATAATATGGGCTATTTATACATAGTGGCAATTAAAGTAAAGGATGCCATAGTGGCAATCCAGTAAATACAAAGTAAAATATAAGATTAATCTAGTAAAGAAAACATTAGTAATTTTGGAGCCCAATAGGATTTATATCACTTTAGGTTAGTCCAAGTCCTAGAAATCTTAGGGAAAAATCCTTATTAACAATCACTATACTTTTTCCCCTATAGCAAAGTTGAATATAGTTAAAATTTTAATTGCCATGGTTGTTGCTTGATCATGGCCAATTTATTAGGTTGATATAAATAACCTTTTCCTCCATGGTAATCTTGATAAAGAAATTTACATGTCTCCATAAGGGTATGATAAGGCTTTAAGCAATAAAATTTGTGAATTAAAAAGATCTTCATATTGTCTTAAAGGCCTCACGGCAGTGGAACTTAAAAATATCTCATTTCTTAATGACTTATGGATTCCAACAATATTGTCATGATCATTCTCTATTTCCTTTATCATATGATCAAAGATTTGTTGTTGCATTAGTATATGTTGATGATGTATTGCTTACTGGTTCTAATGAATCCCTTATTAATGATTTGGAAGTTGTGTTGCATTCCACATTCATTATTAAGGATTTAAGGTTAGCTCATTACTTTAACGGAAATCTTTAAGCTCTAAACTCAGAAACTTGATAGGCAACTACTAAGGTTTTTCTATCATTATCACTATCATTGATCCATTGATATTATATTTCCACCATCACAAGTTACATCTATAAATTTGATTAATTAAATTTTATGTTGGTCAGGTTGCTATAATTTGTTAGTGTTATTTTGAAAAAAATATTATCTTTTATGCATTTGTTATTTTCATTTTTGTTCTTTTTTCCATTTTTTTTTTTGTTTTCATCCTTAATAAGTTTAAACTGGAACTTTTTGCACTCACTAGTTGGGTGGGTTTTATAATTTTTAAGAGAAGTGATGACATCTTCTATTTAAGATATATTAACTCTAGAGGAGATGTTCTTGGCTATTCAATATGTCTATTATTACTCTTATATTAATCCATTATAGCGATGTAATATCTTTATTATAAAAAAAAAATTCACAATGCTGCCATCCAAAACCACTAAAATTACTATGGCACATCAATTTTTAAAATGCCATTCTTGAAAATGTTGCATCTATTAAATTTACACAATTATGGTTGAGCTCGATTTATTACTTGACTTATTGTTTTGTGGTGTAGGGTGTTATATTTTTATGAATGTAGTCAACAGAATGGAAATTAAGGAAAACAATTGCTTCAAATGCAGAGCTCCTCATATGTAAGGATTTGGGGATGCAAGGTTTTTTTACCTTTTTTCATTTACCCATTAATTTTTGTGTATCACCCTTGTACATACATATGTAGGTGTGATTGGTTTGTTACAAAGATTCCTTATATTAAACCATATGCTAATACCTAGCCTAAAATGTTTGTTATGCATGTGATGTGAATAACAAAATGAAATGCATATTACAAAAGAGGCTTATACTAATGGGCTTTATTATTTTTTATTGTACTAAACCAAACTAGGGCCTACAACTCATCTTAAATGCTTCAATGTTCATTCCAACATGTTATAGAACATATTGCTTCTCATACACTTCAAATCCCACTTCCTTTTCAATCTCCTTTTCGACTACAAACCCTCATGTAAGATTTCCCTATATAACATTTTGCTTGACCGAATCCGACAAGTTTACCTTGTGTATGTATAGAGATGTTATTAGGGTGGATTCGAAATAGGTTTTGCAAAACTCGAACCCGATCGCTACATTATAAAGCTTCCCAAAACTCTATAGAGATAAGGTTTTTACTTTATTTCCAAAACCTGTCCTTATAGAGTTTCATAGAACCCGTTAAAAACCCAACTTGATCTAATAATACTTAAAAAAAAATTGATAAGTGAATGTACATAAAAAAATAAAGTAAATAGTGTATAGTTTGTTTTGAATAATAAAACAAATAGAGTATGGTCATTTAAGACTAAACTAATTTCTTTTTATTTTAAATTAATGTAGAATTAACAAAAAGGAGATGAGTAGGGATTGAAGAATGTAATTGATTGACTGAGAGAAAGAGTAAAGCCGAGAGGAGAGAGTCATAGAAATTGCCCAAGAACCCCTTTAATTCTAATGAATTTTGCAAGAATTTTTAATAAATTCTTTAGTTTATTAATTAAATTCAAATTAAAACACAAGAATGAATTATCATACATATATTTATATCTTTCATGTAGAAAGATAATAGAGAGAGAGAAAGAGATGGGGCTAAGTTTTTTTTTAAAGACAAAGTGTGAAAAGGATAAGATATTTTTTTATTAATTATTAAATTTTATTTTTTACAATTAATATTAAATTACTAATATTATACATGTATATATTATTATTTTTTATTATATTTAGGTTTTCATCGAGTTTTTTTTTTTTAAATTATAAAACCCAACTTAAAACTCTAGAGAGTTTGAGAACCGCTTCTATAACTGACCCGATACTCTATAAGATTTAATCCATAAGGTTTTAACAAATCAGGCAGATCGGAAACCTAAAATGACCTCGTCCTGTCGTATCACTATGTATGTGTATCATTTGATATTTCAACTATTGTATAAAACAAATGAGGTGATAAATCGGCATGAAGATATAATTACAATTGTGTAACGATACGAATGGTTGATGTAGAAATGCATTGAGGAAAAATTTTGCTGAGTTTACGTTTTTCCAAGGTTGTAAAGTGCGTCATTTTACACATTTCGATGTTATAATTCTATAATTATCAGTGGTGTCACTTTAATTTATCCAAAACTTGATTTAGAAATGTTAAATAAAGTGAAAAGCTAGACATTTAGAAAGTTAACAATCTAAGTGTTAAATATATATGATCAGGCTATTGTAATATAATAATATTAATATCGATTTATTAATAAGATAGATAAAATTTGAATCTCTTCACTATTGTAATATAGTTTTTTTCTTCTTCTTTTTTTTTCTGCTGGATGTTGTAATATAGTGGAAAAAAAAAGTGCACACATACACATACATATACATATATATATATATATTTTAAAATTGGATTATCCTTGAGGGGCCTTTTCGATGTTTTTTCATCACCAAGAAGGAGAATAATAACTCGAGGATACTTATTTGGTGCATCGATGCAAATGTAGGAGGCTTAAATACTCGTGTATTTCGACCGGATATCCATAACTTTTGTTAATTCCTAAATAATGAATTATCTTTTTGCCAAAAAAAAGAAAAAAACAAAAAGGAGAGAGAGAGATTTAAATTTTTTATTCATTGCAATTGAACGCCATGTGAATTAAGAAACATTATTATGGATTAATATTTGCTCATTTTACTCATAAATAGTAAACACATTTCCCCCTACAACTTCTGTATCTATATATATTATATGCATACGCCGGAATTGGGACCATTTAGTGCTCTCATGCCGAGTACACTTGGGTATGTATGTATTCGGATATTTAATCCGTCACCAAGATATCGGTGATGCATGCATTAATGGGCACATTTATAGGTAAAAGTAAGCATGTTTATTTCATTACCTTTCAGTCTCAACGTGGACCATTGACAGAGTGTTACTAGCATCTTATCTTATTGTTCCCAAACCCTTTGGATGATCAATATATCACCGGAATAGAAGTAATTCCTTAGTATGCCGGACATAAGTACATTGAAGGGACAAAAGAAAATATGTCACAAGAGTAGAAGTGATCCCTTAGTTAAGTTTATAATAATACTAACATCACTAGGTCGAAGTTTGATGTTATTAAACATTATACTTAATCTAAATTTTACTTATTAAATTTATTACAATTATCATTCACATTTGTATCCGTGACTAACTTGCATTTGCCACAATCATAAAATGAATGAGGAAGTAAATTTAGTAAATAAAAATTTGATTGGTTATAACATTTAATAACATCAAATTTTAGTGTAAAACTTTGTATATGAAAGTTTAATTATATGTTACATTTAGTATATTTAACTTCAAATGTATAATTAAAAATACCAAAAAACCTATATATTGATTTAATTATATATTACATTTAGTGTATTTGACTTCAAGTGTATATCTAAAAATACCAAAAAAACCCATATTTTATTTTTGAGTAACTAATAAAACCCTAACTTGGATATAAGATACATAATCTTCCTTCCCCTCCTCCTCCTCCCCCCCTCTTCTAGCCAAATACATTATAATGTAAGGGAAAAAAGATTTAAACTTGATTAATTTAGTTAAGAGATTAATATTCATATTATTAGATTATAATAATTTTGTCAATATACATAATATAATGATTGATAACTCTCATATGCATGCATTAAGTTGAAATATATTTTCACATGGCAGCAGAAATAAAAGATCATCCTGATTTTTCTTGTAACTTAGAAAATTGATATATGCTTTTCATGACAAAATTAATACTAAAACGGTTTGATTTAAAAGATTAAATATAAAAAAAATGATTATAGTTATACTCCGAGAATCCTAGGAATTTCCGTTTCCCCTTGTAACGTTGATGTCGGGAGAGGGCAAATTGTTTTTTCGATACTCTTTTGCCAAATGCCGCATGAAATTGCCGGATTTTCACGAATGAGAATGCCTGCAAATCTTTAGCTGGAAATCAAGTAAGTGGGTCATCGTCGAATAATTCCAAAATGGAAACTATTAAAACCGATCATGGAGGCACGTGCAATATACGGACGAACACAATCTTGTGGGATCATGGGCCTGCTCTAAGTACAGTCGCCAACGTGGCCTTTCGGGCCTTGAGATAGAGTGCAAGAGTAGCTCATCGTGATTGGTAACAGTGATGGTAGGCGGTGGCAACATGGAAGTTGACATTAACGGATATTATTAGCGAAAAATAAGCAATCTTGAAAAATTTCCCGATGTTAATGATTTACAACGTAATTAAACAAACACCGCCGGTTAATTACTAATTGCTACCAATATCTTTTGATGCTTTTTCGTTCATTACAATAGCGTTTGGCTATAAAAATTAAATTGAATAAAAAAAATTAAATATAACAAGTATAAAAAGAACTAAATAATACAAACTTATTATATTATATTTAGTTTATATAATATCAAAAACTAAATTTATATTAAAAAATATAACTTTTATATTATAAAAAATAATTTTTTGTAATATATAATAAAAACAATATTAATTAACTCAATATTATAATATTGAAAAGTATTTTTAAAAATACAAAAAAAAATTTATCCAATAAATTTCATTTTATACTTAGGATAAAATTTGGTTCTTTTGTTCAGATTATCAGCTCAATTTTTGTTTAATCGTTAAACAAAATTACAAATCAAAATAAAAAATATCTTTTTTATCTAATTCAGTAATACAAAATTTTATAGCCATAGGCTGGCTAGCTATTAAGTTATATATCCTTCGTTATACGAAAGTCAGGAAAGAAAAATTAGAAAATTGATTTGCTATGAAACTGACACACCGTTGGAGTTATTTAATAACTAATTAGATTAAAGCCAACCACTTTGATTTTTGTGCAGTTGTAAGTTTAGTTGGTGAGACTTCCGTTTGTTGATCTGGAAGCAGCTGCAGTTTGGGCAAAAGAAAATTACTATAGGTACCAAATTACTGTTAATTAAACTCGAAAAATCAACATTGAGTTAACGTCGTACTAAAAAAAAAAAATTGGTGAACCATCTTTTCTAATAAGTGCTTCGATACTTGTTAAAGGTTTTTAACAAAAGGAGTGATGCAAGTCTTAAAATACTAATTATAGATTTCATGAAAAGGTAATTTCGTAAAATGGTGAGAAGTTTCCGTTTTTAAAATGATAAAGATGTTGAGTGTTGACATAAGTTATATTTAAATGTCATAACAAAATTTAGTAATAACTAGATATTCAAAACACTTTAAAGCGAAAAATTTTTCGTTTGAATTTAATGAATCTAAACATTGGAAAAGGGATGGAGTACAGTTTTATTTGGGAAACTTACACAAATAAAGTGCACAAAAGGGATAAACAAATAAATAGAAAATAATCATAAAGTCTGATTCAGGACTTATAGGGCAGTACAACCATGTGAGGATTCAAATATAAAACTTTAGGGCAAACTAATAAAATGTGTACATGAAATACTTAGTAAAAAAACTTAGGCTAATTTGATGGAACAGATTTCCTAATTTTTCAACGGTGTTTTCATCATATATCCATCAATTATTTACTACCATGTATGAAAAATAATATATATTCGCTTCAACTTCAACTTTTATTTTGTCTTACATATAAGAGAATATATAATCGGAGGGAACAATATGGATGAGGTAACATTTGGAGATGGGATAACATTAGCCGAATTTGAAAAGATAAAAGGAATAACAGAAAACGGGTGGCTAGGCTATTATTCTTTTTCCTCTAGAAGCTTGAAGGTGCTTGGATCTTCCTGGTTGATCCAACCATATTTCTGTAGGAATGGATTCACAATATTCTCCGGTGGATATTTATCAATGCAATCTTTCCATACATTACCACTATCCAAGTCCCTTCCTACTTCCCACAAACAACTGTTGCATTTGAACCCTGCACCAAAGCTTATCATGAACACCCTGTCACCCTTCCTAAGCCTCTTCTTTGCTTCCATATAGCCAAGAACATACCAAAGGCTACTAGCTGATGTGTTCCCGAATCGGTGGAGTGTCATCCTGGCTGGCTCTAGGTCATACTCTGAGAGTTTCAGGTTCAATCCAATGCCATCGATTACCGCCTTACCACCTGTGTGAACACAGAAGTGGTCTACTCCTGTCCGAAAGTTGATCACTGGTCCAGAACGGAGCTTTGAAGAGCTCTTGTGCACTTTTTGGGCTAAGGACAGGGCTCCAAATCGCACTAATTCACGAACAGGAAGAATTTTGGGGGCTATTTCCTTAAGATTGTCGACAAATGCTCGTGTAGCAGCCTTGGGGAGGTTCTTGCCAAGATGAAACCCTGGATTGCCCGATTCATCCTCCTTTTGTGTGCAGCATCCGTAGGATTCATCCCTAGCACCGTGATGTGTCCTCACCATGCACTTCAATTTGAACATAGCACGGTCCTTCAAAGCCCGATGGTTTGATAAAAGCACAGCACAACCGCCGGATCTGAACAAGCAATTGGCAAGAATCATGGATCTGTCATTCCCTGAATACCAATTCGGGCTCAAAGATTCGGATGTCACCATTAGAGCGTACAAATTTTTATAGGACTTGAAGACATTCCTCACGATATCAATCGAAATTAGGCTTGCACTGCATCCCATTCCCGTAAGGTTAAACACCTTAACGTCCTCTCTCATCTTGTAATGGCTAATAATCCTAGCAGACAGAGAAGGGACGGTAGCAAGCATCGACACATTAACAACAAGCACATCGATCTTCTCAGGAGGAATGCCTGACCTGTCCAGAAGCTTTCCTATGCTGTCATAGAAAAACTCCTCCATCTCCAGAATTCCATCTTCTAATGTCGGATTATCTTCCTGGCCAGAGAAAATGATCCTCGGGCCATAGGTTTGTTCCCCAATTCCCGAACTCACAATGGCTTTCAAGAGGAATTTGTATTCCATGAGGCTAAGATTCTTGGTTCTCTCCATGACTTCTCCGGAGACCTTAGCGGTAAGCATCCTGTCATCAGTTGGCTTGTAACATTGGTAGTCCAGGATGTAGCATTCCTTGTCTCTGCTTTCGTCAAATTTTTTCCATATGATGAAACAAAGGTACAAAAACGAAACAGCATAGAGTAAAGTGAGAAACTCCATGACAGCAATACAAGAAGAAGATCGGGCTAGCAAAACAGGGAAAAAGGGGAATTCACAATGTCTAATAAGGAAGGAAAAGATTGAGACGAAAATGGGAAATTTAGAGGTAGGCAGTGAAGAAAATATAGCAAGATCGACTACGAAACGAAGAACTTAATGAAAGTGTATGAGTTGTAACATGTGAGTGTGCTTGATACTTTCACTTTTTATGGCTGCAATCTTTCTAACTCCCAAATAAACACATTAGCGTGTAACGCTACAACTTTGGTACCAATCTTTATTTCTGCTAGCTCAAGCTTAAGGCATGTGATATAGGACATTTCCTATTTATAGACATTTTCCCTCCTTCATGTAATGAAATATTAAATTCAATATAACGCTCTTAATTGATTGCATTATTGTGAAGTGAAATAAATTAAACTTTTTAAGCGTAGGATTTGGTGAGTAGTGTATTCATGCAATCTTGGATTTATTTTATGGAGAAGCCATTATCGTTCACAGTTAGTAGATTACGAAATGGGGTAACCCACATTTAAGAGAGATGTAGGTGGGTAGATAAAGAGGATATGGGAGTAGAATTTGAAGGGCAGGGGTTGTCTTTCTTTGTGTTTGAATGAGCTGGGGGTGTTTTAGGGCAAGTTGGTTTGTGGAGACAGAAGAGAGAGATCTCAGTAGACGATAATGCTGTGCACGTGAAGCTGTGGGCAAAATTTCCTATCAAAATACCTATCGAGGAATACATGCAAGAAGAAAGATTTGATCCCCCATCGATTTTTGCTATGATAAAGGAATTGCTTTAATAAAATATTAAAAAACAAATAAATGTTCGGATAAATTGTAAGTGCACCCTTTTATGTCTACTCTATATGTACCTTATTTTCAAAATTGAGTGCCTAAACTCTCAAACCTTCGTATGCTTCTAAACTCTTTTATTATAAGTCTGTGTGAAACACTTATTAGATATAATCTTTTCAGGCTTTCAATGTTACTTTTCATGTTATTCAGCATTTTACATTTTTACCTTTCCAATAAATAAAATAAAATTCCTCATAACGTGCACCACGGTTACAAATTTCATTTGTAAGTTCGGCCCTTTTAATGTCATAATCACTGTGTCCCTCCCTGGCTACGTAGAGTCGCAAGAAGGTAATGTCATGTAAGGTATTTGATTCAACCGATCCAGTGAGAGTAAATTTTTATTTATTTATTCATTCATCATGGCTCTTGCAATTTCCAAAATGATGATGATTCTTTATGTAACAAAATTCACGAAAAGAATTTGATAGCCTAGCTGAAAATTGCTTAACTATTAATTATTGTTAAAGTTAACAATTTTATCTTTTAATTAGGAGTGAATAGGTAATCTTGTTATCTAGAGTACTTACTTGAATCTTACTTTATTAGATAAGTTTCGAGTGGATAATAATGAAGATTACATAATAGATTCTCAATAATAATTTCTCAAAACTTATTCTTATAGGATAGGATACGAGTATGAAATCAAGTACTCTATCTTACCCTGAAATTTGTACTCTAATATATATAGGTATAGGTTCTATGGTATGTTAAACTTACTTTGTGTCAATAATTGAATAATATTAATAAATAAAAATTTAATACTATTACATTTTTTATTTTAATTTTAAAGAAAATAACAACAAAAACTCAACTCCTAATAATACAATGCAACTTGCATTTACTATCTAGTTCCTCTCCATTCTTCTTCTTCTTCTTCTTTGGTAAAAACTTTCTCTTCTTATACTATATTAGTTTTTTGCCTCCACATTCCTTTTTTACTAACTTTAGACTAGTAAAGTCTTAATAATATCTCAATTCTCAATTTATCATTTAATATATTCTGTTAGAATTACTTGTATATGGTTTTTATATTATGTATATAATAATCTTATAACTTGATAAAAATTTTATTTTGATAATTTAAAGTAAAAGGAAACAGAAATTTAAGCATGACTTTATTAGGGATTTCAACATTTCCAACTGCAAAAATATTCTCTTTTTTGCTTATTAAAGTTTTATATTATCTCAACTCAAGATGTATTATAATCTATACAAATTATTATTAGTACACATATCAATAATGTAGTTATAATTTTGATATTGATTATACCTTTAATATAAAGTTTTGAAGAAAGACAGAAAAAATTGTAGGCTCCATAGGGTACTTCATAACTTATAAGATATGTAAGGTGCAGGATGCAGGGTACATGGTATATTGTACAAGGTACAAGTTGATTTCTAGGCATCACAAGATAGGTTCCGAATAAAAAAACTTTAAAACTTATACTTATAAGATAGGGTATGGGTTGGCTTCATACCATGCCCATCATGTACCCGCTCATCTCTACTTTTTAAAATAACAAAACCAAATATTAAGTAACTTCTTAAGTGTTTAAGGAATTCTCAGTTAAATCAATTCAGTAAGTATTTTAGTAACATAACCATAATTGCATCTTTTAAGTTTGAAAATTTTGGTTTTTCTTTAATTTTTAGTTAGCTTGATCCACTTAATGTAAACTGCACAGTGGAAAATCAAGAAAAGTACATTTTACTTAAAACATGCTTTAAAAAACATTTTTAGAGTTGCATATGAAAAAATAAATAAAAAGGTTAAAATCAAATAGGTAAATAAAATTTATTCAAGACATTTGTACTTATGAAAACCCAAAATTTAGAGTTTGGTGATGTTACTTTTAAAGCCTTTACAACTACTAAATAGAGTTTTTAAAATAAAGGGCTTAATCAATTTCCTAAATTCAACTAATAAAATAAATATTTGTAGATAAAATATAACATTTTTAAGTGAAAAGAAAATTTGTTATTTTTATGGCCACTCCAAATGATGCCTATGTACTCACTGTATGACACTAAGTTACCATAATTTTGTTTTTTAGAAAAGTTCAGTGGGTTGTTATTTTTAATTTCTTTGAAAATTTTTCACTTTATGTTCTCATCATTTTGATTACTTATTTTATATGATAATCACATTAGTTGATTGTATACAGCATGATGATCCATTGTCTATACATGATCTTTATTATATTTTTCCTTTTCTTTTTCTTAGAGCAACTAAATATCATGAATTCTTACAAAAATCAATTTATATTTATTTGTCAAAACTCTAAAAATTCTCAAGAAAGCATTTTTTTTTTTAATAAACGCATTCACAAAACTTACAGTTTCTTATGATAAACCAATAAAATAAAATACAAAAAATAAAAAGAAGAGACACCAACAAGTAAAAGGATGCATAGGTTAGGTCAGTTTGGATTATAGATATTGGTCGAATCGTGGAATGGCTTTGAATTAGGTATTAACTCCCTCGAACCACCATAGTGATTGTTAACAATAATTGACCGAGCTTATTGGAAGTAGCAAGCATAGTGGAGGTTGTAATTAGGTCTTAGATTGCTATCGTAGTTCTAGTTTGAGTTCCTATTACTTAATGAAATTTAAACTTTTGATCCAATAGGATTTTGGTTGATTCAAAGCTAAAATTAGAGGTTTAGTGGAACTAGAAGTGGTGTAAAATTTTAAAACGCAAATCAAACTTCAAAGTAAGCCTAGAATTTGAGAGATTCTAGAGTAAGGGTAGAGTTAGTTCACTTCTAACCTAGAGAAAGAACCTTGATTTGGACAAATTTGAGATTTCGTAAAATCGATCCTTAGTCTCGCTAAGTTCAATATCTCTTATATGTGGTTAAAGAATTGGATTTAAGAGTTAATCTCAAAATTGTCATGGATTAAATTAAGATACTTGAAACCCCAATCTCTAACTTTGATTCATGTCACAGTGATAAATCTAATGGCTTTAATTGTATTTTGACATTGATTAATATACTTTTAACCCTAAAATTCATTGAGTTGCAAGAAAATTAAAGAAAAAAATGTGCTTGAGTTAAAATGGATGATAATCCTAAGATAGTTGGTATCAAATAGAGAAAATGGGCATGTGTCCTAGAGTAAGGATCAATCATGAGTCATGTAAGAGTGGTCTAATTATTGGTCCAATAACTCAATCTCAATTTAGTCCTTGCATAAAATGAATATAAGCCTTATCCTTCAAGTCAATATTAGGCCTAAATATTATCCTTGACCAAAAATCAACCTAAATCAAAAGGCTTTTTGAAAAATTAATTTTGTATTAAATTTAATATGCATATATAGAAATAGATTTTCAAAATTGAGTCAATTCAATGGAATTTTGAGCCTTATGAATTTATGTATGGTTTAGATTTCACTAAAATTGATTTTTGTATAAAATAATCGATTTAAATACAAATGAAGCCTCGTTTAAAGCTATATTTCACTTAAATTAATCTTATTTTATTTTTCCAAGAATGAGTGAATTAGTCTAAGTTTTGAGAATTCATTTTTCATAAAAGTAGGCGTTTTCAATTGAAAACTAAAAATTCATTAAATTGCATATGTATATTTTGAACCTTTTTCATTTACTACTTTGCAATATTAAAAATTATCTTAAAATAACACTTTTAGCTCTAATAGACCTCTATTTCTATTTTCAAACCTTTCTAATTTAAAAAAAAAAAATTGTTTCTTTTTAGTTTTGGCTTGACTCTTAGTATAAGGCGTTTTGATGATAACAAAATATACATTCTCAATGTTACTGGTCAATTTATTAAGTGCATAGAAAGGGACAAAATTTTCCAAACTTAGGTAATTAGCTTCAAAGGACAATTAGGAAGCTTGATAATTTCAGAAGACAACCAAAGCTCAAAAGCAATGTTAGTTTAGAAGTAAAAGAATTAGGAGTTACCTTAAGAAAATGAACACAAGATTACTCATTTTACAAATTATAGGTCAAGATACAACATCTAAGAATTCTTAACATAACAAATCAAATGATCAAAGCAAATCATAGAATTATTAGAAAGAAATTTATTTTCTAGAAGAAACAAAAGTAGAAAGAATGGATAATGAATATTTTTGACACCTAAGTAGATTCAAAGACAAAACAAGATGAGAATTGCAAAGATTGAAGACAATGGCTATTACCATGAATACAACAATCAAGTCCATTTAAAGGACTGAAAAACTTAAGAACAAAAGATAAGAGACATAAGTTAACAAAAATTGATGAGTAAAACAAGCTATTTTTGTAATTTGAGAAAAGCAAAAGTTTTGTGTAGAAGATATATGAGCTAAAGTGTCAAATCTATTGTGAGAGATTGGGTATTCAAGCTAAAGTGAGAGGATTGGCTAAAAAAAAAAAAAAAACAAAACAAAATGCTAAAGTGAGAAGCATCCTAATGTAATTCTCAAAGAGAGTAACTAAACTCTTTAAAGTTAGTGGAGAGCTATTTAAATAATAGTACGGAGCCTTTGTACACTTATGTGATCCTAATGTATGAGTTCATAAGTAAGGAAAAGTCTTCTCATTTGATTTCTGTCAAATAGTGGATATTCAAGCATAAAGGGCCTAATCCTTAGTGTTGAGTACTAAAAGACTGGACTAATCTTTTAATCTTTTATCTCTTTATATTTCATTTTTTTTACTTTTTTTGTTGATTACTTAATTGCATTAGCATGTTCGTTAATAATCAAAAGCATTTAAAATATATAAAGGACAAAAGCAAATTAGGACTAAGGTTAATGATAAGAAAGATTAGATTAAAACTTAAGTTTTACTTTTGCATGTAAATCTTTGATTTAAATTTATTATGTCTTTGATACATCATGAAGTTGAAACAAGTTTAGTGTTATACGGTTGATATTAAATATTAAGAAGTTTGAATTGTTAGAAGTTAAAATTTGGGAGTAACGATCAACTCAAACCCTTTTTTTGTTCTTAATTGGGACTAAAATTTTTCTTATTTTTCTATATGTTCACTTTTCTAGGAATTTTTCACTTTTTAATTTCACGTAAAAATTCCATATTTTTTTTGGGAAATTTTGATTAAAAGAACAATTTAAGATGGGTGAAAATCGATTGTCTACAACATCTAAGAATCAAGCATTATAGTTTTGGTTGAATTTGATCATTGATATCCTATATGAATTTATTTTGTTAATTACTAGGGCTTCACATGGTAAATTCTAAATATACCTAGAAAGGCTACTCCTTTCAATATTCAAGCTAATATAAGGATCTCACTAGTTACATGTAGGTATTGTTTGATTCTTTTTTGTAAATTTTTGCAAATCAAGAAACATCAATTTTATTTGTTAATCATATATCAATCTTCTTGATATTTTTTCCTAGATCATGTTCTTATATCAAACACAATATGATATGAGTTGTTACGAAATTTCTAACAAATTCATAAGTATTAAGTATATTAAGAAGTACTTCAATTTAAACGTAAAACATATTCAAGTTTCATAAAAGTAAGAAAAGATATTCAATATTAGTTATTAGGGCTGATAGAAAAAAAAATGTTTAATTCTTATGAAGATAATGTCAAATTAAGTTCTAAATTCTTGAATGAAACTTAGATATAAAAATCATACTAACTGAGAATATTCACGTTAAGTAATAGTATAGATTTAGAATATTTGAGTATTAGTAAAATCGGTTGTGAAATTGATATATATCTTATGTGACTTTAATAGAAGAAAAATAGAAATGGACATAGAAGTCATGTTCATGAAAGTAACCAATGGTTTAACCATTTTGCCTAGGCTAATTAACAAGTTTAATATAGCTAGGGATGTAATTAAGGTAGGTCCCTAACAAGTTTTATAAAATAGATATGCCTTTAAAGATATAGTGCTTCCAAAAGCCCTAGAACCTTATAGGATATTACCTTCTGTTACTGAAAACCTACCCTTATAGGAGCAAATTTTTATAGGATTCAAACGACATTATATTATAGGTTTTTACAAGATTCAAATAAGATAAATGAGAGAATAGAGTGAAAAACTACTAGGTAGGACTAAAGTTACACTTATTGACCTACACACAAAAAAGGTGATTGGATCTTGAACATATCACTCTTCTTGAAAAAAAAGGACGACAATTTCTAGGAAAAGTCATTGACAAAGGTACAGAGGTACTTGACATGACCAAAAGAGGTGATTAGAGTGAGCCTCTAAAGGTCAATATGAATGTAATTCGAAGTAAATTTTATCTTTCATATTGCCTTAATAGAACTCATCTATATTTACTTGCTAATAATGTGATGTTGATAAAATCTAAACTATCTAACTTCTTTGATAACAAATATGTGCTCCACAAGTGATGCATACTTCTCTTACTCATATGTCACATATACATATGCATCACTTGGCCTTATTTGACTTAGAATACAATAAAGGCACATCCAATGCACCTATAACTATAAAAATGCAAAACTACTAACTTCAACAACTTTCATCACCATTAATTATCCATAGATTGTTTCTTGCTTGGCTCAACAATACAACTACTATGATATTTATCTAATATGCTAAGAGAAATAACATTCCTAAATAAGGTTAGAATATGTTTAACAATCAAAAGTGATATGAAGATACCATTAAGCATCTTTGTACCTAAAGTATTTAATACGAAATACTTTAGATTCTAGGCTAATATTTATAAGGGTAATGCCTATTATGCTTTAAAGCAGTAGAGTTATAATAGTCTCGCAATACAAACCATTTTAATATAGAAGTTGATCTTACAGCAATTTATATAAGACATCTGCGATTAAGCCGCTTTAAAGGACATAGTTCACAAATTAAACATATTATTTACCTACGATAATATAATAAATATAAATACTAAGATTCAAATATCTAAATATTGTTTACAAGATTTTGTAATTTAATCTTACTTTACTCAAGTAATACATAAATTAGTATTTAAAAGATTCACAGATAAGGCCCAATTTTATAAAGCTGATCTTTAGTTTTATATCCTTATTCTCTAAGATCCATTAGTAGATAGCTTTAAAGTAGTTATAAAACCGCTTCCTAACTAGCACTTGTAGCTATATCTATAGAGATAAGAGCAACCAACCGCTTAGTGAGTTGGGATGGAGACATAATACTATAAATTAGGCATAAATATGGTTATCAATCAATTATTTAAATGTAAAACAATAGACAAATTCCATCATATAACTTGTTTGGTCCATTGTAAGATTAGAAAAATTACACTTGCTCTAATTTGGGTTAAGAAGTTTAACGTATGTTTCAATAACTCATGACGAAACCTAAACTTGTATAATGGAGACACCACTCCTCTCATGACTACCTTCAAACCACTATTTGAACCACTGCTTTGACCTTTACCACAACCTCATCTTCTGTCATTTAGTTAAACTAATAATGAAAAAGGAACCTTTATGTTATTTAGTGCTATCCCTTCAAAGGAGTTAGTATTTAGCCGAAGTATCCTAAATGTCTCCCCTAATGGATTGAAATACTTGATTGGTCAATTTTGCCAACCATATATTATCAGGTCTAATTAAGGTGATCAATTCATATTACGTAATACGAAACAATTGCAAACTAATACATCAAGCCAATAGTGCACAATTCATTCAAGAACGTGTACACATTAGCATACGCACAATCAAACTACTTACTAACACAAACAAGTATAATCATATGTCTCCAAGTATTATGAAAAAAAAAAATTTATATATTGATCCCAGACTTCCTTAGACTTCCCGCTTACTTACTTCAAGTATGACTCGCAACAAATCATCATCGATAATTTGTATAATACAAATGTTATTTTAGTTTCCACATAACTACTATAGATAAATTTTATTATGTAATATAAATTATTATCTTTAGTTTTGGGTCATATCATATTTACTTATTCTAGTCTATGTTTGTTAGGATTACTTCTCTTGTTCGATTAGGTTCTGAATTTGCTTCTTTTACCTATTCTGATTCAACCTCTAAATCAGATTCTAATTTATGTTTTGGTTAACCTTTATTTATAATCCTTATAAATATCTTTTAACCTTTTTCTCGCAATTTATTCAAGTAAATATAACTTTTGGTTCAAATTTTGGTATATTCTCTAATATTCTTCTATTAGCCTTAATTCTGATTCTGCTTCTGAATTAGATTTTGATCTGAGAATTGTTTAAATTTTAACATAATCACTTATACATATGTATGTATGTATGTGTATGTGTGTATAAAAGCTTTACTTCATTAGTTTTAGTTTAAAATTATAATTATGCTCAATTGTTCAAGTTCTATGTTACCTATAACCAAATTAGTTTTAGACTAGTTTTAAATTCAATTTTTGAATCAAGTTCAAAATTAGGTTCTATTTTAGCTACTGGTTACTATTTTTATTTGTATACCCTAGGAATTCCTCCTAAATCAATATGTGAAATTCATCTTACTACATTTAAGTATCTTAAATCTTCAATTTAGCTCTTAAACAATATTTCGATTGGTCCGGTATATTAAATTTCTTATTTAACTACAAAATTTACTCCCAATGTTAGAATAACTTATTTTTTTTTGCATAATTTCATAATTGAAATCAGATTGATAAAATATTCATACTATCATAATATTATTAATTTTAACCTAGTATTTTCTACTCACTAATTTTCTATTTTCACATATTACTCATTATTACCTAATTTAGACATCAAATACATATCTAGCCTCTCCAACATTACAAATGCCCACTCCCATCAGCAACTCATATCCTAAAATGCCTAATTACATACTAAATCAAAATTTTCACCAAATTATCATTAAATCACAAAACTAAATGTAAATATCACTTTTTATGCATAATTTTAAGACCTAAAAATTAAGTAAACTTTTAGGAAATTAATTTTAAGAAAATATCTTCATGGCACTACCACATATATCATAAATAATTTACACCAAAATTTTGAGATAAAAACTATATAATTAAGGTTATTTAAATATAATTTGAAAAATAGATCAAGTTTAGTGATTTCTTAAGAATAGTATAAATAGGAAAGCACTAAAAGAATATACATGAGAAAAGGATAATTCAATCATGCGCAATAGAGAATATTCAGACATCTTCCATCTGGTATGAATGTAAAAGGATGCATGTCATAGTTTTAGTAGATGTGGCTTCAATGAATAAAATAGGGATCCGATTAGATGATTGCTCCGAAGTAGTTAGCATAAGGACCATGGTTCTTAGTTTTACGAATAACCGGGTGTCACTAGTTGGTACTCCTGAATAAGTCGGCATACAATTAGATACTTAGCCCTAGGTAGGTAAAGCTCATAATCAAGGGGTTGAGCTATTAGGGAAGTTTGCCAAGTTGTTGGAGGGGTTGTAAGGATCACCTCATAGTTGACACTTCATAATCAAGCTTAGGGTATACAATCTAAGACAGTTGGAAAGGTGAAGAAAGTCAAATCTGATCATTCGCTTGGACTCATTGGCACTAGGATAGAAGTACAGATTCACTAAGTCACACCCTCTAATCCTCTAGCTTAGGCTTGGATCAAAGGCCTAGCTAGTTGATTCATATAAGATGTAGTCATTGTTTTACTTGGATAGCATTAGACACTTGATAGAAGAGTGATGCATGATGGCTTTTGGAATACGTATACTCTTAGAAAAGATGGTTAGAAGTTAGTATTATTTCCCATAAACCCAACATAATTAAAGATAATGGATTGCTTAGGGAAAGTTAAAGGCAGGTGTAAATAATTTGTTTGTTAGAAAGTTTCCTTATTCTCATCCTACAAATAAGAAGGGTTAAGATTCAATGCAAAGCTTTTTCAAAATCAAGGGAGATGATAGGAATCCAAATTCTAAATTTGAAGTTAGAAGGTCATGGAAGCAATCAAGCTCTAGAAGGTGAAGTTGAGGCTTTGATTTTAGTTGAAAAGTTGATAAAGTACAAATTATGAATCCAAAAAGGATTGGCATTGCTTCTAATAGTAAGACAAAAACCATGCAAAATCATGCTTCTAGCAGAAGGTATCTCATGAAAAAGATTCTAACATATACAATAGAAGAAGCTTTCATCGCATCTTCTAGAAGAAGATATCTATATGGGGAAATCTTTATTTGAATTAGTCAAATCTTTTACATATTGAAAATGAATATTATAAATTAGGATGAAGTTGTCTAATTAGTTGTTTTTCCTCTTAGATGGTTATGCTATTTCCTCTTTAGACAAATATTATATTCTTTGTTAAGGTAGTTTATTTCCTCTAAGACAGCTGTTGGGTATATTTTTTTTTGTTTTTTCTTTTATTATAGTTACTAGTATCATCTATAAATATTATGTAGCTCTACTAATTAAGGGTGACATTAGTTGTTATTAGATAAATTTTATTCTCTTTATGAGTATTGTATTAAACTTTTCATCCTTCGTATTAAATGTGCTTTTTCATTGATCTTATCAATTGGAATATTCTTTTAGTTGTAGCCATCCTTTTAGTTGATCTAGTCGTATGTCATATGGCTAGACAATTAAGCTGATTTCCATAAATTGTAAATATTATTAGTTGTGAAAGTTCCAATACATCTTCATTTTAACTATTGGATTTCAAATTCAACTAGTTGTCGATATCCTTTAATTATTGTCTTTATAAACACAAAATGACCCATAGTATTTCTTTTCCATATGTTAAAATCCTAAAGAATACAAAAAGGATTCAAATTCTTTTCAGATTTTTGTACATCTTGTTTATGCTAGATGCTCCTTGAGGATTAAGGCACATCACACACCCAAAGGATCTACTCCCTTCCTTTTTTTTTAAGAAATTGGAGTTTGCATTATAAATGCTTTCTTTTTAGGTAAGGGTCTTATAAATTCTTTGTAGCACATGAACCCAAAGATTCTTAGGATGTACAAATCCTCCAAGCTAACTTGGCTAATAAGGATTTTTTATAATCCATAATATCTTCAAAACCAAGATCGTAGACTCTTTGATGTGGAAAGATTAGACCACGTTCTGTTAAAATGATAATTCTTTTGGATATATGTCTATCCTTACTAGAATTTACATATAAGACTAGCAAAACCTTTACACCATTTTTTATGAAAAGAGAAAAGCCCAACATAAGTAGGGAGAGCAAATTATAGAAAATAGAAAATAAAATTAAATGTCTCTATCTTTTGAAATTTTCATTTTATTTATCTTATGATTTTTAAAATTTTTGTTATATTTTAACAAGGGAAAATTAGGGTTTGAAGGCACATCTTTGATAATTTGGTAATCTATAAATACTCAATTTCAATGATAAAGAGATTAAGTACAATGAAAGAAAACTTTTCTTTTTGGCCAAAGAACTGAATTTCATCTTATTAAAGACATTGAAATCATGTATAAACAGTAATGACAATTTGAATAAAATGAAATAGGGTGTTATGATCCAATAGAATGCCTGAACAAAAGAATAAGAAAAAAGCCAGAATACCTTATGGACTATATGACTTAGACATAATATTTAGAGACTTAAGCATACAAAATTTGATAATATATTGATGCACTAAGCCTACAACAAATTGTACAATATATCAATAAATCTACAAAAAATCTATTGCTAATCAATAGATTTGTAACTAAATGTAACGGAAAAGAATGAGAAAAAGTATTAATGGTAAAGAACAAAAAAAGGGGCACCATCTTGAACCCTAAAAAATCACTCTTCTCCTTTTCTTCTTTCCTTTCTCATAGTTGTTTGTGCCCTCAAAGCGTAAGATTTGTGCCTCACAAGATTTCAGAAAAACTCTTGTTAGAATCTATCAAGATCAATTACAATAGACAAACCCTAAAAGAGAGATACACAGAGATCGAGAGAGAGAAAATTAAAGCTACCTTTGAGATATTTCTGAGTACATTAGTTAGAGTATTAAGGTTCTTACTCGCAATTGTTTTAGAGAAAGTGGCTTGGGCCAAAGTTTGGGTTGTGAAAAGCTAACATGAGGATCTAAAGATCTAATTTGAAAATAGACAAAATTTCTTAGATCACACCAAAACAAATTCCTTCATAGTGGCAAAATGAAACCCAAAACTTTAACTAGAAAGAGAAAGCAAACTTAAGGAAGCATATTTGCAATCAATCTAAATAAATAAGAAATACATTGCATATTTTACCGAAACTTATATAGTTAAAGGAGAGGGAAGAGCAATCAAACTTGGTATATCTTATTAGAAGATCTATATTTATATAATTTAAAGGTTATCAAATAGTGTACAATTAATATTATAACAAATATGTCCCTTAAATGTCACAATAGGAGACATATCCACATGTCTTTTGATGAGAACCCCCTTTTACTCCGTAGAATAGATTTCATTGTCCTGCTTTTACGATAGAGTGTAGAATTTGTTGTGACCATCTTAGATTTGAATAGGTTCATTAACAAACAAAAATGGCCTTCACAAAAGAATGTTAGGATAAACATAATTTAGGAAGAAAAGATAAAAAATGGAATAAAGATAAATGGAGAGAGATAGAATTAAGAGCGACGCACTAGAGCCATTTTACGTTTCTAACTTGCATTTATTTTATTCTCTTTTTGCGTTCCTACTATTTTTTTTTTCCTCACAATAAGTAATAGAATAAAATTTCGTTTATTAAGAAATGATGGTTTATTAATTAAAGTTTCATTAAACGCTATATATTCATTAGTAGTCATATGATAAATGATTATTATATTGTCTATGATACGAATGTTTCATCTTATCGTATAACAGAATACTAATGACGGTTACCTTACTTAATGTACTATATCTTTCTCATTCTAGAATTCAAATTATGAAATCGAATGAATATTATTGGAAAAAAATTATTTTCTAATCATATTTTTTAGCGTTACTTCTGCAAAAATCTTGCAAAGTTGTCAGAAAAAAAAACTGTAGCAAAGTTACATTTATATCACTTTGTTCTTTTCGTTATACTTATAATTTTCTTAAACATTTTATGTGATATACATTTTTTTAACAAAAATCACTCAAATTTTAAAAATGAATTTCATTTTTTTTTTTATAAATTGACAATTAAGTTTCTATTGATTTATATACCATAATGAAAAGATGCAATAATTTTTTTTTTTTTTACCTCTTGTAAAGTGCAGTGAACCTCTATAAGCATTTTAGAAAAAGAATTTTAATTTCGACGTGTCAAGGGTGCATTTATTAACAAATTCCTTTATATAGTATATAAGAAACACTGAATACTATATAATTGCTATAACAAGTGGATACTTTTTCTATATTTTAATAATGAATTAAACAAGATACCAGTTCCTCTAAGTTGTATGGTCACGTATTTATCATGTCTGAAAGCACTGCTAATATCCTAAAACTATATTATTGAAAGAATTACGAATAAAACAGCTATTATCGGTAAACAGAATAGATACGGTAGAGCTTGCGCTTTTTATTCGATGGTTCAATAATCGGAACTCTAGGCCTCTGAGTCTATATTAGTTTAGGTCTGACTCAAGAAGTTATGTACTATTATTATGGATTGTAGAAGCGATTTAGGTGTTTTAAGCATAAAAATTTAAAGATATGAATACATGCAGTGGAGTTTAGAATTCTATATCATAGTAGACCAATGATTACGGGGATGTATTGCAATTTGTCCTAAACAAAATTACAATTTTCGGATGTCGTCTCCAATATTGTAAAGGTCCAAGCATATTCAAGCATCAATAAATGAATACTAACCACTTAAAAGGGATGTAATATTGTATTTTCGAATATTCGACCAAGTGTCCAATTTAGAATTTTATATTACAACACTTCCACTGATCTGTTCCAAAAAATATTCTATAATATTGCAATAAATTAATGTGTCCCCGTAAATAGTAGTAATAATAATATAACGAGTTGGATTTTCAAGGAGAGTTTCAAGACTATCTGCCATGAGTGGGGTCAACAAAAACTGTTGACATAAATATGTCGAAACAATATGCCTCACTTCCTTTTCTGGCCAGGTGTCTCACATAATTAATTAATATAAATATAATATAATAGCTTTCTCATTCTCAATTGCTAAAATAGAATGTGAAGAAGGACGGGATTTCGCCTCAATCGTCATTGCAAATGTACGCTGATATTAACGGCCTTGGCCGAACATTTCATGACAAATTATCAATACAAGAAAAAATGGATTAAGCTCTCATCAATGCATGCCAGTGAAGATGTGGTTGTTGCAAGAAGAATGAGAAATAAACAACAGTGACAGCTAGGTCGGGGTGTATATTAAGAAAAGGAAAGTCATTTGTATTTGTAATATTAACCGATACAAGCTCTATTTATTTTAAGAGGATTGTTTAAATCATATGTGTCTACAGTTCACCAATAAAGTGTCGGCGTTTGTCTTCCACATTCAGTTCCATTACATCCATATAGATTCCCTCAGTAATAGTAATTATTTCCAAATATTTGTATTTCATGATAAAAGTACAAATGGGAGGCATATTCGGTTTAACAATACTAAGCGGAGAAGATTTAAATTATTTGATTGAAAAACAAGATTTAGATAATTATGTATGGCTTTCGCTAGAGGACCTTGTTTAGTAGCAATAAATATATGAAGCTTATATTATATATATAAGTTTAAACTTTTATTTTAGATAACTGTAAAACTAAATTTATCTTAATTTTATTTTAGATGACTATAGAACTAAATTTATCATAATTGAAGATCCTAACTTCAAAATTCTATACCATCATAACCCTAATTTTGGCTTTATTTTCTCTTTCATTGCTCATGAGCGAAAACCAAGAAGATCAACTTATCAAAATTTGCCAGCAATATACAATCGCTTTTTCTTCTTCCTTCTCCTTTTTCCTCTGCTTCCTCCTTTTTCCTCCGCTTAAGATAGTATGTAGTCTCTTAAGAAGTTCATATTAGTTGAAAATTAGTGGCTAATAGCTACGTCCTCCTACTCTCTATAGGTGAAAGATGGGTACGATAAGAACCTTTATCTATATGTACCTACAAGCACATATGTTTTAAAAAAAAAAATGGTACCACAACATATTCCATGACCGCTTAGAAATGTCATAGAACAAGAATGTACAAGTTCTAGGAGACTTAATAAATCCATTAACTTATTTCTTTTTTTTTTTTAATTTCAAACATTACCCATTTAGACTAAGGCCAACTTTTACACATTTCAAAATAATTAAACTTAGTCCATTTATGCAACTTCCACATATAACTAGATGCATGCAATAGACCATCCAAATAAAACACTAATAAATATTAATTTATTTATTAAGGTCCTTTGTCACAACCATAAAGGGGGCATAGCAAGAATACAAAAAAATTTTCATATTAGGTATACATTCATTGTATGAAAATCAATTTACAAATCAAAGATTGTAAAATTTTATCTAATTAATTACTAATGCTTAATTTTTAATTCGGTGAGTAAATTCAAAATATAGATGATTATGGATAGTCGATAACTTGCAACCTATTAGGACAGTAGATAATTAGTATCTCATACCAAATAATAAGATAGGGTAACAAATTATAGAAATTTACAACCATCTCAAAATTACATAAACCTAAACAAGATACAATTATTTCAATTAAATGTACCAAATCATCTAAACATTTTACTTTCTAATTTTCAAATTTCTACTATGTTTCTTAATATTCGCACCCTACACTTGGCTTTCATCCCAATCCCAACAATCACTTCACATATGAGCGAAAACTGTTGAGGAATAGGCTACACAAGCTTAGTAAAATATTCCTCATATTATACCAATAAGCAAGTTATTAAACAATTAAATAGATAATCATATAAATGTATGAACAAACAATATATCAAATAAGGTATGTAGTTAACTAGGCATTACACAGAACTTCAAATTTAACGCCATCTAAAGTCAGAGTTAGAGATTCATTAATATCAATCATAACCAGGTTCTAACACCTTAGCTCTAACTCCTCAAAACCTGAAATGCCATAGACCACCACTTATCCCTAGTCTCCTATGACACATTAGACTTTAAAAACCATAATAAATTTTAAACTTAACATTTATAACCACCAATATAAGTATAAAAAAGAGAAAAGAACTCCCATTTCATAAAATTCAAACTCCATAAGTACCAACAAAATTAAAGAACTCTTGTCTTTCACAATGGAAATAATATAAATGAAATCAAATAATTAGTATGAAAAGAAATTAAAAGATTAAACAAGTCTCAACCATAGTTCCATTTCAATCCTTATTATTAGTCCTAATACCATTGGCTATCATCATGATAATAGTCTCGAAAAACCGACTTCCAGGTAGTAATAACTATCATTTTAATCTTCAACTCCAGCATTCTCATAGCCAACATGTTCTTCCTAACTATAATCTTTATAAACATTATTCTGACCTATAGTTGAGAAAAAGAAATAATATAATGAGCTAAAACTCAGTACGTAACATATAACCACATAAGTGTAATCAAACAATAAATATTCACATGCATAGAAATGTAAAACAAATAAATCACATAATTCATTTAACTATTTTTATTTTTAAGTCAAACATATAGCATGTGAAAATGGTTCTCATGATCTAATTACATCACAGCTCGTATCATAACTTAGCTTTAGGTGTACCTCTTTAGGCACCTCTAGAACTTAACGTTGGGCATGTCTCTTTGGATCCCTCTACAACAACCTAAATCTACCCTAGATCATTTCTGTATGAAACTCCGTAAGGGATAAGGCATCATACAGATCATTGGGGTTGCTCCCAAGGAATCTGCTACTATGGGCCTTAAGGAAACATAAGCAATAAAACGATACATAAACTGGATATACATTTAATTCATTTTAATTTTTACTATCCTATCACTCCCATACAACAAGCAAGTGTCACATACCTTGATATTTAGAATCCATTATTAATGGCTCAAGCCTACCTTTAAATCCTAAAAATAATAGATACTCATTACACTTCTTTAAATATTGAATAAACAATGTCTCTTAACTAAAACTCACTTTTAGACTATTTGGATCTCCTTAAATTCACTAAATGACACATTAAAAGGGTTTACTTTAGAGGTAACAAGGGAATAAAAAAAAAAAGAGGAGGAAAACTTAACTTAAAGGAGTAAAGCCTATAATACGGTTAGGGACATGATCATGTCTTTTTGGCCATGTAACTTGCTGAGTTACACTTAACTACTGCAAGGGATACAATTGTGTTTTTTGTTTATGTAACTTTTTGGTCTAGCAACAAACGTCACCTACTATAAGGGATATGACCGAGAACATAGTCGTGTCACTTTTTTATCGAGATTTTTTTTTCTTTTTCTTTTCCACCCAAACCCCTTTCTAAACCCTACAACAACAATCCACATCACAAACCCTAGATTCAAATCAACAAAACCTTCCTAAAATCCATTTCTATAATGTTTTTAGTTAAGAAGGCAAAACTAAAACTTGTCAAGAAATCAAGAAATTTGGGGATTCTAAGGAATACACAAGAATCACCTTAATCTCGATAGTCCTTTAAAGTTTCTTGCTTTTCCTTAACCAATTACTCGTAACCTTGAATGGTTAAAAAAAATAAAACCTTAGTTTCCAAAAGAAAGAAAACTCAAAATCGCAAATCAATCTTCGCTTACTAAGGTCTTCTAGGGTTACGTTCCTCACATAGACTACTCTTGCTCTTGAGGGCTTGTAATAATTGTAGGAGAAAAGTCTAAACTTATAGTGCACAAAGAGTCCAATTGTAGACTAGTTAGGTTAGGGTTTTATTTTAACTCTTTTCTTAAATTTTTGATATCACCCTTCATTAAACCATGGCTGAAGATCTTAATACCTCTTGCTCAAAACTAATTACCCTTTTAATTTATTAAGACTTTTATTAATTAATTACTCCTCCACCCAACCACCCCACCCCACCCCTTTCTTTTTTTTTTTTTTTTTGGGGGGGGGGGGAGGGGGGTGTGGAATGAAATCCCCAAGTACCTTGACATAAGGGATGATCCGTCTTCTCAATGCTTGATTCTTGGTACCACAATCTTTACAGGTCATTCCTTTGAGGTTAGATTAGGTTATATCTCTAATGACTCTAGTCCGACAATTTGTATAGGTGGTTGTTTTGACTCTTGCTTAGGATTTTCCAAAAACTTCCTAAACATTGAAACATGAAAGACATGATGAACCCCTTCTAGACTTAGGGGTAGAATCAACCTATAAGCTATCTTGCCAATCCTTTCTTGTACTACATACAATCCCACATATCTTGGGATTAAATTTTCTTTCAGCTCGAACTTGCTAATTCCTTTAGCTGGAGAAACTATCAACAGTACTTTATCTCCAACTTGAAATTCCAAAGGTCGTCGCTACTTATCTATGTAACTTTTCTAGCAACTTTAAGCTACTTGCATTCTTTTCCTAATAATTATAACCTTTTTCTATTGCCTCTTGTACTAATTTTAGCCCTAAAAGTTGCCTTTCTCCTACCTCATTCCAATGAACAGGCAATCTACACTTTCTTCCATATGGAGCTTCATATGGAGCCATTAATATTGTTACCTGATAGCTATTATTGTCAACAAACTAAGCTAATGGAGGATGCTCACTCCAACTACTACCAAATTCTAAAGCATAAGCTTATACCATATTTTCTAATATTTATATTTGCTTAGACTATCCATCAATTTGAGGGTGGAATGCCATACTAAATTGTACTTTAGTAACTAGAGACTTTTTCATAAGCTATTTATGAATCGTGTATCTCTATCAAAAGTTATTGTGACTGAAATCCTATGTAGTCTCATTATCTCTTACACATACAACTTAGCTAGCCTCTTTAATCTGTAATCTAACCTTATAGGAATAAAGAGAGCTATTTTCATTAACCAATCCACTATTACCCATATCAACGGTCATATGCTCCTACTTCTACTTTGGTGTAGGAAAAGGTTGCAATTTACAGGCTAATCTCTTATGTTCAATCTTTACCATTTGGCACATAGCACACTTGGAGACATGCTTTGCAATTTTTTGCTTCATGTTGTTTCACTAGTAGTGCTTCTTTAAGTCCTTATACATCTTAGTACTCGTAGGATGAATAGAGTATTCAGAGTAATGAGCTTCTCGTAAGATTTCTTACTTCAACTCTTCTTAGTTTGGCACATGCAATCCATATCCACACCTCAAGATACCTTTAGCACCGCTATTAAATTTAGTTGCTTTGCCTTGTTCTACTTTACTCTTGATTTCCTGGACACCTGCATCCTTAAATTGTATAGCTTTTATTCTATCCACAAGAGTTAATTAGATATGCAAATTTGCTAATTCGGCCCTTACCTATCACATCATTATTTCTAACTCTAGTCTACGCATGTCTTCCAGTAAAGGTCTCTATGATGTGATTAATGTTGCTATGTTACCTTGTTTCTTCTTATTAAGAGCATTTTCCACCGCATTAGCTTTACCTGAATGATACTGAATGTTTACACCATAGTCTTTAATTAATTCCAACTATCTCCTTTGTCTTAAATTCAGCTCCTTTTAGGTTACATGTGTTTTAAACTTTTATTATTGGTAAACACTTGACATCTTTCCCATGTGAGTAATGTCTCTAAAGTTTTAAGGCTAAGACAACTACTACAAACTCTAAGTCATGAGTAAGATGATTCTTTTCATATGGTTTCAGTTGTTGAGATGTATAAGCAATTACTCTCCCTTCTTGCATTAAAGCACACCCCAATTCTTGATTAGAAGCATCGCTATAAATAACATACTCCTTACCGCTTTGAGGCAATGCTAAAATTAGGGCTATCACCAATTTTTCTTTCAGTTTCACAAAACTTGCCTCACACTTATCATCCTTGACAAACCTTAATCCCTTTTGAGTTAATCTGGTAAGAGGTGTCGCTATTTTAGAAAAACCTTCAACGAATCGTTTGTAATAACCTACTAACCTAAGAAAGCTTCTAATTTCAATCATTGCTTGAGGTCTTAGCCAATCCTCCATTGCTTTAACTTTTTATGGGTCAATAGAAATACCCTATTTATTTACAATATGCTCGAGAAAAGATACTTGCTTAAGCAAAAACTCATACTTCTTGAACTTAGCATATAATTTCTCCATTTGTAACCTGTTCAACACAATCCTCAAATGCTCTTCCTAACTTATCGAATATATTAAGATGTTATCTATAAAGGTAACTACAAACTTATCTAGGTAATCTCAGAAAACTCTATTCATTAGATCCAAATGCTACTAGTACATTTGTGAGGCCAAAATACATCACTAAACTTAGATAGACCATAGCAAGTTCTGAATGTTGTCTACTAAATATCCTTTTCTTTAACCCTCAATTGATGATATCCTGATCTAAGATCAATTTTAGAGAATATCTGAGCTCCTTCTAATTGGTCGAACAAGTCATCAATTTTGGGAAGGGGATACTTGTTTTTTATAGTCACTTTATTCAACTCTCTATAATTTATACACAATCTTATACTTACATTCTTTTTCTTAACAAAAAGCACTGGTGCTCTCTATGGCGACATGTTAGGCCTAATGAAACCTTTCTCCTATAACTCTTTTAATTGAGTTTTCAATTCAACTAATTCCACTGGTGCTATTCTATATGCAGACTTTTAAATTGGCTTTGTTTATGGTACTAAATTAATACTAAACTCGACCTCTCTAGCTAGTGGTAAACCAGGTAAGTCATTTAGAAACACCTATAAACTCATTCACTATTAGAATTTCTTCAATTTTCTTATCGCCCCTTGCCTTTACAGTCATGGTAGCTAACCTACCCTTACCCCATAATTCATATGTAAGGATACTTATCGACATTTAAACTTTTAACTTTAAGAAGAACTGCTCTTCTCTTAGGGAATCGAAATACACCACCATGTTATGGCAATCTATGGTGGCATGATACTTGGATAGCTAGTTTACTTCAAGTATTACATTAAAATTCGTCATGTTTAAAACCCATAAATCTACAGGTAACACCTAACCTTGAACTTATATGCATACTTCTCTACAAAGTCAATCTAGCATTGCCCCTACTCCTAAAAGAGTACCGATACTTAAGGGTTCACAAAACAATTCAAGTTTTAAGTCACATGCTCACATAAACACATCAGATATGCATGAATGTATAGTACCCCTATCAAATAGCATAAAAGCACTAGCAGAATATATAAGGAGCGTACTTGCCATGGTGTCTTATTTGGTATACTCTTGGTGCTATTGTTGTTAAAGGGTAAATACTCAAGTTATAGCTCTTTGTCTTGGCCCTTAACGTCTAACATTTGATGTCCTAACTTGTGCCCCCATTAGGCGTTGAACTGGAGTCTACTGTGGAACTATAGTCACTTATCCTCCTATTATCCCACAATTAACTACTTTATGCCCCCTTTACTTGTAAATGTTACAAAAGATCTACAAGATGGATTTCTCATTACATGTTCTACTTGAATGCCTAACCTTACCATAAGAGAGACAAGCCCCTTTAGGCTAACTGGATTAGATCAACTCATGAGGCCCTATACATTGTGAACACCTCTGTACTAAGGCTATCATTAGGGGTAGAGATGGAGGCAAAAATGGATAAATTGGCCTAGGTTGGAAAAGCCTAATTAGAATGGCCATAGGTCTAACTAATGACATTAGGTACATATGTCTCTTGCCTCGATTCAAACAAGTGTCACTTAGCCTTGGTTTCTTACCAAGAATACGAGACTTTTGCACTTCTCTTCTTCTCATGCATTGATCTAACCATTTAGCTATCTCCATAATATTTGCATAAGTAGTCAGTTAAAAAGAACTTACTTCATATTGTAAGTTTGCCTCTAACCCTCTTAAGGAAATAATGAGTTCGTGATTGGTCATTAGCTCCAATAACTTCTGGCAAGAACTGGCTTAGGCGATTCAACTCTGCTTCATACTCAACAATAGACTTGTTTCCCCGCTGGTAATTATAATATGCATGCTCTATAGTATCCCTATGCTATTTGAAAAGTACTTCTCATAGAATAGGTCCTTGAATCTCTGCCAATTAATCGATTCCATAACCAATCTACGCTGATTGGTCCACTATAAAGTTGATGTACCCCTCAACATATAAGTAACATAACTAACCTTTCTTTCTTCTAGTACTCTAAAAGCAGCAAAGACCTTCTCTACTTCTTCTATCCAATGGTGCACTTCAATTACATCCTCCTTCTTAGGGTTGATTTGTCTAGCAAACTTGTCTAGAGTGAATTGTTCTTGTTATCGCCCTATAAGTACCCTTAACATGTTTTTCATAGAATGGAGCAATTGAACACTATCTATTACATCTTGACCTTGACCTCCTTGGGGCAATTGTCCATCTTGTGGTATCTGACCACCTTACATGGTATTATCAATTGGTAGAAATTAGCTACCTTACTACTGCCTTCCTACATTTCTCTCCTGGTTCCAACCTTGTTGTTAAATATATGGATTCTTGTAGGTGGCACTCTATAAGAGGTATAAGTATAAAAGGAGATAAACAACTAAATTCTAATAAAAGAAATAAAAGAAATCTTATGGGACAAGAAGTAGAGCAAATACTTAATGCAACATAAGCACTAAATAAAGTAAAGAACTTAAGATAAATTACTACTACTTCAGTCCAAAAATTCTACTTGTTCCTAGATTCTTTCATCCTTTTGTAGATCCATCACTTATATATCCTATAAATCCTTTAACTTAGGCTCTAATGCTACTTAATTTGTAACGCTTCAGAACTTGAAATGTCATAGACCGCTACGTATCTCTAGTTCTCCAAAAATGACACGTTAGGCTCTAGAAACTGTAATGAATATTTTAAACTTAACATTCATAACCACCAACATTGGAATATAAAAAAAACCATAATAAAATTCAAACTCCATAGTTCATACTCCATAAATACCAACAAGATTAAAGAACTCTTTTATCTTTCACAATGGAAATAACATAAATAAAATAAAATAACTTGTACGAAAAGAATTTAAAAGATAGAACAAGTCTCAACCACAGTTCCATTTCAATCCTTATTACTACTCCTATTACTGTTGGCTATCATCATGATAATAGTCTCCAAAACTGACATCGTGGGAGTAATAACTATCATTCCAATCTTTAACTCCAACATTCTCATAACCAACATATTCTCCTTAACTATAATCTTCATAAACATCATTCTAACCTGTAGTTAGGAGAAATAAATAATATTATAAGTTGAAGCCTAGTATGTAACATACAACCACATACGTGTGATTAAAAGATACATATTCACATGTGTAGAAATGCAAAACAAATAAATCATATAATTCATTTAATTATCTATATTTTTAAGTCAAACATACAACACATGATAATAGTTTTCATGACCTAATCACATCAAAACTCGTATCATAACATAACATTTAGGAGTACCTTCCGGACCCCTCTATTACCTAACATTGGGCATACTTCTTTGGGCCCCTTTATAACAACCTAGATTCATCTCATATCATTTCTGTATGAGACTCTACAAGAGACAATCATCATACAAATCATTAAGGTTGCCTCTTAAAAATCTGCCACTATGACCCCTTAGGATGAGTCAAACATAAGTAACAAAACGATATATAAACCGGATATACATTTAATTCATTTTAATTTTTTCTATCCTAATACTTACATACAACAAGCAAGTGTCAAATACCTTGATATTTGGAATCCATTACCAGTAAATTAAGCCTAGCTTTAAATCCTAGAAACAATAGCTACTCACTAAACTTCCTTAAATATTGAATAAACGATGTCTCTTAGTTAAAAATCACTTTTGCACTATTTAGATCTCTTTAAATTTACTTAATGACATATTAAAGGGGTTTACTTAGGGGTAACACGGGAATAAAATAAAAAGAAGAGGAAAAACTCAACTTAAAGAAGCAAAGCCTATGATACGATTAGGGACACGATCGTATCTTTATGGCTATATAACTTAGTGAATTACACTTCACTATTGTAAAGGAAATGAATAAGGATACGATCGTACCTTTTGGTCATATAACTTTTAGTTTATCAGCCTACATTACCTACTACAAAGGACATGACCAGGGATACAGTCGTGTCTTTTGGTCATGTCACTTTCTGGTTGAATTTTCTTTTTTTCTTTTTCTCTTTTACCTAAACTCCTTTCTAAACTCAACAACAACACTTCACATCACAAACCCTTAATCCAAATCAACAAAACCCTCCTAAAATCCATTTTTATATTGTTTTTAATTAAGTAGGCAAAACTAAAACTTGTCAAGAAATTAGAAAATTTGGGGATTCTAAGGAATATACAAGAATTACTTTAATCTTAATGGTCCTTTAGAGTTCTTTGCTTTTCCTTAACTAATTGCTCGTAACCTTAAACAATTAGAAAAATAAAAACTTAATTTCTAAAAGAAAGAAAACTCAAAACTACAAATCAATCTTTGCTTACCAAGCTCTTCTAAGGTTGCATTCCTTATACAAGCAACTCTTACTCTTAAGGGTTTCTGATAATTACGAGAGAGAAGTTTAAACCTATAGTGTGTAAAGAGTCCAATTGTGCATTAGTTAGATTAAGGTTTTATTTTAACTCTTTTTTTTTTTAATTTCTGATATCACCCTTCATTAAACCATGGCTTGAGACCTTAATACCCCTTGCTCAAAACTTAATTACCCATTTGATTTTTTGAAGACTTTTATTAATTAATAACTCCATCTTTTTTCTTAGGTATTACATTAGCTTTTGACCATTCTCTTTTGAAAATTTCATATTCCATTATTTGAGGAAAATTTTCACATGTTAAGCTTCCAATAACACCAAGCCAAATCCTTAAGCCTGGAGTAAGGTGGCTCCTATAATCCATGCTTATGCCCTATGTAGTGGTCTGTAGATACTACCCTTAGCCACCCATAATCAGCATATTCAGATGCCAAGTAAGCTTATGAGCCAAGGGTAAGGTCTTATTATATAAGTGCTTTTATACTGTTCTAATTATAAATAATCTAATCATATGGGATCCCTATCCTTACAAGATCCTTCATTACTACATGAGGTGACAACCAAAACAATAAATACAATGTTTATGATTATGCATGATCCATTTAATTTAAATAAGTCATATGTAATTAAGTTAAATTATTAGGTGATTTACCAATATTAACAAGCCATCTGATCATGCAATAGTTAACTAAACAACCAATTGTCTAGTTATTATATTTTAAAAAATTTTCCAATATAAACAACCAATATTTAAGTACATAGATAACCCTAACCTTAAGCATTAATCAATTAATGTATATAATTTAGGTACACTAGCTTTAAGTACAAAACAAGTATAAAGTCATTTGGATTACTTACATGACCAAATCTACTAGGAGTCATAGCAATCAACTAATAGCTAGCCTTCTTCATTGATATTTCTTTATAAATAATAATAAGAGTCTAATTAGTATTAAATGTAGTGCTAACCTATCTAATTATCTAACCATTTATCTTAAGATTCTTAGTTTGCTTAGGTCTTAAATCATATGAGTTTGGGTGCACTTTTTTAATGGTAGAATCAAACTAAAATTTTCAATGATATTTCACATTACTTAACTTAACCATTATAGTAAATAGGAAATATTATTTTAATATATTAGCTAATAATACATTACTTAGTGAATATTATACGATAGTAGATTATCTCAGTATCATAAATTTTATATTTCATATTGTTTTATTATAGTTTATTTGTAATACCTATGAGAAGTGAAGTAAATAGTAGTGTGACAATGAGATATGGTATAAGTTAGTAGTAGTAATCTTTTTAGAGTTAAGTAGAAAACATCAAAATTATATTATTAATCCAATTACCTAGTCATTAAAACTCCAACCCAATCATAGTGTTTTATTATTATAAGAGCTATCATGTGCATATGCATACATATATACTTGTTTTAATTCTTGTAGGTGTATCCGTGTATGATTCTATATCTTTATTATAGACATGGAAATTATGTTATTATCTTTATTATTGCTATTGTTTCACATTATTATATATTGTCACTACATTTCATAGATTTAATCATTTGTATAAATGAAAACATATCTTCTTTAAAATGCTTAAGCCTTAAGTATATATTTATATGCATACATATATATGTGTATATATTTATATGCATATATATATTTGTCTAAAACATGCATATATATATGTGTATATATATATATATATTTGGCTAAAAATACATACATATATATATTTATATATTATATAGAACTATGACTTTCCCAACAATTTGACATTATACAATTTTTCCTTATATGTACTTTGTGATGTGTGTTTATTGGCTTCTCCCTATAGAGAATTTATGTGTATATTTGTGAACAATTACGCTTGGGTATTTATTTATTTTTTAGGAGTTTATCCTAATTATCTATCTATAGGGCCATATCACTTGAAAAACTAGTTATTTTACTTATCTTTCTCGACTTTTCCTAAATTTTTAATTATCTAACCTAGACAATTAAGTCAGGTGAAATGTTGGAGATTTTTAATTGGCAACTTGAGAATATAAGTTAAGTAGTATTTGGTTAGAAAGTTTGAAGTTAGATTAAATTAGAGAGTAATTTAGAGGATAAGTCAAAAGTTAAATTAAAGTTTAAGTAAGAAATTAAGTCATATATAGTTTAGAGCAAACTAAAAACCAATAAGCTAATGTCAACCTGAAATAGATACACATTTGCATGATCTACAATTGACCTTAGTAGTATTTATCCTTATTAGGTGAAGTCACTGAAGAAGGAGCTCGTGTTAACGAGAAAGCTTAGGAACGTACTGCAAACTAATTAAGTAGATATGTGTATAGAGAGTAGTTTTACATCTACTCATTAGGAAGTGAGTACCTTTGTAAGTGCTTGTATTTGTAATGATTGAATTTGCTGTGTAAAGTTCATTGTAATGTTTTGTTCTACACATTTAATGTTAGCTTATCATGATATTGTTGATGTGCTATGTTAACTTGGATATATGCTAGGTACTAACCCTACTTCTCTAGGCGTTTACTTAAGTGAACCCGATACTAAGGTTTTAGAAATGAAAAAAGGGAAAGAAAATAAGGCTTAAGTTTAGTTAAAAGAATAACTAAATAAGCTTGGTTACTCTGCTTGGTATTCATAAGAGATTTGGTTAGTACAATTATGGCATGGCAGGAAAAGAACCTATAGGTAGATTTCTAAAACTTATGATTTTGTAAAGACAAGTTTCTAAAGCTGGGTTTTTTGTGTACATAGTTTTTCATTGACCAAAACTTTAACTACGTTTCGTGGTTTTTCTAGGCTAAATTATTGTTAGGTTCTTAGATATATTATCTAGATGCTCGAATTTGAAGTCGACTAAACAGATAAGCTACTAGGTTAGCTAAGATATTGGTATCGATGCATATCACGTGCATTAGTATAGCATGCACCATTTGCATTATTTTATTTACAGTCTAGGTGATTAATTTAATATGATTTTTGTATGTCTATGTTATGTGCATTATTTCATCACTTCTTATTTATCCACTTTCACTTAGTTTACAGTAAGCTGAGGAGATAAAGTATTTTATCCTCAAGTTAAAAAGCGGATTTTGAGGTACCATCATCAGTAGGGTTGACTTTTGATATCATTACTTAGTGTTAGCATTCTAGAAAAGTAAAAGTTTTGCTAAGCAACCATAATAGAAATATGGGAGTTTAGTTTCGGCAAATGAAATTATAACTTTTGGAGTTTATGAGATCTATAAAATATTGTATATAATTGTAAGAAGAAACGCTATAGCTAGACTCATTTTAAGTGTTGAATGTACAAAATATGCATTAATAAGATGCATGCGTGTGTGTATTTATATATATTATATTATACTATATTATATATTTGAGAAAACAGCTATTTAGTATACATACATACATATATATATATATAAGTGGTGCCATATGGTTGTACATGCAAGGTCAAATTTGAAATTTATTAATTTATTATTTTAGTTGGCTTAAATTGATTAATTATTATTATTTAAAATTTCTGTAGTTGTTTATTATCGATTTTGCTCAATTTTGTATTTTTAGCAACAATTTTGTTGGTTTAAGGTTTTATTAGGCTAAATTTTTTATTTTATAATCTTAGGGTTTAGGATTTAGGAGTTTTATTAATTTCAGGTTCAAATTTTTATAAGTATGTGTATGTAGGGTTTACGATTTTCGATTTTCTTAAATGATTAAGGTTTTTAGATTGTACATTAAGGTTTTTCATATTTTTCTTAAGTTTACAGTTGTTAAAATCGCAAGTCAAAAATATGATTTTACGAGTTTATGATTTTATAATATTTTTCTTAATAAAAATGGACGTAAAATTATTTATATGTAAACTTTTAGTGAAATTATGAACTTTCATGTATGATTGTATAAATTTACAATTTTACCAATTCTATGTATTCAAATGAATAGTAAAATTACAATTTTGATAACTATGCTTGACTTCGAATTAAATATATTTTTATCTTAAATTTAGTCGGTCCTATTGACTTAAGGAAATATCTAATGCCCTCAAGTTGGATTCAAAGTCCAATTGGAAAATTTTACAAGGTTTATATCCTTGAACTATAGATGTTGCATTTTAAATTAGGGTTTTATGTTTAATAAATTGTTTTTAATTTATTTTCCTTTATTTACATCCTTTTTTAAAGATTATTATTTATAGATAAAAATATATCAATCTCCTCTACAATAACTATATTTTTAACAATTGTGAGTGAATTTTTACATTTATTCTTATATTCAAAATCTGTACTGGAGCTTGGTGCCCCCAAATTCTCTATCAAATATTTGCTACAGGACCATATCCCCAAACAGGAGAATACACAAAATTATTGGCTATCTCGTTTCGGCTGGTCATAGTTAGCAATTATACTTTGTCCTCTAAAAGCATTTTAAATTCTTGGCTAATCATGTAGTAGTCAATAGTTAAAACTTTGACATCAAATGCAATTATCAAAAGCTCAACAATTTCTTAGGTCACGAAGATATCCCATCGTTGATTGTTCGAGATACCATTAGATAGCCTTTATTATTTTTATTCTAGTGTATTTTATTTTGAGTAAATTTACCATAATAATGAATTGATGATTTTTTAGCCATCGTGATAATCATAAGTTTTATCTAATATCAAGGAAATAAATCATAAGTTGTTACGGTTACAATCGATAAGACTGCTAATTAGTCGTATATTTTATCCTGTTCACAACCATTACCACACCTTTCTTTGCACTTTATTATAAGCATGTTTCTTCCTCATTACGTGCATGCCACAGTGACATGTGCTTACTATTAACTAAAAAGTAAAACAATTCTAAGAATGACTTAATAAAAATAATTCAAAGGATTGAGATAAATAAATCAATTAGTCCCTAATATTTATAAATCTTAATTCTAATACCACATGTATGTATAATATTAGAATACCATATAAACAGTTGTCATCAATAGATTTTCTTGATTGAGTAGATATCATTGACAGCAGAAGCGAGTGATTCCCAATATTACAAGCTAGTCTCCCTCTCTACTCTTCCTCTTGACAGTGATTCTCAATAGATAAATTCACCAGTTAAAAGTGAAAAAGGAAACTTAATTACATATTTACATAATACCTTAATAGTAACCCAATCAAGCCTTTTACTAAGCCGGAGCTAGATAGTCACCTTACTATACTAGTCCAACAAGATATGCATAACTAATATTATATGATCATATTTACTTGATCTTGTCATGCATGCTTCCATATCGGGATCAAATCATTAACTTGTTTTATTAAATTAAAATCATCTAATTAGGAAAATTTTCAACATATTGCGAAGTCATGACCGATCATCTTAGATTTAACCTTTTTGCATTTAAAGGAAAATGGTAGAATCCAAAGTAAATATGTTGGAGTTCAAAGCAACAACTTGGTTTATAGCTTCACTTTTTTTCCTAATTGCATGGCTTCACCACCAAATGGTCTCGTTCTTCTCTTGTAAGAAGTAAGATGGCTAAATTCTCACGTGCTTCGTGGTCATGTAATTTCTATCTTAGAGTTACAGAAAGATCAATAAGGCACCGGACATTCTAGCCAAGAGAGGGCTGGCATAGGATGTTCTTTGGTTTATTCAAGATCAAGTCTTCCTCCCATTATTCAACGTCGTGCGTGTGATGATATGACGATAGAGTCCTTACTTTATTTGTATATCTTTTTTGTCTCTATCTATTTCATTGAAGTCAATTCTTTGGAGAGGCCACGTCAACGTTCCATTCATTCCTGGAATTTGGCTTCTTTAACATAATAAAGAGTAAATTGCTAATATGTTCCTTGTCATATATTCTTCGTATACTCAACATTTTTATCTTCAAAATTGAGTGTTTATATCTCAAATATTCAAAACAATGGTTTAGCCCCGTAGAAAAACATTTTACTATTAAAAAAAAAAAAAGCTTTTTATATTTTTAGTTATTTAGTCTAAGGGGAAAAAAAAAAAGTAAAATAGGATCTGATGATACATTCCTTAAAGATTTTGAGACCCAAGGCCTTAACCTCAAAGATCATCAAGTCAAGTGCACACAGGAAAAATATAAGATGATGTATTTGTAATGTAAATCATGACAACATTGTAGATGACATTTCTCTTGATATATAAGATTTGCTAATAAAAAAGAGGTCACTGTATAACTGTTTCATATGTTTTGTCGCCTTATTTTAAAATTTCATTTTTAATTTGTATACTTGTCCTTATAGACTTTTGCAGTTGTCATTCTGTAGGAATAACTTACCAGTTATACTTGCAAACCAACACGAGACCGGCCAGCTCGATTCTAATACTTGTTTAAGTAGGTTGTTTATATTGGCACCGGTTGCAAGAATATTATTCTCATAGCTGTTGGTATTATACATGCTCCATGGTTCTATAATTAGATAATATTTATTCAGGAACTGCTACTTATTGAACATGAAAGTAAAATAAAGCAAATTAAAATTTTTTAAAAAAAAGAAAATTACAAAATTTCCAAATGGATACCATATAAGACATTTATGAACAATCATTTTTCAAACACAATAGACTTAAAGCTGAGGTTTAAGAAATATACAGATCCTTTCTGTTTTTTCTTTTTCTTGTTTTTCTACGCTACTTATTCTCTATTTCTTCTTTTTCTTCAATATATATTTTTCTTTGATTCATTATTTTTTCTTTAGAATTTTTTTAATTAGTTTTTATCTTTAGAGGCGAATAAAATGATATAGTACAGTCGGCCAGGATGTTATTTTTGAAGCTTAAAGATTTTCTTTGAACCAAAACAGCGAACTGTACAAATTAAGAAATTAAGATATCATTTGACTGCCATATTTTTATGGCACAATACTCTAAAGATTTCGTTTAATCTGTATATTATTTGAGATTATTGGACAAAAAGGGCTCTTAATATACTTGACTAAAATTATAAAATTTGTACTATATGTTTGATAGTATAAAAATCTACTTTACAATACAAAATAAAAATAGTCCTACATCAAGTTCCAAAATCATAGTATTAAACTTCTTTTGTTATTTATAAAATAAATAATTATTTTTTAAAAAGATTTATTAATAAAAATCTATATCCAACACGGTATATACTAAATGTAGTATCAAAGATTTGTTTTACCTTGTTTTCATCATAATATACTATACAAGTTCAGGTTTAAATCTTTTAAAGTTATTTTTTTCCTAAAATCCCTAAAGTTACAAATATTGATTGTATCTTTTAAAGTAATGACATTAGAATGATGTCATTGGATATATGAAACATCTAAATAATAATAATCATTTATTTATAATTTTAAAAATTTTCAGAAAAAAAAAATATTCAAAGGATCCATTTCCATTTGGTTCTTATATTATCCTATTTTATTAACCAAAAACTGCCCAAGAAAGTTTAAATGCAATTTACCAATTTTAAATGCCAAATACCTACGCGCGTCTTGTCTTGCCCCCCTCCAGTCCCTGCATATTGTCTTCTTGCTGGTTTGACTATTGTAATAAACGACAATTAGATGGTCGAACTTAACTATAGCTTAATGCCACTTGAAAAATAATAATTGATTAACTAAAATTCAGGAGTAGTAAAAAGAAACGTTTGAGACTTAGACAAAATCTGCGTTGCTGATAATGAGATATTGAACATATCTCATCAATCATACAGTATTTTCGGAACGATAAGAGACAAGGTGGTCTGATTATTTTTCATCGGCTGCAAAATTGATATCACTTTTAGTCGTATATAAGCCATGTAGTCATGGGAAAAACACACGTCCATTCTTCTACGTTTTACTTTCTTTTCCATATAACTGCACGATTTTTCTTTTCCTTTTTCTATTTAATTTGAGTCCTTCTTGTTTCCATCTTTCGCAAAATAGGATTTATGCCAACTTTGTTAAAATTGCCATCTATCAGAGACATAACAGTTCCCGATTAGTTCACAATAATTAATTTAATGGGATAATAATAAATTTCATAACATAATAAAATAATATATAATTTATTTAATTACATAATATACTATAAAAAATAAAAAAGAAAAAGAAAAAGAAAGAAGGCTGCAAAAAATTGTGCACACCATCCACCAGCCAAAGGCCAATCAAAAGTTAGTATATATTAAGAGTGGATGGAAAATTTAATGGAATTGATAGAAGTATTTAGAAACAGGAATGGAGTTTAGAAATTAAGAATGTAATTCCAATAGACCTATTATTTAGCATGATTACTTCAAGTGTAGAAGCTACTATAAGCTCAATGTTAATTGAATCATTTATTGTCGATCCAGATATCTGTTACCTTAGTGTCTTATCTATGCTTATGTAGTATAATTCTAATTAAATGGAATTAATCAATATTTAGATTGTTAATATTGCTTTCTATTTGTGATTGGTTATGCTTAGGAGGTCATAATACCAGTGTCCTTACGATGGTACTTTATTGATCCTTAGAACACATTATTCCTAGTAAAGTTTTCCTTAAAAATAATATGAGGTAGATAGAGCTAGTATCCAAGGATCGTAGTACCAGTGTTGTCATAACCCAAGGATAGCTTAGTTGTGGTAAGCATCATATATCGTAAAAATGACCATAGATTAGTTTCTTTTTTAATCAACGACCCTTTATATGATATACAAAGCTACTATCATAACCATATACCCGAAAGTATATAGGCAAAGATAATATTGCAGCAAGCTTTTATTAACATAAAGTTTATACAGTAACATCACTAAATAAGTGATATAGTACTCTAAATCTAAAATACCACTACATAATTAACAAAGTATCATAAAAGTCTTTTTGAGAGTCTAATATATATTCACTTGACTCTCTTCATCTATATCACACTTTTCCAAAAAAGTCCCAAAACTAACCTCGAGCATGTCTTGACCAGCTATAGCAAAAAAGTGTTCTTATATCAAAAGTCTATAAGGATAAGCTATTAAACTTAATGAGTTATCCTCAACTATTTAGACAAGCAAATTATTCAAATATCAGTTACAAGTATATGAATGTATGGTTAAGCAGAATACCACACAAGTACATATAATTAATCAAGTACTGTATACAACTCAAATTTAATACCTTCTAAAGTTAAGGTTAAAGAATACACGACATTAGTTAGATCCAGATATCATAATTAAACTTATATAACTACGAAACTCTACGTTTTGTATTCAAATAAAAACAGTATGTTTGGTTTTGGTTCAAAGCAAAGTTTCAAGTATGATTATGAGTAAGCTTCTACAGTCCATGGTCACTTCTAAAAAGAAGCCTTTGAACTTAACCCTTAATTAGACGATTAGTGCCTCGTAATTCTGCGAGTTAAGATAAGGTTATGTTGTATGTATATACTATACTAAAACACTACAATAATTAATCAACTCTCGCATAGCCTCTCATTATCATTGTGTAATGTGACGATCGGAATAATTATAATGTAATGCATGATCTAATTTAGTTTAATAAAATCATATATAAATAGATTTATTTATTATATGACTAAACAATATCACATACCATTAAATTTTTACAAAATCTACTATGCAACAACAATTATTATCATAATTCAAAGTATTTTCACAATATAGCAAGACCCCACACATCGATAAATTATCAATAATATTTAAATATTCCTAACTATAAACACAAATAAGTATGGAATCATTAGAAGTACTCATTTGGCCATAATAAAGCTTAGGGATCGTAATCATTGGTAGGGAAATATGCACCCTCATCAAGATCACATGATAATTTTAAAATGAAAAAGATAATAAATATCTAAGTGAAATAACTATTCTATATAAAGCCCCATCTAAAAGTCAATCTAAATTTCCTATCTATTTTACAAAATTTCCTATTTCAAGCATTTTCATCCATCACATATAACTTTTTCATTCTAATTTCGATTTTTATAAGCTTATATTCGATTTTTATTCTTTTCAAACATATTTTCATGTAGCAAGGTTCGTTGTGAACATCAAAACATGTATTTTTTATTATGGACCTAAAATGTTACGAATTTAGTTATTTTAGCCTAAATAATTTTACTTATTGATTAAGTTTTTCTTTATTATTTTGTGATTTAATTAATTTTTTAATTATATATTTTTAGAAATTTTATTTTTGAGTCCATTTTACATTAATTTCACTATTTCTTCATTTTAAGCATAATTTACCAATTATGCTAATTTTTTTGCTATTATAATAATTTCATAATTAATTATTATTATTTTCTATTTATTTTCCTAATTTGCGATTTAATTGGGAATTTATGGAAGGTGCTAATATGGCACTTTCTCATTGGTCCACTAGCAAATTTGTTAATTTTTCTAATTTTTATATTCTTTTAATTTTGTAATATTAATATGTATACATATATATGTTATTATAATTTATTAATTATTATAAATGAGCTTCAATTTCTCCATATAGGTTTCAACCCACTTATATTTTTACATATATACATATGTATTCTTATTTATTAAGTTACTTAACATATTAGTATGTATACCTGTATATATACACGTATTTATACTTATACTATACTAATACTATATGTAGATTTATACATGTATATATACATATGTATACTTTTATTATACTACTATTATATGTATATTTATACATATATGTATGCGTATATATATATACTTGTGTTTTCTAAATCTATTTTTTAAGGAAAAATTGATATATTTCATATATATATACATACCTATATAAATTTTGATTTACCTATATTTATATGCATAAATACTTAATTCACCTTATGTATGTGTTTATGTACATATTATGATATACATGTATATAGGCGTATATATATATATATATATATGTATGTATTTCCATCTTATTTTTCTTACCTATTTATACATGTATTGATACTACTCATATATGTACATATACATAACTAAACTATATAACATATCCATACATATGAGTATATATCTACGTATCTAAGTATATATATATATATACATATGTAAATACACTTCTAAAAGGAATAAGAGTGTATACATAAAATCCAATACATACACATAGAATTTCTACTACAAAATACTAACATACATGCCAATACATCAAGTATGGAAATTCATAAAAATATACAAGAAAATACATAAAACCTAATTTACATAAGAAAACTAATACTAATATAATACAAAGATAATATATTTACTTGTTCTTGAGAAAGTTTGGTGATGAAATCCTCCTTTTATCCCCCTCTTGAGTTTGGTTAAATATGGAGTAAGTAGCGTAAATAAGAGTAGAATGGTCGGTTGAAGAAAAGAGAGAAAACTAAAAGAAGATGATGCGAAAAATAGAGAGAAAAATGTCATTCTATCTCAAGGAATAATACATAACATTTATGTGTTTAACTATGACAAAATGAAGAAATTTGGAGAGGATTCGAGACACGCTTAGATGGCTCACGGTAAAAGAAGGAAAAAAAAAAAGAAAAATAAAAACAAAAGGAAAAGAAAATAAGATAAAATGTTGAAAGTGACACTTTGACTTTGGTCAAAATTTATAATAATAATATTACATGTACATATATCAACCATAAATTAGAGAAGAAAGAAAGAAAATAAAAAGGAAAATATAAGGAAAAAGAAAAAATAAGGAAATAGGTAAATAACTAAATAAATAAAATAAATTTTTCTTTAAATATTTTTAACCTTATAAATAATATTTAGAATAATATAATATGATTATGAAGGAAATTATAAAATATTAAATTAATATTTACTATTTAACCTATAAATATAATATGGTAATAAAATTAATTTTAATTAATTAAATCATTATATCAATAACATACATATATATTTATAAAAAATTATAAAATAATCTTCTTAATTTTATTATTTTTATAAATTAATTTATTACTCTTTACGTTTATTAGTATTTAGAAGTTATCTCTAGTTATTCGTTAACAATTTTACGTAATTAAGGGTACTAATCAACAATTGTACCCAATTAGGGTTTTATCACTGTAAAAGTAAATTTGTATATTTACAAGCTTAAAGTCTTAGTTTTAAGGTTTTTATCATATTTGATTTTAATCTGTAATATTTACACACATATAGGGTTTATGATTTTTATACATAATCAAAGTTTTCATCAATACATTAGGGTTTTTCTCTTTAGAATAGTTTAGGGTTTATAATTTAATAAAGTTTTTAATTCATCTGACCTTGTCGACTCATATAGTTATATAAGACACTTGAGTTTAATTTAGAGCTCGGATTGAAAATTCACAAGGTTTACAAATGTCTTGACACCGTGGTTGAAGGGCATAGAATTTCCCTTAGCATTTAGAAGCTAAGGGGGGTGGCATCTGAACACCAGTTGTAATCTTCAAAATTCTATAGATCATAGCAATGCTTCATCTACTGTGTACAACCCCTACTTTTACCATTTTCAAATACCACCACTCCTAAAATGACTTCCCTTCAACAACATACCTCCGCACTAATCTAAACAACCCCTAAACATCCCTTTACAAAAAAAAAAAAAAAAAGAACTAGGATCTTACCATCATAATTTACACAATAATATCTACAATTACAAAGTGTGTAAGGTTACATCGTTCCTACCGTCAGAGATTTGTTTGCCACGCATCTACTACCTAAGATTTGCTATAGGGTATGAATAGGACTACCTTAAGGTCGTTTACCTACTGCCTTAAGCAGAAAAAAGAGATTCCTTAAGAAGTTCTACTAAAAACTCAATTAAAAAAATGACCTACAAAAGCTCACCTTGATGTCTTTCGTCTTAATTCAGACCATCAAAGATTTGGTGTAGGATTCACAAATAACTCTCTAAATTTATTTTGAGATGCTACCCAAAAGGAAAAGCGAGTTTTATCATTGAAAACTGCTAAAAAGCTTAAGAAAGAGAGCAATTCAACACCTTGACTCTCTTGTGACGGATCTTTGTCAATAGTATTGGAAATTCTCTCTCTTAGATCAAGGTACACATAGAAACCTAAGATATAAGTAGCACTGGTGAGGAAAAAAAGTAAGAAAAGAGTTTCTCAAAATCCTAAGTGACTCTTTTATACTTAAGGTTCGTAAACATTTCCCATACCTAAAAATACCCTTAGTTAAAAAGGTTAATACCAAGCTTGCCCTTAGCTTATAACACCACTTATTTTTCTTTAGTTTTCCTTTATTTGGGGTTTTACATACATACCATGTATTATTGGAGTTTTAACAATGTACTCTTATATATATTAAATAAATTCATCTATTTCAATTCCTAAATATTATTTAGCTAATAAATGAATATAAAAATTATTAAACACATTAAAAAGATAATCTAGGACTTCTTAAGTAGATCCTAGATAATAATTTCCAAATTAGAGACTATTCTAATATATATGAACAAAGTAAATAGGATTAGAGTTTATAAATTAAGAATATAATTCTAATAGGCTTATTATTTTGTATGATCACTCCAAATGTAGAAGCTATGACTAGCTTAATGCTAGTTGCTAATGCATGTGTAGTATAGCTATAACTAAATAGAATCAATCAATATTCGGATTGTTAATATTGCTTGTTGTTTGTGATTAGATGGGCTCCGGGGATCATAGTATTGATGTCACTAAGGTGGAAAATCGATGATCCTTTAAACACATTGTCCTTAGTGGAGTCTTGCTTGAAAATAATATAAAGTAGATAGAGTTGGTGTTTGGGGTTATAGTACTAGTGTCATAGTACTAGTTAGGTTAGATGATGTTTAGGGTTGCAGTAGTAGTGTTTTGGTGCCTATTTAAACGAGGGATACAGTAATAGTGTCCTAACCTAGGAACTTTGAATTGGGGTCATGACTTAGTTGCAAATGATTCTAAGCTTGGAGTTAGTTGCAAATGATTCCAAGCTATGTTGTTTGTTGGCTAATAAAATATAATTAAATGGATTGATTGTTATTCTTATTGCGTAATTACATGTGATATCGTGCGCGTGATGCATGGCATGCGTTTGTGGTTATGGGTTTCTGTACTAAGCTTCAACTTATTTCTTATCATTTTTCAGAGGTAGGTGTTTAAATTAAAATTATAAAAATCATTGAGTTTGGAAACTTTTACCAAGGCTATTAGAATGGGAATTATTGGCTTTTAATATTGCAACTATGAGGGTAACTTTCGAGTTAGAACATTTAAAATTTATTTTGTGATAGGTATCTTTTGTATAAGGATTTAAATAATTTATTCAGTTGCTATACCATTTTAAATTGGAGAATAAAATTTAATGAGATTGTGTGAAGATTTTACAGATGTTTTGGATTTTTTGTTAGATGTTTAGGCTTGATGTATTGATGAATACTAAGGACAAGTGGCAATTAGTGGTGTTTTTAAGTTTAGAGCATTACAAAACGTTTGTTGAAGAATTTTTCACTACTATGGAAGTCTCTTTGCAGCATGTCTAGAAGCACAACTATGATAATCATTTTAATAGCAAAAATTAAATCCAAGAGGAGTTGTGAATTTCACAAAGGTAGTTACATTGGAAATTAAAACCTTTTTTGTCAATGGGAATGTCTAACCTTTACGTGCAACCTTAAAAAAAAAAAATAAAAATCCTATCTAAGAGCTTGGGCGGCACCAAGGAAAGGTCTTACCAAAGCTAAATTGTGATGGTGCATGGAGCATGAAGGTGAATGGAAGCAATTTAATAGAACCATGGGTTGTTTGTGCAATTTCTCTTCTTAAGATAAGCTTAGATGACTGTTGCCTTGTTATAATTAGTAGAGAGGTAAGTGCATATATCAATTAGATTACACCTTGAGGTAAAAAGAGGATGAGCTGGTGTTGGTTGGATTGGAACCAATAAAATTTCACATTTAGTCACCAAAATTTCGTCGATTCTCGTATATATATTTTAAGGTTTAAATGACCACATTCTAAAATATTCATTATATATACTCATATTTACAAGTTTAATATATGTGTGACTTTGACCAAGCCAAAGCACCCAATAATTTTATTATGTTTTTTAGTTACAATTTATTCGGTTGGTTTGTAAGACCACACAATAATTTGTCTATATCTCGTCTTATAATGGTGCATTCAATGATATGCTCCTGCAGAGTCAAAGAGCATTCATCAATCAAATATTTAGGTGCTACCAAACCAGAACTTTAAGTTACATACAACTAAATTTTGGAAAAATGCAAATAAATAAATAAATAAAAACAACTCCCTACTTTTGGCTACTTACATCATTTATGCTCATAATTACAATATTCTAAAATATTCAATATATATACACACATAATTACAAGTCACATATCTTTAGTTACTTTTCTACTGGAATTGTACACCGCATTTAAGGTTTCCATTTGACTAATCCATCTCTCCAAAGAGATTAAAAGAAGCTATATCTGTTATATCGATAAATGATTCCAGTCATTTTTCCCTTTTTTTTTTTTGTTTAATTGACAAATCGATTATTGTCGAATTAATATTGGTTTATGTTAGCAAACATAGCCGTTAACGAGCATGATGAATTTTTCTTTCTTTTTTTTTTCCGATCCTTTTAAAAGAGTCAATGTGAAATACTCAAATAAAAATACTAAAAAGGTGAAAGGTTTTTAGTAGAAATATACTAAAGGATAGTTACAGTACCCTATAACTCAATCAATTTATATATATATATATATATATATATAGATGTATTTATATGGTATATTTTTCAAGTTTTAGAGCATTAAACATTGCCATGTTCAGAGCTAAAAAGATATCCCATGATATTGCATTTATTAAACAAGAAGGAGAAATTATTTGAAAAGTTAAAAACACAGCCGAGAAAAGCTTTCATGATCAAAACTTCATTTGGACTAATAAGTATAGTATAAATATCAATAAAATTTTAATATATAAAAATATAATTAATATTTTTTTTAAAAAAAATATATATCTTTATTATCATAAATTAAAAATTATTAATATTTATAAATTATTTATTAATCTATACGAAGTGTCTATATCATGAATTATTTTTCTCGGCTAGTGGGTTATGACTTTTATGCACGACGCACTAATTTATGAAGCGGTTCGAAGCAAGTCGTTGACTTGTATATTGTAACCATCTAGCCTTCATAAGTTTAGCCGCCTTAAGTTGACCCCAATAGAAAGTTCTCATGTAAAAAGTCTCAACTAATTATGTCTACACCTGTCCTCTTTATTACTCCACCTAACCAGTTCGATCTTTCCTTTTCAACTCTATATGGAATTTCCAGGCTAAATAGTACGTCATCTCGATTGAGGACACCGTGGATGAACTCAGGGTCTGCCATGATATATGGTCAAAGCTCCACAAGACAAGTACCACGTTATCCACTTTCGATCATGATCGTTATGAATATGGATGTTGAAATTGTCTTCACGCTAGTTATTCGAGAAGTTACGGAAGGCGTGTCTGAATTTTACCATGTTCGTTTGTTATTTAGATTAGCGGATTTGATAAAAGTCCTTTTTCAATTTGGGGATAGACTATTTTTGGGCTTGGTCTGAGACCCAATCCGACTGCGGACCGTTCGAGGCCCGCCAGTGAACAAGAAATTGAGCACCTCACCTCCCACGCACTCCACTATCCCTCAGGCGCTATTATAACGTTCAAGCATCTAAGGGGTCCACTCTTTGCATGCACAACCACTAGGTGCTTGATGGTCTACCTGACCACCTCGCCGTCTGCTTGGCCATCCCTGAGCTCCATAGTTTTCCTTCGAACTCCAGGCATACGTTTACTTGAACACCTTCCCTTTCTATGGGCACTTTGTAAAAGATTCGTCAATGGTCCATGGATTAATCGACACCCCATCTCTCGAAGCCCTTTATCCTTTATTCATTCTCTCCTATTAATTATGCCTTTGATATTCATAATATCTCTAATACACCCGATATCTCTTAAGAAGGTCAATGTCCTAGGTTTTAAACATGGTTGTAGCCTATTCATGGTCAACCCGATTACAAGGCCACCTTGTTGTCTCTATAGCGCATGTCTCGTGTGAGTAGTAAGTACGGATGAACCCTAGATTGACTCATATCTCTAGTAGGTGAACTCTTTGTGTTATAATATAGGATCTTTCTTCCATGGCCACACATAACACTTATATACATTGCGAACTAAGTACCTCTTTCCCTCTTTGGAAAAAAAGTACTTGGAACCCCACATATGCTAGCACAATTTATCCTCCTTTCCTTCTCTCCTTGCTGACTTGAGTGTTTGAGGACCCTCGTAGACCATTCCACCAGAGGCTTTTTACAAGTGTTTGAGAGCAAGGAGCTTACCCAACTTCTAAGCCCAACAGTATATTCCCTTGTAAAAGTGAAGCCCATGCTTGTTAACTCATCCAGTTGATCCCCATATCAACATTTTGGCGCCTACAGTTATTGGCTAATGTACTCCATATAGCTAAAAGTAAGAACAATCATCCTTAAGCATCATACCAAGTAGTGGTAATAGATCACCTTCACTGCTACCACCACCATAGTGCTTACCAACTCCTTATGAGATGTAGTAGCTCAAGGCGCTTATTGAGCAAGTATTTGAAGACAATCATAGGATTGAAGAGTCTAACATCATGTTGCAAAGGGAGTTGGCCATTCTAAAAAAAGTATTACAAAAGTGCACCCATGAAGAGGCTAAGGTTAGCTTGCCTACATGATTGAGTAGGCATAATGAAATACACATTGAACACCCAACGCATTCACACAACTAGGTTCAACACAGTTGCCATACTATTGTAGACATGATCAAGTGAATTGCAACCATGACAAAATGTACATGCAAGGTGAACACTCTGGTATGAGCAGAGCACCTAGGAAATTATCTCTAGAATGTTCGTAAAAACCACTTAAGGGAAAGAACACCAAGAGTTAGATGAACACATATACTGTACATTTAGCATGTACGACCAGAAAAAGGTAGAATCCTCAACCTACATCTCCTGGTTAGCCATAGCAAAGAGCCCATTCGCGCTGATCATTCTTAAGGAAACACTACCTCAAGTTGCAAGACTTCGCACCTCAATATGTATGACAAGACTAGGGACCCAAACGACTACTTAGTGCACTTTCGTACAATATTAAGTTTCTACAACTTTACAAACGCTAGCATATGCAAAGCCTTCCCCAATGCGCTCGCTAAGCCATCCTACCATGGTTAAATACCTTACATAATAGCTTAATTAGCTCCTTCAAAGAGCTAGTGAGCAAATTTCAGCAATATTTTCTCGGTTCTAAGGTTCCATGCAAAGACTCGTCTACACTGTATAACATCAGACAGTGAACCAAAGAATTGTTGTAGGTATACTTGAAGTGGTTCAATTGCATAAAGCTTAAAGTCTTTAATCACTGCAAGCATACTTAGAGTGGTTCAACCCTAAAGATTCGATACTAGGATTGTTGTCGAGGCCCTCATCACTAGAATTGACCCCATAAGAAAATTATCTAACACCATTTCTAATGGGAATTAGGCTACCAGATCTCTGACCTACAGTCGAGCCTAAAAACTAGAGGGGCTAGCACGATAAATCTTGCTGTTCTAACTAACCCCCGCCGAGGTTAAGTGCTTCCTTTCCAAGTTACCCTTCATGTCGTATCGTATGACCGCTCATTTTTCTGCAGTATGCCAAGTTGATGATTACTCTCCAACACCCAGCCAACTAATTACTCAGCAATCTCCTTATCGAGAAGTTGAGAGAGAGAGTCCAGACTGACTATGCCATCCCTGCTCCGATAAGCCCATCTATCCGTACTTTTTGTTCGCATCTTCTAATAACCTCGCCAATGTAGCATTGCTACATATACAGTATCATGTACGAAATCTCTTGCATCAATGATTGTTTTTCTTATATATTAATTTTTATTCTTTTTATCTTATAAATTACTTCCTTAGGAAATACCCTTTTTGTCTTTTCCTTCTTAGGTAAGTTGTCCAAACTTATGGTATAAATACCCTTGTACTTGTAACTGTGAAGATATTAGATCATTCTTAATATACGCTCTTTGAGTACTTTTTCTTCCTTACATAAACACTATTTGTTTACTCTTGGCATTACTTTCATATTTTCCCTTAAGCAATATTAGGTGGCAAGTAACCTTATCAAACCAATTCATACATTATATTGAATTGAGTTGTAAGTCCTTGAAAGTTCTATTGATATGTCATATCCTCTAGAGCTGTTTGTAGGTTTTGCTTACTGTTTCATTTTCGTTTTTTGCCCTTTCTTATTTTTCCCCATTAATCTTTTTCGAGTTTTCTACAAGCTTGGATCCATCTAGCGACCGGCCTTGTCTGTTCTTGGTCATGGTTCACAATAGTTTCCCTCAACTGGCCTAACTTCCTCAATAAGTTCATGTGAGTAACCGATAAGTATGTAACCTAAGAGGATGCACTACGAGTAAGACTAGATACTAATAACAACATGTAGGGGTCAATGAAGGACCAGTTAGGACCATTAGACACTAAGCCCCCCCTCCTCAAAAGAACGATACAAGAGGCAAACGTAGAAATATTTTGATTATACATCTATGCACTTCTAAACCGCCCCTTGGAGAATTTATGTATGAGGTTCAAGAACAACTACCACATGCCACTCATGTTAAAGAGACACTGAAAGTGGTTGATTCTAGCAAATACCGTGACTACTACTAAGTATGCTGTTATAATAGCAATGAATGTTGCTATTTAAGAAACGCGATTGAAGGCCTTATCCACAAAGACCATTGACCACCTCATTGTAGACGAAATAAACTAGGTCTAATGACCTACCTAGCATCATTGGATGGAATAACAATAACGGAAACAATAACAACAACAACAGAAGCCAAGAGCAGATTCCTTTGCTAACCATAGCCATTAGAGGAGAAGGGTCTAAGTTAACACCATCTTTAAGGCCTTACTTTTGTAGGAGACACATCTTCCACATTAGTCAAACACAAGGTATACCTTGTCTGGAGCAAGAAACCCAAAATGGGCACTACCATCACCTTTACCAACAAGAACAAGGAGAGCATCGACTAGCCGCATAGTGACATGCTAGTCATTAGTGAGGAAATTGGGTACTTCAATGTTCCTAAGATGTTCATTGATAGTGAAAGTTCAGCAAACATCTTCTTTTACAGTGGGTACAAGCAAATGAAGGACTAAGTTGACGAGCCCTTACAACCTTATAAACACAGCCTTATAGGATTCAGAGGTGGCATACCTATGTTAACCAAGGGGCTTATCACTTACCAGTCGGATTGGGTAACAATGCACACATTGCCATACAGTTAATTGGTTTCATAGTTGTCAACCATTGGTTACCATACAGTACTGTCTTAAGACGATCGAACATTATAAAGTTTGACATACTCATAATCTAATGATACCTTAAGGTAAAGTTCCCAAAACCGATAGGGGTCAAGATGCATGAAGGGAGCAGAAGTTGTCTAGGTCCTTCTAGTTAAAAGCCCAAACTCGAGTTAATGTTATGAATATCAAGTTTATCCCATAAGAGAAGTCTAACTCCCATAGAGAACTAGCTAAAGAAACTAAGGAGATCAAGCTTGAAAGCACACTAGGATTGATGACCTAGATTAAGACAACCTTACCTGAAGATGAAAAGACTGAGTTTATCAACCTTCTTAGTCAAAACACTAACATCTTTTCATCAGTACTCGAAGATATGCCTGGTAAATTCTATTTACCCAAAGCAACCCACCACCTCAACATTGATCTTAAAATAAGGATTGTCAAACAAAAAAAGCAACACTTCGCACCTGAATTGTAGACTACAATTAGGTAAGAGGTCTAGAAGCTATTTAGGCTAGGCTTATTAGGCAAGAGATGTACCTAACATAGCTTGCAAAGGCAATCTTTGTCAAGAAAGCTAAAAGGAAGTAATGCATGAGTGTTGATTACACCAACCTCAACAAAACCTACCTAAAATATTTTTTTCCTCTAGAGTAGCTCATTGATTCTACATCAAGCCATATCATGCTCAGTTTTGTGGAGGCATACTCAGGATATAACTAGATTTGCATGGCTCTTTAGGACAAGGTCCATACTTCGTTCATCATCAACTTTAGTACATACTGTTATAAACTAATGCCCTTTGGCCTTAAAAATACCAGGGGGCGTAACAAAGGCAAATGACCATCATTTTCAATCCCTAAATCAATTGAAATATTAAAGTATATGTTGATGATATGATTGTAAAAAGCAGGGGGAGGAAAGATCACATAGAGGACCTCTATAAGGCCTTTAACACCCTTTACCACTACTAGATGAAGCTAAACCCTTAAGAGTGCGTCTTTAGGGTATCATCTAAGAAGTTTCTTAGCTTTATGGTAACTGGGTGTGGCATCAAAGTTAACCCAGACAAAATCAAAGTGGTTTGTGACATGCAACCTCCTAAGATAGTCAAAGAGGTTCAATTTCCTACAGGAAGAATTTCAACCCTCAACTGCTTGGAATTTAGAAGTATAGAAAAATGATCGAAATTCTTCAAGCTCCTAAACAACCCGTCTAAATTCATGTGGACCACCTAATGCCAATAAGCCTTTGATAACTTGAAAAAGTTCCTCAAGAGCTTGTCTATCATCTTAAAACCCGTACTATGTGAAGAGCTATACTTGTTCCTTACCGTTAGTGATTGAGCATTATCTTTAGTGCTCGTTCACGCAAACAGATGAGAAAACCAACATCTATACTATATAAGCCACATTTTACAAGGCTTAGAGAAAAGATATATAAAGGTTGAAAAATTTGCCCACATCGTAGTGATTGTTACATGAAAGTTAAGACTGTACATTTCGACTTATCCAATCGTTGCCCTAACCAACCAATCACTCCAAACCATCTTGCAAAGGCTAGATGCCTTAAGTAGAATGGTCGAGTATTCCTTAGAATTCAATGTCCATGATGTCAGTTCCACCCTAAATAAGCAGTCAAAGCCCAAGTCCTTGTAGATTTTATCGTAGAATATACTAAAGAAGAAGAAGCATGGTTAGCCATCAAGATACCAGTGTCGACTCTCTATATTGATGGATCCTCCACTTAGGGGGGGAGTAGGGTAAGCATAACACTACAAGGCTTATATAGCACCCAAGGTGCTGTATATACTGAAGTTTGAATTCCTAGTGAGTAATAATGAAGTTGGATATGAAGCTCTCATCACCAATCAAAAGAGTACTAAGGACATCGAAGTAGAAAAGCTAGAGATCCACTAAGACTCCATGCTTGATAGGAATCGAGCAACTAGACCACTGACCCAGCTTAAGGTTAAGAACTTAAGAGCTTAACAAACCGCATCCTTTTATCCTAACCTACACTCGAAGAATCTGAGCTACTCTTGATTACCAACTTGCCATAGATGCTGAGCTGAGTACCCTTACATTTGTTAATGGTCAAATGCTGACCTTAGAAATGCTTTGTGGAGAGCTTAGCCAACTCATCCATCAGCTCAACCATATCTATTTCGATCTCCCCTAAACACATCTAAGCTGACACTACCCTAGAAAGTTCATAGATCAGCTTGGTCACAATAGACTCTAATCATACCTTTTTGTTTACTTCTACATAGGCCTTCCTAATGGTTGTTGACCACGTATCCTAACCATCTATATGAAGGAATCTACTAAAGAAGCTTCTATTTTGCAAATCTCTTTTGTACCCTTATCTATTTCTTATATTTTACTTAATTTGGATAATGCCCTTTTAGTCTTTTCCATATTTAACAAGTAGCCCTAATATTTTGGGTATGAATACTCTCTTATAAGTAGTGTAGTCATCATCTTGACAATATTTTTTAAAGGATAATGAACTTTCCCTTTGGTGTTAAGCTTCTTTCTTATTACATCTTTAACTCTTATCCTAACCCTTAAATAAAGCTAAGTAATGAGTAACATCATTAAGCTACTTGTATGTCATATTAAGTTGGTTTGTAAGTCTATGGTGGCTCCTTAGTGCATCATATCCTTAGAATCGTTCATAGGTATTGCTTGTTTCTTTCTATTTCATTCGTTTACCATCCTACACTTCAAGCTTTCTACAAGTTTGGACCCATTCTTGATACAACTGTCTTTGTTTGCTATTAATGCAACATATCATCTTGGTATCATAGCGGAGGTTTGTATTGAATAAGTTGCTATTAAGTTGTGTTATTACTATTTTCGTGTGGAGTACTATTGTGGAAGAGAATATAGAATCAACGTTATTGTTTCCGTAGTTACGTAAGGATTAATTGTAGTATCTTGATAAGTAGTGGAAGTAGTACTGTTATTCTTTTTGTAGTAGTTACTGTGTGGCTCTTTGTTTCACTCCATTTTAAGCCTTAAGAAACAAAGTAAACATTAACTGGGCATTTCTCTTCTTTAAGATGAACCTTTTGTTAGTACTTACACTAACAAGCACAGGGATAAAGGCCCTACAGATTTTAGCAATGAGCTCCTACTACAATGTACAGGCATTCATAAGGCTCTTGAACATGAGAACCTCAAGTTATTTGAGCATTTAGAACAATGTGCTATCCTAACTTTAGATGACATTAGCAACATTAACATTCGATGGGCTACTTGGAAAGAAATAGGTATGCCAATATACTTGGTACACTCGCTAAAGTAACAATAAAGATTAAACCCTACATTATGACGTCCTATGTGTTAGCGACCACAACGCCAAGCAGCTGATTAGATTACAAATAAAAAAGATAGTTGAAAAACGCCAAGCAGCTAATTAGGTTACAAATAAAAAAGGTAGCTGAGAACTAAGTAAACGAAGAGCCAAGAAAATGAGCATGATAGTGAAGAAATGGAAAAGTTTCATTAATCAAAATATTGTTACAAGGCTTTAGGGGTTAGCATCCCAATCCTAAGTATAAGTGCAAAGAAAGATTATAATAGACGAGTAAATAAAAGGAAGCTTTTCTACTGGACTGTTGGCTCTTGACTTTTACTATTTGTTTGACCCGCTCAATTCTTGTTCAAGCCATGATTGGAAGAACCATGACAAATACCTTGGCCACTAGTTGAGCAAACCATGGTTTTGTGACCTTAGCAGCTTCAAGACAACTTCCTCATTTATCCAATGAGCTAACCTTCCACAAAAGTGCTCTACAAGGGGTGACTTAAGGGTGATTAGCCCACAAATCACATGGAAAAGCGTTTGTAGTGGCTTTGCTCGAACTCCAAACTAAAGGCATGAGATACCTCATACCACTTTGGCTTAAGGAAGCCTTTGAGACCTAGCACGTTGTCTTCGGCTTAGGAACCTCTAAACCATGAGGAAGTTCCTCTCAACTACCAAAATCACCATAAATGACACGCATGCATAAGTACTTAAATAGCATTTACTAAAGCAGCCTCATGTACACAGGGATGGTATCAAAGTGGAGGCTTGAGGAAACCAACTGAGTGGCACATGTACATCCCCTAGTTGATACTCAGAGGCTATCCCCCATTACAGGGTAACCCTTTATACCCCTCGATTATTGCTGGACTAAGCACCTCGGAAGAACCAGAGGCCTCTTCTTATGCTCATATAGTCTCTCCAATGCTCTAATTTTCTTTGACTCTACCATTTTATGCTACTAGAGAGGATTATAAAGCTAACAGCTCTAAAAAAGATTTAGAGAATGTTGGAGCAGAAATTTTTTTGTGTTTAAATGAGATAGGGGGAACAAAGGCCCCATAAGCCCTTTATATAGGGATTCTAATGCAACCCTAGGCATCTATGTATACTCTTCTTTGACAGCCTAGGTCAACAGACACAATAATCGATACAATGGTGACATAAATGCACCATATTCATATTTAATGCCTTCTAGAAGGTGCTTTGCCCAAGGTGCACTCTACCCAAGGAAAGTTGTACCTCCAAGACCATTTACTATGTGCCAAGCATCACTTAAGCACAATTGTAGGCTCAATACTAAGTACGCATGAAACTTTAAATTGAAGAAAAGGACAAACGGCACAACCATGCTTAGCTAACTAGGTAACCGAACACATTGGAAGACTTTACAAGAAAGAAAAAAAGGAAAAAAATAATTCAACTAAGCGAAGGTAGCAAAAAACTTGTGCAAAGTAAGGGTGAAGAGTCATTCATTCGTTAATCAGGCTTTTCATTACAAGGGACTGAAGGCTCAGCATCTCAACCCAATTACAATCAAGGTCCAAAAATCAAGAGGCAGAAACAACAATACAAGGCATTTCTCACTAGTTGATCACCATGCTCTCCTCATCATTATCATTCTTGTCAACATGCTCTCCACTAGCTTCCTTTCTACTACCTTTCTCGTCCTCTCTAATCTCCTCAGCACTTTCCTTGATAAGTTACTCCTCTTCATTGTCTCGAGGGCCTATGGTCTCGAGGGGGCATCAAGCTACTACAAGAAGCTTAAGTTAGCTTCTAGCAAGTTTTGATGAACCTTATCTTAGATTGTCCTCGCAACATCAAAACCTGCGCTACCAATCACCTCTTCTAGCTTAAGATTCACTAAGGCCCCATCAAGGATTTGCCACCTTACTTTCATGATGAGCCCTTAGCCATTCCTCAGCTCAGTTTCCTACTGGGCAAAGGCTGCCTGAGCATCCTCTAACTCCTTTCACCTCCCCTCTAGGTCGACCCTTACCTTAGCTAACTCCTCATCATAGGCCTTTACTAGAGCTTTCACTTCCTTCAACTTTGCCTCTACTCTCGCCACTCGATCTTTGAGCTCCAAGTGTTGGCAATCGAGGTCTTTATATGTTGATAAGAGGTTACTGACTCATTTCTTTTAGTTCGATAGCATACTTCAGAGCCTCACCACCTCCTTTTTGTATTGTTTCCCCCTCTCTAAAGTGACCGCTTCCTAATAGGCTAAGTTACTTGTGAACACATACTCTCACATATCAAAGACCTGTATTACAAAAGATATTACACCAATTATACAAGTACACTCAAATACTTAGACAAAAATGCCAATGTTACTTACCTCACCTAACCTGATTAGCATATCACCAATAGATTCCACATCACTCTTTTCTTCAAAGAGCTAACCAAACCTCACCTAAAGATTTGCCATCTCATCCGCCGGCCTGAAAGTATAGCAAAGGAACTAATCGAGCTCCTATGGCTCTACCAGCCACTTTCCTCAATTAGGTAATCACATAGGCTCATTGTTTAGAATGTCAACTGCCTAAACCCTTGCATCCTTAGGAGTGGCTTTTGAGTCCCCCCGCTAATCTTATGACTATACTACAACGTGCTACACTTGCTTCTAATGCCTCATGAGATTGCTACCCCGTATTATCGCCCCTACTCGAGATAGCATCCTCAAGCTCCTCTTTTGGTTAGGGCTCCATGACCCTTAGCACCCAAACTATCACCCTAACAGCTTGCTTACCTCCTCTTACAAAAACCCAAGCACCCTTTATAGACTCGTTAGCTAAAGTAGACACAACCTAAGCTGAACCTACCTTTAGACATAGCACATTACCAAAAAGCAAGGGAATTCCATCCGCCATAACCCCAATGGACTCAAGGTTGGTTGATTGACTTCCTTGCTTCTTGCTCTTCTTTGGGGGAGGCTTAGAACTCATCCCCTCAACCTCTCCAACACTTCCCTTCCTCTTTTGATAGGCATCAACCCTTAGCATCCTCTTCTCTCAAATATCCATCAGCTTTCACTTCACTGCATAAAAAACGACCTATAACCTTATGAGAATAAATAGAGAGTTAGCTAAAAATAATAGAGGGGGGAATAGAGCACACTCACACAACCAAGGATGAGTAGCCCTAAGCTCCTTAACACAATGACGACTTGATGTAGCGAACTCCTGATAACCCCTTCCTTAGTAAAGAGTATCGAATACCTATCTTTACCATAAAGACTAGCCTCTCTTATACATAGACTTAAGCCATCTCTAGTAGGCTAAGCCTCTTCCAATTTACTCGAGTGCCTCCTCTTTTTGGCCTACTCATCTTTGATCCCTAAATTAACATGTGTTCTTAGTAAGTAAGCTCTTTGTCCTATAAATAGCACAAGGAACTAAAGGTACAAGTTCTTTCTTCCATAACCACAAATAACACTTCTACACATTGCGAATCAAGTACCTCTTTCTCCCTTTAGAAGAAAGGTGCTCGAAACCCTACGTTTACTGGCACATTTTATCCTCCTGTCCTTCCCTCCTTATTAACTTAAGTGTCAAAGGGCCTTCATGGACCATTCCACTAAGGGCTTCTTACAAGTATTTGGGAACAAGGAGCTTGCCTAACTTCCAAGCCCAATAGTACCTTCCCCCGTGAAAGTCAAGCCTATTTTCCTTACCTTATCCAGTTGATCCCTACATCAACACGACTAATTTTTCAAAATATGATGCCCTTTTAGAATGAAATGAAAGGCAAGCCTTATAATAAAAATTTTAATTTTAAGAACCAAATCCTATCTAATGCAATCCTTCCCTCGTTATTATGGTTATTACATGCCTCATGTTTAGAGCTTTGAAAAATGTAACTTACAATAGTAGATAAGAGCTTGAAAGTATATATATTTAAGCGAGTTAAGAACTTTGGTAGGTAAAATATATGGAAGATGATTATGTGACATTGGCATAAAATATGAACAAATAGAATAGAGAATTAATGATTTTTTTTTATTTTGAATATCCATAGTATAAATAAGAATTAGATCGATACAATATTTTAAAATATCCAATATTCTTGCCTTTTAGAAACTTTAGGTCCTATTCCGTAGAAAACCTAGCCTCTTCATACATGGTTAGGTGGTTTGGGGTGGTTTGGTATGGTTACATCGGTTGCATAGGATCAATTATTGATTAGGTGGTTGTAACACCCTACCTCTTAAGGTGTCTATTTATACTTCTTTTTAACACTAGGTCCCTAAGAGATGACTCATTAAGCCATCCTTGTGTTAAGGATAAGGCAAAACCTATGATTAACCTTATCAACTGAACTCCATAAGCATATCGACCTTGAAAAATTCTTTTCACTAATAATAGAAAACAGAATGAAACTATGGGTCTCATTCAAAGAATTACGTTTCATCTTTAATATTCAACTCATAATCTAACTAGAAGGGTACACTTTAAATTCATAATCCTTACATTGAAACCATATGAGAATGACATAACAATTTTTATTGAGGTTGTATCTAAGAACTTCATTGAATACCTATGGTTGTTCACTTGCAATTACCCAACTTAGCTTCTAGATCCAAGATCGTTTTATCTTTGGTACAAAAGTTTAGATAAGTGATGTTAGGAAAGTGCACATATTAGTTTATAATATAGTAGATATGAGTTCAAATATTTATCCTTCAGGGGCTTTAATTACTAATACTTACTAGATCTCTATTATCTAATCTACAAATTCGAGTTCGAGAATTTAGAAAAACTAAAATTAATTGCAGCAAATAATAAATTATCACCAAATAAGAATTGTTTAAGAACTAAAGTAAGAAAACAATAAAATTATAAACTACTTCAAGATTCACAAACCTATATTTAGATCTTTGCTTCCCCTATATCTAACCTGTTATTTCCCTTAAACATAATCTAATTCATTCATTACTCATTTTTGATCGAGAGAATTCTCTACTAAAGTTAATTACTTTCTCAATCTAATCAACCCTAACCCTAATTCTAAAATCACCTATTAGAATCTCTTCTCAATAGCATGACCTAAGATAACATTGTTGCACAACGAATTCTCTATGCTTTAATTCAGAATTCCAGAAGAAACTTGCAAATTATTTTTAATCTTACAATAATCTTTATCAACTATGCATATATTTAATCTTATAAGAAATCTCTTAATTCATAAGATATTAAATTCTAGATTACTACCTATGAAAATAATAACCTAAATCATAAAACATACATAGTTGAACCAAGAAAAGACTAAAGAATTAAATTTATCAAATAATAATCATGTCATATGAGTAGATTTAGGTTCTAAAAAACTTAGATACCAAAGATCTACTCTCTACACATTGTAAAATAAGAATCTAAAATCAAAGTGTATAAAGAAGTAGGAGTCATGAAATCTACAAAAAGTTGAATCTTGAAGTCTTCTCTTTCCTTTACTTTCTTAAATATTCTTTGCTTGAAAAACTCTCACAAATTCATACCTAAAAAGTTCTCTCTCAAATGAAACCTTAACAAGGCTTTATATAAGAAGTAATAAAAAAAACTGTTGGCTAGAAAAGATATGACTAGGCATACAACCATGTCCTTGGTTGTGTCCTTGACTATGATTCATGTTTTGCTTTGCTTTTTTTTTTTTTCAAAAATTGAAACGACACGACTAAGGACATGTTCATGTCATTCAAGCATGTACTAGGCTATGATACTTGAAAATGAGCTGTAACTTTGGTTGGAAACGACACATTCGTGTCATTTGGTTATGTTGATCTTCAAACCTTTATAGCTTGCTAATGTTAACTCTGATTTGAGTGAAACTTATTTCTATTTTCTCATTTTCTTGCATAGATTGTTTCAATACCTAGAAAATAAAATTTTACTCAATTAAGTATCATTATCTAAAAATAAACTCAAAATTCAAAGGAAAATCATAAAAAATCACCAAATAAAATATAACTAATTTAAAGCTTATCAAACTTCTTTGGTAGTGTGTAAATGTAGAGATCGAAGTACTTACCTTGTTCTTAAAGTGGTCTTGAAGTGAGGTGGAGTAGTGATAATTGTTGGTAGTATGTAAACAAGGAAGAAAATGAAGTGTTTGTGTGTTTTTACGTGAGAGAATATAGGATAGAAAGTGTTGTGTATGTGTGTAAGTGTGAGATAAAAGAAAAAGTGAGAATGAAATCATTTGTTGTAGCCTTAAATATTGGGCATGACATTACCTGAGATATAACCATGTCTTGTAATCATGTAACCCACTGTGGTTGCATCGAAAAATTCAAAATGAAAACTCTTGGCAATGATACGATCCTAAATACAACCGTATCTCTAAACCATGTAACTCACTATCTAAGTACGTAGGGGCTACTATGGAAGCAATATGATCAAAGATACGACCATATCTTTAGATCACGTAACTAGTTGTAAAAGTTTTATTTATTTATTGAGAAATGGCTAGTCTAATGCAAGAAATTAATAAAAACAACTCATTAAAAAGAAATAAAATTGCTAACATGCTAATTCATTCTATGTCATGATTGAATTCCTTACTAAGGAATTTAACCATTGCTTAGCTCAGTCACATAAACAAAACCAAAAGAGGTATAGCTGGATAGCATCATCAACTGCCCCATTAATTTTGCATGTATCACATATTTACAAAAAGTTGGAGATATGTGCATTAGGGTCTTTGTCTTAGAGGTCATCAAATTATACAAACTATCGCACCATCTGAATAATACAGCTTGATCTCAAAGTTATTGGCTGCAACAGCTGGTCGGTTAATATAAGACTAAGTACCAGTCAATGATGGTTGGGAGTAGTCCAACATGGTCCAATTTTGTTCCCTATTGTTGGCTATGATGTCTTCAGGTAGCTTTCTTGATCAGATTCTTGCTCTACCACTTGATCCTTTATCTCACCCTCTATCAACTTAATTTTGTCTTTTAACCTAATAGGAGATCCTTGATTAAATACCTCTACTATTTCTTTAGCCATTGATTGCCTCAAATTGCATAAAGCTATCCTCTCAATCTAAGGATCGATTTTAATCAAATCCTTTAACCGACTTCTTGTCATACACTGTACCAAAAAGAACAAAAAATTTAGTCAAGATTGCAAAAATGACAATATTCAAGAGGAGTAAAAGAAATCAAGAAAAGTAAGAAAAAAAAAATGGTTAGATTAATAAATCTACTAGCTTTCTAAATATCAGAATTCCATGGCAACGGTGCCAAAAACATGATATTAGGTAAGTGCGCCTATTAGTTCATAGTATAACAGATATGAGTTCGAATGTTGATCCCTTAGGGACTTTGATTAATACTACTCACTAGATCTTTATTATCTAACTTACATATTCGAGTTCGAGAATTTAAAGAAACAAAAATTAATTACAGCAAATAATAAATTATTACCAAATAAGATTTGTTCAAGAACTAAAGTAAGAAAGCAATAAAATTATAAACTACTTCGAGATTTGCAAACCCATATCTAGGTCTTTACTTCTCCTAGATCTAATATGTGATTTTCCTTAAAAATAATCTAATTTACTCTTTACTTTTTCTTGATCGAGAGAATTCTTTACTAAAGTTAATCATTTCCTTAAGCCAATTAACTCTAACCCTAAAATCACTTATTAGAATCTCTTCTCAATAACATGACTTAACATTGCATTATTACATAATGAATTCCCTACACTTTAATTAAAAAAATTTGGAAAGATCTTATAATATTTCTAATCTCACAATAATCTTCATCAATTATGCTCAGACCTGATCTTTTAAGAAATCTCTTAATTCTCTTATAAGATATCAAATTTTAGATTACTACCCATAGAAATAATAGCCTAAATCATGAAGTATATATAGTTAAACCAAGAAAAGACCAAAAAATTAAATTAATCATATAATAATCATGTCACATGAGTAGATTTAAGTACTACAAGACCTAGATATCAAAGATCTACTCTCTATACATTATAAAATAAGAATTTAAAATCAAAGTATAGAAAGAATTAGAAGTAAGAGGCATGAAATCTATAAAAAAATTGAATCTTAAAGTCTTCTCTTTTCATCACTCTTTTAAATCTTCTCCACTTGCAAAACTCTCAAAAATTCTTGCTCAAAAAGTTTTCTTTCAAAATACACCATAATAAGGCTTTTTATAAGAAGTGATAAAAAAAAAGGTCTGTTGGAAAAAACACGTCCATATCCCTTGGTCATGTCTTTAACTATGATTCATGTTTTGCTTCTCTTCTTTTTCTTTTTTTAAGAAAAATATATGGGAAATGACACGATAGAAGACACAGTCGTGTCATTTGGTCATATACCGGATTGTGATACTTGAAAATAAGCTCTAAATTTACTTGGAAATGAAAAAATCATATCGTTTGATTGTGTCAATTTTTAAACCTTCATAACTTATTAATTTTAGCTCCAATTTAAGTGAAACTTGTTTTTATCTTTTTGTTTTCTCACATGGATTATTTTAAAACTTAGAAAGCAAAATTTTCCTTAATTAAGTATCATTATCTAAAAATAAATTCAAAATTCAAAAGAAAATCATAAAAAAAAAATCACTAAATAAAATATAAACAATTTAAAGCTTATCAATAAGCTCACCCCTTAGATCAGGTTTTGAGCTTAGTAAATACAAAACCAAAAACTATGATACAAAGGAACTAAGTATACACTGATATATGATTAGAGCCAATTATATAGAAACATAATTGACATGCTAACAAATAGTTATACCAATCAATAAGTGAACGTATTTACAATACTTATGTAATATGTAGATACCACGCTGATGCATATGTCATGCACTAATACTAATATTCTAGCCGAGCCTTCATCCAGTTAGTTAATATTACTGGGAATGTGGATAAACAATTCATAAATCAAACTGGCTATAAGGAGTAGCTTGGGAATGAGACCTCAAATACTAAACCAATAGAAATAGAGATGGCTACTAGAGTAGGTTGGGAATAGACTCCTTGAAATTGAGCCATCTTTGATCACATGAAGTAGTCCAAGCAATGCCATTATATACGATTGAAACTAAGTTTTGTATATTGGGTACTTTGCTTTCATAAAAGCTTTGTGTTCTAAGTAAAACTTGACCCTTATGTCCTTTCATACTATGCCATATATGTAATCAAATAGCATATTTAGCCAAGTTAATTATAAATTCTAAGGGAAGAATAATAATGAAAATAATTAACGTTTGGGGATAAGTTCAATTAAGGGATCGATATTTCAAAATGTTCAACTAAAGGATCGACATTTCAAAAAATTTAAATAAGAAATATATGTTTCACAAAACAGTTCAAATAAAGGATTTATAATAGCCAATTTATAAAATTATTTGAATTATTTTGTAAAATGTTAATCTCTTATTTGAACATTATGAAATGTTGATCCGTTATTTGAAATTTTTGAAACATTAACCTTTTATTTGAACTTATCCTCAAACATTAATCTCCTTCTTTATAATTCCCTAATTCAAAGTTAACTAAGCTAAACATAATTCCCAATCAAATATGAAGAACACAACAACCAAGCTTAATTTTCATCCCAATAGTCAGATATCACAATGGCAAGTATAGTACGACATAAGATCTGCAACATAGACACAAACATCATCATTTATCATTTGTTCAACCATTGACCTAGACTCTCCAAATTATAAGCAAGATATAAACAATCCTCATATAAAAGCAAATATCCTCACCAATTAAGTATAATTATACAACCAAGTCATGTTTCCAATAAATCTTAATTTGTTATTGGAAACACAAACCACACCAACCAATATACTAAATAACTATTCATCATAAGCAATATCAATTTGAAGTATGAATACTCTAATCCATGGGATACCCTTAAGTAAATTTCATAACTACACACAATAAATAGGTGAATGGGATACATTTTGAACAATAGTGTAACGTAGAATAATCAAGTAGAGGGGTGCTCAATAGGGCCAACGCTTATTCCTTGATTTGATAGGGTTATTGTCACCTATTCATTTATACAGATAACTCATCACATTTAATTATATCAACATTCAGATGACAAAATAATTATCGTTTTAAACTACTTTTCATTATACTAACAACTTCAATTAGTTATATTTTATCCGTTTCTTCTCCGATTTTAAATATATATATTTATAAAGTCCGCGGATTATTCGAAGGTAAATGTTATTATTATTATTTGTTCTCACGGATGCATGTAATGACGTATCTATATTAGGCATTGATTATAGCATACTCGTAAATACTGAAACATATCTCTGCACCTCTCTCTCTCTCTCTCTCTCTATATATATATATATATATATATATAAAAGTGAAATGAGTATATTTGTCGCATGTTAAATTGAATTTGCTGGCTTTTGAATCTTGATACCTAATTCATTACGACAAGAAACTCCACTTTATCATTATTATTATTTTTTTTTTCAGAAAACTAAATAAATTGAATAATGGTTCTCAGTAACAACAGTGACAGAATCAACAGAAACACTTTTCAATAAGAAGTGAGATATATATAGCTTACTCTTTCTCTTGCTGCAAGACTAGAGTAGGAAAAGATATATCTTCTACCCTGTATAAACCCAATTAAACTTCAAAATTACTCTCTGGCTGATGAAATAGCAGCAATAATAAAAGGATATCAGTAAGTTTAACTATCAACTCCAATCCTTTCTAACATAAGCATAGGAAGCACTCTCTTACCTCATGCAACAACGATCAAGGTCTTTCTTAAGCTTATTCTGTTGTAGTGTTTGCTTTAATCTACTTCGCAGTCATTTATATGGTTTCTTTCTCCAATTCTCAGGTGTGTGTCGGTTCAAATAATGCAAATGGGAGATATAAGTGTTATTATCCATTTCATTATCATTGTCATCTGTAAAGAGCGAGAGAAATTCTTATTAGTGCAGTAAAAAGCTTATTCAATTATTCTTCTTTACCAACGTGACTAACTCCCTGAGAAGCCTAATTCTTCAAATTGCAAATGCCTTCCTCTTTTTATACTTGGGAAGCCTAATTCTTCGTGGCCATGTATTTAAATTGCGGTTGGGGAAAAGTTTAGGTGTCCAAAAGTCGTTGTCTCCACGAGAACAACATTGTATACATATATATATATATATATAGTTTGCCAAGTAGCATTGAGTTATTAATCAACTTTCCTAGATAGATTTATGATCATCTGCTTCCCACACTTCCAGCGCAAAAACAAATATGACGTGTCCAATTCTTTAGCTGATCTCAAACCGATCGGTGTTTGGCTAAGGCCCTTCATAGGAATCCTTTTTAGTGATGACTCACTTAGATGAAATCCAAAATGTCCACGTATAAAAATGCTCTAGGGAATCCAATCATATGGGTCTACCTAGCTAACAAAATAGAATATATTAGTATTCCTAATATAGCAACAATGAAATGTTGAGCGGCTCTTAAAATCACTCCGACAAATGTAGCTATGTTTATAAAATATAGTTATTGTTTTCATTTGTAATCATAACAAACCTTGATGATATTGATAATTTTATAAACACATGTGTACACTTTACCATAATTCACCCTATGTATATTAATGTATAAAAACTCCTTTAATGTATTTTCAATTGATATTATTAATTGCTTAAGCTGTAAAAAAAAAAAAAAAAGATTATCTTTTAGAGTTACATTATATCACAGAACTTGAATTTCAAATCTCCAATTGATGACGGGATATAACAACAAACTTTTATTTTAGCTAATATAAAACTTACATCCAACTCATAGCTCAGCAACTGCAGGTTATGTAATATGTATGTATGTATGTATGTATGTATATATATGCACACGCAATTTATTCATTCATAGCATGTTGCAATTTCGTTTAAATTATTATAAATAACCACCATCTCTAATGCTTCGAGCTGTTTAGTATTCCACGACTGCTCAACCATCAAAACTTCAATGTAGTCCTTCCTAATCTTTATAGACTTGAATAATAATAAATAACAAATATTATTATACACCCATTACCTTTAATTTCTTTATGAATTATAAACCTAAGTCCCTCACTGCAACGTTGAGGCATTATTGCCTCATGTCAAATTTTATTTACTCTGCTCATCCATACTCATTTATAGGACACACACACGTGTATATATATATATATATATATATAATCGAACTTTACATAGTAATACTACTTCGAGCACTCATTAGATAATTTTATTTATAGTGATATATGTATTAATTACACAAGCTGTCTAATCTATTTCTAAGGTAGCATTTGTGTGCAAAGATTGAACCGAACACAAAAAAATAAAAAATAAACATAATAAGTATAAGAAAGAATGAATAATACGAGTTTATTGTATCAAGTTTGATTTGCATAATATTAAATACAAAATTTATATTAAAAAGTTAATTATTAATATTATAAAATAAATAATTTTTTGTACTATTTAATAAAAATAATATTAATTAGCTCAATATTATAATATTGAGGGATATTTTTGAGAATGCAAGATATTTTTTATTTTTGTGTAATGAATTTTATTTTTGTATTATGATATAAATAAAATAAAATTTGACTTTTTTTATCCAGTCTATTAACTCAATTTTTATCTAGTCATTAACCAAAATTATAAACCAAACATAAGAGAAAATTTTTATCTAATCCCACAAAATTTGTACAACCAAACGCTATCTAAATCTTACTTGGAACTCATACCTTCGAGTCTTTTGATTAATAATATACCAAAGTGATGTACATACATTAATATTCAATAAGGCTTTCATGAATTTTATTTTTGAGGAAAAAATTTTACAAGGTCACTTCATTAAACTTTTTTTCCTCGTCAAAAAGTATAAACTAAAATGAAGAAAGAATCCAGGATATTACAGTGGTTTAGAGGGGATCTAAAATGGTGAGGTTGTTCAAGTTAGGTGGTCCAATGTCCATAATTTAAAATTTGTTAAGGAGGCATAGGATTTATTGAATTGATAACAATAGAAACTACATGGACTAACCAAACTTAGTGGTAGTCCTGTAAAGGAGGAACCATATCATTCCCTTCATTCCTTTGAAGTTAATTAAACACGTTATTGATAAAATTTTATAAAGAAAAGAAGCTAAAATCTATTAACTATATTTTCAAAGAAAGACTTCATTACAAGTAACATGGCATTTGGCCTGCCGTGGGAAATAACATATAAAATGTTGTTACATCATAAGTGGCTATAAAAATATTACTTATCTATTTATTTATTTTATTTATTTATTTTTGTTTATCTTAAAGAATCTACTAGTGGATGATGCATCTACAGTACGTATGCAAAAATTAAAATAAAAGCTTAAAAAAAAAATTTAGAATAATATTAATAATATATATTAGTAAAATTAAAACATACCAAATTTAAATAAAAAAAAGTTCTTAAAAATGTTGATCAAATAAAAAGTGTAATTGTAATGACCCTAAGGAGGCTTAATAAAATTATCTAAAATTTTTATATCACATGTGTACCTATGATATGAAAATCATCTTGTAAATTAAAAATTGTAAGACTCTAATTAATTAATTACTAGAGTTTTTTATTTTTAGTTTATTAACTTATCATAAAATATAAATAATTATGGATATTGAATATTTTACAGTCTCTTAGAATTGCAAAGAGTCGGTATACTCTACCAAAATAAGACATGATAAGTCCACTTTATAAATTACAAGAATTACTAAATGATACAGGATCTTAACATATGAATATTTTCTACAAAGGATGTTTCTGTACTAGATATATATTTCTCAAGTAACTCTAATATTATCATATATATCCTCAGTTTGCATTCAACACTTGAGATTTATCCTAGTCTTAACTTAAATAAACCATCGAAAGAAGTTATAGGGAAATGAGCAAACTACAGCTCAATAAGTTTATTCCTCACCACTACCGTTCAAATAAGTTATTAAAAATTATTAGCTCATATATAAGTTTATCTACAAACGAAATGAATGCATACATAATAAGTGCAAACAACACATTTATAGAAGTTTGGAACTATTAAAGGTATAGATTTATTTCGTTTATACAATGATTATCTCTTGTACTTACTGACATGGGTCACCATCACTATAAACGACACTCAACTATTCCTTTAGTAAAAAAAGAAGCATCAATCCAAATAGGTGGACCTAACTATAGCCATCTACCATGAATAAATCATATCTAAGGCCCATGGGCACAATTATGTGAGTCCCTTTGCTATTAATTAGAGATACTATGCTAACTTTCTCTTAATAATAAAAATAATATCAACGGGTGCTATGAGTCATTATAGAAATCATACAAGAATATGTTTAAGATTAGGAAAATGTTTCTAAAAATACTTTTCCAAAAAAATTGCAAAGCTAGTATTCTCCATAAATATATTAGTTGAGTCATGGCTATACAACAAATATAACTAGTTATTTTAGTCAGATATTTATATTTATCAATTTAAGGAGGTGATCGCATGAATGATAGCAAACAAGGTAAAATAGTTATTCGAACATATAAGCGATAACAACTAACAAACATCAAGCAAGTATCATGCAAGAATATCATCAACGATAAAAATATCATTAACGAGTGGTACGAGTCCTTATACAAATCATACAAGAATTTATTTAAGATTAGAAAAACGTTTCCAAAAATACTTTTCTAAAAAATTTACAAAGCTAAGATTCTCCATAAGTATACCAATTGAGTTATGAACATATGACAAATATAACCGGTTATTTTGATCAAATATTTATATTTATTAATTTAAAGAGATGATCGCACAAAGAATAGCAAACAAGGCAAAAATGTTATTCAAACACACAAGTAATAACAACCAATAAACATCAAGCAAGTATGATGCATAAGTTGATAGTAGATTATTAAAACTTTTTCATCTGGATTAATGCTCGTTTTGCAAGCCTTAAAATTTCCAGAACTCAACAATTGAATATCTAAAAGATAATAAGACCTATAAGTACTTTAAAAAGTTATTTTTTTCAATTAACTAAATATCTATTATAGTTTACCTAATTTTTCGTTGTCACTTAAGTATAATATGAACATAGTTTAACATATTTATTTGGGTAAATAGAAAATATATAGGTATAGTTGTAAATAATAGTATCTTATGTATTTACTTACTTACTTTAAGGGTTTATCCTCATTATTAATTTATAGGACCAGTTAATTTGGTTATCTTATCTATCTTTCTCAGTTTACATTAAATCTTTAGTCGCATATAATTTTTTCATTTTATTTCCAATTTTTATGATCTTATAATCGATTTATATCTTTTTTGGATGTACTTTCACATAACAAAATCTGTTTTAGGCATTGGAACTCGTATTTTCTATTATGGGCCAAGAATGTTATGAATTTATTTATTTTGGCTTAAATGTTTTTATTTATTATTTTAAGCGTTTCTTTGTTGATTTTATAACTTAATCAATTTCTAAATTTTAAATTTTTTAAATATTTTTATTTTTGGGTCCATTTTGTAATATTTTCTTTAATTCACCATTTTAAGCCTAAATTGCTAATATAGTAATTCGTGTTATAATTGTAATTTTCTAATTAATTTGTTATTATTATTTTTGTAATTTGCGGTTTTAATTAGAAAAATAGGAAAGTTGACATGGCAGCTTCCTATCAGTCCATGTAGCGATTTTCTGAATTCTTCCAAATTTTTATAATTTTTCCAATTTGTAATATTAATATATATATTACTATAATTATTAAATATTGATAAATAATTCTTATTTCTCCTTTGAAGTCCATGTCCAATATATGTACATATATATATGTTTATACTTATTAACTTATTTTTAAGGGATATAGATACTAGGAGTGGGCATGGTTCGGTTCAGTACGGTTTACCTCTCGTTACCAAATGAAACTTAATATAGCAGTTTAGTTTTTTCTTTTTTATTAAGTCGAATCTAACCATATAGTTTGGTTCATAAATTTTCTAAATCTAATTAAAATCAGTTTGGTTTAGTTCGAATCGTTTGTGTAAAATTTTTACTAAATATTTTCATTTCTAATAAATATAAAATTTTAAATAGAATTTACTCAACTTAATCTTAATAATTAATACAAAATTAAGATAAAGGATAACAAAATATGAAAAATTTGATGAAATTTATGAATATTAAAGGAAAAAAATATATAAAAAGTATAAAATAATTACATGATTTTTTTAATTTAATTAAATGGGTTAGTTCAGTGGTAAATAGTATGGTTTAGTTTACCTCCTTCAATCGAACCACAAACCATTTTTCAGTAAACTAAATGGTTTGTAAAACAACTGATTTTTCAGTTTGGTTTACGATTTATTCCGTGGTTTATGATTTTTTTGCCCAACCTTAATAGATACTAATATACATAAATATGTAATCTTAGGTATACGTATATATGTAAATACTTATATAATATTATATGTATATTTATTTTAATCTTAGCAAAATAGAGTAATACACATACACACACACACACACACACATATATATATATATAAGTATGTAGTAAAATGTAAGAGTATGTATATATAAATATATATAAGGATGTACCTATATGTATATATATATATATGTGTGTGTGTGTGTGTGTGTGTGTGTGAGAGAGAGAGAGAGAGAGAGTACATGTAAATACATATATATATATATATATAACTAAGTAGATATAGTATATATGTGCATAAAGTTAAATATGCTTAAATATATAGATGTGTAAATACATAATTATAGAGAAAAAAAGGGTTCTATATACAACCAAATACATATTCATCTAATTTCTATTGCAAGATGTTAAAAATACATCTATGCTTTACTAACATATTCCCTAATACATAAATATTAGAATATTTTAGGATCTGTAAATATCTGTCAATTATGTAAAGAGTATATTTAGGATATTTATTTTTTATGTTTAGAAGGTATTAGAATATTTTAGGATTTGTAAATATCTGTTAATTGTGTAAAAAGTATATTTGTGAATTTGTTTTCTATGTTTAGAAGCTTGGTTAGTGTGTCTATGTTGTATATATATTGGTCTTCTTTGGCCTATGATATGAACATACACACACAGAAATTTTCTTCTCAAAATTTATATGGTATCAGAGCCAGGTTAAAAAAAAATCATTATGACTAGCGAGGGAAAGAAACTAGCCTCCCCTTACCTATTGACTTCGAGTGATAATCCTGGTAATATAATTACTCAGGTGCAATTAAAAGGAGACAATTATGATGAATGGGCTCGAGCGAAGCGAACGTCGTTGAGGGCTAAGAAGAAATTCAGATTTATTGATAGAACGATTAATCAACTTGCTGATGATTCCACTGAATTAGAGGATTGGTGGACTGTAAATTCAATGTTGGTTTCATGGATGCTCAACACAATCAAGCCAACACTGCAATCTACCATAACATATATGGAGATTGCAAAGGATTTATGGGAAGATATCAAAGAGTGATTCTATATCGCTAATGGACCTCGTGTTCAGCAAATCAAGGCAGAACTTGCCAATTGCAAACAGAAAGGTATGTTGATTGTGACTTATTATGGGAAATTGAAACAACTCTGGGAAGAGCTTACGAATTATGAGCAAATTCCCATCTGCCGTTGTGGAAGGTGTAATTGTAATATTGCAGTTGAACTTGACAAGAAACGAGAAGAAGAGAGGCTTCATCAGTTTTTGATGGGGTTGGAAGATGCATTATATGGAGTAGTTCGTTCCCATATTTTGAGCACAAAACCATTCCCAAACTTGAATAAGGCATACTCGTTGGTGTGCCAAGAAGAACGTATTAAAAACATGTCACGAGGGAAGGAGGAACATGGAGAAGTTGTGAGTTTTGTAGTGCAGACCAATAGAGGAGGGCGAAAGTATAAAACAGAAGTGAAAGACAAATCTGCCATTTGCTTACACTACAAATGAGAGGGACATGATTTTGAAACTTGTTTTCAGCTCATTGGATATCTGGAATGGTAGGGTGACCGACCCAAAAGGGTTGGATGTGGACGAGGGGGATAGAGTGTAGGGCATGGATAAAGTAATACGCAAAAGGTGAATACAGCCAATGCAATTGGACAGCCATCATCATCAATGGTAGCAACGGAAGAAAATACAGCTTCTAGGACTTTGAAAGAAGAATAGTGGTCATTCTTTCTCAATTTGTTGAACATGTGCAAACCGGGTACTAGTGAAAAGATGAATGGTAAGGATAATCTGAATTGGATTATTGATTTCGGTGCTTCACAACATATGACAGGTACTTTAGAATGTTTAACAAATTTGAAAGAAATTGTGGCATGTTCAATTGGATTACCTAATGGAGAGCAGGTGATAGTATTGAAGGAGGGATCAGTTTGCTTGGGAAAACATATCAAACTAGACAATGTTCTCTATGTTCCAAATTTGAATTATAATTTGATATCTGTGTCGCAATTGCTTAATGGCTCTAATTGTAATGTCCAATTTACTGATAAAATTTGTGTTATACAGGACCGCACCTCAAGGATGGTGATTGGAGCGGGTGAACAGTACAAGGGACTTTATTATTTGAAGTCAGTAGTATCAGTCCAAGCATGCAAGACAAGCCATGTAGATTCTTTTGAATTATGGCATAAGAGGATGGGGCATCTGTCTGCAAAAATTGTGGAATCTCTTCCTCAAGTTGAATTTAGTAATAGTTCAGTAAAGAATAAACCATGTGACATTTGTTTGAGAGTTAAACAAACAAGAGAATTTTTTGTTTCTAGTGACACTAAAGCAAATGAAATTTTTAATTAATTCATTGTGATTTGTGGGGACCTTATCTCGTTAATGCTTCTTGTAGGGCCTCGTATTTCTTTACCATTGTTGATGATTTTTCAAGGGGTGTATGGATATATTTGTTAACTGAAAAAACATAAGTGAAACTTGTCATGTGTAATTTCTTTGCCATGACTAAAAGATAATTTCAAAAAGATTTGAAGATAGTTAGAAGTGATAATGGGACTGAATTTGCTTGCTTGCATAACTATTTTTCTGAAAATGGAATTTTACATCAGACCTCATGTGTAGGAACACCTCAACAGAATGGACGTGTTGAGAGGAAACATCGTCATATTTTAAATGTGGCTAGAGCTTTAAGATTTCAGGCCAATCTTCCCATCAAATTTTAGGGAGAATGTGTTCTGACGGCTGCATATTTGATCAATCGGACTCCTTCTAAGTTATTAGGAGGAAAGACTCCTTATGAGATATTGTTTGGTAAACCTTATAGTTATAATCACATTCGAACTTTTGGGTGCCTATGTTATGCTCGGAACTTAAATAGGGAAAAAGACAAGTTTGCTAGCAGGAGTCAACATTGTTTATTTGTAGGAGTCAACATTGTTTATTTGTAGGATATCCTTTTGAAAAAAAAAGGGTGGAAAGTTTATGATCTTGATATAGGAAAATATTTTGTATCCACAGATGTTTTGTTCTCTGAATCTGAATTTCCATATGCAGATAAGGAAGGTGTGCAACCAAATCTTGTACAAGGTGCTTCTTTCAATATCACCAATCGTTTTAATGGTGAATTGAAAGAGGAAGACGAAAGTGAGGTACTTAAGAATTCGATGTGACTCAAAGTGATAATAACGACAGGGGGGGTATCATTGAAATCTTGGGTAAATCTGTTCCAAAACAACTTGGACGGGGTCATAGAACAAAAGAAGCTTCCACTCGGCTGCGAGATTTTGTGACATATACTACACAACAAATAAGTCCCTCTACATGTTCCTCCAATATAATTCTATCTATAGGTACCTCCTATCCTATAGTACATTATGTAAATTGTGACAAATTTTCTCCACAACATCGTTCTTTCTTAGCAGCTATGATAGCTAAAAAGGAGCTTGCTTCTTATATTCAGGCCATCAAAGACATTCGATGGAAAGAAGCCATGATGAAAGAAATTGAGGCACTTGAGGCTAATGGGACATGGATTGTGGAAGATTTGCCACAAGGAAAGCAAGCTATAGGCATTAAATGGGTTTAAACGATCAAATATAACTTAGATGGTTTGGTTGAGCGTTATAAAGCTCGATGGGTGATTCTTGGCAATAATCAGATTGAAGGAATTGACTACAATGAGACCTTCACTCCTATTGCAAAAATGGTTACTGTACGTACTTTTCTTTCGGTGGCAGCAATAAAGGGATGGGAACTCCATCAAATGGATGTTCATAATGCATTCTTGCATGGAGATTTAAAAGAAGAGGTGTACATGAAGATGCCACCTGGGTTCTCTACCCAACAGCTTAGCAAAGTTTGTCGATTACGTAAATCATTTTATAGGTTACGACAGGCCCCCCAATGTTGGTTTTCCAAATTGACAACTACATTAAAGCGGTATAGATTTCTTCAATCTCAATCTGATTATTCATTGTTTACTTTAAATCGAGACAAGATACATTTAAGTATACTGGTGTATGTCGATGATCTTGTTATTGCGGGGAATAATGGAGTTGCCATTTAGAAGTTTAAAGATTATTTATGCCACTGCTTCTACATGAAAGATTTGGGAACATTGACGTATTTTTTAGGCATAGAGGTAGCTCGGAATCAAGAAGGAATTTTTCTTTGCCAACGCAAATATGCTTTGGATATTATTAGTGAAGCTGGATTATTGGGTGCTAAACCATCTGGTTTTCTCATTGAACAAAATCATCATTTAGCCTTAGCAATGCATTATTGGTAGATTCAAAGAAGTATCGGAGATTGGTAGGAAGACTGATTTATTTGACTCTTACTCGACCTGAGTTGTCCTACAGTGTTCATATTTTGGCACAATTTATGCATCAACATGGGGAAGCCTATTGGGAAGTAGCTTTGTGCGTGGTTCGTTATTTGAAGGGCAGTCCTAGACAAGGAATATTTTTACGAGCTGATAGTGATCTTCAGTTGTATGCTTATTGTGATTCTAATTGGGGGAGTTGTCCTTTAACTCGATGATCTCTTATTGGATATTTTGTTATGTTAGGGACTTCTCCCATTTCTTAGAAGACTAAAAAGCAACATACAGTGTTGAGATCCTCTACTGAAGCAGAATATCATTCCATGGCTACCACTGTGTGTGAACTGAAATGGTTAAAGGGTCTTTTGCTGTCTCTCGGTGTTGTACGCTCTCATCATATGCTATTGTATTGTGATAGTCAAGCAGCTTTACACATTAGTGCAAATCCCGTATTTCATGAGCGAACAAAGTACATTGAAATTGATTGTCATTTTATTCGTGATGAGATTCAACATGGACATGTTCAGACTGCTTATGTACATAGCTCTAAGCAACTCGTTGATATTTTTACTAAGGTATTAGGGATACAGCAGTTTGGGTATCTTCTACGCAAGTTGGGGGTTTGCAATCTTCACGCACCAAGGTATTAGAATATTTTAGGATCTACGAATATCTGTCAATTATGTAAAGAGTATATTTAGGATATTTCTTTTCTATGTTTAGAAGGTATTAGAATATTTTAGGATCTGTAAATATCTATCGATTGTGTAAAGAGTATATTTAGGATATTTATTTTATATATTTAGAAGCTTGGTTAGTGCATCTATGTTGTATATATATTGGCCCTCTTTGGCCTGTGATATGAACATACACACACATAAATTTTCTTCTCAAAATTTATAAGATGCTAATCACATATCAACATAAGAAAATATGCAAACTAATATCATAAAGAAAAATTAAAATAACATAATAGAACTTTGATTACTTAATCTTGAAGTCCTTGAAGTTGTAGCTTTCTATTTCCTTTCAAAATTAAAAATGAAATGATGATGGAATATGAAGTAAGTTATGGGAGTTTTAGTAGAATGCTAGTTGGGAAAAAGAGAAGAAAAACCAAAGAAAGAAGGTTAGAAAGGTAGAGAGAGTTTGTCGGTCCAAAAATGGGAAGAGAAAGCTTAATTTTGTGTTTAAATAATGAAGGAAAAAGAAAGAAAATGATGGGCTATTCCAAAGGGACAAATAGCCAGCGGTGGAAGGGAGAAAGAAAAGGAAAAGAAAAGGTGGAAAAGGAAATGTGAAAATGACATTTGGCTTTATCTTTAATTCTAAATTTCTCACATGTGATAAGTCTTATAAGACACTTGTATAGCCAAATATGGATGGAGAAAAAGAAAACAGAAAAATTATAAGTTTGACTTTTCTTGATACTTTTCCAACTTTTGGATAATAATTATGATATAATATGATAGCATTATAGAAGAAAAAATAGGATGAATGATTCACTTCAACTATATATATATAAATAAATCGTGAATACTCCAGCAAGTATACTAGGTTAGAATCAAGTAATATAGAAAAAGTAAGGTTGTCGATCTTTCGAGGACTAAGAAATTACTAATCCTATATTAATTCTTATTAATGTTTAAGTAATCAAAATTAAATTAATTAATCTAATAATAACTCCAAAACTATTAAAAGAAAATAACTATGAAAAATCTAAAATTAAGCAATTAATTGAGAATTGTGGAAAAATAGAATCTACCATAGATTACGCAAATCAAATTGTTATTATATTATATAGATTAATAGTTATATAGTCATTTAAGTGAAATTACTGTACATTAAAACTTAAGGATTTAAACCCTTAATTAATTAATCAGATTCCACATCTTCCAATTAATAATAGACTCTAAATTATAATCATATATCTCTCGATACTATGATTGTCTAATGTTCTAAATCAATTATCGCTAATATTTTAGTGAATAATCAATCGCCAAACATCGCATTAATCTCTAGATAATTTCTAATTAATTCAATCAACTCTACTTCCATATTGATTAATTAAATCAACTAAGAATTTCTAACAAACTTTATATCAACTCCTGTATCATTAGAGTTTCTAATAATTATAATTAATTGAACAATTATAATCAAAATCATAGAAATTACAATCATGAATCATTCATATATCTCTTAATCTTATAACAAAAACACGATTATCATCTTAGCTATCTAAGGTTTCATCAATTCCTACAAATAAATTTAATCAGCCATAGATTTAGAAACAAAAACACAAATACTGATTGAAATTGTAAGGAAATTTATAATTGAAAGCATAAGTAATTCACAAAATTGCATAAGAATAATTGAAATAGATGTCACTAATTCTATATTGGAAAAGATAATCTTCAATTGCAACTTCAAATTGATCTCTACACCAAAAGCAAAATCCTCTCAATAATCAAAGTGATTCTCCTAAAGAATTTATCAAAAACTATCTAAAGACCATTCTACGACTCTCTACATCTAAGGAAAAAAATGTCAAAAAGTCTCCTAAACGATAAAATATAAGCTATTTCTATGAAAAATTAGGGTTAGCTCACGTGAAATTTCTTTTTCATAAAGGCCAACTATGAAGACCAGCGGTGTAAGTGCAAGGCCGGCTTTTAGGCGGCGGCATAAACATCAAAGGCTACTGATACAAGTTGCAAGTTATAAGTTGTAAGTTATAAGCCGGTTATTAGGCCGGTTTCCTTTAATTCTAATTTGCTTGTTTCGATCCAGACTTCATTTATTTGATTAAAATTCCTTTAAATTGTTTATAATTCTATTCTTGAATCCTCTAAATTATCCATAATTCCACTTTTGAATCTTCTAATTCATGCAATGTCCAAATGAAAATAATTAAGTACCATTTTTTAATGATTTCTATAAAATCAATAATAATTCTATCTTAATTTGCACTTTAAAACATAAAAAATATGCCTCTATCAATGAAAAATTAATATATACTATACAATACAAAAACATAAAATATGTAGTAAAATTAAATCAAAATAATTAAATCAATATAAAACTAGCACATATATGTACACATATATGAAATTACAAATAATCATAAAATAATATTTTTAATCTTGTTAATTTAGTTAATTAATATGTTACTCTTTACGTTTATTAATACTTAGGAGTTATCTCTATTCGTTCGTTAGTTATTTTATGCAATTACGCGCATCTATCTTTAATTGTATCTAATTAAGATTTTTTCATTGTTACGAAATATTTGTATGTTTTATAAGCTTAGAGATTTGGTTTTAATATTTTTATCAAGTTCAAGTTCAAGTTCTAACTCTTGTATTTATACATACATAGGTTTTATGTTTTTTTTTTCCCCTTTTTGTACATGATTAGGGTTTGAAATAGTATATTAATGCTTTTCGTATTTGTTTTAAGTTTCAAATTTAAAATTTTAATTAATTTAAAATTTATTAATTTTATTGACTTAAAGAAATATCTACAATATTCCCGTTCAACTTTATATTCAAAAGGATAAATTTACAAGGTTTATCGTAATGAATTTTCCGAAGTAATGTTTGAAAATTAAAAGAATGAACAGATAAAAGAATAATATCAATAAAAACAAATATGATAGAAAATAGTAAATATATAGTTGGATCCGATAGTAGAAAATTTTGTGAGATGCAATTATTAAAACTATAAAACAATAAGTAGTTAGTTGTATGTAGTCAAAACTATAGAAAAACCTATATCGGGTATCATTCCAGCTAAAATACATCATAGTAGGTGAGAAGACGACACAAATTTGATTTCTTTTCTTTCTTATGGAATCGATAAGAATATACCATATCTATACTTATCAAGAAATTTTAAAATACATAAACGTTGGAAAATGTACAAGGAAAAAGAGATTTGCGTAAAGACAAATTAACTTCAATAATTGAAATCGTTCAATACTATATCCACTTGCATGGACTAGCGTACATACAGATTGAGAAATAATAAAAAAGATAAATGGCTAGACTAGTAAACAAGTCCGAATCCACGTGAATGAGGCGTTGATTTTTGAGTATTTTGAGACGGCCACACGATTATGGTCGTTGTGCTGTGCATTATGAAGTTATTCAATTGTTGGACGACAAAAGTAGCTATATCTTGGTGGAGAAGATAATAGCTTCACGGTTTTGAAAACCCTGAAGATGGAATCAATGAGATTAATAGCACATGATGTTGATATACGTATATTTGATTCATGTAGTGACTTCCTTTTTCTTTCTTTCCCTTTTTGAAAAAAAAAAAATCGGTGGAAGCCTAATTTTATTCAACTAAAAGAACGGAAATACATATAAACCAAATCAGAGTCCAAATGAAAACAAAAATGTTAGCAACAGGGCATCCCCGCAAGCCAACAAGAACAACCACTGGAAAGACGCCAAGGTCTAGTGTATGCTCACCGCCATTAAACATAAAGTGTGCTTGTGATAGAATTGCAACATTATAGAGAACATTATTAACAAAAGATAAACCACTCGAAAAGGAAAGACTAGCAGCAGCCGGGGGAGTCTGTAGCTTGGTTGCAATCACGAGCGGTCCATCTGATCTCTAATTCTACAAAGATCAACATATTTTGCCTACACACAAGACATTAATATTAGAGACTAGTTCATTGCATGGAATGGTTTATAGGACCCAATTAAATTGCAACTTTCGAGTCCGCGTTTCAACTGTATTAACTTTCTTATCCCAATCCTCTCTGCTAATTCAAGTCTCTATTGGATTCCCCGCAATCCCGCTTCAAGCGGATATGCATAATTTAGGTTTTCTAGAAAAGTTGCCAAATCTTTCTTCCATATTGATGATCCCTAATAATACCATCAACACAAAAAACCTTCAATAGTATTGATATGTCATATGTATTAATGACTATAAAAATAAGATGGATAATTTTTCAAAACATTCATACATTCATAATTACATGTTTAAACATCATTTGTCTTTACACATTGATTTATATAGTATATTAATACTAATGAATTTTTTGCAATAACAACTTCTTTTAAACTACATGTATGTATATATATATATATATATCTTAAAATTTTGGAAAATTTTGTCACTTGTACCTTTACATTAGTAATAGCTTTTAGTATAAATTTTTTTTCTTTTTTCACCTTATACTTCTTTCAATTATAGGTCTACGAGATGTATCATTTATGTAAAGGTAGATTTATTTTCTAAGGTCAATGTATAATGTATGCAAAAGAATGGAACCCTCGATGTATAATACGCTTCGTTCCCACAACTTAAAGAATTCTACTTCATCCCGAGCAACATATAGTTTGACATAAATATTATACAATTATAAATACTGATATTCGTGACTTGTTACTATTTATCACGCTAACTTACATAAATGTAAAGCACCAAGTACCAGCTACATTTTAGTTTATCAGCCAGTTACGTACTAGCTAGATTAGATGAAATGAAATTCGTGTAGGAGCATTCGGTCCACCAGGGTACGGTCGGGCCTTTTCCTGCATTTGTCGATCAGTAAATCATAAAATCATCCTAGTTCGAGGGATGGGATATCTCTTCTGTCTACTCAAAAGTACAAGTTGTTGGTTGAAAATCTAAAACCCTAGAGTTATTCTACAAGTCGACCTTCAAGTTGGAGTCGAGATAACGTATGACCCCAAAAATGGCAGTTTGCCCTCATTAAAGCATGGACGTGGAAAGCTGACCGCCCTCTTCGTCATTACCTCGAAGCCACTAGTTCGAAAGCAAAAGTCAACAAAGCTGACATCAATTTGATTTATATCGTTGGCAGTGCAGAATTAATGATCCAAACGACGTGCTTCAATTGATCTTTTCCTTTTCACTGTATGTTAAGGTGGCTTTGACATGGGAAAAGGCCGGCTGGAGAAGACCTTTGTTTCAAAAGAAATCCTTAGGTCATAGATCCTATAAAAGCAATGTCAGATAAAACACACTGCTTTTCGTTTCGTTAATTATAATGCACCCAACAAGAGTCTACTTCCAAATTTACACCGTTTAACTATAACATTTCATTCAAGCAAACCAAACGGCTTACTTATCTTTCTCAATTTACAATGAAATACCAAAACCTTCACTAGAGCATTGTTTTCATTTCAACCTATTCATGTTACTATTTCCATATCAGTTAAAATCATTGGCAAGTTGGTATTAATAGCTCTTTAACTATCCCTTAAATCACTACAATCAAAATAGCCTGCTCCAGTCTATAGATGAGTTCTTGTTGACAAGTTATGATGTCAATAAGATGTAATAAACTTTATTTGCATTAAGATAGAAAAACAAGGAAAACTCTCAAATTGATTCAAATTTTGTGAGATACAAAGGGGTTAAATCATAATGAGTTCAACCATTGGATCTTTTTCATGACTCACATAATTTACTATGTAGAAGTTACTATCGTGAGGATTAAACATAACCTATTCCCCTTTTGTCAATTTTGCAACAACAATGATAATACATTACCACAAATCTAATCTAGGAACACCCTTAATCCTCCTAACTCATTTGGTTATACCAAATCAACCACCATCAATGAATTCACCAACAATAATTTGCATAAGTAACTTACATGAGAATTCACATGTAAATAGTTAGAAACTACCATTTGAATATCTTACCCTTTGGTCCTATTGTGAGCATTGCCACAAAATCACGATTTCCATTTTAAATGGCACCAATATCAACTTAATTAAAATATGTTGTTAAGTGTATGAAAAAATTTCATCAAAGAAGTTAGCAAGTTTGTCTTGCTTAGAATTTAAAAGGAAATCTAAAGAAAAGAACTTAGGAAAGAGAAGAAGAAGAAGAAGAAAAAGATAACAAAGTTGTACAAATCGTAAGAGGAGTAATTGTCATGCCTCATAAGATACCCTCATCATAATAGCTTGTTATGAATATCTTTAAAGAAGGAGAATGCTTCGATTAGTTTCTAAATCTCGCTAATCAATCACAAAAGGTCTCACTAGAGGTTTCCTCAAATAAAATTCATAATTTAGGAGAATACTAAAATTCATATTTCATAGAATAAGTCTGTATAAAATGCTTTAAACATGTCACCAATTTCCTATTAGATGTTTCTTGATACTAACTTTAGTTATAAAATAATCAAAAGTTGTATAAAGTTATGTAACTGTCTTATACTCTTCTCATAAAACTAGAATTAGGTCTATGAGGTTCAATGTCATGGAAACTCACTATAAAAGCTCACCATGCTAGGTTGTAAACATGGCAATCTAAAAAATTTATCAACCTACAAAGAGTTTAGCACTATCTTTGTACGTAAATGAAATCAATATGCTTTCATTATTACACATAACACATAATTCCATAAAAGTTGTCTACCATGCACTATGCATGAGCAATTACATGAATGCAAGCATCTTAGCCTTAGACCTTCCAAGTATAAGTTTAGCCTCTAGCCTAGTTAACCAAGAGTAATGGAAGGCTTATCTAGCAAATATGGCAACATGATCGTATCATAAGATTCTTGAGGCCCATATCTACTATACTAATCTTTCTTCTCCACTCCTATAAATACCGATAGTTGTCCTCTAAGTATGAGGATCGAACCTTAGCCACTCTCTTTTCTTACTATTCTATTACTTAGTTGTTAATCTCAACCATGTTACCGACTTTAGTGTCATAATGCACATATTTTAAATACCACCAGTGATAGGAATCAAGCTACTGGACCTCTAACCCACAGTCAAGCCTAAGAACTAAAGGGGCTGGTATGATGAATCCTTTTGTTCCAACCAACCCTTATTGAGATCAAGTACTTCCTTGCCAAGTCACCTTTCATGCTATGCCATATGACCACCTATTTTTTTGCAGTATGTTGAGTTGATGATTACTCTTCAACACTGAGCCAATCAATTACTTGGCATCTTTCTTATTGAGAAGCCAAGAGAGAGGATTTAGACTAACTAAGCTATCCCTACTAGGATAAGCCCATATGTCCGTACTTTTTGTCACTATCTTCTAACGACCTCGCAAATGTAGTATATCATGTGCAAAATCAATTACACTAATTATTGTTTTTCTTATATATTCATTTTTACCCTTTTGTAACTTGTACATTACTCTCTTAGAAAATATCCTTTTTGTCTTTTCCTTTTTAGGCAGGTTGCCCTAACTTATGGGTATAAATACTCTTGTACTTGTAATTGTGAGAACGTTGGATCATTTTAATACACTCTTTGAGTACTTTTTCTTCCTTACGTAAACAATATTTGTTTACTTTCGACATTTTATCATTTTTCTTAAGCAAGGTTAGGTGGCGAGTAACCCAATCGGACTAATTCGTGTATTACATTAAATTGAGTTGTAAGTCCTTAGAAGTTCTATTGATATGTCATATTCTCTAGAGCTGTTAATAGGTTTGCTTACTGTTTTATTCTTTATTTTTACCCTTTTGCACTTTTCCTCATTAATCCTTTTCGAGCTTTCTATAAGTCTGGACTCATCCAACAACCGACCTTGTCTATTTTTTGTTACAATTCACAACAACTGGTGTCTACAATAGATAACGTTTGCTACGTATGCAAACTAATCAACCGATCTCAACTAGATTTAGGCATGGCTCTTTCCATCGAGAATCTGTAATCAATAATTAGCATTCACTAACATGAAGCTATGGCCTAAACACATGTAAATAGCAAGATATTTTACCTCAACAATGAAAAAAAAAAGGAACAACAACCCCCATAAAGGGTACAACTTTACAACAACAATCGTTTTGCTCTCCTTTAATGACATATGGTTAAGTTTTGACAAGAAAACCAATGCTTAGGGTAGAGATGGCAACTCTTCCTTAATAAGTTAAAAAAAAACTTGCATAGTCATAACACAATGACCAAGAGGGCAATAGTTCCTCCCATCCTACAAAAGCTCTACCTTAAAGGAGCAGGCAAGGCAACCAAGCTTCTACTAAGCAATCTCAAGCACTACCTCCACAAGGATTGCTAAGAGATATCTCTCTTAACCAGCTTGATTTTATGATTGATAACTTATGAATTTATGCATTTTTTTCAACTTTTGCACACATGCATAATTATCTAAAGATATTTGCCAAAGAATTTGTGAAAAGTATTAATTATACATAAAATGGACCAATGGTGCCTTAATAATCAAAATAATGAAAAAGTATAAACTTTTGTAATAAAAATAATTAATTTTGACTTTCTTTTTTCTTTTTTTTTTTTGGAGGTGAAAGGGGTTATAGTTCAAATGGTAACCTCCATTATTTGTTTGCCAGTGGAAATAGAAGAGGAAATTGCAAACTAAGGGCTATCATCTGCATAATAGTTTATGTAGCATCTTGGATAGTTAATATAGACTAAGCACCAACATTATACACAAGATTGTTTCACTACATTAACTTTGCCTATCAACCAAGTTCTTAGCCCCTAATATAAGTACTAGGAAGCCAAAAAACCTAATAGCTTTTTATTTTCTTTCTTTTCTCATTATTATGAACATCTCTCTAGGGTTTGTTAGCTTAAAGCATTTTTAGGTTAGTTTTGACTTCATTTTAGCTTATACTAGTGAATTCCAAACCAAGAATGCTTAGGAAACATCATTCAATGATGGATAAAGCTTAGAACTTCAATTGTAAGGTTATTTCTTTCCTTGCTCCATATATATTTCGATTTGTATGTTCTTCTTCTTAGTATTTTTGTTATTCTTATCAAGATTATGAATCAATGTTACATTTGAATTATTAATTACTAGTTGTCTTCTTGTTTATTCATTTGTTATATGTGGGTTTTTAGTTCTACCTATCAAGTATGCTTAGGAATACCTATTGATTATGATTGTACTCTAAAACGTAAATTGTAATCATTTTTGTGACTAGCTAATTTAGATTAGGATTTGTCACATTCTAAATCAATAAAGGTCGGTTTAATTGCCAATTAATAACTTGTTTGAATATGGAAGAGTAAAACAACACAACTAATTAGCCACTTCATATTGCATCGTATTGGTTCATATTTCATATCCTTTTAAGGTGTTGATGTTTGATATGAGTTAAGTGCACCTATAAGTCTAATTCATCATATTGGTTCATATTTTATATCCTTTTAAGGTGTCAATGTTTTATATGAGGATAGTGTACATATAAGTTTATAATAAAGCAGATATGAATTTGATGTTGACCTTTCAAGAACTAATAAAGTGATTATTAATACTTCAACCTTTATATATTATCTACCTTACCAAATAAATCAATTATGGTAGCTATTAAATCTAAATTCAACTAAACTAAATTGATCTAATTGAAACTAATCAACTAATAAAACATGGAAATAAAGAACAAGGAAAATTAATCGAAATTACCTTAACTTAGTATTCAAATACTAACCTACCTAGACCATCTATGGAATGTATTCATCTCATCCTATTTAATTTGACAATGAGAATTCCTAAATTATATCAATATCTCTCTTAAGCATATCAATAACCTACCTTAGGATAATTAATTGAAATATCTTTTACATTAAGAACTCCTAAATTACATTAACAACATGTGAATCCTATTATTAGGTTTCACCTTAGTCAAGAGAAATCATGTATCCTATTTCTAGATCTACAACACCTCCTTATAATTACCCTAAGGTAGTACTTGGTTGTTAGAAAAGAAGAACTAAATAGTATAAGTGTAAGGAGTATAAGACAATACCACCTTGTTGTACATATTTGATTTGTATAGTACTTGACACATATTTTTATGATCTCTTTTGTTGGTATCTAGTTTTCGCCTAACTTGAGGCTTAGCTCATAGAAAAGCGCTTCAAAGCCCGTCAATGAGTAAATGAATAAGCCCCCTACTTCCCTTAAGTACTACAACCTACTCTAATTCTCTCATCGCAAGCACCTAAGCGACTACTCTAAGCGGACTCACCTCTGAGCACTAAGCTCAATATGCAATCCCTACTTAGCTCAGACATAGGAAGTGAAGACATTCTTGTAAGCCCCTCTAAGACCTAGTTCATCCTTAGTCGAGCACTTGCAAGCCTCTCTAACGTCCTTGCCCCTCTTTTATCTTTAGCACTGGCACTTAACCATAGTTTATTAATTGCCATCTAATTCGCAGTATGGTTAACACATTTGACAACCCCTAAGGATGTCACTCCTTGATCACAAACATAGATACTAATGTGATCGTGGCTGACCACCCTTTAGAGCCACCTTATCAGCTCTATAGCTTATATTGCCTGCCAACTATAAGTATGAGCGAACCCTAAACCTCCATGTGTCTAGGTAATCATATCCCTCTTATCTATAAATAGTGTAAGAGGCCATCAAGTAGGATATATAAATCTCTCTCCAAATAATCTTTCTCGAGCCTTCTTTCGACCAAATTATTTTGGACCTAAAACACCCTAATAGTTGAGATAGAAAAGGAATCTTCATTTTCCGAGCACTATTCCTACCAATCATTAGTGTTTGACTTCCCCTCCCTTTATTCCTCTTTATCCTCCTTGCTGACTTGTGTGTTGGATACACCCCCAAGGAGCTTCTTGCAGGTCAAGGAGTAAGGAATTAGTACAATTTAACCAACTTCAAGGCCTTTAATTGGCTAGTTGGAACCCAATCCACTCCCTACCATTCCTAGTTAATTTAATCACAGTCAATGTTTTAGCACCCACTGTTTTAGGCCATCATACACAAGATGGCTAGAAGCAAAAACAACAACCTATATGTCTTACATTTAGGCAATGCTAACATGTCATAACTAGATGGAAGCAAAGCAACATCTCTACTGTTACAAAATGAAACTTCCAAAGTTCAACAACTTACGCTCCTTGTTTAATAAATGTTGGATGAAAATAAAAGGACCTAAGAGTCCAATGTGACCCTGCATAAAGATGTCATAATGCTCAAAGATGCATCCCATAAATACCCCTATGAGGAAGCAACTGTTAGTTCCTCTTCAAAACCAAATGGAAATTGCAACTTATAAACTATATGCCTGGCATATCCATGTAACCAGATTTAGCATTACTAGTCAGCGCTCAAGGATCTGCATGGCAAAACGCACACACAAGGTGAGCACACATCGACAAGCAAACTGGTCGACGATTTACCCCCAAAATAGTCACTGCAAGCTTTCAAGGAGATGAACATCCAAGAACTCGACAAACAAATCCATCACACTTTCGGTGTATGCGATCAAAAGAAAGTAAATCCATCTACCCCTACATTGCACCCTACTACAATAAAGAGCTTGTTCGTCCTCACAGTCCTAGAAGAAACACTACCTATAGGTACAAGAATCCTACACCTTCACACCTACAATGAAACTACTAATCTAGACAATCACCTCATCTATTTGTAAACAATGATGAGCCTATACAATGTCTTTGACGCAATTATGTGCAAGCCTTTCCCTAGCATATTAGCAAAGCTGCCTTGCTTTGGTTCCACACCCTACCTAACAACTCCATCACATTGTTCAATGACCTAAGACATAAGTTCCAGCAACACTTTCTAAGTCCTAAGGTGTTACATCCTAATTTAACCCTAAATACAACACCTACAACTACCTTGTAATAAACTAGAGAACAAGACTAAATATATATATACAATAACTCACTTAAATAATAATAGGGTTTTAATGGAGTTCAACCTTACAAATGATATTTTATATATTTACAATTTTAAACAACCAATTTCCATAGCCTTTCTAACTCTTTTTACAAGATTTATACATAATGACTATCTAAATCTATCATAAAAAACAAAGGTCCTTCAAAGTGGCTGACTCTAACCTAAGCGCTCTGAAAATCTTCCTCCCTAATGGTGGTGATGCCCTTCTTAGTCATCACTTTTACCTATGGATAGAACACATATCCGCTCAATTCATTGTAAACTGAGTGAGAATGGATAAAACACACAATACAACATGCGCATATCTAATTATTGTAACATATAAGTAGTGAATATTTAGTCAAACAATATTATGCTACTTATAGGCTCTCTACAAAAATGCAAGCCATGCTCATGCACTTGAGCTAATGCATCAGTATTGATCGAATATCCAATGCCTTAGCCTCATTTTTTATCCAATTAGTCGACTCAATTAAGCATTTAAATGTAGTCTAAGAACCTATAGAAGTAGTAAGGAGCTGCTTGACGAGGAGCCAACTATTAAGCTAAAGGCAATCACACATTGAGTGATTAAGGTGAAATGCTTAAGCGTATGCAAGCCTATATGCTTCAAAATCCCAACTTATCAAAACCCTAAAAAATCATACTTTTTCTCAAATTGAGTACTCATTTAAAAAACAATGTCCTTTCAAATATCTAACCTGTAGATCCTTTTCATGCCATACCATGAATGCATCAATGATGTGTCAAACACCACATCAAGTGAAATGTCTAAGCTTTATATCAACTATAATTTTAATTAACTTTAATCTCATTTAGACTCTTATCGCCTCAATCTTTAACTTAGTGTTAAGTTCACGTAAACAAACACCTTGAAGGTTGAACCATTTGCTAATGTTTCCCATTGTTTGAATGCATCATAACATATATCATTCAATCAATACATTTATGGTTTACATTAAAATTATCAAAATAACCTGTAGTAAAAAAAGGTTAGTAAAATAAAGTGGTTAAAAAAAAATAAATTACAAAAATAATTTACACAATCATTTAAGAGGGTTAAATTGTATACACGATTAGGTTTACAATTGTAGAGTGCAATGATCAGATGTGTGTGTGATCATGTGATGAGCGCTAGTCGGGAACCGTATGTGTTGACTAATGCCAGACAGTGCGCGAGTGTGCTATGCATCTGGTCATAGATGTGTGTGCTATGCATAGGACTATGAGTGGTGGATCAAGTATGTATGTAAAGTGTAGGCGTATGTTGTATATTGTGATCAAGCAGTGTAGGTATGTGTATGTGTGTGTGTATGTGTGTGTGTTGCAGGGGCATGTAGTATTGTAGGGGCATGTAGTATTGTGTCGGTGAGTGTATATGTTGTAGTGGGGTAATGCTATGTTAGTCAGTGTGGAGATTAAGTGCTAGATGGTGAGTGTCTGCTAAAGGTAGATTATGCAGTGATGTGGGTATGTGAAGGCTGCTAGAGATTATGAATTACTCGTGGGCTTGTGAGTGTATATTGGTGTAAATAGTAGATGAATTGTAAGGAAGTGTGATTATACGTGATTGTGTGATTATGCATAAGCGAATTGTGAAGACTGTGTAATTTGTGTGGGACGTAAGATTGTACAAGAGATGTGTGGAGTTTGTCTATGAAAAACTTAAGAAAAGAAAAATTACGGTTGAAAACTATTATTTACAAGCTACACACTTAAATCTTTGTAGATCTTTTTGGACATAGATTCAATTTTAACAAATCCAATATTGATAAGATATAATAATACCCGCTTTGAATTTATTAAATTCATTGAAGATTTAATCCAGTTTCTAGAAACCCCATATTCATTTAGGCTTTTGATCTTAGGCTTGATTCAATCCATTTTAATTTAGCTTAAAGTACATAATAACCTATTTAATAAATCTTGAGTCTATTTAACCCAATATAAATAAAATAAAAAAAATCCTCTTTATATTAGACTAGACCAAAAATATTTTAATGAAGCTCAACTATTTAATGACTCAAAATTTATTAAAGTAAATGTATATCTTCAATCATTATTCAATTCAACCCTAAACGATTTACTCGACTTGATACTTTTATTTTTTTTTCAATTTTCATTTATTTATTTATTAGTTATTATTTATTTTTATTTTTAAATCTATCTCAATAAGAAAAGACTCCTAAGGGTGGCAAAAAATGAGTTATCTACAAATACCTTATTCGAAGGCCCTAGCCTCTTCTTGGACACCACAACCACAACGACTTAGTAGGAAGTATACCTTGTACTATAACGACCCAACAGTATCGTTGTCGTGATAGGTCGTCGTGTACCATATAAAGGTCTATTATCAACCCCCTTGCTGATCATAGGCCTTTCATACAACACACAAGGCTCCTTCTACTCTACGTTACCACTAGGCCCATAGACAAGTAATATAGAACAATTTAACTAAAATTACTTTTATGTTATAAATTAACTAATTGTGTGGGCTCGTAAGACCCACACCAAAACAATATTACAAACGAATGCAGTTCATAACGGAACTGCATAAATTCTAAGTAATGCATAAATACATGAAAGTATTTAAATATCTATCACAAAATATCCTCTTCGCTCTCTGATCGCTCCAACCCGTCTCTACCCGAGACTTACCACGGGCATGCCTCGGCCCGGATTGACGAAGAGGTTCTCCTGCACCAACAGAAATCTATAGGGGAGTAAGCTTACGCTTAGTGAGATAAATGCCCTCATCAGTACCACAAGGCAGAAATTTATTAGATGCACAATCATATGAATGCATGAACAAATAGTATGCCATACAACGCATGCAGTGACCTAGGAACTGCATACGACTCAGAATTTCGCCCCCTGAAGTCGGGGTTTGGAGATAATTAACCGACCCAAACCAAAATCCGGGTTCTAGACCTTGGGTTTTATTTCATTTGCACTATCGTGCTCATACCAAAACAAAACTCTACATATATACATATATATATACTTCCTTTATCAAAATCAAATCATATCCTTTAAAAATCCCAAGTCTAACGGTGTGGTGGCCCCCGCAGTCCACAAACACACGCCCTAAGCAGAAGCCACAAGACTCGGCCCCTCGCCGACGGTTGGCGTCTCCCAGCGCCTAGTAAGCCCATCAGCTTAAGATAGAGACTCAATATATATGATGGCATAGCTAGTGCCCAATCCTACAGGAAACTCGTATTCCTATGAGTCCCTTCCCATCTTCTGCGTGAAGCGGCAGTCGGTGTTACCCGTATGCAATATGGGAAATGGATGATTCATTTTGAGTAATATTAATCATATAAGTGATTAACTTGATTTTCAGGGTGATCGACCAATTTCATTCCATACAATTCACAAGTATATATTCATGCAAACAATTCCCATTATTATATATAATTAACAAGTCATCACACTCATCCATAATTTCATATACATGCATCTCCCATATCCCACAAGCATCCAAATTTATAAATATAAGATTAGGTGCATCTACTTTACAAGCACAATCAAGTAAAGAGTCATCAGGAATTTACTCACTCTGCCATGTGGTTCAATCAAAGTAGTCCGGAGGCAAGTCGTCTCCGAAAACAGTGTCCCCTGGTCATTGAAATAATTTTTATAAGGAATTGAAGCAAACTTAAGAAACTATGTAAATTTTCCTTAAGTTATCTTCTTAGCTAGTTCTCGGAATTTTCCGTTTTTTACCTAAAGTTCAATCGCGTATAACTTTTTCGTTTTAAATCCGATTTTTATGATCTTATTGTCAATCTTCATCTTTTTCGAGTGTACTTTAACGTGGTAAGGTTACATTTTCGAAATGAGGTATGCAATTCTGTCCATGGGTCAGAACAGTAGCGTTCCTCATGTGTTGGAGTGTTTTTGGGCCTTGTTTGGTAAATGGGCTTTTGATAACTTGAGGAATCCTTTGGGCTTGACCTTTAAATTTTATCCTAATGTTAAAATACTCTTTGAGATCAGATTTACAACTTTGATTTATATTCCTAAGGCTAACAACCACTTCTTGGGCCCTTTAGTGAGCTTAAGTTGTCAAATGGGCTTGTTTTTAGTTCAAACTAAGGTTTATGACTTTGGTGGGCTTATGGGGCCCTATGTGGATTTCTTATGGGCTTCCAAACAACCTTTCTTGGTACTTTAAGGTGCTGATCAGATTTTTGTTGAAGGCCCATCCTAGAGTTTTAGGCTTGTTTTGGGAGTTTTAAGCTCGGTTTTGGGTTTTAGGCTTTATATGCTCCCTCATAGCAATGCCCGCTTAATCATTGTTGAAATTGGTTACTTTAGCATCCTTAATGTTAGGATTCTCTCTAATATGGTTTTGATGATAGCAAAAAAAGGACAAAATGATGTTTTACTTGTCATTTAAGTGTTTGTAGGTAACTTTTCTAAGCATGTAGAAGTTTCAATAAAAGCTTTGTATACAGGTAAAAGCTTTGCATATTTGTTCAAAATTAAAAGGTGATGACAGTAGAAGCTATGGTAAAAGGTTGTCTATACACAACACAAGTATAAGTAGAAGGTAACAAGTTCAGTAGAAGAAATAGTAAAAGGTTTAGAGATGTGCTTGACAGGTTTGGTTAAAGGAATGGTAGAAGATTAACTCCTAAAGTGAGTCGCATTTATCTAATTATTCTAAAATTTATAAAAGCAATGGTAGAAGGATAATCTAAGAAGACCTAGCTTCGGTGATTAATTATATTTCAAAAATAAATTAATCCGTTCCTCTTAAGTAAGAATATCATTTCAGGAGATAAGAAAAAGATCACAACCAATTTTGTTGTTAGCTGATTAAGTGTTATGAATTATCTTAAGCAAATCTCGGCCTAAACGTTATCATTTATAACAACTTGCAACAAATTAACGAAAGACAGTTTAATAAGCTGATTTTTAGGAAGGATATCTTGTTTCAACCGTTGGAACATCAAGATTTAAATAGACATGTTTGGAAACTGAAGATGGAGCCAAAAAAAAAAGAAAAACTATAAAATCTATTCAGTTTCAATTATCTACGTGGAAGTGTTGAAGATCGATTGTTTCCATTTTCTTTAAGTTTTGACATAGTGTATTGTGTTTGTATCTTTTAAAGAGGTTGATTATACCGTAACCTGTTATTAGTCTGTTGAAGAGACTAATAAGATGAGGCAGTTGTTTGTAAAGGTGAAGGGGACCTGGCTATGTAATCTCTTTTAAAAGATTAATTGTTTTGGTATGGTAGAACGATTGGTGAAGTTGACTAGATCCCCAATGGTGGAGCTAGAAGAGAGAACTGATGCAAAAGGCAAAACCTCTATAAAATCTTGCACCTGATCTTCTTCCCTTATCTCTTTATTATTTATTGGTTATATTTTCTTCTTTAACAAATTATTTTTATCATATATATCATGAGGCGTGTTTAGCTTTTTCATTTTTTAATCTTCTTAAAAATTTTGAAATAATCAATTTACCCTTTTCTTGATTGTTGAATAGGACTAATGCCTAAAACATTCATCAATAGTGGAAGCTCGATAAGCATATGTTTCTATAGCAACTATTAGCAAATGAAGGACCAATTGGATGAATCCCTATAACCATATAAGCATGGCCTCATACGCTTTGAGGGAGATAGACCCATACCCGCTAAAGGAATTATTACTCTCTCGATACGTCTTGGTGACACCGAACACGTCACCATATAATTTGTCAACTTCATTGTTATTGATCACTGGTCCCTCTATAGTGTAAATCTAGGCCAACCAAGCATCATAAAGTTTGATATGCTCATTAGCCAAAGATGCCTAAAAGATCAAGGGGACCAGAAGTTATATAGATCCATATACCTTAAAGCCTAAATGAGAAACAACGTCATGAATATAAAGTCCACCAAAATCTCAACCCAACCACTAAGGGGAGAGCCAATCGAAAAAATTAAAGAAATTAGGATCATAAATTCCCTAGGTATGATTGTAAAAATTAGAGCTAAGTTAGCCAAGATCACTAAATTCCCCAAACAAAACACGGATGTATTCATGTTCGCCTTGGAGGACATGCTTGGGATCGCTAACATACCTAAGGCCACTCATCACTTTAATGTCATCCTACTATTCGACAAGTTAAGCAAAAGAAGCAACATTTTACCTTAGAGCACCTGGCTGCAATCTAGTAAGAAGTGCATAAACAGTTGTAAGTGGGTTTCATAAGGTAGGAGAAATATCTAACCTAGTTCACAAATGCTATCCTCATAAAGAAGACCAATAGCAAACAGCGGATGTGCATCGACTACACAAATATCAACCAAGCCTACTCAAGAGATTGCTTTCCTCTCAACTGTATCAACCATCTTATCCATTCAACATCCAAACAAGCACTATTAGCTTCAAGGATGCCTACTGGGGATATAACCAAATTCAAATGGCTTCTAAAGACGAGGTCCACGCTTTGCTCATCGCAGACTTTGGAACCTATTGTTATAAGGTCATGCCCTTTGGCTTGAAAAATGCCGGCATGACGTATCAAAGGCTTGTCACCTCCATATTCACGCTACAAATTGGTAGGAATATTGAAGTCTACGTAGATGAAATAATTGTAAAGAGCAAAACATGAGAGGCTACATCGAAGACCTTTAAGAAACATTCATGATACTCCGATATTACCAAATGAGGTTAAACCCCCATAAATCTATTTTCAAGGTTCCATCTAGGATATTCCTCAGCTTCAATCATAGAACAAGGAAATAACGCCAACTTAAACAAGATTAAAGTAGTCCGGGACATGTAGGCCCCTAAAACCATAAAGGAGGTACAACACCTAACTAGAAGAATCATTGCTTTGAAAAGATTTGTGTTAAGGAGTGCTGACAAGTGCTCGAAATTCTTCAAATTATTGAAGAACCCTTTTGCATTCAACTAGAGGACTACATGTCAAAAAGCCTTTAGCAACCTCAATGATTTCTTAAGAAAGCCTAGCCCATACTTGGTGGAGAGCTATTCCTCTACTGTTAGGATCCTAAATGGAGCCTAGTAGGATTACCTAAAATTTCCATAACATGTGTACACCCATGACATAAAAACTACCTTATAAGTTAGAGATTCTAAGACTTTAAATGATTAATTACTAAGGATGTTGAATTGTTAATTAATTAATATATTATAGGATATAAATAACTATAGATATCCAATATTTCATAGTTTCTCAGAACCATAAAGAATCGGTATCTCCTACCAAATGATAAGATTAAAGAGAATAAACTTAAAATTCAAACTTATTGAAGTTATTACATCTAAATATATAAGTAATAGTAACATTTAAAGTCTTAAATGAACAATACAATCTTTCTTTAATTCTAACCTCCAAAACATATCAATACACGCACTCAATGCTCGGCTCTTAACCCATACTCAAATATCTAGCATCTACAAAAGAAAAACTATTGGGGGGTAAGCTAAAAGAGCTTAGTAAGCTATCCTTCATATCATACTAGCAAACAAATTATCAAACAAATTGTTACAGCCATATAAATGCATGCATATGCAATATGCCAAACAATATATGCAGTTGATCGGTATTGCATATAATATCGGGTTTTAACGTCCTCCAAGATAAGGGTTGGAGATTCATCCACATCAATGATGACCAGGCTCTAGCACCTGGGTTTTTACCCATAACTTTGAATTCCATATTTCACAAAAATACATTTTCATTTCTAAAAATCCAGTAGTATACAAATCCCAAGCCTAGCTGTGAGGCGGCCCCTGCAGTCCATACTCACATTCTATAATAGAGATCTCTAGACTTGATCCTCAACCATATGGTTAGTGTCTCCATCCCCTAGTAAGCTCGTAGGTTCGGATAAGGTCATATTGTATGAGTGCACCGTGCAGAAACACTTTAACATATATAAACAACCCCCGCAAGGCCTCTCTTTACCTCTGCGTAAAGTAACGTCTGGAATAAGTAATGCAATGCATGGATAATACATGGTCCTTTTAATTTAAGGTAAGCCAAATATAATTAAGTCAAATTATGTAGAGATTAATCAATATCAGCAAACCATCCAAATCATGTAGCAATCAAACAATCAATTAATCAATCATACAATCAAATCCTCAATTATTATATCAAATAATATTTTTCATAGTAAGTAATCAATATCAAGTACATGCATATCTCGAATCCCCATGCATCAAGTTATTACTATTTAATTTAAGTGTACTAACTAAAAACACAAATAAGTATAAAGTTATCGGGAGTACATACCTAACAATGACAACTCACTCTAGCTGTAATAATCAATCAGAAGATCTTCGCCCTCGTTAGGATCATCTGATCATTACGATAAAATAACGATAGTAAGTAATTGAATTAATTAGTAATTGTAGATATCTATTTACCTAATTCTACTTAAATTATTATCAATTTTTATCTTATTAGACTTTATCACTAATCATATGTAACTTTTTTCATTATATTTCTAATATTTACGAATTTATAGTCCTTTTTCATCGTTTTCAGACGTACATTCACACGGTGATGTCCGTTTTGGACGTTAAGACTTGTGTTTTGCGATATAGACTAAATTTATTGAAATGTTATCCATTGAAGCTTAAATATTCTTATTGGCTAGTTTTATGTTCTATTTTAGGAGTTAATGATTTCATTGGCTATTAATTCTTACACTTAGATGATTTTATGATTTATTTTTTTAGTGGCTTATGTTATCATTTGCTTATGTCATCATATGATTAGGTCATGCATACATCATTATTTGCTTACATTATCCATTGCATATGTATACTTATCCTTATGTATTCATACACTTTATACATATGTTATATATATAATTATACTTCTAATATACTAATATGTATACTTATGTACTTATACGTATACTATTACACATGCTCATATACACATATAGTGACATACATATTTTTATGCGTATTTTCGTATACCTTTTATACCCTCTTAAGAAAACTTCACCAAACCCATATTTTTACACTTTAAAAGTTTATTTAGTAAGGTATATGTATGTATAGTTAGTATATACGTCTTTTTAGGTAATGTACATAATGGGTATTTATGTACAAGAGTATCCATACATGTATCCCTTAAGTATATTCTTTTTTTTTCCTTGCTTAAGTTTATGTATATATGTTCTTCTTTCCATTTAGCTAAGGATTTATGCACTTATACTATGGGTTTCACTAAAACCTAATATGTACACTCCATATATACTCACTTAATGTATGTACATGGGTATTTCTACATGTATATTTCTACTACCAACAACACATATGGACATATCACATAAGTTTATTACACTAACTTAGTCTATTCATCTAACTACTAAATAAGTTAAGAAATTACATAATAACATACCTTTCTCTTGCTTGTTACATGAAAAAGAAAGCTAGTATATATGTGTTATTGGTTTGTATTAGTAGGTAAAGTTGTGAAAGTGAAATTGGAAGAGTTGAAAGGGACAAAGCAAAAGGAGAAGCTCACGATTTTGAGGAGGGAGGAAGAACTTTGTTTTGTTTTTATGTTTAAAAAGATGAAAACAAGTGAGTCTAAGGGATGGGGAAAGATGGATGGCAAGAAGGAAGCAAAAGGGGACAAGATGACATATGTAAATGTATAGAAAGTTAAAGAAGATAAGAGAAATTCTAGATGACAATGGCATTTTGTTGACTTTGTCAACATTTGACTTAGTCAACCTTTTGAAATTAAGTGAAATTTGTGTGTACATAATGGGATAATTAAGGAAAATTTAGAAGAAAAATTAAAGAATTGAAGGGAAATGTAGAGTTTATTGAAATGATTAGTAAGAATGGTTAATGAAATCTTCCTCTAAGTATTTATATCCTATATACATTATTTAGTATGATACTTAGTGTAACTATTATGAAATATACCATTTAGAATGCTAATGTTTACTATATGTAATATAAACATCAATTAATCACTTAACTCTATATAACACTAACTTAGTTATATGATTAAAGTGGATGTGATATATAATGCAATATTTTAGTTTCTAACGGATTACTTTAGTATTATAAGTATTTATGAATGATTGAAAGTTATTTTTAATATTTTAACAATGATTTATTATAAAACTAAGGTTTTATTATCAATTAGGATTTTAGGGTAAATTATAGTGAATTAGTGCTCTTATATCCTTAAAGTTATAGTTTTAGGGTTTTATTATTTTCGAGCACAATCTCTAGTGTTTATATACATTTAGGGTATAAAAGTTTTCTATATAATTAAATCTTCGGTTGTCATCTTAGGATTTTCATCTTAACTAGCATTGTCAACTCTTAGAATCTTCAAGCATACTAGGGTCTACTTTAGGTATTAGGTTAAAAATTTTAGAGGTTTACATCTACCTCACCATTAGTGATAAGGCACTATCATTAGTTCTCATTCGAGTTGAAGGATGAGAATACAAACTTGTCTACTGCATCAATCATATACTGTGGGGACTGAAGATTAGGTACACTAAGGTCGAGAAGTTTGCCTTAGCAATGGTCATCACTAAATGAAAACTCAGGTCTTACTTCTAGTTTCCTTGATCATCATACTAACCGACCAACCACTTAGAGATATCCTTTAGAGTCTTAATGCCTCTAGTTGAATGATGAAATATTCCCTCATTGATTTTATAGCGGAACATACTGGAGCAAATGAGCCACAACTAATGCTTACCATACCTCTATAGAACCTCCACATTAATGGCTCCTCCACTAGTGGGTAGGGGGGGGGAGGAGTTGAAGTAAGGCCAACATAACACTACAAGGCCCATACGATGTGAAGGTACTTTATGCCTTGAAGTTTGGTTTCCTAATGAGTAATAATGAGGCAGAGTATGAGACCAAAGGGGGAATGATGATCAAGTATTTGCAGTTAAGCTAGGACTTGCTTAAGGGGTTCACCTCGTAGAAGGTTAACAAGATCCTTCGAGCAGAAAATACAAAAGTAGATAGGTTATCTCAGCTAGCCTCATCCGTCGTCCTTATACTACATGACGACAATAAGCTGCTCTTCATGTAGTACCTCCCCGAATGGAGCATAGAAATAGAAGAATGAGAAGTCCTCATGATACAACCTACAAATCTTAAGCCCTACTAGATGAACCTTATTATGGAATACTTAAAGACAAAAGTATTTCCTAAGAATTAGATAAAAGCAAAGAAGTTGGCTTATACCTCAACTAATAACAACTTGATTAACAAGCTGTTGTATTGTTGAAATGTCTTAGAAAGGGAGAAGGTGCCCACGTCCTCAAGGAGCTTCATGCTAGCATATGCAACAACTGCATCCAATCTCAAGCCTTATACGTCCAAGCCCTACAATTAGGTTATTATTAGCAAACGATGAAGATGCTAAAGCCCTAGTTTGAAGGTGATACCAATATTAGAAACATACCTCAATTTTTTATGAGCCCATAGCCATTCACCTAATAAGGATTAGATGTCTTCTAACCCTTTTTAAAGGTATCGTTAGGATGGAAATTTATGTTAGAGGTAGTGGATTATTTCACCAAATAGGCAGAAGCACCAGTTGTAGCTACCATCACAACCCAAGTCATGGAAGGATTTGTACTCACCTACATATGCTCTCGTTTTGGAGTGCCATATAGCATGATTACCAATAATGGGAGACAGTTTGATAGCAATAGGTTTAGGAAATTCTACGATAAGTACAGGATTAGACTCTACTACATCTTAGTTACCTATCCCCAAACCAATGACTGGGTCGAGGCAATCAATAAGATTATCCTTAATAGCTTCAAGAAAAGGGTAGAATAAGCTAGAGGAAGGTTGGCTAATGAACTCCTTAACATACTTTGGGGATATCATATGATGCATAGCACTTCCACTAGAGAAACTTCTTTCTACCTCACATTTGGGATAGAAGCCATCTTCCCAATCAAACTAAAGCTGTCCACCAGTAGGGTCCAACACTTCAATGTCAATACCAATCACATGGCTCTTTAAGCAAGCCTTAATACCGTCAAAGAAGTGTACGACATTGTGCAAGCTTGAATAGTAGCATACCAATAGCGAGTGGCCTTATACTACAACTGAAGAGTGAAGCATAAGGTTTTTCGCTTAGGAGACCTAGTATGTAGGAAGTTAGAAGCTACTGGCTCAGCTAAAGGATGAGATAAGCTCATTCCTAATTAGGAAGACTTAGTTTGAGTATTGGAGGATGTAAGAAAAGGGGCTTATAGGTTGGAGACCCTAGGTGGACAACCTGTCCTAAGAGCATGGAATGTCAACAATCTAAGGTTATATTTCCACTAACTATTGCAATTTACTTGTAAGTATCTATAACCATTTCCATAATTAATGAAACGATGAGTTCCTTACACTTGTCCATGCTACCTTTTTATATATCTCTTACTCATGCCAAGCTATAACCTTGAGTTGATTTTCATCCTTGAGTACATGCCCCATGTTAGTACATATGCTAACTAGACAGGGCTGTGAACTAGTAGTTGAGCAACGGTCCCTACTGCACTCTTGACCCTTAGGTTGATTTTCATATTCAAGGAGATATCCTAAGTTACTACCTATACTAACACTGCAGGATCGTATAGATGTTATTTTATACTGTGCCTCCCTATCTTAGGGTCAATTTTCATCCTCAAAGAGGTACCTTAAGTTAGCAACCATACTAATGTTGTAAGATTGTATAAGCATTATTCTATACTAGTCCTCCCTACCCTAGAGTCAATTTTCGTCCTCAAGAAGGTGCCTCAAGTTGGTACTTCCACTAATGCTATGGGGGAATCGAGCATGGTACTATGCTAAGCTCCCTTACCTTTGGGTTAATTCTTATCTCCGAGAAGGTATCGTAAGTTGGCGCTTATATGTGAGATGATTAAGTACTGCTTTACACTGTATTTCAATGTCCACAAATCAATTGCTATCCCTAAACATACGTACCCTAAGTGAGTACACGCACTAATAGAATGAATATGTGCATTAAATAACTAAGCGTTGTTTAACATCGTTCTCTTATACCCTTAGATCCATCCTCATCTTTGAGTGTATGCCTTAAAATTAACCCACATACTAAGTTAGCAAGTTTACACATTAACAATCAAGTACCAAGCTATACCTCACCCCTTTCCCCTAAGAGCATTTCCTTTCCTGGAGCAGGTGTTTGAAGCACATAACCATAAGTAGACGCAAGAAAAGTTAACATAAACAGAAGTCGTCAAAATCAAGTGAGGAAAAAAATAAGAAAGGAAGATCAAATTGAATATCAAACAAGTACATATGAGCAGAAAGGAGGAATTTCATTCAAATAACAAGTGAAATTACAAGGTTGTAGGGGTCTGCATCCCAACCTCAAATACATGAAAAGCAAAGAGAAAATTATAAGAGGTACAAGGCCATCTCCTAATCTATTGCTCGGTGCTAAGTCTTGGAAATTGCTTTCAACTTTGACTCAACCCAGCTACCATAAGGATAAATGTGATTACATCCATAGGTATCAACTAGGCTAAACTTTGGGCCCTTAGGGCCCTAGCAACTCTAAAGAAATGTCCCTACTCCACCCAAATAAACTAAGCCTCCACTAGAGTGACTCAAAGGGGGGGAAGGACGAGGTATGTTCTACTGACCCCATCTGAGTTACCCATAGAATGAACTATAGGGCTCATGAAGCAAAGGGACTGTAGCCACCACAAAATTAAGGGCGGGGGTGGGGACCTTAAGAACCATTGATACTACTCATCCCTTGTCTCAGCACACCAAGGGTAAGGTATCTTCGTCATCAAGAATTTTAACAATTGGAACCCTAACATCTTGAGAGGTCGCTTTAGAATCCCCACGTCGTTCCTTGGTGCAAACATCCCCTCTCCAAATCTCCTCAAAGGCCCAAGTCCTTGTAGCCCATGCACCCTACCCAAACATACCCCTTAAGGTTATTGCCCTATGCCTTGAGCCACCCACGACAACACTAATGGGAATAACCCCCACTACATTTTACACTACCTTAGGGAGACTTGATTTCCTACCATCCTTCTTCTTATTCTTGCTCTTCTTGGAAGGAGGTTGCAAAGTCTCTTCCTCCAACCCCAACAACTTCTTCCAGCCTCCCCCAAACCCTTCTTTTATGGTAAGATCTTTCCTCTTTCGATTGGATTCGACTATGCTCTCTAGTCACTTGGCTCAAACAATGAAAAACTTCACCTTTACCTTATCAAAAGCTAGCTGCATAACTTCAAAGCAAAGAGGAGATCAACTTAGCAAATCATTGTGAAAGACATTTACACTTATTAGGCTGAGGATGAGCAAACCCAATATCCCTTATTATGATGATGAAGCGATATGGCAAAACACCTAACTACCTTACCTTAATGAGGGTTAGGGGATACTATCTAGAACCTAAATAGGCCCATTTTCTAAGCATACTTCCCATACATAGCCAATAGACAATGCTTCTTCTACCTTGCAAGGTCCAATAGCTTTATGCTCGTCTCACTATCTTCGGCCTTATGGTAACCTAATGGATTACCCTGATTGGATACGGTCTAAGCCATTGGAAAGTTCAGCTACTCAAAGGTCTGCATATGGAAGAAAAATTCCTTTCGATCATCCACCTCATCCTATAACTTATCAAAGATCTTCAGTATTGCACCTCAGTTTGTAATATACATTCGACCATCGAGCAACCTCTTCATATGGAGGAAGTATCTGAACAAACGAGCTATTAGCCTCCGCGAAATCCACAGGTACAACACCTCAAATACAAGTAGTTGCATCTAAGCATTAGTACTAAGACTCCCAGGGGTAACCTAAAAGAAGTTGAAAGCTGCAGTAAGAAACTTAGAAAAATGTAGTTGAAGACCTAACTTAAACGGTTTTGGATATATGCAAAACATCTATTCGTCCCCTATTTCGAACACCCTCTCCCCGTTTATAGGCACCTCTACTTAGCATTTGAGTATGTTATTAACCACCTGACTTACTAACCTAAACTTCACTTCATCCTCCTTAAAGTACATAAGGGTATAGGCCTTATCATTGTTGTTAGTTGTACACAACGCTTCCCTTGCCAACTCTTCCTTCTCGTTAAGATAATAAACATCGATGGGTTTCCCTTATACCCATTCCCTCCTCTCTACCCATGTTAAGAGCACTCCATCTCCATTAACACTTGCCATCGTTGTTGTTGCCATCGTTTCAGGGGGAGTAGGGTTACGACTCCTTTTATAGACTATTTACCAGTAGTCCTTATCAATTTCTCCAGAAATGGACCCATGCGAAGACTTAATGTGAAGATTTAACACACCCTGATCAATAATTATTAATTATGGTTAGGAAAAGAATGGATAGTTAGTAAGAAGGAAATTTGGTAGAGTTTCCTCTTAGATTAATTGTGTAAAGTGGAGAACAAAGTACTAGCCACACTTTTATATGAGCAAATAAAGGATAGAGTTTAATGGTTTTCCTCACTATTGAAGTACATACCATTTGATAAGACGTACCGCAGGCTTTGCCATCCATGTGTCCTACTCCGCTAACCAAGGGCCTTGATTGGCTTGTACATGTGGATCAATGACATAGTAAGACTTAAGGGTAACCTATGTGTATAGCCATTCTTGGTAAAGTCATTAATGCATGCTATATTTTCCAAAGAAGTCATCATGGTACCTTAAGTATTTCAATTGTCACATCAATCATGCTAAGCTTAATTACATGGCATAGTAGAATTGACCAAATGTTTCTAACATTACGCTCTCAAGCAACAAGAAAACCTCCCTTCCTACAACTAAAGTAATCTCTCCTTGGCCTAACTGTTCTATCTAAACTACTTTCCTTATGCCCTCCATGCTAAGGAGAATGGGAACACCTAGTTCTCGCTAGACTTTGGGCCCAGTTCATAGACAAGCTCCTAAAATCCCATCAAGGAGCATACAAATAAATCGCCTACTTCCCTCAAGTATTGTAACCTACTCGAATGCTCTCATTGTAAGCACCTATGTGACTACTCTAAGCGGACTCACCTCTAAGCACTAAGCCCTGTATGAGATCCTCACCCAGCTCGAACACAGTAGGAAAGGACATTCATAATAGCCCCTCCGTGACCCTACTCATCCTTAACTAAGCACTTGTAGGCCTCTCCAGCATCTTTAGCCCTTTTTATCTTTAGCATCAACACCCAGCCATAGTTCATTAATTGCCATCTAACATCTATGATATGGTTAGTACACCTGATAACCCTTAAGTATGTTAGACTCTTAGATCATAGACGTGGTTGCTAATATGATTGTAGCAGACCATCCTTCAGAGCCACTCTATTAACTTTATAGTGTATGTCTCTTACCATTTGCTAGTACAATTGAATTTCAGACCTCTATATGTTTAGGTAATCGTACCCCTCTTACCCTATAAATAGCATAAGAGACCCTCTAATAAGATGTGTAGATCTCTCTCTAAATTTGCTCTCTCGATCCTTCTTTTGACTAGATTATTTTGGACCTAAAACACGCTAATAATTGAGACAAAAAAGGAACCCTCATTTCTTGAGCACTATCCTTGTAGATCATTAGTGCTTAGCTTCCCTTCTCTCTATTCCTCTTTGTCTTCCTTATTGACTTGAGCATCGGATGGCCTCTATGAATACACCTTCAGGGGGCTTTTTGTAGGTATTAAGGAGTAAGGAATCAACATAGACTGATCAACTTTAAGGCCTTTACTTAGCTAGTTGAAGCCCAATCCACTCTTTACCATTCCTAGTTGATTTTACCATAATCAACATATTTTATTTGGTATACACAAGTGTTATGCTTAATTGTATTTTAACATTTATACCCTCAATATTATCCAATATTTATTTAATTGTATTTTTATATTATTTAAATTGTACAAATTTTAAATATTGTCTAATATTTATTTAATTATATATATGCTCTCAATGCTTGATTTTTGTCTAGTGAGTTAACTTTTGTATCATGTTTTAAATAGGACAAATTTTGAGTAATTTGTCAAGTCTTTTAGACCTTTCTTAATCCAGTAATCAAGCGAAAATTATAAACTAAATATTGGAAAAAATGTTTTATCTAGTCCAATCTCATAAATTTTACGCAACGAAACGGTACTTAAATCTATTCACATATACAACCTCTCTACTAATATGCAAGAAATCAAATAACTTGAATTAATAAATTAGTAATAGCAATTCAAGGCAATTGAAAATACATTATTAGAACATCTAAAATTAAAAGTCATTGATTGATACTTAAAATGTATGAAAACCGAATCACATGAAATTCAAGGTTAACAATGATTGAATATGAAAGGACTGTAAAATATGAAGAAGAAGAAGAGCAATATCCTAGCCAATAAATGAATAATGAGTATGTTATGTTTGTACAAGGTCTTATATCTATTTATATTAGATAGAGTATTGTCTGACATTTTAATTATAACATGACTGTAACATGCTCTGGAGTTTGGCTCGTCTAGCTTTCTGTAATTGCAACTCCTATTGTCGATCATCTAAAATAACACACAACCTGATAACAGCAGCTCAGGCCGTGTGCTGCTTAAGCATTGGTGCAGCTTGAATACATGGATTAATACGGCTTGCTCTTCAACGAAACACACGGCTGGAATCTCAAGTACACGGCGTGGAATAACCAGAGAACTCACGGCCACAATTTGTTATAAGACATGGCTGGAACTATTTTCCAATTCAATGCACGGTCATGGGCTTGTAATTTGATTCGAAGGCTGGACGTTGGACTTCAAATTAAGCGTGAATTCTAACTTGATGGTAACATTGGCTGGATCCAGTCCTTTGTTTCACGTGAATTGTGTTGTGGCTAGATTAGACTAACAGCGGGCTTCAATGTGGATGGGCAGTTTGACATGGGCTTGTAACTCGTCAGTGGATTGGCAGCTGGACTTCAACGTATCTTTCTTATCACTTGAATAAATAAATATAGCTTTCAATATGATCTTATTAATCAAGTGTGTTGATATTTAAAAATTCATAACTCTTTTAATTCAATTCCAAAGTAAGTGAAACTTAACTCATTTTCTTCTTTTTCATCATTTTTCATCTTAAATACTCTTTAAAGCCTAAAATTAAATTATTTTTAAATTAAGCACCAAATATCTATTAAAAAACTCATAAATCCATCAAAATCACTATAAAAACTCATTAACATATATGTGTAAATATGCACTTATCAATGTCCTAGTTAGCTAATTTAGATTAGTTTTACTATTTCAATTTCTATCTTTTTCCTTTTCTAATAATATTTTTAAATATTACTAGATACTATTTACAAAAGGTGTCATTACAGTTAACCTAATAATATTCCATACCCCTTCAAAAACCTTTGTTCCTAAGGGCAAATTTAGAAAATTGTTAATCATTTGAAACTTCCAAATGTTGGCCAATTGCTTCTTTAGCCTAATATCTAAGTCAACCATTTTTTACTTACTAGCCCTACCTCTTTTGTCACACACATGTAGTGACATGTTTTGTATATTTCTACTTTACTCTTCTCAACTACTCTACTACAATTCACCTTCACAAACCTTAAACTATAGTTGTTGCCATCTTCTTCCTTCAAAATTACAAACTTCTTTTTGCCTTTTTCTCTATTTGGCACCAACCTTAATAATCCATAAAATGTCCTTCATTTATTCATGGTTCTATCACAATAAAAATAATAAATCTATCATACTTCATAAATTCTTCCTTAGGCACACAAAATAATAAACTTAAGCATAAATTAGGGTGTTGGCCCATCCTACCATGCTTCCTTAGTGTATTACTCTTTTTCTCCATCTTTAAGTAAATTAAAAGCCTTATCAAAGTTAAAAGGTTCCCTCCTTTAAAAATAACAATCATGTAAGCTTTAAGTTGTTCGTATTTTTCTCTAACTCCATGCAAGCAATGGACTCCTATAACTCATAGCTTCCTCTAACATCAAGAACCTTTGACATAGGCATCGTTGTTGACTCTTATTAGGCAAATGAGACTAGCTTCTCCTTAGAACCTTTCCTACCGTCTCTTTTTACAAAGTAGAGCTATATAAGTTAGAAAACTCTTAAAAGTGGATGCCAAGATAAGGTTGCTCTCCTTTAATCTCACACTTAATCTCATCATTTAACCTTTACCTATCTAGATTTGTGTTCCATATTAATAAGGCTACCCTCCTTTACTTTAACACTTAATCTCATCATTTGACCTTTACTTATCCAAATTTGTGTTCTATTTTAAGTGACATCTCTCAAGTTTACAGTTAGTTATCTTGCCAGCACTAAGGGTATCTTTACCAAAATTTTATTAACTTCCAATCCCTTGTTTAGAAAATTTACAAGGTTCTTATTTACTATTGTGCATGACCATAAGAATTTATCTTTTAGTTTCATACATGACTGTGATCCAATACTTTACACGTGACTAAGGTGATAACCTTTAGTGCTATGGCTTGTACCTTAAAGAGACAAGTGGAAGATTGCTCGAAAATCATTTGACATTGAGGACATAAAGTAGTGTCCTGTAAGTGTTCGCTATAATGCTTAATAAGGTGATAAAAGCCTATGATCAGTGTGCTCTTTATCTTGTAAGTGCTTAGCAATTTTCTTACGATTCTTTCATTGATCTCATCGCTCATCTTTATGTTACCTTCTTCTTAGTAGCATATGTTGCCTGATCAATTTTAGCAATGCTACTGTCAAGTAGTGTTGTAACTATATTCACATTGTAAGGTGAACAATCACCTAGATTATAGTATTTAACTACTTTAGTAGTTTAAACCACAACTTGCTTCAATTGAGCATAGCAATCACCAAAGGCTTTAAAAGTATAAGGCTATAAAATATAGTAGGTTACTGACTTAGAGGATTGTAATATTTTCTAATCCAATCTAAGATATTACAATACTTGAAAGTGCCCTTAGCTCCCATAATTTTTGACATTTTTGTAAGTCTAGACATTAATCTAAAGTCTAAATGGGTTTGACCATTGAATGTGCTTCTCATGTCCAACTATCATGTCTTATGAGAGATTCATACCAATTACTTTGCCCATAATCATTGCTAATCTTTTCAACTTGCATTTTAGCACCAGTTATCATATATCCATAATATTCATCCCTTTGTAGATTTCTTATCAATGTATTGACTGCATCTTGTTGATAAGCATTTCTTTGGATCAATTTTGAATGAATTAGGTTCTTTTGGTTATACTACAAGAATTTTTACGTCTAGTCACATTTGTATATTTTGCAGAAGTCACTAAATCCTACATGTTTTAGTGATGTTTATTAAAAATCACATAAAATATACCATTAGTGACATTTTCAACAAGAGTTGAAGGATGAAAATATCCAATTTTGATTTGTGATCTTTTTCAAAGCAAACGTCATCAAATATCTTAGATTTTATCCCACTAAGGATGGATACAGGATTAAAATGGTAAGAGGAGACGGGGAAGGGTGGGGGTAACATCAATATTATCAAAATAACCAAGTCTGGCAATACTATATAAAAAAGAAAAAAATATACAACCTTAAGATGCAAAATTAAAAAAAAGAAGAAATTTGAAGTCTAACTCATTGTTCTAATGCCTCGCCTTCTAAGTGTCTACTTAAAAAATTTTCTCAACTTTTAGTACCTGAAGATGGTTCATTATTTCCATTCTTGAGATACGGATGAGATAGAATTTCCACTTCCCTTATCAATCAACAACGTAAACACTTGGCAAATCTCTTCTTATGCAATACAATAAACCATAGTGGAATTCCTTATATCATTGGGCTAAACTTAGAGTATCATAGCTGTATAATCTTATACATAATTTGATTACAAAGTCTAAGAAACGCATTAAAATCTCTAAGTTGTAATCCATACATAACATGTTGAATATTTTTATAGAGCTACTTTCCAGAACTTTACATAACTCTTACAATGACTTGATCCTTCTCAAGTGCAACTACTCTACCAAGTGCTTTAAAGTCTTTCTACCCTTTTAAGTTCTTGTCTATCTCTAACCTAAGGATAAGAAAACTTATCCCTTTAGCTTATTGTAAGCATAGAGACAGTAGATAACAAATGACAATACAAGTAGAAAAATATTATAGACATATAAGCAATTCATCAATTTAGTCACAATATTCCTTAATTCAACTAAGCAAATGCAAATGTAGCAAATGCGTACTGATGCATGGTGATATTCATAGATACTGATATCTTAACCTAGCCTTAGCTTAGCCCTAGCCCTTATCTGGTTAGTTAACTTCCATCTAATCATCTAAACACAAACTAAAATCCAAAAACATAGAAAAGAGTTTAACAAACTCAACCTAACCCAAGTTATACAATTCTATATGCTCAAAAACCAATCTTTGTAAACCAAGATATTTGTATTACAAAACTAAGCTCTTAAAAACTAAACTATTTGCTCAACAAAAGTTAGGTTTTTAAGATAAAGCTTAGCCAAGAAAAATCCTAATTTTTAGAAAACTTAAGCCATAGGTCATTTTTTATTTTTTTGCCATGCAATGAATGCTTTAACTATATGCTAAGAAAGACCAAGTCACTATTAACGACACAAGCAAGCTTATTCATCAATTTATTAGCTAAGCTTTTACTTTATATCATTTATGTTTGCATTCTCTAAAACCTTGGTATCGGCTTCACTCAAGTAAACACCATAAGAGGTAGGATTAGTGCCTAGCTATTTGTTAAGTTAGTTCACCATTTACAACCAAACATTAAACATGGCAATAAGCACCAAGCTTAGCATTACAACATGGTTTAGGACATTACAAACATGTATAAACTAACAATTACAATTCATCTTGTACTCTTGCTTATCCAAAAAGGAATTTGGTGAATTCACACACTTGAATTAGGAGGTACTAACATCAATGGCTAGTAAGCCAAAATTAGACAACTAATTGAATTTGGAGGATGGGATCAATTACTGACCATTAATGAACGAATATATAAAGTGCTAACCTTAGAATTCCTCAGTAGCTTCAGGTTAGGCAATGACAATATCTCTTAGGGTAGACAAAATTCCATCCATTTTAGATGTTTTGGCAATAAAGTAAGCTTGCAGATTGATGATTTAGGCATTCATATGGGATTATACTCAATTGATTATATAATGATAAGGGAGTATATGGAATTACCTTGTAATTTACCCTAAGGAATGCCTAGATCTTTTGTTTAGGGTGATTTAATTAGAGGAGAGGTAAGAACTTATAACTTAAGGAAATCAAAAGCCTTAAATTTAATTAATCTTGTTTGAGGCTAATCTATTATGTTTTAGCTGGGGGATTATAAGTAGAGGACATAGCTAAGGGGTTGTAAATGAAAGAGATATAGTATATTTGTGTAGTATTACTAACAGATGACCCATCAATAAGGCTATTAGTAGGTGATCTAGGTTCATTTTTGTAGGACCTTTTACACTCGCTTAATGATAAATTTTCTTAACTTTCACAATGTACAGTGCATGTGAAAACCAAATCCCTCTATTCCTCTCACTTGTGATGCAATTAAGGCCATATAACTCCCTCTACCATGTAAAGTTCCACTTGAGCCAGTTGGTGAAGCCACTTCCTTATCTACATAGCAAAGGCGTAGCTTGTCTTCTTCAATTATTAGAATAATAAAGAAGTTTAGGGGAAAGATACCAGAAAAGCAAAGGATTTTAATGCATAAGTTGGATTATACTTTAAAGAGGTAGGAATTGATTATAGCTCATTATAGATGCAATTACCATCACTTCTACCTATGATAAAGCCTAACTTAAATGAGGAGTCAGATTGAGAGTATGAAATTGAGGGGGAGGATAACGATTGAGATGAAGAATGAACTTTTCTTGCACTTTTATCTTTTATCTTTTTTTTTTCTTAAAGACACAATTTGATTTTTATATTGGATGATTGTACTTTTAACTTATTACCTATTATGGCCTTTTAGATAACTATTTTTACCTTTTATGGTTTGTAAGTTTGTAAGGAACTAACGCTTTGATACTTGAATTAGAAGTAGTTTTATTTTGCTCAATTTAACTTCTTCTTTTTTTTTTTCATAGTTAATGCATTGTTCATGTGAAGAAAACTTCATATGCTTAATTGGTTAATGGAACTTAGCTTCGGAATTCACATTTTTCATGATCAATGCCAAAAACCAGGGAAGTTCCAATTCCTTTTCCTATGTTATTTTTGTTTTTCCTAAATTCGTAAAGGATTTAGAGACTCACTTGAGCTTTTGATAATTTTTTCTTAAAAATGTTAAAAATTTGCACCCCCCTTATATAAGAAAGTATAATTTTTTTTTTCTAATTTTCCTAAATCCTTTACGAATTTAGAACACTTTGCTGAATTTAAGTGATTAAATCATTAGGATTTGGAGTTCCCCATCACTTAAGCTTAAACTTAAACTTAGACTTGAGATTAGTAGAGATATTAAAGGATTAAAGACTAGTTATTTTGATTTCTGAAGCTTGATTCTAATGGATAGTTATTTATCTCTCTTTTTCAAAACTTTTTAGAATAGATGAACTGTTATGACCCTAGGTGGGTGGGGGGGAGCGCTAGTAGAATTGCCTAAATTTTTCATATCATGTGTACATCTATGATACGAAAATTATCTTGTAAGTCAAAGAATATAAGACTTTAAATAATTAATTACTAAGGTTCCGATTTTTAATTTATTAACTTACTATAAAATATAAATAACTAAGGATATTTGATTTTCCATAGTCTCTCAAAATCGTAGAGAATCGATATCTCTTACCAAATAATAAGACAAGGTAAATCAAGTTTATAAATTACAAGAAAGAATAAATTGTACAAAATTCTAACATATGATTATTTTCTATACAGGATGTTTCTATACCATATATACACTTCTCAATTAATTCTAACATTATCCCATGTATCTTCGATTTGCACTCAATACTCGAAATTTATACCACTCCTAGCTTAAACAATCTTACAAAAGAAACTATAGGAGAATGAGAATATCATATCTTAGTGAGTTCATTCCTCACCACTACCGTTTAAGCAAATTATCAAACGTTATTAGTACACATGCAACACACAAAATGAATGTATATATAGTGAATGGAAGCAATACATCCATAGGAGTCTAAAATTATGGAAGGTATAGATTTATGTCATCTACATATCAATTATCTCTCATACTTACTTATATGAGGCACCTCACCTTAACCGTATGAGGTTGCCTAAGGACAGTATCACTCCAAATGACACTTAATTATTACCCTAATTGAGAAAAAATAACAATCCAAAGAGGTAGACCCTAATTAGGGCCATCTACTATAATTTCCAAATTAATTATTAATTATTATTTTCTAATTTTTCTTTAGAAATTGAGGTTTAAGTAGAAATTTTAGGAGGTGAGCATATTTTTTATTTCTTCTAATTTTTATATTTCTTTAATTTTGTAATATTAATATATATACATATGTCTTATTACAATTCATTAAATATTATAAATTGTTTCTTAATTTCTTTTTAAGGATCACAACCCACTTATTTTTCTATATATGTATATATATATATATATTTAGATTTTAATTTATTTAGGTACTTAACATATTAGTATATATATTTGTATATATACATGTATTTATACTTATATTATACTAATACTGTACGAATATTTATACATGTACATATATGTACAAATTTGAGAAAATCTCTATACGTATATTTATACATGTACTTATACTATATTTATACTATACGTATACTTATACTATACTATATTACACTAAGATCTCTCTCCTTTTGAATTAGAGTGAGGACATTTCTATAAATTTTTCTCAATTGATTCATATTTGTTTTAATCTCTAGTAGTTTCTGTTTAAGTGATTTGGCTAACTCTGAGTCATTTAAATTAATCATTGGAATTTAGTAGATCTTAAGTGTTGGTACCCAAAATTTTAAAATGCATTACAAAGTTAAGGAAAACAGGTAATTCGAAAACATCTTTGCTAAGCTGTGCAAATTTAAGGGTGCACTTTTTTAAGATTAGTTATAATCACCTTGTCCTTCAAATATTTTTACTTTGATTTTGATTGCTTTGCTTAAGAATAAGTAAAAGCTTAAGTGTGAGGGTATTTGATAATGATAATTCAACATACATTTTCTATACTTATTTCGTCTTATTTTAAATGTTAATTTAGTTAATTTTATGATAATTTGATCTTCATTGGTTTAATTCCCATTTTTAAGGACTTTAGAATCCTTTTATGAACCTTTGAGGATTATTATCAATTTTTGAAGTATTATAGAGTAAGAGCATTGATTATGGATTAAAGCAAATGAGAATCTAGTGAAGAAAAGAAGCCTAAAAGACCATGGTTGTGGTCCCCATACATATTCCCTTTATCTAACAATTTCATCAAATTTGAAGTTTTTGCTCGAAGAATAAGTACAAGCCCAAGCTCTACGATAGTGCATCTAGCCTATGGACGTGTATTATATAGCGAATCTTCTATTTTTGTCAACTTTTCTTTGTAAATCCAGCCCCACTATTTATAAATAGGATCTTAAGCTTAAGCTTTCAAAGAAGGTAAAGTTGTAGTGGAGGTCTATCAATTTACTTCTTTTACTTCTATTATGTTGTTCTTCCTTTGATCATTTTTAATAAATTATTATTGAAATCTAATTCTTTTTGTGACAACTTCTATTTCGATATGTGATTTTTTTCTTTGAAGATCTAATTACATGGATCTCATTATCTTTTATTAATATTTACTTAGATTCCTAACTGATGTGTGAGTTTGCTGTAGAGACGCTAGTGTTACGGTTGAATGGAAAACTGTAATTAGAAGGGATTGAGCATGCTAAGGGATTACGTATTAAATTTCTTTGGATTAGGGTAACTTAAGGTAGCCAACTTAATAGCGTGATCTAAGTTCTTAATACAATCCTATGATGCTTTATTTAGAAGCAATTCAAGTGGAGAAGGTTTTAGGATTAGGAAGAGGCTAGAGATCCAGCTAATTTAGAATCCAAATTCTATAAGAATAGGATTAAGCATCTCTACGGTCTAAGAATAATTGAGATTGAAAGTTGCATGGAAATAGAGAGTAAATAACAACATTTTACTAAAGATGATGTGCTATTTCTCTTAATAATGTGCTTGTCTTATTTTAGTTTTATTTACTTAGTTTTGTTCTTATTTTAAATTATTGTCCTTCATTCATTTTACTTGTTTTACCATAATTATCTCCATAACCGTTAAGTTATGTGATTGGATATCTTAAGGAAATTGCTAGTAACTTAAATTCTCACACACATGGTTTCCTATGGGATCGATACCCAGACTGACATTCATTTTAATCTATACTATAATTTGATCAAGTACACTTACCTATTAGTGAGGTATATGCCTCATTAGAATTCTACTACACTTCAACACCATAGTGTAACATGAAGGTGTTATAAGTTAACCTCAAGTCTTTAAGTACCTCATAAGCCTCAAATAATCACTCAACTTGAGCTAACCAATCTTTTGCCTTATAGGGGTCATTTTCCTTTCCTATGAAGAAGCCAAAGTTAGGAAACTTCTTCCTTGATTGTTCTAGTTCCTTTAGTATGTCCTTCATATGATCTAAGCCACCTTGGTCTCTTAGTTTCATATGGTGACCTTATTTATATCCATTATCCATGATCTTAACAAGACATCTTTGCTTCATGCTAATATCATCTAACAATTCATTTATCCAAATCATCCAATATTACATCAAGTATACTTACTTTATTAGGTATGTCATCCTTCAATTAAATCCAATTCCATTCCTTTCTACATGTTATGCCCACTCCTCCACTAGTAACTCCATAAATTTTGACTTATAGCTAGGTGCCTTAGGGGAAAGTTATCTCTCGAACCATGTTAAGATTTCAAGCAGCTTGCTAATTCTCCATGGTTCCATTATTGTCCTTTTTCTTGTTTGGTATAAGGCTTGTAGTGATTGATAGAAGGTTCGGATACTTGGTGATTTTTATGAAAGTGATATAGTAGTTAACTATGCAATTCTATTGTAACATACATGGGTGAGATTTGCTTTTAGTATCTATATCCCTTTTGGAATTTCACTTCCATCTTTTTCCCAAGCAAGGTTCATCTCCAAGACTCAGTTGTGACTACTACAGGTTCTAGTCTTTATTACAATTTCCTTAGCATGTTTCACTAATATGTGTTGTCTTATTACAACCTTTCACATTGTTCTTAGTGTTGCTTCTAACATTTTACATTCTCTTACTAAGTTCATGAGACTTATGTGGTAAGAGTATTCTTATAGTAGGTATAAAAGATCCTAGGACTATAAATAGAAGTAGAAAGATATATATTACTCTCATGTCTATGACTTTTATTTATTATTCTATTCCTTTGATACCACTTTTGTAATGCCCTAAAAGGAAGCTTGGTAGTTTTACATAAAATCTTTATATCATATGATATAAAGATTGCATTGGAAGTTAGAGGTTGCAAAACTTTAGCTAGCAAGTTTCTCATCATATTTAATCTTTTTACATATATCTATTTAACTATATATATATATTATTCAGCAATCTATAACCCACTAAAACAATAGAAAATCGAAATCACTTATCAAACAATAAGAAAGGGTATCTAAATTTCGATAATTATAAAGCTATAAACACTTTTAAAGTTTAATTTGATTATCTTACTTACTTTTATAAATTTATCTGTCTACTTTTCAGCTTAGTGGAACACTCTGCACTCGAATCTTAGCCTAACCTCGGCTTTATAAGACCTGTAATAGAAACTTTTAGGGGGTAAGCTACATCTAGCTTAGTGAGTAACCTTCCTATTCTATTACCAAGTAAATTTGAACAACTTAATTAAACATGCATATGAAATTCAATAAGCATATGAAATGCATACATTGTATACAACCTATTAATGACTGTATAAGGAATGGTTTTAAGCCTACCATTGCCCAAGTTATGAAGTATTTAGTTCATTAGGACTCAGCTCTCTACATCTAAATCCAATATCATTTCTCTTGGTAGACCCAAAGCAATAGACACTACTTGACCTCAAGTAGAGGGCAACACTCCATAGAGCTAAGTAGATCATAAAGCTCAAGGCACAAATATGTTGTATGAATACGTCTTACGAATCAACAATAACATAATCATATAATAATCAAATGAATCCATAATGCATAATCTCTCACTTCACTATATAGTGTTGACACCCTTTTATTTAGGCAAAAGGATGTAATGCATGACCAATTTGTTCATAGGACTGATGGTTTTTAGTTCAATTTACAAGTGATCAACCAATAGATATAGTAGACACTCTAAAGCCCCTAATAACTAATGTAACTACCAATCTTGGTTTTGATATATTATGATGTCTTACTAAGTAATTGCAATCTAATATAAGTACATGAAAGAATTCACAATCCCTTAAACATAAAAATTTTCATATATATATATATATATATATTTAAGTAATGCTCTACACTACAAGAAAATACCAAATAAAATAAGGGTTAGTATACTTATTCGACCATGAAGTCTAGTAATCTAAGTAGTTCTCGGTAATCTTGAACTAGGTATCTAAATCACCTAGATAATGTAATTGAATTAAATAAGACTTATCTTAAACTTAATCTATTCACTAAACTCGTCATGAATCCTTATTTCCACATATTTTGTATTTTTGTCATAACTTTCTCATTTTAAATCAAAATTTTGTGTTCTTATAGTTGGTTTCACCGTTTGTGTAAACCTTACTTTTAGTGGGCCTAAGACTTGATTAAAAGTATTTTTTGAACATTCCCAAAGATCAACTAGACAAAAAACTTAAGTTTATATTTAAAAATGAATTAAATTTTTCCAATCTAAAAAAAAAAATTATCAATAAAACCCGAGCTTGAAGAACTGTAAGCTCTAAAGTCACTTAAAACCTTAAAACCTAAAATAATTAAGGAATTTTAACCTTAAGTAATTAATCAATATTTAATTTGAATGATTTTATTCAACTTTAGAAAATTTCACAATTTTATAAAAATCAAATCATAAATTACAAAACAATGCGAGATGAAAACCCTAAAACAATTTCCTATAAGGCCATGCCTTTATCTTCATGTATAAGCTTTACACATAAATAAGTAGACCAACCAATCACCTTAGATAACTTATCAATTGAGAGTTGGAATTATTTATCAATTGATAACTTATCAAAATTTAGTAATAAAACAATTTCCTTATCACCCCTTCACGTATACTACATATGGACAATTTTTCACAAGATTTCATAAGCTTAACTTTAATAAATGAGACAAGACCACTCTGTCAGGACCCTACAGGGGGCCTAGTAGGATTACCTAAAATTTCTATAACATGTGTGCACCTATGATATGAAAACCATCTTGCAAGTCAGAGATTGCAAGACTCTAAATAATAAATCAATAAGATTAATGATTCTTAAGTAATTAATTTATTGTAACATGACATAATATATAATTATAAATAACTATGGATGTCCACTATTCCATAATTCCTCAGAACCGCAGAGAATCGGTATCCCCTACCAAATAATAAGACAGATATACCAACATTATAAAATTGTAGGAAAATTAAATTACATTAAATTTTAACATGTGAATATTTTCTACAAAGAGTGTTTATGTATCACTTATAAAGATCTCAACTAATTCTAACACTAATGTACATATCTTCATCTCGCACTCAACGCTCGAGACTTATCCCAATCCTATCGTATGTAAGCTTACAAAAGAAAGACTATTAGGGAATAAGCTACAAGAGCTTAGTGAGCTATCCCTCGTACCACACTGACAAACGAGTTATCAAACAAATTGTTACAACCATATGAATGCATACACACGCAGTATGCCAAACAATATATGCAGTTGACTGGTACTGCATATAATATCGGATTTTAACGCCCTCCAAGATAAGGGTTAGAGATTCATTGGCACTACTCACGACCGGGCTCTAGCACCTGGGTTTTTACCCATAACTTTGAATTCTGTATTTCACAAAAAAACTAAATTTCCATTTCTAAAAATCCAGTAGTTCACAAAGTCTCAGGCCTAGCGGTGAGGTAGCCTTCGCAGTCCACACTCACAACCTACAGTGGAGATCTCTAGACTCGACCCTCAGCCATACGGTTGGCGTCTCCATCATTTAGTAAGCCTGTAGGTTCGGGTAAGGTCATGTTGTACGAGTGCACCGTACAGAAACACTTTAATATATATAACAACCCCCGCAAGGCCTCTCTTTATCTCCGCCATGAAGTGACAGCCGTAATAAGTAAATGTAATGCATGGATAATGCATGACTCTTTTAATTTAAGATAAGCTAAATATAATTAGGTCAAATTATGAAGTGATCAATCAATATCAACAAACCATCCAAATCATATAAAAATCAATCATACCATCAAATCATCAATTATCGTATTTAACAATATTTCTTACAACAATCAATTAATATCAAGCACACGCATATCCCGAAACCCCATGCATCAAGTTATTAGTATTCAATTTAAGTGAACTAACTACAAGCATAAACAAGTATGGAGTCATCGGGAGTACTCACTTGACTATGACAACTGCTCTAGTCGTAAGAACCGATCCAGAGATCCTCGCCCTCGTCGGGATCACCTAATCATTACGAGATAACAAGGATAATAAGTAGTTGACTCAACTAATGGTTCTGGATATCTATCTACCTAATTATACTTAGATTGCTATTAGCCCTTATTCGATTAAACCTAATTGCTAATCGTACGTAATTTTTTTATTCTATTTTCAATATTTACGAATTTATAGTTCTTTTTCCTCGTTTTCGGACGCACGTTCACACGGTGATGTCCGTTTTGGACGTTACGACCCGTGTTTTACAATATGAACTAAATTTAGAGTAATTTTAACTATGAATACTTAATTGCTCTTATTACTTATATTTATATCTTTTATTCATACTTAATGAGACTTAATGAGTTAGTTAACCCTTAAATCCTTATACTTAGAGGCTTTAGTTTGCTATTATTAATTCATGTACTTAATTAAGTATAATCTAATTTAGAAAGTGTATTAGGGTTTACTAATTTAGGTTCCTAATTATGATACACTTTTTTTCTTTTCTTAGTTTATAATCTATGCTTATGTCATCGCTTACATCATCATTTGCTTAGGTCATTACTTATGTCATCACTTGCTTATGTCATGGCTTATGTCATCATGTACTTACCTCATCACTTACTTCATTATGTGATTACATAAGCCTCTCCTCATGCTCATGTCATATGTACATGTCTTATGTACATTTGATTCCTTCCTTTATACTTATGTACATATACCTTATAAATATATATACTTATACATCTACTTAAGTTTATACCGTATTTATCCATATATACATACTCATATACCTATACGGTTGAATGCATATTTTTATACAAAAATTCGTATGCCTAATCTTTTCCTTAAGAAAAGCTTCCTAATTCCATCCTTTTATGTTTTTAAGTGTGTAATTAGTGTAGTATAAGTATGTATGGTTAGGTTTTGTTTTAATTTAGGTTATGTACATGGAAAATACTCATGTACCATGCTTCTCATGCTTCCCTTCTTTTCGGTTTACCTCATGTACACATTCTTTGAGCATATGTCCGTGCTTTCCTTTCTTCTTCTCCATGATTCCTAGATTTCTACACTTAAAGATGGAAACTTTGTGCCCTCTTCTTCAAGATCATACTTTTCACATACCTAATTGTCTAATCTACCTAATTAACTAACTAATGAAGAATAGAAAGCAACATAAAGTAACTTAAGTACATACCTTTAGTTGTGTTGGAATTATGGAGACAAAAGGAGAAGTTGTGAAAGTGAAAGAGGAAGAAGAAGCTCATGGCATTGAAGGATTATTTTTGTTTTGTTTTCATAATGAAAGGAGGCAAATGGTGGGGTCTAAAAGAAGAAGATGTGGACAGCAACAATTAAGGAGAAAGAGAAGAAGAGAAAAATCAAAAGAAAAGATAAGAAAAGCCATCGTGAAGTCTTAGATATTTTCTTTATCTCTTAGTGTCTTTTGTTGACTTTGGTCAACATATGTTGACTTGGTCAACCCTTTGACCTTGGTCAATATGTGTTGACTTAGTCAACTTTCCTTAAGTATATGTAATTTTGTGCACATAATGTAGTAATTAAGGGAAATTAAGGGAAAAATGAAGGAAATGAGGTATTTGGAGAATTGATTAGTAAACATGGTTGATGAGGTCTTACTTTAGGTCTTTATAGTCTAGATATCTCTTTTGATAAACTACTTTGGATAACAAGTGCAAAAAGTACTAATTCGAGTATTAAAGTTCACTACATATAACCTAATCGTCAACTATACCTCTAACTCTATGTAATACTATCTTAATCATATACGTAAGAAATAAATGTAATCTATGATTCATTATCTTACTTTCAAAAGGACTACTTGAGGAGTTAAAACATATATGCATGATTGAAAGTCATCTCTAACCTTTTACTAATGATTTGGCAAAATATGAGGGTTATATTTTCAATTAGAGTTTTAGGGTTTATTATGTTGAATTAGTGCACATATGTCTTTAAAGTGAACATTTTAGGGTTTCTATCACTTTTGAATGGAATCTTTAGCATTTAGATCATTTAGGGTAGAAAAGTTTCTTACAAGATTGATTAATTCTTTTAGCGTTTTCTCTTTCGTTAGCCTTGTCGACTCCTAAATTGTCTAACATACTCGAGTCTATTTCAAAAGTTAGATCGAAAATATTAGGGGTTTATACACTTCATGGCCCAAAAAGACTTTAAATGGAAAATTTGGACAAGGGAGAAAAGGGGGCCATGCGCTTGTCTTTCAACTATCAATCACTTTCTCTTATACATCACTATTCACCCCTTAATGCTTACATCATCAATAGTTGCAATTGTTGACTTTTGTGTAAGCTACAAGATAATCAATTAAAGCTTCTTGCATACACTTCTTTCCTCATTCAAAATTTGCCACTCTCTCCCTCTTTCACTCCCATTTTCACTTCTTTTTCTCTCACTTTAAACACAAATCAAAAGAAGAAATCAAACTCCACAAATTCCCAACATTGCCACCACCATTTTTGCTTCCATACTCACGGCAATTTCTCTTCTTATTCTTGTGTCATTTTCTTTCACCATATAAGATCTTTTAGAACCATTAGAACCTTCCATAAACCCCATTCCAAAAGACCAAAAGATTCGGGTTCTAAAAGGTTACAAAAGAGGAAGCAAAGTTAAGAGCTTAAGTGGAACCTTTATGCACAACCACCATATTTTGCTTTAAGGACGAGTAAGTATTTCTTATGATTGTGGGTTAGTGTTTATGATTAGGAGACTTTGATTTCTTGAAGATATAAGTAAGTTTTAAGTTGTTATAACACCAAAAATCGTTTTAAGAAACAAACCATGAAACCTTTACATGAAGTTGAAGCATGAGCATGTAAAGTTGGTATTTTGTAAAGACACTTGTTCAACACTTTGAATGGAAGATTTTAAGTCGAGAAAGTCTTGAAACAAAAACTTGAATTAAGTTTGAGCATGCTGGATGTGAGGATTCCATAGTCATTTGGATGTTGACTTTGTTTCCATTAAGTTAAACATACTCAAATCTAGACTTAAGTTAAGGAAAAATCCATCACATGAAATTTTATGAAGAAACCAACTTTGTATGACATGAGCTATGATATGGAGGTTATATTAAGTATAAGATCTTTTATTTCTTTATGTGGAGCATGAGTTAAAGGATCATCTTATGGAAGAAAACTTAAGTTAAGATTTGGATACAAGTAGTTTAAGTGCATAATCTAACACCTAAACTTAAGGGAATAATGAAACAAGTTGAAAAACCAAGTAAGAACCCCTTGGAATCATCATGAACAGATCTGGAATGTGAGAAAAAGAAGCTTAAAAATATGATAAAAGTGAATGAACAAAGTGAAAAGATCAACCAAAGCAAGTATGGTAAGCATACAAAGCCTAAAACTCAAAACCGAACCTAAAACTCTCAAAACGAGCCTAAAACTCTAAGTTGGGCCTTCAAGGAAATTTTGACCAGCACCTTAAAGTATCAAAAGAGGTTGTTTTAAAGCTCATAAGAAATCCACCTAAGGCCCCACAAGCCCACCAAAGTCACTAACTTTAGTTTGAACAAAAAACAAGCCCATTTGACAACTTAAGCCTACTAAAGGGCCCATGAAGTAGTTGTTAGCCTTAGGAATATAAATCAAAGTTATAAATCTAATCTCAAGGAGTATTTTAAGCTTAGGATAAAATCTTAAGACCAAGCCTAAAGGATTTCTCAAGTTATCAAAAAGCCCATTTACCATACAAGGCCCAAAAGTACTCTAACGCATGAGGAACGCTATTGCTCTGACCCATGGAAAGAATTGTATACCTCATTTTGGAAATCTAACCTCACCACATTAAACTACACTCGAAAATGATGAAGATTGACTATAAGATCATAAAAATCGGATTTAAAACAAAAAAGTTATATGCAATTAAACTTTAGGCGAAAACAGGGAAAATTTTTGAAAACTAGACAAAAGTATAACTTAAGGAAAAATTTACTTAGTTTCCTAAGTTTATTTCAATCTCTTATAAATATTATTCGATGACTAGGGGATACCGTGTATGGAGACGACTTACCTCCGGATTACTTTAACTGACCCATATGACAGAGTGAGCAAATTCCCGATGACTCTTTACTTGATTGTGCTTGTAGAATAGATGCACCTAAACTTATATATATAAATTTGGGTGCTTGTAGAATATGGGAGATGCATGTGTATGGATTTATGGATGAATGTGATGACTTGTTAATTATATATATAATAATGGGAATTGTTTGTATTAATATATACATGTGAATTGTATGGAATGAAATTGTTTGATCACCCTAAAAATCAAGTTAATCACTTATACGATTAATAAATCAAAATGAATCATGCATTCCCCATATTGCATACGGATAACACCATCTGCCACTTCACGTAGAAGATGGGAAGGGACTCACAGGAATACGAGTTTCCTGCAGGATTAGGCACTAGCTATGCCATCATATATATTGAGTCTTTGTCTTAAGCCGATGGGCTTACTACGCGCTGGGAGACGCCAACCGTCGGTGAGGGGCCGAGTCTTGTGGCTTCTGCTTAGGGTGTATGTTTGTAGACTACGGGGGCTACCACACTGCTAAACTTGGGATTTTAAAAGATATGATTTGATTTTGGTAAAGGAAGTATACATATATATATATATATAGAGAGAGAGAGAGAGAGAGAGAGAGAGAGAGAGTTTTGTTTTGGTATGAGCACAATAGTGCAAAGAAATAAAACCCAAGGTCTAGAACCCGGATTTTGGTTTGGGTCAGTTAATTATCTCCAAACCTCGACTTCAGGGGGCGTAATTCTAAGTCGTATGCAGTTCCTAGGTTACTGCATACGTTGTTTGGTATACTGATTGTTCATGCATTCATATGATTGTACATCTAATAAATTTCTGTCATGTGGTACTGACGAGGGTAATTATCTCACTAAGCGTAAACTTACACCCTAATAGTTCTTTTCTTTGCAGGTTGATCGATAGTTGGGAATGGGATGGGAATCGAGTGCAGAGTGCTACCATTGAATCAATGTGATGAAAAGCTTATGTAGTTAATTCGGAATGATCCGAAAAATGACTAATGTCTCAATTAAGTTTAGTATCTTCAGTAAGTTTAGAATTTTCTAGAATTGTCTATCTTATTTCACTATTTTAGTAGGGGATACCGATTCTCTGCGGTTCTGAGAAACTGTGGAAAAATGGATTTCCATAATTATTTATATTATATAATGAGCCAATGAACTAAGATTGAAGACTCTAGCAAATAACTATTTAGAGTCTTGTAATCTCTGACTTGCAAGGCGATTTTCTTATCATGGGAACATACGTGATATGGAAATTTTAGGTAATACTACTAGGCCCCTCCTAGAGTCGCTACAGTTTAAGTGTTCTTTCATTTGATGAGGTCATCTTAAGGAGTTTAGGTTCATAAGGCTTCAATTTGGGTAAAAAGATTTCATTGATCAATAGTGTTCATTTTATCGCTTTATGGTTTGAGAGTAGTTTTTTGCTTTAGGCTTAATTTTGGGGTATTGGACCTTGCACTTAGGCTTTTATTTCATCATTAGGTTTAATATTGTCGATTTTTACCTAAGTCTTAGTCTATGATAGGCTTCGGGATACCCTCCTAACCCAACTACCAAGGCTAAGCTCATCTACTTATCAACTTATGCTGCTTGCCTAACTGAATGACCTATTTCTCACAAATAGAGTGCTGAGAAGCAGAAGGTTGAGACAACAACTGATCCTCACCCATGCCTAACTAATCACTTACTCGGTATTATGCTTACCGATAGGTCGAGATATCATGTTTTCGGGGGTTGGATCCACTCAGTACAGCCTAAAGAGATTATTGCCAACTAACTTCAAAACTCGACAATTATAGGCCGATCTCTCTGGTGTCTCAACCAAACACTGCAAGACTACTTCTAAGGCATGCTAAATGACCATATGCCGACTTTTCCCTATAAACACACACATTTTTATATTTTTGTACATGTTTATCATTATTTTATTAATGGGTCCAATTCTTTAAGGTTTAAGGCCTTGTATAATGTTTACAGTTTTGCCACTAAGGTTTAAGACGTACTATAAATAGCAACATTTGTAACAATGCCAAAGATATATACAGAAGATTAATGAAAATCCCTTTTGAGTCTTTTCTCTTGAAAAGGTCTCTCTCTTACCATCTCTTATTAATCCCTTTAGCAAGGATTATAGCCGGCAACCCTACCACTGAGACTGGTTTGTCATATTTGGCTAGTCTTAGGTCCTTGCAAAATTTAGTTGGTACATCATATCTAGTTTGGTGGCTTATGGATTTGCTAAAACCCGTACTAAACTTACTTTATTTTTTGTTCCTTTGGCAAGATCAAACCGACCCCTTAGCCAGCTTTGTTTATCCTTGGCTCAGTCTGTATCAATGGGTCTCTTACTAATTTACTTAGTCTTTTTTAAGTCATTGCTTAAGGATTCGAGGCCTTATATTGGACCTAAGTCTATTTTTAAGACAATGGGTCAATTTTATTCATTATGGGGCCTTCATAATTTTATTTTAAGGTCTTGATTTCAAGAATTCCAATTAAAGTTTGGGTACATGCTTACTTCTTATGAATCAAAGGCCTAAATAAGCACTTTATTTTGTTATGACCCTAAGTTAAAGTCTAAACCAATTGTAAAACACCTAATGGGTTTCATAGGCCTCTTATTTGGGATTCTAAACTTTGTGTGTAGTTTTGGACATTTCATTTTAGGTGGGCTTAAGGCTTATTCTTGGGCCTACTCACATGGTTTAAACCTAATTTTTATTCTAGGGTATTAAACTTGATTCTATGTTATTCTGATGGACCAAATATCTTAATGGATCTATCAGGTAACCTATTTTACCATGTTCCAAATCTGGTCTTATCCAATTTAACGGATCCAAATTAATTTCTCTACGCCTATATGTCATTTTAGTCCATTTTATACTTTTAGGATCATGTTTAGCTACTTAACTCCCATGATTAAGTCCTAAATCCCAATTAGCATTAATTAATCATGTGTTAATATATAGAACTAAAAATTACAGCTTGTTTTCCTAAGTGAAGGGGGCAATTGAAGAGAATTTTTACGGGGATTTTAAATATTTCTCTACGCAACTTATTGTAACATACCAAATCCACTACCATGATGCATTTAAAGATAAGTCTTCTTAAGATGAACACGAAAAATCAAAAGATAAGATGGAGATAGGACTATTCATACTTTAACCCTAGCATATAGTGAGGGATTTGATGGTGGTTTCTCATTATTTTATCAAGTTATCTATGTAGAACTATCTTTTATACTTCTAGAATGCAAGGAACAAACAAGCTAAGTATATGAATGAATGTGTGATTATATAGCTCTAAAATTACATGTCCATTATTATAACATGTTTATCCAATATTTCTAATCACAAATTCTTAAGATATCATAGGTATAACTAGTGTAAATAGGAAACTCAAGTTAGGTGAGTTTTACCTTAAACTAGTTTGTACGAGTTCTAATTTTTTTTACTCAAAAATGAAATCAAAACTTGTCTCTTTGGTTGTAAATGTTTGTCAATAAGATAGTTGGGTATGTATGATCTTTTAGTGGTGATGGTTTGTACTTTGGAGCCTTATAGTGGTGGTAGTGTCAAAGGCATTGATGTGTATAGGAGGATTCGATAATTTTTGTTGGTTTTCCTTCCTTCTTACTTTGATTTTTATTTGGGTTTCTAGAGAGGGTTTCCTAAGTTTTTCTAAGAATGAAGAATAAGGTTAATAAAGGTTTTAATGGGGTAAAATGGTAGATCATAAAGGTGGGATAAGGGGGACAAATCCTCTCCTTGATTTTATGACTTTTGTAAAATAAAGCAAGAATTTGTCACCAAATATCTCAATTGCCAACTATCTGTTTTTGTCTACTCTTTTAATTGATCTTATCCATTTCTTAATTATGAAGACAAAGGTTGGTTGGTAGATTAAAGGGTAATTAAGTTAATTAATTGTACAAATGCTTAATTAAGCAATTTAAGCTTAATTAAGTTGTCATTAGGGTCTTACCATATTTTATCACTTTAATTAAATTCATTGACTTATTTTACTTCAGTTTTTAGAGTCTTTTAATATTCGGGATCGATTAGGGTTTTCTAATTGTATACTAGATTAGTGATTTAGGGTTTTCGAGCAATTGAAGAAATTATTTGCAATTACTAAATATTTTAGGGTTATACTTAAGGTTTATTAGTTGAATTAAGGTTCTAGACTTCTAATTAAGCTTTTAGTCAGTCTATTGATGTTTTCTAGTCTTCTTAAGGTTTCCTGCATACTAGTGTTTTAAGAGTTTTATGCATACAATTAGGGTTTCATGGTTTTACTCTCTTTAGGTTTTTTTGACTTATTATTTAGGCATTGTAGCTTATTATTTATGGTTTATTTGTTTTATTTAGGATTTTTATCATTATATCTTAAGTATTTCTAAGGATTATCCATTGACTCCAACATTTGACACTAAGTTTGAATCTGAATCCTAAAGTTCACGAGGTTCACATTATCTCCCTAAGTATAAGTTTGACATTATTAAGGTGATATTTTCGAAAAGTTACTTTGGTTTCATATGATTAATTTCTCTTGACTTATAATTAATTATGATGTAAAATCTAATTAGAGGATTAAGGTGTAACCAAGTTTCTTAATCGAAATTGCTAGTACATTTAATGCTAACTAGGTGCAGGTTAGGGCTTAATGTGTCAAATTAAGTTAGTTAAGCCCGTTAGGTATGATAATCTAAGAAATTAGTACTTAAAATTAACTTGCATTTTGCATAAAACCTATTACATTCTAAGAATTCCTAAACACTAGTCCATCAATTAAGTGTGGGGAAATAAAAAAACCAACCACCACTAATGGCACCATGAACCACCCGTTGAGTTACCCCTAAGAACTCTTCCAACACAATATTAGAAGAGGATCCTCTAATTACACTACCACCATACCCAAAACACATGTTGTAATTCAATAACCTTGATCACTAAACACATTACAAAGCCCTTTTCCAAAAGAATTTCTCTTGATTAAGCTTCATCGATTGAGAAGTATTGAAACATGCAAACGTGGAACCTAAGATCTATCCCATGGATGAGAAAGGGGGTTGGGATAGGTTACTCACAATTCAAGAACTGGTTTACAAAGAATTAACCCTTGTATTCTTAACCACCATGTCATTAGAACACGACCAAGTCCCTTTTAGAGTGCACTATGGTCGAGAGAGAGGGTTGGGATAGGCTACTGACAATTCAATAATTAGTTTCCAAAGAATTAACCCTCGAATTCCTAACCACCATGTCATTGGAACACGACCATGTTCTTATGAAGCTCTAAATACAATTTCATTCCGACTCTGAAACACTAAATTCAACCTCTTTATAGCTGAATTTGGGGTTTTGATGGGAATTTACAATAAGGAATTTGCCCATTCACCAAAGTTCTACATGCTTCCATGTAAACTACCTTATGGTGTTACGCTCACAAACTATTAGCTCAAACTAAGTGGTGAGAGGATGTATAATCCTAAATTTACATAAGGATCTCACTTAAAATATCTAACCCATAGAATACTCCACTAGCTTCTCAGATACATAATTAGCAAGAGAAGGAAAAGCACCAGAGTAGTGGCTATGCATGAGGTCTTCTACCTCTATAGCCTTCTAGAAGGATACCTTACCCATCTTACAATTGCTCTCGTATTCTACATCTAGCATCAAGTGATAGATTCTTAGGTAAATTAGTTGGGTTATGGACCATATGTCACCGCCTTAGCCAAGCAACTTAAGCTTTTAGTTGACAATCCTTAATTCATAATGATCGGGAATGCTACCCTAATGAATCTCTCTACATTCTACCAGATTAGACTTCTTTTTGATGAAGTTGACAAATTACCCTCGAAAATAGGACTATGTATCCTTATCACAAGATAACCACCTCTTGTCTCCCCTAATTCAACTTTAATATCTGCCATTTCATCCCTCTAAAACCCCCATTTGACACCATTATTAATGCATAGAAATCCCTAGGAAATACTTTCGAGAAACCTAAACAAAAATCAAAGGAATAAAGGAAGAAAACAAAAGGAGCTATCGGACCCCTCTATGAACCTCAACGCCTTTTTGCTTAACCAACACCATACACCATCAAATGATAAGCCACAACCACCAAATGATCACACGCACCCCTAAGTTTGTTGCAAAAAAAAAAAAAATTCCTTAAAAGAGTAATTTTCAATTCGTTTTTTAGTGGAAATTTTGGAACTCGTGTAGACCAGTTTAAGGTAAAACTCACTTAACATAAGTTTTATATTTACATTTGCTTTGCTTATGATATCTTGAGAGTTTAGTATTGAACATACTAGATAAACATGTCATAATCATGTACATTTCATTTTAGAGTCATATAATCACATCCTCATTCATGTACTTAGCTAGTATGTTACTTACATTCTAAAAGTATAGGAAATACTTTATGTAGATAACTTAAAAAAATGTTGATTAAACTCCATGAAACCCTACGTACCATCCATGTCATCCCCTCTTTGATATGTATTCATCTTGTTTTCATCATGTTAGGTGATGTTATTAGCTTAAAACAAGTAGAAGTGTGATTAAGATAAAGAAACACACTAGAATAAGTATTGGATAGAGGAAGTTGAAGGAAAGCCTAGAAGAACCCTGCTTGGTCACCACTTTCATGAAAGTTTCAAATCTATAAATGTTGGTATATTTTCTTAATAACATGTTTGTTTAGTGTTAAGTATGATTTGGGATGTAATTAACCAAGTTAAGTAGGCTAATGATGAGTAAGGACGCCACCGCGATAGGTTTTGAAACGGTTTTGGAAAAACCCAAACCCATCGGTACCTTATAATGCTTCCCAAAACCTTATAGGGTACCTGTCATGACTTGAGGGGTAGTATAATCATGACAAGCATTGTATATCATACAAAAGACTGTAGATTAGTTATCCTTCCAATTGATAACCTTTTATCCAATATACAAGGCTACTACTATAACTAATTACCTAAAAGTTTTGCAAGTGCAGATAATATCACAAAATAATTATATTAACATAAGTTACATAATATAACTATGATATATACATATAACACATATATTAAGTCTTTAGTGTACTATCATAAAGACCAATAAACATACTGAATAATAGATAATATCATATAATAAGTTTCTACTAAAGAGTTCGCTATAGTAATTGTAATATCCTTTCAATCCTTAGCTCAAACTCACATAAACCCCAATAGCCTTTTACTGACCTTGAGCATCCCATAGCCCAATGTGATAAAAGGTTGATATGAGGCAAGTGCACCTATCAGTTTTAATATAGTGGACGTGAGTCCGAGTCGATCCCTTAGAGATTTTGAGTACTAATATTAACTTTAGCTTTATTATCTAACCGAAAAATTGTGATAAATTGAAATTAACAACTAAACTACTTATGAGACTTAATTACACAAATTAGGAAGCAATAAACTACGAACAACTTCAAGTATGCAATAATGTATTTAGGAATTATTTCCCCTAGTGTTTAACATGTAACCTTTTTAAAATATATCCAATTCAATTTCTATTATTCTTGACCGGAGAAATCTACATATCTTTTTCGAGAGAGCCACTTCATCTGATTGATTGGGGTTATTAGTATTTTTGATAGGTACTATCGGATCGGGTGAATTCAATACTAGACGCCTGTTGGCATTTCAGGATCTTAGAGTGTCTAGGGTTGGGCTAGGAGGGTCTCTTAACCACTGACATCCGCCACAGGGTAAACCACTTCCTCTGGAGTTTAATCCGCCTTCCGGAACAGCTGAATCACTTCCTGAAAGAATCCTACACTTCCACTTGACACCTATCGTAATGATAAACGGCTCGTCTCATCTATCCTCCTGAGGAGGGATTTGGTTACAGGCCTAGCAAAAGAAAAATTGGGATAGGATGCTATAGGATCTCCCCCCTTCAAAATCGGACGTGAAAAATTAAAGCCAATATCTTTCTCAAGCATATTAACCCTAATCCTAAATTATTTACCGGAATCTCTTCACTTAGTAATGTAATTTAGAATTGCATTAGCGTGTAATGAATTACCATGCAAACAATCAATTTTCCGGAAAAAACATGTATCTTATCTCTAAGTATACATGTAATTCTATTCAATTATGCCTAGATCTAATTACACATGCAATTTCTCAATTAACATGCATAATATCATATATTGACACTCTAGAATTATCAATCCATAATTAACGACATAATTGAATCAAGAAAAGGTAGAAACTTTATTGAAATTATAATTCAATCCAAGGGTTACATGAAACCCTAAGTTCCATAATCCTAAATACTCTAATTCTAAGCTATCATAACGAATCTAAAAACGAGTTTCATCAAAAACGTAAAATAAAGCATAAAAACCCCTCTTGATTTGATGAACAATCTCTCTAATCTTAAAATCGATGTCGTTCTTGCTTCTTTATTGATATTCTTCTCCAATCTCCTCTCGTCTCTTGTGTCTCTTGTTTCTGTAATGTCTCTCCTTTTCTTTTGAAACCCTAATATGTCTTTTTATAGTGTATCAAAAAGATTTTGTTTTCGTCACCCGACATGGCCTGGGACATGACCGTGTCCCCAGGTCGTGTAACTTTCTGCACTTAGGCAAATTTTCTGCACAACTTCAAAAATTCATAACTTCTTCGTTTGAACTCGGAATTGAGTGAAACTTGATTCCTTTTCTTCGTTTTCGAGCCTAGAACGCATTTAAACCCTGAAATCAACATTTTACTCAATTAAGTATCAATTTCTTTAAAGAAAACCAAAAATGTGCGGAAAATGCTATAAAATCACCCTATGAAATATGTTTAAAATTAGAGTTATCAAATTTCCCCACACTTAAGCGTTTGCTTGTCGTCAAGCAAATAAATCAAAACAAAACTTTCAGGACAAGAAACACTTAATTAATATTTATCACCATTTAGGAAACATGTGAACGAATACACTTGACCCGAAGAAAAGTAAGAAAATCATTCTCAACTAACTTGAAATAATAAAGTCAACCAATTTCATCTAACCATATTCAAATGCTCCAACAATACTTAATACTAGAGTTCACTAGTTAATTTATGAAAATCAAAGTTTACCCAAGACATTTAACTAAGGATTCTTAAACTAAAAATTAGATTTAACATCTCGCCAACCGAGAAAGAGTCATAAAAATTTTGTCCATTTGACTAAAGTGTATACAATTCTCTCTTCCATCTCACCAAGCACCATAACCTAAAACAAACACATTTTACATCTACTCATCCTCTGATCATCTCCCTAGTTCATGCTTTTGTTAAGAGGTTTTTTTAAATTTACCTTATTTAAGCACAATTGTGTTGGTAGCGGGAAAGAATCTCGCTCTTCTGAAGGACCAAGACCGATCCATACCAACTTATTCCTTATATTGATAGCGGGAAAGAACCTTGCTCTTCTGACGGACCAAGGCCGATCCATATCAATTTTTTTTTTTCATTTGAATTGGCATTGGGACTCAATCTCGCTCTTCTGACGGACCAAGACGAATCCTTACCAATTTTTCTATTCATACACTTATTATTACTTTTGACCTCCAATCATTATGATATTTCAGGGGTTTCTGAAAAGAAGAATTTCATTTGTTTGTTTGCTAAAAATTATAGGACTCTTAAAAATTTCTAAGAGAAAAGTATACACAAAAGTAAATTTAAAAATAACCATGACTAACTCTTAACTAGTGATGTTACTCCAATCTCAAATCCTAAAATCCTAAGTTAAATAACTCGTAACTTTACCTTCCAAAAATTTGACTAATCAATTCTAGTAAAGTATAATAAGATCAATAATAATCAAGATGAAACAGTTAATTTGGCTTAATACCAATCAATCACCTATTGCAAGTTAGCTTAAAAAGTAATTGGGTCAAATATGAATAATTGGTTTCCTAAACAGTAACAAATTCATATATATCTCTTCCCCACACTTAATAATGTACATTGTCCTCAATGTACCACAAAAAATCAGAGCAGCACGAAAAAAACAGCACAGGAAAAAGGAAACATATGTAATGAAAAGAAAACTAATACTTCCTTGCCAGTCAAACAGAAGCGCAAAATGAAGAAGTATCATCATTATATTGCAGAGTTCACAAGCCTTGAACAACAAAAGTCAACACAAAAAATGAAGAACTAAGAAGAGGGATCGGAATCTGTCTCGTCATGTGCCTCATCAGACGATGCCTCAGCCATCGTAGCATCATCATCGTCATCACTGGCCTCGACATCCTCATCACATTCGCTAGCCTAATCATGAGGAAGAGAGAGCAAAATTAAGTAGGAAACTTACTTGGACCAAAATGCGGAATGCAAGAATTATGGAGAGAAGAGGGAGAATAAGAGAGAAGATGAGAGAGAAATGTTTGATTGGGAGTGTGTGAGAGGGTGTGTTTAATTTAAATAAAACGTGCGTGTGCAAAAATCATGTAAGTTTGGGTCGACATAGGCTAGGACACGACCGTGTCCTTCACCCGTGTAACAATCTGCGTGTGCCGTGTAGAGTCTGGTCGGACACGGGCTGGGGACACGACCGTGTCCCTTGCCCGTGTAACTCTCTGTGCATGGGTGGAAAATTCTAGGCGGACACGGGCTGGGGACATGACCGTGTCCCACGCCCGTGTAACTCTCTGTGCACGGGTGGAAAATTCTGGGCGGACACGGGCTGAGACACGACCGTGTCCCACGCCCGTGTAACTTTCTGTGGGTGGGCAATTGTGAAGGTCTGGATAGACACGGGCTAGGATACGACCGTGTCCTTTGCCCGTGTTAATTTTTTTTTTATTAGTAAAAATAAAGATAAAGGAAACTTAAAGAAATAAAAGTAATGAAACTAGAAAAATAAGAAAGAGAAAACTAAAGAGAAGAATAAAAATGAAATTAAAAGGGAAAAGCCTATGACTAAAATTGAAACAAATAAAAGAAGCAAGGCAAAGTTAGATAAAAGAAAAATAAAATGAAATAAACTGAAAGAACAAAAGTGTAAGCAAAGTTAAACATGGGTTGCCTCCCAAGAAGCGCTATAGTTAACGTCGACAGCTCGATGGGATACGTCTTGTAATTCATGATTCTTCATCCAAGTGGAAATAGAACTCCTCCTGTATCTCACTTTCAAACTCTCCATACAAGTGTAGATTTACCCTTCAGCCATCGACCTTGCCAATTTCATTTCAATGATGCATAACTTCCATAGTTTCTCTCCTTATCATGCCACTTATCAAATTCATGTAGCCTAAACTTCTTCGTTTTGTTTGCTTTTAACTTAGATGCGGTTGTCATTGGGGGTTTTGAACTTTTCACCGCAAAGACATGTTCTAAATGATTTCTTGACAGTTTTGGTTCCAAAATTGGTGGCTTCTCTTTGAAAAATTTTAACCTAAGATCCTTTGGCTTATGGAGTGGATCAATCCCTTTCTTGTCTACAATGGATTCATGAACTTCTGTTTGAGCTGCCACTTCTGCACAATTGGGGTTAATCACCAAATTTTCATCTCCTTTTTGCAAGCAATAGCTTGAGGAATCTTTGGCAAGAATTTCCTACATACATGTAAATGTAATGACATTAGTGGCATTAACATTGTGACTTATGTCTTCTGAGTCAAGAAATTTGTTCGTTTCCTCTGGAGTTTTAAAAACTATTTCATCTTCCCCGACCCGTAATATCAACTTATGCTCACTAACATCAAAAACAGCTCTAGCAGTGGCTAGGAAAGGTCGACCTAAAATGATTGGCACCTCAATATCTTCATCTATATCAAGTATAACAAAATCCACCGGAAAGATGAATTTGTCTACTTATACTAAAACATCCTCTATGATGCCTCTAGGGTATGTGATAGACCTATCGGCTAATTGAAGGCTCGTGCGCGTTAATTTAGGTTCTCCTAACCCTAGCTTTTTGAATAATTTATACGGCATCAAATTTATACTGGCTCCTAAGTCTGCCAAAGCATTATCTACCAATAAATTGCCAAACATACAAGGAATAGTGAAACTCCCTGGATCATTTAATTTTTGTGGCAGCTTTTTCTGGAGAAGTGCCAAGCATTCCTCATTCAATGTGACAGTTGTAAGCTCCTCCAACTTCTTCTTGTTCATTAGAAAATCTTTTAGAAATTTCGCATACTTTGGCATCTGCAAGATGACATCAACAAGAGGTAAGTTAATGTGTAATTGTTTGAAAACATCAAGCAATTTACCGAGTTCCTTATTATGATCAGTGTAACTTTGCTTAAGGCACTGTGGGTAAGGGATGGGAGGCTTGTACTCCTCCACTTTCGGTGGTTCCATATTTTCTTTTGATTTTAGTGGCTTTTCATCTTCCTTATGGTTGACTTCCACTTCTTTCTCAACTACTTCCCCACCATCCTTCTTCTCCACTTGCAGTTTTCTATCACTTCTCAAGGTCACTGCATTAACATGTTCCCTAGGATTGACCTCAGTATTCCCTGGGACTGTCCCTTGTTGCCTTTCAGAGATTAACTTTGCAAGTTGACCAATTTGGTTCTCAAGGTTGCGATTTGAAGCCTCTTGATTCCTCAACGATGATTCAATGTTGGATAGCCGAGCCTCATTGCCTTGAATATATTTTGTTAGAAGTTCTTCCACACTGGACTTCTTTTCTTTAGGGAGAGGAGGTGGGAGTGGCCTTTGAAATCCAGGTGGGCCAAAGTTAGTCTTCTGCTGGCCTTGGTTTTGGTTTCCCCATGAGAAATTGGGGTGATTCCTCCATCCTGGATTGTAAGTGTTGCTGTAGGGGTTATTTTGTTGCTTAGGTGGATTTCCTAGATAATCCACCTGTTCCAGTGGTTCTTGTGCTCCATAACCCTATATACGAAAGTCACTTACATCCGGTTGTACTTGTTGAGGGCCAACAGAGAGTGCATCGATCTTCTTACTCAATAGGTCCACCTTGGCTGCCAAAGTAGTGGTCAAGTCCACATCATAAATTCCCATAGCCTTTTGTTTGGCTCTAGTGCTTTCCCACTGATAATTGTTCATCGCTATTCCTTCAATTAGGTTTTGTGCTTGCTCAGGTGTCTTTGTGTTCAAAGTACCTCCTGCGGATGCATCAATCATCTGTCTAGTAGATAAATTAAGACCGTTGTAAAAGGTCTGAATCTACATCCATAGTGGGAGGCCATGATGTGGGCACCTCCTGAGCAAGTCCTTAAACCGCTCCCAAGTATCATATAGAGTCTCCGCTTTCAATTGAGCAAAACAAGAAATATCATTCCGAAGTTTAGCGGTCTTTGCAGGTGGGAAATATTTCTCCAAAAATTTCTCTACCAATTCATTCCAAGTTGTGATTGAATTTCGTGGTAGAGAGTTCAACCACTGTTTTGCTCTACCCCTCAAGGAGAAAGGGAATAGCTACAGTCGGATGGCATCATCCGTGGCTTCGTTGATTTTAAAAGTATCACAAATCTCTGGAAAGCTAGAGATGTGGGCATTGGGATCTTCATCTTGGAGACTGTCAAATTGAACATATTGTTGCACCATTTGTATGATGGTAGGTGCAATTTGGAAGTTATTAGCCGCGACGGTTGGCCTTGCGATGCTAGAGTCAGCTCTAATAAGTGTAGGCCTTGAATAATCGGACATGGTCCGATTTGCTTCATTCACGTTGTTCGCCATGTGTGGTGGATCTTCCTGCTCGATAAATTGATTGTTGGGCTCTTCACCTTCTTCTTTGATTTCAACAATTGACTCGTCGTCAATGGTCGCCACACTTTGTCTAGGTTGTGATTTCAAATTTTGAAGGGCAGTTCTCTCAATTCAGGATCAAGTTCTACCAAATCTTCCGGGTTACTTCGAGTCATGCACTGCAAGGGTAAGAAATATAGAATCAATTGCAGCTCTAGCTAATGAAAATAAATAATGAAAACAAAAGAAAAAAAATGGTTAAAGTAATAAAGCAACTAGTGTTCTTAATATCGAAAATCCCCGGCAACGGCGCCAAAAACTTGATATGAGGCAAGTGCACCTATCAGTTTTAATATAGTGGACGTGAGTTCGAGTCGATCCCTTAGAGATTTTGAGTACTAATATTAACTTTAGCTTTATTATCTAACCGAAAAATTGTGATAAATTGAAATTAACAACTAAACTACTTATGAGACTTAATTACGCAAATTAGGAAGCAATAAACTACGAACGACTTCAAGTATGCAATAATGTATTTAGGAATTATTTCCCCTAGTGTTTAACATGTAACCTTTTTAAAATATATCCAATTCAATTTCTATTATTCTTGACTGGAGGGATTTACAATTAAAGCCAATATCTTTCTCAAGCATATTAACCCTAATCTTAAATTATTTACCGGAATCTCTTCACTTAGTAATGTAATTTAGAATTGCATTAGCGTGTAATGAATCCCCATGCAAACAATCAATTTTCCGGAAAAAACATGTATCTTATCTCTAAGTATACATGTAATTCTCTTCAATTATGCCTGGATCTAATTACACATGCAATTTCTCAATTAACATGCATAATATCATATATTGACACTCTAGAATTATCAATCCATAATTAACGACATAATTGAATCAAGAAAAGGTAGAAACTTTATTGAAATTATAATTCAATTCAAGGGTTACATGAAACCCTAAGTTCCATAATCCTAAATACTCTAATTCTAAGCTATCATAACGAATATAAAAACGAGTTTCATCAAAAACGTAAAATAAAGCATAAAAACCCCTCTTGATTTGATGAACAATTTCTCTAATCTTGAAATCGATGTCGTTCTTGCTTCTTTATTGATATTCTTCTCCAATCTCCTCTCGTCTCTTGTGTCTCTTGTTTCTGTAATGTCTCTCCTTTTCTTTTGAAACCCTAATATGTCTTTTTATAGTGTATCAAAAAGATTTTGTTTTCGTCACTCGACATGGCCTGGGACATGACCATGTCCCCAGGTCGTGTAACTTTCTGCACTTAGGCAAATTTTCTTCACAACTTCAAAAATTCATAACTTCTTCGTTTGAACTCGGAATTGAGTGAAACTTGATTCCTTTTCTTCGTTTTCGAGCCTAGAACGCGTCTAAACCCTGAAATCAACATTTTACTCAATTAAGTATCAATTTCTTTAAAGAAAACCAAAAATGTGCGGAAAATGCTATAAAATCACCCTATGAAATATGTTTAAAATTAGAGTTATCAAAGTTCCTCCTACAAAAGTAAAATATAAGGATATAAGCTAAAGAGCTTAATAAGCTATCTCTCAAACATACAATAAATAAGTTATTCATCAGTTAATTTCAAACATATGGATGTATGAACACACTAGATACCATACAAATAGATGTTGTTGACAAAATATTGCATGTAACTTGGATTTAATACCATTCGAAGTCAAGGTTAAAGTGTACACGGTACTAATCAGATTTGAGTATCATACTTGAATTATTATAACTACAAAACTTTATGTTTCGTATTTAAAAATAAAATGGTATACTCATTTTCAATTTTAATTATAACTAAGTTCCAAGTATGACTGTAAGTAAGTTCTCGCAGTCCACACTTATCTTTAGATAGAAGCCTCTAAACTCGACCCTTATCTAAGCAATTGGTGCCTCCAACACTCAGTAATCCCACGGACCAATGTAAGGTTATATTGTATGTATGCACCATACTTAAATTCTATAATCATAATTTATCAACTCCCGTATGACCTCCTGCTACCTTTCTGTGATGTGATGGCTAGAATTACTTATATAATGTATAATTATGCATTTCTGATTTAATTTAATCAAATTTGATATAATTAAGTCTAATTATCATATGATCAATCAGAATCATAGACGGATCAATTCCTATTGAATTTACTACGTAAGTAGATTATCATACTTTAAAGACAATTTATCAAACAATATCATACACATGTATAACCTAACCCAACACATCATCCAATTATTAATAACAGTTAATATTCACTAACTACAAATATAAACATGTATGGAGTTATTAAGAGTACTTACTCAGTTATTGTAGAAATCGGGGATAGTAATAATCTATTGGTAGATCAATCTTAATCTTGTGATCACCTAACATTTTGAGAATATGAAGAATAGTAAGTATTTGAGTAAAATAGATAAATTATTCATATATTGAGCACTAACTACTTAAATTAGTTATATGTTCATATAAATTTCTCAGTTTAAGCTTTTTCATTAATCAAGTATAACTTTTTCGTTTTAGTTTCAATTTTTATGAACTTATAATCCATTTTTATCATTTTCAAACGTACTTTCTCATAGCGAGGTCTGTTCTAAAAGTTGTAATTCCACATTTTTCATTATAGTCTAGAAATATTACAAATTTTATTATTTTGACTTAAATAATTATAATTTATTATTTTAATTTTTCTTTATATATTTATGATTTAATAAATATCTAAATTTTATATTTTTGTAATTTTCTTTTTTTAAGTCTATTTTGTTACAATTTACTTACTTTTTAATACTTTAATAATTAATTAATTATTTCATTATTATTAATAATTATGAATTTTAATTAAAAATTTAGAATGATGATGTAGCAGCTTATAAATGCTCTATATGTCATTTTTATGAATTTTTCATATTTTCCAATTCGTCCTATTTTTTACTTACTTAATATTCATATATTTATTATTATATTTTATTAAATTTACAAATTAATCCATTTCTTTTTTCTTCAAGGCTCATGACATGCATATATATATATTATCTTACCTTATTTAATAATTTAATATTATAGTATATTACACATATAATTTCTAAGCATTCTCATATAATTATACATACTATACTACTAATATGCTTATTTTTATTTGTATATATATAATTAGGTTCCCTTATTTTATTTATACATTTATACATAGGTAATTTTACAATATAACCCTAAATACACTATATGTACCGTACGTATATACATATACTATACTTGTATTTTTATACTCTATACATACATTCATAACCAGACACAAATACATATATATAATGAAAATAAATAATATACATACTATATATGCATATATACATATACATAAATTTCTTTACACCATATACTTGTATAATCAATTATGACCTATATGTATACATAAGTATTTACTTTCATATTTATATACACATATTAACACAAAAATATAAGAAATACTTATTTTTTTTTATAATTTCATTACATGTACAAATAACTTTAATACAAAACAAAAAATTACAAAATCAACTATATTTGCATAATCCCCAAATACATGTATTTCTACAAAATATACATATATAAAAATACATATAAATTAACAAGATAAATACATTAGTGTATAACTTAATTACTTCTTTTGGTGTCTTGAAACATTACTGATCCAAGTACTCCTCTCCTTCTTCTTATAATGGTTGAGAAACAAGAAGAAAATTGAGAGAGAAAGTGAATAGAAAAGGAAAAAAGAAAGAGGATTTTTTTGGTGGAGTTGTGTTTGAATTCTTTGAGGTTGATTTTTGGAAAAGAAAGGGACAAGTCAAAAAGGAGGAATTGTGTAACTAGCCTAAGAAAAAAAGATAATAGCAATCTAAGTGAAAGAAATAAAGAAGATAAGAAGTGCACTAATTTGATTTGATTTGTGGCTTATCTATTATCCTATCCTTATCTCCTTAATTAAACACATGGAGAAAAACAAAACATACACAAGCAACCAAACATGATTCCAGAATGCGACATGGAGAAGGGAAAAAATAAAGAAGAAAAGGACAAAGGAAAAAAAAAGAAAAATTAATAATCATGAGGTTAAATTTTCTAAATGTAAAATTTAGACTTAATAATAATTATGAATTAATATTCTTAAATTTATAAATTTTATTAATTAAAATGTTACTCATTACGTTTATAATATTTAAAAGTTATCTTAACTTGTTCGTTAACAATTTTATGTGATTACACGTGTTAGGCGATAATCATGTTTTATTAGGGTTTTTATACTTTTAGGGTACAATTATTCATTTTATAAGTGTAGGTTTATGGTTTTAGGGTTTTTATCAAGTTCAAGTTTAAGTTCAATTTCGGGTATTTACATATACATAGGGTTTAGGGTATTTGTACGTGATTAAGATTTCGATCAAGATTTTAGGGTTTGTATTACTCATAATATATTCAAATTTATAATTTAATAATTTTTTTTATCTCACTCAGTCTTATCGACTCATAAAGTTATCTAAAGCACTTAGGTCTAATTTTGGGTTTAGAATAAAACTTTACAAGGTTTACAGTACCTTATAGGATTTTTAGCCCATTTCCATAGCTGGCCCTTATAAGGTTTTGGAAAACCCAACTCAACTCACAATGTTAGTGGATAATCTCAATCTATTAATTTCTAAATATAACTTCACTATATAGAGTTTCCCTACTTCTTCTCATGATATTTTTTTTTTTTGAGAAAAAAATAAAAGAACATAAATTATGGGAGAAAAGAAAATCGTGTCTATTTTTAACTAGGACTAATAGTTATCCTTTCTAATTTATTAAATTAAATACAACAGTAGCACATCAATCGAGATACATTACATAATTTACATATATAAACAAATGTAGCTGATTGATATTGACCTTAGGGATACGATATATATATATATTATTTTAAAACAGGTTTAGGTTTTCCATAGGATTATTCTAAAATCTGATTTATAACCCTATAAGGTTTGAGAATTAATTTCAAAACCCTATAGGGTCAACAGTTCGGATGGGTCGAAAACCTTACATTGACTCGCCCAGTAGCATCCCTAATGATAAGTTAATGGCTTAAACTAGTTAAGTTAGGGATTAAGGCCTTAGGAATAGTGTTAGAAATCCCATTAAAGAAATGAACTAAATCTAAAATGCCTAGTAAAAGGGGTTATTTAGTGGACTCATTAGAACATTTAGCCCATTAAAATAAGTTAGAATCAAATTTAGGGTCCTAGAATGCAAATTAAGCCTGAATTAGCTTAATTAGTGATTAAAGCCATAAAAATATAATTAGGAGCCCAATAAATGAACAGAACCAAATCTAAATTCTAATAGAAAATGGACTTATCTTAAGGCCTGTAGTGGGCTTAAGCCCAAAATAATAAATGGAGTTGGGCTTAAGACCAAAAAAATACAATATGAGCACAAAAGCCCTTAAAAGAATAAAAAATAGAGCCCCATAACCTCATGATGGGATCTGAACCATAATTTAAAATACTCATAAAATAAAATATAAAAGGTTTATTAAGTCTAAAAATCTATTAAAGTCATCCCCTATAGGCCCTTTGGTAGGCTAAGGCCTTAAAGTACTAAAAAGGGCCCACTTAGGCCTACAAGAGTAACATTAGAGCCCAAATTAAAATTTATGGAATTTGATTAGAAACTTAAACTTAAAATTCCTAAATAAAGGCCCCAAAGGTCAATTGTAAGGCCTAACACCCAAAATTAAGCCCAAAGCCCAAATCCTAAAGTAGTTAAACCAACAACATTAACCAAAGAAATTTATTTTAGCCTAAACCAAATTCTTATAAGCCCAAACACTTTAAAAGAACTTCACCAAATGAAAGAACATTCGAAATCATATGAAATTGATTATAAGAACACACCAAATGAAAGAACATTCGAAATCGTATGAAATTGGTTATAAGACCACAAAAAGGGACTTAAAACAAGGAAGTTAGAGTAAAAACAAGTTTTAAGCATACTCAAGGATTAAGGCGAGCTTTAATAATTAGGTAGACTTTTAGGTTCTTAATGAAACCCTCTTCCAATTGGTTACATATATATTATTATTATGTTTTAAGTGGCTTAATTTCTAATTAAAGAACCCCGAAGGTTAGGATATGCATGTAAGAAGACTAGGTAAGGGAGTTTTGATGAACTACTATTTACTTGTGTTTGATAAATGCTTGATGTTCTATTGCTTGCCTTACTTGTCCATTAAGTAACTGGTTGTTCTTTATGCCAACATTTGTGTGATCGCCTTATTAAAATTGGTGAGTTTAAATATTTAGACAAAATAATTGGATATACCTATCGCATGTCTATGATCCATTAGTTGTGGATTGTAATGTTTATAGCTTTGCCGAGTTTTACGAAAAATTTACTAAAACACATTTTTTAAATGCTTTACAATTCAAAATAAGATTTATCAACTTAGTGAGTACTCATAGCAATCTCCTATGACATTTTACTTGTTGAGGTAAAGCTAGTATACCATCTTCAATTGATTAATAGCTAGTAGCCCAAGTTAGGACTCACATGATTATTCCTATGGGGCATTGTATGGATATGTTGATGAGACCGTAGGGTGTTGTATTGATTTTTTATAGTAGATAGCCCTATATGAGGTCTACCTAATTTATTAGTATAGTTTTTTTAACTAAGATAATAGTCGAGTTCCATCTATTGGGATAATGCCTATAGATAGCCTCATATGGATAAGGTGAAGCACCCCGTGCGGTTAAGTGCAGGGGATAAACGATGTGTAGATGACATAAATCTACACCTTTTATGGTTTAGGAGCCCCATGGATGTGTTAATTACATTCACTATGAATACATTCATTTCGTATGTAGCTAAACTATATGTTTGTTAATAACGCTTGATAGCTTCCTTATATAATAGTGGTAAGAGACAAGCTCACTAAGCTGTGGTATGCTTACCCTTCAAATAGTTCTTTTTTGTAGGTAACCAAAAGTTGGGAATGGGCTAAGATCAGAGTGTAGAGTGCTCCTTAAGTAGTTAGATTAGATGGATAAGATTACTTTAGTAAATTGTATTAGTTAAGCTAGATCTTTATAATATTTAGTAACTCTTGATGTTATAAAAGTTTAATTATCTTGTCTTATTGTTTAGTAGGTAATTCTGCTTCTCTGCTGTCTTGGTGAATTGTGGATTGTTGAGTTACCTAAGTTACTTATATAAATAAGTAAATGTAAGTAAAATGAATAAGCACCCTTAGAAACTTATTAGTTAGAGTCCTACAACCTTTAACTTGCAAGGTGATCTTTATATCATGGATATGTATGTGATATGAGGATTTTAGGAAAAAACTATTAGCCCACCCCCTACCCCCCCCCCCCCTCCCCCCAACCCCCACCCCAATGGAGCATTAGAAGTGGTATTAGAGCTCTAGGTTGTCAAAGATAGGATTAACCTAACAAATGATGAGATAGGGTAGAACTCGGGTAGTATTAAGATTGAAGAATAAAAGACTTAGACTTTTAGAATACATATATGCTATATGTAGTAACACCTATATGTATTTATGTCTACATATATGTGTACGTACATCCATTAGCCATTAATCCCCCTTATTAAGATACTGTCAATGAACATACCCTGAGACTCACAAGTTGTATCTTTTAAACATTAAATCTTCATATGTAAGAAGCAAAGTTTAAAAAATTATAGGAGAGCAAGCATGTTAGGAGAGGTTAAAAATTAGGGAAATATGTACATTGGAAAGCAAGAGTAGAAAAGCATTTTAATTGAATATCGAAAGTAGAGGGTACCAATCTAGAAATATTGACCCTGATAATCACAACGACATTTTTGATTAAGAAATTTAAACTTGAGAATGGAAACAGAATGGAGTGTCATCACAATTGATTTTTCAATTGGCAATTTAATAGCTTAGAAAGTAAGGATCATGAGGTGATGTTATAAGAATTCAATTTGGCTTAATACTTTCGAAAATTGTAATGAGAAATGATATTGGTTAACAAATGTTGTTATAGAGAATTGCTTTGGCGAACCTATTAGACTATATTTCGAAGATCTTACCTTACAATTTGATATATATTTTGTGGAAACAAGAAGTCTATATGAACTATTGACCCCTAAGATATGAATTTTAGTTGTGAGGTGGTATGAAGGAAATTAGGAGTGAATATAATACAATTGAAAAGATGCTATCGTATAAATAACCTTTGGTTTGAAGGACAGGTTGAGATAAATTACAAGGATAGATAACAATAATGAGAAAAAGGAGAAGCTATAAATGACAAATCGAGAAGAAAGGAGGAGGTGGTCAAATTAACTCATAGTAAGACATAAATTGATGTAGAGCAATAGTTACATAATCTTTTTAAGCTAATATATTTGAAGTCATATTGAGATAAGAACAAATTAACCTATAGTTATAATCCAACTGCAGTCACATATAAAGGGAGAAACTAAAGAATTAGGATATGGATGAGAATTTGAAGTCTCGTACAAGTTTGAAGAAGCTCATGGCAAAGACCTAGAATTCTAATATTTAGTCTAATTGTAAACCTTACACCTAAAATAACCATAAGAATGATAGAAGATCAAAAGAAAGGTTAATTAAGATTCTAAAGGAATAATTTACCATTGGTTGTGAAGTGTAAAATTGATGTGCAATAATGATTGAGTTATAACAATAGACAAACCCTAATATTGATAGATGCTCGATTGCTTATGAATTCAAAAGTAGAAAGTAGCCTATGATAAAGTAGACATAACAAGTAGAAGGCAAATGTAGGCTAAAAGATGACCACGTCTAGTAAGATGGGAAATTATAATAATTTCAAGACAAATGGATGAAATGTTGTATGATGTGAATAGGTGAGTTGGTTGAATAACACTAACCTGGAAAAGTACTATCTTGATAGGGCTACGACTATTGAACAAGATCTTGATTCCCCACTGGTGTTGCATAATCAAGGGAGTAAGGACTAACCTAAAAATACATTAGAAAGATGGTAGCTCCTAAGGTAATGCTTTTCGAGTTCATCAAGGTAAATAAGTACTTTAAAGGTAAACCTAATGATCTAGTTGAGATAGAAGATTGGTTAGCTTAGATTAAGTAGTCCTTTAAGATCTATGAAATTCTGAAGGACTTAAAGGTATCCTATGGAACATTTATGCTACATAAGGATGCAAGAATATGGTGGGACTTAAAAAATAGGACCATGTCTCCACCTATCACTTGGGATGGATTTAGAGAGGAGGTTTTGAAATAGTACATCCCAGATAGTCTACAAGAGAAACTCCACAAAGACTTGCTTCTCATACAAAGAGGGAATAGGAGCATCAACAAATATGAATGTGAGTTTAGAAGATTGATACACCTTACTCCTAATGAATTGAGAGGCAATGACAGTTTTTGCATTAGAGTATTCATAATAGGACTAGATCAAGAAAAACAACACAAATTGAAAGAGTTTCAACAAAGGACTTTTGATGAAGTTGTCAAGAAGGCAAGAATAATAGAATATGCAAAAAAGGAATTCTTAGAATGGTAAGAGAAGGAAGATGAATGAATCACTAAGTCAAATATACAACTAGTGGAAGACGTTGGTGAGGGCTATAAAAGACTAAGTGAGATGTTAGAATTACAAGTAGATGAATTGATTTGAAAGAAGCCCTATCGAGTGAGTTGTTGGAAATGTAACCAAGAACATTGCCCCAAAGATTGCCCACAATTAAAGGGCAAGTGCTTATATTGCAGAATGACCAGGCATAAAGTAACAATATGTTTCAAAAGAAATAACACAATAGTGTGTCACAATTGTGAGAAGCATAGACATGACATCTCCAAGTGCTACCAAAAGTGAAAGGCTTAAGAGAAACCAAACGACTCCTAAAGGAACCTTAAGAATTAGTGTAATCATTGTAGGAAGACTATGTGTTTCTAAGAAGAAGATTTCATGGACTTATTACAATGTAAAAAGGTAATGTCATTATTAAAAACCATGTATTGAGTATTGTTAAGGAAGTTTAGGGTTTTGTATGTGATTGTTGATAGGGTAATGATAAAAGAAGAAATCTTAGGATAGAAATCTATACAAAAATTTATGATCAAATCTATTTGATTAATATAAGGTCCCATTTACACAAAGATTCTCGTAATATGCTCATCCCTAGGTTGTGAGTTAGGATTTAATATAATAAATTAGAAGTTAATGCAAGGATACCATAATGCAAAGAACCCTTATGGTCAAGTTTCGAGGACAAAACTTATTGTAATGGGGAGAAGATGTAAACCTTACAAATTTCCTAGATAAGAGGTGGGGAGTTAATAAGATTTCCCAAAAAATACCCTTAGTCTTGGAAAGATAACTAACGTTAAACTTAAAAGACACTCTCAATAACCCAAACTCAAACTCTTAAAATCCTAAATGGCAATCTAAGCCCTAATTTGACCCTTACACTAAAAAACCCTAAAATCCTATAAACAAATACCAATGACTAATGTTAACTCTCAAGGTCAAGCTAATTTAGTGAAACTAACCCTAAACCCCTATAGGAAAAAGCTTAATAGTCGAAGCCCTTAAGAGCTCCTTAAAACCGATAAAGGGTAAACTAAGCCAAAATGAATATTGATATTGATAACCCTAATAATGAATTCAAAACCTTAAAATGAATATTATAGTCCTTAAATGAACATTCAAATACAAAAATCTTATTTGGAACCCTAATACGTATGAACCTTTAAATTGTAAAACCCTAATCTACAGTCGAAAACCCTAATTTAACTATTGTAATTTAAATAAATAGTAAGACTATTCATTAATCGGAGACTCATGACTTGATTGCCCTAAAACCTTAATCTATCCTCTAAAACGTACTCAAATAATAATAATTGTCTCAATTCCTTAAACTAATTAGACAAGATTACCTAATTGGCTTAATTTACTTAATTTGACACATTAAGCCTTAAAATGCATCTAATTTGAGCCAAGTGTACTAGTAATTAAGATTAAGCAACTTAATTACACCTTAATATACTAATTAGGTTTTATATCATAATTAACTAAAAATCAAGAATGATTAATCATATGAAACCAAAGTGATTATATTAAAATATCTCCTTAAGAATGCCAATGTTATACTTAAGGAAACAATATGAACCTTGTAAACTTTTGGATCTAAACTTGGAGTCAGATACAAGAGTTAATTGATAATCTCTAGAATCGCTCAAGATATAATAATAAATCATATAATAATAAAATCCATAAATAAAACAATTGAACCATAAATCATATGTCATAAACCCTAAATAATAAGTCACAAAACCTTAAAGAGAGTAAAACCCTAAAACCTTAATTGTACATATAAAGCCCTAATATGTAGGAAACCTTAAAATGATTAGAAAATACCAATAAACTAAGTAAAACCTTAATTGGAAGTCTAAAAGCCTAATTCAACTAATAAACCTTAAGTATATCTCTAAACTATTTGTTAGTCGCAAATAATTTCTTCAATCTCTAAGAAACCCTAAATCGCTAACCTTATACACTGTCTGAAAACTCTAATTAGTCCCAAATAATAAAGGACCATAATAAATGGAGTAATATAAGTCAATGAAATTAACTAAAATGATAAAATGTGGCAAGACCTTAGTTATACCCTAATTAGGCATAAATTGCTTAATTAAGTACAATCGTGACTAATTAGCTTAATTACCTTTTAATTCATCTATCACCTCTCACTACATCTTAATTATCAACAAGTCAAACTCAATTAAGAACAAAAAACAAAGGATTTAATGGGAATCAAAGGACACTTGTCCTGAAGAAGAGAAAATCTTCTCTCATTTGGTCAAAAGCAAACAAAGTACAGTAGTACTAAGAATGGACCATGTACCCTTATTCGATGATAACCACCTCTTGTCCTCTTTAATCAACCTTAATATTTGTCATTTCACCCCTCCAAAATCCTCATTTGAACCATTCTTCACACATAGAAAACCTAAGGAAATACTCTCAAAAGATCCAAACAAAAATCAAAGGAAAAAGGGACGAAAACAAAAAGGGTTGTTGGACCCATTTGCACGCCTCAGTACCTTTTAGCTTTACCTCCACCACATGATAAGCTACTGCCACCAAATGATCACACAAACCCCCAAGTTTCTTGCCAAAAAACATTTTCCCTTAAAAGAGTAATTTTCAATTCATTTTTTTGTGGAAAATTTGGAACTCGTACAGACTAGTGTAAGGTAAAACTCACTCAACATAAGTTTTCCATTTACATTTGCTTTACCTATGATATCTTAAGAGTTTAAGATTGAAAATACTAGATAAACATGTCATAATCATGTACATTTCATTTTAGATTCATATAATCACATCTTCATTCATGTACTTAGCGAGTATGTTACTTACATTCTAGAAGTGTAGGAAATAGTTTATGTAGATAACTTGAAAAAATGTTGATTAAACTTTATGAAACCCTAAGTACCATCCATGTCGTTCTCTCTTTGATATGTATTCATCTTGTTTTCACCATGTTAGGTGATGTTATTAGCTTAAAACAAGTAGAAGTGTGATTAAGACAAAGAAACACACTAGAATAAGTATTGGATGGAAGAAGTTAAAGGAAAGCTTAGAAGAACCTTACTTGGCCACCACTTTCATGAAAGTTTCAAATCTATAAATTTTGGTTTATTTTCTTAATAACATGTTTGTTTAGTGTTAAGTATGATTTAGGATGTAATTAACCAAGTTAAGTAAGCTAATGATGAGTTAATGGCTTAAATTAGTTAAGTTGGTGATTAATGCCTTAGAAATAGTGTTAGAAACCCCATTAATGAAATGAACTAGATCTGAAACACTTAGTAAAACAGGTTATTTAGGAGACCTGTTAGGATATTTGGCCCATTGGAATAAGTTAGAATCAAATTTAAGGTCCTAGAATACAAATTAGGCCTAAACTTGCTTAGTTAGTGATTAAAGCCATAGAAATATGATTAGGATCTCAATAAATGAAAAGAACCAAATCTAAATCCTAATAGAAATTGGACTTATCTTAATGCCTTTAGTGGGCTTAAGCCTAAAATGATAAGTAGAGTTAGGCTTTAGATAAAAAAAAATGTAAGATAAGCCTAAAAACCCTTAAAAGAATCAAGAATAGAGCCCCATGACCTCATGACGGGATCTGAACCATAATTTAAAAGGCTCATAAAATAAAATATAAAAGGTCTATTAAGTGTAAAAGTCCATTAAAGCCATCCCTTATAGGCCCCATAAGAGGCTAAGGCCCTAAACTACTAAAAAGGGCCCATTTAGGGTCACAAGAGTAACATTAGGGCTAAAATTAAAAGTTATGGAATTTGATTATAAACTTAAACTTAAAATACCTAAAAAAAGGCCCTAAAGACCAAGTGTGAGGCCCAATACCTATAGTTAAGCCCAAAGCCCAAATCTAGGCCTAAATTCCTAAAGTAGTCAAACCAATACCATTGACCAGTGAATTTATTTGGCATAAACCAAATTCTTACAAACCCTAACACTTTAAAAGGAATTCACCAAATGAAATAATAATTGAAATCATATGAAATCGATTATAAGAACACAGAAAACAGACTTAAAATAAGAAAGTTAGAGCAAAAACAAGTTTTAACTGTACTTGAAGATTAGGGCAAGCTTTAGTAATTAGGTAAGCTTTTCAGTTCTTAAAGAAATCCTCATCCAATTACTTACATATACATTATTATTATGTTTTAGGTAGCTTAATTTCTAATTCAAGTACCCCAAAGGTTAAGATAAGTAAGCTAAGTGAAGGAGTATCAATGAACTGCTACTTGCTTATGTTTGATAATTGCTTGATGTTCTATTGCATGCCCTTAGTTGTCTATTCAGTGATTGGTTGTTTGTATGCTAACATCCATGTAATCAACTTATTAAAATTAGTGAGTTTAAATACTTAGCTAAAATAACCAGATATACCTATCACATGTCTATAATCCGTTTGTTGCAGACTGTGATGTCTATAGCTTGGTGGAGTTTTATGAAAAATTTGCAAAAATACATTTTTGAAATGCTTTACAATTCAAAGAAAGATTTATCAACTTAGTGAATACTCATAACAGTCTCCTATGACATTTTTCTTGTTGAGGCAAAGCTAGTAGACCATCTTCAATTGATTGATAATGAGTAGCCCGAGTTAGGACTCACGTGATTTAGCCCATGGGGCATTATATTGATTGTTGATAGTAGATAACCCTAGATGAGGTGCACTTAATTGATTTTTATAGCATTCTCAACTAGGGTAATAGTCATGTTTCGTTTGTTAGGACGATACCCATAGATAGCCTCATGCAATAAGGTAAGGTGCCCCGTATGGTTAAGTATAGGGAATAATCAGTGTGTAGACGATGCAAATTGATACCTTCCATAGTTTTGGAGCCCCATAGATGATTGCTTACATTTATTTCATCTATAGCTAAAAAGCATGTTTATTAATAACACTTGATAACTTACTTGAACAATAGTGGTAAGAGACAAACTCACTGAGTTGTGATATGCTCACTCCCCAATAGTTCCTTTTTGCAAGTAACCAAAAGCTAGGAATGGGCTAAGATTAGAGTGTAAAGTGTTCTTTAAGTAGTTGGATTAGACGGATAAAATTACTTTAGTAGACTATATTATTTAAGCTAAGGCTTTATAATATTTAGTAACTCATGATGTTGTAGAAGTTTAATTATGCCATCTTATTGTTTGGTAAGATTCCAACTTTTTGTGGTCTTAGTGGATTTTGGATTGTTGGATTACCCAAGTTACTTATATAAATAAGTAAATGTAAGTAAAATGAATAAGTACCATTAGAAACTTACTAGTTAGAGTATTGCAACCTTTGACTTATAAGGTGATTCACATGTGATATGAAGATTTTAGGAAAAACTATTAGGCCCCCTTGTGGGGCGTTACAATAAGTATAGGTTTTGATCTCTTTGAAGAGCAAGATTCTTTCATATTGCCAATTTGTTAAAAAAAATGATGAGGATCAGCTTTGGGCCCTCTAAATAGTAAGGTACTTTCCCATTATCAATGTTAATAATAAGAACATTGAATAAGCAAGAATTGGTCTTGGTCTCTCAAAAGGGTGAGATGCCTTCCTACTACTAAGGAAGCTTCAATAGTTAATTAAATTAACAAGCATGTTAGCAAACCTTTATTGTAAGCGAATGAGTAGGTACAATATGTATTACTATAGATTATGGTGTTTAATAGAGGTAGTAGAGATTTGTGTACATCTTAACTAAATAGAAAGGAGCCATACATGGTTTTTGCCTGATTAAATAAAAATTAGACTAATTTAAGAAAATAATCCTTAGTTAAATGATATTATTAAACATAGGTTTCAAGAATTACCTATTGAATTCTAGTATTGATATTCGGGATGCATTAAAATGTGAACAAAGAGAAAAGTAAACAAGTGACTAGGAATTTTACGAGGTGCAAATATATTAGTGGAGATAATTCATTTTCTTTTTTTTTTTTATGATTCTTGAATAATATAGTTCATCCTAGAAGTTCTTTTCCCAATTTTTCTTATCAATCATTGTTAAGGATCAATTTATTTGCTTAAAGATAAGAAATTGTTTAAGTGTGAGGAAATTTAATGAGTGCAAAATTACACTCATCTATCATGCTATTTTCCTAAATATTTTGAGCTATTTTAATATAACTTAGTTGAATTTGCTATTGATTTGAGTAATTTTTTATTTCAAAACCAAAATGAAGAAATGTGATGAAATAATGAGAATTTAGGAGATTTTTTAGAAGAATTTCATCTATTTTAAAGACTAATTTGAAGATAACAAGAATCAAATAGATTTTGTTCAAGAAACAAGCATAGAGATGATCATAGTTGCACACCATGGCCATGGTTCACATCTTTAATTTCAAAATTGAAGTTTGAAGAAATTTTTACAACAGCTTGACCATGGTTACCCACCATGGCCATGCTCCCCAGCCATGTTCCCTTCATAATTGATTTCATGACAATTCTTGTAGGAATTATTGGAATGTGTTGTTTACTCCCAACTAGCATGCTTGTATTCATAGCTGTGTACCTCTAGTTTGCTATGATACACTTGTCATTTAGAGATTACTAAGTTTAGACATAATAAATAGAAGATAGATAATTATATCTAAGAGAGAGAAAATGTAAAAGCAAGATAGAATAAGGAATAGAAACATTCTTTTTATCTTGAAAATTGTTATCTTTTCTATGATTATAGCTTGAAGGAGCAATATCTAGATTTGTGAACCATTGAGATGATAGTGTAGTGTACATGAATTGTTTTATTTTAATGCATTCTTCTTATTTTTATTAATTCAATTATGTGTTTTAGTCTGGAATAAGTTATTATTTCTAGAGTCTCAGCTTAGTTTATCTAAGTTTATATATTGAAGTCATAAGGCCAATACATAAATACATCTACTATAATTGAAGGAATTTGCTATAAGTTTAGAGATAAGTTATAGGTTTCTTCTAGAATTTAAAATTATTTCTTTTTGTAAGTGGAATTCTTATTCTTAATATTGTTCTAAGGAGTCATATCCTAGAAGCAATTTATGTAAGATGTAATTAAGATTAGAATATAATAAGGAAGCAATTCATATTAGGTTAGCATTTGAATTCCTTCAATTAATAAGACTAAGAGAGTCATTAAAAACTTAAAGATCCTACATGTTACACTCATAGTGATTAGAATTTAGATATCCCAATTTATGTTTATTTGATTCTATTTTCTCATTTCATTATTAGTTAATCTTTAATTTGGTTTATGTTTCTTATTTCTATCCAATTCACCATTAATATTGCAATTCAATATAAATTAGAGTAATTAAAATGGGTAAGTAAGTGTTCAATCTTTATAAGATTGACAACCCAGGACTCTTGTAGTTTTTTATACTATTACTTGATAAGTGCACTTGCCTAATAGCATGGTATATAGTCCATCACCATAGTAGTTCTCCTAAAAGTGAGTCAAATTGGCAATTGGAATAAAAGTTTAGCCAATTCTTCTTGATCCTTACTTTCTGACCTCGTTTTCTAATCTTCCGAAATTAGATGGTATGCTTATGAGTTTAATTTAAACCTGCAAAATAACTATAGGGGAATGAATAACTTGCTTAGTAAATAGATAGAAATAAAAGTATGCATTCAGTACAAATAATTAGGGTTTTCAACTAAGTTAATTAGATGCAATATATGTATAAGCAATTGCTATTGCACGAAGTTATCCAGTTTATTGTGAGATTAGAGAAATTTTGCTTGCTCTAATCTGTGTTGTGAGGTTTGACATTGTATACTTATGAATCAAAGCCAAATAGGGGTTTATGGAATAAAGAACACCTCCACTTGAGACTACCTTCAAGTCATTGTCCCCAACCTTGTTGTGACCCCTTCTCTTATCACTTAGTTCTACTAAGAGTGGAGATAGGACTATTTTAACTATCATCATCAAAGGATTCACTATTTGTCTCAATAACTATAGTTGTTATCCCTAGTAGGTTCCAATGCGTGTTAAGTTAGCTTAAGCTTAAGTTTAAGTTAGTTCATTTTTTGGGTGATCAACCAATTCCTACAATCTAAACAAAATGATATACATAAAGTAACTACAACAAGAAGCTCAACTCCCACAGCAGTAGTAAGGTAATATTCAAGCACATACATAAACAACTAAATCACAAAAACAAGCCAAAGCATACCTAAGCCTCCAAGTATTATCAAATAAAACTCTAAATTGTTGCAAAGCATTGATTTCACTTACCTTAGTATAGTGTCATATTATCCTAAAACATTGTGTATGCCTTCACTAATGATCCCTAAAATTTAATCCACAACTTTAGTTTTTAAATGCCATATGAAATAAGAGTTCACTTTTAGTATTAGGCATGTTTTTAATTTGAGTTAAGTGAGTTTCTTTAACCATTTATTAAGTTTTAGTTAAGTGAGGTACGTTCTGATAAGTTTCTTATTAATGTTTTGACCAAACGTCCTAATATAGGTTCTTATCTAAGAAGTTCTTAACCTCGGTTCTAACTTTAGTAAGGGTATATAGTCCATATATAGACTACTTTCATACCTGTAGTTCAACTCTTGGTGTGATCAAGATATTTATTACCAGATTACATTTTGACATAATTTCTAACAAAGTTTTTGACCTTGTTGGTACACTTATACTTCATTACTTTATAAAACCATAAAAAACTTGTATTTATAGCATGATAGCAATTCAATTCCTATAGCTACCAACTACACTTTTCATCAAAGCTTCACATATATATATTTTCTTAAGGAAACCTTAATATTAAGCTTATATGTTATTACATTGCAGCATAAACTCATAAACACTCAACTAAAAGCTTTAGATCACTCATTTGTAGGTATTGCATGTTGATGAAAACAAAAATAAAACATGTTTTTGTGAAAATTCAATAAGGCTCTTTTTGAAAACTTACTTTTAGCACACTATTTTATGGAAAACCAAATTTTTCCCAAAATTCAACTACTAAATTTTGAAAATCTAACCACTCTACTCAATTTTGAAAATCTAACCACTCAAGCCAAAACTACAACAATTGATTTTTCTAAAATGCAATAAAAAAATGACTATAGTGAGATTTTTCTTAAGGACCCTATATTAGTATTCAAAATTTTGAAAATCTAATTTGATAATTAAATTCCTCATGTGAAAATACTTGGGAAACCCATTTTCAAAAATTTTCAAGATCGTTTACTATTTTTACTAAATTCTATTTAAAAATTAAGAAATTGAACTCTCACCGAAATACCACATTCCAACTACCGTTGAGGGATGAAAGTTTTTCTACCAAGCTAGGTATGGGGTTTTCCTTCAAACTACAATCCTTGTTTGCTTTAAGAAACTTTGCAAGTAAGGGAACTCCAAAATGTCTAAAATTATACTATTTTCTTTCTACAATTTCCTTTCCTACTTTCTCTTTCTTAGTCCCTCTCCTACCAATTCTCCAAATACCCAAATTAGTAATACCTTTAGAAGAAAATTAGTTTATATTTTTATAGTGAGGTTTGAAGGGTGATTTGAGTTTTTTCCTTTCTCCAACATGTGTTACTAACCCTTATTAGATTCCAAAATGTGGTTTTCTCCATTCCATGACTAACTCCAACTAATGTCTTGAATTGTTACGACACATAAAAGATATTTCTAATTGCCATAATTTTTTTATAATTTTTCCTTATTTTATTTCATTAATTTATAAAATATTTCATATTTTTAGGTATTTTTAGTAATTACGAGTAAATATATTTATATAATAATTATACTCGATGTACATACATGTCTTTTACATATAATTTTAATTCATTAATAATTTTAATAGTCATATAATTTATCTTTAAAAGCTCATTAACTAACGTTATTTTACACGGTCTCAACATGTAAATAACTATTTTAGCTATGTTTTTATTATTTGCTTATATTTTCAAGATTTAAACCTATAGGATTTCCTTAACTAATGTTCCTAATTCACTCATAAGTCTCTAATTTAGTCAAGCTACTTTCATTAATGCCTAAAATTAGCCTCTCATAACTTAGTCGCTAAATTATGGAACTTATATTTCTTGATAAGAATCAAGGACCTATCATGTGATCAAGGGCACATTGCCTTGTTTCTTTGGTGCCCTAAGCAACCAAACAAGATTTGACCTTAGACAATGAGAACTTCATTTGAGTAGACTTGGCACTTCTTTTGAGCTCCCTTAAACTATTCATTCTTACCTAAGTAGAAGGGGAAGAAGCTACAAATTTTGCTAAGCTAACAAATAACCAAAGTTGAGTTGGCCTACTATCAAGTTAACTAGCTAAGGCCAAGTAGATGAGTGAGGATTTGAGCTAGCATATCCAAACTCCCACATGCCAAGCTATCGAGTTACTAGCTTAATCAGCTCTATTTGGCATCTAGTACCACTTGGACCACTTGATTGAGAAACATATGTGTGTTCTACCTTCTAACATATGTACTGTCCTTTACATGAATATTCATTTTTGTTTTATTACTAAATTGCCCTTGTAAAATATGTACCTTTCTTTTTCTAGCAAGTATATTTTTGGTCATTTGTAATAAGCTAGGACTTGCTCTAACTAGGCCATATACATACTTGTAATTGTATCAACTACATTTTTCATTATCATCAGAATAATTAATTTTATCTTTTGTGAGCTACGGATCCTTTGCTTACTTGCTACCCCTTACTCTTATGTAGGCCATTTAAGCGTAAACCAGTAGGGAGTAACCTCTGGCCATACTTGTGCACTATGTCAAGTGTAACATAAGCTCGTGTAAGGCATTGGTGTATCATATTTATCGTCGGTATGTAAAGAACCCCTACTTAACCTTCCACTATAATTTAACTTTCAAGCTGTTTTGAGGTTTAGACCCACCTCTAGTTTGTATGATATCGATAGCCGTGTGTCAACCTTTTCAATGTTTCGTATCATCTTAGTATCAGAACTTGTCTATTTTCAAGTAAGTTTCTAGTATTTTATGTTTTTTAGTAACTTATTATAGTGTGTCGTATGTGAATTTAATAGGTAGAGGTTTGACAAGTGTTGAAGAAGCTATGTATCATTACAGTAAGTGTTAGAGAAGTATTCTATGTTGAACAAGTTTAGTGCTCTGTTTTCCCCTTTTTTGTGTTTACAAAATAGGGTATATGTGTTCAGTTGGCTTATCGTTGTGTTAGGTATTATTGTCAACGTTTTAGTAGTTGTTATTAGAGTGTAAGTGTTATGTTGTTATTTAAACTAAGGTTTAGTTGCCTGTGCATTGAAGTAAACAATAATGTTTGATTTTAGTATTTAAGGAACCTTAGGTAACTAAGGGAGTGGTGCTCATAATAGCCATGGTCAATAAGGGAGTTTCACACCCAATCTGTAAATGAACGACTAGACAGGCTTATCGACCTGGTGACTACCATAAATGAGAATAGGCAGTGAGCTAAAAATGACCCATATGGAGGTCGAGCAAATGAAGTAGTTAAAAGTGGTAATGGCTAACCTGGCTGAGCTAATTTCCTAGTTGGCCCACCCCTAGTTAAAGTAGTGGATAGAGCTATTCAATGAATGGTTATCTTAGAAGAGATAAAAGAAAAGGGTGAAGAGACAGGTGATGAGGGAAGAGGGTTCTATGAGCTTGAGGAAAGGAATGTTTGAGCTCCTAAAGTAAAAGGATTAAAGCTATAGATTCGAAACGTTTCTGGTTGTAGCAATGCTAAGGACTATCTTGATTGGGTTGAAAAGATAGAAAAGTAGTTTGAGTGTCATGAAGTATTTGAGAATGTAAGACTTATTGTTCTAGAATTCATAAGTTGTGCTGCCTTATAGTGGAAAAATTTGTAAGCTACATGAAGAAGAGAAGGAGTGAGAGAAATCAAAGATTGGGAAGAAATAAAGAGAGTGATGAAGAGAAGGTTTTTCCTGAGCTACTATCTATAAGATGCTTGCAAAAGGTTGTAAGAGTTAAGGTAAGGAAGATAGAGTATTGATGCTTACGTGAAGAAGTTTCAAATGTTAATGATTCGTTATGAAGTTGTAGAGAAAGAAGATCGAACTATCTCTAAGTTTATTGATATGTTAAAGTAAGAGATAAGCGATATTCTTGAAACAAGAGATATTAAGTCCTTAGATGAAGCAATCCAAGTTGCTTATAGAATTAAGCGATGTTGAATGAGCAGATTTCAAGTTCTAATGACCTATTAAGAACAAAGTTAAGTAATCGAAACTATGTAAGACCAATAACACCCGACCTATTCTAGCTACCTGAGTTGAGGAGAAGGAACTCCCAAGGAAGTTTGAGAAAGGATAGAGTTTAGGAAGAAAAACCAATGAGATCAATTGCTTCAACTGCTAAAGATTTGGTCACATGGCAATGCATTGTCCAAATAGAAGAGTGATGGTGGTAAAGGGCAAAATGCTAACCATTGAGTTCGATAGTATTGATGAGGAGGTTAAAGAGTTGAAGGAAACTAAACAAGCTAATTAGTCGAGTAGGAGGAGGTTATCTATAGTAAAGAGGGTAATTTCATGCCTACAGCCATAATGCTGAGATGAGTAATGAGTGTGAGTCCTATGTTTGAGGATGAATAGTGTAAGAACTTCTTCCATATTAGATGCAAAGTTAATGGGATGTTGTGTGCTCTCATTGTGGATAGTGGTAGCTATATTAATGCAACATCTGCTTTCATGGTCCAATAGTTGAAATTGCTAAGCAAACCCTACCCAAGACCTTACAAATTGCACTAGCTCAATAAAAAGGGAGCTTGCAAGTGGCTATGCCAATCTACATTGGAAAGTATTATGATGAAGTTTTTTGTGATGTGTTGTCCATGAGTACTTCACATATTTGTTTGGAAAGACCTTGGATGTTTGACTGACAAGTGATGTATGATGGGAGGAGAAATACTTATTCTTTTGAGTATGAGGGAACAAAGGTAAGACTAAGTTCCTTGACTACTGAGCAAGTCAAGACTATGTAACCTCAAGCTTAGCAGATGTTAACCTTATAACCGTAGAATCGGATTTAGTATATAAAGTTTAGGGCGATTAGCTAAAGGATCCAATCGAGTCTAAATTATTAAAAAAAAGTTAAAATTAAGAAAATAAGTAATAAAATTATAGAATATTATAATATCAAAATATATTACCTGTTATTTATCAGAAATACGTAAAATGAATTTTGATAACTAATGAATCACTAGAGATAAATTATATGCATACTAAAAATCATAGAATAACATAAATAATATTTAGGAGTATATAATTGTACTCCATATATATTTACGCGTAGGTAAAAATACATAAAATTACCTAAAATGCTTGAAAATTGCTAGAAAATTGCCAAATAATTAAAGAAATTTTAAAAAATCAAGGAAAAAAAAGAGAAGTGGGGAATTATCTAGAATTGAGTCATGGCAAGTCAAGGAAGAGGAGAAAAAAATTGATTAATTAAATTAACATTCATAAAAAGTCAAAATGGAAGAGGATAAAGTTTATGTCAACTCTAATTAATGTACTAAAATTCCCTAAGAGCCCTATAAATAGCCAAACTCCCCTAACAGCTAATTTGGTCAGTTTAGGATCTTAGAAAATTAGAGAGAATTAAAATTAAGAGAGAATTAAGGTTTTACAACCACTTGGAACCAAACCACTACCACCACCACCATACTCCACACCCAACACCTGGACTAATCGATACACCTTAGACCACCACTAGTAGCAAGAAGTCCAAAAGTCCGGCGAGTCCCAAATTTAGCTCGATTTTGTGTAATTTATTAAAATTATTAATTCTACGTATAAAATTATAAATTTTATTATTCTGATGTTTTATTATATGTAGATTTAGGGAAAAATATTGATTAGATTTAATTTCATATGGAAATACAAGGTGCTTAAGAAACTAAGCAAATTCGAACATGTTTCAATTTGGAAATAAATAAGCTTAAGAGTATAGTTTTTGACTCAATTTTTTTTTGTAGACTACTTAGGTGATATAAAATAATGCCAAGAATTCCTTTTTTAGAAATTAATTTTCAAAATTTTTAAGTAATTTTTAGGCCATTAAAATATGTATATAATTAGGGATTTTTTGGGTTAATTAATGATTAATTAAATAATTACTAACTTAGTATATAATTAGGAATTTTAAGATGTTCATATTTGATGTGGTATGATCATTGTGATGTTTAGGATGTTAGATGTGATTTTTAGGGGTATTATGTAGTAAATATAAGTAATTTTAATAATATATGAATTGAAATTATAGTAAATATAAAATATTAAGTTAAAATGGATAATATAGTAATAATATTAATAGGTAATAAATCTGGTACAAAACTTAAATTTAGGTAATTATAAGAAAAATGTAAAATTTTCTCACATCGGAAGTAAATTTAATACACTAATAAGGATTTAAGTGTACTAGGTAAAATAGAATATTGATTTAGGACCAAAAGTGATAATTAGGATACTTGAGCCTAATATGATTAATTTCACATTAGTGTTCGGATCACATTTTTAGGATTTATGCATAATACTAGTAGTTAAAACTGATTTAGAACCTAAATGGAAATCAGATTCTAAAACTGAACCCTAAACTAACTTAAGATGAATCAATAATAACTAATATGTATATAGGAAGAATTGAGTTAAATCATAACCTATATATATATCATCAAGATATAAATACTGAAGGTGTGTATTTATATTATAGGACACACTGAGACAAGTCAACCTATAACTAGTTGAGTAAGTGACCAAGGATTCTAAGTAAGTTGGGTTTAATACTTCATTGTATTTTTGGGGTATTATTTTAGAGTACTAAGAGACTTAGGATTGTATTTGATTGTGTTGATAAGTAGTTATGTATGCATGTGCTTGGGTATCTAATTTCATGCAATATTCTGTGTTGTGTTAGATGATTGATAAGAATGGAATAGTGTAAAATTGTTTAATCACCCTAAACCATACTTAACTATAACCAACCTAAGTACCCTGATTTGACACACATTGTAACCTTTTAGGAGATCATTAGGCTTTTCCAACCAAATATCGATACTTTCGAAAAAGATAGGGCTAGATAGCATAATGGTCTTTTTCTTATCTTTAGCCAAACTAAGTGACAGGAGAGGAGGTTGCAATAAGGATAGGGGCATTGGTTTGAAGGATAGTCTTGGGGAGAGTGGTGTTTCAATTGCATAAACCTACGTTTAGTTGTGAGCTGTTACATTTACGGAAACTCCTTAACCCAGAATAAAGCGAATGAAATTACTCCAATTTCACAACGGACTGAACGATGTTACGTAATGGCACTTACATGTTGCATTGCATATAATTAATTTTAATAACCTTGTTTGTGTTTATTATACTTGCATTAGTCTTTAATTCAACTTACTAAGCTATGGTTGCTTACACCTATATAGATTCTCTTACAGGTTCTGACTTCTAATTACTATACCACGATACAATTATCTGAAGGTTGGTTCTCTTTTAAAGCTATGGGGGAGTGAGAATCAACTAGCCAAATGATTAAGTTTCTAAGGTCTTGTTAGTATCTCTAAGATTATGAACTAATAAATGATGTGTAAGTTAGCAAACTATTGTAATATGTAGAATTTCCTGAGAATTCTATGATAATGTGAATGTAAATATATATATAACTTAAGGTTTTAACTTTTATTGTTAATTTTAGCTTAAAATTTAATTGAACTATTTACTTCAAAGCAAGAAATCATAGACACCTTATCTAAATTAAAATTATAGTAAAGACTATAGGGTAAATTACTATCATAGGTTAGTTTACACAACGAGACTATTAAGACTCTACAGCTTCGGGGCATAATAGTAGAGCCGTAAAGAAGGAGACGTTAGTGATGACATGTGCCTAGCTGTTTAGAGAGACGAAACATGAAAAGCTGACCTTTTGATTGGTTTAGAGAATAGTTGAACTAAAGGCTGTAAATGTTGAATTACTTGCCGAAGTGAATAACTTGTTAAAGGAGTTTGTTGCCCTATTCCTCGATAAGCTATTAGAAGGTTTGCCTTTGAGTAGCATGCTATAGACCTACAACCAATAGCTACGTTACTAAACAAGCTAGCATACAGGTTGAACCTTGAACAGGTTAGATGAGCTAATGAAGAGAGGATATGCTAGAGAGTCTTTAAGCCCATATATCTTCCCAACTTTATTAGTGCCAAAGAAAGATGATACATGACGAGTGTGTGTAGACAGTTAAGCTATCAATCAAATCACCATCAAGTATAGGTATCCCATACCTCAGCTTGATGAGCAGCATAGAGTGAGGATCTTTTCTAAGATCAATCTCAAATCTGGATACTACCAAATTAGAATGTAGGAAGGGCATTCAAGACCTACAATTAATTGTACGAGTGGCTAGTTATGCCTTTGCATTGTCAAATGGACCAAGCACATTCATGAGGCTAATGAATCACGTACTCTAAGAATTGATCGAAAAGTTTGTTGTTGTATACTTTGATGACATTCTTATTTACAGCCATGATTTGGAAACACACTATGAGTATTTTCAAGTAGTCTTTGATAAGCTCCGAGTCGAGAAATTGTATGCCAATATGAAGAAGTGCAACTTCTACTAATCAAAGGTAATGCTTTTAGGTTTTATTGTGAGTAGAGGTAGAATTCATATTGATAAGGGGAAGATCAAGGCGATTACCGAATGGCCTCTATTGACCTATTTTGCCGACATTCATAGTTTTCACGACCTTTCATCTTTCTATCACTAATTCATCAATAATTTTAGTACTATCGTAGCCCTACTAACTGAGTTGTTAAAGAAGAACATTAAGTTCAAATGGGGAGAGAAAGAGCAACTAAGTTTTGAGGAAGTGAAGAGGAAGTTAACTATTGATCCTATCCTAGCTCCACGAGCTTTGACCAAGTGTTTAAGGTCAAATGTGATGCATCAAGAATTGGTATAGGTGCCATATTGATGCAGGAGAGCTGACCAATTGCTTATTTTAGTGAAAAGCTTGGAGGTGCTACTCTAAGTTACTCTATGTAGGATAAGGAGTTCTACTCCTTAATCCGAGCTTAAACTAATTGGCAATATTACTTGTTTCCTCAAGAGTTTATAATCTATACTAACCATGAGTTACTAAGATACTTGAGAGCTAACTTATTGAACCTGGTTTGTCACCCTCTTGGTTCTTTTAAAATCAAGTTTTCTTTAAACCGAGCAATACTAAATCTTACCTGTTTAATGTTGATTATCGACTAAAGTTTAAGGAAAACCGTTCCTTTTTGTTTTGAAAACACATTTGGAGTCACCACCAGACTGGAGTCGAGAAAAATAGCTAAGTTGTAACTTATAACTAATTGGGTTGATTGGTTATAACTTAGCTATTAATCTAATAATTAAAACTAGTTTTGCAAAATAGTTTTTTTAAACCAAAGAACCTGGATTCAAGGGTTAGGAATTTTAAACTCTTATGGGTACCATTGATTTTCCAAAATTATAATTAAACATAAAAATCAATTTTTGAAAAAAAAGCAAAATTTGGTTATTGGTTACTCTAATTAGATAAACAAAATAATTTAAATTTAAACAAAAAGGAAATTAGGTTTTTTCATTTTTATCGTCACTCCATAGGTGCCTACGTACTTGTTATTCGGGATTAGATGTACGTAGTTTTTTTTTTTAATTAAAACTTTAGTAGGTCGAGTTGATTTTAATTTTTAACAACTAAGTCTACATTTTTATCCATTTTGATTTATTTAAGAAAATTTTCTAAAGGGCCTTAAATGGTTTTTCTTTTTTTAATTCTAAATGATCTTAATTTGAAAAATGGTTGATTTATTTTTATTTGATTTTTCAAAAATCAATTTTCTAAGTGATAAAAAGAAATAATAATCTTTATTCTTTCTATTTACTGATTTATATATATATTTACTTTATTTATTATTTTACTTATTCTATTTATCTCTATTAAAATAAAAATAAATAAATAAATAGACTACTTCCTTTTTTCTCTTTTTTGTTCTTTTTTCTTTTTCTCATTTATAGCATTTACGAATAAAAAAAAGATAAAAAAATAAATCGGGTTGGCTCAAATTGGCTTTAGATCAACTTGGATGGCTTAAAGGTGACTCAATTCGGCTTATCGGCTTGCTTCAGCTTGGATCAACTCAATCGGCTCACTTTGACTTGGTCAACTTAGGGTTGGCTCACTTCAGCTCAGTCGAGGTTGGTTCACTTCGGTTTGGTCACCTCCGGTTGGCTCGAAAAATCCGATGGTTGTAGTTTTTGTCAAAAAATCCTGTAGATGATGCTATCCTAGATAAAGGAAGCTTCGATTTTTGTTTTTCTATAATGTTTCGAAACTTTGTTGTGTTTTGAAAATGAAGAATAGACCCATATTTATAGGTATTATGATCTAGTTAAGGATGGAAAAAAAAATTAAATATAATATGATTTTCTTCCAATTTTAAATTGGATGAACTTAGATAATATGTGGTGCCAAATACATAGTTGCGCGTGTAGAACTGTATTGGAGTATGTCCAATGCATGCATGAGTTTGTCTATCATACGTAAAAGTGAGTTGGTAAATAACGTGGCAATGAAGTAAAAAAAGAAAATAAAAGTACATTATGCACCTTCCATGGATTGAACTCCATATCTCCAAGTCATATACAATATCAAGTTCAAGTGCTTAACTAGTTGGGCTATTGGTTTTTCCTTATTCTTGCACTTATAGATCGGGTTAACTTGGGCTAGATTTAAATCTAAGCCTAAATCTAACGGTCTTTTATTCAAAATTATTTAAATTAAAATTATATTCCATTTATATAACCTAAAAATTTATTATTTTCTAAATTCACTATTTTTTCTATTTTATTTTATTTTCTAAATTTCTTATTTTTTATTATTTTTTTTCTAGATTTCTTATTTTTTTATATTTTCTAATTTTCTTATTTTCTATGCTTTTTTTCCCTATTTTTGTATTTTCCTAAAATTCTTTTTTTTTTTCTAAATTTCTTTATTTTTTGAGTTTTCTTTAATTCCTATTGTTTGTGTTTTTACTCATTAGGACCTATTGAATAAATAAAATAAAAAATAAAATAAAATAATGAAGGCAAAAATTGAGTGTCTACATAACCTAAGCTGTTCAAAGGACAAGTCAAGTGAAATGAATTCATAGAAGGATTTTCTTATGTTGTCACTAACAAGGTTAGCAAGAACAATATAGTGGCTAATGTCATATTTCAATGACATGCCCTCTTGTTGCTTAAGATGAGACTTCTTAATTTCTCAGTGGTTAAAGGCTTGTATGCTAAGGACTCACAATCTGGCCCAATTTATGCTCAATGCAAGGATAATTGAGCAATTGATGATTATTATTGGAAGTACAGATACCTTTTTAAGAGAGAAAAGTTATGTATCTCGATATATTCTCTACGAGAACTGTTGGTACACGGGCTTATGGAGAGAGATTATCTAGCCATTTATCAAGTACAAAATCTATTATGTAATGATTTTTAAGATTATTTGGTTAAAAAGACTAAAGGATGTATAGTCTGTAGTTGAGAGGTGTGCACCTTGCTATAGAGTAAAGAGTTGAGCTAAACAAGCACCCTATCTACTGTTATCCATCTCGACTAAATCATGGTTGGAGTTGAGCTAAGATTTTTTATTATGTTTGTTGAAGATATCCTATTGTCAACACCCTATTTTTGTCCTCGATTTAAAGTATATAAAAAAAATTGGTTAAAAATAACGAATAAATTGAAAAGTTAGATTTTCCAAAAATGGGAATAAGTGAAAATCTCAATGGAAAAAAAAAAAGAGAAATTTTTAAAAATTAAAAAATCGAAAAAAGAAAATAAAAAAAAAGAAAGACCACAAAAATTACATAATTTTGAAAATGTAAAAGAGAAAAAAAAAGAAAAAACATGAAAGGAAAATAAAAATTTTAGCTTTATTAGACCAAAATGACTTTTTAAGGTATGATATCTATGTAATATAACGTTAAGTTACTAAGCTTAGTCTATTTTGTGGACAGAAAAAAGACAATTTAAATGAAATATAGGTTTAAACCAAGCCTTATTTAGATTTAAAATAATAAAATTATGTAATTTGTAAGTTTTTGAGTTAATTGAGTCTAAACCTAGGTTTTTATCAAATTTAAACTCTTTTTTAAATTCCAAAATTCGTTATAAACCCAATGGGAAAGATATCGGGTTTCAGTTCATCTTGCCCTAAGTTTTTTATATAGGTAATTTGGTCCACTAGCTATTAATTTAGCTTAAGTAAAATTTATTTTTATTGTTTGGAATAAAAAAATTTTATTTTCATTAATAAATGAGGTAACATGCTGGATCTTCCTTACAAAAAGGTACTTTTTTTTTAATTTATTCTTATCTTTTTTTCTTTTTGGGGCACGTGACATCATCTTCTTCACCAGACGCCATGGAAGCCATGGGAGCACTCAGGGAAGCTCCATCTGACTTCTTTTCTCCATTTTTTCTCTTAAATCGAGCAAAAGGAACTCCAAATGGTCGATTATAGAAGCCTTAACTTCTAGAAATCGAATCTAATTAGGGAATCAAAACCAAAGGGCATCCCATTTAAACACTTCCATTAAAAATCCGACCCTTAATTTTCTGACCTGCTCGCGCGTTCAAGTTATGGGTTTCTATAAATAAAGGCCTCTTGAACACAGATTAGACAACAAATTCCACTCGATCTCACTCTAACAGGCCCCAAGTCGAGTTTTCTCTCTCTAGACAAGCTCCGAAACCCATCCTTTCTCTCTCTACTTTTCCGAGCATAACCACCAAAATCCGACCCCTAATGGTGCTGCCGTCGAGTTGTATAGTACTCCACTAACAAAAAAACCATCCTCGCTTTGTCGAAAGCATCAAAACAACCAATCGAAGGTCTAACCTCCTACACCAGCGGCCATTGCTGACCACCCCTTTTTCTGATGATCTGCTGCTAGTAGACGATAGGAGGAGTCGAGGCGAACTCGTACGACTTGGCCCTGCCGACGGCAGCCGAAATGCCGTCCGCCGGCCTTCGTTTTTCCCCCATGCTACTGTTCACGTGAACAGTCTGTGTTATCTTTTTTCTTCTGCTTTTGTTTTTTTAAAATTATTTATTTATATTACTGTTTCAAGATATATATATATATATATAAGAATAATAACAATTGAATAAATACTACCTTTTGGATGTTGTCCCAGACTTTATTAAGAAGAATCAGGTTTAATTCATAAAGACAGAAATAAAATATTTCTATTATTTTTTAAAGTTTTCTATTTTAATAAATTAAGATTCTCTCAAATAAACTTTGTCTTTTCAATTTAAATGTAGATTTTGGTATTGTAAATTAAATCACATTTCCAAGGATCCAATTTGCGTTTCTAAATCAATTAAGCTTTTAAAATAAAATTGGGTTTTCAAATCGGTTGATGTTTTTATCTATTTATTTATTTAAAATAAATTGGGATCTTGTCAACAAAGTAGGGTTTTCTAAATAAATGCTTCTCGCAAAATCTTCACGTTTAGTAGTTCTTTTTTTTTTTTTTCATATCAACATATAAAAAACTTTAAATTAGCAATTTTCAAACTTAAGAAATTTTAGAAATTTTCGAGCATCTGAATTCAAAATTAGAATCGCTATGATTTTTTTAAATAAAAGTAAAAAAAAAAAAGAGTTCTTTCTTTGAGAAAATAATTTTTTTTTAAATTTACTTTGTAATTGTCTTATTAGTTTGTATTATATTCAATACAAATCGGTAGTATGAGCATCTTAACATATGGTATGATGGATTGTGAGAATATTACATGTCACTTGTTAATTTTTTTTTTTCTTTTTTCATGTATGGTAATTTTATTTTTACTATGTCCATATCATTTTTGGCATTTCTATGTTATTTTTGGTATCCATATTGTTATAAATTGTTACATAGGGTGTTGCCGTCCTTGTTTTTTTCATTTGTGATTAATTGTCTATATTGGTAAATGTTTAATAAATTATTAAATGTATTAGATTAATTTATATGATTGCGATGTATATTTTTATAACCTATCCTATAAATGAATCGTACGTGTTATCTGAATTGGAGCATACCATGTTAATTTTAGTGATAGTATCATGTACCTTGTTCATTAATAACTCTTGCAACAAACATATATCATGTAAATTTGTAATATTGTTAGTTATAGTACATTAGCTAAGTAAAAGCAAATTTATAAATTACAATGCAATGTGTTATGTTTTATAGGTTAAATAGGTATACACATGTAGAGACGTATAAAAATATTCTCTTATTATAATTGTAATGATTATAAAATTCTTGTGTTAATATATATTGTATGTTATAATGTCATCAATATAGTGTCTCATTTTTCCTTAGTGAGAAATTTTAATAAAGTCCATGTTGCATGTAGATTACATATAAAATTCATGATACATCAAGAAAGGATTTGTTATGTAATGATTCTTTATGACATAAATCATCAGTGAATGTTTTTCTAGTCTGAGTACTATATATTAGTAAATATTAATATAAATAAGTTGTAAATATTATCATCTTGTGGTTACAAAGTTGTTGTGTATTTTATATCTAGACTCTAATTATATAATGTTGCTATGGTATATTATCCTATCAATAATATATACCGACATACCTTTTATATCCAAGTTGTGTTATACATTGATAAATAGTCTATGTAACAAATTCTTAAAGGGGCATTAGCTTTAGAAACAGCCACTTGTAATCAAGCTTTAGGAACAGCCATTTGTAATCAACCCTTAAGCATTAGGTTACACACGATAAAGTCATGTCCCATTACATTCTTGTAACATATTCCTGACTCTATTATTAAACATAGGCTTTTTTTAAGGTAATAAATCTTTTTAATTTTGGTGATGGAGTATAAGTGCTTACAGGATATTCTAACAAATTGAAATTTGGTTGCATTGCTGTGTATTAATTTATTTCCTTATTTCTTTTATATGATAGTTTGTCTTGTTTGTAGTATTGTTGTTAATATACCGTTGTCTTTATAGCACATTTTAAAACCATGTGACTCAAAGAAATTTATATTTTACGTGATTCTTTTAATTTTATGGAATAAATCCTTTTTGAGTTTAGTAATAGATTAAAATAGACAAGAGTGTTTGTAGTATATGTCGAATTCTTTAATGAGTTCTAGCCATAATAAATCAATTGAATCACCATAGACTATCTTTGGCCTTTATTCTTTAGAAAAGTGCATCCTATAAAATAAATAATGGAATATAAATAATTTCCATTGAACAAACACATTATAATATTATCCATTAATGTGTTTCATATTCTTGTAATAATTTGTTGTGAATTGTTAAATAATGGTATTTTGACAGTATTTTATTAATACTATACGTATTATAGACACCTAATTTTTTCTCTCATAGTTCTAAGTTTTGTATTTTCATAGGTAACTTTAGTTTTAATTTAGTTCAAATACGTTTATGTAAACCCCTACAATGTTCGATTTAGTTTTTGAAATAGACTCAATTATGTTAGACGATTTAGGAGTCAACAAGGCCAAGGAAAGAGAAAAACCAAGAGAAACCTTAAAAAAATTCATTAATCGCATAAGAAACTTTACTACCCTAAATATATCTAAATGTTAAAGATTTCATTCAAAAGTGACAGAAACCCTAAAATGATTACTTTAAAAACATATGTGCACTAATTTAACATAATAAACCCTAAAACCCTAAATTGAATATATACCACTTATATTTTGTCAAATCATTAGAAAAAGATTAGACAGCATATGTGTTGAATTCTCAAGTATTCTTTTAGAAACTAAGATAATGAACCATAGCCTACATTTATTTCTTAAATATATGATTAAGATAGTCTTACTTAGAGTTAGGAGTATAGTCGATGATTAGGTTATATGTAGTGAATTTTAATACTTGAATTAGTATTTGTTGTACTTGTGATCCAAAGTAGTTTATCAAATGAGATATATAGACTATAAAAACCTAAAGTAAGATCTCATCAACCATGTTTACTAATCAATTCATCAAATGCCTCATTTCCTTCATTTTTCTCTTAATTTCCCTTAATTACTGCATTATGTGCATAAAATTATATATGCAGAGTTAACTAAGTCAACACATATTGACCAAGGTCAAAGAGTTGACCAAGTCAACACATATTGACCAAAGTCAATACTTTGAAAAGTTAACAAAATACACTAAGAGATAAAAAAAATATTTTCTCCTTCATGATGGCTTTTCTTATCTTTTCTCTTGATTTTTTTCTTCTTTTCTTTTTCCTTAAGTATTGTCATCCACTTATTCTCCATATTAGCCTTACCATTTGTTGTCTTCCATAATAAAAACAAGACAAAAGAAACAAACCAAAAACCCTCCACCATTGCCATGAGCTTCATCTTCTTCTTTCACTTTCATCACTTTACTTTTGTCTCCTTAATTCCAATATAAGCAAAGGTATGTATCTAAGTTACTTTATGTTGTTTTATCTTCTTCATTAGTTAGGTAATTAGGTAGATTAAAGAAGTGGGCTTGTGTTAATTGTGATCATGAAGAAGAGGGCATAAAGTCCTCATCTTTAAGTGTAGAAAGTGAGAAACCATGAAGGAGAGGGAAGAAATACATGTGTATGTACTCTTAGGTATGTGTACATAAAGGAATACTTAAGGAATACTTGTATGAGAATCTTAGTACATGAGTATTAGTCATGTACATAACCAAAATTAAGACAATACCTAGCTATACTTACTTATATTACACTAATTACACACTTAAAAACCTAAAAGAATGGAATTAGGAAGCTTTTCTTAAGGAAAAGATGAGGCATACGAATTTGTGTATAAAAATACGTATCTAACCGTATAGGTATATAAAATACGTATCTAACCGTATAGGTATATGAGTATGTATACATGGATAAATACAGTATAAACTTAAGTAGATGTGTAAGTATATATATGTATAAGGTATATGTACATAAGTATAAAGGAATTATCAAATGAACATAAACATGTACATATGACATAAGCATGAGGAGAGGCTTATGTAATCACATAATAAAGTAAGCGATGAAGTAAGCACATAATGATATAAGCCATGACATAAGCAAGGGATGACATAAGCAATGACCTAAGCAAATGATGATGTAAGCGATGACATAAGCATAGATTATAAACTAAGAAAAGAGAAAAGTGTATCATAATTTGGAACCTAAATTAGTAAACCCTAATACATTCACTAAATTAGATTATACTTAATTGAGTACATGAATTAATAAGAGCAAATTAAAAGCCTTTAAGTATAACGATTAAAGGGTTAACTAACTCATTATGTCTAGGCAAAAGATATAAAAATAAGTAATAAGAGCAATTAAGAGTTCATAGTTTAAATTTCTCTAAAGTTAGTTCATATCATAAAACACAGGTCATAACATCCAAAACGGACATTATCGTGTAAACGTATGTCCGAAAATAATGAAGAACGACTATAAATTCATAAATATCAAAAATAAAACAAAAAAGATACAAATGGTTAAGAATAAGGTCTAACCGGATAAAAATTGAGGTAATAGAGTAGAAATAAGGAACTAGACTTATTAGTTAATTCAGTTACTTACTAGCGTTATTATCACATATTGATTAGGTGACCCTAAGGTGAACAAGGACCTCCTGATTGATTACTATGATTAGGGCGAATCGCTATGGCCGAGTGAGTATTTACCCTATGATTCCATGCTTGTTTGTGATTGTAGATAGTGGACTTAAATATTATTGTTAATTGATTATCGTATGGGGTTTGGGAAACGCTTGTGTATGATCTTATGTGTGGAATTGTGAAATTATCTTAAGTACAGAGAATACTTTGTTGTTGCATGGTAGTTTAGAAAGTGATTTTGTGTACTATTGGATGGTCACAGCATAATTTGAATTTAAGTATACTCGGCTTATAAAAAGAAACTAGAACATGCATTAACATGCATCGTATAAATATAATTCCAGCCGTCACATCACATGGAGGTAAAGAGAGGCCATTCGAGGGTTGTTATTATTCATTTATTGGTTCTGTATGGTGCACTCGTACAAAATGACCTTACCTTGGCCCGCGGGAACACTAGACGTTGGAGGTGCCAACCGCCTGTCTAACGGTTGAGTCTAGAGGCTTCTGTTTAAGGGTGAGTGTGGACTGTGGGGGCCTACTCACGATTATACTAGAACTTGGTTTTATGAAAATAAAAGACCTAGTTTATTTGAATACAGAGCGTAGAGTTCTGTAGTAAAGAAAGTTCTAGTATAATACCCAGATCTGATTGGTGCCGTATATACTCTAACCCTGATTTCGGAGGGCGTTAAATCCGAGTTAAGTATATGAATTAGTTAAGTATGCGTATTGTTTAGCATTCTGTTTGATCATTCATTCATATGCGTAAATATAATGTACTTATAACTTACTTGTGGTGTGGCTGATGATTTTGCTCACTAAGTTTAGGCTTATATCTCTTTAGACTTTTGCTGTAGGATAGCCTGTTCATAAAGACTGGCCAAGGTATGCTACAGGTTAGCTTGGGGATTTGGGCAGGACCGAGCTATTCTATGTATTGACAGAACAGTTAATGTAGATCCTTACTCATGTACTTTTACTTTCTTAGTATTGTAGACTTAGATGTACTCTCTCACTGTATAATATAAAGCTGTGTAGTTCAAATTTTATATAAATATGTTAATGTGATGATATCATGTGAATCTGTGTGTTCTTGGGAAACTAGTAGTTGTAAAGCTTTGTATATTGTATGAAGAGTTCTTGATTGGAAGGGTAACTAATCAGGGGTTCTTTGTACAGTATACGGCGTCTGCCACGATTAGGCCATCCTCAATTCGTGACAGTTTATGTACAATTCAATAGTACTAAAAAGTAGGATACAGGTCAATGGTATAGCAAATAAATATTGGAGTATTTAATATGAAATTAGCTTGAAGTGATAGGTTGATTTTTATTTTTTGTAAAAAGTGAGTTATCGCACGAGATTTATATTTAATTAAATCATTTGAATCTAGTTTGATTTTTATTAAATTAGATTTGAATTGATATAAATAATTTAGACTTAATTTAATTTCTATCAAATTAGATGCAATAGATGCGATTTGATATGATTTAGTTTGAGTTTTATAAATACACATATGCCAAAAATAAAAGTCAGTTCTAGCTTCAACCCATCCCGCATACACATCTACAACCAATACGTAAAGAACACCCACAACACCCCCTACCCCTATCGAATAACCAAAACCTCGACAATCTTCAAGCAAAATCCAGTAAGTCCCTATGCTTGCTTGACTATCCTTGATGTACAACACATAAGGTATAACTCCAATAGCAGGCTATATACGAATGTCCAACCTTACCTGATTTTCCAACAGCTTCTTCATATTCTTCACCAAACACAACTCCCCCCCTTTTACTGCAATCTATGAGAACCAAACTTAGTAGCAGTACTAACGGAGCTCCAGAACCCATGATCACATAAGTTCCAACCACACCGCACTCGCAATTGTCACCATCCTCTCCCAATGACATAACCTAATGTATAACTCCCACAGTGGACACTTACAGCACAAGTCTACAATCACAATCACGTGACACTGATTCAAATTCACATCATCGCGCGATTCGCTTCATTGTTGCCTATTGTACTGCTGTAAACCCTAGAAAATTGACAGTCTGAACCCAGGTGTCCTAAATTGTGTAATGAGTCGATAAGGCTAATAACAATAAAAGATTATGAAACTTAATAAATTGAATATAACACTTAGAAATTGATCGGAACTCTAAATCGCGTACTAAACCCTAAATCTAATTTATGCACAATTAACCGAAATTGAACCTAAATTTGATCAAAACCTTAAAATTATAACTTTAAGCCTATAAAATAATTAAATATCATTCAATAGTGATGTAATTATAATCAATTATAATTATCGATTAAATCGCGTAAAATTTTTAATGAAATCATTACAATAACTTGTAAAAATTATAATTGTAATGGGTACCAATTAAATTGATAAATTTTCATAAAATTCTAAAATTAATTTGTGATGATTATTTTTATGATTTTTATATATATTTATTTTTAATTTCTATTTTCTTCCTTTTTCTTTCTTTTTTTTTTCTCTTTTCTTTCTTTTCTTCTTCTCTTCTATTTTCCTTATCTTACACGTGAATTTTAGTTGAAAAAATTCAGCACCTATGTGCATAAAATAAATGTACATGTGTCACAAATTTAAGGAGGAAAAGACAAAGTAATAATGTAACTATTTAAATTTTAATTAATACCTAAATGAAGAGTATAAGCTTCTCTATTTTTTTATATTATTTGCTTCAAAAATCAAAAGCATTTCACTCCCCAAATCCTGGAAAGATCAAACTGAAATTACAAAGTGGGAAAAGACAAAAGAAAAGAAAAGCAAAGTAAAAATAAACCAAAAGAAAACCGAGAAGAACAAGGAGAAGAATAAGAAGAAAAAGAAGAAGGAGGAGGAAGAAAAGAAGAAGAAAATTTGATATAATTGGGTAAGTATAATTATTTTAGTAGTATATATGTACATTATATGGTATGTACATGTTATACTAAGTATTTGTGTTGTATTTTATTAAATATTTCATTACATATACATGTATCTGTGCATAAGTAGATAACTTAAGATATATATGTATGTATAAAGATATGTATGTAGACATGTATATATATATATATATATCTATATATACTATCAGGTAAAATATATGGCATATGAGTATACATATATGTATAAATAAAAATACATGAATATTTGTATATGTACATAAGAATATGTCAAGTAAATATTTATTATTTTCACAAAATAAATATAGATATATACATATATGTGTATACGTGAAATGATTACTTACGTATATATGTATATAAGCTTTATTTTCATATATATATATATATATATATATAAGAATATGTATTCGTATAGTATATATATGTATTTTGTAGTTATATATTCATATATACATGTAAGCTATATTTTATATAGACATATATATTTACATATGGCATAAATATATGTATTCGTATAGTATATATATGTAGTATACCGAATATTAAGTAGTATATATGATATAATAATATTTACTAAATAAAATAAATTCATAAATATGTAAGGAGTAGGTATATATATATATATATTACCATAAATTAGGAATTACTAATTAAAGTAAATTATAAAATTAATCAAATATAGTATAAGTACATATATATATGTATTGTAAAATATAAATAAATAATAAGAAAATAATAAATAATAAGAATAATAGTAATAATAATAATAATAATAATTGTAATAATTCTAAAATCTAAAAAATAAGTAAAAATGAATAACTAAGGTAAAATAGTCTTCAAATAATAAAATTATTAATTATATGATTTAAATAATTATTAAATCATAAATATATTAAGAAAAAGCTAAAATTCATATTTTTATAAATTTTTAAATTAAAATAGTAAATTTTGTGATATTTTTATATTACTGTTCAAACTGCGAGTCATAACATCTAAAATGAACCTCGCTACAAGAAAATACGCTCGAAAACAATCATAATGGACTATAAGTTCATAATGATCCAAGCTAAAACGAAAAAGTTATACACGTTCGAATCGACAAATTTAATAAAAAGCTCAAATCAACAAATTCACATAACCAGGTGAAATAAGCTTTACAAATTACGATACTAGTTTAGCTTAAAATTTCCAAACTTACAAATTTTTATTATTCTCAAGTGATTTTGACATTGACCTTGCGTTTCCATCAGATTATTACGACCCTTGAGTCAACTATGGTTGAGTGAGTTTTCCTGATAATTCCATACTTGTTTGTATTTGTAGTTAGTGAATACAAGTTATGATCAATAATAGAATATTATATGGGGTTGGGTTATGCTTGTGTATGATTATTGGTTATTAATGGTGAATTTACTTTAAATTACAATAATGTATTGATTGTTGCATAGTAGATTCGCTAGGAATTGTTTGTTTGTGACTTTAAATGATCATTGAATAATAAGACCTAATTTTACTAAACTAGAAAGAATTAACTTAAAACATGCATAATCATACACTACATAACTAATTCTGGCGGTCACATTACACAGAGGTAGTAAGAGGTCATATGTGGGTTGATTATTGATTGTTATAGATTTTGGTATGGTGTACACATGCCATATGACCTTACCCTAGCCTATGAGATTATTAGGCGTTGGAGGCGCCAACCGCCTAGCTAAAGGTCGAGTCTAGAGGCCTTTGTTTAGGAGTAAGTGAGAGTTATGTGAACTTACTCACAATCATATGTAGAATTTTTTTTGATAAAATTGATAATGGATATACCATTACATTTTAAATATGAAACAAGGAGTTTCGTTATAAGATAAGTTTTAATATGATACTCGGATTTGACTGTGCCGATATATCTCCAACCCTAATTTCGAAGGACGTTAAATCTGAGTTGCATGCAATACCTAGTCACCTACATGTATTTGTTTGGCATACTGATTGATATGCATTCATTTGATTGAGCTTAATTATTGTATAACTTGATTATTGTATGGTTGAGGGGATTATATCATTAAGCGAGTTAGCTTATACCTTTGCAGTTTTCTTTCGCAGGTAGAGTTATTCATGGAGTCAGGCCGTTGCATGCCCAAGGTTAATAGTTCATCAGGGGGTCAATGTAGGAGCAGAATATGTTCGGAGTGTTCACATGACTGTTTATCTAAATTATAGATTTGAATATGTGATAAACTGATATTAATTTGAGTTAAAAGTTCTAAAGACTTTATATTTGTAAATTCTTATATAAATAAATTATATGTTATGTTTCTATATTTTATTATTGTTATCATGAAATGATATTACTTATACTTGTGCAACTCTTAGTTGTTAGTTGTACCTGTAGCCTTGTGTATTGTATAAAAGGTCATCATTTATAATCTTTTGTACGGTATACAACAACTACCACGACTAGCTCCCTTGGGTCGTGATAGCCATAACTCTGATTAGTTTGCACACCCTTGTACGTCCACTACAGTGCTTGCCCAGCTACCCAGTACTACACTACACTCGATAGCAGTGACACTCTCATCTGCCACATCACATAACTTAACATGCATACCCAAGCACACCAACCAACATTACCGTTGCTGCACATATGATTACTATAGATACTATTGCAGCTCTCCACCGAACAAAATGACTAAGGTTTGGTTTCTTCAATTTTTATTTTTATTTATTTATTATTATTATTTTATTCATATAGATTATAATTATATTATATTATTATTATCATTAATCATATAACATAACATATATAGGATATATATATATATATATTAGGAGATTGTTTTAGTTTTAGTATTAGTTTTCTTATATATCAAGTATATTATATGATATTATTTTATTTAGGTAGATGATTATTTAATAAGTAGCTCTATATATATATATACATATTAACTTAGGTGTTCCTTTTTAGCATTAGTTTTCTTATAGAATTAAGTATTGATTTAAGTACATGTCCATTTAAGAGTATAATAATACATATAAATTAAGACCCCCATAGATTTTTGTGAATAAAATGAATAAATTAAAATGTAAATTCAGTTTGATTTTCAAAATAAAAATCAACCAACGCACTAAGGTTTTCAGAAAAGAACTATGATCGTCTTATCCCGATTAGCGGATACATAGACATTTTCAAGACAACGATAAAATCCATAGAAACTTGGTTTTTATTTTTTGTTTATTTATTTTCTTTTCTTAAAGAATTAAAATAATAATAATATAGAATAATAATCCTAATTTCAAAAAATAGATAGTGGTACTCATTATGATTTAATAAGTTAGCTTACTGATTCGGATTTCTCTAGTTTGTATGAAATTGAAATCGAAGACCGGTAGTCAAATTGTATTCAATCTACCCAATTGATTACGCTTTCTTTTCCTTTCTCGAGTCTAGCCGAGTGGTGACTCCAAAAGTTTTTTCAATAAAAAACTGAAATTTCCTAATTTTTCTAGTCGATGATTAATTTTAAATAGATTAGGGTTTAGTATTAATCAAAATATGAGAAATTGAATTAAAAAATAAGAAACCGAAAATCAAACTCGATAGTTTTGTGACTCCACTGAAGACCGCCATCATGAGGGCTAACCACTAGAGTTTATCGAGATTACGGCTATTTTTCAAAAAAATTATAATAATAAAAACTTAAGTTGGTTATTTGTTTGTTTATTTATTTGCTTTATTTTTATACTAACATTTTTCGTTGCAATTTATTTAGGAAGGTTCATTTTGGGTTTTTATTTTATTTTATTTTATTTTCTGCATCATAAATGCTTCGTAGATACGGTTAGAACCAAACCATCTTAAGACCTTAAAAGGAGGGGGATTGTGTAAGCTTCAGATGTTATGGGGCAACCACTTTTCGGGATCGATCAAGCTACCCTACTTAAGTTCAAATGCGACCATAGAATTGTTGTTTTGAAAAAAAAAATGATGTTTATAGAACTTGAGGACCTTTAGAGCCCACCCTTTGCATTATATGAAAACTTTTTCAAAAAAGCATAAGAACCCATGATCTGGCAAACCTAAATAAACAAGGGCAGTTGTAAAGTTATAGTTATAATATTTCCTTATAAATAATTTATATAAAGTTTATAATAGGTTGTGATTGTAATTTTTATTTTATTTTTTACATAAGCATGGCTAGATCAAGTCAAGAGCCCTTTGAAGAAATTCATGTCCACTTATCACATTGGCTTTAAAGATTGCTTGAGATGTGCTTTTGACTCTTTAGCCTAGATAAGCAGGAGTTTATTAAGAACAAGATTAAGCCTATCCTCTCTCTACAAAAGATCCCCATGAACATCACTTTAGTGCGGGCTTTAGTTCACCTATGGGAGCTCGAATTCGTCAGTTTTTATTTGGGCCCACATCAGCTAAGCCTAACCTTAGAAGAGTACTCCTACTTGTTGTGGGCCCTTACCATTACATATGAGGTTTATGTCTTAGACTTGGAAGCTACATCACCAAAGATCTTCAACAAGTTATTGGGAATAAAACATATCGAGATAAATCAAGTTTTAAATCAAGGAAAGACCATTTGGTTGGAGGATGTCATGCACTAGTTTTCTACTAAACTAAAGCACAGAGATAAATGGGAGGTTTTTTGTGCAAATTTGGAAGCATAGAGACAAACTAAAGCACCGGTATCGAGTTAATGCTTTTATATTAGTGGTCTTCAATACTATCTTATTCCCTAATGATATATGCTGGGTCCACTTTAAAATTGTAGAGCTCGTAACCCAATTTCTTGAATGGAAATCTTATGTCCTAGCCTTCCTGGCCGAGCAAATTCGATCACTGAATCATCTCAAAAAGAAGAAACAAGGAGATCTGAAAACCAACATAGGTTTACTTATAGTCTGGTTTGTTAGCTACATGAGAAGTTACCAACTTGATTTCAATCGGGTTAAGTTTACCCAACAATATGATCTCATCAAGTCTTTTGAAAAAAGAATTGAGTTGCCAGAAGATATAGCTAGTCGCTACTGGGTCTAATACTTTCAGAGTATAAAAGCAGAAGGGTTATTATTGATGTCCATGTGGTTAGCAAGCAAGGAAATGATAAGAAGATGTGAAGATTTCAAAGCAGTGCCCCTAATCGGCTTCAACCTTTACACCAGATACGTCTTAACCAATGAACTTGTTAAAGATAAGATCTCCAAACCATCATTTTGTCTCATTAGACTTTCATAACCCTAATATGTTGGCAGTTGACAAAGTAGCTAAGCTCCTAAGCATCCAAGCTCTTTGGTATACAAGAAAGACCACCCCTACTACTGAGGGGATAATAGGCAGGAGCTAGACAATCAAAGGACTTCTTTATCACCAACTAAAGAAACTCAAAGATATGAAAGAGCTAAAGGAAAAGAAAGAATTCTAAGCTGAAGTTGAACCAAAGAAAGCAAGTAAAAAAGAGCAAGAGTTGGAGAATTGCTATAAGGAGTATCACCAGAAGATAAAGGCATTAGAAGCACAATTGAAGAGGATTAAGGGCAAGGAAGAAGAGGCTCCCTAGATCCAAAAGAGGAAGAAGACTCAAGACGAGCTCACTAGCTATAGGAAGATTGGAATTTAGATTTTAGGCTCTTTTAATGTTTTCTTTCAAATTCATTTTTCAAATAGAATAAGTGATGTAAAGCTTCATAGTTGTAAAATTAATAAAATAAGTTAGGTTTTGCTACATCAAAGGTCTCTTGCCAATTCTTCATTTTCATTGCATTCATGTGCCGTGCATCCTACATTCGTATATTTAATGACCTTTTCTTAGAAAAATGTACATATGCTAACCATTAATTGAGTTTTCATAAGGTAAAACCTCAAGATAGCTCCTAAACGTCATGTTTTTCAGAGAAGTCTAATTAAAACACGTTCCCAAACCAGGATGGCCACTACTCAAGGAGATAATGGAGAACCCGAGATCAATGATCTGTCTGAGTTGAGGTTCTGTTCCATAAAAAGGGCTATGGAGAAGATAGTAGAACAAATGAGCTTCCTACTAGACAACATCGCTTTACTGCAAGCTATAACACCAGTTAATGAAGAATGAAGAAAGCTCTATGGTCTGTTATGGGAAGAAAACGTAGGCTCCCAAAGTAGAGCATGAATATCTAAAAGACCCATTTAACTTAGAAGGAGTTACCCAAAAGTCAACTCGACCTTCGAACTTGATATGTGTGTAACCCTAAGATTGGCTGACTAAAGGCTTAGCATAGGCAGCTTAAAAGAAGTGGAAAAGAAACTGATGCAATAGATAGCTAAGAAGATGAAATCACTTGTAGGGTTTGATGGATTTGAATAGGTGGGGATCACCGAGTTTTCTACATATGACATTGGAGCTTACCCTAAGAAGTTTAAGGTGCTAGAGTTTGAAAAATATAACGGGACAGGATGCCCCAAGCTGCATACCAGGTTATACATCAAGAAGATGGGTAAATATGTCCAGTATGATTCACTAATGGTATAGATGTTCCAAGATAGTTTGATAGGACCGGCCTTAATTTGGTACACCCAGTAACCGGGCCCAGTAACCTGATAAATATGTGGGAGAAACTTGTTAGGGCATTTTATGAGCAATATAAGTTCAATGTGGAAGTAGCTCTAACTATGATAGATTTAGTTGCCTTACGAAAGAAGAATAATGAATCATTCAAAGAATATGCTCAAAGGTGAAGGTCCTTAACTGAAAGAATATCTACTCCTACTACCAAGAAAGAAGTCACTTCAGCTTTCATCAACACCTTAGAAAGGCCATATTTCTCCCATCTCATTGGGCAAGCCTTATCTAATTTTGCTGAAGTGGTGGCAGTAAGGTACAGGATTGAAAGTGCTGTCTCCTCCGACAAGTTTCAAGAAACAGCAGATAGAAGGCTACTGGTTTTGTCTCTTGGTCTTAGACCAACGAGTAGCTAGCTTAAAGAATCTACGATTGGCATGGTAAACTCAAATGTCAGACCAAACGCTCAATTCACTTTCAAGACGAATCCTCCTTCAACTCAACAATAGTTTAGAGACCAACCTTAGGCTAATAGGACTTTTAGATAGTTTACCAAGATACCTGTCCCCTTAAGTCAAGTTTTCAAGAAGTTGCGAAAAGATAATTTGATATGGTATGAACTTCTTAGTGACCGGTATAGGCTAAGAATCTTTGACCTTATGATGAAATGTGAATATCATTATGGACAAGTGGGGCATTTAATTGATGTGTGTTGGAGACTGAGGAACAAAATTTAAGACTTGATAGATGAAGGGATAGTGTAGTTAGATTTTGTCGAAGCCCTGGCTCCCAACGTTAACAAATAATCTCTTACCTAACCATGGTTTAATGATTGGTATGATTTTTGACGACTGTATCATTAACATCATTAGTTCAGATAAGAAGCCTAAGGTTTTTGAGTTCTATACCAATAAGTAGGCTCCAAAAGTGAAGAGGTATACATTTCACATACCGTTGGCACTAGAAAATTACAAAGCTACCCTATTTAACTATCACTTGGTAAATCAGGAGAAACATTGTCCTTTAGTAGGGGAGATTACTCGACCGGAAAGAATTTACCACCTAAGAGAAGAGCTTGAGAGGAAGGTCATACTGGGAGAATCGAATGATAAAATGACAGTAGAATGCATTGAAGGGCTATCAGCCTTTAGGAAGATGATAAAGTTGAGTAAGTATAAGATCATGGACCAACTCAGTAAGACTCCTACACAAATATCATTGATGAGCTTGTTGATCACATCAGAATCGCACATGGAAGCTTTGTTTCGCACTTTAAAGGAGGTGAAGGTCCTTCTTGAAATTCAAATTGAGAAGATGGGATTGGTCATTAATTCCATCCTTGCCATGGATCAAATTTCTTTTTCAGCTGAAGAATTAGGCGAAGAAGGGAACAAGCATATGAAACTGCCCTTTATCATGGTAAGGAGTAACAATATAATGATTATCAGAGTACTCATTGACAATGGATCATCGTTGAACGTTTGTCCACTTGCCACCTTGGATTTGCTGGGCATTGACATGTCTACAATTAGGCCTTTTTCCACAACAATTAGGGCTTTTGATGGCTCAAGAAGAGAGATTATAGGAGAGATAAATTTATTTGTAAGTATTGGCCCTCAGCGATTCACTATTCGATTCTAAGTCATAGACATTCCAAGATCTTTTAACTTACTCTTAGGAAGACTTGGATTTACGCAGTAGGGGCCATACCTTCGAGCTTGCACCAAAAGTTGAAGTTTATCTCAAATGGCCAAGTGATTACAATTCTAGGAGATCAAGATTATGAAATTTACAAGGAAATTACCATACCCTATATAGGAAGCGAAGGGCAAGAAGAGTTGGGCTTACAGATGTTTGAAGAAGTAAGCACGATTACTGGTCTCGAGAGAGAAGAACATAGAGGAATAGAATTCAAAGAAGGCCAAATCGACACCTATGGCCTTGGCTACAACCCTACCTAGGTAGAAGATTTCCAAAAGAAACAAGAAAGGGGCAAGAGAGGCGACATATTATACCATGCCCAGATGAACTTTTCACCGCTAGTAGAGTCATTCATACGAATAGAGACTTAAACCCAAGAATTTGTCAAAGAAGGATCAATAAGCTCACCACATAAATTCTAGCACCATTTGAATAACTATTTCTCCATCTTGGTGAATGGCAACAGGTCTTCCCTAAGGTAAAGGGTGACCCATAGTTAGTATTTTTGAATTTTTATTTTCAATAGTCATTGTTCCAATGTATCGTTAAACCTTTCATTCAAAAATATTAGTTAGTCCTTTTATCTCATACTTGATTCACTTCCATTCATTCAATAAAATCTTAGTTAATTTTTTTCCTTCATTTTGTTTTAATTCTCTCTCGCTTACATGCACTTTTCTTTATGCGCTTTGCCTAGATCTAATGAACCAAGAGAAAACTAGGAATACCTCGCACAGGTAGAAAATAAGAATATCGATATCGCTTTCGGCCTTATTGGGTTAGTCGTTGGGAACGATGTACGATAATATGAAGAGGAATGGTAAAAACATGAATTGGATAGAATTACTATCTATGAATCAATATAAACAGTCAATATGGGGGATGAAAATAATCCTAAGAAACTAAAAATTAGAGGGAATCTAAAAAAGAAACAAAAAACATAAATGATTACATTATTAGTCGAATATCAAGATGTGTTCACTTGATTGTATGAAGATATGCCAGGGTTAGACTTGTTGATCATAGTTTACCGTTTACCCACACAAGAAGATGCTAAGCCTAAAAAGCAGAAGTTAAGGAGATTTTAACCTAACTTCGTGTTGAAAATTAAAGAAGAAGTTAAGAAATTACTGGAAGTTAAATTCATTGAGGTGTCAGAGGACCTAGAATGGGTAGCTAATATTGTTTCTGTAATGAAGAAGAACGGGAAAGTCAAATTTTGTGTAGATTTTCGAGATCTTAACTAGGTAATGCCTAAAGATAATTTTCCATTGCCTCACATTGATGTCTTGGTGGATAATACGACCGGAAATCATCTATTCTCATTCATATATGATTTTGCAGGATACAATCAGATCCGGATGTCCGAAGAGGATAAGACTAAGACAACTTTTGTTACAACTTAGGGTACGTTTTGCTATAAGGTGATGCCGTTTAGGCTCAAGAATGCAAGGGCAATGTATCGGAGGGCTATGGTTATGATCTTTCATGATATGATGCATAAAGAGATAGAAGTGTATGTTGATGATATGATTGCAAAATCCAGGGAAGACGAAGATCACTTAGAAAACTTAAGAAAGTTGTTTAACTGATTAGGGAAATTCTAGCTGAAGTTGAATATGGACAAGTGCACTTTTGGAGTGACATCAAGAAAACTACTGGGTTCATAATTAACAAAAGGGGTATCGAAGTCGATCTTGATAAAGCCAAAGCTATAATTGACCTTCCTCCTCCTCGCACAGTCAAAGAAGTAAGAGGGTTGTTCAGATGTTTAAATTACATAGCTCGATTCATATTGCACCTAATATACAAATGCTACCCTCTGTTCAAGCTATTAAAGAAGAATGTGAGGATCAATTGGGATGAGGGATGTGAAGAGGCTTTCATAAAAATTAAAGAGTACCTTATGAATCCTCCAATATTAGTGGCTCCTAAGCTTGGAAAGCCATTGTTCTTATTCTTGAGCATATTGCTCGAATCCATGGGGTCTGTGCTTGGTCAAAGGGATGAAGAAGGGAAAGAGCAAGCCATTTATTATTTAAGCAACAAGTTCATAGAAAGGGAGCAAAAATACTCGGAAGTTGAAAGAACACGTTGTACATTGGTCTGGGTCATGCATCGGCTCAAATAATACACACTTTACCATCAAATTAAGTTGATAACACAATACGATCCTTTAAAGTACATAACAGAAAAACCGGTTTTGATCAATAGAGTTTTGAAGTGGTAGATGTTGTTGATAGAATTTGACATCAAGTATGTAACCAAAGTTCAGTTAAGGGTCAAGCCTTGGTAGATTAGTTAATGGAGAGTTCCTTTGAGGATACCCCTCAAGAAGCACAACTTGAGTTTCCCGATGAAAACATCTTGGCGGCAGAAGGAGGTTTTGATTGTGAAGCAGTTAAAAAGCCCTCAGGATGGAAAATGTTCTTTAATGGAGTAGTTAACGTGTTCGGATGTGGAGTTAGGGCAATTCTGGTGTCTCCTAAAGGTACATAATTCCTAATGGCTGTGAGACTGGCTTTCCTGTGTACTAATAATATTACCAAATACGAGACATGTATTTTAAGACTCAAAATTGCACTATTTAAGGAGATATGGGAATTAAAGGTGTATGGAGATTCTTCATTGATCATAGGCTAAGCTTGGGGTGAGTATAAGATGAAAGACCTTAAATTTGTACCTTACTAGCAACACTTGGCTGAGTTGATAGCCAAGTTTAAAGAGATCACATTCACGTATGTGCCATGGGTTCAAAACCAATTCACTAATGCTCTCGTTACTTTGGCATCCATGATCTAGATATCAGTAGGAGTAGAGATTCATCCACTTAAGATTGAAATTGAAGAAAAGCCTGCTTTCTGTTTAGCAAAGGAAAGTTCTCATGACGAAAAGCCTTGGTATCATAACATCAAAACATTTTTGCAACATGGAATGTATCCCAAAGAGGTCGAGAAGAGTTATAACAAAATGATTAGAAGATTAGCTACTCAGTACTTGATAAGCGAGTCTACTTTGTATCAACGAGTGTTTAACAGTACGCTCTTGTGGTGTGTAGATGAGAAAGAGGTCGAATTAATAATGAAAGAAGTGCATGAGGGAGTGTGTGGTCCTTACATGAATGGCTACATGCTTGCCAAGAAAATCATGAGGATGGGATATTATTGGTTAACCATAGAAGGAGATTACATCAAACATGTTAGATACTGCCATTTATGCCAGGTCTATGCAAACAAAGTAAATGTTCCACCTCAGGGATTACATACATTATCTATACCATGGCCTTTTTCAATGTGGGGAATAGACATCATTGGCTCGATCACTCCAAAGGCATTTAATAGGCAACGATTTATACTGGTAGCTTTGATTATTTTACTAAGTGGGTTCATCTTACTCTAGTATAACAAATGGAGTAGTGGTTAAGTTCATTAAGAGAGACATACTGGCTCGATATGGTACATTAGAGACAATAATTACCAACAATGGTATGAACTTAAATAATAAATTGATGTCAGTGTTGTATTAGCAGTTAAGAATCATTAATAGAAATTCCACTCCTTATTAGCCTCAAATGAACAGAGTAGTAGAAGCAGCCAACAAGAATATCAAAAGGATTATTGAGAAGATGGCCATCATGTATTGAGATTGGCATGAGATGTTACCATTTGCACTCATAGCTTATTGAAATTCTATCAAAACATCAATAGGGGAAACCCCCTACTTATTGGTATATGGGATGGAGGCTGTACTACTAGTAGAAGTCAAAATCCCATCTCTCAGGATATTGTTAGAAACCTAGTTAGATGAGGGTGATTGGATCAAAAAACGAATTGAGTAGTTGAGTCTAATTGATGAGAAGAGATTAGTAGCTTTGTGCCATAACATCTACTATCAGCAACAAATGGCTAGGGCTTTCAACAAGAAAGTGGGACCTTGAAGTTTTGAGCAGGGAGATATGGTGCTAAGGAAGACTTTGCCTAATACACATGATTCGAGAAGGAAGTTCGCTCCGAACTATAGAGGGCCTTACATTGTGAAGACAATATTACTTGGAAGAGTTGTGATCCTATCTCAAATAGATGGTTCGGACTTGAAAGACCTAGTAAATGCTGACTCGTTAAAGATGTACTATCCTTGAATGATCAATAGAATTTTTTTTTTTTTTGCTTAGATTATGAAATGTAAACAATTTTAATATTGCTGTGGTCTCATTTTCATTTTCTACTTGCAAAGTTGGTATTCTCAGTAGTCATCAATATTAAGTAATAGCTTTAGATCCTTTCTCGTCTTGTTAAAAGTCCTTAATTCTTGCCCTATCTAAATAAACTTTATACATAAGAAACATAAGAAAAAATAAACACTTAATTTGGAACATTGTCTATTGATAAAAATTCTTTTAACACTTTATTACGGTTTACCTCTAAAAAAGGGAGATTTGTTTTCTATTTTTTCAGGATAAGGCCATGTTTAGAAAGAGTAATGGGTGGTAGATAAATAGCAACTCGTTTAAGGGAGGAAGTTTACATGGAAAACTAATTAAGTTAGGTTGGAAGTTTAAGATGTCTTTGCTTGAGAGATGAATATGCTTTATTTGTTAAAGTTACCTTCCTAAATGTGTCTTTAAGTATAATGTACATGCATTCATTTTGGGCTTAAATTGCTTTCTAAAAAGAAAAAGGAAAAAAAAATAAAAAAGAAGGGAGAAAAAGAAAAAGAAAAGAAAGAAAGAAAAGAAGAAAAAAAAAGAAAAGAAAAGAGAAAAGAAAAAAGAGAGAAAGAAGAAAAAGAAAAAAATTAGAAGAAGAAGAGATTCAAGAAGATAGAAGAAGAAGAGGTAGAGCAAAGGGTTAAAACCGTTAGTTCTATTTAGATTGCTCAAGAAAACATTTGACTGTTTGGGAACTAGCGCTAGAGTTAGGCAAGTGGTTCTGAGCTTTACAAAACATCGCACTTGCATTTGGTCTCCCTTAAGAATGATAATTTGATTCCTAAAACATTTAATTCTTAAAAATTCTTAGGACAGCAAGCTCTTAAAGCATAGTCCCAATTCATAATCTCTTAGGGAGCTAGCTAGCTTGTAGAGCATAGTCCCAATATAAAGTTTCTTTGGCTTCTAGTCACCTAACTCACAGAATGTTGCCTAACTCATAATCTTTTATAGGGATTTAGTAAGCTCTAAGAGTGCTTACCCATCTCATTCTTTAGGGTTTTAGCTAGCTCTAGGAGCATTTACCCATCTCATCCAGTTTAGGTCTTAGCTAACTCAAGAAACGCTTTGACTGCCTTAGTTAGTCAACTCATTAGGGCACAACCAAGTTTTCTCAATTTATTTTAGGTCTTAGCTAGCTCAAGGAGCGATTTGATCGCCTTGGTTAGTTAACTCATTAGGGTACGACCAAGTTTTCTCAATTTATTTTATGTCTTAGCTAGCTCAAGGAGCGCTTCAACCGCCTTGGCTAGTCAGCTCATTAGGGCGCGATTAAGTTTTCTTAATTTATTTTAGGTCTTAGCCAGCTCAAGGAGCACTTTGATGGCCTTAGTTAGTTAGCTCTTTAGGGCACGACCAAGTTTTCTTATCTTTAGGTCTTAGCTAGCATAAGGAGCGCTTTGACTACTTTGGTTTGTCAACTCATTAGGATATAACCAAGTTTTCTTAATTTATTTTAGGTCTTAACTAACTCAAGGAGCGCTTTGACCGCCTTGGTTAGTCAGCTCATTAAGGCATGACTAAGTTTTCTCAATTTATTTTTAGGTCCTAGCTAGCTAAAGGAGCACTTTAACTGCCTTGGTTAGTTAGCTTACTAAGGCATGACCAAATTTTCTTATCTTTTGGTCCTACTTAGCTTAAGGAGCGCTTTGACCACCTTGGTTAGTTAGCTCATTAGGGCATAATCAAGTTTTATTATCTTTAGGTTTTAGCTAGTTTAAGGAGCACTTTGACCACCTTGGTTTGTCAACTCATTAAGATATGACCAAGTTTTCTTAATTTATTTTAGGTCTTAGCCAACTTAAAGAGTGCTTTGACTGTCTTGGTTAGTCAGCTCATTAGGGCATGACCAAGTTTTCTCAATTTATTTTTAGGTTCTAGCTAACTCAAGAAGTACTTTAACTGCCTTGGTTAGTTAGCTTACTAAGACATGATCAAGTTTTCTTATCTTTTAGTCTTAGTTAGCTCAAGGAGCGTTTTGACCACCTTGGTTAGTTAGCTCATTAGGGCACAACCAAGTTTTCTTATCTTTTAGGTCTTAGCCAGCTCAAGGACCGCTTTGACCACTTTAGTTAGTCAACTCATTAAGACACAACCAAGTTTTCTTATCTTTAGGTCTTAGCCAGCTTAAGCAATGCTTTGATCACCATGGTTAGTCAACTCATTAGGACATGACCAAGTTTTCTTATCTTTAGGTCTTAGCCAGCTCAAGAAGCGCTTTGACCACCTTGGTTTGTCAGCTTATTAGGGCATGACCAAGTTTTCTCGATTTATTTTAGGTTTTAGCAAACTCAAGGAGTGCTTTGACTACCTTGGTTAGTTAGCTTGTTAGGGCATGACTAAGTTTTCTTAATTTATTTTAGCCAGCTCAAGGAGTACTTTGACTACCTTGGTTAGTCAACTCATTACGGTACAACTAAGTTCTCTCATCTTTGGGGTTCTTGCCAGCCCATATGGGCACTACCCTTAGTATTCTTCGCTTTAAGCTCATCATCGTCAAATCGTCAATTAACTAGTCATAGCATTCCTTAGGAGACAGTCATCTTGAGGAAAAAGACAGTGTCTCTTTTGTCTTTATAGCAAAGTTTTATTCAAACTTTACCATACATAGGGACAGCTGTAGACACTTAATTTTTACTCTCGTAGTTTTAAGTTTTGTTTTTTAATAGGGTCCTAATTCCAAAATAAAATAAAAATAATAAAAAATTGAAAGATGATGAAAAAACAAAAAAAAATGAGAAAAGGACAAATTATAAAGATTTTTAGACTTTTTTACGAAGTAAATTATTTTATGGTTAGCAGTTTTAGTTTTAGCTTAATTCAAATAATCATTTTAAAGAGTTGCATCGTCTATGTACAATTCAATTGTACTAAAAATCAAGATATAGGCTAATGTCTTAACAAAAAAGCATTGGAGTATTTGATATGGAATTAGCTTGAAGTCATAGGTATAGCGACCCTAGGAGAGGCTTGGTAGTATTTCCTAAAATTTTCATATCACGTGTGCACCCATGATAAGAAAATCGCCTTGCAAGTTAGAGATTACAAGACCCTAAATAGTTATTTGCTAGAGTATTCAATTTTAGTTCATTGACTCATTATATAACACAAATAATTATGGATATCTATTTTTCCACAGTTCCTTAGAACCGCAGAGAATCGGTATCCCCTACCAAAATAGTGAAATAAGATAGACAATTCTAGAAAATTCTAAACTTATTAAAGATACTAAACTTAATTAAGACATTAGTCGTTTTTCAAAGCATTTCGAATTAACTACACAAGCTTTTCATCATACTGATTTAATGGTAGCACTCTACACTTGATTCCTATCCCATTCCTAACTATCGATCAATCTGCAAGGAAAAGAACTATTGGGGTGTAAGCTTACGCTTAGTGAGATAATTACCCTCATTAATACCGCATGGCAGAAATTTATTAAATGCACAATCATATGAATGCATGAACAATCAGTATGCCAAACAATACATGCAGTGACCTAGGAACTGCATACGACTCAGAATTACGCCCCCTGAAGTCGGGGTTTGGAGATAATTAACCTACCCAAACCAAAATATAGGTTTTAGACCTTGGGTTTTATTTCATTTACACTATCGTGCTTATGCCAAAACAAAACTCTCTCTCTTTCTATATACGTATACTTCATTTACCAAAATCAAATCATATCTTTTAAAATCCCAAGTCTAGCGTGTGGTGGCCCCCACAGTCCACAAACACATGCCCTAAGTAGAAGCCACAAGACTCGGCCCCTCGTTGACGGTTGGTGTCTCCCAGCGCCTAGTAAGCCCATCAGCTTAAGACAGAGACTCAATATATAGATGGCATAGCTAGTGCCCAATCCTGCAGGAAACTCGTATTCTTGTGAGTCCCTTCCTATCTTCTGCGTGAAGCGGCAATCAATGTTATCCGTATGCAATATGGGGAATGCATGATTCATTTTGAGTTTTTAATCGTATAAGTGATTAACTTGATTTTTAGGGTGATCAAACAATTTCATTCCATACAATTTACATATATAAATTAACACAAACAATTCCCATTATTATATATATAATTAACAAGTCATCACATTCATCCATAAATTCATACACATGCATCTCCCATATCCCACAAGAATCCAAATTTATATATATAAGTTTAGGTATATTTACTTTACAAGCATAATCAAGTAAAGAGTCATTGGGAATTTACTCACTCTGCCATGTAGGTCAATCAAAGTAATCCGGAGGCAAGTCGTCTCCGTAAATAGTGTCCCCTAGTCATTGAAATAATTTTTATAAGGAATTGAAACAAACTTAAGAAACTAAGTAAATTTTCCTTAAGTTATATTCTTAACTAGTTCTCGTAATTTTTCCCGGTTTTTACCTAAAGTTCAATCGCTTATAACTTTTTCGTTTTAAATCCGATTTTCATGATCTTATAGTCAATCTTCATTGTTTTTTAGTATAATTTAATGTGGTAAGGTTATATTTTTGAAATGAGGTATACAATTCTATCCATGGGTCAGAACAGTAGCGTTCCTCATGTGTTGGAGTGCTTTTGGGCCTTGTTTGGTAAATGGGCTTTTTAATAACTTAGGAAATTCTTTGGGCTTGGTCTTAAGATTTTATCCTAAGCTTAAAATACTCCTTGAGATCAGATTTAAAACTTTGATTTATATTCCTAAGGCTAACAACCACTTCTTGGGCCTTTTAGTGGGCTTAAGTTGTCAAATGGGCTTGTTTTTGGTCCAAACTAAAGTTAGTGACTTTGGTGGGCTTATGGGGCCTTAGGTGGATTTCTTATAGGCTTCAAAACTATCTCTCTTGATACTTTAAGGTGCTGGTCAGAATTTCATTAAAGGCCCATCTTAGAGTTCTAGGCTTGTTTTGAGAGTTTTAGGCTTTGTATGCTTACCATACTTGCTTTGGTTAATCTTTTCACTTTGTTCTTTCATTTTTATCATATTTTTAGGCTTCTTTCTCCTACGTTCCAGATCTATTCATGATAGTTCCAAGGGGTCCTTACTTGGTTTTTCAACTTGTTTCGTCATTTCCTTAAGTTTAGGTGGTAGATTATACACTTAGACTACTTGTGTCCAAATCTTAACTTAAGTTTTCTTCCATTAAATGATCCTTTAACTCATGCTCTACATAAAGAAATAAAAGATCTTATACTTAATAAAGCCTCCATATCATAGCTCATGTTATACAAAGTTGGTTTCTTCATAAAACCTCATATGATGGATTTTTCCTTAACTTAAGTCTAGATTTGAGCATATTTAACTTAATGGAAACAAAGTCAACATCCAAATGACTATGGAACCCTCATGTCCAGCATGATCATTCTCCATTAAAGTTATTATTTCAAGATTTTTTTAGCTTAAAATCTTCCATTCAAAGCATTAAACAAATATCTTTACAAAACACCAACTTTACATGCTCATATTTCAACTTCATGTAAAGGTTTCATGGTTTGTTTCTTAAAACGATTTTTGGTGTTCTAACAACTTAAACCTTACTCATATCTTCAAGAAATCCAAGTCTCCTAACATAAATACTAATCCACACATCACAAGAAACACTTACTCATCCTTAATGCAAAGTTTGGTGGTTGTGCACTAAGGTTCCACTTTAGCTCTTAACTTTGCCTCCTCCTTTTTGCTACCTTTTGGAACCCGAATCTTTTGGTCTTTTGGAATGGGGTTTGTGGAAGGTTCTAATAGTCTTAAAAGGTCTTGGATGGTGAAAGAAAATGATACAAGAACAAAAGAAAAAAATGCCGTGAGTGAAGCTTCAAAAATGGAAGAAAAATTGATTTTGTGAGGTAAGGTTGTTTCTCCTTTTTATATTTGTTTTAAAGGAGAGAAAGATGAAGTGAAAGTGAAAGAAATGATGGAGAGAGTGGCCGGTTGGAATGGAGAGAGTGGCCGATTGGAATGGAGAGAGAATGAGGGTTTAAATGTCTTGAAAGTGTTGTCTTGTAGCTTACACAAAAATCAATAATTGCAACTATTGATGATGTAAGCATTAAGGGATGAATAGTGATGTGTAAGAAGAAGTGATTGATGGGGGAATGACAAGTGCATGGTCCCCCTTTCTCCCCTTTTTAGATCAGCCATTTAAAGTCTTTTTAGGCCATGGAGTGGTCTTGTCTCTTTTATTAAAGTTAAGCTTATAAAATTTTGTGAAAAATTATCCATATGTAGTATAAGTGAAGAGGTGATAAGGAAATTGTCTTATCACTAGATTTTGATAAGTTATCAATTGATAAATGATTCCAACTCTTAATTGATAAGTTATCTAAGGTGCTTTGTTGGTCTACTTATTTATGTATAAAGCTTATACATGAAGATAAGGGCATAGCCTTATAGGAAATTGTCTTTAGGTTTTCATCTCACATTGTTTTGTAATTTATGATTTGATTTTTGTAAAATTATGAAATTTTCTAAAATTGAACGATATTATTCAAATTAAATTATTGATTAATTACTTAGGGCTAAAATTCCTTAATGGCTTTAAGGTTTAGGGTTTTAAGTAACTTTAGAGCTTGCAGTTCTTCAAGCTCAGGTTTTATCGATAATTGGCTTTTAAATTGTAAAAATTTAATTCGTTTCTAAATATAAACTTAAATTTTTAGTTTAGTTGATCTTTGGGAACGTTCGGAAGGTACTCGTACTTAAATCTTAGGCCCACTAAAAGTAGGGTTTACGGTATGTTTCAATCTCGTTAGGCATTTATGTATCTTTTATTTCTATCTTTTTATTTTTTGCAAAAAGCAAGTTGAATGCAAGAGATTTATATTTAATTAAAATCATTTGAATCTATTTTAATTTTTATTAAATTGGATTTTGAATTGATATAAAGGATTCGGATTTAATTTAATTTTTATCAAATTAGAAGTAATAGATGCGATTTGGTTCGGTTTTTATAAATACACACACATCAAAAAGAAAAAGGCAATTTTAGCTTCAACCCATCCCAATTCTGCATACACACCCATAACCAACACGTGAAGAACACCCATAACACCCTTTGCCCTTGTTAAATAACTAAAACCGCAACGATCTTCAATCAAAATCCAGCAAGTCCCCTGACGGATTAGCAAGACCGACCACTGTACTGAGCTCCAACATATACACAAATCACGCTTACCTAACTATCCCTGACGTACTGTACACAAGTGTACAACACCAATAGTAGGCCATACACGAACGTCCGGCTTCGCCTAATTTTTGCGATAGCAACTGCTTCATACTCTTCACCAAACACAAACCTCCCCCCCAATTATTGCAATCTATAAGTAGTAAAACCAAACTCAATAGCAGTATTGACTGAGCTCAAGAACCCACGATCACATCAGTTCTAGCCTAGCCGTACTCGCTATTGTCACCATCCTCTCCCAAGTACACAACCTAATGTATAACTCTCATAGTGGACACTTACAGCACAAGTCCACGATCACAATCATGCGACATCGATTCAAATTTACACCGCTATGCTATTTCACTTCGTTGCTGCTCATCGCATCGCAACTTCGATCGGTTCGTACACCCTTGCATATCCACTGTAGTGCTTGCCTAATTACTCAACACTACACTACATATGATAGCAGCGACAATCTCATTTGCCATAGCATATGACTTAACAAGCATGCCAATGAGCATTGCCATTGCTGCACACATGATCACTATAGACACCAGTGCAGCTCTCCACGGAACAAAACTACTAAGGCTCGATTTCTTTAATTTTTATTTTAATTAATTAATTAATTAATTTATTATTATTATTTTATTCATATAGTTTATAATCATATTATATTATTATTATCCTTGGTTATATAACGTGACATATATAAGATATGTATATATTAGGAGATTGTTTTAGTTTTAGTATTAGTTTTCTTATATGATATTATTTTATTTAGGTAGATGATTATTTAATAAGTAGATATATATATATATATATACACATATTAACTTAGGTGTTCCTTTTTAGCATTGGTTTTCTTATAGGATTAAGTATTGATTTAAGTAAATGTCCATTTAAGAGTATAATACGTATGTATACATATATATATATATATATATATATTAGTCTAGGAATTTTTTAGTATAAGTTTTTTTAGGATTTCTCATTTAGAAAAATAATTTTTTAGAAGTAAAAATTGATAAAAATAAATAAGATTTTTAAGATGTTTTAGAGAGTTTTTTTATCACTCGCGAGTTATAATCCCCTGAGATTTTTGTAAATAAATTGATTTAATTAAAATGTAAATTCAGTCGGTTTTCAAAATTAAAATCAATCAACATAATAAGGTTTTCGGAAAGTACTACGATCATCTAATTTTAGTTAACGAGTACGTAGGCATCTTCGGTACAACGATAAAATCTATAGAAACTTAAGTTTTTTTTTCTTTTTGGTTTTATTTATTTATTTTATTTTCTTAAAAAAAATTAAAAAATAATGTAGAAGAATAATCCTAATTTCGAAAAATAGATACTGGTACTTGTTAGGGTTTAACAAGTTAGCCCCCGGATTCGGATTTCTCTAGTTTGTATGAAATTGAAATTGAAGACCGGTAGCCAAATTAATATCAATCTACCTAATTGATAATGGTTTCTTTTATTTTCTCGACTTTAGTCAGGTGGTGATTCCAAAAGTTTATTTAATAAAAACTAGAATTTTTCAATTTCTCTAATTAAGGATTAATACTAAACACTAAATGGGTTAGGGTTTAGTATTAATCAAAAAATGAAAAATTGAATTAAAAAATAAGAAACTGAAAATCAAACTCGACACATATCATACTGCCTAGTAATAGTAATATTAAAATATATATATATAACAAAATTATATTGGGTATATGTAATGTATATGTTCCTGGTTCATAAATAGCTTAGAATATTTAAGCTTATAATACATAAAAAAAATTTGTTGGTTTTGAAAGTAATTTGTTGTTTTAAAGAATGTAAAAAATTACGTTGTGGCATTTTATGAATTCATTTAATTTTAATAGAGAACTAAGTTTTTAAATTTTATAAACAATAAATACATTTTGATCTCTCATAACTAACTATTCATATTAATGTTGCATAATTTTATTATCATCGTAATTTTTGTTTCTAATATAATTATGTTAGTAATATAATATACTTATTCATATTATATCATCTAAGTGAATGATTTTGAAATAATGAAATTTATTATAATTGAGATTATCATAGGTAATGATATATTATAATTGTACCTATATTGTTTTTCCTTTAGTTAATGTATGTAATTAAATTTAATGACTGTGTTTGTGATTTGTCAAGTTATTATTTCCATTTCGGTTTGTTAGTAAGAAGTCATATATAATCTCATATAATGTCATGATTCTTTCTATTCCATATACACACTACTTTAGTTTTGTATATTAACTAAAATTTTCATAAAATCATACTGTATAACAATGTAATAAAATTTTGTTTAGGTGATAGTTCATGATAAATATGAAGATTAACAAAACTTACTCTTGATATATATTATATATTTGTCAATAGGTTATAGATGTAAAATTTAGTCTATTTTAGTCTTTCTTTTGTTTAATTATCTTAAAGAAATTTTGTAGGTATAATAAATTTCTTTATTTACATGTGTCTCTATGCACCAAATATAGTAATTTATTAATGTGTCATTTTGTAACATAAATTACGGCATTAATATGTTTACTTTTTTTTTTTTTTAGATTCTATAATTTGTCCCATTAAATTTATAGTAGATATTCAATGATTTAATAAATAATTATTGTATTATAAAATCCCTAATTTGGTTCATGTTCATAGTTATAAATTGATAATTTGTATTTTCAAATCAATAAAAATGCCTATAATCATAAGTGGATCACATATATCTTGTTAACAAATAGATTAATTTGACTCCTTGCAATAATTTGTACATCACAACAAAAATGTGTTTTGACTATAGGTATTCATATTCCGTAGTGGCTAAATGTAGAATATGATTATGGTCAAAACCACTTGTACATTGACAACATTATAAAAAGTCTATATTAAGTATATGCATTTATTAGGTTACAGAAAGTAGTGAGTGATGTTAGTTTATAATAAGAGGATAAGCAGACTTGATATTATTATGAGTTATCGTTAGGTGCAAACTTTTATTATATTTTATTTGTAACAATATGTTTCTTGATGCAATGTTTTATTGTTGTATAGAGTCAATCTTTCCATTTTTATTAGTTTCTTGATTTCTGTTAATCTTAAATGATTTATATTAATTCCATTTTTATTAGGTTCTTGATTTATGTTAATCCCAAATGATTTATATTAACTTATGCTTTTTTTTTTTAATTTTTTGTTACTTCTTTTTATAAACTATTGATGGCCTATATTTTCAATAATTTTATAATTTATAAAATCTAGTTAGCTATTTTGACTTTAAAATTAGTAGTCCTTGAACCTCTTATTTTAGGTTTTCGATCTAGACTAGTAGTTTGATTGAGAGCTTATCTAGCCATTAGTTCCTAATATTTTCTTTTTACCAACTCTAGTTGGTTGGCGAGTCTTAAACAATTTTTGAAAACTTTTTTAATTTCTAGCCAAGCAATTTGTATTATAGCGGCTAGATATAATATGAATCAGAATTAAAAAGGAGGGGTGAAAAATTAGGCTTGATATTTGTACGATGGACTTCATAATGGTGGTCATCGATTGATTTAGCAAGATGGTACACTTTGTGTCATGCAATCAAATTAATGATGCTTTAGCTATTTCTTTTCTCTTTTTGTAGGAAGTGGCCAAGCTATATGAAGTACTAAGGACTATAATGTCTAATCAAGATCTTAAGTTCTTAACCCATTTTTGGAAGATCCTTAGGAAAAAATTGGGAACCAAGTTACTTTTCGGTACATCCTACTACCCTAAAAAAGATAGATTGAATGAGGATGTCAATCAAACCATAGGGAATCTACTATGAATTGCTATTAGAAGAAATCTAACTGACTAGGATATGTACATTCCAATCATTGAATTTTCCTGCAATAGGACCGCCCATACTATCACCTAAAAGTTACCCTTTGAGGGATCGTTTATGGATATGATCTCTAGCTACCACTTAACTTGATCAACCCTTCCAACCACCTTAAAGACCTATAAGTTGTTAGAAGATTAGAGGTCATCCAAGCAATGCACTAGAAAGTTATAGACCATCTGACTTGAGCTACCTCCAAGGTTGAAAGAAAAGGATAAGGGTAAAGAACTAGAAGATTTCAGCTTAGCAATTTAGTGTAGATTTATCTTAGTAAGGAGTGATTCCCTAATCACAGGAAGAGCAAGTTGTCTCGGCCAGTAGATAGACCATTCAAAGTGATTGAAGAGATTAATTTGAACGCCTACAAAGTTGAACTGCTTAAAGAGTATGGAGCCTCTAATACCTTCAATGTTGTCGATCTCTACCCATACATCCCCGAGGATGAGCTATCTAATGCCAATTAAGATTTAATCCCAAATCTTAAATATCTTAGAGGGGATGATAAGAATCAAGAAGCAATTATGCGATCAAAGGTACGTGGCCTTATTTCTTTAGTGCACCGAGCAATTAAACAAGATTAGACCCTAGACAAGGAGCACTTCATCCAAGAAAACTTGGCATTTCTTTTGAGCTCCCTTGAACTATTCACTTTTACCCAAGTAGAAGGGAAAGAAGTCACCAATGCTACTGAGTTAACAAATGACCAAGGCTGAGCTACCTTATTATCGAGTTGACATACAAAGCCAAGCAGATGAGTAACCATTTGAGCCAGCATTCTCTAAACTCCTATATGCCGAGCTATCGAGTTGCCAACCTAATCAGTTCTGCTCAGCATCCAATACCAATTAGACCACTTAATTAAGAAATAGATGTGTGTCTTACCTTCTAACATTTGTACTGTCCTTTGTAAGAATATGTACCTTTCCTTTTCTAGCAAGTATCTTTTTGGTTATTTGTAGTAATATAAGACGTTCCTTAATTGGGTTATATAAAAATTGTAATTGTATTAGTCACATAAGTCATTATCATTAGAATAGAGAATTTTATCCTTTATGAGCTAAGTATCCTTTGCTTACTTACTAACCCTTACTTTTATTTAGGCTATTTGAGCATGGGGTAGTGGTGAGTGACCTCTAACCATACTTATGCATCATAGCAAGTGTGACTTGAGCTTATGTGAGGTGTCAATGCATAAGGAATCCCTACTCAACTTTTGACTATCATTTAATTTTTGAGCTGTCTCAAGGTTTGGACTTATCCTTAGTTCGTGTGATATCATTAATGATAGCAGTTGGTCTACAATTATCTCTAAGCTGAGGCCAACCTATCTTAAGCCAATACTGGCTTACTAGAAGATGAAGCCGACCTATTCTAACTTGAGGTCGAATTGTTTAAAGTCGAAGTCGAATAGCTTTTGACTAGGCTGAGCTAATACCAGAAGATCAAGAGGAAGAAAAGGAGCCACTTGACATTAAGTTTGTTGTTTGTCGAGAAACCGATAGACTATACGACTAAGCATTTAAGGCTAAAGATCCACTTGGTATGGCACGGAGAGACTAGTGTTGACTAATTCTAGTACTCGGTAATTGTGGGCTAACCTTTCGAGTATCTTGGCTAAGTACCGTGAGACTTCAAAAACTCCTCTTCGAACTTAGATATCCAATTGTCGACCTTGCCTAGTTCGAATCGTGATCCTTCTAAGACAGGTTAAATGACTGCATGCTGACTTCTTCTATTAAACATACCGTTTTGTATTCTTGTACATATTCTTTTTATTTTTAATTATGGGCTCATTCTTTAGGGTTTAAGGCCCTGTATATTATTTACATTTTTGCTACTAGAGTTTTAGGACTTATTATAAATATCAACATTTGTAATTAGCAGTGAGATAACTAGAAAGAATCAGACAGTAAAGAATATACCCATACTTGGAACTTTCCTCTTTCGAGCAAGGTTATACTTGAGCTCTTAGAGCTTATATTGTTAGATTATTGAGTGTTGATTAACTCTTTAATCTTTCTCATATTCTTATCAATCTTATCCGTAAGTTTGTAGTGAACCTTTTATTTGAGCGAGTTAGTGAGTCATATCTAACCTCTCATTTGAAAGCCGAGTGACATTTAGTATTCGTGAGTCATATTGAACCCTATTTTGAGCTCAACTCCTAATTGTGTTTGTATCTTAGTGTGTGATATCTATACACTTTCACCATCAAACCTCCGTATTTCACTCCCTATTTGTCGTACCTACTTAAACCTTGATTGCCTCATTCTTAGTTTGAGACCCGTTGCCCATATCATCTTGGTATTTGAGATTTGGGGAGATATGTGTATAGTGTTCTTCAAAGTTTGTTTGTTGTTTGAGCATTTGATTAATTGTCAAGCTATAGTGTAGTGTGTTGTTTAAGTTCTTAGTAGCCATAGTATTGTATTGTTGTTGAGTCGAGTAACAATAATTTCAGTAGTTGATTCTAGTTATTGTAGAGTGATTAACAGTCGTGGGTAGCTACAAAAGTTGATTAGTAGTCATTTTTGGGTTATAATAGTTATGTTTTATTTTAAATCATGTTTATTCAAAATTTCTTTAGAAATTACTATACAAACAAGAATGTTTGATGATAGTGTCAATAATAATGGTGATAGCCCTCGTGGAAGTTTGAGGCAACGTATTGACAACTTAGAATATTAGATTTAGAATCTCACAAGTTCTATTCATTATCCCTTATTGCATATGCAAGCCTTTGGTGGGATAAGCTAGTCGCTAAGCAAGATGCCAAAGGAGAGGAGCTGATTAGAACTTGGAGACTTATGAAGAGATTAATGAACCAATGCTTTGTGTTAACTTACTTTAAGTAGGAGATGCTCTATGCTTTCTAGCACCTGAGACAGGGTTGAAACATTGTTGAGGAGTACTTGCAAGAGTTTGAGACCTTAATGACGAGATGTGAGATTGTCGAGCCATAAGACTACACCATTACTAAGTTTTTGAGTGGACTTTGAGATGACATTGCTGACATAATTGAATTGCAATGGTTTAACTCATTGTATGAGCTGATCCATCTGCCATTAGGAGTAGAAAGATAGAGGTAGTGAAGGCATGAAAGGCCGACGAATTGACCTCAACAAGTTAGCCTTGAACTTGAGAAGTATGCTAAGAGAAGGCTAGAGAAGAAGATGGAGAGAGGTGAGTCTAGCCGACTAGATTAGGCCAAGACAAAGAAGTTAGAGAAGGAAAAAGTACTCGACACCAGGGCCTAAGAAGTCTAATGCTTTAAGTGCTTAGGCTATAGGCATATTGCTTTTCAATGTTTGAATAAAAGGGTCATGATCTTAAAGGGCAAAGGACCTGAAGCTTAAGTAAAGAGTCAGAGTGACAAGAGTTTAGGAGACGAGTTGATAGTAGAGGATGTCTATGTTGAGAATCTGGATGCACTTTTAGCAATGACGAGCTAACCTGAAGGCAAATCTTGAATAAAGGAAAAATTTATTTCATATTCGATGTTTGGTGAATGGGAAGACCTGTTCCTTAGTTGTTGATGGAGGAAGTTGCACTAATGTTGTTTCTACCAAGTTAGTGGAGAAGATGAAATTGCCGATCTACCTACATTCCTGATGTTATGGATTGAAGTGGTTTAATGACATGGATATGGTCTATATACATAAAAGAGCTTGAATAACCTTCATGGTAGGGCAATATGAGGACGAGATTGAATTTGACGTAGTCTCTATGAATGCCACAAATTTACTTCTTGGCTGACCATGGGAGTATAACTAGAAGGTGATCCATGATGGCTTCCTTAACGCTTACATGTTTTGGAAGGATGGGAAGAGCTATTGCTTGACCCCTATGAGTGTTGAGGAAATCTAGAGCAACTCGACATTCATGGTGAAGAGAAAAGGGAAGAGAAGTTTGTTCCGTATCCTGGCCTATGCTCATTGTTTTGCATTGAAGATAACTTCTTTTTAGCTTCACGGTAATGATAGGAATTATCTTACGACTATCTTTAAGCTGATGTCAACCTACTGGAAGCTTATGCCAACTTGTTTTAACTCGAGGCCAAATTGTTCAAAGTTAAAGCTGAAGAGCTTTTACCAAAGTTGAGCTAATACTAGAAGACTGAGAGGAAGAAAAGTAGCCACCTAGCATAAAGTCTTTCATTTACTGAGAAGTCGAGAGACCATATGGCCAAGCACTTAAGGCTAAAGATCCACTTGGTACGGCATAGAGAGAGTAGTGTCAACTAGTTTTAGTACTCGATAATTGTAGGTTGACCTTTCAGATATCTCAGCCAAGCACTGCGATACTTCAGGGACTCCTCCTTGAACTTGGATATCTAACTATCGACCTTATCCAGTTGGAATCCTACTCCTTCCAAGATAGGCTGAATGATTGCATGCCGACTTCTTTTGTTAAATGCACTGTTTTGTGTTTTTGTACATATTCTCTTTGCTTTTAATTATGGGCTTATTCTTTAGGGTTTGAGGCCTTGCACATTATTTACATTTTTACCAATAGGGTTTTAGGACTTACTATAAATAGTAACACTTGTAATTAGTAGTGAGATAATTAGAGAGAATCAGATAGTAAAGAATATACCCACACTTAGAACTTTCCTATTTCGAGTAAGGTTATACTTGAGCTCTTAAAGCTTGCGTTTGCTGGATTATTGAGTGTTGATTAAATATTTAACTTTTCTCGTGTTCTTATCAATCTTGTCCTTAAGATGGTAGTAAACCCTTCATTTGATCTGTGTGGAAAATTTTAGCTTCAAAAATTGGAGAGAAACACAACCAAGGTATATGCTAGTGAAGCTAAGTGTGATCTTTTTCCTAAATTAGGTAAAATTGATCTGTAAGGAGCATGGCCAAAGGAAAGCCATGCAATCTTGGTGGTGTTATGAATAGATAATCCATGCATGTAGGGTTAGAATCACAATCATGAATCAATTTTGAAATCCTTTTTTACTTTAGACATTACATCCATTCTTTTCTTCTTCACTTTCCATACTTACCTTAGCAGTTTCTCTATCAAAACTTACGTTCTACTTCAATTCTAGTGTAATCTCTTGTGATTTTCTCAAACAAGAAAGGTATGTTTTCTCTTATCTATAATCTACATTCTTGATTTCTTTGTTCTAGGATCATTCAATGCATAGATTTTTTTTTTATTTTGAAAATTTAAGAATAGTGAAATATATGCATGTAAGAGTGAATTTCTTAGTTCCAGGAGTGATTTCTGATGGATTGTGTGATAAAAAATCAACTTTTCATTGTTATTAGTTGATGTATAATCCTAATGATGTGATCTTAAGATTGTTTAGGGAAGAATATGAACCCAATGTTTGGAGTGTTCATTGTTTATTTTAGTTAAAACACATGCATAAGAGTGGTATTGTTGAAGATTTTGGTTGTTTTGCTTACTCTCTTGAATGTAACTAAGTGTAGAAGTCCATTTGATGCAATAGGCTTATTGGGATTGATTCAACAACTGTTCTTAATAGGGATTCATGGTGCTCATGTTCTTTCTTTTTTTTTTTTCTTTTTTTTTCTTTTTTTTAAGATTGATTTATATTTAAGGAATCATGCATAACATTGCCTATTCAACTTTAGGTTTCAATGAATATTAGACTAAGTGAATTTCATTGTTTTCTTCATGGAGCTAGTTCGTAGGCTAAATTTAGTTGACTTTGAATAGAGCAATAGAAGTTACCCTCCAATTGTTGAGTTGATTTTGATAAAAAATGTGTTATGATAAAGCATACATGAGGAATTACTTAAGAAGCCATAAGCTTATATCAGTTTATGTTTGCTTGATTTTCAAGAAAATGACTAGAGTTAAGCATGTAGTTATGAAAGTTGGCTCTAGTAGCATACCTCATCAACTTGATAATGATATGTTACACTTGACTATGGATATGCTAAATTAAAGTAGAGAGGTTTCAAGACTTTAGCTTGTATTGGTTGGGATAACTTAGTGTATTTGGGTATAATGAAGCTATGAAATGACGTTTGAAGTTTGTTAGTTAGGATAGATTGTTATCCATTGATGAACTGACCTATTAGAAGCTGACATTAAAGTTCCTTAGCACATTCCTATCGAATTTTGATCACATTGCCATTTTCTCATTTGCCAGTAGTTAGGGGATCTGTCTTGAGGTGTTTGTGCATACCTATGAATATGAACAATTGCTAGTTGGAGCCACTGATGCTGAGGCTTGAAATTAATAGATTGGAGATGATTCTTATGTAGCTTAAAGAAGTCTAAGCCTTCTAGATAGAGAGAACCGATTTTGATGATCATCTGTTGGGATTTAGTATGGTGTTTGACTAATAGGGAGTTTAGTACAGGAGTGGTAAATTTTGTGGATATTGTTTATCTCCATAGCTTAGCTAAACATAGATAGATTAATTTAGGGGTCAGCTTAGCCTTCTTCTTTAAAAACTAAGTGTTAAGCCTGAATTTTGGTTCTTTTATTTTCCTTAACTTGATTTGAACTATACCTTATACCCATTTAGTTTAAACCTTCAATTAAAGTTAAGGAAAACATGGTTCCTTTATTTTTTGAAAGCATTTGGAGTCGTCACCCTACGGGATTGGGAAAGGTGATTAAGTTAGAATCAATTAGGTAGATTGATTCTAATTTAGCCAATAGCCTGTGATTTTAAAAGCTTTTTGAAAAATTTCAAGGAACCAGATTCATAGATTTGAGGGCTAATTTATTAAATTCTATGTAGGTACCACCTTAACCTTTTAAATTAAATTAAAATTTTCAAAATACCCCCTTAATTGAAGAAAAATAATTTCCATTTACAAGAAATAAAATTGTAACTATTTATAAAGAGAAGGAATTGTAAAATTATTTACAAAGGGAGAAATAATTATCTTTTTTACATTTTAAGTTGCTTCGTATTTACTATGGGTACTTGCATACTCGCTATTTAGGATCAAACTTTTGAGTTCATTCCAAAAACTTAATTGGATTGATTTATTTTATTTTAAAATAACAATTGAGTTTTTTTTAATCATTTAAATTTATTTTATGAAAATTTCTAATCTTGGGGTTACCATTTTTGAAAATTCTAATAGGCTATAGTTATGGAAAAAGGACTTATTATCATTTTTATTTTTTATTTTAAAAAAATTGTAGTTGAAATATATATATATATATATTGAAATGGGTTTCTTCTGCAATTGATTATATTTTTTTTCCTTTAGAATTTTAAGTAAAAAAGTATGTAAATAAGAGAAGGAAGAGAGAAAAAAAAATGATAGTCTTGAGATTAGACAATTTTTTTTTTTTGAAAATGATTTTTTAAAGCTTCTTATTTTTGTAAATTTCACAAAAAGAAGTTTAAAGAGAAAGAATAAATAATAAATAAAGGAAAAAAAGGTTCGAAAAGGCAATTTAAGTTTCCTTTATTATTATTATTATTATTATTATTATTATTATTATTATTATTTTATCCTATTATTTTTTATTACATAAATAAAAAAAGGGATAAAATAAAACCAACTTGGCAATTAGGTCATTAGTTAGTTAGATCGTAATTATGAGTCGGGTCAAATCCAAACTTAGGTTAGGTCAAAGTAGTCAATTGGGCCATACTAAGAAGAAAGCGGCAGTGGCTCCAAGGTCGTTGCTTTAAGGCATTTTAGCTACTAAATTGAGTGAGAAAAGAAGGATTTATGAGTTTTGTATAAGAGGTTAGAGAGGGTTTGGGGGGGGGGAGGGTACGTGAAGGGGGGAGGGGTAGGTGTGTGGGTGGAGAATTAATGATACAATGTTCTATAGCCATTTAGTGGTGGTTCAAGCTTAGGGTGGTGGAAGCAATGTCAGTTATTACTTTAAGTAGTTGTTAGAGTTTGCAAGATGGTTAGGCTAGGGGATTTACAAGGTGAGAAAACAAGTGGTAGTGGTGTCTTAAACTAAGGAGTGGTAGTTGGTGTTGGTTAGGGTAGCAATGGTTTAGTTGAAACACCTAAGTGGACTTGCTTAGTGTTGAAGGTATAGCGGTGTGTAGGGGTGATGACTATAGGAAGCCAAGATGGTAGAGACGCTTATTATAGGAGTAGCTTCACTTGAGAGCCATAATCCATGAGGCAAAAACTAGAGAAAGAGATTGATTTTCTATTAATGAGAGAAAGAGTTGAAAGTGAATGAGAGGAAGAATTAGGGATGAGATTAATGCCTTTTGATCAAAGTTAGGGGGTTTTATTTATATTGATTTAGACTTAGTCGAGCTTAGAAAGATCATCGTCTATTAATGACTAATATTGAATGATCTTCAATATGGGAAGATTTAAGCAAATTGAATAGTTATTTTGATTGCTTAATGCAATCTTATTGATAATAATACAACTTAGAAGCTCAAAAAATATACTTTATAGTGTCGATTTACATAATCATGTCAAACTAGAATTGTGGATACAAGCATTCCTTCGATTTTTAGGGATCAATTTGGATAGGGAAGGACTTACCCATCACCAGATATCAAGCTAGAGGGTTGTTAGGACTTACTTGATTAATATTAGCTCTTAAATCTCTCAAAGGTGAAGATTCCATGACTAACAAAGAGATGTTGCACTTCAACCAACCAAAATGTCAAGCAATGTTCATGATCAGGATGGTTCTCAAGATAATAAGCACCAAACTCTTAGCTAAGCTAAACACTTCTATTGTCCGAGTTGACATAACCTCTACTTGAGCCAAATACCCAACTCCAACCTAACATATATTAGATCAGCCAATTCGCTTAACCTTCTTCCCAACTCTGTTAAACTAACCTCGCTATCAGAACTTACACATCTGTAGGAGAAATTGATCATAGATCATTTTAGTTTGCCAACCACTGTTTGATAAATTCCTTTTGGCATAACATTTTAAAATGATTCCTTTTCCATACACTGTATAATACTTTGTTTGTTTTACCCTTCTTTAGCATCTACTAAGAATCTTTTTTATATTTACCCTTTTGTCTTTTCCTTTTGTACATGTAACCCTAGAGGGCTAGTATAAAACCTCCATTTATAATCTATAGTCATCATCTTCAAAATATTGAATACAGAAATTTTCTGTTAAAGCAACCGTCGTATTCTCTATGTTATCCAACTCTTATCTAGCTCTTTTTGTAAGAGTTAGTAGTAAGCGATCCTAATTTCTACATTCATGTGTAATTTTGAGTATGGAGTTAAGATGTTTGAGCGTTTGGTGCATCGTATCCATAAGCTACTCATGGACTTGCTAGTTTCTTTTATTTCAATTTCTTCTGTTGTGGTATAGCCTCTATGTGTATAACCTTAGAGAAGCATTAGCTTTACTAGTATTAGAGCATGATTTTGACAAGGGAGTATGTAAAGATTGTAGTAGAGTTCTTGTTTGTGTTGCTATTAGTGAGGTTCCAAAGTCTATTGTTTTAGATGAAAATATTAAGTTCTTAAGCTACTTTTAGAAGACCTTATGGAGGAGACTTGACATTAAACTTATATTGAGTTTAAGTAGTCCTCCTAGATCGACGGATAGATTGAGGTGGTGAATAAGATGTTAGGTATGCTACTTTAAGCTATCTTAAGAAATAACTTGAAGGATTGGGATTTGTGCTTACCCATTATAGAGTTCGCCTACAATTGAACTGTCTATAGTACTATTTGGAAAACCCCCTTTAAGGCCATCTATGGCCTTAACCCAACCATCCCACTTGATATGACAGGTACCCTTATAGCTCTTAAAGAAAGCCAGACCAGAGTCCACCGAGTCTAAGGACTATAGGAATTACATCAACATGTAGTTAAGAAAATCGCTAAGTTCAATGAACAGCAGCAAGAGATTAGTAGTAATAACTACTGAGCTGTGTTTTTTTAGCCTAGGTAACCTTATATGGATCTACTTCAGCCAAGAAAAATTTCTACACCACAAGAAGAATAAGTTATCCCCTAAATCTAATGATGCTTTCAAGTACTAAATAAGGTCTACTGCAACACCTACCAAATTGAGCTACGTGAAGACTATAGAGTCTCTTCTACTTTCAAAGTATCTAACTTCATCTTTCATTACCCAAATGAAACCAAAGCATGAATAGAGGAAGAGCCAACTAGAGAAGACCCCATCGATTTAAGGCCAAATCTATGACTTAGAGGAAGATGATAGGAATCAACTCCTTGGACTTGTTACTAAAAGTTGAACTAAAGGATGGCAAGGTCTTACTTGATGAGTACTAGCTCATGCACCTTTCAAAAGTGAAGATTCCATCACTAAGTAAGAGCTACTATACTTTAATCGACCAAAACATTGAGCAGTGGTCATGATTAGGACGATTCCCGACCTAACGACCACTAAACTCTTGGCTAAGTGAAACATTTCTATTATCTAACTTGACACAACCTTTACCCGAGCCTACCACCTCAGCTTCAACTTGATACAGATCAAATTAGCCAATTTGCCTATCTTTCTTCCCAACTCTACCGAGATGATTGCATTAGTTATCGAGCTAACTGAGCTATTAGAACCAATACATTTGTAATAGTAGCTGAACATAAATCATTTTAGTTCAACGACTACCATTTGACATGTGCCCTCTAGCATAACATTCTAGAATAATTCCTTTTTCAATACATTTTACAATACTTTGTTTATTTTACCCTTTTTTAGCATCTACCAAGAATCTCTTTTGTATTAACCCTTTAGTGCATGTAACCCTAGAGGAGCTAGTATGAAAACCTCATTTGTAATATGCACTCATCTTCTTTAGAATATTAAATATTGAAAATTTTCTTTTAGAGTGATGCCCTTATTATCTACTTTCCTAGCTCTTATCTAGCTCCATTAGCAAGAGTTAGTAGTAAGCAACCCTAGTTTCTACATTTGTACATAATATCGAGAGAAGAGTTAGGTCGTATAAGCTTATGGTGTATCATATCCATAAGATGATCATGAACTTGCTAGTTTCTTTTGTTTCAATTTCTTCATTATGGTGCAGCCTTCATACGTACAATCCTAGAGATGCATTACTCCCAATCATCTTTCTGTCTTTCTTTTCAACCTTATTAAGGCACTTGCCTTGTTGTAAGGAAGTTTTGATGTCGTGGTACTAAATCTTTTCATTACTTGCGTCTTTAATTGTTAGATAAAAAGTAGGCTTCACATTAATTTCAATTCTAAGTGGCTAAATTTCTACTCTACTAGATATTTGAATCAATGATGCCAAAGTGGCTAAAGCATTAGCAAACTGGATCTAAATCCTTAGTATGTATGTGAATGTAATTTCCTCAAAACTCTCCGCTAACTCAATCAAGTGCTAGTGGTAAGGCACCAATTTAGGGTCTTTTGTTTAGTATTTATGCCAGGCCTAGCAAATGATTAATGAAGAATCCCTATATACTTCGAATTCTCATATCTCTTTATCCAAGGTCATTTTAAGTCCTATATATATGCCTCGTATTTAGCAATATTGTTGGTATATTGGAAAATTGAGCCTTATAACTAAAGCAAGTATAGTGAGCATATAAAGCCTAAAACTCAAAACCGAGCTTAGAACTCCCAAAACAAGCCTAGAACTCTAAGATGGGCCTTCAATAAAAATCTTATCATCACCTTAAAGTACCAAGAAAGGTTGTTTTGAAGCCCGTAAGAAATCCACCTAAGGCCCCATAAGCCCACCAAAGTCATTAACTTTAGTTTGAACTAAAAACAAGCTCATTTGACAACTTAAGCTCACTAAAGGGCCCAAGAAATGGTTGTTAGCCTTAGGAATATAACTCAAAGTTGTAAACATGATATCAAGGAGTATTTTAAGCTTAGGATAAAATCTAAAGATCAAGCCCAAAGGATTCCTCAAGTTATCAAAAGCCCATTTACCAAACAAGGCCCAAAAACACTCCAACGCATGAAGAACGCTACTGTTCTGAGCTATGGACAGATTTTCATATCTCATTTCGAAAATCTAACCTTACCACATTAAAGTACACTCGAAAACGATGAAGATTGACTATAAGATCATAAAAATCGGATTTAAAACGAAAAAGTTATACGCGATTGAACTTTAGGTAAAAACCGGGAAAAATTACGAAAACTAGTTAAGAATATAACTGAAGGAAAACTTACATAGTTTCTTAAGTTTGCTTCAATTCCTTATAAAAATTATTTCAATGACCAGGGGACACTGTTTACGGAGACGACTTGCCTCCAGACTACTTTGATTGATCCACATGGCAGAGTGAGTAAATTCCTGATGACTCTTTACTTGATTGTGCTTGTAAAGTAGATGAACCTAATCTTATATTTATAAATTTGGATGCTTATGGGATATGGGAGATGCATGTGTATGAATTTATGGATGAATGTGATGACTTGTTAATTATATATAATAATGGGAATTGTTTGTATGAATATATACATGTGAATTGTATGGAATGAAATTGGTTGATCACCCTAAAAATCAAGTTAATCACTTATATGATTAAGAATTCAAAATGAATCATGCATTCCCCATATTGCATACGGGTAACACCGACTACCGCTTCATGCAGAAGATGGGAAGGGACTCATAGGAATACGAGTTTCCTGCAAGATTGGGCACTAGCTATGCCATCATATATATTGAGTTTCTGTCTTAAGCTGATGGGCTTACTAGGTACTGGGAGATGCCAACTATCGGCGAGGGGCAGAGTCTTGTGGCTTCTGCTTAGGGTGTGTGTTTGTAGACTGTAGGGGCCATCACACCGCTAGACTTGGGATTTTTAAAGGATACGATTTGATTTTGGTAAAGGAAGTATATATATATATATATGTAGAGTTTTGTTTTGGTATGAGCACGATAGTGCAAATGAAATAAAACCCAAGGTCTAGAACCCGGATTTTGGTTTGGGTCGGTTAATTATCTCCAAACCCCGACTTCAGGAGGCGAAATTCTAAGTCGTATGCAGTTCCTAGGTCACTGCATGCGTTGTTTAGCATATTATTTGTTCATGCATTCATATGATTGTGCATCTAATAAATTTCTGTCATGTGATACTGATGAGGGCATTTATCTCACTAAGCATAAGCTTACTCTCCTATAGATTTTTGTTGGTGCAGGAGAACCTCTTCGTCAATCCAGGCCGAGGCATGCCCGTGGTAAGTCTCGAGTAGAGACAGGTTGGAGCGATCAGAGAGCGAAGAGGACATTTTGTAATAGATTATAGATATTTAGATACTTTTATGTATTTATGCATAACTTAGATTTTATGCAGTTCTGTTATGAACTGCATTTGTTTGTAATATTGTTTTGGTGTGGGTCTTACAAGCCCACACAATTAGTTAATTTATAAGCTAGAAGTAATTTTAGTTAAATTGCTCTATATTACTTGTCTATGGGCCTAGTGGTAACGTAAAGTGGAAGGAGCCTTATGTGTCATATGAAAGGCCTATGATCAACAAGAGGGTTGATAATAGACCTTTATACGGTACACGGCGACCTATTACGATAACGATACTGTTGGGTCGTTATATCGTAGACTTATCTTCTTCGAACATTCTGATTCGATTGTAAAGCCATCCATAAATGAGAAAAGATGGTTTTGTAGCTATATTATCTACTAAGACATAAATATTAGGCAAAGGAAAGTTATCTTTAAGTGTTACTTGATTGAGGTCTCAGAAATCTACACATGCTTTAACCTTTTTGTTCTTTTTCATTATAGGCACAATATTAGATACCCACTTTAGATAATTAAAAACTTCAATGAAAACTGACCTCAAGTTGTTTCCTAACTTCTTCTTTGATTTTTAACAAGATGTCTAGTCGGAATCTCCTTAGCTTTTACTTCTTAGGATTGATGTCTTCTCATGTGGTTAGGTAATGGACAATAATTGAAGGATCTAACCCCAACATATCTTCATAAGACTATGTGAACACATCTTAATACTCAGATAGCAACATGGTTAATTATGTTTTTTTCTCTTCTTTCAAGTTTTCTCCAATCTCCAAATTCTTTAAGTTATCATCGGCCCTTACATTGATGATTTCAATTGGTTCATCAATGGAAAATTTACCCAGTTCATGTTTTTACTAACTCTCCTGTATTTCGCTGTAGTCATTAATATCACTCTCGATGACTAACCCAATAAAGCTAGAAGTGATATTAATATTTTCATCATCTACTTGTGTAAGGTATCCCCATCTTTCATTTAGAGCATTGGACTTGGACAAAAATATATTGAGGAAGCAAGTATGAGTAAAGAAGAACATAATACAATGGAGAGAAAGGAAATTGATATTTTATTAATTGAGTTCCTACAAGTACATTTAGAAACAATAACAATTATTGGAAAACTCAGAAATACTAGACTATGGTTAACCCTTTACCTTAAGGAAGACCTATTGTTATTCGTAAGTATAGAGAACCAATTATTCAGATGATACTTAAGTTTAAGGGAAGGACCATCTATTTCAACTTTACTAGGGGATTCTTCTTTAGTAGACTTCGGGGTTTGAGTGTCAAACTAGATAAATGTCTCAATCTATGGTGAAAAGGTTATTGAGGCATAGTACAACCTTTCACACCTGTTACCCCTTACTTAGTTCATTTGAAATTCTTTTACTCATGTTAAAATGTAGCCAAGGCCATAGGTAGCAACTTAGCCTTCCTTGAACTTTACCTTCTCATTATCTCCTTTATTAGGATTAGTAATCATGTATACCTCATCCAACATTTGGAGATCAAAGTCCTCTTGCTCCTCGATGCCGATATAAGGTATGGTTGTCTCTTTATAAATTTCATAATTTTGATCACCTAGAATTGTTATCACCTAGCCATTTGATATAAACTTGACCTTTTGATGTAAGCTTGAAGGTATAGCTCCTACTACATAAATCTAAGGTCTCCCTAAGAGTAAGTGAAGGACCTTAGGATGTCTAGAACCTAGAATCATATAACTAATGGTTTGAGGGCTAATTTCAACTAGCAAGTCTATCTTGCTTATGATCTTCCTTTTAGATCCATCAAAAGCCTTGATTGTTATAGAACTTGGCTTGATTGCAGTTGCGTCGACACCTAATAAATCCAAGGTAGCAAGTGCGTAGACATTCAATGATAATCCATTGTCAACAAGGACTCTAGTAATGATTATGTCATTACTTCTTACCACTATGAAAACTGGCTTGGTGTACTATTTACCTTCATCGCCTAATTCTTCAATTGAAAAAGAGCTTTGATCTATGGTGAGGATAGAGTTGATGATTAGTACCATCTTCTAAATTGACATTTCATAGGGAACCTTAACATCCCTTGAGATTTAGAATAGAGCTTCCCCATGTAGTTTAGACGCCATCAACAAACCCATCAATGATACTTGTACTCGAGTTTTAGCGAGTTGACTGATTAGTTTGTACTCACTTGACTTGATTATCTTAGTAAAGGAAGATAGCCTTCTTCATATTCAACCATTGTATTGCCTATCTCTTCTAACAAACTTCTCTTCTTGAGATCCTCTCTTAGGTTGTAGACCTTTATAAATTGAGTGATTCCTTCCACCAGAGCACTTGATCTCTCCTAATTAAGCACCTGACAGTTGAATGGGGTAGCTTTATAGTTCTCTGGTGCTATTGACACATGAAACATATACCTCTTAGATCTTGGGGCTTGTTTAGTCATGTAGAACTAAAAAACTTTAGATCTCTTATAGGAACCGATCATGTTGATGGCAAAATTGAAGTTACTAGAAATCATGTTGATAACTAGGGCATGGTTGGGCAGGGAGTTTTTGTTAACATTTGGAGTTGAAGCTTCTACAAAGCCCAATTGTATTGAGCTTTCATTAATCAAATCCTGGATTTTATTTTTTAGTCTCTAACATTAATTGATTGAATGCCTAACCTTCCCCAAATGATATTCACACTTTTGGTTAAGGCAAAAAATCTTTGGCCTATACTTGTCTTTAGGATGGTCAAACTAAATCAAATAGTCCTTTTTTAGCTTCTTGAAAACCTAGCCAAGAGGAATTAATATTTTAGTGAACTGTGTTGGGGTCTTATTTGTAAACCCTGGAAAATCGATAGTCTAAACCTTAATTTAAGTCTGAGTGTCATAAATTGTGTAATAAGTCGATAAGGCTAGTAACAATAAAAAATTATGAAATTTAATAAATTGAATATAACATTGATAATAAAACCATATAAATTGATTGAAACCTTAAATCGCGTACTAAAACCCTAAAAACCTAATTTATGCACCATTGACCAAAATTGAACCCGAATTTGATTGAAATTGTAAAATTATAACTTTATGCCTAGAAAATAGTTAAATATCACTCAATAGTAATATAATTATAGTTGATTGTAATTATTGACTAAATCGCTTAATCGCATAAAATTTTTACGAAATCGTTACAATAACTTATAAAAATTATAATTGTAACAGGAATTAATTAAATTGATAAATTTTCACAAAATTTCAAAATTAATTTATGATGAGTATTGTTATAATTTATATGATTAGAAAAATTACATATATTTATTTTTAATTTTTATTTTCTTCCTTTTCTTTCTTTCTTTTCTTCTTTCTCCTTAGCTACCACATCTTGCAATCAAAGCAAAAAAAAAAAAAAAAAAAAAAAAAAATCAGATTGAGCAGCCCACGTGGTGAATTAATTAAGCAGAAAAGATAAGAAAATTTGATCACTTGGTCCCATCATAATTAATGCAAACCTTATCTTAGTAATTGATATTATGTTATTTTGATTTTTTTTTGTTTTACTCTACTTAAATTTCACGTCTAGAAAAAAAAAACAGTAGAAACAAAACAAAAAAATAAAAATCCTAGAAGTTGAAAAACTTGAAGAGGAAAACTAAGAAGAAAGAAGAAAAGGAAGAAGAAGAAGGAAGAAAAGAAGAAGAAAAATAAAAAATAATAGGTAAGTAAAATTATTTTAGTAGTAATATGTATAGTATATGTTATGTACATGTGTATATATAGTATTTGTAATGTATTTTAGTAAATATTACATTACCAATACATGTATGTATGCATAAGTAATTAAATTAAGACATATATGTATGTGTAAAGATATGTATGTAGACATGTATGTATATAGGTGTAATATACAGTAGGTGTATGTAGTATGTATCCATAAGACTACATATATTATGTATGAAGTATTTTTACAAAATAAATAAATATATATATATATATATAGTGTACACATGAAGTTGGCTAAGTATGCATATATGTGTACAATTTTTATTTTATATGTATAGATATAAGTATAAGTATTTGTATATTATCTATATATATTTATGTATTCGATAGTTATATATTTACATATACATGTAAACTATATTTTATATATATAGGAGTGTACCTATGTGTAGAAATAAAAATACATGAATATATGTATGTATACATAAGAGTATGTTAAATAAGTATTTATTGTTTTCACAAAATAAATATATACATATATCTACATATGGTGTATAACATATAATATATATATGTGTGTGTGTGTGTGTGTGTGTGTGTGTATGTGTATGTATGTATATATCGTGAAATATAAATGAGTAATAAAAATAATAGCAATAATAATAATAATAATAATTATAATAAGACTAAAATCTCAAAAATAGGAAAAGTATCCTTAAAATAATAAAAATATCAATTATATGATTTAAGTAATTATTAAATCATAAATATATTAAGAAAAAGCTAAAATTAATATTTTATAATTTTTAAAATAAAATAATAAATTTTGTGATATTTTTATATCACAATTCAAACTGCGAGTCATAATGTCCAAAAGGGACATCGCTACGAGAAAATACGCTAAAAACGATCAAAATGGACTATAAGTTCATAACGATCCGAGCTAAAATGAAAATTTTATATGGGATTCGATAAAAAGCTCGGATAGACAATTTCGTGTAACTAGGAGAAGTAAACCTTACAAATTACGATACTAATTTAGCTTTAAATCCTCAAACTTACAAATTTTTATTATTCTCAAGTAATTTTGATATAGTCCTTAAGCTGCTACCAGATTACTATGATCCCTAAGTTGACTATGGCTAAGTGAGTTTTCCTAATGATTCCATAGTTGTTTGTGTTTGTAGTTAGTTAATATAAGTTATGATCGATAAATGAATGTGTGTGGGGTTGGTTTATGCTTGTGTATGGTAATTGGTTGATAATGGTGAATTTACTTTAATTACAATAATGTATCTATTGTTGCATAGTAGATTCACTAGGAATTGATTGTTTGTGACTTAGAATGATCACTAAATAAATAAGACCTAATTTTATTAGACTAGAAAAGTTAACTTGAAACATGCATAATCATGTACCGTGTAATTAATTTCGGCAGTCACATTATACGGAGGTAGCGAGAGGCCATACGTAGGTTGATTATTGATTGTTATAGATTTCATACGGTGTATACATGCAAAATGACCTTACCTTAGCCTACGGGATTACTAGGCATTGGAGGCACCAACTGCCTGGCTAAGGGTTGAGTCTAGAGGCCTTCATTTAGGGGTGAGTGAAGGTTGCGTAAACTTACTCACAATCATATGTAGAACTCATTTTGATAAAACTGATAATAGATATACCATTATATTTTAAATAAAAAATGTGGAATTTCATTATGAGATAAATTCTAATATGATACCTGGATCTGACTGTATCGATGTATCTCCAACCTTAACTTCGGAGGGCATTAAATCTGAGTTGCATGCAGTACCTGGTCACTTGCATGTATTTGTTTGGCATACTGATTATCATGCATTTATTTGATTGAACTTACTTATTGTATAACTTGATTGCTGTATAGTTGAGGGAATTATCTCATTAAGTTAGTTAGCTTATACCCTTATAGTCTTCTTTTGCAGGCTGATATGAGGCAAGCACACCTATCAGTTTTAATATAGCGGATGTGAGTCCGAGTCGATCCCTCAGAGATTTTGAATACTAATATTAACTTTAGCATTATTATCTAACCGAAAAATTGTGTCGAGTTGAATGAATTAAAAATACTGAAATTAATAAACTAAACTAATTATGAGACTTAACTAAGCAAATTAGAAAGCAATAAACTACGGACGACTTCAAGTATGCAATAATGTATTTAGGAATTATTTCCCCTAGTGTTTAACATGTAACCTTTTTAAAATATATCCAATTCAATTTCTATTATTCTTGACCGGAGGGATTTATAATTAAAGCTAATATCTTTCTCAAGCATATTAACCCTAATCCTAAATTATTTACCGGAATCTCTTCACTTAGTAATATAATTTAGAATCGCATTAACGTGTAATGAATTCCCATGCAAACAATCAACTTTCCGGAAGAAACATGTATCTTATCTCTAAGTATACATGTAATTCTCTTCAATTATGCCTAGATCTAATTACACATGCAATTTCTCAATTAACATGCATAATATCATATATTGACACTCTAGAATTATCAATCCATAATTAACGACATGATTGAATCAAGAAAAGGTAGAAACTTTATTGAAATTATAATTCAATCCAAGGGTTACATGAAACCCTAGGTTCCATAATCCTAAATACTCTAATTCTAAGCTATCATAACGAATCTAAAAACGAGTTTCATAAAAAATGTAAAATAAAGCATAAAAACCCCTCTTGATTTGATGAACAATCTCTCTAATCTTGAAATCGATGTCGTTCTTGCTTCTTGATTAATGTTCTTCTCCAATCTCCTCTCGTCTCTTGTGTCTCTTGTTTCTGTAATGTCTTCTTTTTCTTTTGAAACCCTAATATGTCTTTTTATAGTGTATCAAAAAGATTTTGTTTTCGTCACCCGACATGGCCTGGGACATGATCGTGTCCCCAGGTCGTGTAACTTTCTGCACTTAGGCAAATTTTCTACACAACTTCAAAAATTCATAACTTCTTCATTTAAACTCGGAATTAAGTGAAACTTGATTCCTTTTCTTCGTTTTCGAGCTTAGAACGCGTTTAAACCCTGAAATCAACATTTTACTCAATTAAGTATCAATTTCTTTAAATAAAACAAAAAATGTACGGAAAATACTATAAAATCACCCTATGAAATATGTTTAAAATTAGAGTTATATTTCCCCACACTTAAGTATTTGCTTGTCCTCAAGCAAATAAATCAAAACAAAACTTTCAGGACAAGAAACGCTAAACAAAATTTATCACTATTTAAGAAACCTGTGAACGAATACACTTGACCTGAAGAAAGGTAAGAAAACCATTCTCAACTAACTTGCAATAATAAAGTCAACCAATTTCATCTGACCATATTCAAATGCTCCAACAATACTTAATACTAGAGTTCACTAGTTAATTTATGAAAATCAAAGTTTACCCCGAATCATTTATCCAAGGATTCTTAAACTAAAAATTAGATTTAACATCTCGCCAACCGAGAAAGAGTCATAAAAATTTTGTCCATTTGACTAAAGTGTATACAATTCTCTCTTCCATCTCACCAAGCACCATAATCTAAAACAAACACATTTTACATCCACTCTTGCTCTGATCATCCCCTTATTTCATGTTTTTGTTGAGAGATCTTTTTAAATCTACCATATTTAAGCACAATTGCGTTGGTAGCGGGAAAGAATCTCGCTCTTCTGACGAACCAAGACCGATCTATACCAACTTATTTCTTATATTGATAGCGGGAAAGAGCCTTGCTCTTCTGACGGACCAAGGCTGATCCATATCAATTTTTTTTTTTCATTTTTTTTTATTATTAGAATTGGCATTGGGGCTCAATCTCACTCTTCTGACGGACCAAGATGAATTCTTACCAATTTTTCTATTCATACACTTGTTATTACTTTTGACCTCCAATCATTATGATATTTCAGGGGTTTCTCAAAAGAAGAATTTCATTTGTTTGTTTGCTAAAAATTATAGGACTCTTAAAAATTTCTAAGAGAAAAGTATACACACAAGTAAATTTAAAAATAACCATGACTAACTCTCAACTAGTGATGTTGCTCCAATCTCAAGTCTTAAAATCCTAAGCTAAATAACTCGTAACTTTGCCTTCCAAAAATTTGACTAATCAATTCTAGTAAAGTATCATAAGATCAATAATAATCAAGATGAAACAGTTAATTTGGCTTAATACCCCTATTGCAAGTTAACTTAAAAATTAATTGGGTCAAATGTGAATAATTGGTCTCCTAAACAATAATAAATTCATATATATCCCTTCCCCACACTTAATAATGTACATTGTCCTCAATGTACGACTAAAAATCAGAACAGTACGAAAAAAGCAGCATAGGGAAAAAGAAACATATGTAATTAAAAGAAACTAATACTTCCCTGACAGTTGAAAATGAAGAAGCGCAAAATGAAGAAGCATCATCATTATTGAAACTGGAGTGCACAAGTCTTGATCAACAAAAGACAACACAAAAAAAATTTGGAACTAAGAAGAGTGATCAGAATCCGTTTCCTCAGCCTCCTCATCAGATGATGCCTCAGCCATAGTAGCATCATCATCGTCATCACCCCCCTCGTCATCCTCCTCATCCTTAGCCTCATCACTCTCGCTAGCCTCCTCATCATCACCCTCGACATCCTCCTCTTCATCACTACTCTCATCCTCCTCGTCCTTTTCCGCACTTTCCTCTTCAGCAGTAGCCGACACTTTCATTTTAAGAAATTCTTCCATTCGGTCCTGTCGGAGATGAAGTTTATCCATGCTCTCGCGTATATAACGAACCTCAGATAGCAATAAATCAAATTTATCGTCGAAGCTGGCTGAAGACGTTTCGCCTCGAGATGAGCTACTACGAGAGCGTCGACCTTGACGTCTGGATGGGATGAGGTTCATAAGGCGGAAGGAATTTAGGCGCATAGGAGTGACTTGGCTAATGAAAGTAAGCGATGGCCAAGCAACAACCTTAGTCGTCATAGCCTGTACTAGTAGTGTAATATAAGGGCCACAGCAAATATGCCCTTTCTTTCGAGTAGTGGTGGCTTGATGGTGAAAGAGTTCAGCAATTTCAATAGCTAGATTGATGGGGTGCTTATGGATGACACTGTAGAGATAGAGGCAATCCTTGTTAGATACCACCCCAGTGCTAAGGCCTCGGCCAGTTAAAGTATGTGAAAATAGCCAGTGAAGAACCCGATATTCAGGCCGGACTAATTGAGAGGCCTTACTCCTGGCTGGATCATAGGCATCACCAACCGTGATCTCATTCCAAAAAGACCCTGCCGTGACGCCACGAGGAAAACAACATGAGAGACTTTGGAATTCTTCCGTCCGTGTATATCGTTCTGCATATAAACCAAGATATCGGCCCAGTTGAGCGATGGACATGTGGAATGGATGGGCACTCAAGGTGAAGTGTAATTTGCGGTTTGGGCCCATGTGAGTAGCACTGTCTTTATCCAACTTATAAGTGCACAAAAATTCCAGGGTCAGCTCTTTATAAACTGGTGCTTCAAAGGATAATAGGCGCTCCCAAACGGTACCATCCAAGAGCTCCTTCATTTCGGTGGTGAGCTCTAGTTGAGCGAGAACATCCCAATCCAACCGAAGGGTCTTGCTAAAAGGCTTAGACTGAAGCAATTGGTGGCGTTGGACTTGGTAGTCCTCCTTGAATTGGAGCATTGGGTGCTCCAAAGGGGGAAGAGTCGCCAGTGGTTCAATAATTGCGCCGGATTGTGACGAAGAGGATGCCGTAAATTTGGATTTTCGGGGAACGAAAAGCTTAGATCGATTAGCCATGTGGATACCTGAAAAGAGGCAACAAGCCAAATCAAACACGGACATCCATATCGTACATAGTTTGAGGCAAACAGAAAAACAGGAATAACAATGGGAAAATTGTGAAAGGAATGCTCATTGGGGCATTTCATCAAACATATGGAGTGCAGCTAGAAAACGAGGTGGTAGAAAAAAAATGCATGACAAACACGTCCAACGAATTCCACTATACAACAATTAACGAAAAAAACAGGCGTCCATACATAAAAAAGACGCTAAATAACCCAAACATTTTATCTCCCATTGCTAACCCTAACTAGCATGAATGAATAATGACAAGCAAATGAACCAATAAGATGTGGAATTGAGAGAACACAATGAAACCGAACAAGATGAAGCAGCATTATGGCGTAGAAAATTAACAAACTCAAAGCAATGATGCATGCCATGTATAAATAATCAAACGAAATGGGCAGGCCAAAGGGAAACAAAAAAAATGCACAAGAGGAAGAATGCACATAAGTCAATTGCTGAATCATAAGGAAAAGAAAGGAAAATTAAGGAGAAACACTTCCTTGGCTCAAAATGTGCAATGCAAGGATTTTGGAGAGAAGAGGGAAAATGATATAGAGTGTAAGAGAGAAAGGTGTGATTATGAGAGTGTAAGAGGGTGTGTGATTTAAATAAACCGGTCGTGTGTGAAAACCGTGTTATTTGGGTCGACACGGGCTGGGACACGACTGTGTCCCATGCCCGTGTAACTTACTGTGCAAATTGTGTGGAATCTGCTCGGATATAGGCTGGGGACACGACCGTGTCCCTTGCTCGTGTAACTTACTGTGCCCGTGCATGAAAACTGGATGGACATAGGCTGGGACAGGATCGTGTCCCATGCCCGTGTAACTCTCTGTATGCTGGTGGTGTTTTTGGGCGCATACGGGCTGGGGACACGACCGTGTCCCTCGCCCGTGTAACTTTTTTTTCTATTATTAAAAAGATAAAGGAAACTTAGAAATTATAAAATTAAAGAGAAAAGGAAAAATTAAAGCTATGAGAGGAAAGAATTATGACGAAAAAGATGAAAGCAAATCTACGAACCAAAGCAAAGTTAGATAAAACGGAAAATAAAATGAAGAAAACTTAAAGAACTAAAGAATAAGTAGAGTTAGACATGGGTTGCCTCCCAAGAAGCGCTTTAGTTAACGTCGATAGCTCGACGGGATACGTATTCTCACGTTAGTTCCGTCGGATGGAGATAAAACTCCTCTCGGCCAACTTGCTCTAAGTTTCGACTCAAGTATAATTTCAATCGTTGTCTGTTTATCTTAAATGTGCTCTTCTCTGGGTGTGTAACTTCAACAGTCCCATACGGGAAAATTCGGGTAATTGTGAATGGTCCAGACCACCTAGATTTTAACTTACTTGGAAATAGACAAAGGCGAGAATTATACAAAAGAACATGATCACCTTCTTTAAATTGTCGACCTTGTTTGATGCGCTAATCATGATACTTTTTGGTCCTTTCTTTGTATAATTTGGAGTTCTCATATGCGTTTGCTCGCCATTCTTCTAGCTCGTTCAATTGAAGCTTCCTATGAGAACCTGCACGCTCAAGATCAACATTAGCATGCTTAATCGCCCAATAAGCCTTATGCTCTATCTCTACTGGCAAATGATAAGCTTTGCCATATATAAGTCAGTAGGGTGTGGTATCGAGTGGTGTTTTGTAAGCGGTTCTATATGCCCATAGAGCATCATCCAACTTTTCTGACCAATCTTTCCTATGATACTCTACAATTTTTTCAAGAATTCGCTTAAGATCGCGATTGGAAACTTCCACTTGGCCACTACTTTAGGGGTAGAATGGGGTGGCTGTCCTATGTGTAACGCCATAACGTTTCAATACTTGGTCGAGTTGAGCATTGCAAAAGTGTGTTCCCCTATCACTTATGATTGTTCTAGGGGTGCCAAATCGAGAAAATAGGCATTTCAAAAATTTTTTTACTACCCTAGCATCATTAGTAGGTAGGGCTTTAGCTTCCACCCACTTAGAGACATAGTCTATGGCTACTAGGATATATTTGTTTCCATTTGAATTCGGAAAAGGGCCCATGAAATCGATTCCCCACACATCGAATACCTCAACCTTGATGATGGGGTTTTGTGGCATTTCATCCCTACGAGATATATTTCCCACTCGCTGGCAACGATCACATCTCTCAACATATCTCTAGGCACCTTTGAATAGGGTAGGCCAATAAAATCCTGCCTCTAGGACCTTATGAGCTGTCCTATTGGCACTATGATGCCTACCCGTAGGCCCCGAATGACAGTGGCTCAAAATTCTCCAACCCTCGAGGTGTGGTACACACCTTCGAATGACATGATCTACACATACTTTTAAAAGGTAAGGATCATCCCAAAAATAATATTTCACATCAGAAAAGAATTTCTTCTTTTGTTGGTGTTGAAGTCCCTTCGGTATGATCCTAGCAGCTAAAAAATTAGCAATATCTACAAACCAAGGATTTTCCATATCACTTACCTGGGCAATGGCATAGAGTCGCTCCTTAGGGAATTCATCCTTGATCTCGTTCTCGTCGAGCGATTCCAAGTTTGGATTCTCCAATCGGGATAGGTGATCTGCTGCTAAATTCTCAGCTCCTTTTTTATCTTTGATCTCTACATCAAACTCTTGCAGCAACAAGATCCACCTAATCAATCTTGGTTTTGCATCCGGCTTTGCTAGCAAGTAGCTAAGGGCAGAATGATCAGTATAAACAATCACCTTAGATAGAAGCAAATAAGAACGAAATTTATCAAAGGCAAAAACAATGGCTAGCAACTCTTTTTCTGTAGTAGTGTAGTTCTCCTAAGCATTCGTAAGAGTTTTGCTAGCATAGTGAATTGGTTGAAAGTGCTTGTCTCGCCTTTGCCCCAATACTGCCCCGACTGCGTGATCACTTGCATCACACATAAGCTCAAAGGGGAGAGCCCAATCAGGTACTACCATGATTGGAGCATTAGTAAGTTTCTCTTTAAGGATATTGAAAGCTTTCAAACACTCCTGAGAGAAAACATAAGGCACATCCTTCTCTAAAAGCTTAGTCAAAGGGCGGGCAATTTTTGAGAAATCCTTGATAAATCGCCTGTAAAACCCTGCATGTCCTAGAAAACTTCTTATGGCTTTAACCAAAGTTGGAGATGGGAGTCTTGCAATCGCATCCACTTTGGCAATATCCACCTCAATTCCTCGATAGGAGATCTTATCGCCCAGCACAATACCTTCTTGCACCATGAAATGGCACTTTTCCCAGTTGAGGACAAGGTTGGTCTCTTCACACCTGGTAAGTACCCTGTCCAAATTATCTAAACAAAGGTCAAACGAATTGCCAAAAACTGAAAAATCATCCATAAATACCTCCATTATTTCCTCAATCAAATCATCAAAAATAGCTAACATGCATCGCTAGAATGTAGCCGGTGCATTGCAAAGACCAAAAGGCATTCTGCGATAAGCAAAAGTGCCATAAGGACAAGTGAAAGTGGTCTTTTCTTGATCTTCCGGTGCAATAGGTATCTGAAAATAACCAGATAAGCTATCCACAAAACAATAAAACATATGTCCAGCTAATCATTCTATCATTTGATCAATAAAAGGTAAAGGGAAATGGTCTTTTCGTGTAGCATCGTTTAACTTTCGATAATCGATACATACACGCCAACCTGTTACCGTTCTCATTAGGATCAATTCATTCTTCTCATTGGGGACTACTGTCATCCCACTTTTTTTTTGGAACTACTTGCACTGGACTTACCCATGAACTATCAGAGATAGGATATATCATACCTGCATCAAGGAGTTTGATAACTTCCTTTTTGACTACCTCTTTCATGTTTGGATTCAAACGTCTCTGGGGCTGCACAACCAACTTATAGTTTTCTTCCATTAAAATCTTATGAGTGCAAAAGGAGGGGTTGATACCTCGAATATCGGATATTTTCCAAGCAATGGCCCTCTTATGATCCTTGAGTACTTTTAGCAACCTTTCTTTCTGTTCTTTTTCCAAATTGGATGCTATAATTACCGGTAATTTGGAGTCCTTGTCTAAGAAGGCATATTCCAAATAGTCAGGTAATTGTTTTAGCCCCAATACTGGTGGCTCCTCAATCGAAGGTTTTAATTATGCTTCCTTCCTCTTTTCAATCTCTTCAAATCCTTTCTCCACAGAGATAGGTTTATTTGCCTCCAGTTGGGCTATCACCTCAGGTTTGACAGGATCTTCCGAGGCTTCCTCCATGCCTAATTGCAAGCAACTCTCCAACGGATCCTTAAGAAGAACTTCCTGCATATAACTTGAAACAAAAGTGTTAGTAACATCAAGAAGGTAGCAAGTATCATCCTGATCGACAGACTTTCTCATAGCCTCTGAAATTTTAAACATAATCTCTTCATCTCCGACTCGAAGAATGAGCTTGCCATCACTAACATCAATGATAGCTCTAGCGGTAGCTAAGAATGGTCTACCTAGGATGAGAGGCAATTCAAAATCTTCATCCATATCCAATATCACAAAATCAACTGGAAAAATAAATTTACCCACTTGAACTAATACATCCTCAAATATACCTCTAGGGTACATCATAGATCTATCAGCTAATTGCAAGCTCATGCGTGTGGGTTTAGGTTCCCCTAATCCTAGTTTCTTAAAAAATTTATAAGGCATTAAATTGATGCTAGCACCCAAATCAGCTAAGGCTTTGTCAATTAACAGATTACCAATATGACAAGGAATTGTAAAACTTCCTAGGCCTTTTAGTTTCTTAGGTAGCTTGTTTTGCACGATCGCTGAACACTTCTCATCCAAGATGATTGTAGAAAGCTCCTCAAGCTTCCTCTTGTTAGATAACAAATCTTTCAAGAACTTAGCGTACTTCGGCATCTGTGATAGGGCATCAATAAGAGGTAAGTTAATATGCAGTTGTTTAAAGAGGTCAAGGAACTTACTGAATTGTTGATCATTTCGATCTTTCTGGAGTCTTTGGGGGTATGGGATAGGTGGTTGATATTCCTTCACCTTTGATGGCTCTACATCTACCGTTGCTTTCGTCCCTTCCTTGCTCTTGCTAGTTTCCTCGCTACCTTCCTCTCAGCATGCAACTCCTTCCCATTATGAAGTGTCACTGCCTTAGCATGTTCCTTTGGATTGGTTTCTGTATTTCCCGGTAACGATCCCTGTGGTCTTTCAGAGATTAGCTTCGCAAGTTAACCAATTTGGTTCTCTAGATTGCGATTTGAAGCCTCTTGATTCCTCAGCGAGGATTTAATGTTGGATAAGCGAGCCTCATTGGCTTGAATATATTTTGTAAGAAGTTCTTCCACACTGGATTTCTTTTCTTGAGGGAGAGGAGGTGGGAATGGTCTTTGAAACCCAGGTGGGCCAAAGTTGGTCTTCTGCTGGCCTTGGTTTTGGTTTCCCCAGGAGAAATTAGGGTGATTCCTCCATCCTGGATTGTAAGTGTTGCTGTAGGGGTTATTTTGTTGCTTAGGTGGATTTCCTAGATAATCCACCTGTTCCAATGGTTCTTGTGCTCCATACCCCTACGTACCAAAATCACTTATATCTGATTGCACTTGTTGAGAGCCAACAGAGAGTGCATCAATCTTCTTACTCAATAAGTCCACCTTGGCTGCCAAAGCAATGGTCATGTCTACATCATAAATTCCCATAGCCTTTTGTTTGGCTCTAGTACTTTCCCACTGATAATTGTTCATCGTTATTCCTTCAATCAGGTTTTGTGCTTGCTCAGGTATCTTTGTGTTCAAAGTACCTCCTGCGGATGCATCAATCATCTATCTCGTAGATAAATTAAGACCATTATAGGAGGTTTGAATCTGCATCCATAATGGAAGGCCATGATGTGGGCACCTCCTAAGCAAATCCTTGAATCGCTTCCAAGTATCATATAGAGTCCCCGCTTCCAATTGAGCAAAACAAGAAATATCATTCCGAAGTTTAGCGGTCTTTTCAGGTGGGAAATACTCCTCCAAAAATTTCTCTACCAATTCATTCCAAGTTGTGATTGAATTTCGTGGTAGAGAGTTCAACCATTGTTTTGCTCTACCCCCCAAGGAGAAAGGGAATAGCCGCAGTCGGATGGCATCATCCGTAGCTCCGTTGATTTTAAAAGTATCACAAATCTCTAGAAAGCTAGAGATGTGGGCATTGGGATCTTTATCTTGGAAACCGTCAAACTGAACATATTGTTGCACCATTTGTATAATGTTAGGTGCAATTTAGAAGTTGTTAGCTGCGACGGTTGGCCTTGCGATGCTAGAGTCAGCTCTAATAAGTGTAGGCCTTGAATAATCCGACATGGTCCGATTTGCTTCATTCCCGTTGTTAGCCATGTGTGGTGGCTCTTCCTGCTCGATGAATTGAGTGTTGGTCTCTTCACCTTCTTCCTTGATTTCAATGATTGACTCGTCGCCAATGGTCGCCATACTTTGTCTAGGTCATGATTTCAAATTTTGAAGGGTAGATCTCTCAATTTCAGGATCAAGTTTTACCAAATCTTCTGGGTTACTTCGGGTCATGCACTGCAAGGATAAGAAATATAGAATCAATTGCAGCTTTAACTAATGAAAATAAACAATGAAAAAAAAATGGTTAAAGTAATAAAGCAACTAGTGCTTTTAATATCGAAAGTCCCCGGCAACGGCGCCAAAAACTTGATATGAGGTAAGCGCACCTATCAGTTTTAATATAGCGGATGTGAGTCCGAGTCGATCCCTCAGAGATTTTGAGTACTAATATTAACTTTAGCTTTATTATCTAACCGAAAAATTGTGTCGAGTTGAATGAATTAAAAATACTGAAATTAATAAACTAAACTAATTATGAGACTTAACTAAGCAAATTAGAAAGCAATAAACTACGGACGACTTCAAGTATGCAATAATGTATTTAGGAATTATTTCCCCTAGTGTTTAACATGTAACCTTTTTAAAATATATCCAATTCAATTTCTATTATTCTTGACCGGAGGGATTTATAATTAAAGCTAATATCTTTCTCAAGCATATTAACCCTAATCCTAAATTATTTACCGGAATCTCTTCACTTAGTAATATAATTTAGAATCGCATTAACGTGTAATGAATTCCCATGCAAACAATCAACTTTCCGGAAGAAACATGTATCTTATCTCTAAGTATACATGTAATTCTCTTCAATTATGCCTAGATCTAATTACACATGCAATTTCTCAATTAACATGCATAATATCATATATTGACACTCTAGAATTATCAATCCATAATTAACGACATGATTGAATCAAGAAAAGGTAGAAACTTTATTGAAATTATAATTCAATCCAAGGGTTACATGAAACCCTAGGTTCCATAATCCTAAATACTCTAATTCTAAGCTATCATAACGAATCTAAAAACGAGTTTCATAAAAAATGTAAAATAAAGCATAAAAACCCCTCTTGATTTGATGAACAATCTCTCTAATCTTGAAATCGATGTCGTTCTTGCTTCTTGATTAATGTTCTTCTCCAATCTCCTCTCGTCTCTTGTGTCTCTTGTTTCTGTAATGTCTTCTTTTTCTTTTGAAACCCTAATATGTCTTTTTATAGTGTATCAAAAAGATTTTGTTTTCGTCACCCGACATGGCCTGGGACATGATCGTGTCCCCAGGTCGTGTAACTTTCTGCACTTAGGCAAATTTTCTACACAACTTCAAAAATTCATAACTTCTTCATTTGAACTCGGAATTAAGTGAAACTTGATTCCTTTTCTTCGTTTTCGAGCTTAGAACGCGTTTAAACCCTGAAATCAACATTTTACTCAATTAAGTATCAATTTCTTTAAATAAAACAAAAAATGTGCGGAAAATACTATAAAATCACCCTATGAAATATGTTTAAAATTAGAGTTATCACAGGCCGAGTTATTTATAGAGACGGGCCGTTGCATGCCCGAGGTTAGTGTTCTATACGGAGTCAATGTGGCAGCTGGACGTGATCAGAGAGTATTTCTAATAGTTTATAAAGTTGAATATGTAATTGAGTGATACTAGTTTAACTTAAGACATGTTTTAGACTTCTTATTTATAATTCTTATATAAATAAACTATGTGTTATGTTTTTATAATTTATTATTTATCATGAAATGATATTGCTTATGCTTGCGCACTCTTGGTAGTTAGTTGTAGCTGTAGCTGTAGCTGTAGCCTTGTGTATCGTATAAAAGGATCGTCGATTATAAGGGAATTTAATCTGCAATCCTTTGTACGATATATAGCGACTGCTACGACTAGCTCCCTCGAGTCGTAACATTATTAGCTTGGGGTTGGCTTTTGAACTATTGTTTGACTTATGGAGGATTTGCCTTGAAAGAGACTTGAGCATTGAGCCTAGCATTTGAATTCACTACACTAACCCTAGGTTCTTTGGACTTGTTAACTACTAGTTTAAAAGTAGAGGATGTAGAAGATGGTCTTCTAGCTAAAGATTCTTGGAGCTTACCAAAGGAGATGGAGTTTTCAATTCTATACCCTCCTACTACCACCTCTACAAAACTAGATGAGACTTACCTAATTAGATGGGAGAAATAGGGCTTTTCTAAAGTATTAATAAAAGTTGAGGTCAGCTCTTTCTTAGCCATGTATATGAATACTCTTATAGTTAGGGATCTTTATCTCCATAAGTACTCCTTGAATGACTCATTATTCTTTTTTCACAAGTAAACTAAAGCCATCATAGATGGTGCTACTTTAACATTGAACTTATATTGTTCATAAAATGCCCTAGCAAATTCTTCCTTGGTGTTCACTTAATTCAAGTTAAGTTGGGCATAACAAGCTAGAGCTGACCTTATCAAGCTATCTTAAAAGTCTGTACCATTAGCTGATCATACTAAACTTTTTTCCCATCTTCCATACATACAACTTGGTGTGTAGCTTGGCACATCCAATCCCATTATACTTTTCAAATTTTAGCAACTTAAACTTTTTAGGGTTAGTCTTAACATCATATGTAGAAAAATCCGTAATACCAACTTGCTCAAAACCTCCATAGCTTCTAAGTGCCTTTATCTTTTCCATGATCTATTAGGTCAACTTACTTTCCAATTCTTTCAAACTTTCTTGACTAAGCCCTAGTCTTGTGTTGATTAGGCATGAATATGTATTAGACTTAAAAGTTGGGTTAAACTTTAGATAGACCCCTTTTGATTCAAAGTATACAATTGTTGGCTAGGCTTTTGGATAGTTCTCTTTTTTCAAATACATCATTATTGTACACTCTTTCATATATATGGCGCAACCCAACTCATGTTTTTGAAGTTTCTAATCCCTTACTTTTTTTGAATTGAAATAATAAGAAATTGACTCTTGATAGTAAGATAAAAATGAATTTCATCAATCCGGATATATCAAAAGAAAGAGATTCTTGACATTTTTTTCCACAACGAGCCTCTAAGTGCTCTTCATTTGATGGTGTCATGACTCTAAGCAAAACAATACTATCAACTAGAAAATTCATTTATTTAAACATTTTCCCTATAGTCTACTACATAGAGTAAATCCTTAGCTTAGTTGGATTAATTCCTTTAAGGTTGACATGGCTATTGTTGTTATCATCGAGTTGATATTGTCATCTCCTCATTAGCCATTCTGGTTTGAGAATGGGTTCTAATTGGACTTCTTTGATAGAAATAACGTTTGGGAGCTATTTTTGAAGCCTAGAAAGAATACTTCACAACGAGTTAGTACAAATACTTTTCTCTCTCTCTCTCTTTTTTTAGAAAAGTACATAATAAACAACAACCAAGATGTATGGCATATAGATGTAAAGAAAATTAAAATTGGTAAGATACTTATAATTTGGCAAAAAAGATGTTGACTTTTATTAATTCTTGCAGCTTGAGGAGCTTACAACATTTATTACATTCAAATAAAAGAGAAATCCTAAACTCTAAGCTTTATTGTTCTTATGGCAACTAGGTTCGACTTCTACTTTCCTCTTTTGAATTTTAGGAGTTTGTAGCTCCTTGATTTTGCCTTTGGTCTTCTTGAGTTGTGCTTCTAAGGCCATTATCTTCTAGAGATATTTCTTGTAATAGCCTTTAGATTGTACTATTACTCTTAATTTCCTTAGAATATCTTTAACTTAGGTCTCCTCTTTCTCATTCACCTTTGCCCTATCCTTTAGCTTTTGAAGTTAGTGATAGAAAAACTCTTTGGTTGTCTAAACCTTATTAGGTATGCCTTTGATAGTAGGGATGGTCATCCTCTTACACCAAAGAGACTTTATGCTTAAGAGCTTAGACACCTTACTAACTACTAGAACATTGGGGTTATGAAAGTTAAGCAGGGCTTCAACGATGAGCTTTAATGACTTTTTGAATGTGTCAAGTAGTCAAAAAGTACCTCGTGTAGATGTTGAAGCCAATTAAAGGTACTGCTTTGAAACCTTTATACTCTTTTATCATTTTGTCACTCAAATACCATCTAGGTGTCTAAAGTAGTTCCTTAACTCTCATGTCTTAAAAATGTTGAACCTAATAACGAATATCTATATTTTCAAGTAACTAGATTCACTCCTCAAAAGACTTGATGAGATTATACTGCTATGTGAAATCAACTTGGTTAAAGTCAAGCTAACGACTCCTTATGTAACTGATAAACTAAACCAAAATTAGCATCATGTTAGACTTCAAATCTTGATGTTTCTTATTTTTGAGGTGGTTTAGTGAGTGAATTTGTTCAGCAAGGAGAACAAGTATGTATCACTTTCCTTTAAGGAACTAGGCTACTATCTCTAATGGCACTAAAGATCTCCAAAATATAAGCATTGACCCGGTGTTGGTGCCATGTTTCTAGACCAGTACAGAAAATATCCCGTTTCTCTTTATATTTTAACTCCATAGAGAACTAGGTGATGATGTCATCCATCAGAAGGGATTTCCCTTTAATTAGTTATTGGTTTATTTCATTCTTCCTCGCTTCTAGTAACTTGCGAAAGATTTTTGGTGCAATGGCTTCAAGGTCTGGAACATAGATGATGATGTCATCCATCAGAAGGGATTTCCTTTTAATTAGTTATTGGTTTATTTCATTCTTCCTCACTTCTAGTAACTTGCGAAAGATTTTTGGTGCAATGGCTTTAAGGTCTGGAACATAGATGTCATCATTAATAGCTAGAGCCTAAAGTAACTGGGAGTATTCTTAAATGGTTAGGCTCAGCTGGTGAGGGCCAAAAGAAAAACCAATTACTTTAGGGCCCCAAAAGTGTACCAAAGCCTAAATTAGAGTAATTTTTAGAGTAATTGTCTGTCTCTAAGGACAAGATAGGCCTAATCTTACTTTAAATGAATTCTTACTTATTTGGGCCAAAGAGTTGAAGTCGATTCTTCAATGAGTTCTAACATTCATAATGCAGGTGGACATAGATCTTCTTAAAAGTATCTTGAGTAAAGTTAACCATTTTTACAAAAGAAAATTGTTGCATCAAAAGCCTAATCTAATCTTTACAAGGAAATTTACAACGAGTATGTTATAAGAATAATTATAAGGAAATTATAATAGCTCTACAATTGTAAATTCTTTGTTTAGGTTTGCCGCATCATGGGTTCTTGTCAATCTTTTGAAAAGGGGTTTCATATATTCAATAGGTGAGTTCTAAAGGTCTTCAAGTTCTGAGACCTTACACATTTTCAAAGAAATGGTTCCTTGGTCACATTAAAACTTAAGAAAGATAGTCTGATCAGTGTTAGAAGTTGATTACCCCACAACATTCGAAGCTTACACAATGGCCTCCCTCTTAAGGTCTTAGGATAGCCTAGTTTTAATCGTATTTATCACATAATCATGATTAGAATAATTAAAACCCCTTAAAACAAACCCCATAAGTCAATTGCAATAAATAGTTTAGTACAACTATTTATATTTGAAAAATATTTACAAGGATAATTACAATAACTTAGATAATTTGAAAAATAAATCTAACTTTGAAAAGTTTAAGTTCTTAGCCCTCATGATGTCCTAGTGGAGTCATCAAGTTATCGAGCCTAAATTTTGGTTTTTTTTTTTTTTCCCTTAACTTGATTTAAACTAAACTCTATGCTTATTTAGATTATATCTTCAACTAAAGTTAAAGGAAACCCGGTTCCTTTATTTTTTGAAAACGTTTGGAGTTGCCATTTGATGGAACCGGGTGATTAAATTAGAACTAATTAAGTGGATTGGTTCTAATTTAACTACCAGCCTACAATTTTGAAAGCTTTTTCAAAAGATCTTAGGGAACCAGATTCATAGGTTTAGAAGCTATCTTGTTAAACTATATGCGGGTACCACCTTAACCTTTTGAATTTAATTTAATTTTTTATAATACCACCTTAATTTAAGAAATATTATTTCTATTTACAATAAATAAAATTGTAATTATGTACAAAGAGAAGGAATTGAAGAATTATTTACAAGGGGATTTTTTTTTTATATTTTAGGTTGCTTATTAGTTTTCTATAAATGCCTATGTATTTACTATTCAAGATCAAACTTTTGTAGTTCATTCTGAAAACTTAAATAGGTTGGCTTATTTTATTTTGAAAATTAGTTTGGTTTATATTTTTTAATCATTTAACTTTATTTTACGAAAATTTATAAAAAAGAAAAATCCGAATCTTGGGGTTGCCATTTTTGAAAATTATAAATTTCCCTTATTTTGGAAAAAAGACTTATTATCATTTTTATTTTAGAAAAGAGATTTTTCTAGGTGAAATATATATATTTTTATTTTTTTTAAATGTGTTTTGTCATCTCATGGATCTTGCTAATAGAGGTTAATCAGAGATTGGACTCCATAAAATTAGTGAGCTTGTGAAAAAGAACATTATGAGGAGATGCCAAAGTGTTATCTAATGTAACTACTTTGATGTTCAAGTTAATAGGATGTTTTAGAGAGTATGAATGCTTAGGAGCGATAATTAGGCTTAAGTGTGCAAAGTATCAAGTAATTTACCATTAGATGGTAGTGTTATATTTATAGAGGAGTAGTATCAACGATTAGAGAGCAATCATGAGTAAGGCAACTTCTATAAGTATTAGAGAATGGGTTTATGATGTCTGACATGTCCAAGATATATAGGAGGTGATTACTTAACTTCATCTCCTAGCCTTATCCAAAGTCTCCTAGCTGTTGGACATTTGCCATAGTTGGATAAGTCGAACTTTAGGCTTGGGTTGAGAGAGGCTAGAGGTGAAGAATGAGCCTAAGAAGATTGAGATAGGGTTGAGGGGCCTATGTCCAAAAGGCCTTATTAACAGGTTTCTTTGCTAAGTGATTAGAGTTTTTTTTTTTTCTCCTTTAGAATTTTAAGGAAAAAAGAACATAAAGAAAAGAAAGAAGATAGAAATTTAAAAAAAAAAAATTGGAAGTTTTTAGATTAGACAAGTTTTTTTGTTTTGAAAATGAACTTTTTAAGCTTATTATTTTTGTCGATTTCTGAAAAAGAAGTTTAAAGAAAAAGGGAAAAAATGTTATAGAAAAGTAGATTGAATTTATTTTATTATTATTATTATTATTTTTATTACATAGATAAAAAAAGAAGGGACACAACTAAGCCAACTTGACAATTAGGTCGTAGGTTGGTTGGATAGTGGGTATGAGCCAAGTTGAATCTGGACTTGGGTTAGGTTAGAGCTGTTAATCGGGTTGCACCAAGAAGAAAGCAACAAAGGTGGTCGCTTTAGGGTGCTTTAACCAGTAAATTAAGTAGGAAAAGAAGGATTTATGAGTTTTATATTAAGGAAAGGGGGGTAGAATTAGTACCGCAGTGTTCAATGGCCATTTAGTAGCAGTTCAAGCTTAAGATGGCAGTAGTGTTGTTTGTTGCTTGAAGTGGTTGCTAGAGTTCGTAAGATGGTTAGGCTGGAGGCTTTGAGAGGTGGGGAAACTAGTGTTAGTGATGTTTTAAACTAGGGATGGCAGTTGGCGGTGGTTGGGGTGGCTAAGGTTTAGCTGAAACACTTAGGTGGTGGTGTTCGGCATGGTGGTGTATGGAGGTAATGACTACAGGAAGCTAAGATGGTAGTGATGCTCACTCTGAGAGTAGCTTCATTCAAAGGCCACTATCTATGAGGCAAAAACGAGAGAGAGAGAGAGAGAGAGATTGATGCCTTTTGATCAAAGCTAGGAGGCCATATTTATATGGATTTAGACTCAATTGAGCTTAGAAAGATCATCAATGGCGACCATTGATCTCATTTTCCCTCGAATTCTTATTTATTCCCTTTAGCAAGTAATAATGGCGAGTGACCTTATAATTCAAACCGGTGAGTTACATCTGGCGAATTGTAGGTCAAGTAGGATCGATTGGTCTATCATATCTAATTGGTAGTTGCCCAAATTTTGCTAATTTCCTTTTTGTTTTCTTTCATTCCTTTTCGTTGTGATTTTTCTCCATATGTACAACCTTAGAGGTGCATAAGCTTTACTAGTATCATAGCATAATTTCAAGAGGGAGTATGTAAAGTTATAGTGAAGTTTTAGTTCATGTTTGCTATTAGTAGCTACTATATTCCTTCCATAGCTGTTGATGTGTATTCGAGTGAAGTAAGTTTTGAAGTTATGAGTTATGAAGTGAAGGTTTATGGGTTAGTAAGTGTTGTTCCTATTGTTACTTTATTTTTCACTGTGACAATAGAGGAAGTTCCTTTGTTGTATTTAGCTAAGTATTGGTTGTTGAAGTTGTTAGTATGTGTGTTAGTAAAGTTTTGAGTAGTAAGAAAAAGTGTTTGCTGTATATTGTTGTCATATCCTAGGATAACACAGGATGTACTATCACACATGAATACCTATTTAAATTCAACAAAAGTTCTGCTTATAACAAAAGAGTACTACAATGAAGTTTAGCTTTACACCTATTTATATAAAAGAGAACATCCATCAAACTTAACTAAACCTAAAACATAGTATATATATATATATATATATTTCTTTTCATTACATATGTACAGATCCTTCATGGGAATAAGATTAGAATATAGTAAGGATTCTTCAAAAGTTGCTAACTCCATTCTACATGCTCTTTAAAAAACTTTTTCCCAACTAATGTTGATGCCTAGCCAATTCTCTTCATAACTTGAAGATAAACAAGTATCCCTTTAGCTCTTTATGAGCTAACTGATAGTGGATAAAACAAAGCATAGAATAAGTATTACACACATTCACAAATATCACTACTATAGAACATTCAATTTCATAATATGAGCTATCAAGACAAGCTGTCTTTGTAGTCTATGTAGGGAATTCATGCCATACTCATGTACGTAACATGCATTAGTACCGATATCTAATGCTCTTCCAATTACTCATCCGGTTAGTTGACATACTCGGGCATCTAGATACAACATTTAGGAACCTAGAGGCAACAAAGAGTTGCCTGGGAATAAGATCCCAAACTCAATAAAGCAAAAACCACTCATTGTGGTTTGGAAATCTAATACATAGTCGGCCTAGCTAAAACTACACATTGTAGCTAGAATAAGTTAAGCAATGTAATTCTATGTGCTCAAAATCTAGCTTAATTATATTCAAGCTTTTAGAAACTTAACTTGTAGGTCCTTTTGTGCTATACTATGAATGCAGTAAGCAATACAATAACCTAGTATCAAGCATGAATCCTAAATTTCACATCGTAAACAATTCGACCACCCCAACTTTAGCTTTGTTTCTCAACTTTATAATTCATTCCTTCATATAGGTTTTGCTTAGGTGAACAGCTCGAAGGATAGTTCATTTTCCAAATTTCCCAAGCAATAACATGCATTGACAAATCATACATGAGGAAACACTTTACTTAGTCAATGTACAATTAACAAAACCATGTGCTCAACCAATTTAGCACGAAACTACAATTTACGATACAATTAACTCTAAGTCAAGTAGACATAGGTCTACTTTTACAAAGATAGAAATATCTACGGGCTTAACAATAGTGTAAAATCATAAGCTTTATGATATGGTCCTTCCTCACCTATCACCTTTAAGAAAACACACAATCTCTAAGTCAACTACGGGTTAAAACCAAACTTTCATAGGTTTGTACTATTGTGTTTCCAAGCTTCTTTTGATTATATCTTATTCATTTCTTATCTGATTTTAGTAAACCTTATATCATCGCGATCACTATTTTTAGTATTATTAGGATATCTTAAGAAATAAGACTAACCAATATGATTACAAGTCCAAGAATACCCTTTCTCCCTACTGACTCGGTTGTATGTTATTGTAATTTCATTTGAACTCAATAAACTTTAGTTCTAAACTAAAAACCCTAAAAATCATACTTTCTAAACTTGACCAACAATCCTTAATATATCCAAAAGTGTTCATTTTACATAAATTTAACAAATAGTTTACTAGTGCTAATTATTGTGCTATATATTAGGCTCATATATAGGCTTTTATTAGAAAAATACATAAGAAATAGTATAAGAGCTTGATTAAGTCTACAAAAATTCCTAGAGACTCACAAAAATATATAGTTTAATATTGACAATTCATAGTAATTATATAGGTTATTGTCGAGTCTGATTTTTTGTTTTTTGTTTAAAATTGATTTCTCATTTCTTGATTAATGCTAAACCCTAACCCATTTAATATTAATCCTCAACTAAAGAAATTGAGAAATTCTGGTTTTTTATTGAAAATAATTTTTTGAGTTACCACCCGACCGAAGTCGGGAAAAAAAGAAGAAGCCGAAACCAATTGGGTGGATTGGTTACGATTTAGCTACCGGTCTTTGATTTCAATTTTAATAAAGAACTAGAGGGTCCTAAGTTCGTGGGCTAACTTATTAAACCCTAATGGGTACCACTATTCATTTACCGAAATTGAGATTATTTTTCTAATTATAATATTTAAAAAATAAATAAATAAATAAAATCAAAAGAAAAAAAAAGAACCTAAGTTTCTACATATTTTATCGTCGCTCCAAAGGTGTCTACATATCCGTTAACCGGGATCAAGCGATCGTAGTTCTTTTGAAAAATTTAGTGTGTTGATTTATTTTAATTTTGAAAACCGTCCAAGTTTACGTTTTAATTTATTCGGTTTATTTAAAAAATCTAAAGGGGTCCTAACTCGTAATTGCTGTTATCTTAAAAAAAATATTCTAATAATCTTATTTTTTAAAAGGCCATTTTATTAATTTTTATTTAAAGAAAAAACAACTTTCTATGTAATAAATCCTTAAATAAAACCAAATCTAAAAAGGTAATTAATCCTAACAACTACTAAACTAGTATATATAACTATCTACCTAGAAAAAAAAACATATTATATGATGCACTTGATATACATGTAAAACAAAAAGAATCACCTAATATGTACATACCTTATATACTACATTGTGTAACCAAGAATTTAATAATAATTATGATAATGATAATGAGATATATAATTAAAACAACAAATAAATAAATAAATGAATGAAAAAAAAATATATAGATTGAAGTAAAACAAAACCTGATCTTCAACGATTCAGTAGTATAGTGTCTGCACTTCGGTCGTGTTGATGTGTGGTCCGTGGATCGGGGAGTGCTTCGTTGTGTATTTAAGAATTACAGCGACTACGGAGGTTGATTGTGAAACTGTAGCTGCTGTTGCTTTCCTGCTGAATTATTGTTTGGTGAAGCACTGTTCAGCGAATGTACTGCTGCTGTTGCGGTTGTGCGGAATTGGGTGAGGACTTGCCGTTACGACTGCGTTGGTGTATCTTTGGTCAGGGAGTGGCTGTCGCGTTTGGACGTTTGGATTGGGGATGCCGCAGCTGTGGGTGCATGTGTCAGAATTGGATCAGGGGATGTGGCCTGGCGAAGCAGAATTGGACGTCGGTTAGAGTATTTCCTTGCCATCTACTTCAGTCAGGTAAAAGATTAAGATTTGACGCGTCGCTCTAACTTTGGTGCAGGGAGCTGTACAGCACACAGACAGCAGTCTTTTACCAGTTGGGGCTGCTGTCGGGGTCTAGCCGTGGTTGTGTGTTGGCGTGTATTGCGTCCGTATATCAGGCAATGTGTTGCAGCAGTGGGGTATTGGTCGCTAGGATGGAGCAGCAAACGATGACGTGCATGCTCACGTTCGTGGATTGTGTGCAATTAGCAACAACGGCTGATCATTTACGTGCAGTTAGGTCAGCAGTGACTGTGCGTGAACAGTAGTCTTTTGGCAGCGATCCTGGATGCTTGCTGTAGATGAGTGATGAAGTATCCTACTATTTTCTGTTTTTGTTGGATTTTTAATTGCGGTCGAGTTCAGCTATATGTGTGTGTATGTATTTATATAATCTCAATCATATCATATCTTATCTTATGTGATTATATCTGATTAGTTAATTAAATTAGATTCAAATTTAATTCAAATCGGATTTAATGAATATTCATATGATTTCATTAGATATGAATTCGATTTTAAATCTTGCTTCTGTGAAGACAGAAAAATAAAGACATAAGTACCTGCTAAGACGCGAACCTGTGACCTCCAACTAAATTCACCCAATTACTTTGCTACTTATCCGTAAGGCCGTTGGTCTGTATCTTGACATTCATTACTATTAAATTATATTTAAACTATCTAAATCTTTAAACGAAATTTTTTAATTAAACTAAAACTAACACTAAAATTAATTATTCCTAATATAAATTACTTCCTAAAATCTACGAAATTTTTATGATTTTTACCTTTCTTATTTTTTTGGTATTTTCATTATTTGTTAATTTTTATTATCTTTTTATCTTTTATTAATTTTTTTGTTTTTTTTTATTTTTTTTAATTAGGACCCTTTTTATAAAGAAAAAAAAAATTAAGACTATGGAGGGGCAAAAATTAGGTGTCTACAACTGCCCCTCTTTGTGATGAAGTTTGAGCAAAACTTTGCCACAAAGACAAAAGAGACATCGTTTTTGCCTTAGGGTGAGTCTATCCTAGGGAACATTTAGTCACTTGACGAGGGTTAGTTAGAAGCGAAGAATAGCGAGGTATAGCGCCTTTGTGAGTTGGCAAAAATCTCTAAAAAGAATAATGAGAACTTAGTCGTGCCCTTAATGAGATGACTAACCAAGGTTGTCCAAGCGCCCTATGAGCTGGCTAAGACCTAAAAATGAAGAAAACTTGATTGTGCCCCTAATGAGTTGACTAACCAAGGTGGTCAAAGCGCCCCATGAGCTGGCTAAGACCTAAAAAGGAAGAAAACTTGGTCGTGCCCTTAATGAGCCAACTAACCAAGGCGGTCAAAGCGCCCCATGAGCTGGCTAAGACCTAAAAATATCAAGAAAACTTGGTCGTGCCCTTAATGAGCTGACTAACTAAGGCAGTCAAAGCGCTCCATGAGCTGGCTAAGACTTAAAAATGAAGAAAACTTGGTCGTGCCCTTAATGAGCTGATTAACCAAGGTGGTCAAAGTGCCTCATAAGCTGGCTAAGACCTAAAAATATGAAGAAAACTTGGTAGTACCCTAATGAGCTGATAACCAAGGTGGTCAAAGCGCCCCTTGAGCTAGCTAAAACCTAAAAATATGAAGAAAACTTGGTAGTGCCCTAATGAGCTGACTAACCAAGATAGTCAAAGCACCCCTTGAGCTGGTTAAGACCTAAAAATATGAAGAAAACTTGGTCGTACCCTTAATGAGCTGACTAACCAAGGTGGTCAAAGCGCCCCTTGAGTTGGCTAAGACTTGAAAATATGAAGAAAACTTGGTCATGCCCTTAATGAACTAACTAACTAAGGCAGTCAAAGCGCCCCTTGAGCTAGCTAAGACCTAAAGATTGGAGAAACTTGGTAGTGCCCTAATGAGCTAACTAACCAAGGCGGTCAAAGCGCCTCATGAGTTGGCTAAGACCTAAAGATTAAAGAAACTTGGTAGTACTCTAATGAGCTGACTAACAAAGGCTGTCAAAGCGCCCCATGAGCTGGCTAAGACCTAAAAATATGAAGAAAACTTGGTCGTGCCCTTAATGTGCTAAATAACCATGGCGGTCAAAATGCCCCTTAAGCTGGCTAAGACCTAAAAATATGAAGAAAAACTTGGTCGTGCCCTTAATGAGTTGACTAACCAAGGCGGTCAAAGCACCCCTTGAGTTGGCTAAGACCTAAAAATATGAAGAAAACTTGGTAGTGCCATAATGAGCTGACTAACCAAGGTGGTCAAAGCGCCCCTTGAGCTGGCTAAAACCTAAAAACATGAAGAAAACTTGGTCGTGCCCTTATTGAGCTAACTAACTAAGGTGGTCAAAAGCTAGCTAAGACTTGAAAATATGAAGAAAACTTGGTTGTGCCCTTAATGAGCTGACTAAGCAAGACAGTCGAAGCGCCCCTTGAGCTGGCTAAGACCTAAAAAATGAAAAAACTTAGTGGTGCCCTAATGAGTTGACTAACCATGGCGGTCAAAGCACCCCATGAGCTGGCTAAGACCTAAAGATTAGAGAAACTTGGTAGTGCCCTAATGAGTTGACTAACCAAGGCGGTCAAAGCGCCCCATAAGATGGCTAAGACCTAAAAATATGAAGAAAACTTGGTTGTGCCCTTAATGAGCTGACTTACCAAGGCAGTCAAAGTACCCCTTGAGCTGGTTAAGACCTAAAAATATGAAGAAAAACTTGGTCGTGCCCTTAATGAGCTGACTAACCAAGGTGGTCAAAGTGCCCCTTGAGCTGGCTAAGACCTAAAAATGTGAAGAAAACTTGGTTGTACCCTGAATGAGCTGACTAACCAAGGCGGTGAAAGCGCCCTATGAGCCGGCTAAGACCTAAAAATATGAAGAAAACTTGGTCATGCCCTTAATGAGCTGACTAACCATGGCGGTTAAAGCACTCCATGAGCTGGTTAAGACCTAAAGAATAAAGGAAACTTAGTCGTGTCCTTAATGAGCTGACTAACCAAGGCAGTCAAAGCGCCCCTTGAGTTGGCTAAGACTTAAAAATGAAGGAAACTTGAATTGGGATAGAGTTGAATGAGCTTGCTAAACCATTAGGAGATTATAAATTGGAACTGTTTTAGGAGTTAGGCAGAAGCTTAAGAAGTTCTAAATTGGGACTGCACTCTATAAGCTAGCTAGATCCCTAAATGAGAATGTGAGTCAAAATAGCGCTCCATAAGTTGACCGAAGCGCTAAATCCCTTGAAGAAATTTTGAGTCGGGTAACGTTTGGGAGTTGAAGAAACAATGGGACCATGCTCTACGAGCTAACTATCTTGCTAAGAAATTGTTTTTGGAAAATAAGTTATTATCCTTAGAGGGAAACCAATTGTCAATGCAATGTTTTATCAGGTTTAGAACCACTTACCTGGTTTCAATGATAGTTCCCAAGTAGTCTCATGTCTTATTGAGCAGTCCGATTAGAACCAACGATTCTGTCCCTTAACATTGCTTTTCTTGTTTTCGTTTTTCTTCTTCTTTCTTCTTCTGTCTCTTTCCAAAACCCCTTTTCTCTTTTTTTTTTTGTTTTTTTTCTAAAACAACTTAAGCATAAAACAAATGTAAAACATATTCTTCTCAAACAAGGATGTCCTATATTAAATTTCCGATCCGAACATCGGCTTTCCAGGCAAGCATCTATTCTCAAGCGAGTGTCTACTTACACGCCACACGTTACTCTTTTGGAACATGGCCCTATCTTGAAAAATAGGAAACAAATCTCCCTTTCTTTTGGGGGTTAATCACAATAAAGTATTAAAAGAATTTTTATCTATAGTCATCGCTTCAAATTAAATGACTATTTTTCTTGTGGTTCTTTGTGTGTAAGGTTTATTTGGGTAAATAATAGAGCAAGAAGTGGGGTTGTAAACCCCTAAAAGTTTCGATCTAGTTTTTTTGAAATAGACTCAACTGTAGTAGACAATTTAGGAGTCGACAAGGCTAATTAAAGTGAAAACTCTAAAAGACTTAATTAATCGCGTAAAGAATTTTTCTACCCTAAATGTTTCTAAAAGCTAAAGATTCCTTTCAAAAGTGACAAAAACCCTAAAAATGATTCCATTAAGGACATATGTACACCAATCCAACATGATATACCCTAAAACCCTAATTGAAAATGTAATGCTTATATTTTGCAAAATCATTAGTAAAAGGTTAGAGATAACCCTCATTCTTACTTATATGATTCAAATTCTCAAGTAATCCATTAGGAATTAAGATAATGGGTTATAGATTATAGTTAGTCCTTAAATATATGATTAAGATAGTCTTACTTAGGGTTAGGATTATAGTTGAAGATTAGGTTACTTATAGTGAATTTTAAGATTCAAATTAGCACTCTTTACACTTGCTATCCAAAGTAGTTTATCAAATGAGATATATGGACTGTAAAGACCTAAAGTAAGATCTCATCAACCACATCTACACATTAATGCATCATATACCTCAATTCTTCTCAATTCCTTCATTTCTCCCCTAATTTCCCTTAATTACTACATTATGTGCACAAAATTACACATACTTAAGGAATGTTGACTAAGATAATATATGTTGACCAAATTTCAAATGTTGACCAAGTCAACACATGTTGACTAAAGTCAACATTTTGAAAAGTCAACAAAGGTTAAGAGATAAGAAAAATATCTCTTATGTAATGATGTCTTCCTTTTCTTTTCTTTTTGATTTTTCTTTCTTCTTGTTTTTCCTCTTGTTGCCGTCCACAATTGTCCCCCTTAACCCCACCACATGTTGTCTTCCATTAAAAGCAACTAACAAAAGAAACAAAACAGAAACTTCTCTTTCATGCCGTGAACTCCCCTCCCTTCTTTCCCTTTCATTTCTTCCCTTTTTGTCTCCTTCATTTCAACATCATAAAAGGTATGTTTTTAAGTGCTTTATCTTACTTTCTATTAGTCATTAGTTAGTTAATTAGGTAGATTAGATAAGTAGTTATGTGGTTAGTTTTGTCTTGAAGAAGAGGAAACAAAGTTTCCTTCTTTAAGTGTAGAAACTTGAAGTTTGAAAGAGAAGAAAGAAAGACATGAGGATATGCTTCTATGTATGCATACATAAGGAAATACTAAAAGAGTATAAGTAGAAGAACCTTTGTACATGAGTATTTAACATGTACATAACCTAATTTAAGATCAAATCTTACTAACCATACATATACTACACTAAATATGTACATAAGAACCCAAAAACATGGAATTAGGGAGCTTTTCTTAAGGAAAAATTTAGGCATACGAAATTTTAGTATAAAATACGTATTCCACCGTATAGGTATACGGGTATGTATACATGTATAAATATGGTATAAACCTAAGTCTAGGTATAAGTATAAGTATGTATAAAGTATATGTACATAAGTATAAAAGAAAGAGATAATATGTACATAATACATATGCATATGACATAAGCATGATGAAAGGCTTATGTAAGCATATGATGAGGTAAGTGATGACATAAGCACATGATGACATAAGCCATGACATAAGCAAGTGATGACATAAGCAATGACATAAGCAAGTGATGATATAAGCGATGACATAAGCATAAGATTAGAAAATAAGAAAAATTAAGAAAAGTGTAGGTAATTAGGTAACTAAATTAGTAAAACCTAATACACCTTCTAAATTAGATTATGCCTAATTCAATATATGAATTAGTAATAGCAAAGTAAAATTCTTTCATTAAAAGAATTTAAGGAATAAAAGATATAAACATAAGTAATAAAAGTACTTAGGTGGTCATCACTAAAAGGTTTTATAAATTTAGCTCATAACATAAAATAGAGGTCTTAATATCCAAAATAGATCTTACTATGTGAAACTATGTTCAGAAACGATGAAAAACGATTATAAATTTATAAATATAAAAAATAAAATGGAAAAGTTACATACGATTGAAATTAAAGTCCTACCGGGTGAAAATTAATAGTAATTTAAGCAGAACTAGGTAATTAGATGTTTAGAATTAGTAGGTACTTCAAATAATTATTAACATTGTTATCACATAATGATTAGGTGACTCTGAGGTAAGCGAGGACCTCCCGATCGATTACTACGATTAGGACGAACCGCTATGGCCGAGTGAGTATTTACCCTATGATTCCATGCTTGATTGTGATTGTAGATAGTGGACTTAAATATTATTGTTAATTAACTACTGTGTGGGGTTCGGGATATGCTTGTGTATGTAATTGATTGTTGAGTTGCGAATTTACCTTAAATTCAGAGAATGCCTTGTTTGTTGCATGGTAGTATAGAAAATGATTGTGTGTATTAATGGATGGTCACAGCATAATTTGAACTAACTTATACTCGGCTATAAAAAGAAACTAAAACATGCATTAACATGCATAGCATGGATACTATTTCGGCCGTCACATCACACGGAGGTAAAGAGAGGCCATTCGGGGGTTGATATTATTGAGTTATTTGGTTATGTACGGTGCACTCGTACAAAATGACCTTACCTTGGCCCGCGGGAACACTAGGCGTTGGAGGCGCCAACCGCCTGGCTAAGGGTCGAGTCTAGAGGCCTCCGTTTAAGGGTGAGTGTGGACTGCGGGGGCCCACTCACAATTATACTAGAACTTGTGTTTTTTTTTTCTGAAAATAAAAGAGTTATTTGATATAAGTACGGAACATAGAGTTCCGTAGTAAAGTAAGTTCTAATGTAATACCCGGATCTGATTGGTGCCGTGTAAACTCCAACCCTGACTTCGTAAGGTGTTAAATCCGAGTTGCGTATATGAATTAGTTAAGTATGCGTATTATTTGGCATTCTGTTTGATCATTCATTCATATGCGTGACTATAATGTATTTATAACTTGCTTGTTGTATGGCTGAGGGTTTTGCTCACTAAGCCTAAGCTTACACCCCTTTAGACTTCTGTTGCAGGATAGCCTGTTCGTAGAGACAGGACGAGGGATGCCACAGGTTAGCCCGGGGACTTGGGCCAGAGCTAGGTGTTCTGTAGGATGAGAGGAAAACAGTTTATGTAGACTATTATTCCACATGTACTTATGTTTAACTTGTGTTTACCTTATTATTATGAACTTAGACATACTTAAATACTGTGTGATGTAAGCTTTTGAGCTTAACTTTTATATAAATATGTTGTGTGATGATATCATATGAATCTGGATGTACTTTGGAACTAGTAGTTGTAGAGCCTTGTATATTGTGTGAAGAGTTTTTGATTGGAAGGGTAACCAATCAGGGGTTCTTCATGCAGTATACGGCGTCTGCCACGACTAGGCCGTCCTCAGTGCGTGACAGGGGTCTTTTAGTAGAATGAGAAAAAGAAAGGCTAAGGATATTATCCAATGTTGACGACTACTAGGATTACCAACTCTGCATATAGAAAATGAAAATGAGACCACAGTAATAGTAAGATTATTTGCAAAAATTTCATTGATATTCAAGGATAGTACATCTTCAATGCATCAGCATTTACTGGGTCCTTCATATCTGGACCATCCATTTGAGGTAAGATAACAGCTCTCCTAGGCAATACTTTCTTCACGATGTAAGGCCCTTTATAGTTTGGGGCAAACTTCCCTCTTGAATCAGTTGTGTTAGGCAACACCTTCCTCAACACCATATCTCCTTGCTCAAAACTTCGGGGTCATACTTTTTTGTTGAAAGCCTTGGCCATTCGTTGCTAATAGCAAATGTTGTGACATAAAGCTGTCAGCCTCTTTTCATCAATTAGGTTCAACTACTCAACACGCTTCTTTACCCAATCAGCCTTATCTAACTGAGTTTTTGAAAATATTCTGAGAGACGGAATCTCAACTTCTACTGGCAGTATAGCCTCCAATCCGTATACTAACTAGTAGGGGGTTGCCCCTGTTGATGTTCTGATAGAAGTTCAATAGGCTATGAGTGCAAATGGTAACATCTTATGCCAATTTCGATACGTAATGGCCATCTTCTCAATAATTCTTTTGATATTCTTATTGGCTGCTACTACGGCTCCGTTCATTTAGGGCCGATAAGGAGTAGAGTTTCTATGAATGATCCTGAAGTGTCGGCATAACTCGGACATCAATTTATTATTCAGATTCGTACCGTTGTCAGTAATAATTGTTTCTGGTGTACCATACCGAGCAAGTATGTCTCTCCTGATGAACTTGACCACCACTCCCTTCGTCACACTAGAGTAAGATGAAGCTTCAACCCATTTAGTGAAATAGTCAATAGCTACCAATATAAATCGGTGCCCGTTAGATGCTTTTGGAGTGACTGGGCCAATGATATCTATTCCCTACATCGAAAAAGGCCATGGTGCTGATAGTGTATGCAACTCTTGAGGTGGAGCATTTATCTTGTTTGCATAGATCTGGCACAAATGGTACTGTCTAACATGTGCGATACAATCCGCTTCTACAGTTGACCAGTAATATCCCATCCTCATGATTTTCTTGGCAAGCATGTAACCATTCATATGAGGGCCACATACTCCTTCGTGCACTTCTTTCATTAGCATCTCTGCCTCTTTCCCGTCTACGCAACGTAAAAGTGTACCGTCAAACGATCGTCGATATAATGTAGAATCACTCATCAAGTACTGAGCTGCCAATCTTCTAATTAATTTTTTATCTTTCCTTTCTGCTCCTTTGAGGTACGTACCATGTTGTAAAAATATTTTGATATCATGATACCAAGGCTTTTCATCACATGAACTTTCCATTGCCAAATAAAAAGCAGGCTTTTCTTCAATTTCAATTTTAAGTGGCTGAATCTCCACTCCTTTCGATATCTAAATCATTGATGCCAAAGTAGCAAGAACATTGGCAAATTGGTTTTAAACCCTTGGTACGTACACAAAGGTAATCTTTTTAAACTTGGTTATCAACTTAGCCAAGTGTTGGCGATAAGGCACTAATTTGGGGTCTTTCGTCTTATACTCACCCCAAGCTTGGCCTATAATCAACGAAGAATCTCCATATAACTGCAATTCCTATATCTCCTTAAACAATGCGATTTCGAGCCCCAAAATACACGCCTCGTATTCTGCAATGTTATTGGTACATGGGAAAACCAATCTTATAGCCATTGGAAATTGTGTACCTCTAGGTGATACTAGAATTGCCCCTACTCCACATCCAGACACATTAGCTGCTCCGTCAAAGAACATTTTCAACCTTGAAAATTTTTCGACTATTTCACCATCAGAATCATTTCCTGTTACTAGGATGTTTTCATCAGGAAATTCAACCCGTGCTCCTTGAGGGGTATGCTCAAAAGGATTGTCCGCTAATTAATCCACCAAAGCTTGCCCCTTAACCAAACTTTGGCTCACATACTTAATGTCAAATTCTATCAGCAACATCTGCCACTTTGAAACTCTGCCAATGAGAGCCGGTTTTTCAGCTAAGTATTTCAAAGGATCGTGTTGTGTTATCAACTCAATCTAATAATACAACATATATTGTCTGAGCCGATGCATAACCCAGACCAATGCACAATAGGTTCTTTCAGCTTCTGAGTATTTTTGCTCCCCTTCTGTAAACTTCTTACTTAGATAGTAAGCGACTCTCTCTTTCCCTTCTTCATCTTTCTGGCCAAGCACGGATCCCATGGATTCAGGCGTTATGTTCAGTTACAAAAACAACGACTTTCCAGGTTTAGGAGCCATCAACACTGGAGGTTTCATGAGATATTCTTTGATTTTCGTGAAAGCCTCTCCGCATTCCTCATTCCAGCTAATCTTTGCGTTCTTCTTTAACAGCTTAAAAAAAAAGGGCATCATTTTTCCGTTAACTGTGAAATGAATTGGGCTATGTAATTTAAACAACCCAGCAATCCTCGCACTTCTTTGAGCGTTTGTGGAGGAGGCATGTCAATTACAGCCTTGGCCTTATCAGGATCGACTTCAATACCTCTTTGGCTGACTATGAACCCTAACAATTTTCCTAACCTAACACCAAAGGTACACTTCTCCAGATTTAATTTCAAGTGGTACTTCCTTAACCTATCAAACAACTTCTTCAGGCTTTCTAAGTGATCTTCCTCCTTTTTGGATTTTGCAATCATATCATCAACATACACTTCTATTTCTTTATGCATCAAGTCATGAAAGATTGCAACCATGGCCCTCTAATATGTTGCTCCTGCATTTTTCAGCTCGAATGGCATCACCTTGTAGCAAAACATTCCACATGTCGTAATAAAAGTCATCTTTGACTTATCCTCTTCAGACATCCGAATCTGATTATATCTCAAAAAACCATCCATGAAAGAGAATATATGATTTCCAGCAGTGTTATCCACCAAGACATCGATGTAAGGCAATGGAAAATTATCCTTAGGCGTTACCTGGTTGAGATCTCGAAATTCTACACACACTTTAACTTTCCTATTCTTCTTCATTACTGGAACAATATTAGCTACCTATTCTAGGTAATCTGAAACTTCGATGAACCTAACCTCTAGTAGTTTCTTCACTTCTTCTTTAATTTTCAATAAGACATTAGGTCGAAATCTTCTCAATTTTTTCTTTTTTGGTTTGACGTCCTCCTGTATGGGTAAAAGGTGGACTGCAATTGACGGGTTCAACCCAGGCATATCTTCATACGACCAAGCAAACACATCTTGATACTCAGCTAATAACACAATCATTTTTGTTTTTTGTTTCTCTTTTAAACTTGCCCCGATTTTCAAATTCTTAGGATTTTCTTCGTTACCCACATTAATTGTCTCAGTCGGTTCATCAATAGTGATTCTACCCATTTCATGTTTTTGCCATTCCTCTTGTATATTATTGTGGTCATCGACAACGCCCCCAATGACTAACCTAGTAGGGCCGGAAGCAATATCGATATTCTCATTCTCTACCTGCGTGAGGTATTCCTGGTTTTCGCTTGGTTCATTGAATCTGAATGAGAATGTTTGAAAAAAATGCATGTAAACAAAAGAGAACTGAAGAGCAACATAGGAAAGAAATGAACTAAGATTTCATTGAATAAATGGAGGTATGGTCTCAAATGAGATAAAGGCTTATCTAATTTTGAACGAAAGGTTCAACAATACATTTAAAATGATAACTATTGAAAATAAAAATTCAGCAAATGCTAACTATGGGTCACCCCTTTACCCTAGGGAAGACCTACTGCTATTCGCCAGGATAGAGAACCAGTTGTTCAAATGATGCTGGAACTTAGGTGGCGAGTGTATTGATCCTTCTTTGTTAGATTCTCGGGCTTGAGTCTCTTCCCATATAAACAACTCAGCTAGTGGTGGAAAGGTCATCGAGGCATGGTATAGCCTGTTACCTCTCTTGCCTCTCGCTTGCTTCTTCTGGAATTCTTCTGCTGGGGTAGGATTGTAGCCAAGGCCATAGGTGCCGATCTGGCCTTCTTTGAATCCCTTCCTTCCCTCATCCTCTCTATTGGGACCGGTAATCATGTTAACTTCTTCAAACATTTGTAAACCCAGCTCCTCTTGTCCCTCACTTCCTATATAGGGTATAGCCGTCTCCTTATAGATTTTATAATCTTGATCTCCCAGAATTGTAATCACCGGGCCATTAGAGATAAACTTCAATTTTTGGTGCAGGCTCGAAGGAATGGCCCCTGCTACATGAATCTAAGGTCTTCCCAAAAGTAGATTGAAAGATCTAGGAATGTCCATGACTTGGAATTGAATAGTGAAGTGCTGAGGGCTAATACTCACAGATAAATCAATCTCCCCTATAATCTCTCTTCTGGAACCATCAAAGGCCCTAACTGCTGTGGAAGAAGGCTTAATTGCAGATGTGTCGATGCCCAGCAAATCTAAAGTGGCTAATGGGTAGACATTCAGCGACGATCCATTGTCAATGAGCACCCTGGTGACAATTATGTCATTACTCCTTACCATGATAAAGAGTGGCTTTGTATGTTGTTCCCATCCTCACCCAATTCTTCAACTAAAAATGAAATTTGATCTATTGCAATGATTGAATTAGTAACTAGTCCCATCTTCTTAGTTGGAATCTCCTGAGGGACCTTCACCTCATTTAAAGTACGAAACAAAGCCTCCCTGTATGGTTTAGATGCAATTAGTAGGCCCATCGGCGATATTTGTGCAAGAGTCTTACTGAGTTGACCCATGATTTTATACTCACTTAACTTGAGCATTTTGGTAAAAGCCGATAGCCCCTCAATGCGTTCGACCGTCGTCTTATCATTTGACTCTCCCAACATGACTTTCCTCCCCTACTCCTCTCTTGAGTGATAAATATTTCCCGATTGGGTAATGCCCCCTACTAGAGAACCTGGTTTCTCCTAATTTACCAGGTGATAGTTAAATGGAGCAGCCTTGTAATTTTCTGGTGGCAACGGTAAGTGAAATGTGTACCTCTTCACTTCTGGAGTCCGGTTGCTAGTATAGAACTCAAAAACCTTAGGCTTCTTATCTGAATCGGTGACATTAATAGCACAATCATCAAAAATCATACCAATCATCGGCCCATGGTTGGGTAAAGGGTTGTTATTAACATTAGGAACTAGGGCTTCTACAAAATCCAATTACATTGTCCCTTCATCTATCAAATCCTGAATCTTATTCCTCAGTCTCCAACATGCATCAGTCGAATGCCCCACTTGTCCACAGTGATATTCACACTTTACTGTGGGGTCAAAGAATCTCGATCGATATTGGTCACTAGGAAGTTCGTACCGTATCAAATTATCCCTTCACAACTTCTCAAAGACTTGACTCAAAGGGACCGGTATCTTGGTAAATCGCCTATAAGTCCTATTAGTTTGAAACTGATCTCCGTACTGCTGCTGAGCGGGAGGTGTATTCACCTTAAAAGCAACTTGAGCATTTAGTCTGGCATTTGAATTTACCATACCAACTATAGATTCTTTAGGCTTGCTAGCAGCTGGTCTAGGACTAGACAATAACACTAGTGATCTTCTATTTGCAGGGTCTTGCAGCTTACCGGAAGAAATGGCACTTTCAATCCTGCACCCGACTGCTACTACTTTAGCAAAACTAGATGAGGCCTGCCCAATGAAATGGGAGAAATAGGGCCTCTCCAAAGTGTTAATGAAAGTAGATGTGAGCTCCTTCTCAATCATTAGAGTAGAGATTCTTGCAGCTAAGGACCTCCATCATTGAGATTATTCTTTGAACGATTCATTATTCTTCTTTCGTAGGGCAACCAAGTCCATCATAGTTAGGGCTACTTCCACATTGAATTTATATTGTTCATAAAATGCTCGAGTAAGTTTCTCCCATGTATTTATCTTATTCAAATCAAGCTGAGCATACCAAGTTAGGGCCTGTCCGGTCAGGCTATCTTGAAATGTTTGTACCATGAGTGGATCATATTGAACATATTTACCCATCTTCCTAACATATAACCTGGTGTGGAGCTTGGGGAAACCTATCCCATTATACTTTTCGAATTCCGGTACCTTAAACTTCTTAGGGTATGATCCCCTGTCATACGCGGAAAACTCTATGATCCCCACCTGTTCAAATCCATCATAGCTTACAAATGCCTTCATCTTTTCAAAGATCTGTTGTGTCAATTTCTTTTCCAGTTCTTTCAAGCTGTCCGTACGTGGCCCATGGTCAACAAGTCTCGGGGCCACATACGTGTTAGGTTCAAAGGTTAGGTTGTCTTTCAGGTAAACTCCTTCTGACTCGAATGGGTCCTTTTGATATTCATGTTCTGCCTCAAGAGCTTGTATATTCTTCCCATAACGGGTTTTGGAACCTTCTTCATTAGCCGACACTGTAGCTCGTAGCAAGGCAATGCTATCTGCTAGGAAGCTCATTTGTTCTGCCATCTTTTCTATAGCTCTTTCTATGGAACGAAACCTCAGCTCGAAGGGATCATTGATCTCAGGGTCTCCATCATTTCCTTGAGTGGTGGCCATCTTGGTCTGGGAACGGGTTCTAATTGGACTTCTTTGAAAGATTGATGCTTAGGAGCTATCTTGAAATTTTACCTGATTGTAATTGAACAACTCAACAAAGGGTTAGTACATATTATTTTTTCCTAAAAAAGGGTTGTTAATCATACAAACACAAAATGCATGTCATACGAGTGTAATGAAAAATCAAGAATAGGGGGGAACCTTTTGATGTGGCAAAACCTAACTAACTCTTATTAATTTTTGCAATTATGAAGCTTTATACCTCTTTTCTTGTTCATAAAAAATGAATTCTAATGAAAACATAAAAAACCTAAAATCTAAAATTTAATCTCCTAGTGACTAGTAAGCTTATCCTGCGTCCTCCTCTTCTTTCGGATCATAAGAGCTTGCTCTTCTTTGCCCTTGGTCCTCTTCAGTTGTGCTTCCAATGCCTTTATCTTCTGATGGTACTCCTTGCAACGGCTTTCCAACTCCTGCTCTCTTTTACTCGTCTTCTCTAGTTCAGCTTGAACTTCCCTCTTCTCTTCGTTGTCTTCCATATCTTTCAGTCCTTTTAGTTGGTGATAAAGAAATCCTTTGGTTGTTTGGCTCCTGGCTGTTATCCCTCTAGTGGTAGGGGTGGTCTTTCTCGTGCACCAAAGAACTCAAATGCTCTGAAGCTTGGTTACTTTGTCAACCATCATCATACTGAGGTTAAGGAAGTCCAGCGAGGTAGCTTCTAATGATGGTCTGGGGATCATGTCCTCAATGAGTCCATTTGCTGGAACGTATGCGGTGCAGAGGTTAAAGCCGATCAAAGGAACCGCTTTGAAGTCTCTACATCCTCTTATCATTTCCTTACTTGCAAACCACCTGGGTGTCAATAACAATTCTTCCGCATACTCTGAAAGTATTGGACCCAATACCAGTAGCACTCTATTAGTTTTCAAATCTCCTTCTTTCTTTTTCTTGAGATGGTTTAGTGACTAGATCTGCTTGGCCAGGAGGGCCGGGACATATGATTTCTCTTCAAGGAATTGGGTTACGAGTTCTGCAATTCTGAAATAGACTCGACGTCTTTCATCAGGGAACAAAATAGTATTGAAGACCACCAATATAAAAGCGTTGACCCGGTACTGGTGCCATGTTTCTAAATTTGCACAAAAAACCTCGTGTTTTTTCCCTATGCTTCAATTTGGTAGAAAACCAGTCCATGACATCCTCTAATCGAATGGTCTTTCCTTGATTTAGAACCCGGTTTATTTCGGTTTTTCTGATTGCCAACAACCTGCTAAAGATCTTTGGTGCTGCAGCTTCTAAGTCTAGGACATAAATATCATTAGTGATTGTAGGGGCTCACAACAATTGGGAATATTCTTTTACAGTTGGGCTTAGCTGATGTAGGCTCATACAGAAACTAGTGGATTCGGGCTCCCAAAGGTGGACTAAGGCCCACACTAGAGTAATGTTTACAGGGATCTTTTGTAGAGAGAGGATGTGCCCAATCTTATTCTTAATAAACTCCTGTTTATTTGGGCTGAAGAGTCGAAACCACGTCTGAAGCAGCTTTCATGGCCAATGCGGTAGGTAGACATGAATGTCTTCAAAAGACGCTTGACTTGGTCCAGCCATGACTAATCAAAATTAAAATTACAATTACAATGCATTCTAAACTTTACATGAAATTATTACAAATTATTTACAAGGAAAGATTACAAATACAATCACAACTTCACAACTGCTTTTATTCATGTAGGTTCGCCACATCATAGGTTCTTGTGATTTTTGAAAAAGTTTTCATGTAATATAAAGGATGGGTTCTAAAGGTCCTCAAGTTCTGCAACCACTACGTTTTTCAAAGCAACAATTCTATGGTGGCATTTAAACTTGAGTGGGGTAGCCTGATCGGCCCCGGAAGGTGGTTACCCCACAACATCCGAAGCTTACACAATAGCTCTCCTCCTAAGGTCCTAAGACGGCCTGGTTCTGACCGTGTCTAATATGCATTTATGATGCAAAAAAGAAAATAAAATAAATAAAAGTAAAAAAAAAAAACCCAAAATTCCCCCTTAACTAAATTGCCATAGATAAAAAAAATGTTAATAAAAACAAATAGAATAAACAGATACATAAAATAACATAGCTAAGTTCTTTTTTTTTTTTATATTTTATGTTATTTCATTTTTAAAAAAAATAATAATCCCATTTTTGGTAATTTCTAATGGCTAGCCTTCTAGCGGTCCTCAGTGGAGTCACTAAACTGTCGAGTCTGATTTTTCGTTTTTTGTTTAAAATTGATTTCTCATTTCTTGATTAATACTAAACCCTAACCCATTTAATATTAATCCTCAACTAAAGAAATTGAGAAATTCTGGTTTTCTTATTGAAAATAATTTTCGGAGTCGCTACTCGACCAAAGTTAGGAAAAGAAAAGAAACCGTAACCAATTGGGTGGATTGGTTATGATTTAGCTACTGGTCTTTGATTTCAATTTAAATAAAAAACCAGAGGGTTCCGAGTTCGGAGGCTAACCTATTAAACCCTAACGGGTACCACTATTTATTTACCGAAATTAGGATTATTTTTCTAATTATAATATTTAAAATATAAATAAATAAATAAAATCCAAAGAAAAAAAAGCTAAGTTTCTACATATTTTATCATCGCCTCGAAGGTGCCTACGTACCCGTTAGCTAGAATTAGACGATCCTAGTTCTTTTGAAAAATTTAGTGTGTTGATTTATTTTAATTTTGAAAACCGTCCAAGTTTACGTTTTAATTTATTCGGTTTATTTAAAAAATCTAAAGGGGTCCTAACTCGTAAGTGCTCTTATTTAAAAAAAAAAAAATGTCCTAACAATCCTATTTTTTAAAAGGGCATTTTATTAATTTTTATTTAAATAAAAAACAACTTTCTATGTGATAAATCCTTAAATAAAGCCAAATCTAAAAAGGTAATTAATCCTAACAACCACTAAACTAGTATATATAACTATCTACCTAGATAAAAACATATTATATAATGCACTTGATATACATGTAGAACAAAAAGAATCACCTAATATGTACATACCTTATCTACTACATTGTGTAACCAAGAATTTAATAATAATAATGATAATAAAAATGAGATATTTTATTAAAACGACAAATAAATAAATAAATGACTGAACAAAAAAAAAAATCTAGATTGAAGTAAGGCCAAACCTGATCTTCAACGATTCAGCAGTATAGTGTCTGCACTTTGGCTGTGTTGATGTGTGGTCCATGGATCGAGGAGTGCTTTGCTGCGTATTCAGGAACTGCAGTGACTGCGGAGATTGATCGTGAAACTGCGGTTGCTGTTGCTTTCCTGCTAAATTATTGTTTGGTGATGTACTATTCAGCGAATGTACTGCTGCTGTTGCGGTTACGCGGAATTGGGTGCGGACTTGTCATTACAACTGCGTTGGTGTATCCTCGGTCAGGCAGTGGCTGTTGCGTTTGGACGCCTGGATTGGAGATGCTACAGCTGTGGCCATGTGTATCAGAATTGGATTAGGGGACATAGCTTGGTGAAGCAGAATTAGACGTCGGTCAGAGTATTTCCTTACCATCTGCTTCCGTCAGGTTGAAGATTAAGATTTGATGCGCTGCTCTGACTTTGGTGCGGGGAGCTGTGCAATGCGCGGACAGTAGTCTTTTACCAGATTAGGGCTGTTGTGGGGGTCTAGCCGTGGTTGTGCGTTGGCGTGTGTTGCATTCGTGCGTCAGGCAATGTGTTGCAGTAGTGGGGTATTGGTCACTGGGATAGAGCAGCAAACGATGACGTGCACACTCGTATTCGTGCATTGCGTGCAATTAGCAACAACGGCTGATCATTTGCGTGCAGTTAGGTCGGCAGTGACTGTGCGTGAATAGTAGTCTTTTGGCGATGATCCTGGATGCTTGCGGTAGATGAGTGACAAAGTATCCTGCTATTTTCTATTTTTGTTGGATTTTTAATTGCAATTGAGTTCAGCTGCATGTATGTGTGTGTGTTTATATAATCACAATCATATCATATCTTATCTTATGTAATTATATCTGATTCGTTAATTAAAATAGATTCAAATTTAACTCAAGTCGAATTTAACTAATATTCATATGATTTGAGTAGATATAAATCCGATTTTAAATCTTGTTACCATAATTAAATAAATATATTAAAAATATTATGTACAAAAACAAAACTTGAAACAATATCATCTAATATTTCTAACATTTAATTTAATTTTCTCTCAAACAGGTAATTCCTTAAGCACTCTATATTTTCACTAACTATTCAATTAAAATAAAATTATTAAAATATTAGACACATAAAATAACCTTAGAAAATGAATTTTTATAATTAAATAACATCATTTGATAATTTTAGAAAATTTAACAAGTTTCAGCCGAAAAATTGAGTTACCTAAACCAGCTGTCTTTGGCCATCCTCTAGGGATGAAGCCTTATTAGAAGAGTCAGATACATTACCTACTCTTAGACCCCTAAACCACTCCAAGTTAGGTTGCTTCTATCTTAGTGAATGACCCTAGATTAGAACCAACTCTATTTTTACCTTATTTTTCTAATTTTGTTTTAATTTTTTTAAATTTTCTTAAGTAATTTTTCTTCTATTTTTAGATTTTCAAAATGTTGTTTTTGATATATGGAGGTCTAAGTTGGTTTGATTTAATAAAAATTGGACATGTAGCATACACATCATTTTTCTAAAAATTTTAAGCTTGGGATGTTAATTCCCTATTAAATTGAGGATGACTTTTGTTTTTCCATTGTTTCTTATGTTGCCACTTCATTTGGTGACTCACCAAATCATTTTTTTAATTAATTTGCCATTATTTTATATTAATTTATCTTATTTTTTATAATTTATTATTATTATATGTATATATTTAATACATATAATATATATCCTACATAAATACATGTATATTATATGTAATTCAACTTCATTTAGTATTTTTGTAAGTTAAGTAACTTATCTCTAATATTTTACTATATCTCAAAGTTTGAATTTCACATTTTCGATAATTATCGATTTTATTGATAAATTGATATTTTTCATAAATTAATCCTTTTATGTAGCTTATTTCAAGAAATTGACTTTATTAAGATACTTCTTCTAACTTTTCTAGCCTTACTATAAAGTTTAAACTAAAACGGATAACATTGCTTAATGCCCTAAATTTAGAGATTCAAATCCTAAGATTATCATATTGGCTCAAAACCTTCAGGTATTACATTTGTGTTGTTAAGTTGTTAGAGAGGTACTATACTATGTTAGATTTGAGTGTTTAAAGTGTTATCGATGACTATAGTTGATAGGAATCAAACCACCGAATCCTCAACTCAAGCCTAAGCCCGAGCTTGAGGACTGGAGAGTATGGCTAAGTAAATTCTTTCCCTATGACCCATTTCCAAAGAGTCTAAGCTATTGCATTTGCCCAACCTGCTACCCTTATCAAGCCGAACCCTCTCGCACTCATCATTTGTCTCTAGCTACTGACTTAAACTACATCTGACCACATGCTCAATTGACATGAATCCGAGTTTAACTAAATACATTAGAGGCAAATTCACTTCAGAAGAATTATCTACTCAGTTTGGTATGGTTGACCTACCACTTTTGCTCGATAGATACCAAGTTAATTGTATAAAATTTTCTTTTCTATTAGAAAGCCATCAATCCATAAGAAGCCATGTGTTTGAGCAACCATATAACAGAATCCCCCATACAAGATACTAACTTTTGTTGTATTTTCAATTATACCATCATTATTTCTTGTACATTACTTCTTTAAAATAATACCCTTTTTAGTCTTTTTCCATTTTAGGTAGGTTACCCTAGTTTTTTGGGTATAAATATTCATTGTACATGTAGTCGCAATGATTTATTATCTTATCATTAAGATATTGAATACACTTGTTTTCCATAAACATTAGTTATAGCTTGTTTACTTACTTTACTCTTATCCTAATCCTTAAGCAAAACTAGGTGGTGAGTAACCTCATTAGACCATCTTCTGTGTCATATTAAGTTGTACCATGAGTCCTCAAGAGTTTCTTAGTGTGTCATATCTTTGAAATTGTTCATAGGTTTACTTGTTTTACTTTTCTTATTGTTTTTGCACTGTCCTTTCACCTTTTTGAGCTTTCTACAAGCTTAGACTTACCCTTACGTTCGGCTTTGTCAATCTTTGGACCTAGATCACACTATCTTGATATTAGAGCGGAGGTTTCATTTAGGTAATTTGTATTTAAGTTTTGGTAAAGTAGTGCTTGTTGTGGTAGCATATTGTAGTCGCTTAGAAGTTTGCTGTAAGTGTTGGAGTGAGTAGTAAGGGTAGTAGTTCATTTTGGTTATATACTCTATTTGACCCTATTTTGACCATACAAAAATAGAGCGAGTTTCAATTGAGTTTATTGTTTACGAGTATAGTTGTTGTGTACATGGATTCATTGGGCGTTTGTGTGGAAGAGTGTACAAATTGTTTGGTATAGAGGAAAAGTACCAATTGTTTCTTAGATTCGAAGTTTGAATCTAAGTCCTGTCGAAGAAAAATGATGGATTCAAATGTTAATGCTTGTGTTGAGGATGAAAATAGTGGTGTTGTCTACCATAGAAGATAGCTCTAAGGTACCTCTAGGAGTACGAATGAAAGACTTGATGAGTTAGTCAACCTCATAGTTGATTTGACCAAACTGTTCATGCAATGGCTTATCAATAAGCTAAAGCCATATAGAATACTCTACAAGTTACTTAACTTGCTAGAGGATAGAACCTAATACGACGAGTTCAAGATGAAGGAGTAGGTAGACAAGTACAACAAATGATTGACTTGAGAGATATGGATGATGAAAGGGAAGAAGAGTATGAAGAAGGAGAAGGGAAAGTTAAAGCACCTAGAGCTGTTGACCATATGAAGCTTTAAATTCCATGCTTTAATGGTTTTAGGAATGCAGCTGATTATTTAGATTGGGATGAGAAGGTTAAGTGAATTTTCAACTATTACAAGTTTGAGGACCGAAAGAAAGTAAGGATTGCTATTATGGAGTTCTCAAGATATGCCGTGATGTGGAGGAAGAACTTCCAAACAATAAGGTGATGAGAAGGTTATAGAGAGGTAAATATTAGCTTAAGATGAAGAGGATCCTCAAAAATAGGTTCATACAAGACACATATTTGCAAGTCACTTTTACTCTACTTCAAGAGTTGAGGCAAGGAGGTTGAACTATTGATGACTATGTTTAAGAGTTCCAAATACTCATGATTTGCTATGCAGTAGAAGAGCCATAAGCCTAAGTAGTGTCTAGGTTACTTGTTGGATTAAGGAATGACTAATCAGATATTGCCTAGATGAGGTTATGTGAATAGCCTAAGTAATAGAGAGGTTGAGAAGAAATAGGCTGACGCGATCCCCAATGAGTTAAGCTAGTCAGCTAAGTCGACCCACCCAAGGAAATTACTAAGCTTAACTAAGTACCGAGCTAACCAAAAGGGTAAATGTCATGGCCGAATAGAAGGGATGACCTAATGATGTGCTGATGAGAACATATGCGAAGGGATAAAGGTCTAGAAGGAAGATGAGCTAGATCAAGTGTTTTAAATGCTAAGGATTTAGGCATATGGCTACTCAATATCGCATCCAAAAGACCATGATCATTAAAGGAGATGCCCAGAAAATTGAAGTGGATAGCACAGATGAAAAACCAGAGGAGGAGAAAGTAGTTGGAGATGAAGTGATGTTAATGTCGACCTAATTAAAGAAGATGTGTTCGTAGAGGACATAGATAAGTTGACTCTAGTTGTTCAACGAGCAATGAGCATAGAACCTTTTCTAAGGAGGAGCAAAGAGAGAACTTATTCTACATCACTTGTAAAGTAAATGATTAAGTGTATACGCTCATAGTGGATAGTGGGAGCTACACCAATGTAACATCTGCAAACTTAATTAAGAAACTTAAGTTACGACCATTCCACATCGGAAGCCATATAAGTTACATTAGCTAAACAAGAAGGGAAAACTACATATCAATTAGCAAGTGCTATTGTTGGTCTCAATTGGAAGCTATTCAAACAAAATTCTTTATGACGTGTTGCCTATGTGTGCATCTTACATGTTGCTAGGCTGACCTTAACTTTTTAATTGAAGGGTTATTCGTAGCGGCTATAAGAATATGCATATGGTTAAGAAAGATGGAAGGAAGATTTCATTGAATCCTATGCTGCTCAGTCAAGTTAGCAAACTGCAAGCTAAACTTACTTGAGGATCAAAGAAGGCTTTGGAGTTAAGTAGAATAAAACTTCGAGAAGCCATCAAAGCTGACGTGCCAACCTTCTTGTTGATCAGGCAATTACTAGAGTTGAAGGAGTAAGATGAACTACCTTTCGAAGTCAAAGAACTATTAGATGAATATGTCAACTTGTTTCCTAAATAGTTGACTAAGGGATTACCCCCTTTCCAAAGCATTGAACATTACATTGACTTAATACATGGCATTGCCATATTGAGTAAACTAGCATATTAGATGAATCTTGAGCAGGTTGTTGAGCTCCATAGACAAGTTAATGAACTTTTGGAAAAGGGTTATGTAAGGGAGAGTCTTAGTCCCTATGTTGTACCTATACTGCTTATGCCAAAGAAGGATGGCACATGGCATATGTGTGTAGATGGCAAAGTTATCAATAAGATTACGATCAAGTATAGGTATCCCATCCTAAGGCTAGATGATATGTTGAATGAACTAAGTAGTATGAGAGTATTTAGTAAAATAGATTTGAAGTTTGGATACCACCAAATCTGAATGAGACAAAGGAACGAAAAGAAGATTAGTTTTAAGACCTGACGTAGCCTATACGAGTGAATGGTCATGCCTTTTCGGCTATCAAATGCCTAAAGCACTTTCATGAGGCTAATGAATCATGTTTTGAAAAAAATTGATCAAGAAATTTGTTGTCATCTACTTCAACGATATCCTTATCTATAGTGTTGACTTAGCAATACATATTGACTACCTCTTGATTGTTTTTGATAACTTATAGGCATAGAGATTGTTCAAAATTTTGAAGAAATGTTGTTTCTATTAGGAAGAAGTGGTCATGTTAGGCTATGTGGTTAATGGAAGGGGATTGAAATAGATGAAGAGAAAATGCAAGCTATTGTTGAGTGGTCAACCTCAACCTCTTATGATAGGGTGAGAAGTTTTCATGGATTGGTGTTATTATACTAACGCTAGATCAAAGGATTCAATACCATTGATGCACCTTTAACTAAGCTGACAATGAAGAATATAGAGTTCAAATGGGGAGAGAAAGAGGATAGGAGTTTTGTTAAGGTAAAGGCAAGGTTGACCTTGACCCTAGTCTTCCTTTTACCAAACTTTGACAGAATATTTGAGTTTAAATGCGATATGTCAGGTGTTAGCATTGGAGATATGCTGATGCAAGAAGGCCATCCTATCACTTATCATAGCAAGAAGCTTAGGGGAGTATAGTTGAACTATTCTGTATATGATAAAGAGCTTTTGGCCCTAATATGAGCTCTTTGTATGTGGTAGCACTATCTTCTACCAAAAGAGTTTGTCATATACATGAATCAGAAGTCCTTAAGATATTTGTAGAGCCAATCCAAGCTCTAAACGGCAAGCCCAATGAATTGAGTTCTTTGAGAGATTTAATTTTGTCATTAAGTACAAGCAAGGCAAGACTAATGTAGTTGTTGATGCTCTATTAACGAGACATATTTTGCTCTTAGAGTTATAGACCAGATTATTAGGGTTTGTAAGCATTAAAGAGCAATATCAGGATGATTCTCATTTTGGCCGTATATACAAATACTATAAAGAAGAAAGAGTAGTGTATGAATATCATATAGAGGATGGGTATTTGTTCAGAGTGACAAGCTTTGTGTGCTGACCTATTTGATGAGGGAGCTACTGGTGAGAAAAGCTTACAATAGAGGACTATTTGGACACTTTAAAGAATGGAGAATGTACAAGATGTTGAATTATAGATTCTTCACCTAGAATGAAGCATGATGTGCATCATGTGATTGAGATGCAAAGAGTCAAGCAGAGTAAGGGAGATTAATGCCTCTACCTGTTTCGACTAAACTTTGTACTTAGATTACCCTAACTGCCTGAGGCAAAGATTCTATCATAGTTCTTGTAGACAAGTTCAGCAAAATGACACATTTCGTACCCTATACCAAAATTAACGATGCTTTGGCTATTGCTTCTTTATTTTTATAGGAAGTAGTTCGCTTACACGAATTACCAAGGAGGGTAGTGTCTGACTAAGACCGAAAATTTCTAATCCATTTCTAGAGGACCCTTTGGTGTCAAATGGGAACTAAACTGCTACTCAGTACCTCTTGCCATCCCCAAATTGATGGCTAGACTAAGGTAGTCAACTGCATCCTAAGATTATTGCTCCGAGCAGTAGTGAGGAAGAACTTAACTAACTAGGATGTCATCTTGCTTATAGTCAAATTTGCTTACAACAATCTGGTACACGCCACTACTAAGCACTCCCTATTTGAAGTCGTATATGGTTTTAGCCTTGAATTACCCCTTAATCACACCTCCATGCCATCTATTGACCATAAAGGTCTTAAGGTAAGGACTAGAACTTAGTCTATCTAGCAGATCAATCAATGCGTCACCTAGCAAATTAATCGAGCCACTAGAAAACTAAAAGAGAAAAGTAAGGAAAGGAAGACCAAGCAGTTTCAGCCTTGAGACCAAGTGTGGTTACACCTAAGTAAGGAAAGATTCCTTAATAAGAGGAAGAATAAGCTATCTGCTTGAGTTAAAAGACCGTTTAGGATACTCTAAAAGATCAATGATAATGCATCTCAACTTGAGCTTCTAAATGACTTCGGAGTGTTCGATGTGTTTAACATTATTAGCCTTAGCCCTTATTTACCCGAGGAGAACTTAGACAAGGGCCAGCTAGATTTTATTCCAAATCCCAATTAGCCCGGTGGGGATGATAGGAATCAAACCACCAAACCCTTAGCCTTAGCCTGAGTACGGGGGCTGAAGAGTATGACTAAGCAAATTATTTCCTTATGACCTACCATTGAGGAGTCCAAGCAGCTGTGTTTAACTGACCTGATGCCATGGTAGAGTTGAACACTCTAGTACTCACCACTCATCTCTAGTTGCCAACCTAAACTACATCCAACCACCATCTCAACCAACCTAAATCCTAGTAGAACTAAATATGCTTAAGGCGAATTCACCTTGGAAGAGTTATTTGCTTAACTTAACATAGCTAACACACCACCTTTACTTGGCAACTTGACTCAGTAGGTACTAAGTTGATTGTATAGAATTGTCTTTTTTGCCAGAAAACCATCTATCCATGAGGAGCCACGTAGCTAAAAAACCATGTAATAGAATCCCCCGTATAAGATACTTACTTTTATTGTGTTTTCAATTGTACCCTTATTATTCCTTATACATTACTTCTTTTAGATAATACCCTTTTTAGTGCTTTTCCATTTTAGGCAGGTTACCTTAGTTTTTCAGGTATAAATACCCACTGTACATATAGCCACAATGCTGTATTATCTTATCATCATCAATATATTGAATACACTACTTTTCCATAAGCATTGCTTACAGCTTTTTTACTTACTTTACTCTTATCTTAATCCTTAAGAAAGGCTATGTGGTAAGTAACTCACTAGACCATCTCGTGCATCATATCAAGTTGAATACCCACTGTACATATAGCCACAATGCTTTATTATCTTATCATCATCAATATATTGAATACACTACTTTTCCATAAGCATTGCTTACAGCTTTTTTACTTACTTTAGTCTTATCCTAATCCTTAAGAAAGGCTATGTGGTAAGTAACTCACTAGATCATCTCGTGCATCATATCGAGTTGTGTTATGAGTCCTCGAATGTTCCCTAATGCATCATATCCTTGGAATTGTTTATAGGTTTGCTTATTTTACTTTTCCTATTGTTGTTGCACCTTCCCATCACTTTTTCAAGCTTTCTATAAGCTTGGACTCATCCCTTATGTTTGGCCTTTTCATTCTTTAGACTTAAATTGAACTAAGAGAAGTGATGCTCATGCTAGTCAAGAACAAAATGATAGTAACACTCTTAGGTCAATCGATGATAAGTTAGATAGACTTACCATTCCTGTTGAGAATTTGGTTACTGCGATGTAAGTAAATAAACAGCAACTACAGGGTGTACTACATCATAACCCGCCTAAGAATATTCCTGAGAGGTAATATGGCTTAGGTAGCTGAACTAATCACCTAACTTAACCCCATCAAGCCGGAGTTGTAAACTAAGTTGCTAGATGAAAGCTAGAGTTGGAAGAGATTGAGGAGGATGATGAAGAGGTAGAAGTCAAAGAGTACGGCGAAGGAGAAGAATAGGTTGAATATCACTGAGCATAAGAGTAAGAATGTCAAGTTCTTCATGGACTAGATAATGTCAAGGTCAAAATCCCACCCTTTAATGGAAGTGGAGATGCAAATGAATATTTAAAGTGTGAAGAGAAAGTATATGACTACTATAGGTATAATGATGTCGTTAAAGTATGACCTGTTGTACTTAAAATTTCTAGATATGCTACCATGTAGTGGAAGAATTTGAATGTAACCAAAGCAAGATATGGAAGACGAGGTATACTGTCTTGGGAAGAGATAAAGAGATTACTGAGCAGAAGTTTTGTGCCCGAGTCCTACTTATAGGACATGTTTGTAAAGTTGCAAGAACTTCGCTAAGGAAGTCGATCTATTAATGACTATGTAAGAGAATTTCATATGCCAATGATCCGAGTTGACATAGATGAACCCAAGGCTTACATAGTGTCAAGGTTCATTTTTGGACTGAAATATGAAATTCGTAACATTGTAGAAGTACAAAATTTCTATAGACTAGAATAGGTCATTAAGGTAGCATAGAAGGTTAAAAAGTAGAGAAGAAATGCTCCAAGTCTACCTAAGTTAACATTTTCCCAAGCTCCTACTCCACATTGACAAACTCATCTTGAGTCGAGCAAACCCTCTCAAGTTAAAGAAAGATATGATCGACCTGATCATAGCTAAGTAGGCCAATAGAGTTGAGATGAAGATATGTTGACCTCGAGGACATATGAGAAAGGATAAGCCTCTTGATAGAAGATGAGCGAGGTAAAGTGCTTTAAATACTTTGGTTTTAGATACATGGTTGTTGAATGTTTAAATCAACATGCTATGGCACTCTAATGAAGTAAAGTAGATAGCACCAATGAGAGTAAGCTTGAGGAAGAGAAGAATGCCAAGAGAGTTGAAGCAGAAGAGGAAGAGAAGACTTATGTCTATACTAACCAGGGAGAAGTGATGACCTTAGTACTGAGATGAGTGCTGTGCTCCTTGCTGAGCTTTGAGGAAGACTAGAGAGAGAATTTATTCCATATAAAGTACAGCAATAAGGGACAGTTGTGTATTGTCATTGTTGATGGAGGAAGTTGTACTAATGTTGTTGTACAGTCCTTTATGTGAAGGTTAGGACTACCAACCTCTAAGTACCCTTGACTTTATAAGTTACTCCAACTCTATGATATGGGTGTTCTATACATCACAAAACAAGTATTCGTACCTTTTATTGTTGGGAATGGATGTAGGGATGAAGTGTTATATGATGTCATCCTTATGGGAGCTTTATATCTATTGCTTGGGAAATTGTTGTTGTTTGATCGACATGTTACTCATGACAAATATAAGATCACTTATGCCTTTGTCAAGAATGGAAAGAAGATTGTATTACAACCTATGACACCCACCCAAGTGAACGAAACCCATAACCTGCTAACCTAAGCTAGTAAAAAGAAAGGTTTAGTGTTGAGATGAAGAAAGCTCCAAGCTGTTGAGAAGGTTGATGAGCCTATGTTTCTATTGATCGGAAGATTGTTAGAGATGAGAAATCTAGGAGAAGTACTCAATGAGATCCGAAGGTTGATGGATGAGTTTTTTAACCTATTTCCTTAAGAGTTGCTTAAGGGACTACCTTCAGTCTGAGGCATAGAACATTGTATTGATCTACAACTAGAAGCAACCCTGCCAAACTGACCTTCCTATAGAATGAAGAGTAGGCTGCCGAGTTGAAAAGGTAAGTAGATGAGTTAATAGAAAGAGGTTATTTAAGGGAGAACATGAGTCCTTATGTTGTACTTGGTTTGCTTGTCTTAAAGAAAGATGGTTCGTAGCTCTTGTACATTGACAGCTGAGCTATAAATTATATTACCATTAAGTATAGATGCTTAACACTGAGGCTTAATGACATGTTAAATGAGCTTTGTAGTGCCATTATATTCTAGAAGATTGATTTGTGAAGTGGCTACCACCAAATTGACATGAGGCTTGATGATGAATGGAAGATTGCCTTCAAAATAAGGCATTATCTCTATGAGTGGTTAGTATGCCTTTTGGACATACTAATGCAATTAATGAACCATGTGATGTACCTTTTGATTAGAAGATGTGTGGTCATGTACTTTGACAACATATTGATATATAGTGTCAACTTAAACATCTATGTTCAACATTTTTGTGCTATTTTTGACATTATGCAAGCCGAGAAGTTTTATGGAAACTTGAAGAAGTATATGTTATGTCAAAGTAAAGTTATCTTTCTTAAGTATGTAGTATTTAGAGAAGGAACCCAAGTAGATGAAGAAAAAATCCAAGTTGTCTTGGAGTGGCCGATGTTGAAGAATGTCACTAAAGTATGAAGCTTTCATAGCCTTACTTCTCTCTATAGAAGATTCATTAAGAACTTTACTATGATTGTAGCCCCCTTGACTAAGCTTACAAAGAAAAATTATGTATTTCAATGGAATGACCAATCTTAACGGAGCTTTAAGGAAATCAAGGAAAAGCTCACTATCGCCCTTATCCTATCCCTATTAGATTTTAACAAGCCATTCAAATTAGAATGTGATGTGTCGGGCATTGGAATTAGTGTTGTCTTAATGTAAGAACGACAACCGGTTGCTTACAATAGTGAGAAGCTTAGTAATGTTGTACTAAACTATTCCATGTATGAAAAGGAGTGGTACTCTCATTCCTGAGCTCTTACTATTTGCCAACACTATTTATTACCATAAGAGCTTGTAATTTACATGGACAATGAGTCATTGAAATATCTTGGAAGTCAAGACAAGCTTTCAAAAAAGATAAGCTAAGTGGTTAGAATTTATTGAAGGTTTTTCCTATGTGATTTGATAGAAGAAGGATAGTGCCAACATGGTTGTAAATTCTCTATCGCATTGGCAAACCTTATTAACTACCCTATAGATGAAATTACTGGAAATTTCACTTATCACAAAGCACTATGCTTATGACCTCCATTTTTGGTCCTATTCTTAAGTAGTGTAGAGAAGGAATTGTTGTTGGAGGGTATTATATCAAGGATGGCTATCTATTTAAAGAAAGAAGGTTACGTATCCTAAGCTGCTTTACATACGAGTTGTTAGTTTGGGAAGCCCATAGCAATAGATTATCTTGTTATCTTGTTGAAAGAGAACTTTTACTGGAATGGTTTGGCAAAGGATGTCCATAAGATAGTCAATAGATGCGATGTATGCAAGAGGGCCAAGAGAAAGAGAGAGCCACATGGAGAGTATATGCCTTTACCTACATTGAACTCACCTTAAGTTGACCTCAGCATGGAATTTATCTTAGGGTTACCCCAAACATCCAAAGGAAAAGATTCCAACTTTGTTGTAGTGGACTACTTTAACAAAATGGCACACTTCATCCTGTACCATTGGACTAATCATGCTTTATATATTGCTAACTTGCTCTTATAGGAAGTTGTTCAACTACATAGAGCATCGAAGACCATTATTTTAGATTAAGATACAAAATTCTTGAACTATTTTTGGAAGACTCTTTAGAGAAGACTTGGAACTAAACTTATGCTCAGCTCTAGTAGCTACCTTCAAACTAATGGCTAGACTGAAATAGTGAATAGAAAATATTTACTCTGAGTTATCATGGAAAAGAACTTAAAAGCTTAGGATCTGTGTTTACCAGTTATGGAGTTTACATACAATCAAACTATCTACAGCACCATTGGGAAGACTCCATTTAAGGTCATTTATGGCCATTTATGGCCTTAATACCAGTATTCCCTAAGATCTAATCTGTACCCCTATAGTTGTTGAAAAGAGTTAATTTAGAGTCATCCGAGCCTAAGAATTACAAGAACTACATTAGTCAATGGTAAAGAAGATCGCCAAGTTCAACTAGAGACAAAAAGAGATCGGTAGTCATGCCTGCCAAACTGTTTCTTTTAGTTCAGGAGACTTAGTATGGATTGACCTCAGTAGAGAGAGATTTCTACACCTGCAATAGAGTAAGCTATCTCCACGAGCTAATGGTCCATTCAAGGTCTTTAAGAAGATTAATAGCAATGCCTATCAAATTAAGTTCCTTAAGAGTTGTGGAGTTTCTTCCACCTTTAATGCGTTCGACTTAATTCCCCACCTACTAGAAGACCTCATAAATGCTATGATAAAGCAAGGGTTCAAAACCTTTTCAAATTTGAGGATAAATCTTTTTTATTCTTAAGTAGATGATAGTAATCAACTCCTTAGACTAATGATACACAACCAAGTTAGAGGACTATAAGGACTCACATGGAGAATACTAACTCAAAACCTCATTCAGGATAGGGATTCCTATTTCGATCTCCATCTTTTACATTACTATGAACTTGAGCATTAAGTTCTCATAAGTTTTAGCACAGTTTCTAAGCTGCCAAACAATCGTATCGAGCTACTTAGCGTATATGCTACCTAACGAAACAACTATATCTATTATCAAGCTTATGCCATAATCTAGATAACTCCTAAGCCAACCAGCATTAGACCTTTATTTGAGACGAGCTACCAAAGCACTTGACCAAGAAAGGATTAAAGTGTTCCTTAGAGCCTAAGCTTTGACTTGAACCTAACCAGGTTAGCTCTAACTAATGACCTCCTTTTAGACTTGTTCAAACAAGACCCTACAATTGTTAAGCAACCTCAATACTCATTTCAACTTAACCAACCCCACAACTAGCCTCCAATTGCTTCTTGATATGTGTCTTCTGGTACATTAGCCTAGAATGATTCTTTGCTTTTTTGTATAGTGCATTATTTATCCCTTTTACCCTTTTAATGATGTTTTAGGAATCCATTTGCATATTATCCATTTTGTTTTTTCCTTATTTAATATAACCTCAGTGAGGTCATATAAATACTTCACTACCTTTGTATGCAAACAACTCATTTACATCAGATTATTATAAGTTTCCTTTCATGAGCAACCCTATTGTTCTCATTTTTTCTTTAACTATTATTTGTTCCCTTTAGTAAGGAGTAGTTATGAGTGACCTTATAGTTTGAACCAACAAGTTACATTTGACGAATTGTAGGTTGAGTAAGATCAATAGGTGTGTTGTATTTGATTAGTAGCTGCTTAGAGTTTGCTAATTTCCATTATGATGTGCTTAGGAGCCCGATATCATTAGGGCTTACCATAGAAAGTGAGAAACCAATGGGTCCTTTAAAATATCAAAGAAAATAGAGTGAGTAAGTTGACGAATTTTATAAAGTAGTTAGAGTGAAGTTGGTGCAAAGCTACTCGGAGGATGTAACCCACCAACAAACATAATAGGACCTGACACTTCACGTGATATTACACATAAGCTGATGTCAAGGTCCACCTGCCACTAATCCTGAGCTACTCAACAAGATTAGATAAGAGTGTAAGAAAAAAAGACTTGAAGAGGGTCGTCTTACAAGAACAAGTATATTCAATATCAAGAATCAATGCGTTACTCTAACTATAAAGAGAATGGACTATTTATAGTAAGTCCCTATGGCAACATTACAATTGAGGAAAATTACAAAAAGGCATATATAAAAAGGGTTCTTAGTATATACAAAAAAGGGGTAAATAAGATAAGTAACAAAAAGGGAAAAATAGTAAAATATCAGGTGAGTGAGATAGGTAGCAGCTCAACATTGGTTCTATACAAAAAATTATCTAGTTACAATAGTCTAGTGGAAACAAAATGTTGCAGTAACAAGGAAGTCGAGAAGAGAAAGGGATGTTGTAAGAATTGGAAGGAGGCTGAAAGAGAAGTACTCAGCTAGTAAGAAGCTATCTCTTGTTACTTAGTAGGAGACTTTCAGCAACCGAAGGTATAATCACTCAACTCAAGGCCTTTGGCTAGAGAATGATTGGCATCAGCATAAGAGAGAGAGAATAGAGCATAGTATAGCAACCTAAAGATCTTAGGGAATTTAACCATCCACCTTCTATGTATAGTTTCTCATCATCAGTGGGTTATCGAAAGAATTCTTTGAGTGAGGGACTGGAGGCCTCTAAGGTATGCACGAGTAAGTAGATTAGTAGTCGGTAACCCATCAACTCTTTGAGGTTGTTGGAGATTTGCCCTCAAATCATGATCTTCGTCAACATTTAGCACATAAGGAATCAAGTTGACAATGTTAAATGTAGTAGATACACCGTATCCCTTGAGCAGCTCAACCCCGTATGTGTTTTCATTAATATGCCTAAGGATCTTGTAAGGTCCATCCATTCTGAGAGATAGTTTGTTTGTCCTCCTACTAGGAAAACGCTCCTTGCTAAGATGGACCCAGATAAGGTCTGTAGGGGTATAAATGACTCGTTTCCTTCCTTAGCTTCCTTATTTCTTCGGTTGGGCTACAATCATGGCCAATTGTTTAGTAACTCTTTAATGCAACTTTCGAAATTCCTCTACTCGCTGCAGGCCAGGCTAGCTTTCCCTTTGTATGGTTAGACTGATAATTAGATCCAAGGGTAAGCTTGGGTTAAGTCCATAGACAACCTCAAATGGTGATTTTCCTATCGAGCTTTGAGTTGTGCGATTGTAGGCAAACTCAATGACATGCAGGCATAAATCCTAGTCATTCAAATTCTTCCCAACAGTTGCTTGTAGAAGGTTACCAACTATCTTATTCATGACTTCGATCTAGCCGTTTGTTTAAGGGTGGTAAGCTTAGTATCGAACATGAGCTTAGTACCCAACTTCTTCCATAAGGTCCTCCAATATAAGCTCGTGAACTTTGAGTCGTGGTTAGATACAATACTTTTAGGGAGTCCATGTAGTCGTACAATTTCATACAAAAAGAGGTTATTGTCAAGCATCATTAGTTTTATGGCAAGGGATGAAGTGGTTCATCTTGCTAAAAGGCTGAGCATGAAATCCATGCTTAGGTTAGTCCCCAGCCACTCGGGTATATGTAGGGGTATGTACTCTCTATACAGCTCTCTCCTTCCCTTTTCCTATTTACATACCTCACACCTCTTAAGAATTCAGTGTACATCCTTCATTATCCAAGGCTAGTAGAAATGTTCTTTCAATATCTTAACCATCTTTTTTTTCTTTTCCAAAATGGTTGGCTAAACCCCTAGCATGAGCTTCTTGGATGAGTAGTTCTCTTACCGAACCACTTGGTATACAAACCTACTTATTGTTCATCAAGAGTCCCTGATTCAAGTAGAACCCATTTGCGACTCCTCTAATATTTCATTTAGCCACTAGGGGCCCAAAATGCAAATCATGCTCATATTTATTAGGTAAAGTGCCAAATCTAAGTACTATAGCTTGAAATGTTGTGATGAGGGTATGTTTACGAGGGTATGGTGACGAGAAAGAGCATCAACCATGGTGTTTGTGCCCCCCTTCTTATACTTGATGACATAGCAAAAGGTCTTTAAGTATTCGACCCATTTAGCATGATGTCAAGAAAGTTTCTATTGTCCTCGGAGGTTCTTAAGAGATTCATGATTTGAGTAAATGATGAATTCTCTTAGTAGAACTCTTTATCATAGGCTAAGTAATTTAGAGCAGCTCATCTAAGTTTCTCACTGAAGTAGCTCCTATATAAGGATAGCACCAATGCCAACTCTAGACACGTCACATTCAACCTCAAAAACTTTCTTAAAGTCAGGTAGGGTGAGTACTAAGGCAAACATCAATTTAGACTTTACATCTTCAAAACTCTTCTAAGCTTTCTTTCACCACTTAAACTTTGAGTGCTTCCTAGTCAGCTTGGTAAAGGGTGTTATTATGGAACTAAAGTTTCAAATGAATCTACAATAGAAAAAAGCAAGGCCGTAGAAGCTCATCGCTTTGGCAACATTAGTCGGTATGGGCTACTTAAGAATAGCCCTGACTTTCTCATCATCAAATTGGACTCCTTCCTCTAAAATAATATACCCAAGGAATATAACCTCGCTTTGGCAGAATACACGTTTCTTTATATTGTCGAATAACCTTTCGGTACGGAGGATGTGGAATACCAATCTTAAATGCTCTACGTGGGAAATGAGGTTGATACTATAGACAAAATGTCGTCAAAATAAACCACAACACATTTGCCAATCTATGCTTTTAGTATATGATTCATGAGCCACATAAAAGTACTTAGCACATTAGTCAGACCAAATGGCATCACCATCCATTTGAATAGACCATCCCCTATCTTGAAGGCCATCTTGCATTCATCTCCAGGCCTTATTCGTGTTTGATGGTAGCCACTCTTCAAATCAATCTTTCAAAAGATGCGAGCACAATGTAACACATCGAGCATATCATCCAACTATGGGATCGGATATTAGTACTTAACATTAATTTTATTGATAGCATGGCTGTTAATGTACATTCTCCATGACCCATCTTTCTTCGATACTAGCACGGCTAAGATAGCAAATGGGCTCATGCTCTCTTGGACATATCCATAATGCACTAACTTATCAACTTGCTTCTTTAGCTCAGTTACCTGCTCAAGATTGAGTCTATAAGCAGGTCAATTTATTAGGGCTACTCTAGACTGAAGATCATTACAATGTTCAATGCTTCTTAAGGGTGGCAAACCTTTCAGCATCTCAGTTAGAAATAAGTTGATACACTGTTCAAGTAGAGCTCTCACCTTGGTAGGTAAGTTCTTGGTTTCTCTTAACTCTAAGAGTTTTCTTGCTAAAAGAAGCACACACACTTCCTCTTTAGTTTCTCAATAAAATTGAGTACGGGAAATCACTAGGGATTTTCGTTACATAGATTGGGCAATCTTCTCTTGAGACTCCTATACTTCCTTAAGGCTTATAAGAGTTAGAATAACTCTCTTTTCGTCTTTTTAGAACATGTAAGTGTTCTTATACTCATCATGTAATACTTTTAAGTCAAACAGTCAGGGTCAGCCAAGTAAGATGTGTGAAGCGCACATGGGTAAGACATTACACAACACCTCATCCTTGTACCTATTGCCACTGGAAATTGGTACCTTAACTTACTCGGCGATAGGCAAACCTCTTTTTTCATTTAGCTAGTGAATCTTATATGGCTTAAGGTGCAAAAGGGTCAATAACTTCATGGCCTTCACTATGCCCTATGCTATAGCATTGGTATAACTTCCTTCATTAATGATCAGGGCACATAGTTTGCCATTTACTTGGTAATTCATGTGGAAGAGATTCTCCATTCGTACATTCTTCTTAGTTACAAAAGTCCTAAGAGATTGATGCAAAGCAAAATAGTATTTAGCTCTTACTTCGGGAGGTATAAGGGCATTAGGGTCTTCGTCAAACTCCTCTAGTGTTGGGCCAATTTCAATCTCGTCCTCTCCTTCACTAGCACTTCCCACTTCTAACTGAGGCTTATCTCCCTTGATCATCATGACACGTTAGTTTAGACATTGACTAGCCATGTGTCTAGAGCCAAGACATTTAAAACATTTTATCTCTTGGGTCTTTCTTTCAGAGCTCTAACCTTGGTCTCTTCAAACCTTAGGTTTCTCAACCTTATGCTTACCTCAGCCTTCTTCTAGTCGGCTCAGTACTAATCCTTGGTGATCCACCTCAGAACTATTTGGTGTATGGCCATAATCTGATTAACTTAGCATGTTGCTTCGGCTTAGCAGTCCTGGTTTGCTAGGCTAGCTCTGTCTCTACCTCTTAACCCTCTACACTACTTAGATGGTCTTGTCTAAGCTTCTTAGCCTTTGTAATTCCACAATATGACTAATATTAGTTCTCAAGCTAGAAATGAACCTTGTTATAGTTCGTGTCTTGGGTACATCAACATCACATTGGACCATGAGTAACTAAAACTCTCATACATAATTGTTTACTAACCTATTACCTTATCCCATGTCTTAGAGATGTCGAAAAGTATCTTGCTAGTAGTGTTTGGGAACAAACTTACTTCTCAGAACTCTCTTCATCTCATTCTACATTTGGATTTTACGTTAGGTCCTTAAGCGAACATTTTGCAACTTCTTCCAACACATTGTTACATATCTAGAAAATTCCAATGCGGCTACTTGAATACAAATAACATCTTCATAATTGTAGAATTTAAATATCTTCTCGATCTTCTCCTCCTAATCTAGGTAGTTATTAATACTACCAGACCTATTGAAGTTTATAACCTGTACTTTGAGTTATTTGTCTCCCCTAGGAGCTCTAAACTCATGCTTATCAATTCCAACATACTGCTCCTCTTCTTCTTTATACTCCTCTACTTCATCTAACTCCAACCTCCTTCTCACGACTCTATCTACACGATGGGGTAATGCTTGGTTCATAGGAAAGGGCTTAAGGGCTTGCTATTCATTTACCTGCCTTCTCGGCCAATCTTCATTTCTCGATCCTGTTAAGTGGCAATCCTATCTCACAGCCCAATCTTTAAGACTCTTGGCATCGAGACAACTAGATTGGCTACAATAGCAGCAAGGTTTTGTATCTGCTCATCAGTAGTGTGTGGTGTCCGTTAGGTCACATGACCACATCCTTGAGCATCACTCTTTACATCATTAATTTCTCCTTGAACGCTTGGATTCAACCTTCTCACAAAGAATAAGCTTCAGAACACATCCCTTCACGCAAGAAGCTATTATACAGAGAAATTACCAATCTAATAGTAAATATAGACCTGCTTTGTTTTCTCATATGAAAACAGAGTACAACAAACAACAGAGCAGATGGAACTTTGGCAATATAGCTCTCGGTCACAACCTTAAGATTTAATACTAGGAAACTATATGATGTGCCTAGGAGCTTAGTTATCATTAGGGTTTACCACAGGAAGTGAGAAACCAATGGATTCTTTGAAATATCGAAGAAAATAGAGTAAGTAGGTCGACAAATAAGATATTATAGTTGACATGAAGCTGTTTGGAGGATATAACCCACCAATAAACACAACATGACTTGACACTTCACTTGATATGACACAAAAGTTGATGTCAAGGTCTACCCACCACTAATCCTAAGCTATTTGACGAGATTAGATAAGAGTGTAAGAATAATGGAATTAGAGAAGGTCGTCTCACAAGAACAAGTATATTTAATGTTAGGAATCAATGTGTTATTCCGACTATAAAGAGAAGGGACTATTTATAGTAAGTCTGTAGCGTAACATTACAATTAAGGAAAATTACAAAAAGGCATACATTAAAGGGTTCCTAATACATATGAAAAAAGAGTAAATAAGACAAATAATAAAAAAGGGAAAAAATAGTATAGTGTCAGGTGAATGGGGTAAGTGGCAGCGCAACATTGGTTTTGTACAAAAGATTCTCTAGTTACAGTAGTCGAACAGAAAGAAAATGTTGTGGTAACAAGGAGGTGGAGATGAGAAAGGAATGTCGTGAGAATTAGAAGGAGGTTGAGAGAGAAGTATTTGACTAGTAGGAGGCTATCTCTTGTTACTCGATAGGAAACTCTAGGCAACTGAAGTTCTGATCACTCAACTTAGGGCCTATAGCCAGAGAATGGTCAGCATTGGCATAAGAGAGAGAATAGAGCATAGTATAGCAACCCAAAGCTCTTAGGGAATTTAGCCATCCACCTTCTATGTATAGTTTCTCGTCATTGGTAGGTTATCAAAAGAGAATTCTTTCGGTGAGGGACTAGAGGCCTTTGAGGCATCTGTAAGTAAGTGGGCAAGTGGTTAGTAACCCATCAGTTTTGTTTTCTTTTGTTCCTTCTCATTGTAGTGTTTCTCCATGTATATGACACCGAAGTCGTAACAATACTTTACATTTATTTAGGCTTCTATTTGCTTAAAATGCTTCATAAAAAGTTTACATCCTAATGAATTAAAGCACGACTTCTATGAGAATTTTTTTTCAAGATTGCTAATCATTAAGCTTATTTGTCAATGATCTTAGTATACTTTGCTAAATTGAATGATGAAATCTTTGTAGTGTAGAGTTCCTTATTACTTACACTTGGATTGTGACTTAAGATTAGGATAAATATTGATAGGTTAAAAACTAGTTTTTTTTTTTTTTTTTGTATTTCTAAGGTTAATTTAAGAGTATGGTCATGTCTTTTTAGATCTTCTGAAATATCTTAGATTGGATAAATACATGAGATTTTGCCTTTTGAAACTCTCTTAAAAAATTAGAGTAGTTAGAGAATAATTGAAATACATAACAAGGGTTTGAAAGTTAAACCTACTAAAAAAAAAGAGAGAAGTGAATAAATGTGAAAAATGTTAAATAGTCTAACTATTGGCTTCATTAACTCAATATGCCTCCTTCGTATGGAACAACATTTGTCAACTTAGATGACGAGCTTGAGATTAATGGTTGAAAGGTCACTACAAGGGTTAAGAGAAAAGTCTATGAAAAGGCTAGATTCATTTAGGAGTGAAAAGAATGGAACTAAATGAAGTTTATGGATGTTTTAAAGGGGAGTTTCAATGCCTAATAGCCTAAGCTCATTTAGCATGGGATTTATCCATCGATAAAATGAATGTAACGCAATCGAAAATAAAAAGAGAATTCCTCCAATGAAAATAATAATGAGGAGATAATCAGATGATGAATTAATGTAATATGCATCCAATTTAAGTTTTGAAAAAAAATAAAAAGTGTAAAGTGAGATCTCTATGCTCTTAAGTCATAGTATTGAAATGCTTATAACTCTATCTTGATTTGTTAATGTTTATTTAAAGGGCATTATTTTGTAAGATAGATTGGGTAATTATTTGAAAAGAAGTTGTTGAATTTTGAATGTTCATTTAAAGATATAAATTTTTTTTATCAATTCTTTTTGTCCTTATGATGATTTTCTTTGGTTTTTGAATATTTTTCTCGAAGATAAGCAAAATCTTAAGTATGGAGGAATTTGATAATATTGATTCTATATGTAAATTTTAGGGTAGCTTTGTTAGGATTTTAGCAGTACTTTGTTTTGATTTTGAGTATTTGAAGCTTATTTAATATTTTGTAGGCTTTGATTAAAGAAGTTGTTGAGGTTTTGATGGCTTTCAAGAAGAGTTGATGAAGCTTTGAAGACTTAATGAAGAATAAATTTGATGATATTGGAAAAGGAAGCATGATTTTATTGAAAATTAAATGCTAGAAAAGATCATAGTTGTGATCTTAGGACATCAACATGTTGATAATAGAATTCCTTATATTTTTTAAACTCCCTTATAACCTTAAATCTTGAGTTTTATAAATAGGACTCTATGGATAAGTTGTGGAGAAAGAAAGAGCTTTGGAAGTAAGGAAAAGTTAAAGGCCATGGTTGTTTATTGATCTTTTTGAATTTTGTTTCATGTTTAATTTAATGCTTCTTAGTGAATTATTATTGAACCCTAGTTTTCTATATAACAATTACTTTTATATTTACTGTTGTGACTTAATTACATTTTGCTTTATTGTGCTGAACTAATATTTAGTTAGGTTATTAATTCAACATTAGACTTTGCCATAGAGATTATCAGATCTTATTTTGAATGGACCTGTATAACTAGCAATAACTGAAATAGTCTAACTGATTAGGTATTTGGTTTTTTCATATTAGGGTAACCTAATAATGGAGTTCAAGGATTGTGATTTTAATATATTCTATTGCAAAAGTGATTCGAGTAGAGTATACTTAAGGTTAGGAGTTGATTTGAGAAGTAATTTTGGTGTTCTTTTTAATAATTTAACTCTTTTGATTTTATTTTGTTTTGTTTTGTTAGTTAGAATTAGTCTAATAATAATGGTTTTAATTAGTTTGATAATCTTAATTGTTGAGTTAAATAATTGGAAGATTACGAAGAAGTACTAGTAATTTGAGTAGGTTTAATATAATATTATAGAAGTCCTTAGTGGATCGATATCAAGACTCAAATTTGCTTTTCTATAAATGCGTTAGCCTCTTATAAAAAAACCAAGTGCTAAAGAAAAGAAACTTAAACTTACAAGTCTACGTTGAGCAAAGCACTCAAAGAACAAAATCCCCCTACAAGACCAACAACTTGGCTTTCACTCAGCTATCTTAACTTAACACAATGTGAAGAATAGATAGTACCTTTGTCCTCATCATCCAAAAAGATTGACTCACCATTTTGGTATCACTAGATGATCACCTCAGCATCCCACTAAAACCAGTTCATGTTTTTTCTCCACCTTGTTGGTGGTGCTGTCATTGCTAGGAATAAGTTTGATGTTGCTAAACTTAATGAGTTCAATCCCCTTATTCCAAAAATCTAGGTTTACTATTAACCTGATTGCAACGAGTTTGCCCTCTAATCATGGATTTTAGATTCCAAACCATCCAAAAATTTTCTCTTATTCCTAGCTGTGACATAAAACTAACCATCACCATTGCACTTGATCGTGAAGAAGTTTCTAAACATGCTCGAAAGTTGCTAAAATCCTATGAGTGTTCATTGAAAACATGCTTAGAAATACTTGGAAGGTAATTGAAGAAAGCTTTTACAAAATTGGAGAAGTAGAGTCAAAGCCCAAAATCAAAATATTTCAAGTAAACATGAAATTCGGTATCACTTGACAAGGCTACTCTTTCATGACTTTTGTGTTTTGTAACCTTCCAATCTTTTAGCACTTTGTCAAAGCACCCCCAATACTTCTCTACATCACTCCAATTTATGCAACTATAGTCTTTAGGTGCCTCGATATCAAATTTAATCTCATTGAACAAATAAATGACACTCTTTTTATCTTCTTCATCATCAAGATGTTCATCCTAAGGCATTGCTTCAATTTTAGCCATTTTTCTTATCTTTTAGTAACACTGCTACAACTGAAGGCAATCGAAACATCACTACCAGTACTTATTGAAGTTGGTGTTGTTGTCTCACTAGGGGGAGTAGCCTCAAAGAAGAACTTGGAAGAGTGTGTCATTATGGAATGAGCCATACCTTGTGATGATTTATCAGTTTGAAAATTAAAAAGAAGAAGAATTTCAATGTGTGAAGAGAATTCTATAGAAAAGAGTTTAGAGAATGTGAAAAAGAAGAAAGAGAAGATATGTTATCAGGGGTTTTATGAAGAGTTTGAATATGGCAATCTTTGGGAAATTAAATTTGATTTGATTTTAGATGACTTTAAAGGTGAACTTGTGTCATCAATGTTGATCCAATGGCCGACATTTCTCAAATGGTTGGTGCAATGATTGTGGAAGTGATAACTGTCTTATGCATTACAAGAAGGTAGAAAAACTAAATGACATGACCTTTGAAAGTAGAAGTTTGAGCTCTTTAATAGATTAACTCAGCATGGGCAAGTGGAAAAGAATTACGAGGTGATTTGAAAGAGTTTGGCAATGAGTCTTAGCATAGTTGTCAAAATCGTGATTTTATTGTTCATTTCAATGCACAGAATCGGTAAAATCGTATAAAATTGGTAAACTTATAAAATCGTATATAAAAATTTATAATTTTACTAAAGATCTATATAAAAATGATTTTACATCCAATTAATTAAGAAATATATTATAAAATCATAAAATCGTATTTTTTACTTGTAATTTTAACAACCATAACTCTTGGAGTAGCACAAATATACATGTTCATATCATTTGCCTGCTTTAATTAGTGTCTCGACACATTGAATACTGCTCCCATACTCAATAAATTAACCATGAGAATTAGGGGACAAATGTTGATAATGGAATCTTGTTTAGCAGCTTAGCAAATGACCTGTATACTCTCACTTCTAATTAGTTGCTGCAATAACCTCTGATTGACTAAGGATAATAGGTTGGCATCCAAATTGCTAACCTGTTCCTAGAGTTTCACCAACTCATAATAACCTTGCCAACAACATTTCATAAGGTTGAATTAGTGAGGCCTAACTCACAATGTTTAAACATTCAAACATCAAGACAAAAGCATGACCGGTCTGATAGTTATTCTTGTTGGTAACCGTTCAACTACCCATTTTGTCTCTATGATTAACACATGTTATAAATCGGCACATGTCATAAGCGATTCAATTGCTTCTCCTATACTATTATCGAACAAGCCCCTATAAATATATAAGAAAGGATGATTATAGGACTTTTTGAACACTCTCACTACTCACTCTCTTTATATTTCTTTAAACAATTCTTTCAAATCACTAACTTAAGTCTTTGGAATGGCCACACTGGAGAGCCTTGGCACTCCTAAAGCCCAAAGTGTTCTCTTTTGCAAATCCAGCAACACATCCTAAGATTACCAACAACATTTCTTATATTGTTCATTTTTGTTTTGCAGGGATCAAGCGAAATTTGTGATGTTTCTTGAACAAGTTACCAAGCTGTCAAATATTGATGAAGTTCATCCAGATTATACCTGCTCAGCTGACATGAAGTAGAACAATATATAGGAAACAAGATTAGTTTCTTTTTCTTTTATGTTTTTGATGTTTATCCATGGTTGGTACTAGAAGCACATTACGATCGAGGAGACTGTTGTCGAAACTCATGTTGGTTACTGTAACGGCCATTTTGTCAAATAGCTTAAGTACATTGTGTAGTGTCTGATTTTAGTAAAAAACCTCCAGTAACTCTAGAAAAAGCAGAAACTTTGGCATCTAAGTGTAATTTAGAAGGCAATACAATCAATGGAAAGAAGTACACATTCAACAAATAAAAAATAATCACTAGAAATATGATAAAATTGCAAGTGACATCTCCTACAAATAAGAAAGACACCTGGAATTGTGATGAAATTGCTCTTCTTGAAATGTTTATAGCATAATAAAAAGTATTTTCATATGAATAGAAAAGATCAAAAAGAGGAAAAATTATAGTAAGTACGATGTAGAAATTTTACCTTTTTGGAAATTTGAAATTACAAAGCGATGAAGAGTGAAGAAATTGAACCAAGAATGGAGTAACGGCTATAAGCTTCTCGCGATTTTTTGTTGCCATAAATGTTCGAAAATCATTGCTTAGTGAAGATTGGGCAGACCCACTACCCTACATTTTTTTTTTTGGGGGGGGGGGGGGGGGGGGGGGGGAGTGGGGAACATGTAACCATGTGGCCAATAAAAATAATCGATACATTTTTTTTTTTTGAAAAAGGAAATTTACAGCTGTGTTTTCTCTTTTCCTTCTTTTTTGCTAAGTAATAGTTGGTTGGAGTAGAACTAATTTATAGTCATTGTATTGACAAATCTTTTAAGATAATGTAATAACTACAATTACTTTTTCTTTCATTCTTTTAAGGGGGAAAAAAGGGAAGTCACAAATACATCCTTAAACCATTGATCAAATGTGATGAGAGTAGAATCTCAACCATTCAAATATGACTTTAGCTCTCTAAAATTTTTTAAAACATGTTTATACACAGTTCAAAGCATCCCTAAATCCCAATATCATCACTGTTTCTTTTATGGATGGTTGTGGTGATTTAGTAAAGGTTTGGAGGTGATACACATTTTTTCATATGTTATGGGGAGGTGAAATTGGATTGAAAGTTTAGGGAGTTTGTATCCCTACATAACCAGTAGTTTAAGGCATAAATTTGCAATTATCCCTATATTATGTGCTTGTTTAAAATCACCATGTATTATATATGGCGGGAAAAAGAAAATTGTAAACAAAGAAGAAAACCCTTTATGCTATTGAATTCCATTATCATTCATGCAAGCTGTCTCTAATAGCGTGTAGAGAGTTTAATAAATAGTATTAAGAATCCCATATTAATATAAACTTAGCAAATGGAAATCGAAATTTATATATATATATATATATATATGTATGTATTTATATATGTGTGTGTCTGTATACCTACCGTTAAGGAAGCGAACAAGTTATATATTAATCTAACTTTGCATACGTAGTCCTTAAATGGTTTAAAGAAAGAATATCTAGAGGATGATGAAAATACGCTATTCCACATAAAACTAAATCCATCGTATTTCCTCACTATATTACATTATTAACAAGACTCAATTTTTCCTTATGTACAAAATTATATGAGATTTTTCAGAATTGAAATGCTAAGTATATGCAAATAGTAATAGGTTTGGAGGGCATTGTTTGCAGAATGAGTTTACGAAAACAATTAATATTTTTTTTTCTCAATCAACTCATTATATTATATCGTATTTGGGAAGGGAAATGAGGATGGTGATGATCATTGCTATATCTCTTAGGCTAACTCTAAGTTATCCCTCAGCCATGGTCAATAGAGAACCTACACAAAGCCCACTAATAGCTAGGCCAATGAGGGCCCTCTAACATTCAATGTCATGCCCTAAACAAAAGAAATTGTAACAATCCCATTGTACAAACTTAAGATAGAAGCTGATTTTACAATTGCTATTGTAAATATGATCCATACAAGGTGTATACGACTTAATCGGCTTAAAATATTCATTCTAATACTTGTAATTGATCAAACTTGCGGTATAGCTTTATAAAGTACTTGTTCTATATAACTTATTGTCTCACAACACAGTAATACTTATATAAACATTTCACATTTGGAATTATAATTTACAATTAAAGTTTATCAAAAGTCGTAAGTCTTGAATTCTATTTACGTTAAGATAGAAAACTAGTGGGCATCATAAGAAATTTCTTGTTAATTTCCTCAAAACTCAATAGAAAAGTCAAAAGCCCAGATTTAGTAGATTATTTCTTTCCCCACTTTCCCTACCGAAAGCACACTAACCTAGGAGTGATGATATCTGAACATCTCGATCTGAACTCATTACCTGCAAAAGAGTCTATGTGAATATGAACACAACTAGCTCAGTTAGTGAGACGGAGTAAAAAAAGTAACGAATAATTATAAGCAAGGATATTAATTATGATAATATATAGTGTAATAAATCACTTGAAACATTGCACAATGTTATCTAAATCATTGTGAGATTAGAGAAATTACATTTACTCTTACCCGAATTGAGGAGATTTATCACGACTTAAATCAAACCAAACTTGGGCTTGTGTAGTGGAGAATATCCTTCTCTCATAACCACCTCTAAACCACGATCATGACCCTTGCCACGACCTATTCTCCTATCATTTAGTTCGCCTAAAGATGTGGAAATGACTATTTCAACTCTCCTCATCAAACGGAGTAGGTATTTAACCTAATACTTCTAATCGTTCTTTTAACGGTTGCTATGCATGTCTAGTTTTGTTAACAGTCGAATCATTATTATTTCCATTTAAGGATAGGTGGCTAAATAAGTTCACAACAATACAAGATGAAGTAATCATGTAGAACAGTATGCCTAGGAGTTTAACTCCTATCACAATCATAATATCAACTATATACGTAGCATGCACACAACAACTAATTTATAGCCACAATCAAATGTACTCTTAAGGTTATAAATACTTTAATATAGTATCTTAATAAGCAGTAAAATTATGATCCCAACTTACTTGTCTAGACACTCACTGTGGAAGACTTGTGTCTTTAATGGTCTAATCACTGGAAAACTCTACATATACAAAACCTAAATTTAGCTTTTGTAATAATTACGAAAACATTAGGGTTATATCTAAAAGTATTCCATTAAACCGTTATATATATATATATATAAAGTATATTATTATTTTTCTTATATAATAAAAGATAGTTTTATTATATAAGTTAAGTTATTAAATATTAATAATATACGTAGTTATATTACTACATATAATATATCATTTCGATTGTATCGAAATGTATTTTTAATTGATTAAATCACATTTCAATTACGGTAAGGTTATTGTAATATGTAAATTCTCATAATATTATAGAGATGTAAGTTTTATTACCTAATATTGTCCAATTTTAGTAAAAGTAGTGTTATTGGGTTCGTACATATCTAACAACACGTATTATGGGTTTTGTTTCTAGATATGACTTGTAATGGGTATTTCAAGTTTTTGGTATGCCTATACGTGCTTATAATGAATATTATCATATTATACTTATTTTATGTACTTAAGCTATATTTTACATAATTTGTTAATATAACTCAATAATATAGATATTAGCTAACCCTAATATGTATATAACATAACTTGATCATCAAATTGTTATTAAATATATTAAAATTTCACTTTTGGTAAATCTGACCAGCATGTATTTCTATAGTTTTAATTTCAATATTTATCACATTTTTGCTTATTATTACTAAAAATAAGCATTGGTTCATAATTTAAGTTATTTGACTACATAAATTTATAATGAATAGGTCAGCTCACCAAATAATTCCTTGGAAATTTCTATAAACTCCTAAAAATATAGTAGACTCTGTCATCACTTGATTTCATGTTATTGATTTATCGCCTATATGCTTGAAATTATAATTTTACCCCTGATAGCATTTAATTACTCAAAAATTATCCTTTTTACACAAAATTATTTCCAATATATCCTAACATCATTATAATTCACCAGAAGTCAATGTATGTTAATTTCATCACTTAATTTCATAAAACCTTTTTATTTCACATTTTCACCCTAATTTTAGCTGTTTTTAGGGTTAAAATTACATTAAATACTAAAAATACTTAAATAAAAAATCTAGCTATATAGCAATTATCTATATATCGTGTATATTGTACACGAAAATTTTGAGCTATAAACAACATTATTTGATACATTTATTCTGAAAGTCAAAATTCAAGTAAATAGTGACTTTCTTAAGTAAGTGTATTAAATATTCCAAATTTTATAAAAAAATAAAAATATCATATGAAAACATATCTAAAACAATATAGCTATAAATTTTTGCAAATTCTTTTGGGTAGATTTACTATTTTTTTAAAATAAATGAAAAATAGGGTAGAAGTTTGATTCACCTATTTATCGGAGCTCTAGTGGTCATTGAGTGGTGAAGAGTTATCGGAAAGTCTAGGTGCCGGTGGTTTTGCTAAGGTTTGAAGAGGTGTAACAGTAGATTCAATCTTGGCCTGAGAACTAGCAAGGCTCGATTATTGCTCTATTTTGTTTTCCTATTTTTTCTATTTTCCTATGATTTTTTCTAGTATTTTTCTTTTACTATCTCAACTCCAAAATACTAAATGGAAGGGGACTTAGGTTTCTAGTAATTTAAGGGAGTAATTGTTAGCTAAAAGGAATTTTTTTTCAAATTAATAATTCTTTCCCAAGTAAGTAAGAGGTGTCACCATTTGAGAAAATTCACTTTTCATTCATTAAGCCCCTCTCCATTTGATGCTATAGCCTATTATCTATAAGATTCTAGATTACACTTGATGATTTGGATAAGTTTTCATTGATATTTTACTTAATTATTAGGAATATGTATATTATGTTATTTTATCAATATATGAGTATATATATCCTATGTATAAATCATGTGTAATATGTATTTGTACTCATATAAATTCTTTCCCAAGCAAGTAGGAGGTGTCACCATTTAAGAAAAATCTCTTTTGATTCATTAAGCCCCCTCTCCATTTGATGCTATAGCCTATTGTCCATAGGATTCTAGATTACACTTGATGATTTGGATAAGTTTTCATTGATATTTTACTTAATTATTAGGATTATGTATATTATGTTATTTTATTAATATATGAGTATATATATCCTATGTATATATCATGTGCAATATGTATTTGTACTCATATAATTATGTTTCTAACATATAATTTATTTTTAAGATGTATTTCTTATTTAATTTTATGAATTCAACACATATTATATATAATTATGTGATTTCCAATTAATTTACTAGTATATTTATTATATATATTAAATATCTCATAAAAATACGTTTATACTCATATAGTATATTGTACTATATTATTTCATTTTATAGTTTAATTCACTTATATCTAACTCCTCGTTACATTCCAAGCTCGATTTTAAGGATTCCGATTAATTTTGTATTATGTTACGTAATCATATTTCTAAGGGTAAAATTAGAATTTTAGGTCATTATTTTTTAAATTTAACTTCACTTGATCATTTGAATAAACTTTTTTTATATTAGTTGTAAAGTTTGGACTTATTCAAACAAATTTTGTTAGAGGCCTTAAATTTAGATTCAGTTACCCTAAATGCAATTTTAGAGACTCACATTTAAGTTAACGATGAGAAAAGTGTGCTGAGGGTATTAAAGAAGGGTAAGGGTGAGTTCCTAAGAGAGAATAGAAAAATAGTGACTATTGAGACCTTTAGCTAAAGATTTTACTTTTATTTATAAGTTAGAAGTGGTTATTGTTGTTGATGTGTGGCAGAAATCATCTAGCTAGTGCAGGATCCAATGAGGTAGCATTGCTAGCATTCGATGGGATATCTTTTCCTTTATTGATTGGTAGAGACTAGAAGGATGGGTCTATCCCATCCGTAGTGGGTAACCACCTTAGTTTAATGGCTAGGCTATAGGTTGTGTAATTGGTGGTCAATCAACATTAAATGAAGAGAGAGAAATGAAACAATGGATGGAGGAAGTGCTTAGCTTATGGCATGATGGCTTCTTTGATCGTAGTCTTTTGAGGGAATAAGGGCAAGCCTCATGCGAGCACCACAGATAGTGGTCGTGTATGTCTTGGGACCTATTATGGAGAGATTTAACCATAAATAGGAAATTATGGCATTACTCAATGCGCTGAACTTGTAAGTAAATTCCCCTGATGATGTTAATGTTGTAAACAATAAGTTTTCAACATTCTCGGAATCAAAATGTCAATTACACATACAACTAGTGGAGAATGATGCTCTCGTATATGTCATGATGGCATTCAAGTCTTTGCAATTGCATTGCTTCAGTTGGCTATTCTCTGTTCACTGATTGCATGCAATGCGTAATCATAAATGTTAACAAACTAATGTTGATTTCTAGCAGAAACATGCACAAAAAGAAAAACAAGCTCCACAACTTTATTTTTTCCTTTTTCTTCCTTGATAATAAAATATAACGCAAGATTGTAGGGTTAATTAAAGGGTTTTTAAAAAACTTGTTAAGGATTTAGGGGAAAATAATTATGAAACGTTTCCATATTGATTGCATATTTTTTAAAAAGAAGTATGTGAATAGGAGTGTGATTTTTTTTTTTCATTTAACATGTTAGCAAGTCATTTTGTTTTTTCATGTCATCTCTTAATATTTCCCTAGATTTAATTATCTAATTTGTATGACTAGTATGTTTCTTTAGTTGCTTAATGTACAAAGTTATTGATTGTGTAGACTGTAGAATGTTGTGTTGCATGAGGTGTAGGGCCAATGCCACTTGGTGCAAAACACATTGAGGGTTTTGACACCTAAATTCAAGTTAGATTTTGTGTTAGGTTTAGCTTAAATGTTGCAATAATCAACTACCAAATGCTCAGCTCACTTAATGGTAAGCTACCAAGGGATAACACTCAATTGATAGACTATTCAATTGGATGGAGATGGGCGGCAATCGATCATAAGTATCAGTTTTCATCTACTAGTTAGACCCTCAATCTTATAGTAGTTGACTAATCCCATTAAGATGGTCTTATGTTTCCTTTTGTTTCTCATTTCAAAAGTTTTATGTGTAAGGTATATATAAGCCCTATATATAGATTTGTAGTAAGGTTTTATACAACATGAAAGAGTCCATTCTTGCACCGTAACACTTATTGTTTTAACATAGTGAATGTGTTGTTGTATTTCGTGGTTTCCCATCTCAAATTCATCTAGCTTTTCCATTTAGTTATTGCACTTATTCCTTATTCTTTTCTTAATTGTTATTTGCTTTCATTATAATAATTTATCTATATAAAACTTCCATATAAGTGTACAACAACTAGTATTAGGGCAATGGCTATAGCATTTTCTTTATTCGTAAGATTTAATATGGTTAAGTTTGATGGAATTGGGAACTCTGAGTATGCCAAGAAGGGTGATGGATTTATATGTGCAACAAGGTATGATAAAGGCATTACTAAGAAATCAAATAATGGACACGAAAGATAATGATGAGAAAGAGATGGAAGTTGAGTATGTGACAACAATCAAGCTTTGTCTATTAGAGATTTGATGTACCAATGGATGAAGGGTCATTGGCAACAATATAATTGAAATTGGAATCATGATACATGTTAAAGTCATGTTCAAACAAGTTTTATTTGGAATATAAGTTTTGCTAGTTAAAGATGGAGATGGTCAAAATTTGAACAAATATACCAATGTGTTTAATCAATTAATTACTAATTTGAAGAGGCTTGATGTGAAGTTTGAGGGTTATGACAAGGTTTTTATGCTAGTAAATTTCCTGCATAATACTGATACAGGTGGAAGAAAGGTGATAAGGATCAACTCCTTAGGCACGAGAATAGGAGAATCATTTATAATTCAGTGGTGTAATATGTCTAGCATTAAATTTTGCAAGTATTGAAGGGTTAGAGAAGTACACACACTCATATACGTTAGCCCACGTTGTCTATACATGATTGGAGGAAGAATCGCATAGTTAAAGAGATAGGTTATGTACACGACCATGTTTTTTGGGCATATGCATAGTTCAAGAGATATATGGTTATCTTATTTTATTTGATATTTCTATTATTATATTTCCAATATTTAGATTAGGGTTTTATTATATGTTTAAAACCTATAATACTTATAGACACCTTATTTTTGTCATTTTCATTTTATTTTAGTCAAGCTAGGTTAAAAAAATAAATAAACAAAAAAAATAAAATAACAATAATAAATAAATAAAATGAAAATTCAAAAATTCAAAAATAAAAATAAAAAAAGAGAATCATATTAAGTCAAGTCAAATCATATAGAGTCACGTCGCATCGTATCGAGTTAAGCCGGATCGTATTAAGTCAAGTTATGTCAAGCCAAGTTGTATTAGATTGTTTAAGATCAAATTGGATAATGTTGTGTGATTAATTTAATAAATTTGAAAGATTGAGCTTTATTATATTAGGCCAGAATAGATTTAAGATTTATTAAATAAGTTGTTGGGCTATAACAAATTATATCGAATCGGGTCTTCAAAAATAGAAAACCTGAATTAAGTAGAATTTCTAAAAGTTATGTTAAATCTTCGAAAGATCATAATCATATTTTCTATATCTTTGATATAAAAGATACGATTAAAGATTTATAAATAGCATGTTGACCGGTGGACTTGAGAATTTTTTTTTAAATGACACAATCCCCAACGACCCACATCCTACACACACATCGCTTGAAGCACCAAAATCATAGTCGCGCGTCACTCACGCGATGACAATTTAAGCACACAACCAACACCCCTTAATCTTCAACTTGATTGAAACAAACAACAAGAAAACAATCTGACCGAAGTCTAATTCTGCCACGCCACGCCATGTCCCCTAATCCAATTCCAACCACAAATCCACGATCAAACGTGTCATGGCCTAATGTCTAACAATTCAATTTCCTTACAATGCCAATAGCAATCCGAGTAAGCTACGTCCTATGGCCTAATGAAATCCAAACGTACAAATTCCATGCAAATCCCAATGGTAATTAACAACCAAATCCAATTCCATGCTACATCCCATAGCCTGACATGATTCCATCGACCGAAGCTCTGAACAGCCGAAGACAACCCGTTCCAACATCCTCTAAGCATTGACCAAAAACAACAACACAACTGTTACGAGCATGTCGCTACAATCCAACCGAGCAAGTTCATTGATAGCCATCCACAAAGATAAGCTGAAGCATACATCGAAATCCTTGCATTTACACATGAGTACTTAGTAGCTCCAATTCCTAATCACGTACATAGTCACAACACACATGCAACACTTGAAGCTATTCACTCGTACAAACAATCTCAACACGAACATGAGTATAATACCCAGATGATCACGACGTAAGATCAAGCATGATGCATAGGTAAAATCATTTTATTTTATTTATCTATTTTTTATTAGTTAGTTCAATTATTTTACTAGCCGAAAACCCTAATTTCATTTTTTACCAATTGAACTGGTTGGTGAGTATAACTTTTTTAAAAATTTTTTAGAAAAATATTTCTTTAATTTAATATTGAGTAATTTATTTTAAGTGGATTAAACTTAATACATATTAAATTAAGAAAATCGAAATAGGGCTTGATAATACCCCTTAGGTTGTTAAAGGTTGCTATATAAACTTTGTTATGACTATTTTGATGGTTTGTGAGTTTTTGGCTATTGAATTTAGAGAAAACACTTGTATTATCAATCTTTTCAAATCGTTATGACAATTCTTGTATGTTATTCATTTGTAAATAATATCAACTGGATAATTTTGTAAACCCTGCTTTTAATGAGCCTAAGACTTGATTTAGAGTACTTTCCGAACATTCCTAAGGATCAACTAAACTAAAAGCTTAAGCTTATATTTAAAAATGAATTAAAATTTTCCAATTGAAAAACCAATTATCAATAAAACCCGAGCTTAAAGAACTGCAAGCTCTAAAGTCATTTAAAACCTTAAACCTTAAAACCATTAAGGAATTTTAACCCTAAGTAATTAATCGATAATTTAATTTGAATAATTTCATTCAACTTTAGAAAATTTAACAATTTTATAAAAATCAAATCATAAATTACAAAATAATACGAGATGAAAACCAAAAAACAATTTTCTATAAGACCATACCCTTATCTTCATGCCTAAGCCTTACACTTCAATAACACCAAAAACCATTTTAAGAAACAAACTCATGAAACCCTTACATGAAGTTGAAATATGAGCATGTAAAGTTGGTGTTTTGTAAAGATACTTGTGTAGCACTTTGAATGGAAGATTTTAAGTTGAGAAAATCTTGAAACAAGAACTTGAATGGAAGATGAACATGTTGGACGTGAGGGTTCAAAGGTCATTTGAATGTTGATTTTATTTCCGTTAAGTTAAACATGCTCAAATATAGACTTAAGTTAAGGAAAAATCCATTACATCAAGTTTTATGAAGAAACCAACTTTGTATGACATGAGCTATGATATGGAGGTTGTATTAAGTATAAGATCTTCTTTTTTTTTCTGTCGAGCATGAGTTAAAGAATCATCTTATGGAAGAAAAGTTAAGTTAAGATTTAGATACAAGTAGTTTAAGTGCATAATCTAACACTAAAACTTAAGAAAATGATGAACAAGTTGAAAAACTAAGCGAGAACGAAGTGTGAGAAAAAGAAGCTTAAAAATATGATAAAAGTAAATGAACAAAATGAAAAGATCAACTAAAGCAAGTATGGTAAGCATACAAAGCCTAAAACTCAAAACTAAGCCTAAAACTCTCAAAACAAGTCTAGAACTCTAAGTTGGGCTTTTAATGAAATTCTACCCAACACCTTAAAGTATCAAGAGATGTTGTTTTAAAGCCCATAAGAAATCTACCTAAGGCCCCATAAGCCCACCAAAGTCACTAACTTTAGTTTGAACCAAAAACAAGTCCATTTGATAACTTAAGCCCACTAAAGGGCCCATGAAGTGGTTGTTAGCCTTAGGAATATAAATCAAAGTTGTAAATCTGATCTTAAGGAGTATTTTAAGCTTAGGATAAAATCTTAAGACCAAGCCCAAAGGATTTCTCAAGTTATCAAAAAGCCCATTTACCATACAAGGCTCAAAAACACTCTAACACATGAGGAACGCTACTGTTCTGACCTATGGATAGAATTGTATGCCTTATTTCTAAAATATAACCTCACCATATTAAAGTACACTAAAAAACGATGAAGATTGACTATAAGATCATAAAAATTGGATTTAAAACGAAAAATTTATACGCGATTGAACTTTAGGTAAAAACCAGGAAAATTTCAAAAACTAGTCAAGAGTATAACTTAAGGAAAATTTACTTAGTTTCTTAAGTTTATTTCAATCCCTTATAAATATTATTTTAATGACTAGGGGACACCGTGTATGGAGGCGACTTGCCTCTGGAATACTTTGATTGACCCACATGGCAGAGTGAGTAAATTCCCGATGACTCTTTACTTGATTATGCTTGTAGAATAGATTCACCTAAACTTATAAATATAAATTTGGATGCTTGTAGGATATGGGAGATGCATGTGTATGGATTGATGGATGAACGTAATGACTTGTTAATTATATATATAATAATGGGAATTGTTTTTATTAATATGTACATGTGAATTGTATGGAATGAAATTGTTTGATCACCTTAAAAATCAAGTTAATCAATTATATGATTAAAAAATCAAAATGAATCATGCATTCCCCATATTGCATACGGATAACACTGACTACCGCTTCACGCAGAAGATAGGAAGGAACTCACAAGAATACGAGTTTCCTACAGGATTGGGCACTAGTTATGTCATCATATATATTGAGTCTCTATCCTAAGCTAATGGGCTTACTAGGTACTAAGAGATGCCAACCGTCAGCGAGGGGTCGAGTTTTGTGGCTTCTACTTAAGGCGTGTGTTTGTGGATTGCAGAAGCCACCACACCATTAGACATGGGATTTTAAAAATATGATTTGTTATTTGGTAAAGAAAGTATATACACACACATACACGTATATATATATATATATATTTGTTTTGGCTAAGCACAATAGTTCAAATGAAATAAAACCCAAGGTTTAGAACCCGGATTTTGGTTTGGGTCGGTTAATTATCTTTAAACACTAACTTCAGGGGGCGTAATTCTGAGTCGTATGCAATTCTTAAGCCACTGCATGCGTTGTTTGGCATACTGATTGTTCATGCATTCATATGATTGTGCATTTAATAAATTTATATCATGCGGTATTGATGAGGGTAATTATCTCACTAAGCGTAAGCTTGCACCCCAATAGTTCCTTTCCTTGTAGGTTGATCGATAGTTGGGAATGGGATAGGAATCGAGTGCAGAGTGCTACCATTAAATTAGTATGATGAAAAGCGTGTGTATTTAATTTGGAATGCTTTGAAAAACGACTAATGTCTTAATTAAGTTTAGTATCTTTAGTAAGTTTAGAATTTTCTAAAATTGTATATCTTATTTCACTATTTTGGTAGGAGATACCGATTCTCTACGGTTTTAAGGAACTGTGGAAAAATGGATATCTATAATTATTTATATTATATAATGATTCAATAAACTAAAATTGAAGACTCTAGCAAATAACTATTTAGAGTCTTGTAATCTCTGACTTGCAAGGCGATTTTCTTATCATAGGTGCACACATAATATAGAAATTTTAGGCAATACTACTAAACCCCTCCTAGGGTCGCTACAAATTCGACACCCTTTTCTTGTATTTCATACGTCATATCGAATTATAGTAGTGACTTGATTAATTTTTGGATTTCTACATCATATCATCTCTAGGAATTAATTGAAATTTAGTTCCAATAATTTATTGGTATGTCATATCCATTGAATTAATCAAATTTTCTTAAGCCCATGGATCATGATAATATCAGTTCCCTATACATGAGATTAGGAGAATCATTTTCAACTTAGTGGCTTAAGAGGATATATCTAGTAATAAAATTTCCATAGTGTTATCGACTGATTTTAGGGTAAGACTTTGTTCTTGCAAAAATATGAAAGGCTAAGTGGTACCATGGCTAGTTCGGTGTAGCTACTTTGATGCCTAAGTCAGTAAGTGTTTCAGAAAGAAATAAGTGATTGAATATTGAATTTAAGGCCTTAAGAGAGTTCTTGTAATGCTTTCTCTTTGTATTTATAGGTGAAATCGAGTGCATGAAACAACAGTTAATCAGTAGCAGTAGGCCACATAATGATCTTGCAATCAAGCACATGCCTAAAATATAGAAGTAGTGAGCGGTTGTGTAATGAGATTACACCATATCACAACTGTTTGCGCCACTTTCTTAAGTTCAAATTAGACATATTAACAAGTTAGACTTCAAGGCCCATCAAGTGGACTGAGTCTTAGTTAGCATCAGTTGAGAATAAAATTAGTCATCTTCTTTTCACCCGAATGGCTAAGTAATATTTTAGGGTGAAATGTGACTATTAACATTTGCCCCCCAACTCCTATCGTTGAGAACTTGACTATAGAAGTAAATAAAGTTGAATGCTTAGTTTGGGTAGTTGGATGGTTAGGACCAAAATGAGTTTTCCAAATGTCGAGTGATCTAGGAAGGTTTGATTTTCATTTTGAAATACGATGAATTGTATCCTAAATGAAAGGTTATAGCCTTTTAATTTTCTTGCCCATTTACTCTTCTATAGCAAAAGATGCTACAGTTGTCATCCTGGCTATCATTATGCTGCATGGGCTAATAATTGCTAATGACATGATTGTAAACCCTGTAAATATAGCATTCTTAGTATAGAATCAAACTTACATACTGTAGATGATTTCCTAAAGTCAACAAAATAGATAAATTTAAAATTGATTAAAATTTAAATTTTAAACTTAAAATCATTATGAAAAACCTTAACTTGTTAATCTAAACTTTAATCACATATGAAAATCTTAAATCCTAAATATATGTAACTGTATGAGATTGGCTCTGAACTTGATAAAAATTTTAATCATGAAAGAAAACTCTAAATTTTATATGTGTGTACATATGAGAAATTGAACCTAAACCAGATCAAAACTATAAAACCAAAACTTTAGGCTTATTCATACACGAAGTTGCTATAAAAGTGATAAAACCTTAATTGAGTCGAATAACTGAACGATACGTTTAATCGTTTAAAATCACTAGCAATCGATTAAAAATAACTTCAAAAGCTCATAATGTAAAAATATTAAATTAATTCATATGAATTTATAATATTATTTTGTAATTAATATTAACCTTATATTTATATAGATAAGTTAGTATTATGTTAATTTAGACATTTATTAGTTAATTAGATGTTATGTAGTAAATATAAATAACATGATTTATAATTTACCTTGTAATTATACTAATTGTTATTCTAAATATTATTTATAGGATTATAAATGTGTAAAGAAATTATAATATATATATTATTGATTTATTACATTTAATTTTCTATTTTTCCTCTTCATTTTCTTTCTCTATTTCCTTTTTATTTTCAAATTAATTATACATAATACATATAATATATATTAAGAGTTGACCAAGTCAACTTTAACCTAGTCAACATGTCCTTTTTCATACATTTAATGCATTTTTTCGTTCTCTTTTCTTTTCTTTTTCTTTTTCTTTTCTCTTTCCTCCCTCTCCATGCCGGGAGCCCACTTATCCCTTTAGAATCCTCTCCTAAATACTTGATTTTGCTAGAAAATCTTGGAAACATGTAGAACCCCACCATTACAACTAAACGGTCACATACTCTCTCTCCTTTTCCACTTCCTTGTTCTAATTTCTTTCTCTCAAACTCACCTAACTTTCAACCCTCATTTCTACCAATCAAACACCTACTTTTTCAATACAAAGGAGGAGAATTTCTACATCAAAGGTACTCCTAAATTGAGTAATTATATTTCTTTTATATTTTCCATGTATCTTAGGTTGTATTTGTTGTAGTATGTACATTAGCTTTTAAGTAATTTTTTAAGTATATATATGTGTACTATTATAGTAAGTGTATTATATATGTAACTTAATGTTTTGTAAATGAAATTATTAGTATTAGTATTAAAGTTTATGTATATGAACATATTTCTTTTAAAAATCATGTGTAAATGTGTATATATATTAATACACACACACACACATATATATATATATAATGCTATGTTATTGATTTAGTGGTTATATATATAAGTATATGAGTATATATATGTACAGTATATATATATATATAAATATACATATACATATACATGTAATATAGTGTGTACATAAATCTCCATATAAGATATATTAGGTATTTATATATATATTAATAAAATAAAAAATATGTATATGTGTATATAATTTATGTATTGAAAAATCCTTAAAAATACATTAAGAAAATATAAAAATACATATAAATGTATGCGTATAAAAATACATATAAAAATTAAGTATAGATACATGTACATGTATATAAATATGTATAATAAAGGTATATTATAAGTATAAATACATGTATAAACAAATGTATGTATAATGTGTATATATAGGTACATATACTAATATGTTAAATATAATGATATAGATAAGAACTTATATGTACATATGTATGTGTATGAGTATATAAAATGATATACTAAGTCTAAATACATATAATAAATTATTAGTTATAATAACATAGGTAAGAATATATAGGTACATAATCATATGTATATAAGTACATATTTATATATATTTAGTTAGGTATATATACATATATGTATATTCAAGTAGGCGGTAATCATGAGGAATAATTAAGGCCTAGATATATATATAAATTAATAAATTATAACAGCATACAAAATTATATAATAATAATACAAAATTTGAGAAGTATAAATATTTAATAAATAATAATAACATATATATATATATCTACATATATGTATGGTTAAAAAAGTATATAATCTAAAATTTAAGAAATATTAAAATAATAATAAAAAAAAATAAAATAGAGGAAAAATTAAAAAATTTCATATGGATAAATTGGAACATGTTACGTCAACAATTTTCCTAAAATAGTTAATTATACTAAAAATTTCAAAATAATTAGAAAATTAGGAAAAATTCTAATAAATATAAAACTAATATAATTGGTAATTAATTTTAAATATGAAAAAATATTGAAATATACATGAATTGGACCTAAAAATAAAATATTGTAAAAATACAAATTTAGAAATTAATTAAATTATAAAATAATACAAAAAAGCTCAAATTTGATAAGTAAAATTTTTGGGGTCAAAATAATCGATTTTGTAATAATTTAGACCCATATAAAAAAAATGCAAGTTTTAACGTTCAAAATGGATTTCGCTATGTGAACGTATGTTCGAAAGTGACATAAATCAACTATGAGTTTATTAATATCGAAGTTAAAAAAAAAAAGTTATATGTGATTTACGATATAGAGAAAACTTAAGGATACAAGTAAATTAATTATATTATTTAAGAAATATGTTCTTACAAAGAAATAATTATGATAAAGCTCTAACTAAATAAAGAAATAACTAAACATAATTATTTACAAGCATACATATATAATTTCCTATAAAGGGAAAACCAATAAATACATATCATAAAATGCGGATAAGACACAATTATAAAATACAAATTTCTTCAAAAGATCAAAGTGTTATATATATATACACGTAACTAAAAAGTAAAAGCACTTCGAAGAAAAAATGCTTTCATATATAATAATGATATATGTGAATATAAAACAATAATGATAATAACACCTAATAATAATAATAATCATAAGATAGAATCGTATACTTATAAGAAATAAATTGAATATATATATATATATATACATACAATATAAACTTTGAATGATACTACAGTATGATTGAGCTAAAGTATTTAGTTATCTAAATATTCAATTTCAAGATATCCTACCTAACTCTATTACTCCATCTTATATATATATATATATATATATATATATTGTTACACTAGTATCTATTTTACTATACATGAATACTATAACTAAATCAGATTATAGCAAAATATTGAGATAAAACTTACAAATGGTTGAATTATCTAAACTTATATTATGTTATTGTCCATAGAATAAAGTAATGCAAACTCATTAAGAATTAATTATGAAAATGTAAAAATTTAAAATAAAACTAAATAGTTAGATGAAATTGAAAACCTAAGTGGAAACAGGAATCTTAAGATAGATAATAAATTGGTTCGTTTGTTTAGTATGACGTTTAGATACTTATTAGGTTCCTCTTATGTCTATTTATCAGGAAACATCGATCAAAAAGGCAAGTTGCCTATTGATTGCTAAGAATCATATCCCAATAACTCTATACTTGTTTTGTGGTTGTAGTTAGTGCACCAAATTAAATATTAATAACTTGATGCGTGAGAGTTCAAGTTATGCATATGCTTGATATTAGTTGATTCATATGAAAAATATTATTAAATACAATAATTGAAGATTTGGTTGTATGATTAATTGTTGCACAATTGGAATGGATTGCTTATATTGGTTGATTCGCTCAATAATTTAACTTAATTATATCCGGCTTATCTTCAATAAAAAGGATCATGCATCACCTATGTATTACATTACTTATTCTGGTCATCACCTTATGCGGAGATAAAGAGAGGTCTCATGGGCGTTGTTTCTATATACTAAATTAAAGTGTTTTACTACAATACACTCGTACAACATGACATTACCTTAGCCTATGGGCTTATTAGGCACTAGAGATGCCAATCATCTGGTTAAGGGTTGAGTCTAAAGACTTTTGTTGTAGGGTGTAAGTGTAGACTGCGAAAACTACCTCACTACTGGATTTGGGATTTTGTGTACTACTAAATTTCTTTGAAATAGAAATATATTTTGTGAAATACGAAATTTAAATTTATGGTTAAAAACCTAGTTGCTAAAGCTTGGTTGTGATTGGTACTAATGTATCTCCAACCATTATCTTGAAGGGTATTAAATCTGATATTATATGCAATACTGATCAACTGCATATATTGTTTGGCATAATACGTATACATACATCTATATGGTTAAAATAATTTATTTGATAACCTATTTGCCAGTATAATATGAAGGATAACTCATTAAGCTCTCTTAGCTTACTCCTTAGTAGTTTTTCTTTTATAAGTTGAAAGATAATCGAGCATGGGTTAAGAGTAAAGTATTGAGAGCAAGTATTGAGATATTTTAGAGGTTAGAATTGAAAAATGATTGTATAGTTCATTTGAAACTATAAATGTAAATACTACTTATATATTTAGATTTTGTAACTTCCATAAGTTTAAATTTTAAGTCTTTATTACTTGATCTTATCATTTAGTAGGTAATACCAATTCTCTATGGTTTTGAGGAACTATGGAATATTGGATATCCATAGCCATTTATACTTTACAATATGTTAATTAATTAAAAATCGAAAACCTTAGCAATAAATTAGTTAAAGTCTTGTAACCTCTGACTTGTAAGGTAATTTTCGTATTATGAGTACACACATGATATGGAAATTTTAGACAATCCTATTAAGCTCCCTATATGGTCCTGACAATGATAACCGTTAGATTTCTAACTCATAACATGTGTCTTTAATCCATACTTGATCGTCTAATAAAAACCATATTCCTATCAAAAGTGTATTAGGGTTATGAGGAGAAACCATTTATATATAAAGGATTTTTCTATATTGATAAAAATTTCTTCTTTCTATTCATATTCATATCTACATTTAAAGTTCTCATTTGCTTTCAACTTCTCATCTTTGAATTTTTCATCTAATTCATGGTTCTGTCGTATAGCTTCATTCATGTATGGTTCGAAGTGTTATTCATTGGCTTATACTTTTAGATTCTAAGACAACTTAGTCCAAGGTTGCTTCTCCCCACTAAAAAAGGAATGATTTGGCATGTTCTTCAAGTAATTCAACAAATAGCACAATAGAGAGATGGGAAAAACTTGCTCGCATCAACACTCTTCTAGTAGATAACTATCTAGACGATTGGAAAGGAAGATTTGTAGCTAGGTATTTGTATAACAATGTTGTTTATTATAGCGATTCGTTGGATGGAGTGGTGAGTGGTGCCATTAAGATACTCATCTCGAAGTATAATAAATACTGGCAAAATCTTCTTGAGACATGGAATTTATGGAAGTCGGGGGAGGATGAGAGGGAATGTTTTCCGAGGGACTGTAGGTTTCATATATATCTAAAATACCTCGATTTTGGACTGTGCTTCCCATTTTCTACTTTTATGAAACAATTCCTTAATTATTTTTGGGTTGTGCTAAGTATGTTTTCGCCTAATACTTAAAGACTTATTGTAGCATTTAAGATACTATGTGAAGTGGTTAAGGTTAAGGCTACGCTTGGTAGCATGGTTAAAAATTTATGGAAGGGTTGAAGTCCAAAATCCATAAGTGGAATGACAAATTTGTGTCCATTATATTAGATGAAGATTTAGATTTTTGGACTTAATGGATTGATTCCATCTACACTAAGGACATTGAATTGATGCTAAATGACGCTGCTACAGCTAAAAAGATTCAAGAAAGAAGGAAGAATAAAATTTTTTTCTAGGATACTAAGAGGATAATAAGATGATGTGAGAATGGGGATCTAATCTTTTCTGAAAAAGAAGGTAGGTGTTAGAGCAGTCGCCATGTCAAGTATAGCTAAAAGAGGAAAACCGTTCTCGTGACTTGGGGGGAGAATAGTTGCTTTTGAGCTTTTTTGACATAGATCTCATAAGTTCTTGATTTGTCTCTCTTTTCCATTTTTAATACTTCTATCCTTTATTGCAAATATGGATGTAGGCAATATCAATCCCACTAAATTGCTGGCCCAAGCTAAGGCCAAAAAGCTAAAGTTTGATAAAAGTGTAAGCATCAAAGCACTTGTCACTTAGCCCATCACACCAAAAAAGGTAACACAAGAGAAAGCCGTAAAGTAAGTTGCTACTCCAAAAAAAGGTGACTCATTCCTTAAAAAAGAGTTAAAGGACTGAACAAACTTGAGCTGTTGAGGCTATATAACTTGAAGTGATTCCTTCCTTAAAAAACATTCCTCGAGAGGAAGGGCCGAGTGAATCTTGTTGAGAGATCAGTGGTAATAGTGGCACTAAGGTCATTCCTCAAAAGATGGTGGAAGGTCCACTAAGCTAAACAAACAATGAGTTGAGTCCTAAAAAAAGAAGTGGAAAAGAGCTTTTTGGAAAACCTCCATCCAAGAAATTCAAAGCCTTAGACAAGAGGACAAAGGAAGCTTTGAGGAATAAGGCTCTCAGCTTCAGTAATGCCAATTTCATTCCTAACTGTGATGTAAGCGAATGCTTTGTGCCATGCTGGAGGTAGAACATCCTACACACTGACTTAGCCTTAGGTGATAAGACGGAATCTTTAGTCTTGATGGAAGGAGTCATTCTCCCTAGGGATGGGGAGATTGCAATGAAAGATGTTGACAGAGTAGGCAGTTGTAATAAAGGACATATTGCCACCAAGTTATATGATGTAAGTACCAATCACCTTTTCACTTATGGCTCATGTTATGTTGCTAACATAATCTTGCTTACGTATAGATTAGCAACTACGTTTTGATGGCTCTAGATGAAGCCAACAAAAAAAATGAAGAAGGTAATATTTATATGTTATTGATTTGTTGAGATGCAAATGACTTATTCATCTTTTTTAATTTATTGTAGAAGGTTAAGGAGGCATATAACTCCTCAAAGGCTCAAACTATCGTGATTAAGAACATGAGAATTAAGGCTAAGAAACTTCAAGAGGAACTTTCAGCTAAGAAGCTAACATATTCTTTAATGGTTAATAAAGTCTCAAGCATTAAGGCCAAGACTAAAGAGTAGTATAAGGAGATTAAGGATCTGAAGGAGGGGCTTCACAAGAAGTGAGAGGAGTGCTAGGGGTTAGGTCGAATGATCACCTCAACGAGTAACAAGGAAGACAAGTTAAGGATGCAAATAAAGGAGTTGGAGATAAATGGCTCTAAGCTTGAGTCTTATGTTGTCAAATTAGAGGAGGTGGCAAAAAAAAAGCCTTTAGTAAAGGAAGCACTATAAATCATGACTCCTAATCTGCAATATGAGAAATTTCTTAGGAAGAAGCTTTTGTAGGGGGGTTTAACAAGAGAGAAAAGAGATTTTAAAAGTTTACCCTAACTATGACCTGTCTTGCTTGGACTTTACTGACGTTGATGACAATGATGCCAACAATGGCGAAGAAGAAGTTGACGAAGAAGCAGAGATTGACATTCAAAGGTAGGGTGACAATGATGAAGCTAATGTTGAAGCTCTTGTCGATGATGAGGAATGATCATTTGAGGAGTCCCCTACATTCATAAAGAGATATCCACCTAGTCTAAAACCACCAACGCCGGAAAAGAAGTAAGCTCTAAGAGGGTTGCTTCTTCTTCTGATCAGCGGCAGTACTTCTACCTAATCAAAGAGCAAAAACGTTTTGAATTCTTGAGATTTTGTTAATTTGTACTTTATCTCGTAATTGTTGTGGACTTACTATGGTCAGGATGTCGACTATCTATTGTAAAGTGATATTCAGCCTTTACAACTTTTATTTCTAGCATGCTTCATTTTACATGCTTTATTAGTTTTTAGCACATTTTATTTCACGTACATGTTAGATGTCTTTTCATATACATAGCATTCATTAGTTGCATAGGACGTGAACTAGCATTTTTTCATTGCTGTGAGATTAACTATTATAAAGCATAATGGAGTTTATTCTCTTTTCTCGACATATTACTAAAGAAGTATTGATGTTACTCATGAATAGTTGCTAAGCTCATCAACCTTTATAGATCTAAACTTATTAAATATTGGTTTGTTTACTGTATAACTAGAACTTTATTAATCCATTAATCATGCATTGATTTGGAATGAAAATGATGGGAAGTAAAGATACTCATAAACTTGAAAGGAACATTTCATACTTAAGATAAGATGTAAGTCATCACCTTACATCATTTAAAATAGAAACAATCCATAACATCAAAGGAACTAAGCAAAGTAGAGCTTCAAATTCTCGGCATTCCATGCTCGAGGGATGATTGTACCATCCAACTATTCTAATCAATAGGTCCCATCGCTTATGACTTCCCAGATCTTAACAGGATCCTCCCAATTTGCGTCGAGCTTCTCTTGATTATCTTAAACACCAGTTGCCTCTAATTTTTTGCAAACTAGATCTCTAGGTTGAAACAACCTATGTTTAACCTTTTGATTATAATATATCGCTTCTCTATGCTGATATGCAGCAACTCTCATTCTTGCAACATCTCTTTTCTCCTTAATTATGTCTAAATTGGTTGTAAGACTGACTTGATTGGCCATTATGTCGAATTCTATGTATGAAGATTAGGTAGATCAATTCAATTGGCAGTATAACTTCCAACCCATATGCCAATCTAAAGGGTGTTTCGCCTATTAAAGTCCTTTAGGTAGTCCTATATCCCCATAAAACACTTGGCTATTCATCAATCCATTTATCATTGAGTTGGTCAACTTTACACTCTAAATTATCCACGATGATCTTATTAATTACTTCTACCAACCCATTGGTCTGAGGATAAGCCACTAATGTGTAATTCAAATAGATGTCATATTTCTCATAAAATTCTTGGAATTCATCATTATTAAACTATGGTCCATTATTAGTGATTATCATAAGTAGAACTCTAAATCTTGATATAATGAAGCTGTAAACAAAAGCTTTGACCTTCTGTTTAGTGATTCTAGCCATTACTTTAACCTCCATCCACTTTGTAAAATAATCTATGGAAACTATTATGAATTTTTGCTAAGCTATAAACTTTGGAAATGGTCCGAGTATATCCCAACCCTACTAAGTAAGGGGGTAAGGACTGGTGAGGCTATGCAGTTTAGTAGAAGGTGCATAGCTCAATGCCTCATGTTTTTAGCATTGTGGATATTACTAAATACAGAATCTTACATCTTCCTTTATAGTCAACCGATAATAGCTAAGTTACAATACATGGACATATAGGGTTTGACCCTTCACATGTTGCTACAGATACCACCATATAATTCGAACAATATTCATTCTTTGTCCTTTAGTAAAAGGCAATGAAGGTTAAGTTCGGAAATGTCGCATTTGTATAATCAAACATCTATCGGCATATAATTTGCTACTTGATAAATCAACCTTTAAACATCTTTTCTATCATCAGCAAGAACATAATAGTCTATGATTAGGTCCATCCAAGACTTCTCCTTTAGGTAAGGAACCAACTTATAGCTCTACTTGATAGTTTATAAGCTCTTATTAGGGAGATACTCAATAAAGAGCTTGTCATTTAAATCGAGGAGTGCCATACTGGTCAACTTCAACAACTTATCAACAACAATGTTTCTACCTCTTGGTATTTTTTCAATTGAAAAGGATTAAAACTATTACTTGAGTGTTTGTACTATAAGTAAGTACTTGCTCATTACTTCTTTTGACACTTAACTTCCTTTGATTTGATTTACAATGAGTTGTGAGTCAGAAAAAACTTGAACTTTTTGGCACCAACTTCTTTGGCCAATTTGAGCTTACTATTAAGGCTTCACACTCGGTTTCATTGTTGCTGGCTATAAACCCAAACTTTAAAGTATAATTAATTATCACATTATGAAGTCTTTGTAGAATGAGAGTTGCACTGCATCCTTCTTTGGTAGAGGAGCCATTGATTACTTCTACTAACCCATTGGTCTGAGGATGAGCCACTAATGTGTAATTCAAATAGATGTCATATTTCTCATAAAATTCTTGGAATTTATCATTATTAAACTATGGTCCATTATTAGTGATTATCATAAGTGGAACTCCAAATCTTGATATAATGAAGTTGTAAACAAAAGCTCCTCTTCACCATTGAATTTAGCCACAAAATTTGCTAATACTTGAACTTTTAATACCAAAGGGTTTATATTTACACCATAGGCGATTAGCTTTAGAACATACTTATCATCCTCTTTAAGGAGTTTGATCGTTGTAAAACTTGCCGCAAAGGCTGATAAGTAAGGACAACAATTTGATGTGCTTCAAAGTATGGCCTTAACTTTCTTGCCAAGAGAACTACTACCAATACAAATTTCTTGATTTTTGTATATCAGTGTTTTTGGCCCTTGCAAATCATAGCTCATGTAATAAATCAGCCGATGCTCTTTACCTTCTATTTAAACCAAGACAGAAGAAAGTGCTTGACTGCTGATCGATAGATACAGATACAAATTTTCTTTCGAAAAGGGTACCGAAAGTATTGGTAGTGACGCAAAAAACTCCTTCAGCTCTTTTAACACTCTTTCACACTTGTTCATCCATTGAAAATCTTTTAAATTCTTTAAGATTTTAAAAAACTCTACACATTTATTAGCACTTTTCGACACAAATTTGTTCAAGCCAGCTATTTGTCTAATTAGCTCTTGAACTTCATTAATAGTACAAGGAGACTTTATGTTCCAAATAGCATCAGTCATCCTTAGGTTTGCTTCAATGTCACATTATGATGGGAATCCGCCTCCAACTATGTCCAAGCCGAGGTCAACTTGTTCGAAGCCAACGCCAACACTCCAGAAGAAGATACTGGCCTATTCTAACACGAGACTGAATAATTTAAGGCCGAAACCAAACAGCTTTCATCGAGGCTAAGCAATTGACAAAAGACTAAGGGAAAGAAAAGGAGTCACTCGGTAACAAGTCTTTCATTTACCAAAAAGATAAGTGAGTACATAGGCAGGGACTCCGGACCAAAGTACCATTTGGCATGGTTTTGAGAGATTAGTGCTAACTAATTCTAGCACTTAGCAATTATGGGCTGACCTTTCTAGTGTCTCGACTAAGTACTGTGAGACTTGAAGAGCTCCTCTACGGACCTAAACATCCAATTGCTGACCCTACCCAATTCTAATCCTACTCTTTCTTAGACAGGCCGAGTGACTACATGCCGACCTTTATTAAACGCACATTTTTGTATTCTTGTATATGTTTTATTTTATTTTATTTATGGGCCCAATTCTTTAAGGTTTAAGGCCTTGTATATTATTTACATTTTTGCCTCTAGGGTTTAGGATTTTCTATAAATAGCAACTTTTGTAAACATCATATATACAAAGATATATGATAGCATATATACAAAATTAAATAGAGGTATATCCTTATTTTTTTTTAATCTTTTCCTTTTTGAGCAAGGCTACCCTTAAGGTAGCATTTGCCGAATTATCAAGCATAGATTAAGCTCTTTAATCTCTCCTACATTCTTATCGATCCTGATCTTAAGATTATGGTGAACACCTTTATTTGAACTGGTTAGTGAGTTGCATCTAGTTGAATCCTAAGCAACATTTAGTATTTGTGAGTTATATTAAACCCTATTTCCGAGCTTAAACCCCTGATTGTGTTTGTGTCTTGGTGTATGATATCCATTCACATTCACCATCGAAACTAACCATCTCATTTCTTGTTTGTCAAACCCATTCAACCCATTTTAAGTTTTTGAGATTCACTACTTCGATCATTATCACGTTGGGTAACCATATAACCTAAAATTTTTCCTAAAGTAGCACCAAAAACACATTTCTATAAATTCAGCTTCATATTGTATCTTCTCAAAGTATTGAATGTCTTTTTGAGATCTATAAGATAGTAATTTTCTATCATGCTTTTCACTATCATATTGTCAACATATACTTCAACATTACGATGAATTTGAGGTTTAAACATCTTGGTGTTAAGCCTTTGATTGGTCGTACCAACATGTTTTAACTCGAAGGGCATCACCATATAACAATACATCCTAAAGTTAGTGATAAAAAATGTATGAACTTCATCACCCTCATCCATTTTAATTTTGATTGTAGCCAAAAAATGCATCCATAAAATATAATAAGGCATGTCCGGCAGTTGAGTCAATTATCTGGTTTATTCTCGATAAGGGGAAATAATCTTTAGGATAAGCCTTATTTAAATTCATGACATATATGTACATACACCACTTGCCATTAGACTTATTGACTCTAATTTGGATTGGGAGAGAAATTACTCCACTGACCCGAATTGGTTGATTATTGAAAGCATATATCATAGTCATAAGATCATAGATGTACTTTGATCTTAAGCCACATCTAATCAAAAGAATGTTGAAATATCTACCAAACTTCCAGTATTGACAAGAATCTTTTTTACTACGAAGTTGGACATTCTTGCACTAATTACAAGCGCATTATCATAGGGCCTTTGAATGCCCTTGAAATCCTCTTTCATGAAAGAAATTAAATTATCGACCTTAACCTTCTTGCCTTACACATGATAAAAACAATTTATGGCATTAGTCAAGCCTGAAGAGCTTAGCAAACTTAAGGCAAAAGGTTTACCAACAATAGTATTTATTATATCATTTAGTTCTCTGCTATTACTTCCATCTCTTGCATCTTTCATGACTTGAGAAGGTCGTGTGACATTCTCCTACTCATTACGTCTCCTTTAAGTTGGTCACTCAATAGTCTTGATATCATGTACGAGAAACTTGCTTAGATACCTTAGTTAAATTGCATCCTCAATTGCATTCTTTAGTTAGATACACTCATCAGTATTATGACCTCTATTGCAATGGAAATCGCTAGAATTCCATCGTGAAGAATTTCCTCTCATCCTTTCTAGCCATTGCAATATAACCCTTTGACTATGTACTTTCATTAATATATCTGCAATTAGACGATTGAGTAGCGTATGCACAGTATATTTAAGGATGCGTAGCTTCTTTTTCTCAATATTATAACCTTTAGAACACCAATCATCATTTGTTTCGAGTTGATCTTTTGCAATCTTCTTTTTATCACCTTTCTAGTCTCTTCTACTCTGATTGGCCTCTTAATGAACTTTAATGTTGTCTTCTTAGTGGATGTAAGACGTGGCCTTGGCTTTAAACTTAGCGAAAGTTTTTAACTTATTTATGGCCAAAAACTTGAAAAAGTCTCCATGGGGTTTAACTCCATCAATAAATGCATTAAGGGCAACACCGATGTTTAACTCTAGAATCTAGACCATTTTAGCCATGAATGTGGCTAAATAATCCTTGATGGATTCATCTTATTTTTGCTTTATGGTGTTAAGGATAGAAGAATCCTTAACCAAAAGCTTACATAGAAGGAAGTGTTCTAGGAACACTTTTGCCAAATCTTCGAAACACGAGATTGTATTTGGCTTTAGATGTTTAAACCATGTATTAGTCATGTTCCTTAATATTGAGGGAAAAGTCTGGTAAGCTATAGCATCACTTAAGCCATGAAGCTTAACCAAGGTATGGTAATATTCAAGATGATCTTCAAGGTCTCTTATTCCATCATAAGTCTCAAATTGTGGTAGCGTGATGTGTCGCAATATTACTTAGTCCAAAACTTCAAGGATGAATAGACTCTTCTTTATTTAGAATTGTTTACTCGTCAAAGCAAGAGTGCTAATATGTGAGGGTCCTGCATGGTGTGCTTGCTATGGTTGCTTTCCTTTATCACTTTTCTTAATAGTAAGGGTTGAAGGCCCAAATGTAACTTCAGCTTGCTTTCTCAATAATTTAGGAGAATAAATTGAATCACCACTATTCTTGGCATTGTTATCACCGTGTTCTTAGTTTTGATTTGGGTGGCCATTTTCATGGAGAAGGTTAAGGATCTTATCATGTTTTTTTGCTGAGTTTTTGGTTTTCTTTGGCTAAGTTGAGGCAAAGTTACTCTAACTTAACCAAACGTTATTCATCAGTATAACTACTTCCCCTTGCTTGGTGATGGGGTAAAGATCCAACACCTGTACTCTTTGTCATTCTCATCTTTGCCATGTAGGTGTTTAATGAAAAACAAATGGCACCAAATGTTGTCAGATGATTTTAGGGTAAGACTTTGTTCATGTAAAAATACAAAAGTTTAAATGGTACCGAAGCTAGTCTGTTGTAACCACTTTAATGCCTAAGTTAGTACATGTTTGAGAAAGAAATAAGTGACTGAATATAGAATTGAAGGTCTTAAGAGAGTTTTTACAATGCTTTCTCTTTGTATTTATAGGAAAATATCTAGTGTATGAGATCATTAGTAGTGGGCCATGTGGAGATCTTGTAATCAAGCACATGCCTAAAATATAGGAGTAATGGGGGGCTATATAATGAGATCACACTAGATCATAACTGTTTGTACCACTTTCTTAAGTTTAAACTGGGCATATTAATAGGTTGGACTTCAAGGCCCATCAAGTAGACTAAATCTTAGTTGACATAAGCCAAGAATAAAATTAGTTGTCTTCTCGTCACCCGAATGGCTAAGTAATATTTTAGGGTGAAATTCAACCATCAACATTGGTATATTGAAGGATCAAAGAAGTACACAATTATGGCAGAGAAAAAAAGAAGAAGTATGCAATTAGGTTTATGCCTATTACATTAACCTATGTTGCTTATACATGATTGGAGGAAGAATTGCATGGTTAGAAGATACATAGACATGCATATGGCCATATTCTTTGTGCATATTCACGTACATGGTTTTGTTCACATACATGGCTATGTTCTCTTAGTGTGTTCTTTTAGGTACATTTTACATATATGTTTATTTTATTTTATTTGATAATTTTATTATTATTTTCCCTGTATTTACTTTAAATTTTTGTTATTTGTTTAATTCATATAATGTCCTTAGGGATGTTAGGGGTTGATTTATTAACTATGTTATGAACATTTGACAATTAACCAGGTATTTTACTATTGAATTCAAAGTAAACTCTTGACATTTCAATCTTTTTAGATTGTAGTAGTAATTCCCTGATGTCATTCATCCATAGATAGTATTAGTTGGACAATTTGAAACTACTTTCTTATGTTCCATGTGTCATATTGGATTATAACAATGGTTCAATTAGCCACTAGATTTGTGTGTCATATCATCTCTAGGAATTAATCAAAACCCTAGTTCAAATTAATCTATTGGTATGTCATATTATTTAAATCAATTCATCAATATCTTTTATTTTTCTTGTTCGTTACATCACAAAAAAGAAAAAAACCATTTCTATTATCTACAAGCCTTCTAATCATCAAAGAACCAAATTAGACAATGTAAACAAGATTGTTATGTGACTAATGATAAGTTCATCCTATATCAAAAGTTTTCCTCGAGAATAATGATGTAGTTATCACTTTGTTAAAGTTTCACTGGAGGAAGAAAGTTAGGGTAAGATATCTAAATGATAGGGGCTTATTGCATGGAAAAACTAATATTGTTAGGTTGAACCTATGAGTGCAAACAAAACTATAAGACTTAGAAGAAGTAGGTATCATGTTAGTGTTCAAACTATTTACAATCAAGATTCAAATGGTTAAAATTTTAGGATAGAATCAATTTCAAGAAGTTTCTATAACACCCTAAAATTAAGGGCGCTACAACCTCTCATGTATCCTTATTATCTAATGACATGTTAAGGCTCTAAAACTAAATATCACCTTCAAAATCATGTTTAGTAAACATAAGTACAACAAAACAAACTTCCACAATTTTGACAAACTATAACAATCTAAACAAGTCATAAGCGAATCATCTCTACAATAATCATACTCCAAGACAATATTCTCATCTTAAACAAAAGCAAGGCCTAATAATTAATCTAAACTATATAGTAACATTTAGCTCCACCAATCATCCATAAGTCATCAATACAGAATTATAAATGACTCTTAAACTTGACTTATTAGTAGAAGTCTTGATCATAATGTATGCAACAAACTTTATCTTAATACTTCTAGTCGTAAAAATGAAAAAATGAGCCAAAATTTAGTACATGATGCACATGCACATATGGGTGCCAGACTAAGTCATATACATGTACATAACATAAGCTACATCAAGTATAAAGCAAATGGTCAATTAACCATATCTTGAATTTAGGCTAGCAACAAAAAAAGGTACTCATGACCCTACTATACCACGATCTTTGTCTATATATATAGGTAGATATAGATATAAGTTTTCCTTTAAGTCCTTTACACATATAGTCCAATATCCTTCAATCTTAGAATTCTAGCTGCATCATCTCATATACGAGTCTACTAAGGAATCCTCACATTTGATCAATAGTTGCTCCTTTAAGGTTACACCACTACAGACCCCTAAAGTAAGCGAGTCAAACATAACCAGCAATTAAGTTTAATTAGATTGAATATAAATTAGTCTAATTCGCTTACTAAGTCCTAGTAAGCACAAGTAAACAACCAAACACCACATACTTGAAAAGTCGAATCCAACCAATAACAAGCCTAAGTCAACCTAGCAACCTGAATCATACAACCTTACAGTTATATTAGTGAAGTTATCTCAATCTTTCTTTCAAGTCAATTAAGTTCAAACATCTTAAGTAAGCTAAGTCATCTTTGGAATAACATTCCCTAAAGGTTCCCTTAGCTCCTATCTTATTCTAGGTTTCTAAGGATAACTATGGCTAAATAAGAGGGTAAGATTAGCTTTTGAATTAGGAAAGTGAAAATTCAAATGCTTAAAATGAGGATTTAGAGATCTTAAGAAACAAAATTTCAAATAGAGTTTGATTCTTGTAAAACATCTTTGTAAATAACTCAAAAATGGTTTTAGAATATAAAATACGCATTAGGAAATAGGTTAGATCATAAGGAAATGGATTTAAGAAGCAGGAATTAAAAAAAAAAAAAAACTTGATTCATCCTTTTAGTATGAATTGGCCGCACAGTCTAAGAGAATCACCTAGTTGGTCCTTACCAGCCTTTTGTGACTAGAAAATAGGTTACAACTAGTCTGACAATTCCACTGGAACTAGCCCCACAGTTTAAACTAAAAGAGCTAATAAAGATTCAAATTTCATCATTAAACCAACTCAAATCCAATTTTTTTTTTTTTCAATCCTACTTCAAATACACTTTGATTACTTACTAACCCACTAACATAACACATTTTACATTAACCAAACTACAAAACCTCATGAACTTATGGAACAAGAAGGGAGATGCAAGAAAATTTACTTAAGGTGAAGTAATCATATAAGAAATCCAAATGAAAGTTGTAATCCACTAAGAACTATAAGGAACAACTTGTTTTAGATTTTTTCCATGCTCAAATAAAAAAGAAACTACTCTAAAACATGATATTAAGCTTAAAAACAAGCCTACTTAAGAAGAACCTTGAGAAATGGGTGATTTAGATGGCTTAAGGGTCCAAAAAATAATTTTCCCAAGATAAGCCTTCATGACTTACCTTAAACCTCCCATTACTCATCCTCTTGTATGTATTTTTGATAGAAAACCCTAGCCTTTAGCTACTTGCAACTGTAAAAGGAAATGGTTTAAGGTTAGGACAGTGCTTTAGAGGCTACTGAAAGGAGTAAGATTTTAACTAAAAGGTTGCCTTAAGTAGGGGTAAGGTTTTAGAAATCCTATGAAAATTCAAAAATACTCTTGTGTTTGCAGATAATTTTCCTTGGCATTACATTCTACCTCCCTTAAAATGACTTTATTCCTCAAAAGTTAGCTAATTCTTGTAATTTCGAATTATTTTCTTCTCATTTCTTTTTCAAACTCCTTAATCGTGTTTTCTTTGGAATTGCTCACTTGGCTAGTCTTTACATTATTGTTAATTCACCTCCTAGAGATCTATTCCTCAACATTCCCAAAATTTTTACACTATTTTACTTTAGATCAAGCTCTTCAGCTTCCAACTACTCTTGATTTATTTGTGTCATGGTCCTTTTGATTTGTGTACTTCTACTCTTATCTCTAAAATGACAAGCTACTCACTTCCTCCTGGTTAGATTGATCAATCCATTTAACATTCATGGTTTTTTGCGACCACAATATTAGTACGTTATACTCCAACATATCAATTCTACCTTTCTAGCATGCTACAAAATCAACATGGCAACAATATGATTGTCATATAATGTCTCCAATATAAACTTCACTTGTTAAGAGATCAAAATCATTCCCAATAACAAAAGATACTAATCACTAGTCTTTATGAGCCCTTAAACGAGTCTATTAGTCCAAGTTAATAAACAAATCCACTATATCTATGTTATTCACCAAAGGAATTCCATCCATTGAAAGAAAATAATTCTCAAATTAGATCAAAACTCTAAGTCCAACTCTTAGTCAACACCTTACATAGAAGCAAAATAGGATAGAAAACATCCATAAGATTTAGCTTAACTAAAACCATCTCTAACCAAAGAGTTTTCAATACTCACCTCTAAGAATCTAGTCAAATGTCACTCTTAAAACATATATCAAGTTACCAAATTGGCTCTTATTAGAACTTAGTTCATTCCTTAGTCTTCAATCATTTCTCATCACACCTGGCTTCAAAGGTTCTCAAGTTTCATATTCATCTTCTAATGGTGTACTCTACTTTTAGATCATTTATTACTACTTCATTCACTAGTCCTTAAATCAAATTTAGTGGCTTTAGAGTTGATTATATTTACTGTTGATAATTTATGTGTAATCAGCAAATTGATGAGGTTTAGCTGATTTGTTAGTTTTATGAGATGTTATTTTCTAAAAGCTCGTTTTATCACTTATATCCTTCATTTACTATTAAAATGTTTATATCCTTTACAACTTAATATAAGCATACATATGATGGGGCTAATGGATGTTGATACATTGTCAACTTAACTGACAACTTAACTTAACTCAGATCAACTTACCTTTACTAACTCAAAACAAATCAACAAAACATGCTACGACAAAAAAAAAATCAAAAAACTTATCCATCGATCTCGTAATTGGCATATACATGCTACGCTTCGCTAATTCTTTTAAATCCCATTCCTTAAATTAGCTTTCTATTCTAAGTTCCATTCTTATGTTGTGTTACTCACTATGTAAGGGTTAATGAGCAGCCTCAAGTTTACACAATTTGTGCATAAGCATCAAGTTTGTTACTCCGATAGTTGTGTCCATTTTATATAAGTTGAGTGAGTGTAAAGTTACTAGTTTTGATTTGTTTCTTAAGTTTGTCTCTTCCTTATTAGGGAGAGTCCTATTGATTAAGTTCCCCCAATTATGTATGTCTAATCTTGCTTCTTATGATTTAATTTGATCATGTTAAAGGGGACAAGCTCAACTAGTCCTTATATCATCCCCTATCTTACTTATTCCATCTTCACAGATCAACACTTAGGCATATTATAGCACAAAAAAATAAGAAGGATTGAAAGGAAATAACGAGCAGTGGGTGATGGAAACAAGTAAGCAATCATGAAATCAAGGCAACAAAGACAAATAGGAAAATAAATTAAGCAAAAAATAAGAGGAAAAGGTGGGATTAGACCTACATATATAAGGGTAAGGGTAACTACTAGCTCTCACTTTAGTTGAACCTAGGGTTTACCCCTTTCACTCCATTACCCACTACAATAATGATCAATTGCCTAAGCTTTCCTATGATCAACAAACTTAAGTGTATCTATGATCAATCGGCTTAAGCTGCTAATGATCCATCAACCTAAGTCCTCCAATGATCCATCTCCTAGGTTATTTTATGATCCTCTAACCTAATTGCTTATAAGTTCCACCAACTTAGCTGTTTGAGCATCCATTAAGTTAAGCTCCTTAGAGATCATGAAACTAAACTCTTCTACAATTCAAAAGCCTATGATTCATTTAAGGTCCATAAACCTAAGTTCCTAAAGATCAAACAATCTAAGCTCTGATACCATCCAAGTTGTAATCCCCTAGGACTTAAGGGCGCTACAACTCATCATGTATCCTTAGTATCTAATGACATGTTAAGGCTCTAAAACTATGTATCACCTCTCAAATCATCTTTAGCAACTACCATCAGTATAATAAAACAAGCTTCTACAATTTTGGCAAACTATAACAACCTAAACAACTCATAGGCGAGTTATCTCCACAATAATCATACTCTAAAACAATATTCTCATCTTATACAAAAACATGACCAATCAGTGGATCTAAACCACTTACTAATATTTAGCTCCACCAATCATCCATATGTCACCAATATACTCAAACTCAACTAGCTAGTAGAAGTCCTGATCAGAATGTATGCAACAAACTTTATCTTAATATCTATTGTTGTAAAAATGAAAGAATGGGTTGAATCTTAATATGTGATGCATAAGCATAAACAAATACCAAACCAAGTCATACATATGTACATAATGCAAGTTACATTAAGTATAAAGCAAAAGGTCAATTAAATATCTTAAATTTAGGCTAACAATAAACAAAGGGGTAGTCATGACATCGTTGTACCATGATCTTTATCTACTTACAAAGGTAAATATAGGTATAAGTTTTTCTTTATATCTTTTATGCCTAAAGTCTAGAGTCCAAAGTCATTGAATACTAGAATTTTAGCTTCGTCATCCCATATACGAGTTTACTAGGGAATCTTCACATATAATCAATAGTTGTTCCTCCTTAACTCAGCCATTGTAGACCCCTAAAGCAAGTAGGTCAAGCATAACTAACAATCAAGTTTAATTAGGTCGAATATAAATTAGTCTACTTTACTTATTAAGTTCTAATAAGCATAAGCAAACAACCAAGCACCATGTTCCTGAAAAGTTGAATCCAACCATAACAAGCCCGAGTCAACCATGCAACCTAAATCATACAACCTAACAATTGTAGTAGTGAAGTTATCTCAATCTTTCATTTAAGTCAATTCAATTTGAACATCTGAAGTAACCTAAGTTGTCTTTAGAATAACACTCCCAAAAGGTTCCGTAAACTCCTATTGTATTATAAGATTCTAAGGGTAACTATGACTAAATAAGAGGATAAGATCAGCTCTTGACTTAAGAAAGGAAAAATTAAAATACTTGAAATGAGGATTTGATGATTTTAAGAAAGGAAGTTTCAAATAGAATTTGATTATTGTAAGACATGTTTGTAAATAAGTTATACTACTTAAAATGTTAAAAACAAATGGTTTTAGAATATGAAATACGCTTTAGGAAATAGGTTAAATCATAAGGAAATGGATTTAAGAAGTAGGAATGAAAGAAAACTTAATTCATCCTTCTAGTATTAACCATAAGCACAATATAGGAGAACTACCTAATAGGTCCTTACCAGCATTCTATAACCAGAAGATTGGATACAACCAGTCCCACAATTCCATTGGAACCAGCCCTATGGTTCACACTAGAATCACTAAGAAATATTCGAATTCCATGCTTAAACCAACTTAAATCCAAATTTTTCTTCAATCTTACTTCAATTACCCTTCGATTACTTACTAACCTACCAAAATAACATATTTTACACCATCTAAACTACAAATTTTGGCTTAAACACCAACTCAAATAACTCTATTTCCACTCTAAACTTAACAACACCTCATAAACTTATAAAACAAGAGGAAAGATGCAAGGAAACTTCCTTAAGGTGGAGTAATCACACATGAAATCCAAAAGAAAGTCATAACCCACTAAGAACTGTAAAGAACAACTCGTTTTAGATTTTTTTTTTTCATGCTTATATCTACATTAAGCTTGAAAACGAACATAGCTAAGAAGAACCTCAAGAACTTACCTTAAATTCCTCCTTTGCTTGCTCTTGATGAAGATTAAAGAATTCCCAATTAGAAACTCTTGCAAAAATCTAAGATTAGTAAGAAATGGATGATTTCGGTGGATAAAGGGTCCATAAATGAATTTTCCCAAGATAAACCTGCTTGACTTACCTTAAACTCCTCTTAGTCTTCCTCTTATGTGTATTTTTCATAGAAAACCATAGCTTTTAGCTACTTATAGTTGTAAAAGGAAAGAGATTATAGGAGGCTATTTACTAAAACAAGTAAGGTTTTTTTAAACTAAAAGGTTGCCTTAAGTAGAGGTAAGGTTTTACAAACCTTGAGAAAAGTAAAAAGTACTCTTATATTTAAAAATAATTTTCCTTAGCATTATAGTTTCTAAATCAAGACAGTCTTAAGGAACAAATTGTGCAAGTTTAACAAGCTAACAAGTGCCAATGACTTACAATTTTCCAATCTACCATAATCCATTCAATCATTGATAAGGATCAAAACACTAATGGCTACACCAAAATTAGGAGATAAGAAAAATGCTAATAGCATTCTCTTAAGGGAGATTATCTCTTTCTCATCCAAGAAGAAGATTTTGTAAAAGAAAATGAAAACTATATTTAATCTTTGAAATCTCTTTTTTAAAAAAAAGAATAATAATAATACCATAGTGCAAAATACGTAGATCTTGGACTAAGTAATAATGTATCCTAAAGTTGATGACTTTTGACAACAAGATCTTAATATTTATATACTTTAAATTGCACTTACAGAAGTCTTCCAACATGTAATAATTCAATACATTACTGAAGAAAGAAAAAAAAAACAAAAAAAAAACATCATCACTAATCATAAATAGTTATGTAAGGTAAACATACTTCTAATGAATTCAAAGGCCGTTCAAACAAAGTTCTTGGTTATTACTAATCCTAGGATCTTCATTTAATGAATCATCCAATTGTTCAAATGATTTAAGGTGATGTGATCATCGCCAAGAACAGATAAGGCCGGTTGCAGGGATGGGTCCAAGCTTATCGAAAACTTGAAAAGAGTAATGGGGAATGTGTGGAAGAGTGAATAGAAGGTTAAGCAAAAACCTATGAACAACTCCAAAGGATATGATATACTGATAGAACTTCTGAAGACTTATAGCACAGCTTAATATGATGTACGAATTGGTCTAGTGAGATTACTTATTACCTAGCCTTACTTAAAAGTTAGGATAAGAATAAAATGAGAAGTAAACAAGTAGTGTTTGAGAGGAAAAATGCCAAGTGTATTAATGCTAAGCTAATGATTATAGTTATAAATACAAGGAGTATCTATACCTAATAACTTAAGATAATTTGCCTAAAAGGGAAAAGAAAAAAAAGGGTATTATCTTAAAGAATATAAAATGGTAAAAATGAATATTTAAGAAAAACAATGATTAGTGGAGTAGATTTTACACATGGTCTTGTATACGTAGTAGTGATACAGTGGTGATGCCATTGGAGGATGAAGATAAAAAGTATAAGCAGATTGCTTGTCTGGGCAGGGATAACTAAAGATTGGTCCAGTATCATTCTCCTGACAAGAGTGAAGCCAGCCAAGTGGTCAACTCAGGCGTAAGTATGAGAGGGTGAGGATTGGCTATTGTCTCGGCATTCTACCTCTTAGCACACACTTATTGAGAAATAGGAAATTATTCTTCTTGGCATGTAAGGTTAGTTGACAAGGAGATCTTTGGCTTCAGTAGTTGTTGGTTGAAGTAGGAAAATTCGCCTTGCCAATCCTTCTAGTCTATCAGCTCAGTTATAGGTCAATGGTCTAGTAGCCTAATTTCCATCATTAAGCCTACACTTTCGGCCTACTTTTGCCTCTCTTTGTTTGATTAGCTTTTGATGTTGTATGAATCCTGTTGTGTTTACATCTTAAGTCTCTCTTTTGCCTCACTTTATTAGGATGACTTTGATACCTTTTGACTAACTTCATTCAAATAAGGAAGGGAGGTGTTAAAAGAAGTTCCTTTGCATTTCTTTAGGACTTTCCTCTCCTATTAAACTTTACTCTATGAGCTTTAGGTTGACTTAATTCCACAATAGACTTATCTTGAATTAATAAAATGTCCCTTAAGCTCATCTAACTCTATTTCACCCAATCTTCATCTTAGACTCAACAATCTACTAAGCTTGTGTAAGTGTTTGATTCTCGTTTGAATTCGGTCTTTAATGTACATCATTAGTCCAGATTCGTCTTCAAATGGAAGTTTTCTTCTTCTTCATTTTCATAGCAGGGGAAAAGGTCTTGGATGTCAGATGTTTCCAGCATATTGAATTCACCTCTCAAATATGCTTTACATACATACTTTTCAAGGTGGCAGTAGTTGAACTTAGAGTTGCTCACTGAGCTGCTCTAGCTCGAAGTTAGTCCTAAACTGTTGGTTTACAAGTTGACAAGGAAATGAACTAAGCTTAACACTTAAGAGGCCAGGCTTGAGCTAGTTCGCTTAAACCGTGTTTTTTTTTTTTTTTGTATTTCCAAGTTTTCTTAATTATTATAAATAATTTGTGGACTATTTGTCTATTTTTGCTAACTAAATCTAAAACTTTTTGCTTATGAATTAAAAATTTTATTTTTGGTTCAATTGTTTTTCTATCTCGAAATAATTAATTTGGATCATAAAAGTATAAATACATAATCTTATATTATATACAATATAATTGATAGTATATACATATATTATAGTGTATATATATATAGTATATTAATTATTATATATTACATATGCTATATACTTATTTGCATTATATATATAGGATAATATATATATAATATGTTTACATTATATACATATAGTATATCATATATAATTTATATATTATATATTTTAAATTTTTTGGATTAACTTGACCTTGAATCATCGAGCCAAATCGTCAATTTAAGGGAGGTTAGGTGGCTCGCTAACTTGGCTAGTTTTGATGGTTGAACCATTAAGACCCTTAGAGCCTGATAGTTTAACAATCGATTCAAGCTTACCTAAGGCGGGCCCAAGACGATTCAATGGCTCGATAGGTTAGTTTCAAACCAGTTCATGTTGAAACTAGCCCTTGCATAGGTCTAATTGATCTTATAACCCATCAACCATAATTAATTTGTATGTCCAACATGTCCTTGTACCGCACTCTATAAGAAAGAGTTTATCAACAACCATTGTATGCATCAACAAGATTGTCATATTCACTTAAACAAATAGATGTACAAGAATTTTCCATTTTTTGCACATAATGCATCAAAGCATAAAAAATGGACCCATAGCCTCATCTATCTTCCTTGGAATTAAGGGGAGTAGTAATCTAATAGAAACTCTTGAATTCAAATCTAAAATAGCGTTTAGTTGTACAATTTTTGTGATATTAGACTAAATAAAAAATTTTATCTTATGATTGGTTTATAATTTTATTTGATAACTACACAAAAATTTGAGCTGATAGACTAGATAAAATGCCTAAATTTTGTTCCATCTATACCATAATATAAAAATAAAATTCGATGAATAAAAATAAAAATAGTTTGCATTCTCAAAAATACCCTTTTATGTTATAATATTGAGTTAATAATTTTATTTTTATTAAATATTACAAACTCTTTTATAATAAAAATAATTAATTTTTAATGTAAATTTTATCTACAGTACTGTACAAATCTAATACAATATAATAAGTTTATATTATCTAGTATTCCTTATCCTCATCATATCTAGTTCAGTTCTTAAGTTGCTATATAAATGAAGCTTGCTATTGAAGTAATGAAGGTGCGAGCACTTTCCAATGGTAAGAAACTGACCGTTCATGAATCATGCTCCCTTCAGATTTTCAAAAAGGAAACCGTTTTAAGGGCTGATCCAATATCAATTAGCATAAAGCTTTCGTAGTTCTTCCATGTCACTCGTAGTTTAAAATCTGTCATCATGTAGCTAGCTAACCGGTGCTTCAACAAGTTTAATTGAGGTGTTCCTCCTAGGAGCCTCAATGGCATCCTTTTCGACTTTCGTAAAGGAAATGCATTTGATTCATTTGCTGGGGGCAGGTATAACATTCCACAACTAGTTCAACATCATTGTCATTGTCATTGTCATCGGACTCAATGAAGTTCCCTTCCTCATCTAAGTTACTGGCTTCCCCAAAGAAAAGCTTTTCATGGGCACTAAGGATGTTAACGAGGATTATATCCTTACAGGATATCTTTCTTCCATCTGTACCATTTGAGGTATTCACTGTGGTCCTTGGATTATTATGTTTGAAGGAGTCACTTTCCTCATCCTAATCTAGTGGGAGGGGAGCATTTGAAGAAGTCTTATGCCCTTACTTATCCAATGCTATCTATAAGATCTTCTGTTATAAACTGTAAATATTAAATTTTAGAAGGGCATATTCATTAGATTGCACACTTGAAAATGCACCTTTTATACAATTAACATCTAAGGATGCCTACACTTTAAGAGTAAATTTTAGAACTTTTAACGTAAAATCGCAATAAATGTAGAAAATAGGCAATAAATTATGGAACTGATATTTGTGTGATCAACAATGAAGAAATTAGATATAGGAATATCAATTTTGGCCGTAAGTGCGAGTAGGAAATCTGATGAATTAAGCGCTAGAAATTTTGTGGAAATGACAAACTTTTTTATACAAGAAATAGTTTGACAATAGATGCTCAAGATGAAATATATAACTTAGTCATTCCATCTATTACTATTGCAAATTAAGGATTTTCCTACAGTTTTATTCTTATTTTTTAGGAGATCAATCTGTAAATTAAAGAATGCTCTAATGCTATTCAGTAAGAATCTATAGAAGTTATTTTTATATGTTTTGTAGAAACTTTTAAAATTATACCATCATATAGTAATTGGTGAAATAGACGTTTACAAAAAACAATAAAGAAACTTGCCTAATATAATTTCTATCGAGTATCATGGAAGATGCTTAAGATGGCACATAGTTGATGATTAGAGTAGGCCGAATAGTTAATAAAATGCCCATTCAAAAGACAGATCATAGATTTAGCTTGCGAATTCATAGCACCTGTCCTAATTTACGTCTAAAAGCAACATCATGGAGATGGAGTACAAACTAAAAGGCTATATGTAGCGCATTGAATTCAATATGAACCATAGCAATACAAGGAAGATAGCTCTACTGCATTTTTCTTTTCGAAATAAATAAATTAATAAACAAAAAGAAAACAGAAGCAAGTATCAATTTTATAGTTACCGTATTATTTTAGAAGATTTGGCAGTACTAACATCATCTATTGGAAAAGAAAACTAATTTATAAAACAATGAAATTGATAAATAAAATAAATATATAGAGAATGATTTTCTCTTTCACTGTGCAAGTATAAATTCCCAAGAATGAAGGCAAAATTAACTCGATATAACATGTTGCTGAATATCTATATTGATGCCAAAAGAGGGAAAAAAAAAAAAACTAATATCTATAGTGGTAAAGTACGAACCCCAATTTTATATAATATTCAATTTTACTATAATAAACCTACAGCATAACTAATAATTAATATGTTGTTGTTTTTCTTTTTAAATTTTTGCATAGTTTAATTTTTTAAAGAAAAAGAAATTAGAAACCCGGATTCCTTACAACGCAAAAAAAGGAGATTACCAGCTTTTTCATGTAGATTGCAGCTTCCTACTCCTCGGTCCTTTCCAAAATCATCCGCTATTATACAGCAAATCATCACCAGTAACGGAAATACTTTGTCAGCCACCATCTTCGTAATTTCCATTACTCGCTTCAGTTTTCCGTTACAATCGCGTAGCTCCATATGAAAACCAACAAATCACCATCAAAACCATAATAACCGCGTACGTCCTTTCTGGTCCTCTTATTACATGCATTTCACACGCAATGAAATCCACAATAGTCCACAATACATTACACACTATGTCCAGCTAGCATCCACACATTTTTTCTATTCTCTCTCTCTATATATGTAGGCACGCTCTATTCATTGCTCCACATAACATGATAAAGCATACTCCCGATAGTTCAAAGACAATACAAGCCCTTTAACTAAAATTTCCCCTCATTCCATTTACACATAAGATACAGAAAACACGATCACGGCATGAGAATATCGCTCTTCAAGCCATCATCACCATCACCCACGTTCACGTCCACACAACCACCATCGGCCCCAATGCGCAATACCGTTACTGAATCGATGATGCACAACAAACTCGAAATTGCGCAGGCCGTAATCTCTGAATGGGAATCAAAACCTCGTACCTCTCCACCCACCAACTACACATATCTTTTCAGCAAAGACCGCGGTGAGGCCAAGAAGTATCTCAACAGCATTATGGACTTGCAAGAAGCAATGCAATACTTCATAACCGATAAATCTGCCACTGATAAGCTTCTCCATGCTCATGAACTAATGGAAACTGCAATGAACAGAATCCAAAACGAGTTTCATCATATTTTATCCTCCCACCACCGGAGTTTTCATTTGGAATCGATATCGAGTCAAGGGTCAAGAACCTCAGCGAGGTCCAGTCTTTCAGATTTTTCTGAGTCTGAATTGGAGGATGAAATCAAATTTGCTGAGGTTTCAGTATGGAAAGTTGAAAGAGGTGTAATGAATGAAGTAGAGGACTTAAAAGCAATTGCAGATTGCATGTTGGCTTCAGGATATGGAAAAGAGTGTCTTAGAATCTACAAATCGGTGCGTAAGTCCATTGTCGACGAAGGTTTGTTTCATTTAGGATTACTCGATCATTCGGTTACTGCTTCAAAGATACAGAAGATAGATTGGGAAGTTTTGGAAGTGAAGATTAAGAGTTGGTTGAATTCAATGAGAGTAGCTCTTAGAACACTCTTCTATGGAGAAAAAATCTTGTTGGATCGAGTGTTTAGCGATTCTGAATCGATTAGAGAATCATGCTTTTCCTACATCGCAAGAGACGGAGCGATCTCGTTATTCGAGTTTGCAGAAAAGGTCGCGAAATGCAAGAAGTCTCCAGAGAAGATATTCCGCATACTTGATTTATACGAAGCGATCGCCAATGCCTGGCAAGAAATCGAGTTGATTTTCTCTTACAAATCAACCTCCTGCGTGCGATCACAAGCGACAAACGCTCTTGTCAAACTCGGAGAAACAACACGTGAAATGCTTACCGAATTCGAATCAGCGATTCAGAAGGACTTCTCCAGAACGTCAGTTCCTGGTGGCGAAGTCCATCCTCTCACACGATACGTCATGAACTACCTCACTTTCCTCACCGATTATGGCGAAATACTCGCCGACGTGCTTGGTAACTGGCCGTTAAATATCCAGTCTCCACTTCCAGAATCCTACTTCAGTGGAACAGAATCGGGCGATGGGATTTCCTCAGTGATTTCCTCGCGATTCGCATGGCATATCCTCGTTTTATTGTGCAAACTCGACGCCAAGGCCAAACTATACAAAAACGTGGCCTTGTGTTACCTGTTTCTGGCAAATAACCTCCAATACGTCGTCGTTAAGGTCCGTGGATCGAATCTACGGTACCTATTAGGCGAGGAATGGACGTTAAAGCACGAAGAGAAAGTGAAACAATACACAGCCAATTACATGAGGATAGGATGGAGTAAGGTATTCTCATCATTGCCTGAAGATCCAACGGCTGAGATGGATTTGAATGACGTCATGGATCATTTCACGGCTTTTAATTCGTCATTTGTTGAGTCGTACAGGAAGCAAGTGGGTTGGGTCGTAACCGAACCTAAACTCCGAGACGAAATAAAGCTCACGCTACTAAGGAAGGTATTGAAAAGGTACTCCCCGTTTTATGAAAAATATCGGGGGAGATTCGACAGGGCTACGATGGAAGACATCTCGGTCGTCAGATTTGCCCCTCAAGATTTAGAAAATTACTTGTCGGATTTGTTCAATAATGGAGGCCCAGGGGAAAGTTCAAGGAGTGTTTCGTCACTGTACTCTTCGACTACTTCTAATTTTAATGCACGGCCGTCGGCGGGAAAAGCCGTGGAGGTGAATTAGGTGCCGTCCGCGGGATATTTTTGCTGTATCACACTTTTTTATTTTTTTTTTATTTTTCCCTGTGGATAAGATTAATTAATATTGTTGAATTATGGGTATCGATGGGTAGGTCCATACATCCAGTATATGATGAGAGTTGGTTCAGTAGCTGATTTTCTTGATAGTACTTTATTTTGAGTTAATTTCTTGAATAGTTTCTTGGTTTCACTCCTCTTCAATTTTTCGGCCCACATAATTTGCTAATCTTCGGTTGAAAATGGAAACGAGTTTCCAAAATATATATATATATATATCAATTACATAAATACTAATAATAAATCACATCTATAAAATACAACATCATAATTTGCAAACATATTACATTTATAAACTGTCGTTTAATAAATTGGATACTATTGTTAAATTACATTTAAGGCACATGCTAAGATGGATTAAGGTGTGAGTACAAGTATAAATGAGGCAAGCTTATTTGCAAATTACTCGAGTTTAACTCAATATTTATTAAAATTCAACTCAGTCATAGTAGAACTATACTTAAGCTACTCAATTAATTAAGTAGTTTATCGAGATGACTTTAAGTTTTGTGATACTCGGCTTGGTAATCTCAAGAGCCCAATTGAACTCGAGTTGAGTTCAAATATTAATCAAGTTTGAGTCAAGTTTAAATATTATTACTGTTATTTTAATTAAATTTATCGTATTTGTTAAGATTACCAAGTCTAAATGAGTTTAATTGAGTTGAGCTTGAGTATATCAAGTTTTATTTTAAGTCAAGCTTAAGCTTTACAAATTACAGCTCAATCGAGTTTGAGTTGAGTTTGAGCTTTGAGTTTTTCTATGAGTCAACTTTAAGCTTAACATTATATTGTTTTAACTCAATTTGTTTACAACCCAAGGTGTGAGTTCAAAACTTAATACTCTATTTAACATAAGGAAAGAAAATAAAATGATAGAAAGTAGGGGGAAGGATTTATGGGGGAATGTATTTGGTTGATGGAGCGAAGGAAAAATGAAGGAATTGTAAAGATTAATATATACAAAATAAGAAAAAATAAAAATTTACTAATTTGCCCATAAAGAATAATAATATAATATAATAATATATTATCATATCCATTTTATTTCACTTTTATTATTGTCTATTATATACAAATATATATATGTGCATACAAATATAATATATATTTTATAATATATGTATATATGTTTTGGATGCAAACAAAATGATAAAGAAGAGTGTTTTTGTTTTAGAAAGTAATACCAAAGGACGCAGACAAAAGGTCATAAATGAATGAGGCCAAACATGTTTTTTCAAATAATTTTCAACCTTTCCTTCCAAGTTTCATCTAGCTTTGAGGGGAATATATTTCAGTCGAACCTACATAAAATATTTCCCTAGGTTTTCCATTCCCTCTTCTTTATTTCTTATATGAAACAGTAGAATCTATATATTTTTCCTTCCATTTCCTTCTTCTCCCATTCCTTCCCTCCACTTTCCCTTATCCCAAATAGAGTGTAAAGGAAGTATTATTGTAATTTTTTTTAAAGGCTTATATCACATTTATTACATTCAACATTAATACAAAGTAACTGCATATTATATGAAATAAATGTGACATTAGTACAAAATCAAAATCGCATTTATCACATGCAAATTTGCTATAGTATTTATGTAATCAATTTAGTGCAGTTAGTATTTGTATAATGTTTATTTATTTTAATGGTGAACATGAAAATTCCATAGAAAACTCATGTAATATCATCTGTTCAACCTTTTCACCTTTGGATGCAACTGTATATACTTGTGCATTTTATGTCCATAACTAAAAGATGGAAGTATGCACATTTTATGAAAAATAAACCAATATTATTAGAAGTATGTCATTACTAGAGTATTAATAATTTACAATGATTTAAATTTGATTCTTCTAAAAAATGGGATAAGAGATATTTTCTTTTATCTTTAATTGCTTAAGAGGCAATCTTTTGCCATTTAAATCATATGAGGACTATCCATCATGGAAGGGGAAAAAATGAATAATAGAAGGTCATGAGATTAAGTCACAAATGAAGTTTTAAAGAATATCCATATTCAAACATCATTAAACTATAAAAATGTTAGCAAAGTATGTATGTCATGATCATAAAGGAGGTCTAGTAAGATTACCTCAAATTTTCGTATCATACGTACACCCATGATTCGAAAATCATCTTGCAAGTAAAAGATTGCAAAATTCTAAATAATTAGTCACTAAAATTTTTATTTAATTAACTTACAACCACATATATATGACTATGGATATCCAATAAGCCACAGTCCAATAGAACCGTAGAGAATTAGTATCCCCTACCAAATAATAAGATTATGTAGTAAAGTTCTAAAACTCAAACTTACTAAAGTCACAAAATTTAAATATAGTATACAAGAATTCCAATAAACCATATAGTCTGTCCTCAGAGTCTAACTTCTATGCATCTCATCTTGACGTTGATACTCAACCCTCAATTCTTAACCTATGCTCGATCGTCTAGCAACCTGCAAGAGAAAAACTGTTGGGACGTAAGCTACAAGAGCTTAGTGAGTTAAATTCCCTCAACCATATAGCAATCAAGTTATACAATAGTTAGATTCAACCAAATGAATACATGACAAACAGTATACTAAACAAATACATGCAGGTAACTCAGATTTAATACCCTCTGAAGTCAGCGTTAGAGATTCATTGGTACAGTTAGATCCAGGTATCATATTATAACTTATTTCATAACGAAACTCCATGTTTCGTATTTAAAATGTAATGGTACATCCATTACCAGCTTTATCAAAACGAGTTCTACATATGGTTGTGAATAAATTTACGCAACCTTTACTGACCCCTAAACAAAAGCCTCTAGACTCGACCCATAGCCAAGCGGTTGGCGCCTCCAATGCCTAGTAACCCCGCAGGCCGGGGTAAGGTCATATCGCATGTATACACTGTACGAAATCAATAACACTCAATAATCAACCCACGTATAGCTTCTCATAACCTCCGTGTAATGTGACTGCCCGGTATTATATATATATATATACATATATACCTTACATATTTACAAATTTAGTAAATATATTATATATGCTAATACATATTCAGTATACTACTTATATATATATATATATGTATACTCTACATTATATGTATTATATATGTATATGTATTTATACATAATAATATACCCATATGACTTTCAAAGACCTAAATATATATATATATATAATTTACAAATACCCATTCTTATATTATATATATTCGGTATATATATTTACATAATATTTATTATAAAATATGTATACTATATATTATACATATATTATGCTGTATACTCCAAAGCATATACTCTATATTATATATATATATATATACATATGTCTTATATACATACTTATAAAAATACCTCACCACATATATACTATACGACTATACATATATATATAAATAATTATACATGTATACAAATATATTTATATAGTTACAGTACATACATATATATTTATACTATAGTTATGTAATGAAAATACTTATTACTAATTATATATATTCTAAAAAAAACAAATACATAATACATACTATTCCATATACCTATGTACATACATGTATACATACCTAACCTTATACATACATATATAATTAAATTTAAGTATTCATGTACATAGACATATAATAATAATGTTATATGTAAAAATACTATAAAAATATCATATAAATAATATATTTATACATGTGTATACTATATAATATATATCTATACTACTAAAATAATTACTTACCTATTTATTTAATTCCTCTTCTTGTTTTCTTTTTCTTTTTTTCTTTCTTTTTTCCTTTTTTCTATTCTTCACGTTGTTGCTTCCAGGTTTTTCTTTTCTTTTCCTCTCGGTTTTGTTTGTTGAATGTTTCCAGATTTTTGTTTTGTTTTCTTTTTATTTCACTTGTATATTAGCTTAGATTTTACGCTAAATCTTAGATAATTATTACAATATTTTTGTTTGTTTAATTATCCAATACCTGGCAATATAATCCATTACGTGGACTGCTCGTTGGGGTTTTATTTTGCTGATTTTGGTTACGTTACGTGAGATTGAAATGAGAAAGGGAAGAAAGAAAAGAGATAAATTGGAAATGGAAGAGAAGGAAAATAAAAATTAATAATAAATATATGTAATTTTTCGAATCATATAAATTATAACAAATCTCATCGTAAATTAATTTTTAAATTTTCATGAAATTTTATCAATTTAATTGGTATCCGGTACAATTATAATTTTTACAGGTTATTATAGCGATTTTATTATAATTTCATACGAATAGGCTATTTAGTCGAAAATTACAATCGACTATAATTTTATCACTATTGAGTAATATTTAATTATTTTATAGGTTTATATTTATAATTTTAAGGTTTCTATCAAATTCGGGTTTAATTTTGTTTAATGATGTATAAGTCAGTTTTAGGGTTTTAATATGCGATTTAGGGTTTTGATCAATTGCTAAGGTTTTTTTCCTACTTATAATATATTTAGATTTATGATTTATTAAATTTTTATTTTCCTTAGCTCTAATGACTTATCGAGTCATCTATATTATTAAGGTTTAATTTTACTCTTAAATAGCTAAATTTGTGGGGTTTACAATGTACAATTAAATTAAGTTTCTCTTATCTGAATTGTGAAAGAGGTTATACAACTTTATTTTTTTCAACTATATAATATATGTTATATTATATTTAAATTGGATTTAATGTATTTTGCTTGAAAATTTGTCTTCATATATTATTAGACAATCAGAACCTTACGTATAATTATATATTAAAAAGACAAACCTCCTTGAATTTAGTGATTGCAAAATTAAAATGCCTCAAGGTACAAGTGGACATTACGTGATGTAGATTTGCTTACTAGATCTATCTCTACCTTCTCCACTATAAGTCAAGCATGAAAGCAAATAGGTAAGGGATCAGAAGACTTGTTTATGTATACACTTTACTACTTGACTTTTGCACCCTTACTCTCATATCTTAAGCTCTAACTTAAGCATCGAAATGATCTCATCGAATAACCTTCTCCTTCTTTTTTTTATAAGCTACTTTATACACTTCAAAGGCTTTAAGGCTTAATCTCTCTAATAGTAGAAATCTAGAGACAACATTTGGTATTGCCTATGTGAGAAGAGAATTCATCATCAACATTTGGAAGAGTTTTTAAAACAAAGAACATACAAGACAATACTTAATATGTTGAGCAACCAAGCAATATCACCAATCCTGTTGCTACTGCCATTGATTCATAGTGTTTGTAGATTGAAAACTTTGTATTGCAACTTGGCAACATAGAATGAAGAGATCAAGAAATAAGATGAGGGGGTTAAGGAGCATATTGAGAAGCTGCAAACTTAAGTTAAGGAACTTGAGCAAATGAACGGTATGCTGATAAATGTGTACTTCTACCTACTTATCATGATCAATTTCCTCATGTTTATATGCAATTTTAGTGAAAATGAGCTTAAGTGTATAAATTTATGAACAAATTGCATATATTGAATAAACATAAGTTTTGACCAAGTTTTGGTAATTTAGCGTGATTTAATTCATTCTGAACAAAACTTACGTTATAATTATCGAATTTGCAAGTCCAAGGTATTAGCATATCCGTGCGAACCCAAGTTAATTGGACAATAAAAGAAAAATGAAGTTGAGTTGCATAAGTTACATCACCTAAATGTTACTAGGACCAATCATCCAAATGCTAGGAGGGCCAAAAATGACTAAAAGGTTTCTTTAGGCCACCGTCCAAATGCCATATATGTTTATTTTTTTGAATGCTAGATAAGTTATGGTTTAGAGAATTGATATATGCTAAACCTAACTTTACTTTTATAACAAAAGCATATATTTACTGTCACGTCCCAAAGCAGCAAAGTCGTAACAACCCCACCATGTAAACCATTTAATATATAAGTTGGTCTTACAACCGCTATCTCAGACCTGATCTATATAAAGCATCCATGACTAACTTGCTTTAAAGTAAACAGTTTGTAATTTAAATAAATCATTTACCTAAGAAAGTGAGAGAATTTATATATATATACACTATAATTTAGTTATTACATTTGTCATGACCCTAATGGAGGCCTAGTAGGATTGCATAAAATTTTCACACCATGTATGCACCCATGATTTGAAAATCATCTTGCAAGTCAGAGATTGCAAGATTCTAAATAATTAGTCACTAAAGTTTTTATTTATTTATTTACTTATCTTAATATCACATATATGTGACTATGAATATCATATAAGCCACAGTCTAACAGAACCATAGAAAATCGGTATCCCCTACCAAATAATAAGATTGGGTAGTAAAGTTCTAAAACTTAAACTTACTAAAGTCACAAAATTTAAATATAGTATTAATAACTATATACAAATGAACCATATAGTCTGTTCTTAGAGTCTAACTTCTATGCATCTCAACGTTGGCACTCAACTCTTGGTTCTTAACCCATGCCCGATCATCTAGCAACCTGCAAGAGAAAACTATTGAGGAGCAAGCTACAAGAGCTTAGTGAGTTAATTTCCTTCAACCACACAGCAATCAAGTTATACTACAGTTAAGTTCAACCAAATGAATGCATGAACAAGTAATATGGAAAACAAATACATGCAGATGACCAAGTACTGCATGTAACTCAGATTTAACACTCTCTAAAGTCAGGATTGGAGATTCATCGGTACAGTCAGATCAGGGTATCATATTATAACTTATTTCATAACGAAACTCCGCGTTTCGTATTTAAAATATAATGGTACATCCATTACTAGCTTTATTAAAACGAGTTCTATATATGATTGTGAGTAAGTTCACGCAGCCCTTATTCACCCCTGAACGAAGGCCTCTGGACTTGACCCATAGCCAGAAAGTTGGCGCCTCCAATGCCTAGTCATCCCATGGGCCAAGGTAAGGTCATATCGCACGTGTACACCTTATGAAATCAATAACAATCAATAATCAACCCACATATGGCCTATTGCTACCTCCATGTAATGTGATTGCCCAGAATTAGTTATGTAGTGCATGATTTATGCATGGTCCAAGTTAACTTTTTCTAGTCGAATAAAAAGTTAAGTCATATTTAATCAGTTATCATTCCAAGTCACAAACAATCAATTTATTGAATCTACTATGTAATAAACATTATATTATTGAAATTTAAAGTAGATTCACCATTCACAATAATTATCATGTACAAGCATAACCCAACCCCATACACATTCATTTATAAATCATAATTTAGATTCACTAATTACAAGCACAAACAAGTGTGGAATTATAAGGAAAAACTCACTCGGCCATAGCTAGCTCAAGGATCGTAATAGTCGGTGGGCAGCTTAGGGTCGATATCAAGATCACCTGAGAATAAGGAAATTTTGTAAGCTTGGGAATTTAAAGCTAACTATTGTTATAATGTGTAAGGTTTATGTCACTTAGTTACGTAAAATTGTTGATTCGAGCTTTTTATCGAATCGCATGTAAATTTTTCGTTTTAACTCAGATCGTTATGAACTTATAGTCTATTTTGATCGTTTTCGAGTGTATTTTCTCATAACAAGGTCTGTTTTGGACATTATAACTCGTAACGTAAATTGTGATACAAAAATATCACAAAAATTGTTATTTAAATTTAAAAACTATAAACTATTGATTTTCGCTTTTTCATAACATATTTATAATTTAATAATTATTTAAATCACATGTTTGTTATTTTTATTATTTTGGGTATATTTTCCTATTTTTCTCATTTTCTTATTTTTTCTTATGTACCTCACGATTATACATATATATATATATTCCTATACTTATAATATATAATTTATAATTTATGGTATTGTAAATTCCTAAATTACGGTATCATATATACATATATACACTATACATTAAATGTATTATATAGGTATATGTATTTATTTAAAACACACTCTTATACACATATTCATATATTTATATATATTTTGTATTTATTTATTTATATGTCTTACATGTATATATACCTAGAAATACATACATATATATACTCGGCATATATATACTTATATAGTAGTTATCATTTTTCATAAAATATGTATACTATACATTACATACATAATATGCTGTATACTATTATATATATATATATATTCATATGTCTTATATACATACTTATAAAAATACCCCACTATATACTATACGCCTACACATATATATAGATATTATGGTACATACGTATATATTTATACTATAGTTATGTAAATTACTAATTAGATGTATTAAAAAAAAACAAATACATAATACATACTATATACTTATGTACATACATGTATACATGCCTAACCTTATATTTACACATATAATTAAATTTAAGTATTCATTTATATAGACATATACTATTAGTTTTATATGTAAAAATACCATAAAAATAACATACAAATACTATAATTCTACATGTGAATATTATAATATACATCTATACTTTCTAAAATAAATTACTTACCTTTTAGTTTTTATTTTTTTCTTCTTTTTCTTCCTTCTTTCTCTCTTTTCTTTCTTTCTTTTTCCCTCATGGTTTTGTTGTCCATAATATTGTGTTTGTGCAGTTTTTTTTTTTTCTTTTTCCATATTTATATGTTGCTCTTGCTCACGTGAGTTATTAGCTTAAAATGTAAGCTAAGTTAGCTTTTCATTAATGTAAATAAGACAAAAAAAAAATAATAATAATAACATCATGTGGTTGCTGATTTTTGGTCTTAACTTTTGTTCATGTTTTGCGCAGGAGAAGACTTGAAGTGGAAATGGAGAAGGAAAATGAGATAAATTGGAAATGGAAGAGAAGGAAAATGAAAGTTATTAACAAATATGTGTAATTTTTCGAATTATATAAATTATAGCAAATCTCCTCATAGATTAGTTTTAAAAATTTTGTGAAATTTTATCAATTTAACTGGTACTCGTTACGATTATAATTTTTACAAGTTATTGTGGTAATTTCATTACAATTTCGTACAAATGGGCGATTTAGTCGAAAAATACATTTGACTATAATTTTATCGCTATTGAGTAATATTTAATTATTTTATAGGTTTATACTTATTATTTTGAGGTTTCGAACAAATTCGAGTTCAATTTTGGTTAATGGTGCCTAAAGCAGTTTTAAGGTTTTAGTATAGGATTTAGGGTTTTGATCAATTTCTAAGGTTTTTACTATTTATAATATATTTAGATTTATGATTTATTAAATTGTTATCTTATTCGGCTTTGATGACTCTTCAAGTCATCTATAGTCTTAAGGTTCAATCCTTCTCTTAAATAGTTAAATTTACGGGGTTTACAACATTATTCAAAAATGAAAAATTCTAAAATAAAAACTTAGACCTTAAGAATATATGTTTGTTCTTCAAATATTTTCATCACTCCCTAGGATCCAGCAGTTGTTAGCTTCAGAGTAATTGTATGCCGCTTCTTAGCCAGTACGTGCATGATGTCTATAGGGATGTGAGCAACTACAGCTCAGTAAATTAGGATGGAGGACTTAAAACTATACCACAAACATAACAAGGTTATCAATGAACTTATTAGGTGCAATGCATGTTCAAGCAAATACCATCACACAACATTGTCCGGCCTGTCGTGAGATTAGAGAAATTGCACCTACTTTAATTTGGGTTGAGGAGTTGCCGTTAATGTAATAGCTCACGACCAAACCCAGGCTTGTGAAATGGAGACATGGCTCCTCCTGCGACTACCTTCAAATCATTGAATTCACCTTTGTTGCGACCTCCTTTCCTGTCACTTAGTTCGACTAAGGATGAAGACGGAACCATTTTGCAATCCTGCGCTATCCCTTTCGAAGATGTCAGTATTTGGACGGAGAATCCTAAGTTCCCCTAATGGGTTGCCATGTATATCTAATTATGATTATAGGTTGTATATTTGATTAAGCCCAATTTAGGGTGATCAATCATTTTACACAAATCATACAATACAAGGCAGAACAACAAACAGAATCATAGCATTACTCATAATCAAGCACATACACACAATCAACTATCTAACGAGCACAACTAAGCATAATCTCAAGTTTCTAAAATACAGCAACGTATTAATCCCAACTTACCTGGACTCCTCGTTCACTTACTCAAGGTCCAACTTGCTCAAGCCATCACCGATCATCCCTATAACACAAACGTGGTTTCAGTTTTTTCATATAACTATTATAGATTCGTTTTACCCTATAACACTTATTGTTATGTTTTGTTTAGGGTTTAATATACCTAATTATCTAGATCTTAAGTCTTTTACAATTATTCTAGGTTTGGGGTTAGGTTCGGGTTTAGTTTCCACATCGATTTCTAAATTAGATTATAGTTTTGATTCTGAAATCTTAAATATTCTCGAATCCTAATGTGAAATTAATTATATTAAGCTCGAGTATTCTAATATCCTATTGAGTCTTAATTTTGTATTCTAAACTATTCAGTATATTCTAATCCTAATTGGGGTACCGGATTTATTCCCGATGTGAGAAAATCTTACACTTTTTTATACAATTACTTAAAATTAAATTTTATTTCAGATTTATTATATTCTGAGTTCACATCTAATTACTATCTAATTCAGTAATTAGTGTCTTAATCATCTAGTTAACCCAAAATTACCCAATTTTTCCATCATTTTAGGGATAAAAATTAACTTAAATTTTCGAAAATTAATTTAAAAAAAATGGATTTATAGCACTATTCTATATCCCTTAAGCATTCTATAGAAAAATTTTGAGCTCCAAACTACACTCCTAAGCCTATTTATTTCTACTTTCAATCATGTTCGGTTTTGATTAATTTGTTAAGAACCCTATATTTTCCGATGTGTTTAAACTAAATCACTATGTTTTCCTAAATCTACATACAATAAAATCTCAGAATAAAAAGTTTCATCATTTTCTAGGCAAAATAACTAATTTTAAGAAATTATACAAAATTGGACTCACCGGTTTAGGTGGCTCTAGCTACCACCAGCCGCGGTGGCCTTATTGGTCGGTCCAGGCACTACTACCACCGTGTGGTGGTAGTGGCTGTCCACTCCTAGTTGCTCGTCTTATGTCTGTTCCCCTTTATGGCCCTAACTTCACTGTTTTCTTTTTCTTTTTTTGTTCTTTGGTTTTTCTCTTGAATTTTTGAAGCTCTTTATTTTTCTCTAATTCTTAACTATCCAAAGGTACTCTGTAAATTTTCTCCCTATTTATAGAAGTTTTTGGCAATTAATATGCATTAAATGAGATAAGACATTGTCTCATTCCCTTAATTTTTGGCTTTTGTGTTGCTTAATTCTAATTGGATAATTTTTTTTTATTTAGCTACTTGCCACGACCATATTTTCATCATTCCATATCCTTCTGATTTTTTTTTTCTCAATTAATTAATAATTTTGTTTAATTATTTACTAAGTTTTTAGCTAATTTAAGTAATTTCGCATATTTTTACCTACACGTAAATACATGTAGGGTACATGTGAACATTCCTAATTATTATTTAGGTCGTTCTATGAATTTTAGTATAAATATAATCTATCTCTAGTAATTTATTAGTTATTAGATTACACTTTTTGCCTTTTCGATGATTAACAATTATTATACTTAAAATTTGAAACTTCTATAATCTCCTATTTTATTACTTATTTTCTTGAATTCAAATTTACGGAATCATTTTACTAATATTTCTAGTTTTACTTATAATTTAGGCTCGATTAGATATTTCAGTTGATCGAAGTCCTAAGTGACTGGTGTGGAGCTTATATTTACTAGTAAGTGTATCAGGTCGCATATGTAGTAATAAACTGATAAGAACTAGGTGGAACTTATAGGGAATGTTATATTAGCTCTTAATCGTATTGGCCCCATCTAAATCTAAGCAAATATATGATCCTATTTTTAATTATAAAAAACTAATACTATAACTAATCTACTCTAATAAATTGATTGAGATATTTGTCACAACTTAGAAGGGGGTTGAGTCGTGACGGTATTACCATGTAATACGTGAAGATCCGAAATCAAGTACCATCCTAGATCAATGGCCTTCAACGTACCACACGAGGAATTTCATAACTACAACCTTCTCCTAATAATTAGCATTAAGTAATAATAAAGCATATAAATTAAAGTTATGCTATCTAATTAATTACTAACATAACATAGATAAGAGAGAATATCAAGCTTCCCCTAAATCAATCATATAGTATCAATATAAATTATCATAAGTAGTATAAGTTACTCAGGAAGCTAAAAATACTTAATAACTGAGAATAAAGAGTGTCTAATAATAAATAAGGGTTCACTTGAGCTCTTGACTTCTTCACATCCCATAATCTCAAGCTGGTACTACTAACCTTGGGTATCCTACAGCTTGCCTCTAGCCATAAGTCCTCCTACAACAATAAACTAAAGGGGGGCATAAGCTCAACTACTTATTTTGTAACCTTTCTACTCTATAACAAGAAATATCAAGTAAGTTATTATTTAAGTGTACGAATGCATGGTCAACATATGTAATGCAACAGTATATACAGTAGACTAGTAATTGTATATAGTACGATTTTAATGTCCATCGTTGCCCAGATTAAGAAGTATTTTGGCATATTAGGATCCAGGTATCCTTATCTAATTCGAGTCTCTTGTTACTAATATCACCTTTAGTAGTATATACGATACGGCTTCAAGCAAAAGGCAATACCCCCTGGAGCTAAGTAGTTCCTAAAGGTTAAGCTAGGAATATGTCTTATGATAACAATTTTCAATACAGAAAATACAATACGGATCCATTAGGCATGATCCTCCATCCTATTACATGATGTTGTCACTCTTAATTATCATGTTATAAGATGCAATGCATGTCGATTTTAATTAGGGGTCATATATTTATTAGCTCTAATTCATAGGTTGTAAACTTTGAAAATTTAACCTTCTAAATATGGTGTCGAACTCGAGTATCATAAATATTTCTCTAAGTCAATAAGACCACATAAAATGAAAATCGGCTAAAATTTTAAACTCGGAATTTAAAATAAACTTCAAAGACCCAATTATATTATTTGGAAGCCTTAATCATGCAAGAAAACCCCAATCCTTACATGTGCATACTTTAAAAAAAAATGTAAACCTAAACTTAACAGGAACTGTAAATATCAAACCATAAAAATTATCTTAATGTTTGAAAAGCCATAAATCAATAAAATTATCAATAATTTTGTGAAATCGTATAAAACTAATAATGAACAAATCAAGGATTATTTCAAGTAATAATAAATAACAAAACTAAGCTAGTTAAAGGAATAAATTAATAAATTTACAAAAATTATTTTACTTGTGTACATAAGTAGCCCCACAATATGTACATACATATTAAATATATTAATAAGTAATTTCCTTCTCTTTTCCTAATCTATCTTATGATATATATATATATATATATATATATGTTGCATAATAAAGTAATGTTCCTAAATAATTAAGCCAATTGAACCTTAAACTCCTAAGTGTAAGTCAATTATTCCCAAATTGGTGAAAAACCCTAAAGCATACATAATCTCGCTCGAATTTTAAAACATACATAAACTTACTCAAACCCTAAAACCTAAGATGATCAAGGACTTACGATCCTAAATAAATAATTAAAAATATAATTTCAATAAATTTTATTCAACTCTAAATTTTCTTAAGAGGCAAATCATAACCTACAAATTAATTTGAGAACCAAACCCTAAAATAATTTCATATAAAACAATTCCCTTATTTTCACTTATAAGCCATGTTATATATGGATAAGTTGTAAATCCTACTTTTTAGCAAACTTGAGATTCAACTAAGAACACTTCCCAAATATTCCTAAGGATAAACTAAGCTAAGAAATCAAGTTTACATTTAAAAACGAATTTAATTTTCCAATTTGAAACCCTATTATCAATAAAACTCAAATACAAGAACCATAGACTCTAAATCCAAAACACTAAAACAATTAAGGACTTATAACCCTAAGTAGCTAATTAAGAATTTAATTTAAATAATTTGATTTAACCCAAGGAATTTTCATAATTTTATAAGAATTAAATCATAACTTACAAATTAATTTAAGGGACAAACTCCAAAAGAATTTCATTTAAAGGAATCTCCTTATCTTCATGCATGAGATTTGTTCACATAAATAAGTAAACCAACGAATCATCCTAAATAACTTATCAATTGATAAATATAAACCCTACTTTTAGTAGGCCCATGATTCAATTAAAAGTATCATCTAAACGTTCCCAAGGATTAATAAAACTAAGAATTTAAGTTTACATTTAGAAACAAATAAAAAATTTCTAATTCAAAAACCAATTATTGATAAAACCTAAGCTTAAAGAAGTACAAGTTCTAAAGTCACTTAAAACCCTAAACCTAAAATAATTAATGAATTTCAATTAATCAATAAGTTAAGTTGAATAATTTCATTCAACTTTAGAAAATTTCACAATTTTATAGGAATCGAATCATAAATTACAAAACAATGCAAGATGAAAACCCTAAGACAATTTTCTATAAGACCATGTAAACCCCTACAATGTTTGATCTAGTTTTTGAAATAGACTCAATTATGTTAGACAATTTAGAAGTCGACAAGGCTAATGAAAGAGAATGTAAGCCCCAAAACTAGCAATCTGAGGTTTCGATTGGTTGAAAGACCCGATCGAGCCTAAATTATAAAGTAAAGCTCGAACTATTAGTAAACTGATCCCGTAAGTTTGAATTTAAGAAAATAAGTAATAAAATAGGAGATTACAAAATTTTCAAATTTTAAGTATATACCTCGTTATTTATCGAAAATGCGTAAAATATATTTCGATACTTAACAAATCGCTAGAGATAAATTATATGTATACTAAAAATTATAAAATAACCTAAATAATATTGAGGAATATTTATTTGTACTATATATGAATTTACATGTAGGAATAAATACGCGTAATTACTTAAAATACGCGAAGTGTGCTAAAATAATACTAAATACTTAAAGAAAATTCATAATTAATTAATAAAAAATCAAGGAAAATCAGGAAAAATCAAGAATGATCCAAATCAGGTAGTGGTAGGTCAGAATCCACAAAATAAACATTAACCAATTAAAATTAGACAACACAAAAGCAAAAAATCAAGGAAATCAGGCAAAGTCATGTCTAATTAATGCACAATAATTACACTAAAGCTTTATAAATAGCAAGAAAAATTTAGAAGCTCACTTGGATAGTTAGAAATCAGAGAAAATTATGGAGAGATGAAAATTGAGAGAAAAACCAAAGAAAAAAAAGAAAAAAAGAAAAATTGTGCGGCTAGGGCCATAAAGGAGAACCCAGACTTGACGGGTAGCTGGGAGTGGACGGCCACCACCACCATACGGTGGTGGCAGCGCCCAGGTCGGCCGACAAGGCCATGTCAGCCGATGGTAGCCGGAGCCACCTAGATTGGTGAGTCCGATTTCCAGCCAGATTCTTATGTATTTTTGTAAAAATAGTAAATAGTTTTAGAAAATTATGAAACTTGTTACTCTGAGGTTTTATTGTATGTAGATTTAGGGAAAAATAGTGATTTAGTTTAATCACGTCTAAAAATATAGGGTCCTTAAGAAATCGTACAAAATCGAGCATGATTAGAACGGAAAATAAATAGGCTTAGGAGTGTAGTTTGGAGCTCAATTTGTTTCTATAGGATGCTCATGTGATATAGAACAGTACTATGAAGCCATTTTTTAAAAATTAATTTTCAAATTTTTAAGTTAATTTTTAGCCCTAAAATGATGGAAAAATTGGGTAATTTAGGGTTAATTAGGTGATTAAGATATTAATTACTGATTTAGACAGTATTAAGTATGGTTAATTTATGAAATTAGGTAATTAATATAAGAAATTAGTAATATGTGAAATTGTAAATTAATAAATCTAAAAAATTAGGGTTATTTAGATAATATTAGAGTAAAAATCAGAATAATATTAAATCTGAATTAAGATTGAATTTTAGGTAATTATGAAAAAAATAAGATTTTCTCACATAGGGGATAAATCCGATACCCTAATTAGGACGAGCGTGTACCAAATAGCTTAGAATACTAAATTAAGACCCAATAGGATATTTGAATACTCGAGCTTAATGTGATTAATTTCACATTAGGATTCGAGCATGTTTAGGACTTAAAAATCGAACTAAAAACCTAATTTAGAAATTGATGCGGAAACCGAACCCGAACCTAACCTCAAACCTAGAATAATTATAAAAGACTTAAGAACTAGATAATTAGGTATATTAAACCCTAAACAAAACATACCAATAAGCGTTATAGGATAAAATTAACCTATAATTGTTATATGAAAAACTGAAACCACGTTTGTGTTATAGGGATGACCGGTAATGGCCTGAGCAAGTCGGACCTCGAGTAAGTGAGTGAGGAGTCGAGATAAGTTGGGATTAATACAATGCTGTATTTTGGGAGGCTTAAGATTATGCTTGATTGTGCTTGTTAGATAGTTGGATGTGTGCATGTGCTTGATTATGGGTAATTCTATGATTCTGTTTGTTGCTCTGGCATGTATTGTATGAATTGTATGAAATGATTGATCACCCTAAACTGGACTTAATCAAATATATGACCAGTAATCATAATCGGACATGTATGGCAACCTGTTAGGGGAACTTAGACTCACCGGCCAAATACTGACCCCTTTGAAAGGGATAGCGCAGGATTGCATAATGGTCCCTTCTTCATCCTTAGTTAAACTAAGTGACAGGAGAGGAGGTCGCGGCGAAGGTGAAGTTAGCGGTTCGAAGGTAGTTGTGAGAGGAGTGAGGTCTCCATTACACAAGCCTGGGTTTGGTCGTAAGCTGCTGCATTAATGGCAACTCCTCAACCCGGATTAAAGCGGGTGCAATTTCTTTAGTCTCACGATGGGTCGGAAAACGTCGTGCGATGGCATTTGCTTGCACATGCATTGCACCTAATAAATTGATTGAAAACCTTATTGTGTTTGTGGTATAGTTTTTAGTCCTCCGTCCTAGCTTACTGAGCTGTAGTTGCTCACATTCTTATAGACGTCATGCAGGTGTTGGCTAAGAAGCAGCAAACAACTACTTTGAAGCTAGCAACTGCTGGATCATGGGGAGTAAGGAAAAACATTTGAAGAACAGACATTTATTTTTAACGTTTAAGCTATTATCGTTAAAAACGCTAATTGTAATAATTGAATTCTATTATATATATTTATATTTCCTTACTTTCTTAGGTAATAAATTACAAACTGGTTACTTTAAAGCGGGTTAGTCATGGACGCCTTGTGTAAATCAGGTCTAAGATAGTGGTTGTAAGGCCAACTTCTATCTTAGGATGATTTACATGGCGGGGCTGTTACGATTCTGCCGCTTCGGGACGTGACAGAGAAAACCCTAAAAGAATTCATTAATCGTGTAAGAAACTTTACTACCCTAAATGCATCTAAATGTTAAAGATTACATTCAAAAGTGACAGAAACCTTAAAATGATCACTTTAAAGACATATGTGCACTAATTCAATATAATAAACCCTAAAACCCTAAATTGATAATATAACACTCATATTTTGCCAAATCATTAGAAAAGGATTAGAGATGACTTTCAATCATACATATATGTGTTGAATCCTCATGTAGTCCTTTAGAAACTAAGATAATGGATCATAGCTTACATTTTTTTTCTTAAGAATATGATTAAGATAGTCTTACTTAGAGTTAGGGGTATAGTTGAAGATTAGGTTACAAGTAGTGAACTTAATACTCGAATTAGTACTTTTTGCACTTGTTATCTAAAGTAGTTTATCAAATAAGATATAGAGGCTATAAAAACCTAAAGGAAGACCTCATTAACCATGGTTCCTAATCAATTCACCAAATACCTCATTTCCTTCATTTTTCCCTTAATTTCCTTTAATTATTACATTATGTGCACACATTTACATATGCTTAAGGAGAGTTGACCAAGTCAACACATGTTGACCAAAGTCAACAATTTGAAAAGTCAACAAAAGACACTAAGAGATAAAGAAAATATCTAACACTTAATGATGGCTTTTCTTTTCTTTCTTTTTGATTTTTCTCTTCTCCTTTTTCTCCTCAATTGTTGTCCACATCTTGCTCTTCTAGACCCTACCATTTTCTTCCTTTCATAATGAAAACAAGACAAAAGAAACAAACCAAAATTCCCCTTTCAATGTCGTGAGCTTCTTCTTCCTCTTTCACTTTTACAACTTCTCCTTTTGTCTCCTTAATTCCAACATAAGCAAAGGTATGTATCTAAGTTACTTTATGTTGTTTTATCTTCTTCATTAGTTAGGTAATTAGGTAGATTAGAGAAGTAGGCTTGTGTTAATTGTGATCATGAAGAAGAGAGCATAAAGTCCTCATCTTTAGGTGTAGAAAGTGAGGAACCATGAAGGAGAGGGAAGAAATACATGTGTATGTCCTCTTAGGTATGTTTACATAAAGAAATACCAAAGGAATACTTGTATGAGAACCTTTGTACATGAGTATTAGCCATGTACATAACCAAAATTAAGACAATACCTAACTATACCTACTTATACTACACTAATTACACACTTAAAAACACAAAAGAATGGAATTAGGAAACTTTCCTTAAGGAAAAGATTAGGCATACGAATTTTTGTATAAAAATATGTATCTAACCGTATAGGTATATGAGTATGTATACATGGATAAATATGGTATAAACTTAAGTAGATGTATAAGTATATATATGTATAAGGTATATGTACATAAGTATAAAGGAAGGAATCAAATGTACATAAGACATGTACATATGATATAAGCATGAGGAGAGGCTTATGTAATCACATAATGAAGTAAGTGATGAGGTAAGCACATGATGATATAAGCTATGACATAAGCAAGGGATGACATAAGCAATGAACTAAGCAAATGATGATGTAAGCGATGACATAAGCATAGATTATAAACTAAGAAAAGAAGAAAACCGTATCATAATTAGGAACCTAAATTAGTAAACCCTAATACACTTTCTAAATTGGATTATACTTAATTGAGTACATGAATTAATAAGAGCAAATTAAAAGCCTCTAAGTATAAGGATTGAAGGGTTAACTAACTCATTAAGTATAAGCAAAAGATATAACTATAAGTAATAAGAGCAATTAAGAGTTCATAGTTAAAGTTTCTCTAAATTTAGTTTATATTATAAAACACGGGTCATAACGTCCAAAATGGACATTACCGTGTAAACGTATGTCTGAAAATAATGAAGAATGACTATAAATTCATAAATATCAGAAATAAAATGAAAAAGATACACATGGTTAAGAATAAAGTCTAACCGGATAAAAATTGAGGTAATGGAGTAGAAGCAGGGAACTAGAATTATTAGTTAATTCAGTTACTTATTAGCGTTATTATCATATAATGATCAAGTGACCCTGAGGTGAGCGAGGACTTCCCGATCGATTACTATGATTAAGGAGAATCACTATGGCCGAGTGAGTATTTACCCTATGATTCCATACTTGTTTGTGATTGTAGATAGTGGACTTAAATATTATTGTGAATTGACTATCGTGTGGGGTTTGGGAAAACGCTTGTGTATGATTTGTGTGTGGAATTGTAAAATTACCTTAAGTATAGAGAATGCTTTGTTTGTTGCATGGTAGTATAGAAAGTGATTGTGTGTACTATTGGATGGTCATAGCATAATTTGAACTTAAGTATACTCAGCTTATAACAAGAAACTGGAACATGCATTATCATGCATTGCATAAATATAATTCTGGCCGTCACATCACACGGAGGTAAAGAGAGGCCATTCGGGGGTTATTATTATTCATTTATTAGTTTTGTATGGTACACTCGTACAAAATGACCTTACCCTGGCCTGCAGGAACACTAGGCGTTGGAGGCGCCAACCGCCTAGCTAAGGGTCGAGTCTAGAGGCCTCCGTTTAGGGGTGAGTGTGGACTATAGGGGCCCACTCATGATTATACTAGAACTTGGTTTTATGAAAATAAAAGAACTAGTTGATTTGAATACGAAGTGTGGAGTTCCGTAGTAAAGAAAGTTTTAGTATAATACTTGGATTTGATTGGTGCTATATATACTCTAACCCCGACTTTGGAGGGCGTTAAATCCGAGTTACGTATATGAACTAGTTAAGTATACGTATTTTTTGGCATTCTGTTTGATCATTCATTCATATGTGTAAATATAATATACTTATAACTTGCTTGTGGTATGGCTGGGGGTTTTGCTTACTAAGCTTAGGCTTACACCCCTTTAGACTTTTGCTACAGGATAGCCTGTTCGTAGAGGCTGGGCGAGGGATGCCACAGGTTAGCTTGGGGACTTAGGCAGAGCAAGCTATCCTGTGTATTGAGAGAACAGTTAATGTAGATCTTTACTCATGTACTTTTATTTTCTTAGTAATATAGACTTAAATGTACTCTCTTACTGTATGATATAAGCTTTGTAGTTTAAATTTTATATAAATATATCCATGTGATGATATCATGTGAATCTGTATGTTCTTGGGAAACTAGTGGTTATAGAGCCTCGTATATTATATGAAGAGTTCTTGATTGGAAGGGTAACTAATTAGGGGTTCTTTGTACAGTATATGGCGTCTGCCACGACTAGGCCGTCCTCAGTTCGTGATAGACCATACCCTTATCTTCATGTCTAAGCCTTATACATCAATAAGTAGACCAACCAATTACTTTAGATAACTTATCAATTGAGAGTTGGAATCATTTATCAATTGATAACTTATCAAAATCTAGTGATAAGACATTTTCCTTATGACCCTTCACTTATACTACATATGGAAAACTTTTCACAAGATTAAGATTTCATATGCTTAACTTCATTAAATGAGACAAGACCATTCCATGAACCAAAAGGACATTAAATGGTAGATTTAAACAAGGAAGAAAGGGGGGCCATGCTCTTGTCTTTCAACCGTCGATCACTTTCTCTTACACATCACTATTTACCCCTTAATGCTTACATCATCAATAGTTGTAATTGTTGACTTTTGTGTAAGCTATAAGACAACACTTTTAAGACATCTTAACCACTCATTCTCTCTCAATTCAAACCAGCCACTTTCTCCCTTACTTCTTTCACTTTCAATTTCACTTTCACATCTTCTTTCTCTCATTTGAAACAAACATAAAAATGAGAAACAACCTTACCCCACAGAATCAACTTTACCCCCATTTTTTTTAAGCTTCACTCACGACATTTCCTTCTCTTTTTCTTGTATCACTTTCTTCCAACATCTAATCTATTTTAGAACCATTAGAACCTTCCACAAACCCCATTCCAAAAGATCAGACAACTCAGGTTTCCAAAAGGTGGCAAAAGGAGGAAGCAAAGTTAAGAGCATAAGTAGAACTTTAGTGCACAACCACCGTATTTTGCTTTAAGGATGAGTAAGTGTTTCTTGTGATTAGTGGGTTAGTGTTTATGTTAGGAGACTTTGATTTCTTGAAGATATAAGTAAGGTTTAAGTTTTTATAACACTAAAAACCGTTTTAAGAAACCAACTCGTGAAACTCTTACATAAAGTTGAAACATGAGCATGTAAAGTTAGTGTTTTGGAAAGATACTTGTATAACACTTTAAATGGAAGATTTTAAGTTGAGAAAATCTTGAAACAAGAACTTGAATGGAAGATGGACATGTTGGACTTGGGGATTCAAAAGTCCTTTGGATGTTGATTTTATTTTTGTTAAGTTAAACATGCTCAAATCTAAACTTAAGTTAAGGAAAAATTCATCCCATGAAGTTTTATGAAGAAACCAACTTTGTATAATATGAACTATGATATGGAAGTTGTATTAAGTATAAGATCTTCTATTTCTTATGTGGAGCATGAGTTAAAAAATCATCTTATGGAAGAAAAGTTAAGTTAAGATTTGGATACAAGTAGTTTAAGTGCATGATTTAACACCTAAACTTAAGGAAATGATGAAACAAGTTGAAAGACCAAGTGAGAACCCCTTGAAATCATCACGACCAGATCTGGAACATGGGTAAGAGATACTTAAAAATATGATAAAAGTAAATAAACAAAGTGAAAAGATCAACTAAAGCAAGTATAGTAAGTATACAAAGCCTAAAACTCTTAAAACAAGTTTAGAACTCTAAGTTGGGCCTTCATTAAAATTCTGACCAGCACTTTAAAACATTAAGAGAGGTTGTTTTGAAGACCATAAGAAATCCACCTAAGACTCCATAGGCCTAATAAAGTCACTAACTTTAGTTTGAACAAAAAACAAGCCCATTTGACAACTTAAGCCTACTAAAGAGCCCATGAAGTAGTTGTTAGCCTTAGGAGTATAAATCAAAGTTGTAATCTTAAGGAGTATTTTGAGCTTAGAATAAAATCTTAAGACTAAGCCTAAAGGATTTTTCAAGTTATCAAAAAGCCCATTTACCAAACAAGGCCCAAAAGTACTCCAAAACATGAGGATTGCTACTGTTCTGGCCCATGGGTAGTTTTACGTACCTAATCATGTAAATATAACCTCACCATGTTAAAGTACACTTGAAAATGATGAAGATTGACTATAGGATCATAAAAATCGGATTTAAAACGAGAAAGTTATACACGATTGAACTTTTAAGTAAAAACCCAAAAAAAAAAAATTATGAAACCAAGTCAAAAGTATAACTTAAAGAGTTTTGGCTTAGTTTTTTAGGTTTTATTTCAAATCCTTATAGTATCGTATTTGTGATGTTCAAGAGGCTTGGCTTTAGGGAGACAACTAATCCCAGATTAGTTTGATTGATCTGCATAGCTGAGTGAGTAAATTCTCGATGACTCTTTACTTGATTTTGCTTGTAGAATAGATGTACCTAAACTTATATATATAAATTTGGATGCTTATAGGATATGGGAAATGCATGTGTATGAATTTTTGGATGAATGCGATGACTTGTTAATTATATATAATAATGGGAATTGTTTGTACTAATCTATACATGCGAATTGTATGGAATGAAATCGTCTAATCACCTTGAAAACCGAGTTAATCACTTATACGATTAAGAAATCAAAATGAATCATGCATTCCCCATATTGCATATGGATAACACCGATTGCTACTTTACGCAGAAGATGGGAAGGGACTCATAGGAGGACGTGTCTCTTATAGGATTAGGCACTAACTATGTCATCATATACATTGGGTCTCAGTCCTAAGCTGATAGGATTACTAAGCGCTGAGAGACACCAACCATCGGTGAGGGGCTGAATCTTGTGGCTTCTGCTTAGGGCATGTGTTTGTGGATTGCAGAGGCCACCACACTGCTAGACTTAGGATTTTAAAAATATGATTTGTTATTTGGTAAAGAAAGTATACACACACATACATACACACACACATACACATACACACACACACACATACACATACAAACATACACATATATATAGTTTTATTTTGGCTAAGCACATATATGCAGTTCCTAGGCCATTGCATGCATTCATATGATTGTGCATCTAATAAATTTCTATCATGCGGTATTGATGAAGGTAATTATCTCACTAAGCGTAAGCTTATACCCCAACAGTTCTTTTCCTTATAAGTTGATCGATAGATGTGAATGGGATAGGAATCGAGTGCAGAGTGCTACTATTGAATCGGTATGATGAAAAGCTTGTGTAGATAATTCGGAATGCTTCGAAAAATGACTAATATCTCGCTTAAGTTTAGTATCTTTAGTAAGTTTAGAATTTTCCAAAATTGTTTATCTTATTTCACTATTTTGGTAGGGGATACTGATTCTCTACGGTTCTGAGGAATTGTGGAAAAATGGATATCCATAATTATTTATATTATATAATGAGTCAATGAACTAAAATTGAAGACTCTAGCAAATGACTATTTAGAGTCTTGCAATCTTTGACTTATAAGGCGATTATTTTATCATGGGTGCACACGTGATATGGAAATTTTAGGCAATACTACTAGGCCCCTCTTAGGGTTGCTATATAGGTGACCAATCAATATATATAGACATTCTAAGATCCTAAGTTCTAATGAAACAAGCATATAATATTCATATTGACTTAGGATATTTTGCAAATAAGGTCAATCGTATCAAGCACATACAATTTCCCATTTGCCCTGACATGCGACAATTTCAATTATTAGATATAATTTAGTATTTCACTAACTATAAGCACAAAAAAGTAAAGTAGGGGGTGGTATACTCACTCGACCATGATGCTCAAAAGTCCTAGTAACCCTCTACCATGTCCAAGTCAAACTCCTCCTCCCCTAAAGAAGATAATTAAGATCTATGAGTATTCTATTTGCATCAATTAACTAGGCTTATCTTTCACTATCTCGGAGTTAGTTGTTTTCGTAATTTGGACATATCTTCTTTCTTTTAACTCCGTTTTCGTTGATCTTATAGTCATTTTCATTTTTTTTAATGGTCTTTCATTTGGTGAAGTTTTTTTTAAGTTTCGAGGTTAGTAAGCTTTTGGCTTGAGCCTTATAAGGTCATGGGCCCAAATAGGGAGTTAGGTTATTTTATAGTTTGGGCCTTGAGCTTGGTTTTTGTCTTTGGACTTTATACTTAATAATTTAGCTCTTCTTTTAAATATTTTAAATTGGCTTTTTCTATTCAAAACCTTAAATTTTTAAAGTAGGCCTCGGTGATACTCTTATGGGTCCAAATAGGCTTTTTTTAATAAAGTTTAAGGCCTTAATTCACTAAGGGGCCTAGGAGGGTGTCTTGGATGGGCTTTTGGATTTTGTGGGATTTTTAATTAAATCATTCTAAGCCTTTTAACCTAAGGTTGAAATTTGTTACCTAGCTATACGGGCTCTAAAATTGGTTTTTTAGGGCTTCATGTATCTAAATTACTATTTAAGGTCTTGGGCTTAAGTCTACTTATCTTTTTGGGCTTAAGCCCAATATTGGACTTAAGTTTAGCCTACTTTTAATATGTTTACAAATCTGGACATTATGGTCTTTAGGGTTATTAATACAATTCTTAAGATTATAATCACTAACTAAGCTATTTTAGGGCCTTAACCATACTTTAGCACTAAATAAACTTATCATTAAGTTAATAAAAAAGAATTTCCAGATCTGGTAGTTCAATGAAAGTGGCAACCAAGAGTTGTTTTTGGGGTCAAACCTTCCATTTTTATGTAACACTTGATTTTTATGGTGTTTTAACTTAAGTAACCTATGTTTTTGCTAATCTGTAACTTATGTTTATGCTAATCTAAAACCCTAATCACTTCATAAAAGTGTCTGGAAGTGTTGTGAGGGAACATATATGGCACATCATGTAAGGGGAATAATGATCCTATCAACCTATTTAATGATTTTCTATCAAAACTTACACTACTTAGTTTATTAGTGTTATATCTTCTACTAAAAGTGGTTTTTCTTTTTACTAACCTTTGTTGCCCTTCTCATAACACCTTATAACTTTTAGGGAGCTATTGTAAAGTGAGCTTCAGCAAAGAAAAATGTTAGTTTTTAATATTATTTTGTAAGAAAACTAAGGAAAACTTAGCCTAAGTTCTTATTGAAGTAAAGTGTAGAAGGCCTTCCTTTGTGGTTATGTGCTACAAGCCTTTGGGTTTGTATGAGGGTGTGTTTGTCTCGATGGGTTAACTTAGAGTGTGTGTATGGCGTGAGACTTAGTGTGGAGTGGTGGTGGGGAAGTTATGGTGGCCGACGGTGTAGTGGTTGGTAGTAGCCAAGAGGAAGAAGAAGAAGGTGGTTTGTGTGTTTGATTTTTGAGAGGATGTTTAAGCAGATTAGAGAGTATTTAGAAAATGAAAAGAATAAGGGAAGAGCGAGTAGGAATGGCCGGCACAAGGAGGAGGGAGAGAGGGGGACAAACTTTGATTGTTTAAGAAATCAAGGATAAGGTATAAAAAGAGGACCATATACCTTTTGTGCTTTATTACCAAATTGGGTATGATCTTGTCCCCTTAGGGTACAAGATATTTTAAGGTGATTAAGGGTTTGTATTTTGGTCCTTGATCATGTTTAATTTGTAGCTAATTAAGATGTAATGGGGTTGGTTATGGATTGGGGTTTGATTAGAGAAATTGATGGTAATTAAGTATGATTAGGCTAATTAAGTGTACTTAGGGTACATTTAAGGTTTTGTTGAACTATGATACTATACTTTAGCTAATCTAAATGCCCTACACATGTACTTAGGGTTTCCTTAGGGTTTAGTGTTTGTTTATAGTAATTTGATCTGCATATAAGCTCAAAAGTTAAGGTTTTAATCGTTAAGTGCTACTAATCACTTGTATTGATCGATTGAACCTTCTTATTAGTATTTATTTGTGATAATAAGGTTTTTTTATCACTTATTTAGGGTTAGATGATAATTTTAAGGTTTCACCGTTGTTTTAGGGTTTTTCGATGACAAAAGTTAGGGTTTTAATCATTTATAATCTTGCTTATTTTGTTAGGTTTTTAGGGCTTACTTCAATTAGAGTTTTGGTTGAGCACTTAGGGTTTGATTCTTTTACCTAAGTTTTATTATTATGTTTTGGTGGTTCTAGGGACTGTCCAAGGACTCCTTCATTCGATTCCACTTTAGGGTTATCGAAATTTTGTAGGGCTTACAATATCAAAATCTTCAATGGATTTAATCGAAAAGTAGATAATTAGAAAACCAATTAATGTTAATATTGAATCTTTAGTAGGTTTAATTTTAAAATAGTGAAGTGATAGGTAAAAACTACTTTTCGCAAAGTGAATAATTAGCTAGGATTAACCAATTTACCCTTTCCACTACTAGACAAGAAATAAACTTAATTAATCTTTTCATATTCTTAAACTCTTAATTGAATCAAATCATCCAATTTACAAAAATTGATTAGAAAAGGTTCCTACAAACTTAATCCTACTTTAATATATATTCTAACTCATCAAAATATATGTTCAATGATTTATGGAATTAAAAACTCAACAAAACACCAATTGTCAAATAAGATCCATTAACTAGTAATCTAGTATCCAATTCACAATCTCGATTACACTTAATGAAATAATAGGTCATGTAATATCTAAATCAAGAATATATAAAAAGGGTTGATCTTGGAGAATTGTGATTGCTTAGGGAGCTTAAGACAGTATTTGGACAACTCAGCTTCTTGGAACTCGTAGGATGATAGAATTGTTATTTAACACAGTTGATTATTCGGCATTCAATATTGTTCGGTAGATCGTGGTCAATATGGCTTTAGCAATTAGAGCAGCTACGGTGTTCAATTTGGTAACTTGTGGTCAATTCAACCTTAAGCTTTAAGTTTTTTGTTTAATAGTCTCAATAGCTGGACAAGAGCTTCTTGGCACAGTCATGAGCTACTCGGGAAGTGTACTATGCAACTCGGCAAGTGGAGTTGCAGCTTAGTTAGAAGAAAAACAACTTAGATAATTATAGATTTGAGCCTGGTTTGGTTCTGAATTACGAATTTGAGCTTAGGGAAGCTATGAGTAGCTCGGTTTGAAGTTGTTACAATGAGGAGCATAGCAACCAAAGCTTCTTGACTTTTGCTATAATCTTGGTTACATACAACCTATTTTGTATCAAGAGCTCATATAAACAGCTTGATATAGAGATGGTTGTTTCTCAGCATAAAGCTTGATGACATAGCAATGTCTAGCTTTCAAACTATCGGTTGGCTTTATAGGTTGGTATTCACTACCTATGTGATTGATTCCTAACTACCAACCCAATCACTCGCATTCGCCTCAAAAGCCTCGAGTCATTCACTCGAAGGATTCTTTCTTGTCAGCCCACCAATGATGGGTGGTTATGCTATGCTCTCTTCACTATCGTATGCTAATGTTGACTTTCCTCAGGTCGAGAGCTTTATGTTAAGTAATCAGACTTTTAACTACCAAGAGTCTCTTGTCGAGTAAATATAGCTAGCTCCTGACCGGGTACTTCTCTTCTAGCCTTCTTCTAACTCTCATGGCATTATTTCACTTCTTGGTTTCCTTGTTGCCGTAACACCTCGGTTCCTCTTACCTATTGTATGGATCCAATGTCGTACTGCCACTTGTCCTCTTTATCTGACATTGTACTATTTTTTCCTTTTTGTCTTTTGTCTATTTTACCCTTTTTGTATGTACAAGGAGTCCCCTTTTTGTTTATACCTTCTTGTAATTTCTTTATTTATGATGTTACCCTAGGGACTTACTATAAATAGTCCTTTCCCCTTGTAAACCGAAAATCATCTGACTTTACACATATGCATTGAATATATTATTCTTGTGAGACAACCCTCTTTAAGTCCAGTTTTTATACACTCTTATCTAATCTTGCCGAGTAGCACAAGATTAGTGGCGGATGAACCTTAGTATTAACTTGTACGTCATATCAACTGAAGTGTCAAGTTGTGTTGTGTTCTTTATTGTGCCATATCCTTTTAACAACTTCACGTTAACTACTCTACTTAGTTCGTAGTCTTACTTACTTTATTTTCTTTGATATCTCGAAGGACCCATTGGTTTGGATCTACAATGATAAGTCCTAGTGATAACTAAGCTCCTAGGCATATCATATAATCCTAATATCAGAGCATGAGGTTGAGATCGAGAGCTGTGTGGTAATTGTGTGTGTGTGAAGATTCCTTGTGTGGAGAGTGCTTTTAGAACCTTGTTATGAAAATGTCGAATCCTAGTGTTTGAGGAGAATCAACAATACCGAAAGTGATGATCATGGTCATGGTTGTGTGGCCTACCAAACATTGTGTACTACTGATGAGCAAATATAAGACCTTATTGCTATTGTAGCTAATTTGGTTGCTTTGGTACAAAGAGTTCTAAAGACTAAGCTATGTGAGAGTGTTGTTGAATAGGGTTAAGAGATGAGAGATAGGTCGAGAAAGTAGATGAATGAACGACCACTAGAAGCCTTTCTTGTGAACAAAGCACCACTCCATTGTACTGATAGAGCTACGAGAAGAAGATTGGAGTTGGACAAAGTGGAAGAGTATGAAGAAGAAGAGGAGCCACATGTTGAAGTTAATGAGCATGAGCTTAGAGCTCCTAAGGGAGTCAAACATCTCAAGGTACATATTTTGAGCTTCAATGGGTTTGGTAGTACTAATGACTACTTAGATTGGGAGGAGAACATCAAAAAGATATTTGATTTTTATGATTATGAAGATACTATTTGTATTTGAGCAACCATATTAACATTTTTAGGATATGTAGTAATGTGGTGGAAGAAGCTACGGAATGTTCACCTAAGGGCATGACTTGAAGTTCAAACATGGAACGAAATGAAGAGAGTTTTGAGAAGTAGGTTTGCTCCTGAGCACTATGAACTAGAAACCTTCCGATGCCTACAAGTTTCGAGATAGGGTAACCAGACAGTAGACGACTATGTTTGAGAATTTCAATTACTTATGATCCGGTGTGATGTTAATGACCCTAAGACATGAACTATCACAAGGTCCATTTCTAGGCTAAGAACTGAAGTTAGTAACATAGTTGAAATGTAGAGTCTTATGATACTGGATAAAACCATTCGAGTGGCATAGAGAGTCGAAAGGTAGAAGTAGAACTAAGAGAGTCGGATGCTGAGTAGCCAACCTATGCTACCAAACAGAAGTGGCATGCTGAGCAGATTAAGGAATGACTGAGCATCTAACAGTTCTGAGGTAGAACGTCGAGGGTAAGTGTCGAGTCGACCAGAAGAACATCGAGGTAAGAGCATAGATGAAGAACCTAAGGTCCGAAGAGACTAAGGTCAGAACTCAAGAAGAATAACTCAAGAAATTAAATGTTCAAATGTCTTAATTATGGACATGTAGCTAATCAATGTCCGAACCATCGAGTGGTGACCATAAAGTGAGACAAGCCCCAATTTGAAGTAGAAAGTGCTAGTGCAGGAGAGAAAGAGATAGGAGTTGAATAGATGTTGGAAGAGTTTTAGGAAGATCTTGATGCTAAGACACCTCCTGAGGGTAGTGACAAGTACTATTTTGTCGTCAAACGGTCTCTTAGTGCATTGATGGTAGAAGAGAATGAGTCGAGGGAGAACCTGTTCTATATGAATTGCCTAGTGAATATCAAGCTATACGCCCTAATCATTAGCGAAGGGTATTGTACCAATGTCATTACATAGGAAGTAATCAAAGCCATGAAATTGCCAACCTTCCTACACATTAAGCCATATAAGATTCACTAGCTAAATGAGAAAGGAGGCTTACATGTTGTTGAGTAAGTTAGAGTACCGATTACCATTGGTGATAGGTATAGGGACAAGGTGTTGTGTGATGTCCTTCCCATGTGCGCTTCTCACATTTTACTCAGTTGACCATGGCTTTTTGATACGAAGGTGTTGCATGATGAGTATAGAAACACCTATATGTTCTAGAAGGATGGGAAGAAGATAATATTAACACCCATGAGTCTAAAGGAAGCTTAAGAAGCCTAGGAGAAGGTTGCTAGATCACTGCAACAGAAGTACTTTGTGATTTCTTGAGCTCAATTTGCCCGAGAAACCTCAGCTAAAGACTTCGCACTCCTCTTAGTCAGGAGACTCTTAGAGGGTAGAGAAGCTAAGAGCTTACCGGTTGAAGTGTAGCAGCTACTTTAAGACTTTGCTGACCTATTTCCTATTGAGATGCCAAAAGGCTTACCTCCCCCAAGAGGTATTGAGCATTGCATCGACCTTCAACCACGAGTTACCTTACCGAACCGACCCACTTACAAGCTCAATCTTGAGTAGGTAGTTAAATTGAAGAAACAAGTAAATGAGTTAGTAGACCGTGGATATGTCTATGAGAGCATAAGCCCTTATATCGTACTAGCTGTACTTGTGTCGAAAAAGGATAAAATGTGGAAAATGTGCATCACTAGCCAATCCATCAATAAGATCACCATTAAATACCGATACTTGATCCTACGACTTAATGATATGCTTGATGAGTTACATGATGCTTGCATCTTTTCTAAGATTGACTTAAAGAGTGGCTACCATCAGATACGGATGAGGCTTAGAGATAAATGGAAGACTTCCTTCAAGACGAGAGATGGTCTGTTCAAGTGGTTTGTGACGCCGTTTGGTCTAACTAATGTGTCGAGTACATTTATGTGGCTGATGAACCATGTGCTCAGAAAGTTGTTTGGTAAATGAGTTATGGTTTATTTTGATAATATTCTAGTCTACAGTACCAACCTCATCACTCATGTTGAGCATTTAAGATTGGTATTCAACATCCTCTATACCAAGAGACTATTTGGTAACATAAAGAAATATATGTTTTGTCAAAGTGAGGTTGTATTTCTCGGACATGTTGCTTTAAGGAAGGGAGTTCAAGTTGATGACGAAAAATTCAAAGCTATTCTTGAGTGGCCCATGCTGACTAATGCTACCAAAGTCAGGAGCTTCTATGGTGTAGCTTTGTTCTATTAGAGATTTATTCAGAACTTCAGTTCCATAACCATGCCATTGACTGAGTTAACCAGGAACAATCTTGAGTTTAGGTGGTCAGAGAAAGTTCAAAAGAGTTTTGAAGATGTGAAGTCTAAGCTGATGTTTTCTCTAGTACTCACCTTGCCATATTTCGAGAAATTTTTTAAGGTTAAATGTGATGCATCTGGTGTCGGCATTAGATATAAGAAGGGGAGCACTAACACAGTAGCTAATGCACTTTCTCGCTGCTATACCCTCATTACAACATTGAAGCTAAGGTGTTTAGATTTAGCACTTTACCTGATCAATATGAGCATGACACGCATTTTGGATCCTTGGTAGCCAAGTGCAATAATGCAAGAATTATGGAAGGGTTCTACTTGAGTTGGGATTTGTGATGAAAGGCAAGTAGGTTTGCATGCTTAGTGGTTTGGTAAGAGAGCTACTCATTCAAGAAGCTCATGCCGGGGGTTTAGTCGGCCATTTTAGGGAAAAGAGGATGATTGAGATATGAAGGCTGTGCATTGAGTACTTAAGAGATGCGAAGTGTATAAATATGCAAAATGGAGGAAGAGCCTATGGAGAGTACACACCCTTACAAATTTCAGAGCGGCCATGGACCGATCTAAGCATAGATTTCATGCTTAGCCTTCCTTAAATGTCATAAGACATGCCTTAATCATGGTGGTGGTTGATCGGTTCAGTAAGATGGGCCACTTTATTCCTAGCCGTAGAATTAATGATGCTTTATTTATCGCTACCCTCGTTTTGCAGTAAATTGTGCAACTACATGGAGTGCTAAAGAGTATTGTATCCAATCGTAACTTAAAGTTCATGAGCTTCTTTTCAAAGACCTTGTAGAGGAAGTTTGGCACTAAGCTCCTGTTTAATACTTCTTATCACCCCTAAACAGATGGCCAAACTGAAGTTGAGAACAGAACTGTTGGCAGCCTCTTGCATGCAATTGTTGGGAAGAATTCTCATAATTGGGATTTATGCTTACCTATCATTAATTTTGCCTACAATTGCTTGACTTATAGCTTAACTAGAACATCACCATTTTAGGTTGTTTATGGACTTAACTCGAACCTACACTTGGATTTAATTAACAGTACAACTACACAAGAGGAAAGTCAATTTGGCCTATAATGTGTCAAGGAATTTTAGTGGTTACATTAGAAGATTATTAAAAAATCGGCCAAAACTATGGCTTGATAGAAGGAAGTGGGAAATTGCAGATGGAGACAAGTCCTTCTTACCCTTGGGGACCTTGTCTGGATCCATCTTAACAAGGAATGTCTACTACATTCAACACCATTGATTTAACTCCTTATGTGCTTGATGATGACGAGGATCATGATTTGAGAGCAAATCTACAACAACCCTAAGGAACTAATGAGTTACCAACTACTGGCCTAATCACTTACGCATGCCTTGGAGGCCTCTAATCTTTCACCCAAAGGATTCTTTCTCGTCAGCCCACTGATGACGAGAAACAGTATGCTGAAGGAGGATGGTTGAATTCCTTAGGAGCTGAAGGTGGTTATACTATGCTCTATTCATTATCATGTGCCAATGGCGACTTTCCTTAGGCCGAGAGCTTTGTGTCAAATGATTGGACTTCCAACTGCTGAGAGTCTCTTGTCGAGTAAATGCAGCTAGCTCATGACCATGAACTTCTCTTTCGACCTCCTTCTAACTCTCATGGTATCCTTTCAATTCATGGCTTCCTTGCTACTATAACACCTTAGTTCCTCTTGCCCGTTGTGCTCAAAGAACCCTTGTACGGATCCAATGTCGCATTACCACTTGTCATCTTCATCTGAAATTGTACTATTTTTCCCTTTTTATCTTTTTTCCTTTTTACCCCTTTTCGTATGTACAAAGAGTCCCCTTTTTATATATACCTTATAATTTCTTTATTTGTATTTCTACCCTTAGGAGTTACTATAAATAATCTCTTCCCCTTGTAAGTAAAAAATCATCTGACTTTTCACATAAGCATTGAAAATACTGTTCTTGTGAGATAACTTTCTCTAAGTCCAATTTTCATATACTCTTATCTAATCTTGTCGAGTAGCTTAGGATTAGTGGTGGGTGAACCTTGGTATTAACTTATGCGTCATAGCAACTGAAGTGTCAAGTTGTGTTGTGTTTGTTGATGAGTCATATCCTTCAAATAGCTCCATGTTAGCTACTCTACTTAGTTTATAGTCTTACTTACTCTATTTTCTTCGTTATCTCGTAGGACCTACTATGATACTAAGCTTTTCGATCGCAATGTTGAACTTGGTATAGCAAAGCTCAGTTCAATAACTTCCATAGCAATTGTGGTTTCACTTTCACATTATCTTGTAGAGACTTGAAGCTTATCATTATTGAATTGAAGCTTGACACACTTAGAGTAACATAGCGTCTTTGGGGATTTCCGGTTCACTTGGAGTAACTCGGCATGGTTGGAATAACTCGACACCATTGGAATTTCTTGGCATATGAAGTGACTCAACATCTTAGTGTTGTTCAGCACACATCATAGCTCAGCAATTAGTGCTTGGTAATACATAATAGAAACTCTACCTGGGATAAATTTTTGTCATTCTTTCATCGGTTGAAATTACTCGATATGAACTATATGGTAGATTTTCTTAATTAGAGACTGTTGTGTATTTTATAGTTTGAAAACCTTGCTCGACTAGAGTTGCTTACCCATGGATTGTTGCATGCATTATAATTTGGAAACTATGTGTTGAGTCTGATTTTTCAATTTCTTTTATTTAAAAATTAATTTCTCATTCTTGATTAATACTAGACCCTAACCCATTTATTATTAATCTTCGACTAAGAAAATTAAGAAATTCTGGGATTTTTTATTAAAAATAATTTTTAGAGTCGCCACCTGACCAGAGTCAGGAAAAAAAAAGAAACCGTAAGCAATTGGGTAGATCAGTTACGATTTAATTACCGTTCTTTGATTTCAATTTTAACAAAAAACTAGAGGATTCTGAATTCGGGGGCTAACCTATTAAACCCTTAACGGGTACCACTATTTATTTAGCGAAATTAAGATTATTTTTCTAATTATAATATTTAAATAAATAAATAAAATCAAAAGAGAGAAAAAAGAGGGACCTAAGTTTCTACATATTTTATTGTCGCCCCAAAGGTGCTTAGGTACCCGCTAACCGGGATCAGACGATTGTAGTTCTTTTTTTAAAAAAAATCTTTAATACGTTGATTAATTTTAATTTTGAAAACTGACCGAGTTTACATTATTATCAATTTAATTTTTCAAAGAGCCTTAATTCACTAAGTCTTTTATTTTATTTTATAAAAGCTCTCTAAAAGTCTATTTTTTTAATGGTTTTTTTTATTTTATTATTTACAAAATAAATTTTTCTAAGTGAGAAAATCCTAAAAATATTCCTAATCTTAAAAATTCCTAGACTAATATATCTACATTATTATTGAACAATTATCTTCCTAAATGGATTAGTAATATTACTTAACTTACTGAATATATGAAAAACTAATACTAATAAGTCATTTAAACTAATATAGTCATGTACACATATACTACATCAAATAACTAAGGAACCAATAATATAATGATAATAATGATAAATAAATAAAAGAATGAAATAAATAAAATAAAATAAGAAAACTAAGATTTGGAAAAACTGAACCTGGCTTGCTTTTGCACGATAATGACGCAGAGAGAGCAACGACGCTATCGGATAGTGGAGTGTACAAATTGATGTCGAGGCTTACTATTGTGGATTTGTTGCGAAGTCACAATGGTAGAGAAGCAGTTATTGTTTTTGGATGGAGCGGATAGCGACGGTGTTTTGATGATGTGCAAACGACTGCAGCTGTCGCGTGTGGATTTGCTCGGGTGTTGTTGTCACACGCGCGCTGCTGTGTTCAAAGTAGAGACAACACTGCTGTAGTTGCTGATGAAGAAGAAATCGCTGTAAGTTCAACATTGGACAGTCGTGTGTCAAAGGATGAGTTCGAGTATGGCTATGTTGCTGTCTAGTTGATCATGATATTGGTGTTGTTGACTTGCAATCGAGTTGCTGATAGGGGGCTGTGCTGGTGTGTGAGTTTTCGGGCATGTGGACTGACTGCGACTGCTGCTGCTGTTGCTGTTGAGCTGATGTTCGGATCAGGTAGTTCTCGATTTCGACGAAGATCTGGCGTAGAGTTTCCTGGCTGTAAATTGACTGCGGCTGCTGCTGCTGTTGCAGTTTCTAATTTCTATTCTGTTTCTATTTCTCTTTCTGTTTTGTTGCTATTTTTCCTTTTTTGTTCCTATTTATGTTGTTTTTCTTTTTTTTTTTGTTCCTGTTTCTGTTTTTGTTTTTGCTGTTTTTCTTTTTTTTTTTTGTTCCTGTTTCTATTTCTGCTGTTTTTCTTTTTTTTTTTTGTTCCTGTTTCTGTTTCTACTATTTTTCTTTTTTTTTTTTGTTCCATTCAAATCTGATTTAACTAATATTCATATGATTTGATTGGATATGAATCCGATTTTAAATTCTGCTTTTGCAAAGACAGAAAAATAAAGACATAGGTGCCTGCTAAGACTTGAACTCGTGACCTCCAACTAAATCCACCTAAATGCTCCGCTACTTATCTGTTAGCCTATTAGTTTGTGTCTTGACATTTATTACAATTAAATTATATTTAAATTATCTGAATCCCTAAAATAAAATTCTAACTAAACTAACACTAAAACTAATTATTCCTAATATAAATTATTTCTTAAAAACCTACGAAATTTTTATGATTTTTCCTTTTCTGTTTTTTTTTGGTATTTTCATTATTTGTTAATTTTTATAAATTTTTTGTTTTTTATTTTTATTTTTATTAATTTTTATTTTTTGAATTAGGACCCTTTTTGTAAAAAAAAAAATTAAGACTATTGAAGGGCAAAAATTAGGTATATACACTATGCTTGGCAAAGAGTTGCAACTCAACTTATGTGAGGCTATTACTGATTAGTGACTAAACTAATCTTAGGCCATGTAGGTCACTGTGGTTGTTCATCTTAATAAGCTAAGGTTGCTGTTATGAAGCTTGTGTTACTATTAGCTTAGAGCTATTGTGTTTAAGTTCGGCTGTTTTTTTGGATTGTGCTCAGGAAAGTTGCTCGAATCTGTTGTTAGTAGCTTGATACATCGATCAAACATCTAATCTTCAAATGTGTTAATGTGTGTTTTAGTTGTACACTGAGTCTTGACCAGGAAACCAGGAAATCATGATATCATTCGCCTTGATGTGTGCTCTTTATAATGTTTTCTTAGTGACAATTTGTTGTCATATACAACTCGGCAATTATTCATAGAGTCTTGATGCTTGGCATTATGACTACTTGTTACATAGATTCACCCCAGAGTTTGGGCTTCTTTCATCTACTTAGCATTTATGATGCTAAACTTAGTAAGTAGTGGCAAAGCTTACTTAAGATAACTTAGCAAACGCGGGGAAAACAAAATAGAGTTTGGCTCAACGAATATCATGTTAGTTAATGTGGAATACACATACAAAACGACAATTACTGGTAAAAATTGAATTAGCTTCAGTGAATAAAATTAACCCAATGAAGCTTTCATCTTTTTCTTTTAAATGAATAGTAAGAAAGCGAGTATCCTTTTCAAGGATGTGCAATACGAGGTTGAACTTCCGATCTCCTCCTTGAATCATGCTTGAACATATCATTCTCCTTTATTTTGTAATCTAGAACGAACGCTTGTAACTTTGACCGTAACACTGCCCCAACCCAAAGCATCCCAATTAATGACCAATTAGTTCTTGAAGTTATGGTGTTTATGCTAAAAAATGGCAATTATCAACCATATAATGATAGTTATGAATCACAAAAATGGAATCACAACTACTCAGACGTATCCAGGTGCATAAGGAAGATGGTTATGAGCCATGAAAATGTGGAATGGTAGTGGTTACATCTTCATAGGAAATTTCTAATACAATTCTTTCCTCTCAGTTTCATGCATCTCCTAAAGCTTGTTGTAACGTGGTATGTCAACTTGAAAATATAGCCAAACAATCTAAGTCTAAAATGAAAACACATGAAGTCGTAGTTCCTTGACAAATTGTAAATAGGTATAACCATTCATAGAGAGGAGATCCAACTAAGGACTATTAGAATATTTGGAAAAGTCACTCATGGGACGAAGCACTACTAAATTCTAAGATTTTCGAAATTTTATTAATTCCTATAGGTGGTGCCAATTGTTAATGGTTGATTTTCGTTTCGGTGTGCGAATACTTGTAAAACATGAAAATGGCTTTGAGGGGCACTAGAGGGTGCTTTTACTTGGAGGTCTTGCCTAGTATTTATAGCGTGTCAATAGAGATTGTCCTTGGATTGGATAATTATACTGGATCAGGCAAACTAATATAAGCTTATGTAATAATTAATTAAAAAAACCTTTTAACAGTTGCTATATCTAAAAGCTTAAATGTCGCGTTTTTTATAGTTTATTGGCTTTTTTGATAAATTGAAATTTTTCTTAGGTTAATTCTTATATATATAGCTTATTTGAAGAAATTGAATTTACTAAGGTACTTTGTTTAAGTTTTGTAGCCTTACTGTAAAGTTTAAACCACAATGGATAACATTACCTGATACCTACATTTAGGGGCCTAAGTCCTAGAGTTATTGTATTGGCTCGAAATCTTAGGGTATTACATACAGTGTAGTCACTTACATTATACATTAGTTCTAATGGTAAATTCCAATCTAGTGTCACCAATATTGGTGCCCGTTAGCTTATCCTTTAGAATATTAAATGCCTTTAGACATTCTTCTAGAAGATGAATGGAGTATCCTTCTCTAATAGTTGAGTTAAAGGATTAGCTATTTTTGAGAAATCTTTAATAAATCTCCTATAAAACCCTACATGGCCTAACAAACTATACATAGCTCTTATTGAAGTATGAGGGGTTAATTTTGTTATGGAGTCAATTTTTGCATTATCAACTTTAATACCTCTCTAGGACACTTTGTGTCCTAATACTATGCCTTGTAACACTAGAAAATGGTGCTTGTAAACCCCACAAATTCGCACCACTAAGTCATGCCATAAACCTTGTTAACATGGATATATATTAATAGCCAAATTTTATGAATATCAATTAACAAATAATAAACACCTCTATAAAATATAAATATGAGCGTCGAAAAGGAAGGTTCTATAAGGATAAGAATAATAACCCTAATATAGCCTAAGAATGTGTCAAGCTAACTTGGAAAGCTAAAGACCAGTTAGGAAATCACTAATGAACTATAAGAGAAAGCTATAAGAATAACATTATATGATGGAATTAAAAAACTAACAAGTGAAAAATGTTTGAAATATTTAGGGAGTCAAAGTCAAGATCTCTCTCATGTGAGCATGCATGGAGCATTCATGCATGCATTATCAACCCCAACTCTTCATCTTAGAATCCTTTACATGTATATCCACATTATAAGAAGAAATAAGGATAACCATGTCATCAAAGCTTAACTATAAACTAACTTTAATAAGCTCCCTTAATTAAAGATCTTTTCTAACTTATTAGCCATCATGTAGCTAAGGCGAGTGACTATGCCTTCCTTCATTGTTTCCTTCCATAGAAGTATAGAAAGGGACAAGTAAATCTCACTTTTTCCATCTACTTTTTAATTGACGTAAGGAACCAAGGATTTGCAAATGTAACTTCACACAAGACAAGTACACTTACATATCTACTTATCCTCCAACAAATCCCATCATCATCTTTTTGTCAACACACTTAAGGAACTTATTACAACACCCTCTAAGTTTCTCTCTCATATGCCAGATTGATACACACATATACAAACTTTCATTTTTCTTTCCATCACCTTGTTTAATGAGAAAGTGAAGGGAAGAATTTCTCTATTCCTCAACTAAGCAAGAACCAACACTACATACTCCATACTTCTCTACAAAATCACTTCACTATATTTTCCTTTCTCCTCTTAAGCTCTACACTTCACCACTAAGGAAACCTACCAAAGGAGAGACCATATATCCTAAGAGAACCAAAGAAAGAGTTAAGATTTTCTCCATATCACTAGTATCATCATCTTCATAAATGCACACAATAAGGTCTCTTTGCCGTCAAAACATTAGGACTTTAGACACTATGACATAGTGCTAGACATGCATTCATCTTCTAAAGCTATGAATTTAGGATCATAATATGCTATCCATATATTTTCTCTTAGGCATGTGACCATGTTTATAGAGAATGTAAGTATTATCATACTCTTTTCTTTTTTTTTTTATCATAATTATATAAAGAAATACACACACACACACACACACACACACACACACACACACACACACACACACACACATACACACACACACACACATACACACATATATATGCATGAACGTGAGAGGAGCTTAGGTTGGTGTCAACATATATCACTAAGGAACCCAGATAATATTTCTCAAATTTATGGAAGAAAGGCATATCTATACCCTTATCTTCTTACATGGAGCATTTATGAAGGTTTAAAAGTGTCAACACATTTTACTTTCAACTAGGCATGAGCACTTCCTAAGCGCTACACCTTGAAGAGACTTAGTTGGTACCCTTGTTTGGTAATCCCAAACCATGATAGTAGAAGCCAAGGGATAAAGTGAAAAATGGAAAACTTTAACGAAAGCCCTCATAAGACCATAGCAAACTCATAGCCACTAGGGGGCTTGGCTAAGAATTTCATTTCCTTTATGAAAAATAAGAGATAACTCTCAAGAGTAGGATTAAAATTGATTTTAAGAAGTCTTGTTAGAGACATTACTAAAGTATACCCTAAAATAATTTAAAATGAGGAAAGTAAGGTAAAAATGGAAGAAGTTCAATTCCTTAGGAGTTATAATTAGACTTGCACATTAAGAGAAATTTAACCAAATGTTCCAAAATAATGAATTTAGGGATAGAAAACAACAAATAATTACTTACCTTAAGTTGTTGGATTAAAAATAGCAAAGAGAGGCCAACTTATGGACATATCCTAGGAGTTACAGTGTATAAGAGGACAAGATAGAAGTTTACCATTAGTTTTAATCCATTATTTAAGCCTAAGAAAATAATTTAGAAAGCCTAATTGGAAAACCCACAAGAAAGACCACTAATGGCCCACCATGTACTACAACTACCTAATGGGAAACTTCCATAACTAAACTAACCAACTTGGAAATTTGCAGGTCCCACCCTTAAAATGGATCTCACCATGTGAACGCATGCTTGAAAATGATAAAAATTGGCTATAAGATCATAAAAATTGGAATTAAAAAGAAAAAGTTACATGCGATGAAAGATTTTATAAAAACCAAGTAACTTAGACCAACTTAGGGAGTAAGTGGAATTAGTTGATAGAAATTTATTCAAAACTTAGCCTTATTAGCATTATTACCTTATTTATAGGTGATTCGAATCAGGACACTGATTTGCTTATGGATTATTATGATTCTTGAGGATAACTATGGTTAAGTGAGTATTCCTGATAATTCCATACATGTTGATGCTTGTACTTATTTGCAAAAAATTATCTTATAGAAACTAAATGATGTTTTGAGAATTCAAGTATGCATGTAGTTGAAATTGTTTGTTTACATGTGAAGCCTCATAATATATTATAACAACAGACTGTCTAATGCATGATAGATAGCTATTGAGATTGTGATTGTTTGTATTATTGCTTGGCTACCTAATAAATGAACTTAATCATATTTGGCTTAATTCAATTTAATCAGTTCATGCATAACCATGCATGTCATTATGATTTTTGTTGGTTATATTACATGAAGGTAAGAGACGTCTTATAGGGATTTTATGTATATGTCATGAAACTAATTAATTTTAGATGGTATACATGTATAACATAACCTTACTCTAACCCATAGGCTTACATGGCACCTAGAGACACCAATGGCTCGACTATGGGTTGAGTATTGAGACCTCCATTTTGGGGAGAGCGAGGATTAAGGGAACCCGCCCACAATGACACGTTGGACTCAATTTTATGATAACTTATGTAATTAGTAATTTTGTTAGTTATGGGACACGAAGTCTCATACTTGGAAAACTTATTGATTTTTGCTATGGATTGAATACTTCCATACTTGAAAATTTTCTTGGTTTTGGTTATGGAACATGAAGTTCCATACTTAGAAATCGAGTTCAAGTGTAGTACCCAGGTTTAATGATGCTAATGAATCTTTAACCCAGACTTTGGTGGACGTTAAATCTGAGTTGTATGCAACACGTGATCACCTATATGTACTTTATTTGGTATGTTGTTTACATCTGCATTCATATCTCACTAACCTATATATCTTATACCTATATAGATTTCTTTTGTAAAGGCAGGACCTTTTTGTAGCATTAAGTAAAGGTATGCTTGAGGTTAATAATAAACCACCTTTTGGGAAAGGATGTGGGAGTTAAGGAGTTAGAGTAAACTGTTTATTTCTTCAACTATGGGCTCTTGTACTATTTGGTTTTGGATGAACATATCTTATTTAACATATTTTGATGACTTTCTTAATATTACAATGGGACTTTACGTACCTAAGGGACTAAAGTCCCAAGTTAATATCAGAAATATTATTATGAATTGTATGTGACTAATTACTATAATTGCTTTTGGTATTACTTTTACTTTGTAGACTCTTAGGCATTAGTCATTAAGTAAGCCTTGTATAGGGTATAAAAGGTTGATGAATGACAAGGGAGACGAGCATTGTCCTTTGTTTGATATACAACAACTTACCATGAATAGGGTAATCTATGGCTCGTGATAGTACTTCTCCCAATTTAACATTACATTAGTTTCTTTACATCTATTTAGCACTTTTTTGCAAGTTACAAAGGCATTGATAGAAAGAATCCTCGAAAATTGAAATATCATCTATGAACACTTCCATTATATCTTCAATAAAATTTGCAAAGATTACCATCATGAACCAATGAAATATGGTAAGTGCGTTATAAAGGCCAACTGGCATCTTCCTATAGGCAAAAGTGCCATAAAGATAAGTAAATGTTGTTTTCTTTTAGCTCCCTAGGACTATTGGGATTTGAAAATAACATAAAAGACCATCTAAAAAGTAATAATACATATGACTTGATAGACATTCTAGCATTTAATCAAAAAATAGTAAAAAGAAATGATCTTTTCTTATGGCATCATTGAGATTCTTGTAGTCTATGCAAACTATCTAGCCTATGACTACTTACACTGGAATCAACTTCTTCTGCTCATTAGGAGCCATTGTCATCCCTCCTTTCTTAGGTATAACTTGTATAGGATTAACCCATGAATTGCTAGGAATAGGAGAAATCATACTTGCATCAAGAATCTTTATTACTTTAGCTTTGACCACTTCTTTCATGTTCTAGTTCAATCTTCTTTTTGGTTGAACTATTAGTTTATGTCCTTCTTCCATAAGTATTTTATGAATATAGAAATATGGGTTAATTCCTTTAATATCTAAAATTTTCTAAGCAATCACTTTTTTGTGCTTTCTATGCTCATTTAAGCTTTTGCTTCTTCTTTAAATTTAACATGGAAGAGACTATCATGGGCAACTTTGCACCCTCTTCTAGTAAGGCATACTCTAGATAATCTAGTAGTTGTTTTAATTTTAAAATAGGAGGCTCTTCAATAGAAGGCTTCAATTTTGTTTGCTTTATCCTCTTGAACATAGTATTCTCAACAACTGGTAGGTGGTTTCCAATTGCATTGTTATTTCAACATGAGTTGGATCACCTACCAAAATGGTAGGTTGGTTTCAATTCTCCTAAGCTTACCTTTTTAAACAACTTTTGTGGCATTATGTTTATGCTAACTCCTAGGTTAGCTAAAGCTTTTTCAATGGATAAATCACCAATTAGACAAGAGATAGTAAAACTCTCTAGATTCTTCAACTTTGTTGAAAGCTTGTTTTACAGTATTGTTGAACATTCTTTACTTAAAGTTAATGTAGAGATTTCCTCTATCTTCTTTTTGTTGAACATAAGCTCCTTTAGAAATTTTGCATATTTGCCCATCTACAACAAAGCTTCAACAAAAGATAAGTTAATATGTAATTGTTTGAAAAGATCTAGAAATTTGTTGTGCTACTTATCTAAATGCTCCTTCTTAGGTCATTGAGGATAAGGTATCAATGGCTTATATTTTTTCACCTTTTGAGGCTTTACCTTCTCCCTTACAATTTCTGGAGTCTCCTTAACTTTGTTTTCTTAATCTTCTACCAATGACTCTTGGTTGGTAGGTTTCTTATTATCTTAGCTATTCACCTATAATTCTTTTTAAATCTTGAGGGTCATAGCTTTTGCTTGTTCTTGGGGAGGTAGTTCTTGTTGACTTTTAATAGTAATCTTTGCAAGTTGCTCAATTTATCTTTCAATGCTTCTCAATCTAGCTTCAATGGATTCCATATACTTAGCTACAATGTCTTCTAACATTAGCTTTTCTTTTCGTTGTGGGAAACTCTAAAATCCTTGGGGAAAATTCATATATCTTGATAGAGTCCCTCCCATAAGGATACTGATATAACTTAATTGTATATATTTTATAAGTAGATATTATAATGCTTTGTTAAACTTTTTAATGTAATTTAGTACTTTAATTGGTGAAATTTTATTTTGGCATTTTATTACACTAAAGTGTATATAATTTTATATTTTTGATAAGTAAAATATACGCTAGAAAAATATACAAGATAATGAAAAGCACGCAAAATTCTAATGAAAAGAAGTTGGACATGAGAGCTTCATGAGCAAACAAACATGACTGTGAACTTGTAATATGGAAGGAGTATACATCATGTACTCAAGTTGCAAAGGCCATGCTACTAATAAGATACATTCATGTTACAACAAAGCATTGAATTCTATACACCATACACTTTTCTATGGGATCCTTTGTAATATGAATAGAAGGCCTTGTGATAAGAAAAAAAAAAGTAGAAGCACATTATAGAGTCCTGTTAATTTTTATTTCTCTCATTTAATTAGTCTAGGGTTTTAGAAGAGACTTTTATTTTCTTTTCAAATTTCAACATTAGAAATAATATGAGCGATGTTTGATCCTGAATCAAATATTGGAACTCCTTACGATTGTTTTCATTCTTTTAAATATATTATTCATTTGGATGTTGTTTTCTCTATTATTTCTCATATGTAGTTTATTGATATTGTTAATTGAATAGTTGGATTTATAATTAATGAATTGATTATTTGTTTGGAGTCTTTAATTCTCTAATCATGACAATATATATTTTGATTCTATTAGAATATATGTTAATTTGGATTGAGTTTCAAGACCTTTTCTAATTTATTACTATGAATTGGATAATTTGGATTTAAGAAGATAGAGTGATATGCTTTTTAATTCAATTAAGGTTTCAGAATTAAGGAAGATTAATCTAGTTTATCACTTATCAAGTGACAGAAAGAATGAATTGATTAATCCTAGGTATTTATTTGCTTCATAAGAAGAAATTCCATTGAGAGCTTAGTTGCTCTAAAACTAAGCCTATTAAAGACACTATATTCTCATTAACTGATATTTCTAACTATCTAATTGCAATTGAATCTTTGAAGATGCTGAATATCCTAATTATTTATTTTGTAATTTAGTTTTTAGAATTTAATGATTTGATAAACCCTTGATTTTATCCAACTATATTTAGATGGGACTAACAACAATATATGTTAGTCACCATTCCTTATAGGTTCAACTTGGTTCTCACAAGTTTTATTACTACATATGTGACTTAGTACACTTACTAATAAAAATACACTTTTGTTATTTGTTATAAAAGTATGGTTAGGTAAAGTGTATCAAGTTTTTTGTGTCATTATCAAGGAGTGCCTTGCACTAATTTTAGTTTTTTAAGACTATATAAAGTTAGGTGCTTTATTTTGTTTATTTTTGCTTTCTTCATTTATTTTCTATTTATTATCATATTTCTACCTCCTTTTTATTTTATTTTTGTAGGCACTTCTTTCGGAAGATCATAGAGCATGAGTAAGTTTTGGACAATAATTGTATATGGTCTTTTCCATTATGTTGTAATGTAGAGATTCAAGTAGAAATTGTTTCTTTTAAGCTGCATGTGGATGAATTCATTACATAAGGCATCGCCAAGATTTTGCAACTTAATGAACATATGCCCATATCATCATACTCCTTCCTAGAACTAATTATTGATATTTTATGATGGGATTCAATATCAGATAAATTTAAGATTGAAATTGTCGTTAGAAGACTCTTGATAACAATGCTAGTGATGTAAGTGATTGAAATAATTGACGAATTGGCATATTGTGAATATGTTCAATGACCTTTTATCACGACTTAAGGGGACTAGTCATAGTAGTCGTCGTATACCATACAAAGGACTGTAGATTGAATTCCCTTATAATCGACAACCCTTTATACGATATAAATGGCTATAGCTACACTAACAACTAAGAGTTGTGCAAGCATGAGTAATATCATTTCATGATAAAAATAATAAGATAAAGAAAAATAAAACATAATCTATTTATATAAGAATTTACAAATAAGAAGTCTAAAGTATTTCTTAACTCAAACTAGTATCATTTTATTACATAATCAGATCTATAATCTAGATAAACTATCATGTGAACACTCTGAACATGTCCTGCTCCCACATCAACCCTCTAATGAACAACTGACCTCGGGCATGCGACGGTTCGACTCCACAAATAACTTAGCCTGTGAAAGAAGAATATAAGGGTATAAGTTAACTAGCTTAGTGAGATAACCCCGTCAACCATACCACAATCAAGTTATAAATTAATTAAATTCAATCATATGAATGCATGTCAATCAGTATGCTAAACATAAATACGCAGGTGACTAAGTATTGCATGTAAGTCAGATTTAATGCCCTCCGAAGTCAGGGTTAGAGATACATCAGTATAGTCAGATCCGGGTATCATATTAGAACTTATCTTATAATGAAACTCCGCGTTTCATTTTTAAAACGTAATGGTATATCTATTGTTAGTTTTATCAAAAACGAGTTCTATATATGATTGTGAGTAAGTTCATGTAGCCTTCACTTACTCCTGAACGGAGGCCTTTGGACTCGACCCCTAGGTAAGGGGTTGGTGCCTCCAATGCCTAGTAATCTCGTAGGCTAGGGTTAGGTCATATCGTACAAGTGCACTGTATGAAATCTATAACAATCAAATAATTAACTTACGTATGGCTTTTCGCTACCTCCGTGTAATGTAATAGCCAAAATTAGTTATGCAGTGTATGATTTTATGTATTTCAAGTTAACTTTTTCTAATTGAGTAAAATTAGGTCTTATTATTCAGTAATCAATCAAGGTCACAAACAATCAGTTCTTAATGAATCTACTATGCAACAATCAATACATTATTGTAATTTAAAGTAAATCCACCGTTAATAAACAATTATTATACATAAGCATAACTTAACCCTATACAACATTCAATTATTGATCATAATTTATATTTACTAATTACAGGCATAAATAAGTATGGAATCATTAGGAAAACTCACTCAGCTATAGTTAACTCAAGGGTTGTAATAATTTAAGGGTAGCTAAGGGTCAAGGTCAAGATCATCTGAAAATAAGGAATATAAAAATTTGTAAGTTTGAAAATTTAAAGCTAAACTAGTATCATTATTTGTAAAGTTTACCTCACCTAGTTACGCGAAATTATCGATTTGAGCTTTTTATTGAATTACGTATAACATTTTCGTTTTAGCTTGAATCGTTATAAACTTATAATCCATTTCGATCGTTTTTGAGCGTATGTTCTTGTAGCTAAGTCCATTTTAGGCGTTGTGATACACAGTTTGAACTGTGATATAAAAATATCACAGAATTTATTATTTTAATTTAAAAAGTTATAAAATATAAATTTTAGCTTTTTCTTAATATATTTATGATTTAATAATTATTTAAATCATATAATTGAAAATTTTATTATTTTAAACTCATTTTTCCTTATTAACTTATTTTTACCTATTTTTGAGATTTTAGACTTATTAAAATTATTATTATTACTTTTATTTTTATTATTTATTATTTCCTTATTATTTACTTGTATTTTACAATACACACACACACATATATATATATGAATATTTATTATTATACTTAATTAATTTATTCTAATTTACATAATTAATGGTACTTATATATATATCTATTTCCTATATATTTATATATTTATGAACTTATTTTATGTAGCAAATATTATTGTATAGTATATATTATTTAATGTACGGTATACTTTATGTATGAAATTAGTTTGAATTCCATTATATACTTTATGCTAGATATATATGTATAATATGTATGAGTATAATATAGGTGTATTTATATTTTATATACAAAATATTATGTTTATATATGGACATGCATACTATCACATCACTTTTACATACCTAGTATACATTAAAAAAAAAATACTTACTTGAATACATAAATACAAAAACATAACTAATACATGTATATATATATTATATCAAATACTAAATATATATATTACATACATACATACATACATTGATATATTGTTGTGTATATGCATATATATCTATATATATATATATATTTACCTCAATACTTTAATTAGTGAAAATACTAACTACATACTATATGTATTCCTATCGATACATACGTGTATATATATATATATATGTATATACCGTATATGCTACCTAATAGTATATATATGTATACATGTCCACATACATATGGTTATATACATATATATCTTAAGTTATCTACTCATGTATATGTACATGTACATGTATATGTATAAGTAATAGAATACCTACTATATACATGCACATACTATTTAATATACATATGTATAAATAAATATACTTACTTAAATATGTTGATATGATTCTTAATTTTTCTTCTTCTTTTCTCCGGCTTCTTCTTCCTTTTCTTCTTGTTCTTCTTGGTTTTCTTTTTTTTTTTGTTTTGTTTTTCCTTCCAGAATTTTTTTCCTCTTTCTGCTTTGTTTTCCTTTCTTCCAGACGCGAACTTAAGTGGTTTTAAAAAAGAAAATCAATATAATTAAATATCAATTGATAAGATAAGTGATGCATTAAATATGATGGGATAAAGTAATCAAATTTATTATCTTTTCCTCTTAGTTAATTCACCATGTAGGCTACTATTCATGATCTTTTATTTCCTTTTTCCAAAACATGGTAGCATTAGAAAATTAGGAAAAGAAAGAAAAGAGAAAGGAAGAAAGAAAAAGAACAAAAAAGAAAATAAAAAAATAATTATATGTAATTTTTTAAACATAAAAATAATCATTATAAATTAATTTTGAAATTTTATAAAAATTTATCAATTTAATTGGTACTTGTTATAATTATAATTTCTATAAGTTATTTTAATGATTTCGTTAAAAGTTTAACACGATTTACTTAATAATTACAATCGACTACAATTATATCACTATTGAGAGATATTTAATTATTTTATAGGCTTAAAGTTATAGTTTTAGGATTTCGATCATGCTCGGGTTCAATTTCGGGTAATTGTGTCTAAATTAGGTTTAAGGTTTTAGTACTCAATTTAGGGTTTCGATCATTTTATAGGGTTTTTATTATTAGTATTATATTCAATTTATTAAATTTCATAATATTTTATTGTTACTCGCCTTATCGACTCATGACATAGCTTAGGACACTCAGACTTAAATTAGGATTCAAATTATTGATTTTCTAAGGTTTACACCTCCCTTTATAAATCATATGATCCTAGCACTAGAAAGAGAAAATATTACTAAAATTTTATTAAGAGATTTAGAGTAGAAGTGGGAAGAAAGATTTAAAAGATAGAGTTTAGTTATTTGAAAATTAGAGACTTAATTAGCATACGCATTAGAGCTTTTAACCACTACATTGGTGGTTATAAAAGCAAGCTAATTGCAAAAGGATTCATGTGAAAAGAAGGAAATAAATCCTTCTAAGTCTACTATGGATGAGGAAAAACTAGAATTGCTAGTAACTGATTTAGCAAATAACGATTTGATTATAGCATTTAAGTAGAAAGAGAGGTAATGAAAATAGAAAAAAACCAGCTTAGGAAGTAATAGTTAAGAGGCTTGCTAACATAACCATTAAGAGGTTTAAAAGATTAGAAAAATAATTTCAAAAGATTGTGAAGATTTTCATCACAAATGAGTCAATTAATGCAATAAATCTAAGGTTAGGCAAGAAGAATTTATCTTAAGAATTACTAGCTTCTACATCTAAATCAAGAGAAGAAGTAGCACAACAAAGGTGCACTTTTTAAGAATGTAAGTACACTGCTGAACAAAGTATGCCATATATACCCTTTCTAGAACACCTACTTAAATGAAAAACTAATGAAGATTTTTGAGTTGTTTTTGGAGATATTTAAGAAGCTTGAAATTAATATTCCCTTAGAAGATTTACTAGAGCAAACACTTTACTATAAATGCTATATGAAGGAAATTATGGCTAAGAAAAGAAGATAAATGGGCGAGAAACAGTTATATTGTCTTAAGCATGTATTGAAGTACTAACGAACACCCCTTCTCTTAAATTAAACAATTTAGGGAAATTCATTATGGATTATACCATAGGAAATAAAAATCTTAAGAGCATGTTTTGTGATTTAGATGCAATTATTATTTTGATGCCTTTCTCTATTGCAAAGAAACAAAGGTTAAGGGATACAATTAAAAGAACTAAAATGACAATTCAATTAGTTGATGGGTCCTTTAGAAGATCAAAAGGGATGATTGAGAATATACTTTTATAAGTGGATAAATTTATATTCTTGATGGACTTTGTAGACCTAGATATAAAAGAAGATCTAGAAATTCCTATTATTCTTAAGTGTATATTCTTGGCCATAGTCGGAGCTGTAATCAATGTGAAAAATAGCAAAATGGTATTAAGGGTTAGAAATAATGAGCTACATGTGAATACTACAAAGATATGAAACAAAAGACCTTAAGGCACTAAAGCAAATACAGTACAAGATACTCCAATTAGGGTAACAATTGACTTTGATGATGATTGGGAAGCTTTCAAAGACATTATTAAAAGGTGCCTTTAGGATTTGAACCACATTAGAAAGGGAAGCAGAAAGTGTCGAGCCAATGATGTTAATTAAAGGTGCTTATCAGGAGGTAACCTAATTTTTCTTTCCCATATTCTTTGCTTTACTTTATTTTCTTTTGCTTTGTTTTGTTTAATTTATCTTGTTACTCCACTTGCAATTATTTCCATCTAATAGCTTACAAAAAATTTTTGGAGCTTCTGATTATTTTATCTCATTAGACTTTATATGGTGTTCTACTGTTTGAATTACAATAATATAGTAGGAAAAATTTTGGCTGAGGAAAAGTTAAAGAATTGGAGGCAAGCCAAAGTTCTAAGAGGAACTTGGGTAAGAAATACGTTCATAATCCATGGCGTGCTCATCTCGTTTAGTAGAAATAGAAGCTAATACATGGCTTGTGTGTCCTTCAATTCCTACACATTGTGTAGACCATGAACTAAGCATACGATGTAGACTTACTATACAGGTCTATCTCACCAAGCCAAATACATGGCATGTGTTTACATGTTGTGTTGTTGTTCCTCTCATTATTATTATTATTATTATTATTGTTGTTGTTTTTGTTGTTGTTGTTATTGTGTAGCTTTGTAAAATAGTAGGATGTACACTTATGATAAACTTGCTAACTTATGTATTTTTTTAAATTATATCTTTTGCAGTTAGCAATTGTAATTAGCAAGAAATTAGCCTTACTAATTCTATTGTTGCTTTTTGAACTTTAACATGTGTAGAAGGAGTAATGTAAGATGTATTTTTAGTTTAGTTTTACATTTTTTTATTAGATACCTTTACTTTCTATTCTTTCCTTCTTTTATTTTTCTTTTGTAAGGCCTATAAATGTTAGAGCTAAAACTAAGAAAGTTACAATTCACTTTATCTTTTCTCTTATTTTTTTTCTCCTATTCATTTTAGTCTTTTTATTGATTATCTATACATTGAGGACAATGTGCAAGATGAATGTAAGGGAGGAATAGGAATGACACTAACAATTTTTAATAATAGCATTTAATCTAAATTTATTTGATCCCACACTTAGAATCTTTGTAGATAAATTTTTTATGTAATATAAAATAAGTTTGATATTGCACATCTATTCACCATTATTTTTCATCTAATTGAAAAGCAACTTTTTGGGATTATTTTTTCGACTTTTAGTATGAATTTTCTTGATCATTGTGAAATGTTAGAGTTTCCTGTTATTAAATTTAGATATAGACTTGGAATTAGAGTGAACATTGTTAATTAGGAATTAGTTTTCTGTATTTTACTTTAATGCATAATCATTCCATAGAAGGCTTGAGAGCACTCTAATTTCAAAAAGTGAACTAATGATGCCTATTGCTTGAAAATTTCTTGAAAAACCAAAATAGTTGAAGGAAATTTCAAAAAATAGTAAATAATAATAATAATAATAATAATAATAATAATACAAGTTGGTAACTGGTGATGGTAAATATCATAGGTATGACTCTTGGGCGAACTTCAAGTAATTCGTTAGCCATGGATGCAAGCAAACTTGCAAAAAGCCCTATGTGGCGTAGCTAACGAGGGCCCTCCAATGCTTAAGTCAGTGAAGAGAGTAAGAGGATAATCAAAGAGGGTATTGAGTTTCTAAGGGTATGAGAGGAGTTGATTCCTTTACTTAGAGATTTTACCTTTATTTATAGGTTGAGGATGCTAACTAATACAGATACATGGAATAGGGGACTAATTGCTATAGAATACTAGAGTATGACCTATTAACATGAGATAAGACAATATACCTTCTACCAATTGGTGGACGTTTTAGAGATAGACCTATCCCATTGGTAATAGGTGCCCACCTTAGTTTGATAGCTAGATTATAGGCCATGTGGTAGGTGTCATTTAGCATTTGTTGAAGAGAGAGAAAGAGGATTGAGAGTAGAAAGGGTACACGATTTGTAGTTCGATAAGCTCCCCTAAAGTAGCCTTTGGGATGGGGTAACTGAGCTTCTCTTCTTTAGGATGGAGACTGAAGGCTAGGAACCTTTAGAAGGAATGCTCTAGAGTGCTCGTGGTTCAACTCGTATAAGCGGGTTAAGCTTGGATAGGCCTTAGGTCGCTCCTTATTTGGGTTGGAGAAACGTCGTGAGTGCTCGTGTTGGGCTCCTTAGTAGGCTTGGGCCTTCAAAGCCTTAGATGTCATGACTAACTATCAACTTTTACCCCTCTATTCTCTTTGGCACTTAGGTGATGAAGGGGCAAATGTTGATTGCTAGTCTTGGTACCAAAGGCTTTGAAGATCCAAGCCCAATAAGGACCTGGCCTAAGTGCTCATGAGATTTCTATAGCCTAACTCAAGGATAGGAGGTTAAAGCCCTTGTTAGTTTTATAGTAGGTAGACGGGCATGTTAGCATGTTAGGGGGCTTAAGAAAGTGTAATAGGTGACCTTCTAGAAATGACAATTGAAGCTACTAGTAAGATATACCTTCTAAAAGTAACAGTTGATAGTAGTCCTTTCCCATGCGTAGTTTTTTCCATCTCGTAGGGGTGATGGCTTATGAAATACATAATACGTATGGTTGTTAAATGCATGGGAAAAGCTATGATTTGGAATAACGATAGGCATTAATGTCAACCTTTCATTGTCACCTGTTTTCAACCATTAGATAGGCTTGGAGGCTACATTTGGACGTACTAGATTTCCTTCCCCTTTACTATATAAAGGGGGTGATAACCATCTTTAGCATTCTAGTTTTGCTCTACTTGAGCTAATTGAGAGTATGTGATACTCTCTTCATCTCCATAGAGCTTATGGTGAATGAGTGACTCTTAAATGAACATACTGAGGGAGAAAGCATCCAAACTAGGGTTTCAACCCACTAATAGACCCTTAAAGCACTATTGGGGAGTGTAATAGGCTACTTGGCAGTTGGGAGTGGCTCCTAATCACTAATTGGGAGGTATATAAGGATTACTTCACTCCTAGCCTCTGCTATGTTGTTCCTCTTCAAGTCATAAAGTGTTAGCATCATTATCATTAGGGATCCTGCATCATATGATTGGGTAATTCCTAACAATAATGATGTTTTTGGTCTTTTCAGGGTAAAACCCTGGTAGCTCGGGGGTTCCCAACCTTCATTAGCTACAGGACTCCTTAAGAGATTGTTAGGCCTTAAGAACATAGGGGTTTGTATAAGTATGCCTACTTTCTTGACCCTAAGAGCTTACAGTGCTCGAATGACTTCTACAGGCTTCCTAATGGTTTTTGGCTACATATTCTAAGAGGTTAGGTGATCTTGGTCACTTGTAGATGCAAGAGGAGCTTCCTCTTAAGTCCACCACAACAGTACATGTATGGCATAGGAAGAGTATGCCATTGTAGTTTTGGATGCTTATAAAGGACCTTGTCCCATAGTGATTATGGCAGCAAAGGAAGTGTAGTAGATGCGTCTCTTCAAAGTCCTTGGTCATTTACTCGAGTGTCTTGGGCCATTTGTGGTTCGCTAAGGTAGACATAAGGCTATGTTAAACTTGTAAACTGACCACCTCATGAAGTTGAGTTCAAGTTGTAAGCCTAAAGATTATCATTTGAAATTGAGCAATAATATATGAGTACCCTAAGTCGATCTAATGTGTTTTGCATTTTTCTACATCTATATGTATTCGGGACCGGTATGCCCCCTTAGGCCTCATAATTTGTTCTTCAGATGATTAATAAATTTGAAATTCTTCTACATGCTTGTTTGAGCTTCCTTATACCCTTTTGTCTTATCTTCTATTTAAGCTATTTTTTCTTTCTTTGAGTTGCTTTTCCTTTCTTTAAGTAATTGTGACGACCATTAGGGAGCTTGGAGAGGAAGCTAAGCACTTGTAGGTTGGAATAGGCTTATGGTGGGCAATTGCCTAGGCTTTCCTAAGGCGAGCCTATGACTTGGGTCTCTAACCCCATTATAATTGGATGTGACTGTTAAACTGATCAATGTGATTGTTAAGGTGCTTAAGGCTCCTAAGATACATGCAATATTTCACATTTGGATGCTTATTTGGCAATCCAATTAAGAATCATTGCTCTCTCAATCACCACATGCAGTCGTATATAATGGTTGCTTATATAACAATGCATCGTATGGCCTTTGCTAACCTATATAGGGCATTAGGGGTCATCCATTTTCAACTTTCTACTATTATTCTATTGAAGTTCCATAAAGAACTTTTCTCCCTTCATCTCTTTTTTTTCCCATCCTTTCCCTCTCTTTCTCTTACTTTCAACTTTTGGAGATGGCTAATTAGTTACAATAACTAATAATAAAGCGATTTGTTGGTCAGGCTTCAGTAAGCACATATTGTAGGAAAGAGCCTATCTATACCCCCCACCTAAACAAATTATGGCTATTAGAAGTGGCAGCATTGACAAGAGTTACTTATGGGAAGTAAGGAGAGCTTACGTAGTAACGCCTTAATGTGAGCATTTTCCCTAGAAGGAGGAAGCAATTGAGCATTTGTTTTAGACTACTAAAGGTAACGACAGTCTTACTAAGGTGGAATAAGTTGATAAGGGGGAGCAGTGGTGGAGGGTTTGTAATGATGTTTACTAAAATGCCGGTGCTTAAGAGGTATTTGTACCGGAGAAGGGTGTACAAGGGTGTAACTATGGTGACGATGGGTGCTCATTTTGCATATATTAGAAAGTAGTATAGATGGGATTGTGCTTACCCTTTATCGAATTTCACATGGAAGTCTTTAGGTATTTTCAGGTATGCTCGGGCTCCCTTCACTTAAACATCTAGCAGGTGTTAATGGCATTCGAGGTTGTATTCATTTTCTATATGAAAAGGCTTATAGCTTGGTTATTCTGATACTTCTTTCACTTGAACGGGAAGCCTAGTGGTTCGGTGTACTACTTGAATCAAGGATCCTTGACTAAGTTGTTATATAGTTAGAAGAGTAAGATTGACAACTGGAGGTATCAGTTCTTCGTCGTAAAGTTGGCTCATGTCTTAGATTTCCCTACAAAGTAGGTGAGACTGATTCTTGTGAAGCTTATCACTTATTTGAAAAGAGTAGATGAGTAGGCCAAAGAGTGGATCCTCGATATTAGTTAGTGGAAAGGTCTGGGATTGGATGCGGTGGAAACTATAGAGTTATATTTGAAGGGGAAGATGTTGCATACTTAATTGATAAGTATGAGCATTGTTGTGGTCAAGGAGGGTAGCTAAGAGTTCACTATTTCTAAACGCCAATAAGGGGGTTTAGCGCTGCTCTCCTCAATAGGTATGTTGGCTTTATGTTTATTTCTACTATTAAATATTTTGTTGTATTTATAGTATACGAACTGTTCAGTAGCACCTTCAAAGAGTAGATGTTGTGAATCTAGGAGGAAAGGTATTAGCGTGAAGGGGAGAGGCTAGCAAAAGGTGATGAGACTATTCTTGATGATACAATGAGGTCGCTATTGAGACTACTCCTGCTATGAAGAATAGGAAAAAGGTTACAACCATGAAGGTAAAATTGAAGAAGGGTATGGTTAAGGGTTTAGGAGGTGTCCTAACCATTGTTCCCCTAATTGTTGTTAAGTAAGTGGTTGCTATAGGTATGGTTACTGTGGACATGCCTAAGCAGGAGGAGCATGAGCATGATAGTGTTATTAGGGAGCTACACAATCAGAGGTAGCTCAAGCAAGGTATACGTGGGTAGGGAGTGTAAGGTTGTTGTTGAGAGACTATTGGAGCAAGGGTAACATGAATAGGTTATGCTTATGGATAAGGAGTTACATAGACTTGTGCCTGACTAGGAGGGTACTCACTCAGGGGATAGGGCAATAGATGTAGAGGAGTAATTTAATTGCCAAGGAAGGTTCAGAGGTGGTGGGGCTAGTGATGTAATACCTTAGGGTTCAAACCAATGTGATAACTTTAAGATTCGAGCCCCTAAATTTAAGGCGTTGAGTAACATTATCTATTTTAGTTCAAACTTTATAGTAAGGTTAGAAAAGTTAGAAGAAGTACCCTAGTAAAATCAATTGCTCAAAATAACCTATATAAAATAATTAATTAGGGAAAAGCATGAATTTATTGATAAAGTTAATAGTTATTGAAAACTTGAAATTCAAGCTTCAAGATATAGCAAGATATTCGATAAAAGTTATTTAACTAGCAAAAATAATAAATGAAGTTGAATTATATATAATATACTTGTATTTATATAGAATATACCTTACATGTATTAAATATGCACATATAACAATAATAAATTATAAAAATAAGGTAAATTAATATAAAATAATGGAAAATTTTCTAGAAAATAAATTGGTGAGTCCCTAAATAAACTAATAACATGGGAAACAATGGAAAACATGGCTCATCATCAAATTAATAGAGAGTTGCCACCTTAAGCTTATGATTCATTGAAAAGTGACATGTGTATGTCGCATTTCTAATTTTTATTCAAATCAAACCAACCCTAAATCTATAAATAAGTCCTCTACACATCAAATAGAATGTTTTAGAATATGGAAACACAAGAAAATCACACTAGAAAAATTAGAAAAATAAAAGAAAAATAGGGCCTAATCTGGTCATAGATGATTCACTAGAATAGTAGCATCCTAACATGCAGTGGCTTAGAGGTCCGATGGTTGGTGGCATGTCTAGCCTTTTTGACAAAGCCTCATTGTTGGAGTGTAGCTGGAGATGGCTAGTTAATGTCATTCTATTTTTTAGTCGAAAGTTGTCTAAATTTCTAAAAATATCAAACAACCTTATTTAATTATGAAAATTTGTTTCATAGGATCATTTTAAGTATAGTTTAATGTACTAATTTTATTTTGATTAAATATTAAGTGGAAATATGGGTTACTTAAGAAAATGCTATATTTGGATGAATTTCAAACTAACTTTTAGAAATAGCAAATAATGTTGTTTTGAGCTGAATTTTTAGTGTGTATTATGCTTAATATAAGTATTTATTTATGGATGCAAGAATTTTTGAAATTTTACATGTTTACTATTTATTATATTTATTTTGAATAAAACTAGAAGTTTTGCTAAATTATTGAAACAAATAATGCTTATCAAAATCAATGAATATGCCCAATATATTTTGACTTATGGAAGTTTATAAGGATATTTGGAATACTTGGTTTTTATCTCATACATAAATTTGTTTATTTTCCTAATTTTCCATAATTTTGAGTTAAACCACTATTTTCATAAAAATAGACAATAAACTATTTAGTGTAATCAATGGTCAATATTAAACAACATATTTTTCTAAGTTTGTAGGATTTTTTGTAAGATTTAATTAGACACATATACTATTTATTATGTATTTTCCCAATATAAGCTTATATATTAACCTAATACATAAAATAATAAATAACAATATTAAGATATTTGTTAAGATAATGGAAGCTGAGCATTTCTGACACATAATAGATGTTGGACACGGTTAGAAAGTGACATTTTTAAAAATTTTAGTTTAAAATTAAAGCCTATTTGATTACAAAGTTATGATAACATATGATGGAGTTGGTAGCAAGAAAGGGTATTTTTGGACTTGTAATCATATTGGTTTATCTTATTTCTTAAGATATCATAATAGTAATCAAAATAATGATCATGACAATATAAAGTTTACTAAAATCTAATAAGAATTGAGTAAGATACAGTCAAATGAAGTTTAGAAACGTAATAGTAAAAGCTTATAAGAGTTTGGTTTTGACCCGTAGTAAACTTGGAAATTGTATGTATTTTCCTAGGTGAAATAAATGAAGTAGGACTACCCTATGAAGTTTAGGATTTTGCACTACTATCAAGCCCAAGTAAGTGGATATTTCTATTTTTATACTAGTAGACCTATGTATACTTGATTTGGTGACAAATATATCATAAACTACAATTATGTGATCGATTGATTGAATATATAACTTTGTTGAATATGCATTGATTTAGTGAAGCATTTCCTTGAGTATGATTGATTTACTGACATGTTTTATTGTTTGGAAAACTTGGAAACTGATTTGTTCGCTAGGGTGTTCACTTAAGCGAACCCTGTACGAAGGAATGAATTATAAAGTTGAGATGCAGAGCTAAAACTATGATAATTGAGATGTTTATGTTGTGGAATCTTAAATTTGTGTCTAATATTGGATTATTGTATTACCGACTATACTCATGGCACAGGACGAAAGGATATACAGGTCAAGTTTTGAAAACTTAGATATTGCTAGGTTGGGTTTTAAGCATATATATTAGCATTGCTCAATCTATTATGGCTACAAAGTGCAGGTTTAGCTAAGCTAGCTAGATGTCGGGTATTGGCAACTCCTTATTGCCTTAGGTTCCTAAACGTTGTATCTAGATGCTTAAGCATGTTGACTAACTGGATGAGTGAATTAGAAGAGCTAGTTGGGCTAGAATATCAATATCGAGGCATGTCACATGCATAAGAATAGCACGTATTCCTAGCATAGATAGCTTGTTTGAGTAATTCTAAATTTTAAATCATTTGTGTTATGATAATGATGATTGTGATCATATGTTATGCTTGTTCTACATTTTTTCTTTATTCACTCTCATTTAGCTCACAAAGAGTTGAGGGGATACTTATGTATCCTCAAGTTATGAAGAGAAGAAAGACTTTTAAGATCACATAGGATAGAGTCAACTACTTTTTAAGAGGCCTCCCTATATTTTGATCTTAGTTCCATGAAGGATTTTTACATGTGTAATGAAAAATAAAAGTACTATGTTGTAGGTTTCGCTATGTTTAAAGGACATACTCTTTTATAATAAAGGATGTAAAGCCAAACTCTGTTGTAGTAATCTTTCATTATAAATAGAACTTTTGTTGAATAGACACAGGTATTCTTATATGATGGTACATCCTATTCTATGCTAGGTTGTGACATCCTTTAGGTGGTATCACAACATAAATTAGGGACCATAGTGATAGGTGTATGTGAGGTATGTGGGGTAACTAGGTATCATATGGATTTAACTTTGTTAATAGCAATTGTTATGAGGAAACTGACTGTACCTATTATAGTGCTAGGCGTATGTGAGGTGTGTGGGGTAGTTAGGTATCATATGAATTTAACTTTGTTAGTAGCGATTACTATAAGGAAACTAACTATGCCTACTGTGTTTGCTACTATCCAAATAATGGTGCAAATATGTGCAAGCGGGGATCTTAGTTCATCACCTTCTATTAGGAGGTAAATGAGGGAGGAACAATAACCTTAACTAAATCAAGCTCCACTTTTACAAGTTATGGATGTGGTATAGCAACTTGCAACTATTTTTGCTGGGGTTAGCGGAGTGAATAGGGATAAGTTAGCTCCGGTGCAACGTATAATAAAATAGTTTAACGAGACAAAAACCGAACCTTTAGTTGCAGAAGAGTGGATCAATTTATTAGAAAATTCTTTTGAAGTATATGAGGTGGAAGAAAATAGGAAAGTGGGGATTGTTGCTATTTTATTGGATAGAAGTTCAAATAACTAGTGGAAAGGTAAGAAATGAACAATGGTAGAAGCTACAGGTTAGGATGATTTTGGGAAAGCATTTTTGGAGCAATAATTCCTCGAATATGTGAGAGGGAAATTGTGTCAAGAATATTACAATTTGAAGCAAGCAATTAGAACGATAAAAGAATATGAATGAGAGTTTAATAAGTTGTTTATGTTTACCTCGGAAGTGGTATAAAATAATGTAATTGATAAGGTTTGTAGGTTTAGGGTTAGACTTATCTTATTGGAAGTGTAATGAGAGGCATCGAGTTATGTAGTGTCTAGAACTATAAGGGAAATGTTTTAGGTATGGAGAAGCTAGGCAGTTAGAACTCAAACCCTAGTGGTATATATGGCCATAGGTGTTGCTAAATGGTACGTAACACTACTTAGTGTACTATAGTTCAATAAGCAAAACTAAATCAAACCTAAGTTAATAGGTTAGGACCAATTAATAGGAAAAATCAACTAAGAGAGTATAACAACCTAACAGCATCGTTGTCATGATAGGTCGCTGTGTACCGTATAAAAGTCTATCATCAACCCCCTTGCTGATCATAGGCCTTTCATACGACACACAAGGCTCCTTCCACTCTACGTTACCACTAGGCCCTTAGACAAGTAATATGGAGCAATTTAACTAAAATTACTTCTATGTTATAAATTAACTAATTGTATGGGCTCGTGAGACCCACACCAAATCAATATTACAAACAAATACAGTTCATAACGGAACTGCATAAAATATAAGTTATGCATAAATACTTAAAAGTATCTAAATATCTATAATCTATTACAAAATGTCCTCTTCGCTCTTTGATCACTCCAACCCATCTCTACACGAGACTTACCATGGGCATGCCTCGGCCCGGATTGACGAAGAGGTTCTACTGCACCAACAAAAATCTATAGGGGTGTAAGCTTACGCTTAGTGAGATAAATGCCCTCATCAGTACCACATATCAAAGTTTATTATATGCACAATTATATGAATGCATGAACAATCAGTATGCTAAACAACGCATGCAGTGACCTAGGAACTGCATACGACTCAGAATTATGCCCCCTGAAGTCGGGGTTTGGAGATAATTAACCGACCCAAACCAAAATCTGAGTTCTAGACCTTGGGTTTTATTTCATTTGCACTACGTGCTCATACCAAAACAAAACTCTACATATATATATATAAATATATATATATATACTTCCTTTACCAAAATCAAATCGTATCCTTTAAAAATCCCAAGTCTAGTGGTGTGGTGGCTCCCGCAGTCCACAAACACATGCCCTAAGTAGAAGCCACAAGACTCGGCTCCTTGCTGACGGTTGGCGTCTCCCAGCGCCTAGTAAGACCATCAGCTTAAGATAGAGACTCAATATATATGATGGCATAGCTAATGCCCGATCCTGCAGGAAACTTGTATTCTTGTGAGTCCCTTCCCATCTTCTGCGTGAAGCGGCAGTCGGTGTTATCCGTATGCAATATGGAGAATGCATGATTCATTTCGAGTTCTTAATCATATAAGTAATTAACTTGATTTTTAGGGTGATCAACCAATTTCATTCCATACAATTCACATGTATATATTCATACAAATAATTCCCATTATTATATCTATAATTAACAAGTCATCACATTCATCCATAATTTCATACACATACATCTCCCATATCCTACAAGCATCCAAATTTATAAATATAAGATTAGGTGCATCTACTTTACAAGCACAATCAAGTAAAGAGTTATCGGGAATTTACTCACTCTGCCACATGGGTTAGTCAAAGTAATCCAGAGGCAAGTCATCTCTGTAAACCCTACTTTTAGAGGGCCTAAGACTCAATTAAGAGTACTTTCTGAATGTTCCTAAAGACCAACTAAACTAAAAAAAAAAATAAAACTTAAGTTTATATTTAGAAACGAATTAAATTTTTACAACTCAAAAGCCAATTGTCGAGAAAACATGAGCTTGAAGAACAACGAGCTCTAAAGCTACTTAAAACAATGTAGGATAAAAATCCTAAAACAATTTTCTATAAGGCTATGCCCTTATCTTCATGTATAAGCCTTACACATAAATAAGTAGAACAACCAATCACCTTAGATAACTTATCAATTGAGAGTTGGAATCAATTATCAATTGATAACTTATCAAAATATAGTGATAAGACAATTTCCTTATCACCTCTTCACTTATATAAAATATGGACAATTTTTCACAAGAATTAATAAGCTTTACTTTAATAAAGGAGACAAGACCACTCCATGGCATGCAAGGACTTAAAATGGCAGATCTAAATAGGGGAGAAAGGGGGGCCATGCATTGGTCATTCACCCATCAATCACTTTCTCTTACACATCACTATTCATCCCTTAATGCTTACATCATCAAGAGTTGCAATTGTTGAATTTATGTAAGCTACAAGGCAACACATCCAAGACATTTAAACACTCCTTCTCTCTCCATTTACAACCGGCCATACTCTTCCCCATTTCTTTCACTTTAAATTTCACTTTCACTTCATCATTCTCTCTTTTGAAACAAACATAAAAAGGGGAAACAACCTTACCCCACAAAATCAATTTTTCTCCCATTTGAAAGCTTCAACTAACGGCATTTTTTTTTTCCTTTGCACTTGCGCCATTTTCTTTCATCATTTAAGACATTTAAGACCATTAGAATCTTCCATAAACCCCTTTCCAAAAGACCAAAGGATTCGGGTTTCAAAAGGTAAGCAAAAAGGAGGAAGCAAAGTTAAAGGCTTAAGAGGAACCTTAGTGCACAACCACCAAACTTTGTGTTAAGGACGAGTGAGTATTTCTTGTGATGTGTGGGTTGATATTTATGTTAGGAGACTTGGATTTCTTGAAGATGCAAGAAAGGTTTAAGTTGTTAGAATGTCCAAAAATCGTTTTAAGAAACCAACCACAAAACCTTGCATGGAGTTGAAATATGAGCATGTAAAGTTGGTATTTTGTGAAGACATTTGTTTAATGTTTTGGATGGAAGATTTTAAGGTAAGGAAACCTTGAAATGAGAACTTTAATGGAGGATATGCATGCTGGACGTGAGGGTTCCATGGCCATTTGAATGTTGATTTTGTTTCCATTTAGTTAAACATGCTCAAATCTAGATTTAAGTTAAGGAAAAATCCATCACATGAAGTTTTATGAAGAAACCAACTTTGTATGACATGAGCCATGATATGGGAGTTGCATTAAGTATGAGATCTTTTATTCCTTTATGTGGAACATGAGTTAAAGGATCATTTGATGGAACGAAACTTAAGTTAAGATTTGTACACAAGTAGTTAAGTGCATAATCTACTCCCTAAACTTAAGGAAGTGATGAAACAAGTTGAAAAACCAAGTGAGGACCCCTTAGGACCAACATGAACAGATCTGGAACATGGGAAAATGAGCCCTAAAAACATGATAAAAGTAAAAGAACAAAGTGAAAAGATTAACTAAACCAAGTATAGTGAGCATATAAAGCATAAAACTCAAAACCGAGCTTAAAACTCCCAAAACAAGCCTAAAACTCTAGGATGGGCCTTCAATAAAAATCTGATTAGCACCTTAAAGTACCAAGAAAGGTTGTTTGGAAACCCATAAGAAATCCACATAAGGCCCCATAAGCCCACCAAAGTCATTAACCTTAGTTTGAACTAAAAAGAAGCCCATTTGACAACTTAAGCTTACTAAAGGGCTCATGAAGTGGTTGTTAGCCTTAGGAATATAAATCAAAGTTGTAAATCTGATCTCAAGGAGTATTTTAAGCTTAGGATAAAATCTAAAGGTCAAGCCCAAAGGATTCCTCAAGTTATCAAAAGCCCATCTACCAAACGAGGCCCAAAAACACTTCAACACATGAGGAACGCTACTGTTCTGACCCATGGACAGAATTGCATACCTCGTTTCGAAAATATGACCTTACCACATTAAAGTACACTCGAAAATGATGAAGATTGACTATAAGATCATAAAAATCGGATTTAAAACGAAAAAATTATACGCGATTGAACTTTAGGTAAAAATCGGAAAAATTACAAAAATTAGCTAAGAATATAACTTAAGGAAAATTTACATAGTTTCTTAAGTTTGCTTCAATTCCTTATAAAAATTATTTCAATGACCAGGGGACACTATTTTCGGAGATGATTTGCCTCCGGACTACTTTGATTGAACCACATGGCAGAGTGAGTAAATTCCCGATGACTCTTTACTTGATTGTGCTTGTAAAGTAGATCCACCTAATCTTATATTTATAAATTTGAATGCTTGTGGGATATGGGAGATGCATGTGTATGAAATTATGGATGAGTGTGATGACTTGTTAATTATATATAATAATGGGAATTGTTTGCATGAATATATACTTGTGAATTGTATGGAATGAAATTGGTTGATCACCCCGAAAATCAAGTTAATCACTTATATGATTAAGATTACTCAAAATGAATCATGCATTCCCCATATTGCATACGGGTAACACCGACTACCGCTTCATGCAGAAGATGGGAAGGGACTCACAGGAATACGAGTTTCCTGCAGGATTGGGCACTAGCTATGCCATCATATATATTGAGTCTCTATCTTAAGCTGATGGGCTTACTAGGCACTGGGAGATGCCAACCGTTGACGAGGGGCCGAGTCTTGTGGCTTCTGCTTAGGGCGTGTGTTTGTGGACTGTGGGGGCCACCACACTGCTAGACTTGGGATTTTTAAAGGATACGGTTTGATTTTGGTAAAGGAAGTATATATATATATGTTTATATGTAGAGTTTTGTTTTGGTATGAGCACGATAGTGCAAATGAAATAAAACCCAAGGTCTAGAACCCGGATTTTGGTTTGGGTCGGTTAATTATCTCCAAACCCCGACTTCAAGGGGCGAAATTCTGAGTCGTATGCAGTTCCTAGGTCACTGCATGCGTTGTATGGCATACTGTTTGTTCATGCATTCATATGATTGTGCATCTAATAAATTTCTGTCGTATGGTACTGATGAGGGCATTTATCTCACTAAGCGTAAGTTTACTCCCCTATAGATTTATGTTGGTGCAGGAGAACCTCTTTGTCAATCCGGGCCGAGGCATGCCCGTGGTAAGTCTCGGGTAGAGACAGGTTAGAGTGATCAGAGAGCGAAGAGGATATTTTGTAATAGATATTTAGATACTTTCATGTATTTATGCATTACTTAGATTTTATGCAGTTCCGTTATGAACTGCATTCGTTTGTAATATTGTTTTGGTATGGGTCTTACGAGACCACACAATTAGTTAATTTATAACATAGAAGTAATTTTAGTTAAATTGCTCTATATTACTTGTCTATGGGCCTAGTGGTGACGTAGAGTAGAAGGAGCCTTCTGTGTCGTATGAAAGGCCTATGATCAGCAAGGGGGTTGATAATAGATGTTTATAAGGTACACGGCGACCTATCACGACAACGATACTGTTGGGTCATTATAATCTCCGTATACCGTGTCCCCTGGTCATTGAAATAATTTTTATAAGGAATTGAAGCAAACTTAAGAAACTAAGTAAATTTTCCTTAAGTTATATTCTTAACTAGTTTTCGTAATTTTTCCCGGTTTTTACCTAAAGTTCAATAGAGTATAACTTTTTCGTTTTAAATCCAATTTTTATGATCTTATAGTCAATCTTCATCATTTTAGAGTGTACTTTAACATGGTAAGGTTATATTTTTGAAATGAGGTATAAAATTCTATCCATGGGTCAGAATAGTAGTGTTCCTCATGTGTTGGAGTGTTTTTGGGCCTTGTTTGGTAAATGGGCCTTTTAATGTCTTAAGTAATTCTTTGGGCTTGGTCTTAAGATTTTATCCTAAACTTAAAATACTCCTTGAGATCAAATTTACAACTTTGATTTATATCCCTAAGGCTAACAACCACTTCTTGGGCCCTTTAGTAGGCTTAAGTTATCAAATGGGCTTGTTTTTGGTTCAAACTAAAGTTAATGACTTTGGTGGGCTTATGGGGCCTTAGGTGGATTTCTTATGGGCTTCAAAACAACCTCCCTTGGTACATTAAGGTGCTGATCAGATTTTTATTGAAGGCCCATCTTGGAGTTCTAGGCTTGTTTTGAAAGTTTTAAGCTCAATTTTGAGTTTTAGGCTTTATATGCTTACTATACTTGCCTTAGTTAATCTTTTCACTTTGTTCTTTCACTTTTATCATATTTTTAGGCCACATTTTCCCACGTTCCAGATCTGTTCATGATGGTCCTAAGGGGTCCTTACTTGGTTTTTGAACTTGTTTCATTATTTCCTGAAGTTTAGGTGGTAGATTATGCACTTAACTACTTGTGTACAAATCTTAACTTAAGTTTCCTTCCATCAAATGATCCTTTAACTCATGCTCCACATAGAGAAATAAAAGATCTTATACTTAATACCACTCCCATATCATAGCTCATGTCATACAAAGTTGGTTTCTTCATAAAACTTTATGTGATGGATTTTTCCATAGCTTAAGTTTAGATTTGAGCATGTTTAACTTAATGGAAACAAAACCAACATTCAAATGACTATGGAACCCTCACGTCCAGCATGCTTATCTTCTATTAAAGTTCTCATTTCAAGATTTTCTTAGCTTAAAATCTTCCATTCAAAGCATTAAACAAATGTCTTCACAAAACACCAACTTCACATGCTCATATTTCAACTTTATGTAAGGGTTTTATGGTTTGTTTCTTAAAACGATTTTTAGTGTTCTAACAACTTAAACCTTACTCATATCTTCAAGAAATCCAAGTCTCCTAACATAAATACTAATCCATACATCACAAGAATAACTTACTCGTCCTTAACGTAAAGTATGGTGGTTGTGCACTAAGGTTTCACTTTAGCTCCTAACTTTGCCTCCTCCCTTTTGCTACCCTTTTGAAATCTGAATCTTTTGTTCTTTTGGTATGGGGTTTATGGACGATTATAATGGTCTTAAAAGGTCTTAGATGGTGAAAGAAAGTGATACAAGAACAAAGGAAAATAATGCCGTGAGTGAAGCTTCAAAATGGAAAAAAAAAATTGATTTTGTGGGGTAAGGTTGTTTCCCCTTTTTATGTTTGTTTCAAAAGAGAGAAAGATGAAGTGAAAGTGAAATTGAAAGGGAGAGAAATGGTGGAGAGTGTTGCCGATTGGAAATGGAGAGAAAAGGAGTGTTTAAATGTCTTGAAAGTATTGTCTTGTAGCTTACATAAAGTCAACAATTTCAATTATTGATGATATAAGCATTAAGAGGTGAATAGTGATGTGTAAGAAGAAGTGATTGATGGGTGAATGACAAGCGCATGCCCCTCCCCCCCGCCTCCCCTTTCTCCCCTTTTTAGATCTGCCATTGGAAGTCTTTTTATGCCATGGAGTGGTTTTGTCTCCTTTATTAAAGTTAAGTTTATGAATTCTTGTGAAAAATTGTCCATATGTAGTATAAGTGAAGAGGTGATAAGGAAATTGTCTTATCACTAGATTTTGATAAGTTATCAATTGATAAATGATTCCAACTCTCAATTGATAAGTTATCTAAGGTGATTGGTTAGTCTACTTATTTATGTGTAGGGCTTATACATGAAGATAAGGGCATAGCCTTATAGAAAATTGTTTTAGGATTTTTATCTTACATTGTTTTGTAATTTATGATTTGATTTTTGTAGAATTGTGAAATTTTCTAGAGTTGAATGAAATTATTCAAATTAAATTATTGATTAATTATTTAGGGTTAAAATTCCTTAATGGTTTTAAGGTTTAGGGTTTTAAGTAGCTTTAGAGCTTGTAGTTCTTCAAGCTCGGGTTTTATCGACAATTGGCTTTTGAATTGTAAAGATTTAATTCGTTTCTAAATATAAACTTAAGTTTTTAGTTTGGTTGATATTTAGGAACGTCCGGAAAGCACTCTTAATCAAGTCTTAGGCCCACTAAAAGTAGGGTTTATAGAGAGGCTGAAGCTAGACCTAGAGTTCAAGGAAGAGTGCATACGATCTAGGACAAGGAAGGTAGGGATGACAACATTGTAGTAGGTATATGTCTTAAACCTTATGACTTTTAGATACCTTTATATGATTGTGTTATGTATGTTTGCTTAAATCCTATACCCTATAGTAATGATATAATTGTGATTGTTATTTTAGGATTGGTTCACCTAGAGGATAACTATGCTCATACATTGTTTGATACATGAACAATAAATTTGTATATATCCAAGGAATATGTTGAGAGGAATAGACTCCTAATAGAAACTCTAAGGTATGATCTAGTAGTAACAACCCCTTTTGGAGGAGAACAAATTATGCAATAGAAGTTGAAAGGAGGTAATGTGTGTATAGATCTTTGTGAAATGCTTATAGAATTAGTATTATTAGATCTGAAAGGATTTGATGATATATTAAGGATGGTTTGGCCAATTGAACATTAAGAGAATATGGATTGTGAAGGAATGATGGTGGTGTAAACCCCTAAAAGTTTCGATCTAGTTTTTGAAATAGACTCAACTATATTAAACAATTTAGGAGTCGACAAGGCTAATTAAAGCGAAAACCCTAAAAGAATTAATTAATCGCGTAAAGAATTTTTCTACCCTAAATGTTTCTAAAAGCTAAAGATTTCATTTGAAAGTGATAAAAACCTAAAAAAAAAAAATGATTCCATTAAGGACATATGTACACCAATCCAACATGATATACCCTAAAACCCTAATTGAAAATATAACGCTTATATTTTGCTAAATCGTCAGTAAAAGGTTAGAGATAACCCTCATTCTTACTTATATGATTCAAATTCTCAAGTGATCCATTAGGAACTAAGATAATGGGTCATAGATTATATTTATTCCTTAATTATATGATTAAGATAGTCTTACTTAGGGTTAGGGTTATAGTTGAAGATTAGGTTACATATAGTGAACTTTAAGACTCAAATTAGCACTTTTTACACTTGTTATCCAAAGTAGTTTATCAAAGGAGATATATGGACTCTAAAGACCTAAAGTAAGATTTCATCAACCATATTTACACATCAATGCATCATATACCTCATTTCTTCTCATTTCCTTTATTTCTCCCCTAATTTCCCTTAATTACTACATTATGTGCACAAAATTACACATACTTAAGGAATGTTGACTAAGATAATATATGTTGACCAAAGTTCAAATGTTGACCAAGTCAACACATGTTGACTAAAGTCAACATTTTGAAAAGTCAACAAAAGTTAAGAGATAAGGAAAATATCTCTTACTTAATGATGTCTTCCTTTTCTTTTCTTTTTGATTTTTCTTTCTCTCTTTTTTTTTTCTCTTGTTACCGTCCACAATTGTCCTCCTTAACCCCACCACATATTGTCTTCCATTAAAAGAAACCAACAAAAGAAACAAAACAAAACCTCCCTTTCATGCCGTGAACTTCCCTCTCTTCTTTCCCTTTCATTTCTTCACTTTTGTCTCCATAATTTCAACATCATAAAAGGTATGTCTTTAAGTTGCTTTATCTTACTTTCTATTATTCATTAGTTAGTTAATTAGGTAGATTAAATAAGTAGTTATGTGGTTAGTATTGTCTTAAAGAAGAGGAATCAAAGTTTCCATCTTTTAAGTGTAGAAGCTTGACCTTTTGAAAGAGAAGAAAGAAAGACATGAGGATATGCTTCTATGTATGTATACATAAGGAAATACCAAAAGAGTATAAGTATATGAACCTTTGGACATGAGTATTTATCATGTACATAACGTAATTTAAGACCAAATCTAACTATACATACCTATACTACACTAAATATATACATAAGAACACAAAAATATGGAATTGGAAAGCTTTTCTTAAGGAAAAACTTAGGCATACGAATTTTAGTACAAAATACGTATCCAACCGTATAGGTATACGAGTATGTATACATGTATAAATATGGTATAAGCCTAAGTATAGGTATGAGTATAAGTATGTATAAAGTATATGTACATAAGTATAAGAGAAAGAGATAATATGTACATAATACATATGCATATGACATAAGCATGAGAAAAGGCTTATGTAAGCATATGATGAAGTAAGTGATGACATAAGCAATGACATAAGCAAGTGATGACATAAGCAATGACATAAGCAAAGGATGATGTAAGCGATGACATAAGCATAAGTTTAGAAAATAAGAAGACTAAGAAAAGTGTAGGTAATTAGGTAACTAAATTAGTAAAACCTAATATACATTCTAAATTAGATTATACCTAATTCAGTACATGAAATAGTAATAGCAAAGTGAAATCCTTTCATTATAAGAATTTAAGGAATAAAAGATATAAACATAAGTAATAAAAGTACTTAGGTGATCATAACTAAAAATTTCTATAAATTTAGCTTATAACGTAAAATAGTGGTCTTAATATCCAAAACAGATATTACCATGTGGAAATATGTTTAAAAACGATGAAAAATGATTATGAATTCATAAATATAAAAAATAAAACGGAAAAGTTACAGACGATTGAAATTAAAGTCTTACCGGGTAAAAGTTAATAGTAATTTAAGTAGAACTAGGTAATTAGATGTTTAGAATTAATAGTTAATTCAAACACTTATTAGCATTGTTATCACATAATGATCAAGTGACTCTGAGGTAAGCGAGGACCTCCTGATCGATTACTACGATTAGGGCGAACCGCTATGGTCGAGTGAGTATTTACCCTGTGATTCCATGCTTGATTGTGATTGTAGATAGTGGACTTAAATATTATTGTTAATTAACTACTGTGTGGGGTTCGGGAAATGCTTGTGTATGTAATTGTATGTTGAGTTGTGAATTTACCTTAAATGCAGAGAATGTCCTGTTTGTTGCATGGTAGTATAGAAAATGATTTTATGTATTAGTGGATGGTCACAACATAATTTGAACTAAATTATACTCGGCTATAAAAAGAAACTGGAACATGCTTTAACATGCATATCATGGATACTATTCCGGTTGTCACATTACACGGAGGTAAAGAGAGGCCATTCGGGGGTTGATATTATTGATTTATTTGGTTATGTACGGTGCACTCGTACAAAATGACCTTATCCTAGCCCGCGAGAATACTAGGAGTTGGAGGCGCTAACCTCCTGGCTAAGGGTCGAGTCTAAAGGCCTCCGTTTAGGGGTGAGTGTGGACTGCGGGGGCCTACTCACAATTATACTAGAACTTGTGTTTTTCTGAAAATAAAAGAATTATTTGATATAAGTACGGAACATGGAGTTCCGTAGTAAAGTAAGTTCTAGTGTAATACCTGGATCTGATTGGTGTCGTATAAACTCCAACCCTGACTTTGGAGGGCGTTAAATCTGAGTTACGTATATGAACTAGTTAAGTATGCGTATTGTTTGGCATTCTATTTGATCATTCATTCATATGCATGACTATAATGTACTTATAACTTGCTTGTTGTTGTGGCTGAGGGTTTTGCTCACTAAGCTTAGGCTTATACCCCTTTAGACTTTTGTTGCAGGATAGCTTGTTCGTAGAGACAAGACGAGGGATGCCACAGGTTAGCCTGGGGACTTGGGCAAGAGCAAGGTGTCCTGTGTGATGAGAGGAAAATAGTTTATGTAGACTCTTACTCATGTACTTATGTTTACCTTATTATTATGAGCTTAGACATACTTAAAGACTGTGTAATGTAAGCTTTATAGCTTAACTTTTATGTAAATATGTTGTGTGATGATATCATATGAATCTGGATGTACTTTGGAACTAGTAGTTGTAGAGCCTTGTATATTGTGTGAAGAGTTTTTGATTGGAAGGGTAACCAATCAGGTTTCTTCATACAGTATACGGCGTCTGCTACGACTATGCCGTCCTCAGTTCGTGATAGGTGGTATTCAAGAGGCTTGATGGAGAGGAATTTCATTTTAATGAAGCTCTAAGAAAGTAACTTCTCGAATAGTCTCGATGAGTAAAGCTTAAAAGTTCATAAGAAATGGTAATATAGGATTTCTAGCCTTAGTGGTAGATACTTAAGTTCAATAGTTAACATTAGAAGATATTCTAATAGTGTTTCAATATATCAAGGTTTTTCATAAGGATTTGCTTGGACTACCACCAGATAGGGAAATTAAGTTTACCATAGATCTTATACTTGGTACTACACCTATCTTTAAGACACCTTAGTGCATGGCCACTATTGAATTGGTGGAACTAAAGAAGCAATTATAGGAGCTACTGGATAAGGGATTCGTAAGGCCATGTATTTCACCATAGGCTTTACAAGTTCTCTTTGTTAGAAAGAAAGATGGAAGACTTAGGTTGTGTATAGATTATCGAGAATTATATAAAGTGATGATAAAAAATATATACCCACTTCTTAGATTGATAATTTATTTAATTAGTTGAAAGGATCTATAGTATTCTCAAAGATATTCTTACAATCTAGTTATTACCAATTGAAAATTAAGGAAGGAAATGTACCTAAGATTGCCATTATGACTAGGTACAAACATTTTAAATTTCTAGTAATGCCATTTAGGTTGACGAGTGATCTTGCCACATTCATGGACATGATGAATTGTTTCTTTAAAAAGTACTTAGATGAGTTAGTAGTTGTGTTTATCGATAATATTTTAATATACTCAAGGAGTAAGGTAGAACATGTAGAAAACTTAAGGATTATGCTTCAAACCCTTAAGGACAACCAACTATATGCGAAGCTAAAGAAGTGTGAGTTTTGGCCAGAAGAAGTAAGGTTTCTTGGACATATTGTATCTAGTGTAAGAATAGTAGTTGACCCCGCAAAAGTGAAAGTAGTGATGAAATGGGCAAGGCCAATTACTTTAATGGAAGTGAGGAGTTTTTCTAGAATGGCCACTTAGTATAGAAGATTTGTACAAGACTTTTATAAAATAGTTATGCCATTGACTCAATTAACACAGAAAGGCTTTAGATTTGAATGGAACGAAAACCAAGAAGAGAGCTTCTAGGAGCTAGAAAGAAGGTTAATAACAACTCTAGTGTTAATGGTACTTGATGGATATGGAGAATAAGAAATTTATTGTGATGCTTCAAGAAGTGGATTGGGATGTGTGTTAATGCAGGATCATAAGGTGATTGCCTACGCTTCAAGACAACTCAAATCACATGAGCAAAGCTATCGAACTCATGATTTAGAGCTTACAGCTAATATTTGCTTTAAAAATTTGGAGGCATTACTTATATGGTGAAAAATGTAAGGTGTACACTACAGTATATATAACATTATGTGACCTGTTAGAAGGTGAAGGCCTAACATCAAAGATAAAGAGGATTGTTACAACCATTTCTTATATCTGAACAGAAGTAGGAGCATATAACAATGGATTTTATGAGTAGTTACCAAAGACAAAGAGACAACATGAGATGAAATGGGTTTTAGTAGATGTGCTGACAAAATAAGCACATTCCTTAATTATGAGGAAAACGACAATGTTCTTCTAATTGATAGAAGCATATATCAAGGAGATAGTTTGTTTACATGGTATTCCAGTGTAAATAATATTTGATCACGATTCTTGTTTTATGTATAGATTTTGACAATCCTTGTAAGTAGGAATGGGAGCTAAGACGAACTTTAGTACTGCTTATCACCTTCACAATGATGGGCAATTGGAGTGAACAATTTGAACTTTGGAGGATATGCTAAGGGCATGAGTGATGGATTTCGAAGTAGTTGGGATGATCATTTTCCATTAATAGAATTTGCTCATAATAACAATGATCATACAATTATCTAAATGGCTCCATATGAAGCATTGTATGGATGCAAATGTAGGCCCCTTGTTTATTGGGATCAAGAGGGTAGCAAGCAAGTTATTAGACTATCAATGCTACAAGATCTTAAGGAGAAGGTACAAATAATTAGGGAATGAATGCAAATATCCTAAAGTTGTCGAAAAAGTTATATGGATATTAGAAGAAAGCTGCTATACTTTCAAGTAGGCGAGTGGGTATTCTTGAAGATATTTCCAATGAAGGGTGTAAAGCAATTTCATATTAAAGGAAAATTAAGTCTTCATTATGTTAGACCATATAAAATTAAGAAAAAGATTTGGAAAGTTGCCTATAAACTTAAATTACCCAATGAGATGGTAGGAATTCGTAGAGTATTTCACATCTCGACTTTGAGGAAATTTATAGGTGATTCCACAATAATATTGGATGTGCCTCTAGTGGAGTTAAAAGAAAACCTTAATATATACATTATCCAATTTGTATTTTTGATACAAAGATTCAAAGATTAAGGAACGAAGACATTGAAAATGTGAAGGTCCTGTGGAGTAAACAAACCAATGAGGAAGCAACATGAGAATCTGCTAAGTTGATGAGGGCTCAATATCTTAAACTATTCATGTAAGGTTAGTAACATTGTCGTTGATTATTCTTTTTCTAGAATAAGGTTAGGAATAAATGTCATTCATGTAGACTTTGTAAATTTAACCTTCTAAACATAGTATCGGACTCAAGTATTGTAAATATTTCCCTAAGTCGATAAGACCACATAAAATGAAAACCAACCAAAATTTTAAACTCGGAATTTAAAACGAGCTTGAAAGATACTATTATATAATTTGGAAACCCTAATCATGTAAGGAAACACCAATCCCTACATACGCGTACTTTTAAAAATATAAACCTAAATTTAATAGGAGCTATAAATATCAAATCAAATTTTATTTTTTAAAACTCAATAAAATTATCTTAATACTTGAAAAGCCATAAATCAATAAAATTATCAATAATTTTGTAAAATCGTATAAAACTGGTAATGAACGAATCATTGATTATTTCAAGCAATAATAAACAATAAAACTAAGCTAGTTAAAGGAATAAATTAATAAATTTACAAAAATTATTATACTTGTATACATAAGAAGCCCCATAATATATATATACATATAAATATATTAATAAGCAATTTTCTTCTCTTTTCCTAATCTATCGTATGATATATATATATATATATATATATGTTGCATAATAAAGCAATGTTCCTAAATAATTAAACAATTAAACCTTAAGCTCCTGAGTATAAGTCAATTATTCCCAAGCCGGTGAAAAACTCTAAAACATACATAAACTCTCTCGAACCCTAAAACTTAGAATGATCAAGGGCTTACGATCCCAAATGAATAACTAAAAATATAATTTGAATAAATTTTATTTAACTCTAGAAGACTCTAAAATTTCTTAAGAAGAAAATCATAACCTACAAATTAATTTGAGAATCAAGCCCCAAAAATAACTTCATATAAAACAATTTCCTTATTTTCACTTATAAGCCATGTTATATATGGATAAGTTGTAAACCTTACTTTTTGGCAGACTTGTGATTTAACTAAGAACACTTCCCAAATGTTCCCAAGGATAAACTAAGCTAAGAATTCAAGTTTACATTTAAAATCGAATTTAATTTTCCAATTTGAAACCCTATTATCTATAAGACTTGAATACGAGAACCATAAACTCTAAACCTAAAACCCTAAAACAATTAAGGACTTGTAACCCTAAGCGGCTAATTAAGAATTTTATTAAACACTAGAAATTTTCATAATTTTATAAGAATTAAATCATAACTTACAAATCAATTTAAGAGACACACTCCAAAGGAATTTCATATAAGACAATCTCCTTATTTTCATGCATAAGATTTGTGCACATGAATAAGTAAACCAACCAATCATCCTAAATAACTTATCAATTGATAAATATAAACCCCACTTTTAGTGGGCCTAAGATTGGATTATGAGTATTTTCTGAACGTTACCAAGGATCAACTAAACTAAAAAATTAAGCTTATATTTAGAAATGAATTAAATTTTTTCCAATTCAAAAGCCAATTGCTGATAAAACCCGAGCTTGAAGAACTGCAAGCTCTAAAGTCATTTAAAACCGTAAACCTTAAAAAAATTAAGGAATTTTAACCCTAAGTAATTAATCAATAATTTAATTTGAATAATTTCATTCAACTTTAGAAAATTTCACAATTTTATAAAAATCAAATCATAAATTACAAAACAATATGAGATGAAAACCCTAAAACAATTTCCTATAAGGCCATGCCCTTATCTTCATGTATAAGCTTTACACATAAATAAGTAGACCAACAAATCACCTTAGATAACTTATCAATTGAGAGTTAGAATCATTTACCAATTGATAACTTATCAAAATCTAGTGATAAGATAATTTCCTTATCACCCCTTTAATTATACTACATATGGACAATCACTTTCTCTTACACATCACTATTCACCCCTTAATGCTTAAATCATCAATAGTTGCAATTGTTGACTTCTGTGTAAGCTACAAGATAATCAATTAAAGCTTCTTGCACACACTTCTTTCCTCATTCAAAATCTGCCACTCTCTCCCTCTTTCACTCCCATTTTCACTTCCTTTTCTCTCACTTTAAACACAAATCAAAAGAAGAAATCAAATTCCTAACATTGCCGCCACCATTTTTACTTCCATGCTTACGGAAATTTCTCTTCTTATTATTGTGTCATTTTCTTTCACCATCTAAGATATTTTAGAACCGTTAAAACCTTCCACAAACCCCATTCCAAAAGACCAAAATATTCGTGTTCCAAAAGGTTGCAAAAGAGGAAGCAAAGTTAAGAGCTTAAGTGGAACCTTTGTGCCCAACCACCATAATTTGCTTTAAGGATGGGTAAGTATTTCTTGTGATTAGTGGGTTAGTATTTATGTTAAGAGACTTTGATTTCTTGAAGATATAAGTATGATTTAAGTTGTGATAACGACAAAAACCGTTTTAAGAAACAAACTCATGAAACCCTTACATGAGGTTGAAACATGAGCATGTAAAGTTGGTATTTTGTAAAGTAGCACTTTGAATGGAAGATTTTAAGTTGAGAAAAACTTGAAAAAAGAACTTCAATAGAAGATGAACATGCTGGATGTGAGCGTTCAAGGGTCATTTGAATGTTGATTTTATTTTCGTTAAGTTAAACATGCTCAAATATAGACTTAAGTTAAGGAAAAATCCATCACATGAAGTTTTATGAAGAAACCAACTTTATATGACATGGGCTATGATATGGAGGTTGTATTAAGTATAAGATCTTCTATTTCTTTGTATGGAGCATGAGTTAAAGAATCATCTTATGGAAGAAAAGTTAAGTTAAGATTTGGATACAAGTAGTTTAAGTGTATAATCTACTACCTAAACTTAAGGAAATGATGAAACAAGTTGAAAAACCAAGCAAGAACCCCTTGGAATCATCATGAAAAGATCTAAAACATGAGAAAAAGAATCTTAAAAATATGATAAAAGTGAATGAACAAAGTGAAAAGATCAACCAAAGCAAGTATAGTAAGCATACAAAGACTAAAACTCAAAACCGAGCTTAAAACTCTCAAAATAAGCCTAGAACTCTAAGTTGAGCCTTCAAGGAAATTATGGCTAGCACCTTAAAGCATCAAGAGAGGTTGTTTTGAAGCCCATAAGAAATTCACCTAAGGCCTCATAAGCCTACTAAAGTCACTAACTTTAGTTTGAACCAAAAACAAGTCCATTTGACAACTTAAGCCCACTAAAGGGCCTATAAAGTGGTTGTTAGCCTTAGGAGTATAAATCAAAGTTGTAAATCTAGTCTCAAGGAGTATTTTAAGCTTAGGATAAAATCTTAAGACCAAGCCCAAAGGATTTTCCAAGTTATCAAAAAGCCCATTTACCATACAAGGCCCAAAAACACTCCAATACATAAGGAACGCTACTGTTCTGACCCATGGACAGAATTTTATGCCTCATTTCGAAAATCTAACCTCACCATGTTAAAGTACACTCATGAAGATTGACTATAAGTTCATAAAAATCGGATTTAAAACGAAAAAGTTATATACAATTGAACTTTAGGTAAAAACCGGGAAAAATTTTGAAAACTAATCAAGAGTATGACTTGCCTCCGGATTACTTTGATTGACCCACATGGTAGAGTGAGTAAATTCCCGATGACTCTTTACTTGGCTATGCTTGTAGAATAGATGTACCTAAACTTTTATATATATATAATTGGATGCTTGTGGGATATGGGAGATGCATGTGTATGAATTTATGGATGAATGTGATGACTTGTTAATTATATATATAATAATGGGAATTGTTTGTATTAGTATATACATGTAAATTGTATGGAATGAAATTGTTTGATCACCCTAAAAATCGGGTTAATCACTTATACGATTAAGAAATCAAAATGAATCATGCATTCCCCATATTGCATACGGATAACACCGACTGCTGCTTCATGTAGAAGATGGGAAGGGATTCACAAGAATACGAGTTTCCTCCAGGATTGGGCACTAGCTATGCTATCATATATATATTGAGTCTCTGTCCTAAGCTGATGGGCTTACTAGGTGTTGGGAGATGCCAACCATCAGTAAATGGCCGAGTCTTGTAGCTTTTACTTAGGGTATATGTTTGTGGATTGCAGAGGCTACCACACCGCTAGACTTGGGATTTTAAAAGATATGATTTGATTTTGGTGAAGGAAGTATACATACATATATATATATATATAGTTTTGTTTTGACATGAGTACGATAGTACAAATGAAATAAAACCTAAGGTCTAGAACCAGCATTTCGGTTTGGGTCAGTTAATTATCTCCAAACCTCGACTTTAGGGGGTGTAATTCTGAGTCGTATTCAGTTCCTAGGTTACTACATACGTTGTTTGGCATACTGATTGTTCATGTATTCATATGATTGTGCATTTAATAAATTTCTATCATGAGGTATTGATGAGGGTAATTATCTCACTAAGCGTAAGCTTACACCCCAATAGTTCTTTTCCTTAAGGTTGATCGATAGTTGGGAATGGGATAGGAATCAAGTGCAGAGTGCTACCATTGAATCAGCATGATGAAAATCTTGTGTAGTTAATTCGGAATGCTTCGAAAAACGACTAATGTATCAATTAAGTTTAGTATCTTTAGTAAGGTTAGAAATTTTTAGAATTGTCTATCTTATTTCACTATTTTGGTAGGGAATACCGATTCTTTGTGGTTTTAAGGAACTGTGGAAAAATGGATATGCATAATTATTTATATTATATAATGAGTCAATGAACTAAAATTGAAGACTCTAGCAAATAACTATTTAGAGTCTTGCAGTCTCTGACTTGCAAGGTGATTTTCTTATGATGGGTGCACACGTGATATGGAAATTTTAGGCAATACTACTAGGCCCCTCCTAGGGTCGCTACAATTCGTATCGTAGTTAAGTTTCAAGGATGAATCATTTTGTAAGGGGGTTAAGATATAATACCTTAGGGTTTCAAACCAATACAATTACTTTGAGATTTGAGCTCTTAAATTTATGGCGTTGAGTAATGTTATCTATTTTAGTTCGAATTTCATAGTAAGGCTAGAAAAGTTATAAAAAGTGTCTTAGTAAAATTAATTTCTCAAAATAAGCTATATAAAAGAAATAATGAAGGAAAAACGTCAATTTATCGATAAAGTCGATAGTTATTGAAAACATGAAATTTAAGCTTTGAGATATAGTAAGATATTAGAGATAAGTTATTTAACTTACAAAAATAATATACATTTATTTGCATAGAATATACCCTATATGTGTTAAATATATACATATAATAATAATAAATTATAAAAATAAGGTAAATTAATATAAAATTTTCTAGAAAATAATTTGGTGAGTCCCTAAATGAACTAGTAGCATGGGAAACAATGGAAAATATGGGTCATTATGAAATTAATAGAGAATTACCACCTCAAGCTTAAGATTCCTAGAAAAGTGACATGTGTATGCCACATTTTTAATTTTTATTCAAATCAAACCAACCCTAAATAAATAAATAAGTCCTCTACACATCAATTAAAACATTTTGGAATTTAGAAAGATAAGAAAATCACACCAAAGAAACTACAAAAAAATCAGAAAAATAGGGCAAAAATAAGGTGTAATCTAGTCGTAGGTGGTTCATTAGAATAGTAGCAACTTGACATGTAGTTGGTGGTTTGATGGTTAGCGGTGCATCTAACCTTTTCGACAAGGCCTCAATGTTAAAGGGTAGCTAAAGATGGTTAGGTCAAGTCATTCTATTTTCTAACCAATAGTTGTCTAAATTTCTAAAAATATTAAATGGCCTTATTTAACTATGAAAATTTTCTTTTTTTGAGATTATTTTAGGTATAGTTTAATGTACTAATTATATTTTAATCAAATATTGAGTAGAAATATGTGTTGCTTAAGGAAATGCCCTATTTGGGTAAATTTTAAACTAATTTTTAGAAATATTAAATAATGTTGTTTCAAGTTGAATTTTTGTGTATAATATGCTTAATATATTTATTTAATTATGGATACACTAATTTTTGAAATTAATCGTATTTACTATTTATTGTATTAATTTTGAATAAAACTAGTAATTTTACTAAATTATTGAAATCAACAGTTTTTGACAAAATCAATGAATGTTCCCTATATATTTTGACTTCTAGAAGTTTATAAAGATCTTTGGCATACTTGGTTTTTATCTCACACATAAATTTTTTTATTTTCCTAATTTTCTATAATTTTAAGTCAAGCCGCTATTTTTGTAAAAATAAACAATAAGCTATTTAGTAAAATTGATGGTCAATATTAAAATAAATAATTTTGTGAGTCTATTAGATTTTTCATAGAATTAATCAACTACATATACTATTTATTACATATTTTCTTAATATAAGCTTATATATTAATCTAATACGTAAAATAGTAAATAATACTATGAAGATATTTGCTAAGATAATGTAAGGTGAATATTTCTAACATACAGTAGATACTAGACATGGTTGGAAAGTGTAATTTTTAGGACTTTTAGTTTAGAATTAAGGCCTGTTTAGGTCAATTATGAAGTCATGATAACATATGATGGAGTTGATAGCGAGAAAAGATATTTTTGGACTTATAATCATATTGTTCAATCTTATTTCTTATGATATCCTAATAATGCTAACAATTGTGTTGATGTAAAGTTTATTAAAATCGGATAAGAATTAATTATGATATGGCTAAATGAAGTTTAGAAACGTAATAGTAAAAAAATTATAAGAGTTTAGCTTTAACTTGTAGCTGAATTAGAGACTTGTGTATTTTCTTAGGTAAAATGGGTCACGAAGGGCAATATCATTAAGCTTAGGACTTTGCACTATTATCAAGCCTAAGTAAGTGGATATTTCTATTTTTGTGCAAGTAAGCCTTTGTCTACTTGATTTGGAGTCAATTATATCGTAAACTACAATTATGTGATTGATTGATTAAGTATGTGACTTTGTAGAATATGCATTGATTTGGTGAAGTGTTACCATGAATATGACTGATTTCCTAATGCATTTTATTGTCTAGAAAACTTGGAAAATGATATGTCCTTTTGAGTGTTCACCTAAGTGAACCCTATATAAAGGAATGAATTATAAAGTTGAGATCTAAAGCTGGAACTATGACAATTGTGATCTTTATGTTTTAGAATATGAAATTCATGCCTAATACTAGATTATTGCATTACATGATATACCCATGGCATGGCACGAAAGGACCTACAAGTCAAGTTTTGAAAACTTAGATATTGCTAAGCCAGGTTTTGAGCATATAGATTTGCATTGCTTAATCTATTCTAGCTATGAAGTGTGGTTTCAACAATGCCAGCTAGATGCTGCATTTTGGTAGCTCCTTGTTGCCCTAGGTTTTTGGATGTTGTATCTAGATGCTCGGATATATCGACTAACTGGATGAGTGAATTAGAAGATCAAGGCTAGGCTAGGATATAGGTACCTATGCATGTTAAGTGCATGAGCATAGCATGTATTCCTTGCATATATGTCTTGTTTGAGTAATTCTAAATATTAAGTTGTATATCTTATGATAATGATGATTGTGAATGTGTGTTATGCTTATTTTGTTTATTGTCTTTATTTACTCTCACTTAGCTCATAGAGAGCTAAAGAGATACTTATATATCCTCAGGTTATGAAGAGAATTGATAGAGCATTTCCATCACCTAGGGGAACCACTTTTGAGAGTGCATAGGACAAACTTAGCTACTTTTGAAGGAGCCTTACTGTGTTTTGATCTTTGTCCCATGATAGATTTGTACATATGTAATGAAAAAAAAATGTACCACATTGTAGGTATAGTTATGTTTAAAGGACAAACTTTTTTATAATAATGGATGAAAAGATGAACTTCGTTGTAGTAATCTTTTATTATAAATAGAACTTTTATTGAATATAAATAGGTAATCCTGTAAGATGGTACGTCCTATGATATGCCGGAGTGTGACAGGTAATGCATTGCCAGACTATTTTCTTTGGTATTGCATTGGAAGGTTGAGATAGGTAACCTGACTCAGATGTATAATAATGTCTACATCGTTAGAGAGTGGCTGTTGAAGACCAATCATGCTTCATGGATGCAGGATTAGTCACTCAGTAAATGTTCTTTGGTTTCCTTGAGGGATTTACATAATGCCATTAACTTGTGTAGGCATGAATTAACTCAAGGCAGTCGTCTTCTCAAGTAGGTGTAGTATAAGTTGTTTTGGTCATATTTGTATTCTATTAAGGTATGTTGGACATATACTTACTCCTATTTTTGTTGAAAGCTTTGCGAATGGGCGAGTAAGAGGGAAGTGGAGAAAGTAAGAGGTTAAGGTAGGAAGTAGATAGGCTAAGAGGATGAAATTTGAAGCTTTAAAGGGAGTAAAATGAGCTTACTATAGAGAATATTTTGTTAGAATAAGAGGTTATTGGCCTTAGGTCTAGGTTGGGTAATTATGAGAAATGGGCTGAGGACCTAAAAGGAGAACTTGATGAAGCTTGGGTTAGTTTTTAGAAAAGGGAATAGATGAGCTCTTCAAGGAGCTCTAGTCGAGCTAGAACTTTAGGGACACCATCATGGGTGCTGGTTGAGATCGAGCCAGAATGGCAAAAATGGATTGTAACGAGGATTATCTAGGTCTTGGTTTTAGTTTTTTGAATTTATCTAATAGAAGAATGTCTAGCTAAGGTTAGAGGTAGTAAGGGTAAAGAGGATGTATTTGATGATGAGGGTGATGAGGAGGCCGTTGTTTAAGGAGGCAACACTGGGAAAGCGTAAAGTTTTTTCTTGTTCTGTTTTTTTTTTTTTTTTTTTTTTGTAATTGTAAGTCTAAGGCTATTCCATATTGATATTTAATGGTTAATGATGTAAATAAGTTGGGATATCGACCTCAAAAGTTGTATGAACTAGATTGTTTGAATGGGAGATCTTTCATTACTAGTTATCATTAATTGTAACTTTTGCTCCTTTGTTATATACATGTGCTTACTTGGTTTGTTATTTTATATGTTGGTGCATACTTGATCAATAGTAGGACTATGCATAATTAAGCTGAAGCTCGAGAGTCCTAATCTGAGTAATGTTCAATTAGGGACATTGAGCTAGTAAGGTGTTGATTTTAGGAGGTTTAGCATTATGAACATAGTTTATGTGCCGTCTTGTAAAGCCCTTAGCTATGAAAAACTAGTGGGTGCTTGAGGTAAAGCTTCAGGCTTAGATTATCTCAAGTAAGCAAACTTGTAAGGGTGTTTAGAGATCGACGATGAAGATTGACTTAGCTTACATTGGAGCCTTGATGTTGGTTAATGAATGGAGAAAGGCATAATGATGATGGTATTATAAAATACATATGATGGGATGAGATGATGGTCAAGGTCACTTTGCATTCATCATTCATAAGATACATAAGTACAAAGAACTATTCATACGATCTACAAACAATAAGGTTAGAGATTGTCCGCATTGCATGTTTTAGGGATAGGTTGTCCATCCTCCATATCGAGCCTATAAGTGCCATTTCCTACATCTTCCTTAACCTACATTAAGTCTCCTCAATTAGGTGACAATTCCCTTTGCCCCTCTTAGGACCTTATTGCTTCGAGCATCATAAAAATGAGGGTTCCTAATTGAAAACTTTGCGCTCTACTTTCTTATTATAGTATTTGATAGCACATTATTGGTAAGTTGCCACTTAGGCCCTTACCACTTCCCTTACTTCATCAATGGCATCTAAGCTTGCTTAGAGGGCTACCTTATTAACACAAATGTTGAAGTTTTAGGTTTTTCTCATTGGGAGCTCAAGCTTTATCAATAGTACTACTTCAGATCTAAACATGAAGTGCAAAGGGACTTACTTATGGTTGTCCTGTACATGGTTTGGTACTCCCAAAGGATACCTAAGATTTAGTCTGTCTCCTAGCCACTAGCTCGCTTAACCCTCTTCTTCAAGCTTTCGAGGATAATCTTGTTGATTGCTTTGACTTGCCTATTGGCTTGGGAGTGGGTGATGGAAGTATATCGAAGCTAGATGCAGTTCTAAGCACAAAACTCCTAAAGCTGTGTGCTGTCAAACTATTTTTTTTTTTTGTCGATGATGAAGTCATAAAGGACCTTGAATCTAGTAAGGATGTTTGTCAAGACAAAACCCTTTACTAGTCGCATTGTAATGGTGGCGATGACTTATGCATTGACTTACTTGGTGAAGTAGTCTACAATTACCATGATGAATTGTAGTTTACCTAATGCCTTTGAGAAAAGTTCGAGGATATACAATCCCCATTAGGCAAAGGGCCATGAGCTAGTCATGGTATGGAGCTTCAAATTAGGTGCTTAGTCAATAGGTATGTGCATTTGGTAGGTATGGCATCTTTTGTCATGGTTGACCAATACTATCTGAGCTGAAGGGCTTGGACGTATGAGGCTTGGGTTTGGATGTGATTGCTATAGATGCCAGCATAGAGCCCTTCTTTTGTTTTCAAACACTAGAGGAGGGGTAAATTTTGTCTACGCCTATAAAGGACATCATATATGATAGTGTAGTTAGCTGAGCTATATGCTAGCTTCTTAGCTTAGTCTTTATCTTTAGGTAAGGTGCTGGTCTTAAGGTAGTTGACAATGGGGTCCATCTAGGAAGGGCTACTCGAGAGGTACTGATTTCGAGGATCTATCGAGGGAGCTCATCGATAGTGCATTGCAATAAAAATTGAAGGAAGATTTGCCTGTTAGCTTCTTAAGGTAGGGGCAATGGTATGAAGTCTATCTACTTGAAAGTTCTCAGTTAGAAGAATTTTGGTTATGTTCTAGGAGGAAAAGGTAGAAGCTAAGTCTTGTACCATATGTTGGTATTTCATCTTATTCTCCCCTTAGTTTCATATTCCCCTTTCACCTATTGTATCAACAACATAAAATTGAGTTTATATTAGCCTTTTTGGCCCTTAAGTTTATTACATTTTGTAGTCTTACAGTGACGGCCTTGTATTTGACCTTATTACTGTTCGTATGGAATCTAAACTTAAGTATGTATAGGACCTTGGTGCTATAATGGCCTTGGAGGACAATTCTTGCCCCATTCCCCCCTTTAGTGGAGGATCCATCTTTTGTATATTCGGCGAGAATGTTTGCAAGTACCTATGCTTTCTTGGCTTGGCAAAGGTAGAACTAAATGTCGTGAACGCTAAGCTCTTGACATTATTTGACCATACTTCTCTATGTGTTGGGCTTTTATAAGAGGGTTCATAATGGCTGATTGGTGAGAATAGTGATGGGATGTGCCTGAAATATGGTTGAAGCTTTCGTGCAATGATCACTAAAGCAAAGTGAATTTTTTTATTCGAATGTACCTAACCTTAAAGCCTTATAGAATGTAGTTGAGATAGCAAACTAGTTTATGTTCTCATCCATCTACTTAGATGAGTACCAAGGAGAGAGCTAGGTTGCTAACAGGAAAGTATAGATAAAGATCATTGCCTGGGATTGGTTTAGAGAATACATGCGGGATGTAAAGGAAGTCTACCCATTTATTAAAAGAAATTGTACACTCAGGCATCCATTTGAGCTCCAATGGGTTCTTTAGTAGTTTGATGAATTTAAAACACTTGTTAAGACTTCATAAGAGGAAATGGTTAAGGACAGTTTTTCTACCCATCAAATGTTGGGTGTCTTTGACCTTTTGCAAGTTCTTCATGTCATTTATTGCTTAGATCTGGTTGGGGCTAGCTTAAATACCTCTTTCTATGATAATGTAGCCAAGGAATTTGCTGGAGCCTACTATAAGTATGTACTTTTAGGGGTTAAGCCTCATCTAATACTTTCTCAATGTATCAAAGGTCTCATAGAGGTTGATGATATGGTCGATTTTTCTCTTACTCTTGACAATCATGTCCTCAACGTAAACCTCGATGTTTCACCCATGCTATGGTTTGAAGACTGTTGTTACTAAGCATTGGTATGTGGCTTTAATGTTCTTAAGTCTGAATAGCATAACTTTATAGTAATAGGTATCGAAATCTATGATGAAGGATGTATAGAATTAATCTTTAGAGCCATGTAGATTTGGTTATACCTAAAGTAAATGTCTATGAAGCTCAGTCTAGCATGGCACAGGTGAAGTTGACAAGTTGGTCTATCCTAGTGAGAAGAAAGAAATCTTTAGGATATGCCTTACTCAGGTAGCATAGTTGATGCACATTCTCCATTTGTTGTTTGCTTTCTTTACGAAGACTGTACTGGTATGCCAAGTGGGGTATTTTTCTTCTCTAATGAAGTTGACTTTCGATAGTTTTTGTACTTCCTAGTCTATGGTAGCTTGTTGTTTGGGTGTGTCACCTTTTTTGCTTGACCTTAGGGATATTGATTATTTTGGGCATCTTGTTTGGAGGCATTACGAAGATGTATAAGCTCATATGTAGGAAGGTTGTCATTTCCTCCTTTTCTTCGAAGGATAAGGATGTCCATATTTGTGTAGTTTAGTTGAAACAGTCACCATATTGAATGACCTTAGTTTGTCTTACCAGTTCTTCTGAGGGGGTTGGAGTAGATTTTGGGTTAAACTTGATGTGGATGATTTTTTCATGCAAAATATCGTTAAGGTATAGGGTGTAGGATAGTTTTTGGTCTCCGCATGTGACACTAGTTCCCATAAGTGTGGGGAAGTTTAGCATAAGGCATCTATAGATGATGCAAATATTAAATTTGCTGACACTTTATGCCCTAATATGGTACTGTAGGGGGACTAGTGATCGATAACCACAAAGTCAACAAGCTACGAGGTGTTGTACTTATCGTCACTTAATTTAATAGGTAATGTGATGAGTCCTTTGCGGGGATCATCTTTCCTTTGAAACCTACTAGACTCTACTTGTAGAGGCTAAGTTGTTTATCAATATGGTCTTTCATTTGCTCGTAGGTTGAGAAGAATAGAATGCTAGCTGAGCTACCGTTGTCTACAAAGGTTTTGGGGACATTAAAATATCATATCTCAACGTCAATAACTAGGGAGTTAATGTGAAGGTATTTGACACCTGCTTTATCCTTTTGGTAAAGGATATGGATGTATCGTTTCTTGGTTCATTTGTAGAATTGAGAGTATCTCGTATTGCAGTGTGGTAAAGCAGTCCTCATTTGATAGGCTTAGTTTACCAATGATCTTCTGCACTTAGCCTTAGTAGCCTCTATGTTTTGTGTTTTCTAGTGAGTTTTACTACTCTGGTTGTGGTTGCTATTGTGATTCTTGAGTGCAGCATTACTAAGCGAGTTAGGGGTATTGTCGCTCAATGGTAATGAGGTGGTTGATGCGGCCTTTACGAATAAGGCCTTCAATCACATTGTTGAGATGCTTACACCAATTTGTGTTATAGCTTTATGCTCTATGGTAATTGTAGAACTTGTATGAAGCAAAGGCCTCATATGTTTATCTAATGGTTAGGGCATGCGATAGTCACTCGTTGACTTCATAGTACACTTCTCTTAAGGGGTAAGTCAACAGGGTATAGTTAGGAAAGTTAGTGAACTTTTGTTTTTGCCTTTCCTGATGTTCTTTAGAGGAAGGAAGGTGGTCCTTATAGAGATTAATGAAATCTTTTACTAATGTGTTGTAATACTAGTTGCTTTCAAAATGGGTTCAAATAGTTCCTTCCTATGCTGCATACTATTCGGCAACAATCATGAATTCCTCAAAATTATCTACTTAACGCAATGCTATTACTTCGAAGAGCTAACTACTCGAGTTTAGGTCATATATGATGGCTTCGAGTGCTATTGTTGATCCTACTTTGGGAATAAGCTGTATGGCAAGGTTGAAGTACTTAAGATATGCTTGTAGTTTTTCATTTGGGCATTGGTACATGTTGTATAAGGTGGGTGAATCTCTATGTAAAACTTTACTACTCAAGAAGTGTTGTCGAAGGAGTAAATACAACTTCTTAAGAGAAGCTTAAACCAAACTTGCATAGCTTTGGTTAATTCACTAGAGATTGCCTTGCATACTATTGCATCGGAGAAGTTAGGTGGCTTATCATCATGCGAAAGTATATGACGTGGTCATTCGGAATGCCTATCCTATCGTAGTTGTGGCAATGGGGGAGGCATATGCCTTATGAGAGATTTTCTTTAAGGATGGCCGTAGTGAAAGGACTTTTACTCATGAGTACACCTAATCATCTAACAGAAGACTTGAGGTGCTTCTACTCATGTAAACTAGAGGTACGTTGAGTATGTTTGTCAAGTTCACGAATGTTAATGTCATCCAAGTTTCTTGGTGAGTGTTCAGGAGAGGGGTCTCTCTTAACCATCCTCTCTCCTAAGTAAGTACCCCAATGGTGCGTCTTACTGTAATTGGTGCTTAGCTATTTGTCCAAGTCCGGTAATAGATGTTGCTTGTTGTACAAACCATCTCGTTCGTAGGCATGCAGGGTTAGGCACCAAATGGTAGTGGTGAATATCATAAGTATACTCTTAGGTGAACTTCAAGTGGTTCATTAGCTATGGGTGGAAGTAGAGCTACAAGAGGTCCCTTGTGGTGTAACCAATGAGGGCCTTCTAAAGCTTAAGTTAGCGAGGAGAGGAAGAGGATAAAGGATAATGAGTTCCTAAGAATATGAGAGGAGTCAATCCCATTACTTGGAGAATTTACCTTTATTTACAAGATGTGGATGGTGATATGTACAGATAAGTAGCAAGAGGGGACTGGCCAATATAGAATTCAAGAGGGTAGTACTACCTGTACAAGATAAGACAATCCACCTTCTACCGATTGGTAGACACTTGGGAGATAGACCTATTCCATTGGAAGCAAGTGGCTGCCCTAGTTAGATAGCTAGACTATAGGTTGTTTAGTAGGTATCATTTAGCATTTCATGATGAGAGAGAAAAAGGATTAAGAGCAAAAAGGGTGCTTAGTTTATAGTTTGGTGAACTCCCCTAAAGTGGCCTTCAAGATAGGGGGAAGCAAGCTTCTCCTCTCTAGGATGGAGAGAAAAGGCCGAGAACCCTTGGAACAAACACTTTATTGTGCTTTGATTTCGATCTAAACAAGTAGGTTAAGCCTAGATAGGCCTTGTGTTGCTCTTTATTTAGGCTAGAGAAATCACATGAGCATAGGGGCTAGTCTCTCTAGTGGGCTTGGGCCTTTAAAGCCTTAGGCATCAAGACTAGCTATCAATAGTAAGGATCCACCTTAATCTCTCAAAAGAATAAGGTTCTTTCCTACGACCAATATAACAAAGTTAGTTAAAATTGGTATGCATTGGCCTGAGTCCTTTCAAAGAGTAGGGTATTTTCCTACTATCAAAGTGAAAGTTAAGTAATATAGATCAGCCTTCGTTTAATTGAATAATATGTGAATATATGAATAATATGTGAATTTAGAGTAATCCAAATTGGATCCTATGTTTGTAACGGAAGATTGATCAATCTTTTTAATTAAATTATTAATTAGCTCCACCATGAAATGATATATCCCATTTGTTCTTCCAAAATTCTGGCTTCTTAAAAAAAGAATAAAAAAGTAAAATTTTTTGATATACCCCTTCCACTTTATTTGCTCTGTTCTATTTATTTTTATTTGTTCCCAAAAATTCTGATTTTGCTTACAATCAAATTTCATATCAAGATCTTTAATTAGAGTAAAGTTCTTTCTCGCTACCAAAATATTTGTTCTTAAATAAAGGAATTGATTTGACTTGAAAAGTCCTCTAGTGAAAAATTGAAAGAAGGAGATAATCAAGGAACTAGCTAATGTAACATACATTTATTTTTAATTCTTGTGCTTAAAGAGGTGAAAAGGGGGAGTGTATACCCTTTAGTTTTTAAAATGTAAATAATTCTTTCTTAGCCAAGTTTATCTTTATTTGGATTTTTAGTTTAATCTTTGTCCAAATGATAAGGTTTAACTCCAATTTACACAGACTAATTGTTGAATTTTAGTAAGGTTTTTATAGCCAATACATCTATGTTGTGTAATTATATTTTGAGGACATATAAATATGGTTAAGTGAAATTCTATGGGATAAAAAAAGTTGTTAGAGCCTTGAATTTTGATATTTATAAGGATGGATTTTACTTGAAGAGTATATGCTCTTGTTCATGAATAGAATATTTGCAATATTTATTTTTTATTTAATAATTTGAGTGTTCAATGAATTTTATCGTCAAGAGTTTTCATTGTTTTATTTACATTGCCTAAAGATAAGCAACAGTTCAAGTCTAGAGGAATTGGTAAAACTTAATTGTATCTATTTTATGTATAGATATTGTAGTGCTTTTATATACTTTTTAGTGTAATTTAGTACTTTAATTGATAATATTTTATTTTAGTATTTTATTACAATAATGTACATATATTCGTATATTTTTTATAGATAAAATACAAGATATAGGAAAATATACACATGATGATGAAAAGCATGTGAAATTATAAGAAAAAGAAATTGGACATAAGAGATTCACAGGCAAATATACATGACTGTGTAATTGCAATATGTAAGGACTACATGTTATGTACTCAAGTTGTAAAGGCCATGTTACTAACATGATACATGCCATTTTACATTAAAGCATTATAATAATTCTACATGCTATGCTTTTTTCTAATTTAGGTCATGTATTATCTAAGTTCAAGCTATTTATCTTTTATCCTGCACTATAATAAAAGATATTCAAGAAAGATACACTTGTGTCTTATGAGGCCACTCTTATATAGGATCCCCTATAATATAAATAGAAGGCCTTATAATAGAATAGACAAAAATGAGTACATTATAGAGTCCTTTTGATTTTTATTTCTCTCATTCAATTAGTTTAGGTTTTTATAAGAGAGTTTTATTTTCTTTTCGAATTTCAACATAAAAAATAATAGGAGTGATATTTGATCCTGATTCAAAGATTGGAACTTCTTATAGGTTGTTTTCAGTCTTTTTAATATATTCTTGATTTAGATATTGTTTTTGTTGATAAGGACTTTTCCCTAGGACTTAGATCGACTTTAAATGAAGTACACCTAACCTGCTTATTTGTATTCAGCTCTTTCAATGACACATTTCTAACCTCTTGTAGCCTAACTCTTAAGAATCATTTAGCTAAGGAAAGCTAGTGAATAGAACATGATTAAATGGTTGGGGGTACTTTAAATAAAGTAGATTAGATTAGCCTTAATCAGCTCAAAGGAACTATATACAACTAGTTGAGACTTGACTAACCAAGAGGAGGTCAAATTTGAAAAAGGGTGCGAACAATTAGGCTTATTGCAAGAATAACTTCCTATTAATTACTAGAATGTCCTCCATGTCCCTTAACATTAGGGAGTGGTCTAAAATTTGAAAGTAGGGCACATATACATTTTGGAGGCAATGGTTATTAGGCATAAGAGAATCTACGACTATAAATATGGCTTAGAGTACTTTTGTAAGCTACTTCTAGACATTCCTATGCTAATTATTTTGTTTTTCCTTTCCTATACTCCTATAATTTTCTTATTTAAGCATCAAAGTAGCCATGTCAGAGTCATCTTAGCACCCCCTTAGCCCAACTTTCTTTCTTTTGTAGAATTCTAACTTGATAAGTGTCTAGAAATCTACAAGAGCCATTTTTCAATGTCAACAAATTAGCGTTGTTTATTCTTTAAAAACCTAATGGTGACTAAGACAAGATCTAGGGAAGATAATACTCTAAGGGGGAGTAATGCCCCTCATATGGCTCAAGAAGAATAATCTCCACAATAACATACTGCAGAGGTGTATTAGGTGAAGATTAATAATCAACTTGGACAAGCATGTATCTAAAATGATGAAGTTTCGTACATTGGTCAGTTAAAATCCTTATGAACTAAATTTTCTAAGGAGCTTAAGGAAGTTTAACCTTATAATCAGGAGTTAAGGTAGAAGCTCAATGAGCATGATGCTGTCTCTTCTTCTACTCCCTTATAAGAGGCAATAAGAAGAAGAGTTAATTGGTTACCCCTAGTAATGAATTATGACTATTACATGGCAAAGCCATTAAGGTGAATGAAGCTACCAGCAGCAAAGACAAGAAACCCATGCGAAGGACTTTCAACATAAGCTAATGGAAGCTTAGGGTAGATCGAGCATGTTTACTTGTTTGTCCCAAAAAACTATTGTGGATATCAGTTTATAGGAGTTAGAAGAGTACATTAGGAAGTTAGCAATAGAAGGAACTGCTTAAAAGGAAGTATTTATGAGGGCTAAAATGTTGAGGCCCTTTATTCAAGAGATCCTAGATGAAGTTCCCTCATCAAGTGTTTGATTACCCTAATTTGACACTTATGATGGGAAAAAAGACTTAGATGACCACCTAAATACATTCCATATGTTGAAAGAATTATATAGGCTTTCTAATGAAATTGCTTGTATAGTTTTTCCCTCTACCTTAAGGAAGTTAGTAAGCAATTAATTCAACTCACAAAGAGTAGTCTCTATCTCTTCTTTCGACTGTTGGGTTGATGAATTTAGGAAATTTTCCTAACCAATATGCCTCTTGTAAAAGATTCTTCTCTTTTAACTTCAATTAGGTAGAAGCCTAGGGAAACTATCAAAACTATGTATGCAAGTTCAACCAATTGATGATTGAGATTACCTATTGTGATAAGAGCATTACATTACATGCTATTTGTAGAGGTGTTAAGGAAGACTCAAACTTTTTCAAGTCTCTTACTAAGCATCTATCGACCCCCTTAGATGATTTTACCAAGTAGTCGAAAAAGTTCATATGTTAGGAAATCTAATGTAAGCATGAGGGGAGCTTGAGAAAGGAAAGTTTGATAGGAGGTTGAAAAAAGATAGAGGGTCTATGAAAGACCATCTTGAGAAGAAATTTGACATGTAAGATGGACTAAGCCGATCTTTAGCTGATAAAAAAAGGCCAATTCTAACCTTTACTACATATGCCCTCCTGAATCGATATATGTCAGAAATTTTGATGGAAGTATGCAATAAAGGGTTCTTGCCTTAACTAAAAAAGATGAGGAATAACCCCATAAGGAAAAACACTTAACAAGTTCATAGAAATTAATCCCATAGACCTATCATCCATAGCCAAACTAGAGGACTATTAGGACTTACTAGATGAGTATTAGCTTAAGAACCATTCAAAGACAAGGATTCCAACACCAATCACGAATTACTTCACTTTATCCAACTTGAGTGTCGAGCTTTGATAAGTTCTAAATTAGTTATATTTTATACTATGATTTTTTTATGCTTTTTTAATGAATTTTGTGATTATTTTTAGAAATGATATTTAATTGAGTAAAATCGTGTTTTCTAATTTTTAGAATGATTTACATAATAAAACAAGAAGATAAGGAAAAGTTTCATTTAATTTAGAGCTAAAACAAGAAAATTCCAAGGATTTGAAGATCAATATGACTTGACGATACAATTGTGTCGTTACTAGGAGAATTTGAATCACAATTTTAATTATGGATGTGAGTTACACATCTAAAGGACATGATTATGTCCTTGGTCATGTCATTCCAAGGATTTTAAAAGGAAAAAAAAAAAAAAGAGAGTTGAAGAAATGTTAAACAATAGTGACATGATGTAGTGATATGGTCGTATCAGCTAATGGTATCATTTGCAGCGAACATGTTATTTCACTTCTCCTCTTTAAGGGTTAGTTAGGGTTTTTTGAGAGAACTTTATTAGCATGACTTTTTAAAAGCTTTTCAAGAACAAAACATTGAAGAAAGCATAATGTGTTAAGACTTTAAGATTTCAATATTCAAGATTAATTCTATCAAACTCATGATCTATTTCTTCTACCGTTCTTTAATTTTTATTAAAGATTTCTCTTTTATCATGAGTAGGGAGTAGATCTTTAGTAGCTAGTTCTTTTGGAACCTAGATGTCTCATGTGATGCTTGCTTTTATTATATCTAATAAAGATTTTTAGGTTTTTTTAATCAATTATGTGTGCTTGCATGTTTTAGATTGAAACTTCCATAATTATTGATCTAAATCTAATATTATAGAAGAAGATTGAGAGATTTCTTGTATAATTAGATCTAGCATAATTGATGTTAGTTTGTGCAATGTTAGAGATAAATTGGAAGAATTTTTCAAATCTATAATATTATATATAAGAGAATTCGTTGCATGTTAATGTAATCTTAAGTTATGCTATAGGAAAGAGATTTTATTAGGTAATATAAAGGTTATGATTAATAAGCTTGAGAAAGCTATTAACTTTAATAAAGAATTCTCTCGGTGAAGAAAATTAATGATAGGATTAGATTATTTTTAGTGAAAGTTACATGTGTAGATCTAAGGAATCAAGACTTAGGTATGTTATTGAGTCTTGAATTAAATCTTTAATGTTTTGCTTTCTTATTTAGTTCTTGATTGGTTGATTAATTTAATTTGTTGTTGCAATTTTAATTTGTAGAATTGAGTACTTGCAATTGAATTCATCGATTAAATAATAGAGTTAAGATTAGTATTAGTATTAGTATTTGGGGTCTCTGAAGGATTAACATGCAGATGCATTTCCGCTTTGCTATAATTTAATAGGTGTGCCTGTCTTATATCAAGCTTTGATTATGTTTAAGGCAATACTTGAATTGCTGAGCACTAGGATTCTTTCCAAGTTGAGCTGTTCAAGTGCCTAAACAAAGCTGAGTTGTCTTGTTGCTCTACTTGAAGAGACTTTCTTCAACACCTTACATTCAAGCTGTACATTCAAGCTCCAACTTACCTAGATTAAGTCGACTAAGTTTCTCACTCTTTTTTAGACCTCCTCCAAGCTGACTTTAGCAAGTAATGAGTTGTTAGAGAATGTACATTTGCTGGAGAAACTAAGCATTGGTTAACCAACTACCCCTTAATGTATGTCCTTTAGCACAATATTGTAAAAGGATTCGTCTAATTTTTGGACGTAGTACTATTTTTCATTTTTTCCTTTTTTAGTATGTTTTAGGAATCTTTGTATACATTATCCTTTTGTCCTTTCCTTATTCATATAACCCTCAGCGAGATCATATATATACCTCATTCTCTTTATACACAGACATTAGCACATCATTATCAAATATCAAAACTTATCATTTCTATAGCACTTACTCATGTCTTTTCTTCCCCTCTTAACTCTTATCCCTTCTCTTTAGTAAGGAATAGTAGTGAATGACCTTAATCTTCACTTATGTGTCACATCAAGTAGTGATTAGGTTGAGTAGGATTGGTTGGTGCGTCAAATCTAGCTAGTAGCTACTCGAGTATTGCTATACCCCTTTGTTTTTCTTTTTTTCCATTTGTTGTGATGCCTCTTTACATGTATAACCAAGAGACGCATTAACTTCACTGGTATCAAAGCATGGTTCCGAAAGGGAATGTGTGAAGCTGCAGTGAAGTTCTATTTGTATTGCTATCAGTTATTGCTGTGTTCTTCCATAACTACTGTGGTGCTGTTCTTCAGTATGTTGGACTTGTGGTTGAGTTGTAAAAGTAGGTTTTGAAGTTGTGAGTTATGGAGCAGTAGTCTATAAGGGGTAAGTGTAGTAACTTATGTTTCTCTATTCTACTCCATTTTCTTACTACAAATATAGACCAAGTTCGATTTCTGTACTACATTGTGTTGTGTTAAGTATCGAAATGGTCAAAGTATTCCAGGTAGTAAGTAGTAATTGGTTGTAGGAGTGGTGGTTCTAAAGTGTTGTTGAGTAGTAGTGGGCAGTGTAGTTTGTTGAGTTAGTGTTGTAGAGGTTGTTCTTGCAAAAGAAAGTAATAATGAGTAGTGTTGTGCAATGTTGAATTCAAGAGTGCGAGGTACTATTGGCAACCAAGATAGTGGTGCTCGTACTAGCCATGGTCAACATGGTAGTAGTAGGCCAATAAACCCAAAGTGTACTTAATGGTAGTAGAATAGAAGAAATATAGAGAGGAGATATGGCCATGTTGGCTAAGATTATTGTCTAGCTCAACCTTATTGACTTGGAGGAGTAGCAAACGAACTTACTTGATAAAGACTTGAGGTAGAAGAGATTAAAGAAGAAGATGAAGAAGTTGATGGAGAGGAAGAAGAGGATAAAGGATATGAAGAAGCAGAGGAATGAGGATGCCAACCCCCTTGAGGACTTGAAAATGTTAAAGTCCAAATTCTGATTGGAAGTGGTAATGCCGACAAGTACATAGAGTGGAAGGAGGTAGTTGAAAGGGTGTTTGATTGCCATCGGTATGCTGAAGCCAATAAGCTTCAACTTATTACCCTTAAGTTCTTTGGGTATGCTACTATGTAGTGGAAAAACTTAAATGTAGCTAGAGCAAGGAATGTACGATGATATGAAGAGACTATTTAGAAGAAGGTTTATACTTGAGACCAACTTGCAAGATACCTTTGCATAGTTGCTGAAACTTTGCTAGGGAAGTTGAGCTGTTGATAACTATGTCAAGGAATTCCAAATGCTTATGACTTAAGTTGACGTAGATGAGCCTAAAGCCTCCACAATATCGAGGTTTAGTTCAAGGCTTCAATATGAGATCTAGAATATTATTGAAGCATAGAAGTTTCATGATACAACTCGCTTAGATGGGAACACACGGTTTTCCAATATCACGCGAATCGGAGGTGGGATAGAACCTCAAGATAGCATAAAAACTTAACGGAAGTCAACAATTGAGTAGGGGTTTTTGTGCATTGGTAGTAGATATCACTCAGGTGGAGTATTAGAATGGAAAAATCCATTAGCTACTAATTTCATTCTAATCTTTTAAATTAAGGATACTCACTCTTTTAAGCTTGACATAGCTCCTCTACTACTGTAAACCCTAGTTTACCAACACTTCACTCGAACTCAAGTTGCACTTGATATTATGCACAAGTGTGGTTAGAGGGTACTCCTACTAATCCATGATGACAATGAACTAGATAAGAGTAAACAAGAGTAAGCAAGTGATACTTAGCTTATAAGGGAATGAATGTTTGAAAATTCAATATTAGTGATGTTATGGCTATTACAAAGTATAAGTATTTATATGGCCTAATTGGGGTAAGTCCTAGCTTGATGTGAATTATAAAATAAATTCTTACTAGAAACGGAAAAGTATGTAATTTACAAGGATATATTCGTAATCAAATGGAAGGGAATATTCTTCTAAGGATAGTACAAATGTTAGAAAAATAGGGTACGTATCAATTGTATGTTCTATGGTCCTAATGATACTGCTTTGCTAGGTAAGCTAATCTAAGTAGCATAGGTCAAGTTAGATGCTCGATAGTTTAGTAGTTTAGGGCATAGGAATGGTTGGTTCGATAGATGGTCACTCTTTGGATCAGCTTTAATTAATCGACTTAGTAGTATGGCAGCTTAGCCTTAAAGATTTTTTAGCTTAACAATAGGTAAGCTTAATGCTCCGCCTTAGACTGGTTTGTCGTAAAGATGTTAACTTGGCAATAAGTTAAGCACCTTAGGGGCTTCTTTAATGAGAAAGAGAACAGAGTACCTTAGTAGGTTAGGATGGAGAATGCATTGTTCTTCTAAGTTGAGCTCCCCTTAGATAGTATGGCTAACTATATGGGTGAGTCCCCAATAGGTTTGGTCTGTAATCCTTATCAACCCCTCCATACGATTTGAGAATTGGGATCAAATCTAGCTCAGCATCATGTTGTCTTCGAGAACATATGAATGGAGGTCGACAAAATTAAAGGAGTATGAAACTCCATAATCTTTAAGTAATTCAATTCCATAGGTATTAGGATTAATCTTTTCAAGCACTTTAAACAGTCCATCGACTTTAGGAGATAACTTGCTCTTCCTCAAACATAGGAATCGTTCCTTACTGAGGTGGATCTAAACTAAATCACCAAGTTGAAATTCTCTACCCCTTCATCATTTGCCTCGCCTCTCAAGCTTGGTGGCAACTCAACACATTTACTCTACAACCTTCTAGTACATTGTTTTGATGGCCTCTAATAAGGTTCCTAATGTTTTGTTAATAACCTTGGATTGTTTGTTGGTTTGAGGGAGGTAGGTCATATTGAATAGTAGCTTAGTTCCTAATTGCTTCCATAAGGTTCTCTAATACTAGTTCATGAATTTTAGCTCCCAATTAGACACATTTATTCTAGGCACTCCATTGAGTTTGATAACCTACTATAAGAAAAGAGAGATAGTCGAAGCATTGTAAGTTTTGGAACAAGGCATGAAGTGTACCTTCTTACTAAATTAGTCCACGACCATTATGATAGAGTCCTTCCCTTAGGACGTACTTAACAATCTTAATATAAAGGCTACGCTCAGCTTGGACCATAGTTTAGTGCAGATCAATAAAGGTAAATATTGCCCTTGCTTAGCTTGGCTCAGTGGTACAACTTAGACATCTCTCATCATCTTTGGCCAAAGGAGTCTAGAGGCTAATACTTCATAAGTTCGGTGCTTGCCAAAATGTTTAAAAAATCCTCCACCATGAGCCTCATGCACTAGCATTTCTCGCATAGAATAGGTTGGGATATACAGTCCCCTCTTCTTGAATAAGTATCAACCTTCCTTGTGATAGTCATTAAGTGTTCAGCCATCTTTACATCTAACATTGATTTTTCTAAAGTGTAGACCCCGAGCATTTAAATCTTTGATCATATAAAATCTAAGTAACATAGTTTGTAGTTTGGTCAAGAGGGAATGTCATCTTGATAGGGCATTAGTTCTTGTTGTTCTTATATATGACAACATATGGAAATTGCTCGTAAATTCAATCTACTTAGCTTACCTCCTCAACAGCTTAGGCTAACTCTTCAAATGTCTTAAAGATTCATGATCAATGTAAATCACAAATTCTTTGGGTAATAGATAATGTTACTAGATAGTCAGCGCATGAATCAACGAGCAAAAGTCCTTATCATATACAAAGTAGTTGAGTGCAGCTGATGTACCTAGGAATTGATTTAATCACTAGGGCTTACCGTAAGAGATAGTAACCTAGTGGATCCTTTGAGATATCAAGGAAAGAGGAAGTGAGTCGACAAACACAATAGCTTCTATGAAGCTGATCATCGAATATGATGCATTAACTAACATGACATGACTTAATACTTCACTTGATATGATACATAAGCTAATACTATGGTCTACTCACTACTATTCTTGAGCTACAGACAAGATTAGATAAGAGAGTCGAAGAAATGTACTAAGAGAATGATATCTTGCAAGAATAGGGGAGTATATTCATTAACATCAAAAATGGAATTAGATGATTGGGGACATAGTCAAAGGGACCATTTATAGTATGTCTTTTACGGCAACAATGAAATAATGGAAAATTACATGAAGGATAATGTAAGAAGAAGATTTCTAGTATAAGGAAAAATGGTAAATATGACAAAAGACAAAGAGGAATGTACTACAAAATATAAAAAAAAAAGGGATAGGTGGCAACTTGTTAGTAGGTTTGTGTTTTGGAATCTTAGGGCATTGGCCAAGCTGTGCTAGTGTTTAGGTTGCTCCTATTGATTTGCATTGAAGGCTGCCAAGGTGTCGAATAAGATTATAGCTTAGTAGGGTTAGATAAGATAGCTCAACATACATGGACCTTGGCCTTAGTACTTTACAGGTTAGCATCTAGATAGTAGATTAAATGGAGCACAGTACGTCTAGGCTAGGTGCTCAAATAGTTTAGTAGATTGCCATCCTGATACTAAAGCTGGTCAAGGCCAAGCTAAGATGCTTGAATCCTCTTAACAAGTCTTTGCAAGCCTCTTAATCGAGCTTAAGTGATAGGTCCTAAGGTCGGCAATCCATCCACTCCCCATGGGTGTTGAAGATTTGCTCCCAAATCTTGGTTGTCTTCTTCTTCTCCGACAAAGGGCATTAGATTAGATACATTGAAGGTAGGGGATACCCCATAACCTTTGAGCAACTCTAACTCATAAGGATTGTCATTTTTCCTCCATAGGAGTTTGAAGAGCCCATCTAATCTAAGGGATAGCTTGCTCATCCTTTATCTTGGAAATCATTCCTTATTGAGGTGAATACAGGTAAGGTCTTTAGAGTTATAAATGACATGCTTTCATCATCTATTCCCTTGCTCTCATTATTAAGCAACCATCTTAGCTAGTTGCTAGGCAACTTTTTGATGCAGTTTTTGAAATTCCTTAGTTTGCTGCAAACTTAACTTTCTCGTTAAGAGGTCAAGTTGGTAATCATATCTAATGGAAAGTTTAGATCAAGTCCATAGACAAAATCAAAAGGTGGCTTTCTTATCGAGTTATGGGAAGAGCAATTATAAGCAAACTCAATTATGGGTATGCACATATCTCAATTTTGTAGATTCTTCCCAACAATAGCTTGAAAGAGGTTCTCTACGGTCTTACTCGCAACATCGGTTTAGCCATTTGGTTATAAGTGACAAGAAGTACTAAACATAAGTTTAGTGTTGAGCTTCTTCCATAATGTTTGCGAAAAGAAGCCTATGATCTTTAAGTTAAATCTTAGACAATACTACTTCGAATGCCATGAAGTCGTACAATTTTTTACAAAAAGAGGCTAACAACAAATAAAGCATAATTAGTTTTGTGGCAAGGAATGAAGTGGCACATTTTGATAAACCGATTGACCACTACCATAATAGAATGATGTTTCTAAGGTGACAGGAATCAACCCCTTAGACCAATCACTCGTAGCTAAGTTAGGGGACTTCAAGGACTCGCACAAAGAATACTAGCTCGAAACCAAAGCCGAGACGAGAATCCTTATTCTGAATCGATCCCCTACCGACCTACTTACTACATCCTCACATATATCAAACATGCTCCTGCCCAGCAATGAAGCTTTATTTTAGAAGACAACCTTGAACTAGTTAAGCCAAGCCTTTGAGCCAACCACAAGAATCTGATTGCACCTTAGTTGACTTCTTTACTAGAGTAATGGGCTCTCAACTTGATCCAAATAAAGTTAGCCCCTGATTGCAACACTTTCTTTTTTTTACCTACTTTATATCATATTTCTACTGTCTAGCCAGCCAGCAATATGTGTCTCCTAAGCATGACCCTCCATAATGATTCTTTCTTTTTCCATACTGAATATTCTTTGTTTCTTTTAACCCTTTTAGTATGTTTATGTAACCAAATTGTAGAATATCCTTTTGTTTTTTCATACATGTAAAGTAACCCTAATGGATGGGTATATAAAGCCCTACTTTCTTGTATACAAACAACCAACTAATCAACATAGAATTATTCACATTGACTAACCTTAGTGTTTCATCATCATTCAACTCTTAACTATGCCCTTTAGTAAGGATTAGTGTTGAGTAATCCTTCAGTCTGAACTGGTGTGTCATATCTAACAGATTATAAGCTGAGTAGGATCGAGTAGTGCATCACATCCATTTGATAATTGTTAGAATTTGCTAACTCTTTCCCTATTTGTATTGGTTTGCTTTGTTGTGGTGTTCCTCTATGTGTATGACTCCGTAGACGTATTAGCTTCACTGGTATTAGAGCACAGTTCCAACGAGGAAACATGTTAGGTTGCCATAAAGTTTTGTTCATGTTTGTTGATAGTGGTTGCTATGTCCCTTCCATAGCTGATGTAGTATATTTGTGTGAAGTATAGTTTCATCATTACTTTATTTTTCATTATAAAAATAGAACAAGTTCGCTATTGATATATTCGAGTGATTAATGGGTATTAAAGTTGTTGGTAAGTTATTAATTTGTTTGAGAAATAGTACACCATGTTAGATTCAACTATTCAGGGTATTATTATTGGTGATTAGAGTAATGGTACCTAACCTGGGCATGGTCATAATGGTTGTAACACCCTAGGGTCAGTTGATGACATTCTTGATAGACTTACGAACCTTGTTGAGAGTTTAGTCATTGCGATGCAAGTTAACAGGCAACAACCCTAGGGTGTAAAATATCCTAACCTATATGAAAACACCCTTAAGAGATGCAGTAGCTAAGGTAACCGAGCCAATCCTCTAATTCAACTATAATAACAAACTGGAGGAGTAGCAAACTGAGCTACTAAATGAAGACTGGATATAATGACCAAACAGTATCGTTGTCGTGATAGGTCGCCGTGTACCGTAGGAACTGCATACGACTCAGAATTTCGCCCCCTGAAGGGTTTGGAGATAATTAACCGACCCAAACCAAAATCCGGGTTCTAGACCTTGGGTTTTATTTCATTTGCACTATCGTGCTCATATCAAAACAAAACTCTACATATATACATATCTATATACTTCCTTTACCAAAATCAAACCATATCCTTTAAAAATCCCAAATCTAGCGGTGTGGTGTCCCTCGCAGTCCACAAACACACGCCCTAAGCAGAAGCTACAAGACTCGGCCCCTCGCCGACGGTTGGCGTCTCCCAACGCCTAGTAAGCCCATCAGCTTAAGACAGAGACTCAATATATATGATGGCATAGCTAATGCCCAATCCTGCAGGAAACTCGTATTCCTGTGAGTCCCTTCCCATCTTCTGTAAGGAGCGGCAGTCGGTGTTACCCATATGCAATATGGGGAATGCATTATTCATTTTGAGTTCTTAATCATATAAGTGATTAACTTGATTTTTAGGGTGATCAACCAATTTCATTCCATACAATTCACAAGTATATATTCATGCAAACAATTCCCATTATTATATATAATTAACAAGTCATCACACTCATCCATAATTTCATACACATGCATCTCCCATATCCCACAAGCATCCAAATTTATAAATATAAGATTAGGTGCATCTACTTTACAAGCACAATCAAGTAAAGAGTCATCGGGAATTTACTCACTCTGCCATGTGGTTCAATCAAAGTAGTCTGGAGGCAAGTCATCTCCGAAAACAGTGTCCCCTGGTCATTGAAATAATTTTTATAAGGAATCGAAGCAAAGTTAAGAAACTATGTAAATTTTCGTTAAGTTATATTCTTAGCTAATTTTCGTAATTTTTCCGGTTTTTACCTAAAGTTCAATCGCGTATAACTTTTTCGTTTTAAATCCGATTTTTATGATCTTATAGTCAATCTTTATCATTTTCGAGTGTATCTTAATGTGGTAAGGTTAGATTTTCGAAATGAGGTATGCAATTCTGTCCATGGGTCAGAACAGTAGCATTCCTCATGTGTTGGAGTGTTTTTGGGCCTTTTTTGTTAAATGGGCTTTTGATAGCTTGAGGAATCCTTTGGGCTTGGTCTTTAGATTTTATCCTAAGCTTAAAATACTCCTTGAGATCAGATATACAACTTTGATTTATATTTCTAAGGCTAACAACCACTTCTTGGGCCCTTTAGTGAGCTTAAGTTATCAAATGGGCTTGTTTTTAGTTCAAACTAAGGTTTATGACTTTGGTGGGCTTATAGGGCCTTAGGTAGATTTCTTATGGGCTTCAAAACAACCTTTCCTGGTACCTTAAGGTGCTGATCAGATTTTTATTGAAGGCCCATCCTAGAGTTTTAGGATTGTTTTAGGAGTTTTAAGCTCGTTTTGGGAGTTTTAAGCTCGGTTTTGAGTTTTAGGCTTTATATGTTCACTATACTTGCTTTAGTTAATCTTTTCACTTTGTTCTTTTATTTTTATCATATTTTTAGGGCTCATTTTCCCATGTTCCAGATCTGTTCATGTTGGTCCTAAGGGGTCCTCACTTGGTTTTTCAACTTGTTTTATCACTTCCTTAAGTTTAGGGGGTAGATTATGCACTTAACTACTTGTGTACAAATCTTAACTTAAGTTTCCTTCCATCAAATGATCCTTTAACTCATGTTCCACATAAAGGAATAAAAGGTCTCATAATTAATACAACTCCCATATCATGGCTCATGTCATACAAAGTTGGTTTCTTCATAAAACTTTATGTGATGGATTTTTCCTTAACTTAAATCTAGATTTAAGCATGTTTAACTAAATGGAAACAAAATCAACATTCAAATGGCCATGAAACCCTTCGTCCAGCATGCATATCCTCCATTAAAGTTCTCATTTTAAGGTTTCTTTAGCTTAAAATCTTTCATTCAAAACATTAAACAAATGCCTTCACAAAACACCAACTTTATATGCTCATATTTCAACTTCGTGCAAGGGTTTTATGGTTGGTTTCTTAAAACGATTTTTTTTTGGACATTCTAACAACTTAAACCTTTCTCACATCTTCAAGAAATCTAAGCCTCCTAGCATAAATATTAATCTACACATCACATGTTAGGACCCTAAAGGGGGCCTAGTAGGATTATCTAAAATTTCCATAACATGTGTGCACCCATGATATGAAAACCGTCTTGCAAGTCAGAGATTGCAAGACTCTAAATTATAAATCACTAAGGTTAATAATTTTCAAGTAATTAATTTATTGCAACATGACATAATATAGAATTATAAATACCTATGGATGTCCGATAGCCCACAGTTCCTCAGAACCACAGAGAATCGGTATCTCCTACCAAATAATAGGACAGGATATGCCAACATTATAAAACTGCAGGTAGAATTAAATTATATTGAATTCTAACATGTGAATATTTTCTACAAAGAGTGTTATGCATCACTTATAAAGATCTCAACTAATCCTAACACTAATGTACATATCTTCTTCTCGCACTCAGCACTCGAGACTTATCCCAATCCCATCGTAGGCAAACCTGCAAAAGAAAGACTATTGGGGAATAAGCTACAAGAGCTTAGTAAGCTATCCCTCATACCATACTGGCAAACAAGTTATCAAACAAATTATTACAACCATATGAATGCATACACACACAGAATGCCAAACAATATATGCAGTTGACTGGTACTGCATATAATATCGGATTTAACGCCTTCCGAGATAAGGGTTGGAGATTCATTGGCACCAATCACGACCGGGCTCTAGCACCTGGGTTTTTACCCATAACTTTAAATTCCGTATTTCACAAAACTACATTTCCATTTCTAAAAATCCAGTAGTTCACAAAGTCCCAAGCCTAGCGGTGAGGTAGCCCCCGCAGTCCACACTTACACCCTACAGCGGTGGTCTCTAGACACGACCCCCAGCCACCCACGGTTAGCGTCTCCGACGCCAATAGAACCCGCGAGCCAAGGGTAGGGTCTTGTTGTACCCATGCTCCTGCACGTTACTAATCAAATCATGTGGGAATCCATCCCTCCAAGGCCCTTCATTACCAACCGCGTGAAGTGACGGCCGGAGCAAGTAATGCGATGCATGGATAATGCATGACCCTTTTAATTTAAGAAAAGCCAAATATAATTAGGTCAAATTATGAGGTGATCAATCAATATCAGCAAACCATCCAAATCATATAAAAATCAATCATACCATCAAATCATCAATTATCGTATTTAACAATATTTCTTACAATAATCAAGCAATATCAAGTACACGCATATCCCGAAACCCCATGCATCAAGTTATTGATATTCAATTTAAGTGCACTAACTACAAGCACAAACAAATATGGAGTCATCGGGAGTACTCACTTGACTATGACGACTCGTTCTAGTTGTAATAACCGATCGAGAGATCCTCGCTCTCGTCGAGATCACCTGATCATTACGAGATAACAGAGATAAATAGGTAGTTGACTCAATGATTGGTTCTAGATATCTATTTGCCTAATTCTACTTAGATTACTATCAGCCCTTATTCAATTAAACCTAAATGCTAATCGCACGTAACTTTTTCATTCTATTTTTAATATTTACGAATTTATAGTCGTTTTTCATCGTTTTCGAACGCACGTTCACATGGTGATGTCCGTTTTGGACGTCATGACCCGTGTTTTACGATATGGGCTAAATTTATTGAAATTTTATCTTATTGAAGTTTAATTATTCTTATTGCTTATGTTTATGCCCTAATTTAGGATTTAATGATTGAATTAGCTATTTGATTCTTATACTTAGGAAATTTTACATTAGTGCTACTAATCCACATACTTGATAAAATTTAATTCAATCTAGGAAGTGTATTAGGGTTTAAGGGATTTTCGACTTCTAAATACATGTATATGCCTATGTTATGTGCTTATGTAATCTTATTATTTCTTCTATTATAATCCTACACTTACATCATCACTTATGTAAGCAATTGATGATGTCATGGCTTATGTAATCCATTTATTACATGTAAATATATATGTCATTAAGTACTTATACATATACATATGTTATATACCTACCTATGCTCATAATATACTAATATGTATACTTATGTACTAATATATATAATAATACATATACCCATATACGCATACGGTGACATACGTATTTTTATACGTATTTTCGTATGCCTTATATAGCCCCATAAGAAAGCTTCACAATTTCATTCTTTTTGTATTTTAAGAGTATATTTGACATGATATATGTATGTATAGTTAGTATATACCTTATTTTAGGTTATGTACATATTGTATACTTATATACAAAGGTATTTATACTTGTATTCTTTTAGCATATCCTTTTATACATATACTTAAGGACATATGAACATGCATATCCTTCTTCTTCTTCATGATTCCTAGATTTCTACACTTAAAGAGGAGACTTAATTAACTAACTAACGAATAATTTAAAAAAACATAAAACAACTTAAAGACATACCTTTAATTGTGTTGGAATTAAGAAGACAAAAGGAGGAGTGATGAGAGTGAAATGGGAAGAAGAAGCTTACGGCAATGAGGAGTGTTTTTGTTTTGTTTCTTTGTCTTTGTTTTTTATTATGGAAGACAACAAATGGTGGGACCAAAATGAGGAATAAGTGGACGGTAACAATTGAAACAAAGGAAGAAAGAAAAATCAAAAAAGAAAAGAAAAGGAAGACATCATTACATAAGAGATATTTTCTTTATCTCTTAACCTTTGTTGACTTTTCAAAATGTTGACTTTAGTCAACATGTGTTGACTTGGTCGACATTTGAAATTTGGTCAACATGTATTATCTTAGTCAACATTCCTTAAGTATGTGTAATTTTGTGCACATAATGTAGTAATTAAGGGAAATTGGGAGAGAAATGAAGGAATTGAGAAGAATTGAGGTATATGATGCATTGATGTGTAAATGTGGTTGATGAGATCTTACTTTAGGTCTTTAGAGTCCATATATCTCATTTGATAAACTACTTTTGATAACAAGTGTAAAAAGTGCTAATTTGGGTATTAAAGTTCACTATATGTAACCTAATCTTCAACTATAACCCTAACCCTAAGTAAGACTATCTTAATCATATATTTAAGGGATAATTATAATCTATGACTCATTATCTTAGTTCCTAATGGATTACTTAAGAATTCAAATCATATAAGCATGAATGAGGGTCAGCTCTAACTTTTTACAAATGATTTGGCAAAATATGAGCATTCTATTATCAATTAGGGTTTTAGGGTATATCATGATGAATTAGTGTGTTTATATCCTTAAAGTTATAGTTTTTGGATTTTTATTACTTTAGGACACAATCTCTAATGTTTTTACACATTTAGGGTTTCATATATTCTTACGCGATTAAATCTTCTATTGTCATCTTAGGGTTTTGATGAAGTTCGAGGTTTTAGGGTCTTCGTATGCGATTAGGGGTTCAATTGATGATTTAAGGTTTTTCGTGTCCTCTTTAGGTTTTGGATTGAGATTTTAATCGGTTTTAAATCTTACTGGCTCTTGTGAATTCAGGAAAAATCATTTACAGTTTGGACGTTTGTTTCTATACTTAGAAAGCTAAATTCGTGGGGTTTACATCACAAGAAACACTTACTCGTCCTTAAAGCAAAGTTTGGTGGTTGTGCACTAAGGTTCCTCTTAAGCCTTTAACCTTGCTTCCTCCTTTTTGCTTACCTCTTGAAACTCGAATCTTTTGGTCTTTTGGAAAGGGGTTTATTGAAGATTCTAATGGTCTTAAATGATGAAAGAAAATGGCACAAGAGCAAAGGAAAAAAAATGCCGTGAGTTGAAGCTTTAAAATGGAAGAAAATTGATTTTTGTAGGGTAAGGTTGTTTCCCCTTTTTATGTTTGTTTCAAAAGAGAGAATGATGAAGTGAAAGTGAAATTGAAAGTGAAAGAAATGGGGAAGAGTATGGCCGGTTGGAAATGGAGAGAGAAGGAGTGTTTAAATGTCTTGGAAGTGTTTCCTTGTAGCTTACATAAAGTCAACAATTGCAACTCTTGATGATGTAAGCATTAAGGGATGAATAGTGATGTGTAAGAGAAAGTGATGGATGGGTGAATGACCAATGCATGGCCCCCCTTTCTCCCCTTTTTAGATCTACCATTTTAAGTCCTTGCATGCCATGGAGTGGTCATGTCTATAACGACCCAACAGTATCGTTGTCGTGATAGGTCGCCGTGTACCGTATAAAGGTCTATTATCAACCCCCTTGCTGATCATAGGCCTTTCATACGACACACAAGGCTCCTTCCACTCTACGTTACTACTAGGCCCATAGACAAGTAATATAGAGCAATTTAACTAAAATTACTTCTATGTTATAAATTAACTAATTGTGTGGGCTCGTGAGAACCACACCAAAACAATATTACAAACGAATGCAATTCATAACGGAACTGCATAAAATCTAGGTTATGCATAAATATATATAAAGTATCTAAATATCTATAATCTATTACAAAATGTCCTCTTCGCTCTCTGATCGCTCCAACCCGTCTCTACCCGAGACTTACCACGGGCATGCCTCGGCCCGGATTGACGAAGAGGTTCTCCTGCACTAACAGAAATCTATAGGGGAGTAAGCTTACGCTTAGTGAGATAAATACCCTCATTAGTACCACACGACAGAAATTTATTAGATGCACAATCATATGAATGCATGAACAAACAATATGCCATACAACGCATGCAGTGACCTAGGAACTGCATACGACTCAGAATTTCGCCCCCTGAAGTCGGGGTTTGGAGATAATTAACCGACCCAAACCAAAATCCGGGTTCTAGACCTTGGGTTTTATTTCATTTGCACTATCGTGCTCATACCAAAACAAACTCTACATATATACATATATATATACTTCCTTTACCAAAATCAAATCGCATCCTTTAAAAATCCCAAGTCTAGCGGTGTGGTGGCCCCCGCAGTCCACAAACACACGCCCTAAGCAGAAGCCACAAGACTCGGCCCCTCGCCGACGGTTGGCGTCTCCTAGCGCCTAGTAAGCCCATCAGCTTAAGACAGAGACTCAATATATATGATGGCATAGCTAGTGCCCAATCCTGCAGGAAACTCGTATTCCTGTGAGTCCCTTCCCATCTTCTGCATGAAGCGGCAGTCGGTGTTATCCGTATGCAATATGGGGAATGCATGATTCATTTTGAGTTCTTAATCATATAAGTGATTAACTTGATTTTCAGGGTGATCAACCAATTTCATTCCATACAATTCATAAGTATATATTCATGCAAATAATTCCTAATTATTATATATAATTAACAAGTCATCACACTCATCAATAATTTCATACACATGCATCTCCCATATCCCACAAGCATCCAAATTTATAAATATAAGATTAGGCGCATCTACTTTACAAGCACAATCAAGTAAAGAGTCATCGGGAATTTACTCACTCTGCCATGTGGTTCAATCAAAGTAATTCGGAGGCAAGTCATCTCCGAAAACAGTGTCCCCTGGTCATTGAAATAATTTTTATAAGGAATTGAAGCAAACTTAAGAAACTATGTAAATTTTTCTTAAGTTATATTCTTAGTTAGTTCTCGGAATTTTTCCGGTTTTTACCTAAAGTTCAATCGCGTATAACTTTTTCGTTTAAATCCGATTTTTATGATCTTATAGTCAATCTTCATCGTTTTTTAGTGTACTTTAACGTGGTAAGGTTATATTTTCGAAATGAGGTATGCAATTCTGTCCATGGGTCAGAACAGTAGCGTTCCTCATGTGTTGGAGTGTTTTTGGGCCTTGTTTGGTAAATGGGCTTTTGATAGCTTGAGGAATCCTTTGGGCTTGGTCTTTAGATTTTATCCTAAGCTTAAAATACTCCTTGAGATTAGATTTACAATTTTGATTTATATTCCTAAGGCTAACAACCACTTCTTGGGCCCTTTAGTGAGCTTAAGTTATCAAATGGGCTTGTTTTTTGTTCAACTAAGGTTAATGACTTTGGTGGGCTTATGGGGCCTTAGGTGGATTTATTATGGGCTTCAAAACAACTTCTCTTGGTTCTTTATGTTGCTGGTAAGAGTTTTGTTGAAGGCCCATCTTAGAGTTCTAAGCTTGTTTTGAAAGTTTTAGGCCCAGTTTTGAGTTTTAGGCTTTGTATGCTAATCATACTTGCTTTGGTTAATCCTTTCACTTTGTTCTTTCACTTTTATCATATTTTTAGGCCTCATTTACCCATGTTCCAGATCTGTTCATGTTGGTCGTAAGGGGTCCTTACTTGGTTTTTCAACTTGTTTCATCATTTCCTTAAGTGTAGGTGATAGATTATGCACTTAACTACTTGTGTATAAATCTTAACTTAAGTTCCCTTCCATCAAATGATCCTTTAACTCATGCTCCACATAAAGAAATAAAAGATCTTATACTTCATAAAACCTCCATATCATAGCTCATGCCATACAAAGTTGATTTCTTCATAAAACTTCATGTGATGGATTTTTCCTTAACTCAAGTCTAGTTTTGAGCATGTTTAACTAAATGGAAACAAAATCAACATTCAAATGATCATAGAACCTTCACGTCCAGCATGCTTACCCTTCATCAAAGTTCTCATTTCAAGATTTCCTTAGCTTAAAATCTTCCATTCAAAGCATTAAACAAATGTCCATACAAAACACCAACTTTACATGCTTATATTTCAACTTCATATAATGGTTTTAGGGTTTGTTTCTTAAAACGAATTTTTTTGCTATAACAACTCAAACCTTACTCATATCTTCAAGAAATCCAAGTCTTCTAACATAAATATTAATCCACACATCACAAGAATCACTTACTCGTCCTTAACGCAAAGTTTGGTGGTTGTGCACTAAGGTTCCTCTTAAGCCTTTAACTTTGCTTCCTCCTTTTTGCTTACCTTTTGAAACCCGAATTCTTTTGTCTTTTGGAAAGGCGTTTTTGAAAGATTCTAATGGTCTTAGATGATCTTAAATGATGAAAGAAAATGGCACATGAACAAAGAAAAAAAATGCCGTGAGTTGAAGCTTCAAAATGGAAGAAAATGGATTTTGTGGGGTAAAGTTGTTTCCCCTTTTTATGTTTGTTTTAAAAGAGAGAAAGATGAAGTGAAAGTGAGATTAAAAGTGAGAGAAATGGGGAGGAGTGCAGCCGGTTGGAATGAAGAGAGAAGGAGTGTTTAAATGCCTTGAAAGTATTGTCTTAAAGCTTACAAAAAGTTAACAATTGTAACTCTTGATGATGTAAGCATTAAGGGGTGAATAGTGATGTGTAAGAGGAAGTGATTGATGGGTGAATGACAAATGCATAGCCCCCCTTTCTCCCCTGTTTAGATCTGCCATGGGAAGTCTTTTAATGGCATGGAGTGGTCTTGTCACCTTTATTAAAGTTAAGCTCATGATTTCTTGTGAAAATTTGTCCATATGTAGTATAAGTGAAGAGGTGATAAGGAAATTGTCTTATCACTAGATTTTGATAAGTTATCAATTGATAAATGATTCCAACTCTCAATTGTTAAGTTTTCTAAGGTGATTCGTTGGTCTACTTATTTATGGTGTAAGGCTTATGCATGAAGATAAGGGCATAGCCTTATAGAAAATTGTTTTAGGATTTTCATCTTACATTGTTTTGTGATTTATGATTTGATTTTTGTAGAATTGTGAAATTTTCTAAAGTTGGATGAAATTATTCAAATTAAATTATCGATTAATTATTTAGGGTTAAAATTCCTTAATGGCTTTAAGGTTTACAGTTTTAAGTAGCTTTAGAGCTCGTAGTTCTTCAAGCTCAGGTTTTCTCGACAATTGGCTTTTGAATTGTAAAAATTTAATTCGTTTCTAAATATAAACTTAAGTTTTTAGTTTAGTTGATCTTTAGGAACATTCGGAAAGTATTCCTAATTGAGTCTTAGGCCCACTAAAAGTAGGGTTTACAATGTCTCCTTTATTAAAGTTAAGCTTATTAATTCTTGTGAAAAATTGTCCATATTTTGTATAAGTGAAGAGGTGATAAGGAAATTGTCTTATCACTAGATTTTGATAAGTTATCAATTAATAATTGATTCCAACTCTCAATTGATAAGTTATCTAAGGTGATTGGTTGGTCTACTTATTTATGTGTAAGGCTTATACATGAAGATAAAGACATAGCCTTATAGAAAATTGTTTTAGGATTTTTATCTTACATTGTTTTGTAATTTATGATTTGATTTTTATAAAATTGTGAAATTTTCTAAAGTTGGATGAAATTATTCAAATTAAATTATCGATTAATTATTTAGGGTTAAAATTCCTTAATGGCTTTAAGGGTTACGGTTTTAAGTAGCTTTAGAGCTCGTAGTTCTTCAAGCTCAGGTTTTCTCGACAATTGGCTTTTGAATTGTAAAAATTTAATTCGTTTCTAAATATAAACTTAAGTTTTTCGTTTAGTTGATCTTTAGGAACATTCGGAAAGTACTCTTAATTAAGTCTTAGGCCCACTAGAAGTAGGGTTTACACTGGAGTTAGAGGAAATGAAGGAAAATGATGAGGAGGTGGATGTTGAAGAGTTTGGGGAGGAAGGAGAAGAAGCTAACTATTACGAAGTGTAGGGACGATGATGCCAAGTCCTTCAAAGGCTAGATAATGTCAAGGTTCAAATCCTACGCTTTAGTGAAAGTAGAGATGTAAATGAATACTTGGAGTAAGAAGAGAAGGTTAAGAAGGTGTTGTATGTTATGGGTATATAGATGCTATCAGAGTCCGACTTACTGCACTGGAGTTTACTAGGTATGCCATTATATGGTAGAAAAACTTGAATGCAGCCAAAACAAGGGATGGAAGACAAAGCGATAAAACTTGGGATGAGATAAATATGTTGTTAAGGAAAAGATCTGTGCTCGAAACCTACCTATAAGACACAATTGCAAAGTTATAGGAGCTTTGCCAAGGAAGTCAATTTGGCAATGACTATGTCAAAGAGTTCTTGATGCTTATGATCCGAGTTGACGTAAAAGAACCTAAGGCTTACACAGTATCAAGGTTAATTTCCATACTCCGATTTGAGACTCGCAACATTGTGGATATATAGGTATAGAGTGCCCGAATCGACATGTCATGGTGCTTTAAGGAGATGTAGTAGATAGTACCAATGAGAGTGAGCTCGAGAAAGAAGACAATGTTGGAACCACTAACTTAATTCCACCGGAGAACCCATGCATTCAATTAGAAAAAGCTTTATGTTTTGGTACTCCAATCACTTCTCACTTTCAAAAGGAAACAAGGGCAGGTGAATTAGTAGAATTTGAAGAGGGTACAATAGGCATTGCTCTAAATTTGGAATCAAATAATGTTCGAAGCTAAAGAGGAAGAGGAGACTTGTATCTATGCTGAGTAAGGAGAAGTGATGACCCTCGTCCTCAGATGAGTACTGAGTTCTTTGCTGAACTTTGAGGAGGACCAAAAGGAGAATCTATTTCGTGCTAAGTGTACCACTAAAGGCCAATTATCCATGATCTTCGTGGATTGGGGAAGTTATACTAATGTTGTTGCATAGTCCTTTATGTAGAGGTTGGGTTTGCCGACCTTTAAACACCCCTAACCTTATAAGCTGCATTGGCTTCATGATAAGGGAGCTTTGTATGTAACTGAACAACCAATTGTACCATTCAACGTTAGGAATGTGTATAGGGACAAAGTAGTATCTGATCTTGTTCCCATGGGAGCTTTACATCTACTACTTGGATGACCTTAGTTGTTCGACCGACGTGTTACTCACGATAAGTATAAGAACACCTATACCTTTGTTAAGGATGAAAGGAAGATTATGTTGCAACTTATGATCTTGTACTAAGTAAATGAAACCCATAATCAGCTCACTAAAGCTAGTAAGAAGAATGCCTTAGTATTAAGCTGAAGAGAGCTCTAAGCTGCTAAGAAGGCTAGGGAACATATGTTCCTATTGATTAGAAAATTGTTGGAAATGAGAGATTTGGAGGATATCCCTTATGAAATCCAAAGCTGCTAAATGAGTTTTTCAATCTATTCCGTGAAAAACTACCTAGAGGACTGCCTCTAGTCTGAGGCATTGAACACTGTATTGATCTACAACTAGACACTACTCTACCTAACCGACCTACATACAGATTGAATCTTAAGCAGGTTACCTAATTCAAAAAGTAGGTAGATGAACTCATAGAGTGAGGATATGTAAGTGAGAGCATGAGCTCTTATGCTGTATTAGCTCTACTCATCTTGAAGAAGGATGGAACATGGCGCATGTACATTGATAGCTAAGCAATCAATCAAATTATTGTCAAATATAGATACTTAATACCAAAGCTCGATGACATGTTGGATGAGCTTTAGGTCGCTAAGATATTTTCAAAAATTGATCTAAGAAGTGGCTACCACCAAATTTACATGAGGCCGGATGATGAGTAGAAGAATACCATCAAGACTAGGCATGGGCTCTATGAATGGTCGGTTATGCTACTCAAATTCACGAGGTTGATGAACCACGTAATGCAGCATTTAATTGCGAGGTATGTAGTCGTGTTCTTTGATTACATATTGGTGTATAGTGCTAACTTGAATGACCATGTTCAATATCTTCATGAATTATTTAACATTTTGCTAACTAAGAAGTTGTATGGAAACATGAAGAAGTGCACATTCTGCCTAAAAGTGGTAATCTTCTTAAGGTTTATAGTATTAGGGGAGGGAATCCGGGCAGATGAGGAGAAGATTCAAGCTATTCTTGAGTGGCCAACGCCAAAGAATGTCACTAAGGTTTAAAGCTTTCATGGCTTAACTTCTTTTTATAGGTGATTTATTAAAAACTTCAGTACCATAATCATCCCCTTAATCGAGCTGATAAAGAAGAATGAAAGATTCAGGTGGAATGATCAATAGCTTTAGGGAGATTAAGGAGAAGCTTACCTTAATGCCTATCCATTCACAATTGGATTTTGATAAACCATTCGAATTGGAATGTGATGCATTGGAAGTGGGAATTTGTGCTGTCCTAATGCAGGAGCGACGACCTGTTGCTTAACATAGCAAGAAGATTAGTAGTCTTACCCTAAACTATTCTATGTATGAGAAAGAGTTGTACTCCCTCAACTGAGCTCTTATTATTTGGAAACATTATTTGTTGACTCGAAAGTTTGCTATTTATACAGGCTATAAGGCTTTAAAGCATCTAGAGAGTTGAAAAAAGCTTTCAAAAGGGCAAGCTAAGTGGTTAGAGTTTATGGAAGGGTTCTCATACATGATCCAACACAAGAAAAGAAGCATGAATGTGGTTATTGATGCTTTGTAATGACGACAAACCTTGTTGACCACTTTGCGGACCAAATTATTGGGATTCTCACTCATTATAGAGCACTATGCTCATAACCCTCATTTTGGCCCTATCATAGAACAATGTAGGAATGGAATTGCTATCAAGGGATATTATCTTGAGGAAGGCTATCTGTTCAAGGACCAAAGGCTATCTGTACCAAACTGTTCTATACGTGAGCTATTGATTAGGGAAGCTCATAGCAATTGATTATCAAGGTACTTTAGGGAGACTAGGACACTCAATCAATTGAAGGAGAACTTTTATTAACTAGGGTTAGCCAAGGATGTCCATAAGTTAGTTAGCAGTTATGAAGTGTGCAAGCATGATAAGTGTCCACTGCAAACACCAACCTTACCTTAGGTCAATCTTAGTAAGGACTATGTCCTAGGGTTGCCTCAAACATCTAGAAAGAAAGATTCTATCTTTATTATAGTAAACCACTTCAGTAGGATGGTGCACTTCACTTCATGCTATTGAACTAACGATGCCTTATATATTGCTAATTTGTTTTGTAAGAGGTTATTCGATTACATAGGATACCAAAGACTATTGTTAGTTTGGGTGGCAAGTTGTATTGAATAATAGCTTAGTTCTCAATTGCTTCTATAAGGTTCTCTAAAAGTAGCTCATGAATATTGGATCTCGATTACACACGTTTATTCTAAGGACTCCATGAAGTTTGATGACCTCTTATAAGAAAAGAAAAGAGATAGTTGAAGCATTATTAGTTTTAGAACAGGGCATGAAGTGTGCTGTCTTGCTAAATCATTCCATGACAATCATGATGGAATCCTTCTCTTGGGACATACTTGACAATCCTAACATAAAGTCTATGCTCAACTTAGACTATGGTTTAGTCAAGATCGGTAAAGGTAAATATTTCCCTTACTTAGCTCAGTTCAGTAGTATGACCTGGGCATTTTCATCATTCATCTCCAAAGGAATCTAGAGGCTAATACTTAATAAGTTTAGTGCTTGCCAAAATGTTTAAACAATCCTCCACCATGCACCTTACACATCAGCATTTCTTGCATAGAGTAAGTTAAGATATACAATCTCCTCTTCTTAAATAAGTATCTATCTTCCTTGCAATAGTTATCAAGTGTTTAGCCATCTTTACATCTAGCAAAGTTTTTTCCAAGGTATGGATCCTAAGCATATAAATCTTTAATCATAGAAAATCCAAGTAACTAGATTATATCTCTATCAAGAAGGAATGTCGCCTTGATAGGGCATTGTTCTTGCCATTCTTATAGTTGATGACATACGAATATCCTTCTATAAATTCAATCCACTTATCTTGCCTCCTCGACAACTTAAGCTGACTCTTTAGATATCTCAAAGATTCATTTTCAATGTAGATCACAAATTTTTTAGGTAACATATAATGTTACCAAACAGTCATAGCTCAAATCAAGTAGTAAAACTCCTTATGTTTTATAGAGTAGTTGGGTATGGTTAATGTGCTTAGGAGTTGAGTTAATCACTTGGGCTTACCATAAGAGATAGTAAACTAGTGGATCCTTTGAGATATCAAAGAAAGAGGAAGTGAGTTGATAAACATAGTAGCTTTTATAATGATGATCATCAAATCTAACGTATTGATGAACATGACATAACTTAGTACTTCACTTGATGGGATATACATGCTAATACTAAGGTCCACTCACGACTAATCTTGAGCTACGGATAAGAATAGATAAGAGTGTAGAAGAAATGTACTAAGAGAATGATATCAAGCAAGAATAGGGGAGGATATTCATTAACACAAAAAATGGAATTAGATGATTGTGGCTACAGTAAAAAGGACTATTTATAGTAAGTCCTTTAAGGCAATAATGCAATAATGGAATATCACATAAAGGTTAATGTAAGAGGAAGATTTCTAGTACAAGCAAAAAGAGTAAATATAATAAGGGACAAAATGGAATATAGTACAAATGTTAGAAAAGTAAGGGACAAATGGTAACTTGTCAATGTGTTTGTGATTTGGAATCTCAGGGCATTGTGGTTGAGTTGTGCAATTGTTTGGGTTGATCTTGTTAATTAGTGTTGAAGGTTACCAAGGTGATCAAATAAGGTCATAGCTTAATAGGGTAGGATAGGATAAGAGAGCCTAGTGTACAAGGTCTTCTACCTGGATACATGGAATGTTAACATCTGGATTGTAGATCGAATGGAGTAGAGTAGATTTGAGTTAGGTGCTCAAAGATTTTAGCAAACTACTATCCTGATACTAAAGATCATTAAGGACAAGTTGAGATTCTTAAATCCTCTTAACAAGTTCTATAGTTAGCAATCCATTAGCGGCTCCTTTAAGCTTTTCACTAAAATAGGTAATAAGTTGACCTTCTTGCATTATCACAGCTCCTATACTTAGCTCAAATACATCATACTCCACTTCAAATACTTTGTTAAAGCTCGGTTGGGCTAAGATAAGCATAGTAGTTAGCTTCTCCTTCACCTCTTCAAAACTCTTCTTTTCCTTCTCTTCCTACCTGAACTCAACATTATTCCTCGACAGTTTAGTGAGTAGGGCCATAACAATATTGAAATTTCTTATAAATTAGTGGTAAAATGATGCCAGGCCATGGAAGCTTCCTACGTTGATAGAGCAAGTCAGTATAGGCCAATTCGTAATCACCTTCACCTTCTCATCATTAACTTATATATGATCATCACTCACAAAAAATCCTAAAAAGACCATTTCAGGTTGGTAGAAGTCATATTTCTATAGATTGGCATAAAGCTTCTTGGCTTAAATTTTTGAGAAGACTACTTCGAGGTGCTTATAATGAGTCTCCAAGTAAGGGTTGTTGACTAAAATGTCATCGAACTATTCAACAACAAGTTTTCCTATAAGTTTTTGGAGCATGTGGTTCATTAGTTACATGGATTTGTTCAGTGTGTTTGATAGCCAGAAGGCCATCACAAGCCCTTCATATAATCAATTGCGAGTCTTGGATGTAATCTTCCATTCGTCTCCCTTTCATATTCAAATCTGATGTTATCTAAATTTTAGATCAATATTGAAGAATATTCTTACTCCATTCAAATCATTAAGCATGTCATTAAGCCTTGATATAAGGTGCTTGTACTTAATGGTAATGCGATTGATTGCTTAGGTATCCACATACATCTCCCATGTCCTATCCTTCTTTGGCACTAACATAGCTAGCATGATACATAGGCTTAGGGACTCCCATACATCCTTTCACTTTAATAGTTTATCTATCCATCTCTATAGCTCGATAGCTTATTCTAGACTTAATCTATAGATAGGTTTGTTCAATAGTATGGCTCCTAGCTGTAAGTCTATTGCATGTTCAATGCCTTAGATTAGGGGAAAACCTTGTAGTAGTTTACTTAGGAATGGGACGTCAAACTCGTTTAGTAAGGTCTTTACCTTGATAGGTAGCAATTCCTCATCTAATCCTCTCATCTCAAGTAACCTTCTAACCAGCAGATAGGTTGGTTCTTCAAGCTTCATCTCACTCTTTAGTTTAGCTCAAGTTAGTACCAAAGTTTCCTTCTTTAGAACTCAGCTTAGTTAAGTCTGCATTATTTTAACTTACTTGGTACTCATAGGGCATAACTTCACTTTCCTACCCTCTATTAAACATCCACAATCATCCAAGAAGAACATGAGATTCACTCATAGGTAGCACATCATAGGTTACTTCATCTTAGCAGTTTCCATTACAAATTGGCACAGCTACTTGTTTATTTACTTGTAAGGTTCCCTTGTTATTGAGCCAGTGCAATTTATAAAGCTTGGGGTAAGGCTTGGTTAGTAGCTTTGGTTGCTAGATTATGAATGCAGATACTACATTTGTGCAATTATCACTATTGATCACCCCTAATTAGAGCAACTAAGTTTTAAAATTTATAAACCTATATTTTATCCTTAACTTTGTTCAACAAGTAAGTATACCTATCATTTATTAGTACGAATGAGTATAGGGTCATCTCTATTAGGAATTAATTTAAGCATTAGTACTAATTAATCTTCCTTTTACCTAATAACCTAAATTATCAAGTGATTAAGTATTAAAATGTCTAATTTACTAACTATACTACGCTAATTCACAAACAAATTTCAACTGAAACAATGACTACAAAAATGATTAATAACACCATACTTATCATCAGACTTGCTTCACTACATAGCATGATGCCACTCTTAAATTTATCCTAATGATTGTTATCTGCAAGGAATTACTAATTTGAAAGCATTCTTCTTGGAATTACTTACTCCTAACCCTAAATGTGTCTATTACAGCCTCTTTTGAATTAACAGCAAATTAAGATTGCATTAATATTATGATACAATAACTTTTCTAATAATTTCTCTACTATTAGGAGTAAGTTGTTCCAATAAATTAGATCTATTTAATAGAGTCATGTCTTAACATATTATATTGAAATCTATACTAAGTTAGTGTTGTGTACTACTCTGTACTTAGATTTATTAAGTTTAATTCACCAGAACTAACAAAAATCAAGAAATCGCTAAATTAAGTAATTGTTCATGCTAAAGTGATGTAGCAAGTCCTAGATTCACACATGATGAAATGACAAAACATATCAACAAAATGAAAAAATAACAAGGGTACAAAATGTATAAATAATGAATTCTCATTATCTCTCTTGAGTAATTCCGAGAAAATTATACGATATAATACTTAGAAAATGTAAGGTACAATGGATATAAAAATGGATGAACATATGCATTTGTGGTTTCCGTCTAAGGTAAAAGTCTAGGATATCTAATAGTAAATTTGATCTTCTTTCTTTGAAATTTTGCAAGTGTATTTATATTCTGCTCATCAAAAGGTCTAAAAACACTATTTCAAGACGACCCATGGGCTTTAAAACCCGTTAAGCACAATGGTTTGTATGAAAAATTTTAAAGAGGAACAATTGTGTTTACTCCCATCATGCCCATGATTTGGGGTGTGATAGTCTTAGAAAAGAATAATTTTTACTTATCATAGCCCTAATGTAGTAAGTGAATACCTCATCACAAATAATTCATCTCTTCACACCGTGATAGAGGGCATGATCACCCTCCCCATATACAATCACAAGCGTGATGAGTTGGTGAATAGCAATCTTTCCCTTAGCCATGCCTATTATGGATGGCATGATAAGCATTGGGCAATCAAATCTTCTTTGATTATGCCTATGATTGTATGCATGTTGATCTTCTTTTAGATTTATTTCTTCATCATAGGCATGATTGTTTTGAATCTCATTGTTCTTGTGGAATTTCATCTCCTCTTAACTTTGTCTTGAATAAATATCATCTCCTTACTTTGGAATCATCTAAAATTGTTATATTACATAATTAGGTATCAAGAACTTGAGAAATGAACACAATTATGATAAATTTATACCTAAATAAGCTCAAAAGTATAGAGTAATTTATGCTTATTAAACTTCCCCATACTTAAGCTTTACTTATCCTTAAGCAAACACTTAAAAACAACCATTGAAATGCAATGACTTTTCAATTGTATATTCATCAAAGCATTCATTCACCAATTCAAAAATCATAGTAGCTTAACTTCGTGCCTACCACTTAACATACTACATTATGTTCTTAAGATATAATAATTAATATTTTAACACTAATCCATGTAAAACAAACCGTACCCTTGCTATTTAATGATAGCCTCTAAAGGTATAAAGTGAATACAAAGTCAATTAGAACAAACAAAATTTGGTCATACTTCATCTACTTCTGTAAGTATATCAAAACCCTTCAATTACTTCTTTAAGTACAATAATCTAGAAGAAAAGTATTTTGCCTCATGTATTTCTACTTCTTTAATTTACTCTCTCTAAGGTCAACTTTACGTTACTTCTTCTTCTTCTCTTCTTCTCTTTTCTTCTTTTTTTTTTCCTGAAGAATAAAAAGAAAAAAATTAGCAATAGGGTTAGACTTTGCTCTTCTAAGTGACCAAAGACTACCTTTACTAACTCAATCCTTATATATCCTTACTGTAGAGTTATTAAGAAAAAATTTAGTAGCGAGGTTAGGCTTCGTTATTCTAAGGGACCAAAGCCTACCCTTACTAATTCACTCCTTAAGCACTTCAATTTATTTATATTGAAGAGATTTTTAAGAAGAATCAACTAGTGAATTATTTCATTTGTCCTTTTCACTTAAGATTAAATTAGCTCTAAAAGTAATTGAAAAGTAAATATATTACTTAGTAAATTTAGAAATATACCCATTTAACCTTAAACCAAAGGCTTCTATTCACTTCTAACCGTTAAATTCATGTATTAAATGACAAGTTTTCTTGGCTTAGATTTTATCCTACAATTTTTTAATGAAGTATACTTAGTCTATAAGAGTTCAGTAAAGTGCATATTTGACCACTACTTGCCAAATTTATAATCAATTTAAGTCAATTTATAACTTGAAAATAAACTGCTTAAATGGGGAACTTTTGATAAATGAGGCTAACCCTTCCCCATACTTAGAGAGAGACATTGCCCTCAATGTCTCATGAATGTAAGTACAAAATAGGAATAGAAAAGGAAAAACTAGAAAAATGAAAAGCAATAAATAATGAGAATAGGACTCCCCTGATATTTGAAGTTTGATCAATGCATTGAGCTATAAATAATCAGAATGTACATCCTTCAAACACCATGAAAATGGAACAACAAAAAAGTCTGACCACTAAAACAAAACCAAAACCAACCACAACAAACACTTGATAAGAGAGTCTCCATTAATATACATCAATGAGTGTAAGCTCTTAAATAGTTAGCAAGTTTGAATGAAAAAGAAATCAAGATAACAAAAAAAGAAAGAAAACAAAGTTAGTCATCATTAGCTTCGGTTTTCTCATTTGAGTTGTCCTCTTCCTTCCTTAATGACTCTTCATCACTCTCATTCTTGACATCTTATCCTATTACAGCTTTTTAGGCTCCTTGGGTCTCCTCCATAACATTATTTTTCTCTTCCTCAGATCTATCCTCCTCATTACCAGATTCTTCATCTTCTATCCTACTACCTTCTTCTTAGATAGCATTAGGGGCACTTGTTGGTGAAGAAACGGGGGTTAACTGGAACCTACATCCCCTTACGTTAGAAGGTTAGAAAAATAGGAGGGGATTGCTACTCCTATAGTTGTGGCAATATTTTTCAAGAATTCTATTATCTCCTTCTAAGTTTCCTTTATTTTAGCCACCTTTATTTCCAAACATTTTAGATTTCCCATAAAGAAGCTTGAGGTGGCTAGTAAGTAATCTAAAGTACCAGGATCCTCAACATCCATATTGGGGTCTATGACCATGCAATGACCTACTAACTAAAAGGAGTTCTAGGGAGGGTTCAAGGTTAGCACAAGAGTCTCTTAGCCTGTCACTACTAAGCCACAATCTCCAGTTCCTCAAAAACTATGTGATTAAACCCCCTACAAAAATACCCCTACTCTTGTCAAAAGTTTTCCGGCGAATTCTAAACACAGTTAAAATGCTAACATTTACCGAAAATCTTTTGAGCCCACTATACATGGGTAATAAATCATGTTCCCCTACTATTGTAAGACTTTCATGCTTGCCATAAATGGTCCTCACCAACATATAATGAAAAACTCTACAATTGTTAGTCTTTAGAGTAGAGGCATTTGATTTGCTTGCTTGAAAAATGCTCTCATTGGAGATTTCTCCCCAAAAATCATGAAGAGAAGTGCCTCGAGGTAAGCATACTAGTAGGTCCTTAAACTCATCGTTCTCCAATTCTACTCCTATGTATAGACCTATTGTATGAATGAATGTCATCATATCAAATGGATGGATTTTTCCAAAGGCGAAGTACTGAACCTCATTCATTATCTTTATGTCAATGTACTCATATTTGATCTTAAAGGAGGAAAGGAAGGTGAGAGTTATCTGCTTGTAAGTATTTTATTAAATATTAAACAATTTAAGCTAGGGCCCATTTCCCAATAACCGTTGCATGGCTAGCTTCAAACCATACTCTCCCAATACATCCCAATCAATGACATAGTACCTTTTTATAATTTTCTTCTCAACAAACTCCTTGAATCTTGCTTTTTGTTGAGTAGTCATACCGTTAGGAGGAGAGACTATTCAACTAGAGATTGCTAAATCAATTTGTCTTGGAGAAGGAGAAGGAGTAATAGGAATCAGCCTGTGAAGTTGACGCCGACGTAGAGGAAGCTGAAGCCAACTTATTCCAAACTAAGGCCGAATTGGTTGAAACTGAGGTTGATTCATTTTTGTTGAGGCCATGATGATTCCGAAAGATGAAAGGAATAAAAGGAGATACTCAGCATCAAGTCTACCATCTACCATGAAGCCAAGAGATCACACTATTGAGGCCTTAAGGCCATAGATCTACTCCACATGGCATGGAGAGATTAGTGGCAACTAAACTATAGTACTCTGCAAATATAGGTTGACCTTTCAAGTATCTCAGCAAAGCACTGCAAGACTTCAAGGGCTCATACCTGAACCCGAACATCCAATTGCTGACCTTACCCAATTTGGATCCTACTTCTTCTAAGACAACCAAAATGATTACAAGTCGACTTCTTTTGTTAAATGCATAGTTTTGTATTTTTGTGAATATTTTCTTTATTTTAATTATGGGCCCATTTTTTAGGGTTTAAGGCCTTATACATTATTTACAGTTTTGCAATTAAGGTTTTAGGACTTACTATAAATAGCAACATTTGTAATTAGCAGAATATACATCATCATCAAATCATCAAATAGTGAAGGATGTACATTACACTTAGAACTTTCCTCTTTCGAGTCAAGTCATTCTTAAGCTCATAGAGCTTGCATTTTTCAAATTATTGAGTATTGATTAACTCTTTAATTTTTCTTTTGTTCTTATCAATCTTGTCCATAAGATTGCAGCGAACCCTTCATTTGAATGAGTTAGTGAATTGCATCTAACTTCTCATTTGAATCCCAAATGAGACTTAGTATTTGTGAGTCATATCTATTTTAAGCCTAACCTCTGATTGTGTTTATGTCTTGGTGCATGATATCCATATACATTCACCGTCAAAACCCCTATTTTACTTCTTGTTCTTCATACTTACTTGAACCTTGACTACCAATTCTAGTTTTCAGGCTTGCTGCGTAACATCTTGGTTTTAGAGCTTTGGGGAAACACACATATAGTGTCCTTCAAAGTGTGATTCATCATTTGTTAATTGTCATTTTGTAGTGTATTGTATTTTTCATGTTTTTAGTAGTTATAGTATTGTGGTATTGCTGAGTTGAGTAACAATAACTTTAGTAGTTGATTCTAGTTGTTGTGGAAGTGTTTGTCAATAGTGGTAGCTATAGAAGCTAAATAGTGGTTATTTTTGGGTTACTATAATTATGTTTTGTTGTAAATCATGTTGTTCAAATTTCCTCTAAATATCACTATATGGACAAAACGTTTGAAGATAGTGTCAATAATACTAGAGATAGTCCTCATAAAATCTTGAGGAGATGCATTGATAACTTACAATATCAAATTCAGAATCTCACTGATTCTATCTAGGAGCTTACTGGTTTAGTCAAAGCCTGTAGATGTATTGGCCAAGATGGAAGAAGGGAATAAACACTTACCAGTAGAAGTAGCTCCAATGAGTTTAATGATGATGGACGATAACCATAAAGGGCTATCGAGCCGAGAAGAAGAGAAAACCAACCTGTATTGAGAAGAAGTAATGATAGGAGTGTTGACTTCAAAGAAAATCAAGGAGCTCGAAGAAGAGAGCTGAGGCTAAGAAGAAATATGGCTGAGTAGAGCTCTAATAGAAGAGGCTAATCTGAGGTAAACTGATTAGCTAGGAATGCAAGGGATGAATCCGAAGCACATAGTCGAGGACTTGACAACATCAAGCTTTAACTAACAACCTTCAATGGAACTAGCTAACCTGAAGAGTTCCTTAACTAGGTTCCCTGAGTTGAGAAGTTGTTTGAATACTATGAATGTGGTAGCCAAAGAAAGGTTAAGCTAGCTTCATTATCCCTTGTTGAATATGCAAGTCTTTGGTGGGATAAGTTAGTCGCTAAGGGAGATACCAATGGAAAACAGCCAATCATAACTTGGAGGCTTATGAAGGGGCTGATGAACCAATGCTTTATGCCAACTTACTTTAAGTAAGAGATGCTCCATGCTTTCCAGTAACTAAGATAGGGTTGAAACATTATTAAGGAGTATTTACAAGAGTTTACGACCTTAATGACTAGATGTGAGATTGCTAAGCTACAAGATTGCACCATCGCTAGATTTTTAAGTGGACAACATTGCTAACATAGTTGAACTACAGTCATTTATCTCATTGGACAAGTTGATCAATCTAGTATTAAGAGTAGAAAGACAAAGGAGGATAAGGCATTAGTGGCCAACTAAGCATCCTCAACAAGTCAACCTTGAACCTGAGAAGTATATTAAGAGAAGGCTAGAGAAGAAGATGGAGAGAGGTGAATCTAACTGACTTGATTAGGTCAAGACAAAGAAGATAGAGAAAGATAAAGTCCCTAACACTAATGCTCGAGAAGTTAAATGCTTCAAGTGCTTAGGTTATGAGCATATTGCTTCTCAATGTCCAAGTAAAAGGGTCCTAATGTTAAAAGGCAAAGGACCTAAAGCTCATGTAAAGAGTTAGAGTGACAAGAGTTCAAAAGACGAGTTAATAGAAGAAGATGTCTATTCTAATAACCTGGATGAACTCTTAGCCATGATGAGTTGACAAGCTGACTTAAAAGCATATCCCAAAAAAAGGGAAAATTTATTTCATATTCGATGTTTGGTAAATGGGAAGACCTATTCCTTAGTTCTCTTATGCATTGATAACCTATCATTTGAATCCCAAGTGACATTTAGTATTCATGACTCGTATCGAACCCTATTTTAAGCTCAACCGCTGATTTTGTTTGTGTCTTGGTGTATGGTATCTATATATATTCACCATTAAAACCTCCATTTTACTTCTTGTTCTTCATACCTACTTGAACCCTAACTACCCATTTTAGTTTTCGAGGCTTGTTATGTAACAAGGAGAGCGGTCAACTTTAGGTCTTTTGTGTTGAGAAGTAATGGATGATTTCTTAGGTGCCATAAGCAATCAGAATCATTAGTTCTAGGAAAGCAAAATCATTTACAAATTAATAGCAACTAAGATGAAAATAGAGTGGTTCTTCTTTTCCCCTAATTTAAGAAATCCTCAAAGCTAGGTATGATTAGACATCACCTACTCTAAGCATGATTCACATAAGACATCCCTTCTTGAATTCAACTTACAACCCATAAATGTAACCAGGTGTTATAATCTTCCCTATTATAACATCACCCTAATTGAAAAATAACATAGACATAAGAAATTGCAAAGTCATAAACAAAACCACAACATATACATAACAAAAACATCTACTAGACATGTTAGATAGCTATCAACAATAGGAATGAACCATCAACTAAGGCCTAAATTGAAAAACCCCTAAATTGGCATTCATTAATGGAAACTAAGGTTCCCAAGCATGAAATTCGTTAATATAAATTTAGGCTTAATTTATGTATAAACAATACCCTAAGTATGATCATAACACATTAAGAATGAAAAATAAACATAATGTGTACAAACCCTAAAATTGCATGAATTAAATCTGACTAAATAATGAAAAAGTAAGGGAAATAAAGGGCGAGATCATACCTTCAAATCTTGTGCAAATGGATGAAAGTGTACATGTTTGTGATTGGGAGTGATTTGGAGTAATGAAAATGAGTTTAGAAAGAGTAGCATGGGGTAGATTTTTAAAGGTGTAAAATAAGGAGAGAAAGAGGGAAATTTCTTTATATACTTATATGTCAGGGAACTAATTACGCTTGTGACTCGGGGTATGATGGCTCTTATTCTTTAAAAAAGAAAATCGCCCATGCTTCACCACGGGATGATGAATCCCATCATCAACACTATTAAAAATTTAGAAGTGTATCCTTTGGAGCACAATCATGAACAAGGATGTAGGAGTTCTCAAGGGGGCAATCATAGCTATGACAAACAGGTGAATCACCCTTATTACTTAATTATAGCCATAATAGACATTGGGCTATCCATCCTCCATTTATATCCTCACATTAAGAGAAATTTTATCCTCTTCTTTTGAATTTCCATGACTCCACGTGATCTTTCTTTTCTTTTTACCTAAAATATCTACAAATATAAGTAAAACAAACAAACAAACAACAATAATAATAACAATAAGTAATCAAAACTTAATAAACTCAAAGTGATCAAAACAAACTAAAATTGACTAATCGAATCAAAGGATACATATTTAACATCTCAAGCTTGACGTTCACAAAAATTTTTAGCTTCATTCCTCAAAATGGAGAAGTCTCAACTCTTCCTTACCTTCATTTAAATCAACTTCTTCATGATATATCTTCAAGCATTGTCCATTAACCTTAAATGTCCCTTTTTTTCTTTATGTGTTACTTCCATTGCTCCATAAGGATAAACTTTCTTCACTAGAAATGGACCTGACCATCTAAACATAAGCTTTTTAGGGAATAACTTAAGGCTAGAGTTATATAGAAGTACTATATCACCTTCTCTAAATTGCTTGTGGTTTTTATTTAGGAATCACATAGGTGTTTGGCTCTTTCCTTGTACACTTTGTTATTTTCATAAGCCATCTAACGCCATTCATCTAACTCATTGATTTGGAGATTTTGTTGTCTATTAGTTGCTTCAAGATCCAAATTGATCATTTTGATAGCCTAATAGGCCTTATGCTAAACCTATACTAATAAATGACAAGCTTTACCATAGACTAATTTGTAAGGTGTAGTACTTGAGGGACTCTTGTAAGCATTTGGTATGCCCACAAAGCATCATCTAACTTGTTAGCCCAATCCTTTCTATTGTGAAACACTATCTTCTCTAAAATTCTTTTCAAGTCCATATTAGATACTTTTAGTTGGCCAATATTTTGTGGATGGTAAGGACTGGCCAACTTATGCTATACCCTATATCTTTTAAGGACTCACTCAATTTGAGTATTGCAAAAGTAGGCTCCTCTATCATTGATCAAAGCTCGAGATGCTCCAAATCTAGAAAATAACTTTCTAAAGAATCTTGCTACCACATTAGCATCTTTTTTTGATAAAGCTTGAGCTTCAACCCACTTTGAAAAATAGTCTATTGCTATGAGAATGTACTTATTTCTCAAAGAACTGTGGAATAGCCATATGAAGTCTATTATCCAACATCAAAGACTTCATATTCCAAAATATTTTTTTGTGGCATTTCATCCCTCTTGGAGACATGCCATATCTTATGGCATTTATCATAAGTGAACACGTATTCATGAGCATCTTAAAATATGCTTGGCCAATAGAACCCAACCTCCAAAACTTTCTAAGCGGTCTTATTGGTGCTATAATGGCCTCTCGTTAAGCCACTATGACAATGAAGTAAGATTCTATATCCTTCTTCTTGTGATATACAGTGCTAGATAATCTAGTCAGCACATACTCTAAATAGAAAGGGATCTTCTATGTGAAAATAAATAAATAAAAACTAAACTAAAAAAAAAACTCCTTCCTTTTTATTTATTCTTTTTCTTTTTTTGTTTTTCTCTTTTTTTTTCTTTCATATTACATTCAAAAAGGAAAAAAGAAACTAACTAATAAAGTAAAAAGAAATGAGTAAATAAAAAAAAAAGAAGGATCGGATGCAATGGATGCGTACGGGTTGAACTTGGAGCGGGTCAGGTCATACGAATCCAGGTTAAGTTTGGTCCTTCTTCAAGCTCAACAACAACCATAAGGCTCAATTCGATCTAACTCAGACCCCAAATCGAATGGGAGAGGTGGTTTTTATGTGTTTTAAGGATAAGGGAGATAGGTTCAATGCTTCAGCTTAAAGTGGCCATTTGGTGGTGGTGCGAAGTGTAGCAGTATTTGGATCTTAGTGTTTTGATGTTGCTGGATGCAAGAGAGGAGTATAGTGTAGTGTTTCGGGGTATGGGGAATTTGTCTATGTGACTAGTTTAGGTTGAACAATGGCTAGAGTGGTGGTTTAAGGAGAAGAGATTCAGCTTATTAGGGTTAGGGTAATGGTGAGTTGGTGGCGATGCCACGGCCCATGGCAGATTTCAAAAGAGGTTGGTTTAGGGAGCTTAAGCTACTGGGAGCTCGACCGTAGTGGTGGATTGGCTCGGGAGTGGCTAGAAAGAGGGATTCAAGGAAAGAGAGTGTGTTTGCGTCTTGATTCTATAACTTATGTGTTGGTTGTCCATGATTCCTAAACTCCCCCAACACCCAATTTACACTAAATTTCATCTAAGAAACATGGAAAGCTTGAATCGAGTTTAAATGTATATAGCCGAAATTACAATTTTTTTTCCAAATTTTGGAGCTCGGTTTAATTGTGTTAATGTACGAATTTGGACATGTTCTTTTGTTTGAATCAAAGAAGGCCATGTCTAGTTTGCAATTTTTCCATTCCATTAATTTGGCTAAATTATAGTTCAAAAGGGTTGAAAAATGATGACAAAGAGAGCTAACTGATTGTATTTAAGGCAAGTAAGCTTGGGGAAAAAGTAGGAAAATGTGGGAAAGAGGGGAGAAAAAGAAGGAAAGTACTAACATAGCACCATGTCAATCGACCTGACCAACCTCAACGTGACACGTAGTAGCTAACGTGGTATGATACGTAGCACCACATCAGTACGTCATCCAATCCTAGCCTACCTTGTGTTAGGATACGTAACGCAATCAGATCCTGATACATGGTAGTCCCTAATGTGATGAACAATAAAATAAAAAAACTTTGTATGCCCCCTCCAAGATTCAAACCCAAGACCTCATGCTCAATAGCCAATCAAAGTCCATATGCTTATTCGTTAGGCCGTTAGCTTATACCTTGTCAATATGTGCAACTAAATTGCACATATGAACTCAATCAGCTTGGGTTAGATTTAAATCTAAGCTTAGGTTCGATTTAAATCTAAGCTTAAGTTCAACGGCTTAACTTCTAAACCTAAATTAAAAATAACAAATCAATCATAATAAAATTGTTATTTTCTAAAATCTTTTATATTTTTCAATTTTTCAATTTTTTTGTAATTTCTTTAATTTTCTTATTTTCTAAGTTTCTTATTTTTTGTGTTTCTTCTCATTTTTGGTACTTTTTTAAAATTTCATTTTTTTGTGCTTTTTCTTATTTTTGAATTTTTTTATTTTCCTAGAATTCTTATTTTTTCTGAATTTTTGAAATTTTCCTTAATTTCTTATTTTTTTTGTGTTTTTCCTAATTTAGGATCTATTGAGGAAATAAAATAAAAATAAAAATTACATAAAAATAAATTGGGCAATAGAATGATTCCTTAAATAAAGCGTTGATAGAATGACGCTAATCCATAAAAACTCCTTACCTCTACACATGAAGTTAGGCTAAGCCATTCAATAATGGCTTTAACTTTCTCTTTATTGACTCTTAACCCTCCTATGCTAACCACATAACTTAGGAAGATCACTTCTTTCTAATAGAAGTAGCATTTTTTTAGGTTTTCAAACAATTTGTCTATATGGAGGACTTCGAAAATAACTCAAAGATGGTTAGTATGGATTGCCAAGTCCATACTATAGACAACGATGTTGTCAAAGTAGATGATAAATTTTCTAATTAGATCTACCAAAACATGATTCATCAATCTCATAAAATCGTAGTGTTTGATAATTTGAAAGGCATGACCATCCATTCGTATAGGCCAGGTTGGGTCTTAAAAGTAGTCTTCCATTCATACCTTTCTCCCATTCGAATCTAATTGTACCTTAATTTCATATCAATCATACTAAACACTTTCGCACCACTCAACTCATCTAATGTATCGTCTAATCTTGGAATTGGGTATCTGTACTTGATCATAATGTTGTTAATAACTCTGCTATCCATAAACATACGCTAAGTTCTATCCTTCTTTGACACTAGCAATGCGGGTACAACATAAAGGCTAAGGCTTTCTCTCACATACTTGTTCTTTAATAGCTCATTGACTTGATTCTAGAGCTTTCTAGCTTACTCCGCATTCATTTTGTAAGCTGGTTTATTCAGCAAGGTAGCGTCAGGTATCAAGTCAGGCAATGCTTTATGTAAACCCTACTTTTAGTGAGCCTAAGACTTGATTAAGAGTACTTCCCGAGCGTTCCTAAAGATTAACTAAACCAAAAAATTAAGTTTATATTTAGAAACAAATTAAATTTTTCCAATTCAAAAGCCAATGGTCGATAAAACCCAAGCTTGAAGAACTGCAAGCTCTAAAGTCATTTAAAACCCTAAACCTTAAAATAATTAAGGAATTTTAACCCTAAGTAATTAATCGATAATTTAATTTGAATAATTTCATTCAACTTTAGAAAATTTCACAATTTTATAAAAATCAAATCATAAATTACAAAACAATGCGAGATGAAAACCCTAAAACAATTTCCTATAAGACCATGCCCTTATCTTCATGTATAAGCTTCACACATAAATAAGTAGACTAACCAATCACCTTAGATAACTTATCAATTGAGAGTCAGAATCATTTATCAATTGATAACTTATCAAAATCTAGTGATAAGACAATTTCCTTATTACCCCTTCACTTATACTACATATGGACAATTTTTCACAATATTTCATAAGCTTAACTTTAATAAATGAGACAAGACCACTCCATAGCCCAAAAAGACTTTAAATGGTAGATTTGGACAAGGGAGAAAGGGGGGTCATGCTCTTGTCTTTCAACCATCAATCACTTTCTCTTACACATCACTATTCACCCCTTAATGCTTACATCAACAATAGTTGCAATTGTTGACTTTTGTGTAAGCTACAAGATAATCAATTAAAGCTTCTTGCACGCACCTCTTTCCTCATTCAAAATCTGCCACTCTCTCCCTCTTTCACTCCCATTTCCACTTCCTTTTCTCTCATTTTAAACACAAATCAAAAGAAGAAATCAAACTCCACAAATTCCCAACATTGCTGCCACAATTTTTGCTTCCATACTCACGGCAATTTCTCTTCTTATTCTTATGTCATTTTCTTTCACCATCTAAGATCCTTTAGAAACATTAGAACCTTCCACAAACCCCATTCCAAAAGACCAAAAGATTCGGGTTCCAAAAGGTTGCAAAAGAGGAAGCAAAGTTAAAAGCTTAAGTGGAATCTTTGTGCACAACCACCATATTTTGCTTTAAGGACGAGTAAGTATTTCTTCTGATTGTGGGTTAGTGATTATGATTAGGAGACTTTGATTTCTTGAAGATATAAGTAAGGTTTAAGTTGTCATAATACCAAAAAAATCGTTTTAAGAAACAAACCATAAAACCTTTACATGAAGTTGAAGCATGAGCATGTAAAGTTGGTATTTTGTAAAGACACTTGTTCAACACTTTGAATGGAAGATTTTAAGTTGAGAAAGCCTTGAAACAAAAACTTAAATGGAGGATGAGATCAATGGACGTGAGGGTTCCACATTCATTTGGATGTTGATTTTGTTTCCATTAAGTTAAACATGCTCAAATCTAGACTTAAGTTAAGGAAAAATCCATTACATGAAGTTTTATGAAGAAACCAACTTGTATGACATGAGCTATGATATGGAGGTTGTGTTAAGTATAAGATCTTTTATTTCTTTGTGTGGAGCATGAGTTAAAGGATCATCTTATGAAAGAAAACATAAGTTAAGATTTAGATACAAGTAGTTTAAGTGCATAATCTACCCCTTAAACTTAAGGAAATGATAAAACAAGTTGAAAAACCCAGGGCGAACCCCTTGGAATCATCATGAACAGATCTGGAATGTGAGAAAATGGAGCTTAAAAATATGATAAAAGTGAATGAATAAAGTAAAAAGATCAACCAAAGCAAGTATGGTAAGCATACAAAGCCTAAAACTCAAAACCGAGCCTAAAACTCTCAAAACAAGCTTGGAACTCTAAGTTGGGCCTTCAATGAAATTCTGACCAGCACCTTAAAGTATCAAGAGAGGTTGTTTTGAAGCCCATAAGAAATCTACCTAAGGCCCCATAAGCTCACCAAAGTCACTAACTTTAGTTTGAACCAAAAACAGGCCCATTTGACAACTTAAGCCCACTAAAGGGCCCATGGAGTGGTTGTTAGCCTTAGGAATATAAATCAAAGTTGTGAATCTAATCTCAAGGAGTATTTTAAGCTTAGGATAAAATCTTAAGACCAAGCCCAAAGGATTTCTCAAGTTATCAAAAAGTCCATTTACCATACAAGGCCCAAAAACACTCCAACCCATGAGGAACGCTACTATTCTGACCCATGAACAGAATTATATGTCTCATTTCAAAAATCTAACCTTACCACGTTAAAATATACTCAAAAATGATGAAGATTGACTATAAGATCATAAAAATCGGATTTAAAACGAAAATGTTATACGTGATTGAACTTTTAAGTAAAACCGAGAAAAATTATGAAACCAAGTGAAAAGTATAACTTAAAGGGTTTTAGCTTAATTTTCTAGGTTTTATTTCAAATCCTTATAGTATCATATTTGCAATGTCCAAGGACCCGGCTTTAGGGAGATGACTTATCCCGGATTAGTTTGATTGATTTGCATGGCTGAGTGAGTAAATTCCCGATAACTCGTTACTTGATTGTGCTTGTAGAATAGATGTACCTAAACTTATATATATATATATATATATATATATATTTGGATGCTTATGGGATATGGGAGATGCATGTGCATGGATTTATGGATGATAGTGATGACTTGTTAATTACATATATAATAATGGTAATTGTTTGTACTAATATATATACATATGAATTGTATGGAATGAAATTGTTTGATCACCTTGAAAATTGAGTTAATTACTTACACGATTAAGAAATCAAAATGAATCATGCATTCCCCATATTGCATACGGATAACACCAACTGCCGCTTCATGCAGAAGATGGGAAGGGACTCACAGGAATACGAGTTTCCTGCAAGATTGGGCACTAGCTATGTCATCATATATATTGAGTCTCTGTCCTAAGCTGATAGGCTTACTAGGCGCTGGGAGACACCAACCGTCAACTAGGGGCCGAGTCTTGTGGCTTTTGCTTAGGGTATGTGTTTGTAGATTGCGGAGATCACTACACCATTAGACTTGGGATTTTAAAAATATGATTTGTTATTCGGTAAAGAAAGTATACACACACACGTATATATATATATATATATATATATATATATAGTTTTGTTTTGGCTAAGCACAATAGTGCAAATGAAATAAAACCCAAGGTCTAGAACCCGGATTTTGATTTGGGTCGGTTAATTATCTCTAAACCTCGACTTCAGGGGACGTAATTCTGAGTCATATGCAGTTCTTATGCCACTACATGCGATGTTTAGCATACTAATTGTTCATTCATTCATATGATTGTGCATTTAATAAATTTATGTCATGCGGTATTGATGAGGGTAATTATCTCACTAAGCGAAAGCTTACACCCCAATAGTTCTTTTTTTTGCAAGTTGATCGATAGTTGGGAATGGGATAGGAATTGAGTGCAGAGTGGTACCATTGAATCAATGTGATGAAAAGCTTGTGTAGTTAATTCGGAATGATCCGAAAAACGACTAATGTCCCAATTAAGTTTAGTATCTTTAGTGAGTTTATAATTTTCTAGAATTGTCTATCTTATTTCACTATTTAGTAGAGGATACCGATTCTCTACAGTTCTGAGGAACTATAGAAAAATGGATATCCATAATTATTTATATTATATAATGAGCCAATGAACTAAAATTAAAGACTCTAGCAAATAACTATTTAGAGTCTTGCAATCTCTGACTTGTAAGTTGATTTTCTTATCATGGGTGCATATGTAATATGGAAATTTTAGGCAATACTACTAGGCTCCTCCTTGGGTCGCTACAGGATTGGTATCAGAGCATTTGGTTGTCAGAGATAGGAGCAACCTACCAAATGGTGAGATGGGGTAGAACTTGGGTAGAGTTAGGATTTATAAATAAAAGATATAGATTCCTTAGAATATATAATATATGTAGTAACACCTATGCGTATTTATGTTTACTACTATACATTGTATCTTTAGTAACCGTTATTTTTCCTAAGCAGGATACCCTTGATGAAATTACCCTAAAGACTCTCATGTTGTTTCTAAAACATTGAACCCTAAGACATGAGAAGCAAAGTATTGAAGCAAATAGGATTAAGCATCCCTAAATGTATAATTAAGGAGCATGTATTGGAGGTTAAGGATATTGGAATATCTTAGTTGGGAACTAAAGGTTAGACACTTTAAATTACCGGAGTTAACCTTAATGATTGCAATATAGATTTCGAGATGAAATCAAAATAATGAGAATGGAGATATGGAAAGTTGTTATGATGATCAGTTGTAAATCTCATTATTAAATGAATAGATTAGTAGGTATGGATCATGAGTAGTGTATATGAATGCAAATTCCCTTAAAATGTTGGGGATTATGTTATGGAAATATTGTTGATTAATGAATATGTTTCTAATAGACTTGTTTCAACAAACTTACTGTATGAATATTTTATTTCGAGAAATTCTAACCCTACAAGGATTATACTCAGCAAGATCAAAGGATTTTATAAATTATTGACTGATAAAATACAATTTATAACCATAATGTGACATGAAGGAAACTAGGGTTGAATGTAATGACAAAGTTATGGAGATGATAAAGGATGTATGACTCGTTAGTAAAATAACCAAGTTGAGATAAATACCTATGGACAAATATAGATAATGAAAAGAAGAAGTGGATATGATGAATGGTGGGCCACAACAAAAAGGATAAAGTAGTTGGATGTTATTTATAGCTAGGCATGGATCAATATACGATGTAACGATTTTAGGTGAGTTGAGTTATCTGAATCATGTAGGACAGGAAGAGGACTATAACTGAAGAAGGTATTTTGCAGTTGGAATTCAAAATTTTGATTGATCAAGAAAAGAAGGAGTTCAAGAATTGATGTTATGAATGAGAAAATAGAATCACCTAAGAAGTTTTAAGCAACCCTTAGCAACATGCTATGTAAGTATCGACTTGAAATTCTTAATGACTTAAGATGGAAATCTTGTTGTTCAAGAAGTTCTACGTGTATGTAATAGTATTTTAAAAAAAGCCCATCTTAATACTCCCTGAGGACATTTAGTGATCTTGAGGATTTGATCATAAACTATCAATAACAACATTAAATAAGGTTGGGAGAAATAACTACAAGAAGGATAATGGCAACAAGAAGGCATCATACCCAAATGCTATATGACAAAGGAGAACAACCGATAGTATAATAACGATGATGAATATCTTGGGGATCAATACCCAATATAAATATAAGCTCTATACACAAGAAAAACTGTGGAATCATAAGAGACCAAGATGGACGATCACATAAGACATTAGATAATAATATTAATTTTAGCAATGGACCCGAGATCGATATGGAGGATGTGAGGTTAATGAAAGCCTAAGAAAGAAAACAAGCATAAATAGCGATAGTTGCCAAATATATATATATATATATAATAAAATAATTATAATTATAATAATGTAAGTTATGATATGTGGAGTTACCTATGAAAGAATGAGTATAAAAATTTATAAACCCATGTAATCAAATTTTGAACAAAGCATGACAAAATATAAAGAGGTAATGATTAGGTGACCTGACTATATGAATTGTTAAATAGTAATAACCTTGAGAAATACCATCTTAACAAGACTTTGGAAAATGAAGGTAATAACGATCTTCACATGACCTCAGAAGCCCAAGGAGATTTGGACCATTTGAAGGATACCTTAAAGGAGCCAAAAATGTCGATGAGGGTGTTTCCTGACTTGGTTCGAGCAAATATTTTTTTTATTGATAAGAAGAATAACCCCTTAAAGGTAGAAGATTGGTTGACCGAGTCGAATTATCTTTTGAGGCCTATGAAGTTCTAGAAAGCGTAAAGTTGACCTATGGCACCTTTATCCTACAAGATGGAGCAAGAATGAGGTGGAATTTCAAGGAGAATCGACGATAGGGGGAAAACATGAGCTATGCTCTTTTGAGTTAATGATGGAAATGAGTTGGATGAACTCAATTGAAGTTGAAAAAAAAAGGTTAAGGATATAAGATATACAAGTAGTGAATGAGTTCCCTAATGTGTTTCTAAAAGAACTACCGAGATTACCACCTAAGAGGGAGATTGATTTCGCCATTGATTTAATGGCCGAGACTAAACCAATTTCTAAGGCTCCTTACAGGATGGCTCCAATAGAGTTAAAAGAGCTAAAGAAGCAACTTCAAGAGTTGTTGGAGCAAGGTTTTGTTAGACTAAATGTCTCGCCTTGGGGAGCACCTATCTAATTCATCAAGAAGAATGATGGTTCTCTTAGACTCTGTATCGACTACAGGGAGTTGAACCGAGTCATTGTGAAAAACAAGTATCCCTTATCCCGCATTGACAATCTATTCAATCAATTACAAGGTGCAAGTGTGTTTTCCCGTATTGATCTAAGATCGGATTATCACCAATTGAGGATCAAACCAGAGGATGTACCTAAGACAACATTTAGAACGAGATAAGGACACTATGAGTTTTTAGTGATGCCATTTGGATTGACTAATGCACTAGCGGTATTCATGGATATGATGAATAGAGTGTTTAGAGCATATTTGGATAAATGCGTAATTGTGTTCATTGATGACATCTTGGTATATTGGTTAACCCTAGAACAACATCAAGAACACTTGAGATTAGTATTGTAAACCTTAAGAGAACACAAGTTATATGCCAAGTTATCCAAGTGTGATTTTTGGTTGAGAGAGATATCCTTTTTGGGACATGTTATTTCTAGAGAAGGAATAAAAGTAGACTCAGAAAGATAAGAGCTATCACTGATTGGAAAGGGCTTGAAAATGTTGCTAAAGTGTGAAGTTTTCTTGGTTTGGCTAGATATTATCAGAAATTTGTGAAAGATTTTTCAAAGATTGCTAAACCACTTCCTTAACTAACTCAAAAGAATGAGAAATTTATATGGAGTGAGGAAAGGGAAGAAAGCTTCCAAGAGTTGAAGAACCGTTTAATTTCCGTATCAGTTTTAGTCTTACCCAACAATGAGGAACCCTTTTTGGTGTATAGTGATGCTTTTAAAAATTGTTTAGGGTACATGTTGATGCAAAATGGAAAAGTGAGTGCTTATGCTTCATGACAATTACAACCGCATGAGCAGAACTACTCTACTCACGACCTAGAATTAGCAGCTATAGTGTTTACACTAAAGCTATAGAGGTATTACTTGTATGGTGTTAAGTGTGAAATTTATACTGACCACAAGAGCCTAAAATATTTGTTCACTCAAAAGGAGTTGAACATGAGACAAAGACGGTGGTTAGAGTTGATAAAGGACTATGATCTCAACATCAACTACTACCCTGGGAAAGTGAATGTAATAGCAAATGCTTTAAGCCGAAAGAATCATGTTGAAGTTGCATCTCTACTTACTGAACAAGTAGAGAATTTGAGAGAATGAACTTGGAATTTGCATGGCATGAGGCAAATGTTGAGTTGTCAAAGTTAGTCCTCGAACCAACACTATAAGAAAGAGTCTGAGAAGCATAGCAAGAGGATCCTGCTCTACAACATGTAAGGGAGCAGATGAATTAGGAAGGTATACAGACTTTAATGAAGATGAGGACGGAATGCTTCGAATGAAGGGATGTCTGTATGTACCTGATAATCTTGAGCTAAGAAAAGAGATTTTAAGGGAACTCACTATTCCAGATATACTGTACATCTTAGAGGAACCAAGATCTCAAGAAAAAATTTTGGTGGAGTGGGATAAAACAGGATGTAGCAAATTTCGTGCTCAAATGTGACACTTGTCAAAGAGTTAAGGTTGAGCATCAAAGACCGGGAGGATTGTTGCAACCGTTGTCCATCCCTGAATGGAAATGGCACCAAATCACTATGGACTTCATGTGTGGATTGCCCAGAACGGTAGCAAGCTATGATGCTGTATGGGTAATAGTGGATCGACTCACAAAGTCAGCACACTTTCTACCCATCAACATGACTTATCCCTTAGAAAAGTTGGCTCGAATATATCTAAGGGAGATAGTGCGTTTGCATGGAGTGCCTGCTGGAATTGTTTCTGATAGAGATTTAAGGTTTGTATCTAATTTTTGGAGAAGTTTACAAAAAGTGTTGGGGACGAACTTAAAGTTCTGTATGGCTTATCACCCCCAAACAGACGGATAGTTTGAGAGAACAATTCAGACTTTAGAAGATATGCTTCGAGCCTGTGTTATGGAGTTTGAAGGAAATTGAGATTCTCACTTACTGCTAGTAGAGTTTGCATATAACAATAGTTACCATTCATCCATCCAAATGCCACCATATGAAGCTTTATATGGGAAGAGATGCCGATCCCCATTATTTTGGGATGACATGGAAAAGGTAGCCTTAGGACCAGATTTGGTGAAGAGGCAGTTGACAAGGTAGCTATCATTAAAAAAGCGAATGAAAGAAGCCCAAGATAGACAAAAGAGTTAGGCGGACTAAAAGAGAAGGGAATTAGAGTTTGGTGTAGGAGATCATGTATTCTTGAAGGTAAGTTCGATTAAGAGCATTCATCGAGTGAGAACTTAAGGGAAATTAAGCCCTAAGTACATTAGACCCTTTGAGATCCTTAAGCGAGTAGGAAACCTTGCATGCCGCTTAGCATTACTACCAAACTTGGCTGGAATACATAATGCATTTCACGTGTTAGTGCTAAGGAGACATGTACCTGACCTTGACAATGTAATTGAATTGGAGCCGATACAACTTAAAGGAAATCTGACTTATAAAGAACACCTAGTTTAGATCACTGATAGTAAAGTTCAAAAGTTGAGGAACAAGGAAATAAGATATGTTAAACTACTTTGGAGAAACCATGAAAAGAAAGAGGCCACTTGGGAAGCCAAGGAAAAAGTAAAGCGAAAGTACCCCCAATTGTTTGAAGTCCTAGGTATGTCTTTAAGTTTTGAGGACAAAACTTGATTAAGAGTACTTTTCGAACGTTCCCAAAGATCAACTAAACCAAAAACTTAAGTTTATATTTAGAAATGAATTAAATTTTTCCAATTCAAAAACCAATTGTCTATAAAACCCAAGCTTGAAGAACTGCAAGCTCTAAATTCATTTAAAACCCTAAACCTTAAAACAATTAAGGAATTTTAACCCTAAGTAATTAATCAATAATTTAATTTGAATAATTTCATTCAACTTTAGAAAATTTCACAATTTTATAAAAATCAAATCATAAATTACAAAACAATGCGAGATGAAAACCCTAAAACAATTTCCTATAAGGCCATACCCTTATCTTCATGTATAAGCTTTATACATAAATAAGTAGACCAACCAATCACCTTAGATAACTTATCAATTGGGAGTCGGAATCATTTATCAATTGATAACTTATCAAAATCTAGTGATAAGACAATTTCCTTATCACCCCTTTACTTATACTACCATAATTAGTAGACATATTTTTTTTTCAAAAATTATAGTCACCAAAATTTAGCACACATTATATGAGTGTTATATAAAATTTTTCAGCTCGAAACAACATCATTATTATTTTAGAAAAATTGATCAAAATTCATAGTAACAAAGTATGTTCTTATTGAAGTACCCTAAATTGATATAATTTAAAGAAAATAAAATGATCAAATGAAAGTACATGTAAAATAACTTAGGGAAACTAAATTTCATATTTTTCTTAGTACATTTGGTATTTTTAGAAAATAAATAAAAATCAAATAGGAAATTGAACACTTACCGGTGCATGGTACTCCAGCCACTGAGGTGTACTAGCTTACTCTATCTATACCCTAAAAGCTTAAGTCTAAAGCCTTACAACATCAAGTTATGTGTAGCTATTGGAACCCTTAATCCCCTAATATTGATCCAAATTTTCCTAATTTTTGTAAAATTTGTGTTTTTGCCTTGTCGAGAAAATTCTCACTTTTGGGTAGCCAAAAATGAGGAATGACATTTCAATCTTTTGTGTAATGCTCAAGTCGGTGGAGTAGGGAAAATGAATCATAAGTGTCATTTTTATGGATTATTTGGTGTTATTCCACTTGATTTGTGTTATTTTCCTTTATCAAGTCATAAATCCAGCTATCCTACTACATGTGAGATAAGCCATGCCTAAATCCTTAAAGTTCAAGTGTTTCTAGTATTTTTTAATATTTTATATTAATTAATTACAATTTTTAGTAATTATTTGGTATATTTATTAATATAATTGTATATTAAGTATATAACGTATATACTATATGACTATATATTCATGTTATATATCATTTAACCCTTAAATATTATTTTTATAATTGAAATAGTTTATCTATAATGGCTTGTTACGTTTTAAGAATCAAACATCAAGCTTTCGATAATTTTACAAATATACCAAATAAAAATACACTTTATTAAAATTAAACATTATATATATATATATATACACTATTTTGAGAAATTGATCTTACTATCATTCTTTGTCTAACTTTTATACGCTTATATTAAAATTTAGCTCATTTCAAACAAAATTGTCTGAAGTTTCTAAATCGTTCTGAATGCCTTAAACGACTTAACTCGCATTAGTTAGTTTAGTGATTAGGGTACTTAATCAACTAGGCTCTCACATACAAATTCTAAGGATATGACTTACTAAGGAAAACTCTAAGGACTCACAACTCAACTAAATATGATACATGAGCTGATCTAATAAGGGTATTCATTACTTAGTCTTACTTAAGAGTTACAATAAGAGTGAAATAGGCAAACAAGTTAAGAGCAATGTTCACAAAAAGAGTATATTACTAGGGTATTTACACTCGAAATGCTAGGGTATCTTACCTAAAATGAAAAGGACAAAAAGGATAATGTCTAAATGAAGTAATGTAGAAGGAATGATAAAGGGTTTGAAAACATAACAAAAAGAGGTATCCTATACTGAAAATTCTATCACAGGAGGTCCGCAAACACGTAGCAAACAATTGATTGTTGTGCACTTAGTAAAATGGACAAACTGTATGGCTAGCCCTGATGTTGCTGAGTGTTAATCCCGAGCTAAGGTGACAATTAAAAAGTGTTGAGCTAATCAAGTGACTGAATTTTGCTTGAACATACTAGGTGTAACTTGGATTCAAGTCAGTTGAGCAATTGGTCAGATAGGCCGAGCTGTTGTTTGCATGTGTCTTAGGTTGGCAACTAGGTACTATCGATAAGTACAAGTAGTTTTAGCTTGGCTAAGGTATCAGGTCCATAGATTATAGTAGTTCAAACTCCTCAAATGTGGTGCATAAAGAAAGAAATCATCTAATCATACTTTCCAGTCCTCGAGCTCAAGTCAAGGGTTCGATGGTTTGATTCCTATTATCAATAGCTACACTATCTACTGCATTACTATCAAGTAAATATATCCCATACTAAGGCTAGATGACATGTTAGATTAGCTTTATGGAACCAAAGTGTTTTTGAAGATTGACCTATGAAGTGGTTATGATCAGATTTGCATGAGATCATGAGTTGAGTAGAAAATCGCATTTAAGATGTAGCATCATATCTACGAATGGTTAGTCATGCCATTTAAGCTTTTTAATGTATCGAGTACATTTATGAGACTCATTAGCCATGTGATGCGCTCTTTGATCAATAGATGTGTTATCTTGTACCCTAATGATATCTTGGTTCAAGTGCTGCTCTGACTGATCATTTGAAGCATCCTCGAGCTATTTTTGACATACTTTATATCGAGAAACTATTTGAAAATTTGAATAAATGTTCATTTTATCAATAAGGTTGTCTTTCTTAGATTTGCGGTGTTTGGAGAAGGAATCTTGAGGAAAAATTATAGGCCTTAGAGTGGCCTACACCTAAGAATGTTACTGAAGTTAGAGGTTTTCATGGTCTTGCTTCTTTCTACTGGAGTTTCATCAAAAACTTCAACTCCATTTTAGCCTCCTTAACTGAGTCGATGAAGAAGGGTGATGAATTTTGGTGGATTGCTTGAGCCAAGAAGAATTTTAAGGAGATCAAGGAGAAACTTACCACCGCACTTATCTTATTTTAGCTTGGCTTTAACAAGCCATTTGTGCTTCAAAGTGATGCATTAAGCATTGGCATTAGAGTAGTTCTAATGCAAGAATGTTGACTTATGGCTTACCATAGTAAGAAGTTTAATGGTGTTGCCCTAAATTATTTTGTATATGAAACAGAGTTATATTCTCTCTTCTAAGCTCTTATGGTATAGAAAAATTTTTTACTACTTCAAGAGTTTGTCATTTACATAGACTATGAATCCTTGAAACATTTAGGAAGTTGGAACAAACTATTGGAGAGGTAAGCTAAATGATTGGAATGCATGGAAGGATTCTCTTATGTGATAAGGCATAAGAAAGGTAGTATTAATATGGTTGTTGATGCTCGTCACATGGGCATGTCTTACTAACTGCCCTGCAAACAAAATTGCTGGGATTTTCTCTTATTGCCGAGTAGTATGCCCAATACTCATACTTTGGTCCTATACATGAGAAGTGTCAAGGTGGAGTTGCTATTGGAGCATGCTACTTGAAAGATGGATACCTATTCAAGGAGAGGAAATTATGTATACCTAATTATTTTGTATGTAAGCTATTGGTCAGGAAAGCTCATAGTGGTGGTTTATCTAGGCATTTTAGTGAAACCAAAACTTCTAATCTAATAAGAGAAAACTTTTATTAGCATGGCATAGTTAAGGATATCCATAAGGTTGTCGACAGTTGTAAAGTATGTAAGAGGTCAAAAGGGATGAAGGAGCCATCTAGAGAAAACATGCCTTTGCCTCCATTAACCCATAACATGGACATTATCTTAGGGTTTCCCTAGACATCTTGAGGGAGTGACTTGATCCTTGTAGTTATGGATCATGTTAACAAAATAACACACTCCATTCCATGCCATCGAACTAAGGATGCTTTATATATTACAAATTGGTTTTTGTAAGAAGTCGCCTACCTACATGGAGTCTTTAAGTCCGTGTTTCTGATTAAGATACTAAGCTTCTAAGCTACTTTTAGAAGACCTTATGGAGGAGACTTAGCACTAAAATTGTGTTCAGTTCGAGCAACCACCCTCAAACTAATGGCTAAACTAAGGTAATGAATAGGACTTTAGGTACTCTGATCTAAGCTGCAGTAGGAAAGAATTTAAAGGATTGGGATATGTGCTTACCTATAGTAGAGTTTGCTTATAATTGAACTTTCCATGCAACCATTATAAGACTCCCCTTGAGGTCGTCTATGGCCTCAACCTAACCATCCCACTAAACATAATTGATACCTATGGCCTCAATTCTTCAGTGTGAAGAAATATACAAAGTGCACCAATAAGCGACAAAGAAAATCGCCAAATTCAATGAACAACAGCATGAGATCAGTAGGCTAAGCCATTAAGCTATGTTCTTTAATCCAGTTGACCTAGTTTAGATCTAGCTTAGCTAAGAAAGATTTCCCCATCTAAGGAAGAGCATGTTATTACCAAGAGTTAATGGTCCATTCAAGATCTTGAAGAAGACCATATGCAATGCCTCCTAGATCGAGCTACCTAAGGATTATGTTATCACTTCTACATTCAATATATTCATTCTAATTCCCAACCATCCAAATGAAGCATGCTCAACTAGAGAACAATCTATAGATTTGAGGCCAAATCCTTTTGACCCCTAGGAAGATCATAGGAATCAACCCCTCAACCCATCACCTACAACTAAGCTATAAGACAACTAAGACTTATTCGATGAGTACTAGCTCAAGAACCATGTAAGGATAAGGGCTCCATTTCCAACTAAGGATTATGTCACTTTATCTGACCAAAGTTTCAAGCTTTAATTGTAGTTAGGGCAATACCTAAACTATCGAATACTATGATTCTTTTAGAGCCGAGTTGCCTAGGCACTCAACTAGAATTAAGCTATCTAGTCACTTGACCTAATGAGACTTCCATCAACACCTTACATTCGAGCTCCAACCTATCCTAAATTAAGTCATCTAAGTTTCTTACTCCCTTTTAAACCTCCTCTGAGCAGACTTTAACAAGTATTGAGCTGTTAGAGAACTTACATTTGTAGGAGCAACCAAGCATCAATTAACCAACTACCCCCTAATGTATGTCTTTTGGTACAACATTTCAGAAGTACCCTCTAATTTCCTTACCTAGTACTATTTGTCATTTTTTCCCTTTTTGGTATGTTTTAGGAATCTTTTTGTGCATTATCTACACATCGTTTCCTTATTCATGTAACCTTAGGCAAGGTCATATATATACCTCATTATCTTATCTATTTCCTTTAGCAAGGAATAGTAGCAAATGACCCTAATTCTTACTTGTATGTCATATCAAGTGGTAATCTGGTCGAGTAAGATTAGTTGATACATCATATCCATCTGGTAGCTACTTAGGTTTTGTTAAATCCTTTTGTTTTCATTTGTTAAGGTGTCTATCTGTGTGTACAACCTTAGAGATGCATCATAAGTACTATTACTTCCATATAGATCATAGTCATAATACAGATAAGTGCAAGCACTTAAAGAATGCATTAGAAGATGCCGTCTAGAGATGATCTTTGAAGAAATTTTGAGCAACAACCTCAATAAAATGATGCTTGACCTAATAATCAACTGTAAACAGTTAGGAATAATGAAGGAGGAGACAATCGAGATCCTAAAGGTGTAACTATTGTGGTTTTTGGTGGTCTAATAGGAGGAATTACTTTGGTCACATCGACCTCAACTGGTTCACCAAGTGACCATGTGCTGAACCTTAGAGGGAAAAGATGTAGAGTAGATGACATGATAGCATTTTAAAACAAGGATATGTAGGGAATTCAATTACCCTACCATAACGCTTTGGTCATTACAACTAGGGTAGCTGAGTTTGAGGTTAGAAAAGTTATGATCAACACTAGGAGCTTTACTGATATCATCTTTAAACATGCATTTGATCAGATGCGATTAAAGTTAGAGAATTACAAGATGTAGTCATATAATACAACTTGTATGGGTTTAACAATCAACAAGTGAATGTTTAGGGCCCAGTTACCTTAACTTTCTATATTAGGGATAATGAGAATGTCGTGGGAAAGGAAATTGATTTCATTATAGTTGATTGTGCTTTGCCCTATAACGAGATTATGGCCTAACCTTCCATCAATACCTTTAGGATGGTAGTATCAACAACTCATCATAAGGCAAAATATTTATACCCAGCTGGAACAAGAACATGTCATGGAGATCAATAGCTAGCCAGAGCTCTGTATTTGAATGCTTTCAAGAGAGATCAAATCTATCACATTGAGTAAGGTACGAGTAGTTACATGCAAGTGAGAGGAAAGTTAGTGGAGGAAATTTTAATCATATGGTTAAGTGATAACCTTGAGCATGTTACTAAGGTTGGAGTTAACATGAGATAAAGGCATATTTTATTCATGTTTTAATGTGCGGATTAGATAGAATTATTATTGATTTTATAAAAATCATTAACAATTGGTACTTAACTATTTTCATTTGGACATTTCAAGTATTGAAGGATTTAGAGTGGAAATATGATCAATTTAGAGGAGTTTTACTCAAACAAACGAAGCTCGAATTGATCTATGGTACATTAGAATTCAAGGTAGCCAGCCATGGGTCGACCTACACTTTATACCGATGGCTTTGGAGTCTATGTTGCTAGCCTTAGAAGCTATACCATTGGCTTTCATGGCCGGCCTCCAATAAAAAAGGATCCATTCGAAAGAAACCTTAGTTTTCTCTATAAATAAACTGTATGCCATAGTTTAGATGAACTTTTCATCTTCCTTAGAATTAGAGTCTTAAAAGTAGTTAGGTTTTATTATAGAAGATTTTTTCTTAAAATTTCTTAGATCATTAAGAAGACTTCGCTTTTGCTATGGAGATCAACTTTGGAGTTGCAATTTAAGTTTACTCATCTTAATTACAAAATTGGTTATCTCTATTCCTTTTATGTTTATGCAATTCTATGATTTATTCTTACTTTTAATCATGAACTTCTTTGCGAATTCAATTATTATCTATGCTTTTGTTTTAATTTCCATGGCTGGCTAAGTTTTATTTGTAGGAAATTGATGAAACCTTAGGCAATTAAGATGAGAATTGTATTCAAGTAAGAGGGTTAATAGATGTATGGATGATTCATGATTGCAATTTCTATGATTTTGATTATAATTATCTAATTGATTATAATTGTTAGAAACACTAATGATACTAGAGTTGATATAAGGTTTATTAGAAATTCTTGATTAAACTGATTAGCTAATGCACGGGCAATGTTAATTAGATTAACTAGAAATTATCTAAGAATTAATGCAATGTTTTTAGTTAATTATTTACTAAGACATTAGGGATAATTGATTTAGAACATTAGACGATCACAGCATCGGAAGATGTATGATTATAATTTAAAGTCCACTATTAATTGGAGATATGGAAGTTGACCAATTAATCAGAGGTTAAGTTCTTAATTTTAAGGCATGATAATTTCACTTAAATGACCATATAGCTATTAATGTATATAACATGATGACAATTTGATTTGCATAACTAGGGTGGACTCTATTTTTCCCACAATTTTCAATTGATTGCTTAGTTTTAGATATTTTATCATACTTTTCTTTTTGATAGTTTTAGGGTAATTATTAGATTAGCTAATTCATAATTCAATTTTGATTACCTGAATATTGATAATAACTATCATTAGATTAGTAATTTCTTAATCCTTGAGGGATTGACAACCTTACTCACTCTATATTACTTAATTTCGACCTAGTATACTTGTTCAAGTATTTGTGATTTAATTTCATACATTTAGTTTAAGCAAACCAAGTTTTTGGCATCGTTGCTAGGGATTGGAAATATTAAACCGTTTAGTTTTGTTGGTAATTTTAGCACACTTGACAACTTGTGCTGTTTCTTGTTCTCTTTGCCAGTATTTTTTGCGCTAATGTAGAAGTGTTGAAATTCTACTAATAAATTCTAAAATAGAGTGCATCTTGCATTAATTGAGGTAAGAGAACAGAGGAAGGAGAGAAAAGATGGTAGGAAATAAAGATAATAATCAAATACAGGGAGTCCTATGAGTACTTCGGGACTATATAATACCTATAGTTATGGGTTCTACAATAAGAAGGCTTGCCATTTAGACCAACAACTTTGATTCGAAACTATCCCTCATTTAGATGGTTTAGAAATATCAGTTTGGAGAATATCCTAATGAAAGTCCTGATGGGCATATTGCAGGGTTCCTTCAATACTATATACAGTGAAGATGAACAACATTACAGACGAGGTAATCATATTATAGCTCTTTCCCCTTTTGCAAGGGATAAAGCTAGAGCTTAGTTTCATCCACTACCACAGGAGTCTATTACCACTTGAGCTAATCTTTCATCAAAGTTTCTAAGGAGATTTTTTCCCACTAGCCAGGATCGTAAAACTAAGGAACTATAACACCAACTTTACTAAGTTTTGTAGTAAGTCACTTTATGAGGCATGGAACAGATTCAAAGAGGCGATGAAAAAATGCCCACATCATGGATTGTTAGATAATCTCCTGATTGAGATCTTCTATCTCAGTTTGGATGAGACATTGAGGTCTTTAGTTGATGCCATAGATGGAGGTGCTCTAATGGCTAAGACCATGATGAAGCAAGTATATTAATAGAAGAGATGGCCTCTAGTACACATAATTGGCAAAACAAGAGAAGTAAGTCAAGAGTTGCATCGGTTAATGATAGTAACACTATGACTCAATTAATAGCTTAGATTTCAACTCTCGTTACCTAAGTAAATAAACTCACCTCAATACAGTATTTTCATGCTAATCCTATTGCTTTTTGTGAGTTATGTTCAGTAACACATTTGACTCTTGATTACCTAACCGATAACCCCTCAACTTCAACTAGTGAAGAGTAGGAGAACTTTGTCAACAATTTCCAAAGGCATAACCAATGACCTTATTCAAATACATATAATATAAGGTGGCACAATCATCCAAACTTCTCATGGAGGAATGAAAATAATGAATTTAAACCTCTACCGAGATTCCAGAAGCAAGATCTCAGAATGCTCTACCTCAGTAAAATCGGTCTAGAATGGAAAAGCTCATGTTAAGTTATATGAAAAAGACAGATACCATGCTATAGAATCAATAGGCTACTATTCAGAATTTAGAGAATCAGATTAGTTAGATCTCTCAACAATTGAGTAATAGACCATTAAGATCTTTACTTAACAATACTAAAGGGAATCTCAAAGGTGTCAATGCTATTATGTTAAGGAGTGGAAAGGAAGTTGATATAGTTCATAGATGAGTTGAAGAAAAGGAAGAGAATCTAAAGAAAGCAAAAGTGAAGTAGGTGGTAGATGAACCAAAGCAGAAGTCATTAGAAGTGAAATCATATGTTCCTCCCATCCCTTTCTTAGGAAGACTGAAGCAACAATAGCTAGAAACCCAATTCGCTAAATTCATAGATGTTTTTAAGAAGTTGCAAATCAACGTTCCTTTTGTAGAAGCACTTCAGCAGATGCCTTTGTATGTTAGATTTATGAACAATTTGCTCACTAAGAAAAGAAACATTGATAGGAATAAACCAGTCATGCTCATAGGAGAGTGCTCTAGGATCTTTTGGAAAAATTTATCCAGCTTGCTTAAAAAACAAAGAGATTAGGGGAGTTTTACTGTTCCTTGCACTATAAGAAATTTTCATTTTGATAAAGTTCTTATTGATTTAGGTGCAAGTATAAATTTAATGCCTTTGTCTATTTTTAGGAAGTTAGGACTTGGAGATTGCAAGGAGACCTATATCACATTACAACTTGCTAACAAGAATATCAAATACTTAAGGGATATTATAGAGAATGTCTTAGTAAAGGTAGACAAATTTATCTTCCTAGTCAACTTTATAGTCTTAGGGATAGAAGAGGACAGAGAGTTACCCATGATCCCTGGCAAACTATTTCTTGCAATAGGTAAAGCATTAATAGGCATGAAATAGGGTAAGCGTACTTTAAGAGTTATGGATGATCAAGTAACTTTCATTGTTGGATTTTACTACTGCAAGAATTTGACCTTGAAATTAGAGATAAAAAGGGAACTAAAAACGTGATTGTTGATCATTTATCTCATTTAGAATCTAATTGTTTAAAGCCACCCATTAATGAAAAGTTCCTTGATGAACAATTGTATGCAGTAGAGATCTAAGGGTTGCCTTGATGTGTTGATATAGTCAATTACTTGGTTAGCAAAATCATACCATACGGTTTCTTATTTCAAAAGAAAAAGATGTTTTTACGTGATGTGAAATTTTATTTTTAGGATGAACCGTATTTGTTTAAATGTTATGCTGACCAAGTAATTAGATGTTATGTGCTTGAAACCAAACGGCTTAGCATAATTCAACTATGTCATTCTAAAGAAGCAGGAGGCTACTTTAGTGTAGAAAGAATTGTAGCTAAAATTTTATCTTATGGATTTTACTAGCCTAGTTTATTTAATGATTACAAGAACTATATTAAGTCTTATGCTCAATGCTAAAGGACCAGAAATATTTCTAAGAGACATGAATTACCATAAAATAGCATTATAGTAATTAAGCTTTTTGATGTATGGGGAATATACTTCATGGGTCCTTTCCCCTTATCTTTTTTAGACAAATATATACTTCTGGCTATAGATTATGTGTCGAAATGAGTAGAACCAGTTGCTCTCCAAACTAATGATGCTAGGGTTGTAATTAAATTTTTAAAAAAGAATATATTTTCCAGGTTTGGGGTACCTAGAGCTATTATAAGTGACGTGGGATTGCAATTTTGCAATCGAAAATTTCAAAAATGGTTAACAAAATATGGAGTTACTCATAAAATTATCACCTCGTATCATCCACAAACATGTGGACAAGTTGAGGTATCCAATAGGGAAATAAAACATATCTTAGAGAAAATTATCAATGCATCTAGGAAAGATTGGTCTTTAAACTTAATGATGCATTGTGGGCTTATAAGACAGCTTTTAAAACCCCTACAAGAATGTCCTCATACAAAATCATTTTCGATAAATCATGTCACCTACCTGTAAAGCTCCAGCACAAGGCTTATTGGGCCACAAAATACCTTAACTTTGATCTATAAGCTACAGGTGAAAAGAGATTACTCCAATTGAACCAACTAGATGAGATTAGAGAAGAAGCTTATGAAAACACTAGGATATACAAGGAGAGAGCCAAACGATGGCATGATAAGAACACCCAACAGTAGGAGTTTATGCTTGTTCAAAAAGTGTCATTATACAACTTTTGACTGAAATTGTTCTCAGTTAAGTTAAAATCTCAATGGTCTAGGCTATTTGAAATAGCTAATGTTTTTTTCCTTATGGTACAATTGAGTCAAAGATATGAGACACTCGTACTTTCAAGGTAAATGGTCATCTCCTCAAATACTATTTCGAAGGGGAAAACATGGATTGTGACACTACTATCATGGCGAGCACAAACCTACAATAACGTAGGAAAAGTTAAGCTAGCAACTATAAACTAATTGCTTCATGGGAGGCAACCCATTTCTAGCCAAACTAATTTTTATTCTTATTTCTATTTATTTGAAAAATAAATAAATAAATAAAATTTTTAATCCTACCATTTGCACTTAAGGTTATTGACCTAATTCTAATAATAATTTAAAAAACAGGGGAGAAAAGCATGAAATTTTGAATTAAAGGCTGACCCTTAAATCCGCTAGCCTACCTATATATGCCGGCAGTGTACGCCATCAGTGTACATAGGGAGAAGCTGGCATATAGTGCTTGTATAAAGCATAAAGTCGGTTTTCTCTCTCTCTTCTCTCTCATTTCCTCCCCGATCTCTCTCTTTACCTTCTCCCTCTCTCTAGATTTCTCTTAAACTCTTCCTTCTCCCACTTTCCCTCACATATACACTCATACTCTTCATCTTCTACACCCACATTCAGACTTTTTCATTTCAGATCTATACCCCTAGGTCCATCACGCTGCCCAAGAAACTTCGACCTCAAAAAGAGAAATAGAAAACGGCAACTGCTTCATCTTCCAAAAGTTCGGGTGGAGATCTCCTTTTACATCATGATTATGCAAAGGAGAGAAAGAAGAAGTTACAATGGATGACCTTCATGAACCAATAATATTTGGATTGGACTCTTCTATAAGAATGTGGGATGGACAATAGAATGCAACAAATAGTTCCAAATAAGACCTGGTTTAGGTTGTTTAAGGTAAGGGAACCTACTTTCAAAAATATTACCATAGAGTTTTTATCTACTTTGCAACTAGAACATGATGGGAGAATGTCCACGATCACATTGCAAGCTTATAGAGAGGTTCATGTGATTGAATTGAGTCAGATTAGTTATTTTTTAAGGTTATATGATGAAGACGAAGTGAATTTGCCCAACTCTTGGCCTAGTGATATGAGTGTTGAGAGATTCTGGTTCCAGTTGTTTCATCCCAGGCAGGATGATTTTATGCCTTCAAAATTGCTTGCAACGACTTTTTCAGTAATGGAGTACAGTCTACTTCACCACATTCTTACTCATACTCTTAGCTGTAAGAAAACTAGCCATAGTAAGGTAACTAATTTAGGCATGTTTCATCTGTATAGCTTGATTTTTAGGAATCAAATTGATTTGAGAGTAAAATTAGTAAATTTTATTTATAGACCGATAGATGATACCAGGACTCAGGTTATATTTTGCGGTGGTTATATTATTGCATTTCTCCAACTAGTAGTTATGAGCAATTGAGTGCAGAAATTAGAGAAGTTTGGAATGAAATTCAGAAAGAAAGGAAGAATAATAAGAAGTTTCAAACTACAATGTTTAATATGTTGAAGTCCACTATCTCATGTTTCTAGCCAATAGCTATAAAGTAACTACATTATAAGACTTCCAATAAAGAGGCTAGTAGCACCGATTGATACAATTAGAGCTTTATACTTTTTTATTGTTTTTCTATGTTATTTTCTTTTCTTTTTTTATTTTCTTTTATTTTTACTTTGTTGTTAGGTCATCTTTGTTTAGTACCCACCTGATTGGGTAACTTTGGAAAATTAATTCTACTATGTACTTTTAAGTGCACTTTTATTCTATATTTGCTCTTTCGTTTTTCTTCGTATTTGATGAGATAGGTCTAATCTGAATTAGAAGCTCTTCTTAAATGATATAATGATTGGAATTTTCCTTGTTCCTAAAAATTTGAATCTACGGAAGTACTAGTTTTTTATTTCCTATTATTGCGATTTTTTATTTTATTGTATTTCCTCTTTTACACTAATTTGGAGATAGTGTAGACATTGTCTATTCAAAAGTAAGGGGAAGGAAATATAGGAAATGGATTTTGAATTGAATTGAATTTTGATGCTAGTTTTTGTTTATAAATGGTTATACTTTCCTATTAGCATGAACTTTATTTGTTCTTAAGTATGTTGCAATTTTTAGGTCAATTTTTTTTCAAAATTTTGAATTTTTTGTTTTGAATCTGGAGATTATACAAAAAAAAATTGTTGATAGCATTTGATTATGATTAGCTTGGATAATTGACTCACTATGGTGCCCTACTCATCATTGTTGTGATTTTTGTACTTAGTTAAATTAACTAGTCAAATCTTTAGGAACCTAATTTACCTCGTTTTATCTTTGGAATTTGAAGATTAAGAGTTGGTCGAGTCCTTAAGTAAAAAGTAAACAAGTTCACTTCTATGCAAGGTTAGCTAATGAAAGAGGTAAGTGAAGCTGTATACTTAGTGATTCCTATAAAAGAAGTTTGAAAAAATTTAGCGAGCATTCAAAAAGTTATGAAGTTAGAGCCTTTACTCCAATAACTTAAGAAATTGAGTTAAGAGTATCTTAACTTAAATGTTAGAGTGAGGAAAAGTCCATAAGGGTCCCTTTAAAACCTAGTCACTTGGGTGATGAGCCTGAGATGTGCCAACTCAATGTACTCACTATAACTAGAAGGGTGGAAAGGTAAAGTTTGAAATTTGAACTAAAAAGAAAAAAAAAAGGAAAAGAAAATGGGAATTTTGAATGCAATTCAAGAAATTAATTAAGGCTTATAATAAAAAGGAAGAAAACCTAGGGATAGAGTAGATGCTATATGCTTTCACTACTTTGTTAACTTGTTTGTTACGATAATTAAAGGGATAATATGGCTGCTAATAGCTGTGAAGTTTAAATGGGTATTTTTCCTTCTAGGATTGGGATCTACTTTTGAAGTACAAATCTTAGGCTAAACGTTTAGATTAAAATTTGTTTTCTCTAGAGTGCCTGATTAATTCCAATTGTAGTACTTTGATCACATATTTAGTATGGTTCTAATGGTGGTCATCATAAATTAGTAAGTTTGAATGTGGGAAATATCAAATGTTTGGATTTTTAATTAGAAAATTTGTATTTTTAATAATAGATATTTTTAGTTCAATTTATTTTGCTTGAGGATAAGCAAAAGTTTAAGTGTAGGGGAGTTGATAAAGGCATATTTTATTCAAGTTTTAATGTGAGAATTAGATAGAATTATTATTGATTTTATAAAAATCATTAAGAATTGGTACTTAAGTATTTTCATTTGGACATTTCAAGTATTAGAGGATTCAAAGTGAAAATATGATCAATTTAGAGGAGTTTTACACAAACAAATGAAGCCTGAATCAATCTACAGCACATTGGAATTTAAGGCAACTAGCCTATACTTTATATCGGTGGCTTTAGAGTCTATGCCATCAACCTTGGAAGCTACACCGCTGGCCTTCATGGTCAGCCATCAACTAAAAAAAGATCCATTTGAAAGCAACCCTAGTTTTCTCTATAAATAGACTGTGTTTCACTGTTAGATGAACTTTTTCATCTTCTTTAGAATTAGAGAGTCTTAGAAGCTATTAGGTTTTATTTTAAAAGAGTTTTTCTTAGAATTTCTTAGATCATTGAGAAGACTTCGCTTTTTCTATAGAGATTAAATTTGGGGCTGCAATTGAAGTTTACTCACCATAATTACAGAATTGGTGATCTTTATTCTATTTATGTTTAATAAATTCTATGTTTTATTCTTACTTTTAATCATGAAATTGTTTATGAATTCAATTATTATCTGGCTTTTGTTTTAATTTCTATAGCTGGCTATGTTTTATTTGTAGGAAATTGATGAAACCTTAGGCAATTGAGATTAGAATTGTATTCAAGTAATAGGGTTAATAGATGTATAGATGATTCATGATTGCAATTCCTATGATTTTGATTATAATTATCTAATTGATTATAATTATTAGAAACACTATTGATGCGAGAGATGATATGGGTTTGTTAGAAATTCTTGATTAAGCTGATTAGTTAATGTAGTAGTGGTGTTAATTAGATTAATTAGAAATTATCCAGGAATTAATGTAATGTTTCAAGTTAATTATTCGCTAAGACATTAGGGATAATTTACTTAGGACAATTGAAGATCATAGCATCGAGAGATGTATGATTATAGTTTAAAGTCCATTATTAATTAGTGATACAAAAGTTGGCCAATTAATCAGAGGTTAAGTTCATAATTTTAAGGCATGATGATTTCACTTGACCAAACGTATAGCTATTAATCTATATAACATGATGATAATTTTATTTACATAACAAGGGTGGATTCTATTTTTCCCACAATTCTCAATTGATTGCTTAGTTTTAGATATTTTATGATACTTTTCTTTTTGATGGTTTTAAGGTAATTATTAGATTAGCTAATTCAAAATTCAATTTTGATTATCATAGGATTAGTAATTTCTTAGTCCTTAAAGGATTGACAACCTTACTCACTCTATATTACTTGATTCTAACTTAGCATACTTATAGGAATATTTATGATTTAATTTCATATATTTAGTTTAAGCAAATCAACATGCTAACCAACCTCAAAGAATTTGTTGTTCGCTTCCTCTAAGCTAATAGGGATATTTTTGCTTAGTCCCTATTAGATATGCTTAGAATTCCAAAGGAGGTGATTACCCATAAGTTGAAAATTAATCCAACTACTATGGTTATAAAACAGAAAAAGAGACATTTTGCACTAGAAAGCAAGCAACTATAGAAAAAGAAATTCAAAAATTATAGAAGGTATATTTTATTAGAGAAAAACCATATCTTACATGGCTAGCCAATTTTATGTTAGCTAAGAAGGCAAAAGGTAAGTGGAGGATGTGCATCAACTTTACCAATCTTAATAAGGCATACTTAAACGATTGCTTCCCTTTGCCCAATATTGATTAGATGGTCAATTTGACCTCAAGATATGCCTTATTGAGCTTCATGGATGCTTTTTCTAGATATAATCAAATTAAGATGTACCCCTCCAATCGAGTACACACTTCTTTCATCACTAACTTTAGGATGTATTATTATAAAGTTAAGTCATTCGGTTCGAAAAACGTAGGAGCCACACATGAAAGGTTGGTTACAAAAATGTTAAAACCTTAAATACAAAGGAATAGTGAGGTTTATGTAGATGATATGTCTATCAAGAGTAAGACTAATGATGAGTATCTTTTTGATCTACAAGAGACCTTTAACATGCTCAAACAACACAACATGAAATTAAATTTGTAGAAGTATGTGATTGAAGAATCTTCAAGGAAGTTTTTAGGCCTAATGGTCATGTAAAGGGGAATTGAAGCCAACCTTGAGAAAATTTAAGTTGTATTGGATATGGAGTCACTAAAGTCTATTAAAGAGGTCCATAGGTTGATTAGTAGAGTGGTAACATTTAATCTATTCTTGTCAAACAGTGTAGAGGTATGTAAAGTTTTTTCATTTCCTAAGAAATCCATTCTAGTTTAGATGGACCATAAAATGTGAACAAGCCTTCAAGGCTTTAAAAGAGTTCCTAACCAAGCTACTAATCTTGTCGAAGCCAATGGAGGGCAAAACTCTTATTTATATTTGTTAGTAAGTAATTGAGCTCTTTCATCTTTTCTCATATGAGTAGAAGGACTACTTACATAACTTAGTTTTTTATGTTAGTCATGTTTTGTATGGACACGAGCTATTGCGAAACATGTTTCAAAGATTGATTAGTCAAGACCACAACTTGGAGAAGTTTGTCTTAGCTATTGTTATAGTAGCTAGGAAGCTTTGACCTTACTTTAGGACTCACTAAGTTATGGTCTTGACCAATCAATCTTTGAAACATGTTTCGCAATAGCTCGTTGCCTTAGGGTGAATAGTTAAGTATGCTTTAGAGCTTAGTACTCTAAGGATCCATTATCGATTTAGGGAAGCCTACATGGCTTAGATTTTGGCCAACATTATAGTCAAGTTCACTAGGAGAGAAGGATGTACTACATAGTTAACGAGAGCTCAAATTTCTTATGCTTTAAAATTTGGGCTCCCAACTAGCAACAATGAATCAGAATATGAGGCACTTTTGGCAGGGATGAAGTTGGCTAAAAAGGTTAGAGCTAAGCTGTTGAATATTTATTCTAATTCCTAATTGATTGTTAATTAGGTTCAAAGAGACAATGTAGCTAAGGATGGGCATATGATCATGTACCTAAAGTTGGTTAAAGAGCGTAGAGCTAGCTTGGAAAACTGGCAATTGATAAAGATTCTAAGAGTGAAAAATTATGTTGTGGACATGTTGTGTAAGTTAGCTTGCATAGGTTAGTTGAAGTGGGAAGAAAGGATTTTTATAGAGTATCTACTAGAAAAATAGTACGAAGGGTTAGCCAACTGAATGTTTGGAGGTACAAGCAAAGGAGATGGAATGCTGTTGGATGGACTTAACTATCTGAAGAATAGATTCTTGCCTCAAGATTACAAGGAGGCTGAAGGCTAGCATATAAGGTCACTAACTGTAAACCCTACTTTTAGTGAGCCTAAGACTTGATTAAGAGTACTTTCCGAATGAACTAAAGATTAACTAAACTAAAAACTTAAGTTTATATTTACAAACAAATTAAATTTTTACAATTCAAAAGCTAATTGTCGATAAAACCGGAGCTTGAAGAACTACGAGCTCTAAAGCTACTTAAAACCCTAAACCTTAAAACCATTAAGGAATTTTAACCCTAAATAATTAATCGATAATTTAATTTGAATAATTTCATTCAACTTTAGAAAATTTCATAATTTTATAAAAATCAAATCATAAATTACAAAACAATGTAGGATAAAAATCCTAAAACAATTTTCTATAAGGCTATGTCCTTATCTTCATGTATAAGCCTTACACATAAATAAGTAGACCAACCAATCACCTTAGATAACTTATCAATTGAGAGTTGGAATCAATTATCAATTGATAATTTATCAAAATCTAGTGATAAGACAATTTCCTTATCACATTTTCACTTATGCAAAATATGGACAATTTTTCACAACAATTAATAAGCTTAACTTTAATAAAGGAGACAAGACCACTCCATGGCATGCAAAGACTTTAAATGGCAGATCTAAAAAGGGGAGAAAGGGGGGCCATGCATTGGTCATTCACCCATCAATCACTTTTTCTTACACATCACTATTCACCCCTTAATGCTTACATCATCAATAGTTGAAATTGTTGACTTTATGTAAACTACAAGGCAACACTTCTAAGGTATTTAATCACTCCTTCTCTCTCCATTTCTAACCGACCATACTCTTCCCCATTTCTCTCACTTTCAATTTCACTTTCACTTCATCTTTCTCTCTTTTGAAACAAACATAAAAAGGGGAAACAACCTTACCCCACAAAATCAATTTTCTTCCATTTTGAAGCTTCAACTCACCGAATTTTTTTCCCTTCCTCTTGTGCCATTTTCTTTTATCATTTAAGACCGTTAGAATCTTCCATAAACCCCATTTCAAAAGACCAAAAGATTCGAGTTTCAAAGAGTAAGCAAAAAAGAGGAAGCAAAGCTAAAGGCTTAAGGGGAACCTTAGTGCACAGCAACCAAACTTTGCGTCAAGGACGAGTAAGTGTTTCTTGTGATGTGTGGATTAATATTTATGTTAGGAGACTTGGATTTCTTGAAGATGTGAGTAAGGTTTAAGTTGTTAGAGCATCAAAAATCGTTTTAAGAAACAAACCATAAAACCCTTGCATGAAGTTGAAATATGAGCATGTAAAGTTGGTGTTTTGTGAAGACATTTGTTTAATGCTTTGAATGGAAGATTTTAAGCTAGGAAAATCTTGAAATGAGAACTTTAATGGAGGATAAGCATGCTGGACGTGAGGGTTCCATGGTCATTTGAATGTTGGTTTTGTTTCCATTAAGATAAACATGCTCAAATCTAGACTTAAGTTAAGGAAAAATCCATCACATGAAGTTTTATAAAGAAACCAACTTTGTATGACATGAGCTATGATATGGGAGTTGTATTAAGTATAAGATATTTTATTTCTTTATGTGGAACATGAGTTAAAGGATCATTTGATGGAAGGAAACTTAAGTTAAGATTTGTACACAAGTAGTGAAGTGCATAATCTACTACTTAAACTTAAGGAAATGATGAAACAAGTTGAAAAACCAAGTAAGGACCCTTTAGGACCAACATGAACAGATCTGGAATGTGGGAAAATGATGCCTAAAAATATGATAAAAGTGAAAGAACAAAGTAAAAAGACTAAGTAAAGCAAGTATATTAAGCATAAAAAGCCTAAAACTCAAAACCGAGCTTAAAATTCCCAAAGCAAGCGTAGAACTCTAAGATGGGCCTTCAATAAAAATCTGATCAGCACCTTAAAGTACCAAGAAAGGTTGTTTTGAAGCCCATAAGAAATCCACCTAAGGACCCCTTAGGACCAACATGAACAGATCTGGAATGTGGGAAAATGATGCCTAAAAATATGATAAAAGTGAAAGAACAAAGTAAAAAGACTAAGTAAAGCAAGTATATTAAGCATATAAAGCCTAAAACTCAAAACCGAGCTTAAAACTCCCAAAGCAAGCGTAGAACTCTAAGATGGGCCTTCAATAAAAATCTGATCAGCACCTTAAAGTACCAAGAAAGGTTGTTTTGAAGCCCATAAGAAATTCACCTAAGGCCCTACAAGCCCACCAAAGTCATTAACTTTAGTTTGAACAAAAAACAAGCCCATTTGGCAACTTAAGCTCACTAAAGGGCCCAAGAAATGGTTGTTAGCCTTAGGAATATAAATCAAAGTTGTAAATCTAATCTCAAGGAGTATTTTAAGCTTAGGATAAAATCTAAAGGCCAAGCCCAAAGGATTCCTCAAGTTATCAAAATCCCATTTACCAAACAAGGCCCAAAAACACTCGAACGCATGAGGAATGCTACTGTTCTAACCCATGGATAGAATTGTATACCTCATTTCGAAAATCTAACCTTACCACGTTAAAGTACACTTAAAAACAATGAAGATTGACTATAAGATCATAAAAATCAGATTTAAACCGAAAAAGTTATACGCGATTGAACATTAGGTAAAAACCGGGAAAAATTACGAAAACTAGTTAAGAATATAACTTAAGGAAAATTTACATAGTTTCTTAAGTTTGCTTCAATTCCTTATAAAAATTATTTCAATGACCAGGGGACACTGTTTACGGAGATGACTTGCCTCCGGACTACTTTGATTGAACCACATGGCAGAGTGAGTAAATTCCCGATGACTCTTTACTTGATTATGCTTGTAAAGTAGATGCACCTAATCTTATATTTATAAATTGGATACTTGTAGGATATGGGAGATGCATGTGTATGAATTTATGGATGAATGTGATGACTTGTTAATTATATATAATAATGGGAATTGTTTGTATGAATATATACATGTGAATTGTATGGAATGAAATTGGTTGATCACCCTGAAAATCAAGTTAATCACTTATACGATTAAGAACTAAAAATGAATCATGCATTCCCCATATTGCATACGGGTAACACCGACTGCCGCTTCACGCAGAAGATGGGAAGAGACTCATAGGAATACGAGTTTCCTACAGGATTGGGCACTAGTATGCCATAATATATATTGAGTCTCTATCTTAAGCTGATGGGCTTACTAGGCGCTGGGAGACGCCAACTGTTGGCGAGGGGCCGAGTCTTGTGGCTTCTGCTTAGGGCATGTGTTTGTGGACTGCGGGGGCCACCACACCGCTAGACTTGGGATTTTTTAAAGGATACGATTTGATTTTAGTAAAGGAAGTATATATATATTTATATATGTAGAGTTTTGTTTTGGTATGAGCACGATAGTGCAAATGAAATAAAACCCAAGGTCTAAAACCCGGATTTTGGTTTGGGTCAGTTAATTATCTCCAAACCCCGACTTCAGGGGCGAAATTCTGAGTCGTATGCAGTTCCTAGGTCACTGCATGCGTTGTTTAGCATACTGTTTATTCATGCATTCATATGATTGCGCATCTAATAAATTTCTGTCGTGTGGTACTGATGAGGGCATTTATCTCACTAAGCGTAAGCTTACTCCCCTATAGATTTTTGTTGGTGCAGGAGAACCTCTTCGTTAATCCGGGCCGAGGCATGCCCGTAGTAAGTCTCGGGTAGAGACGGGTTGGAGCGATTAGAGAGCGAAGAGGACATTTTGTAATAGATTATAGATATTTAGATACTTTTATGTATTTATTCATAACTTAGATTTTATGCAGTTCGGTTATAAACTGCATTTGTTTATAATATTGTTTGGGTGTGGGTCTCACGAGCCCACACAATTAGTTAATTTATAACATAGAAGTAATTTTAGTTAAATTGCTCTATATTACTTGTCTATGGGCCTAGTGGTAACGTAGAGTGGAAGGAACCTTGTGTGTCGTATGAAAAGCCTATGATCAGTAAGGGGGTTGATAATAGACCTTTATACGGTACATGGCGACCTATCACGACAACGATACTGTTGGGTCATTATACTAACATTACAATAATTGATGAGAAATTGTACAAAAGAGGATTAAGTATGACTCATTTGAGGTATCTATGTCCATCAAAAGTAGAATAGCTCTTTTTATGCCTAAATGCCAAAGTATGCAACAATCACATCAAGGTTAGAGCTTTATACAAAGACTCTATGGCTCGAATATTGGTAGGCCTATAATGAAGAAAGGTTCCCTTTGTTTGGTTCAAATTTGTGATGGTTGATATAGGAATGCTCAAATTGAAAGAGAACAAAGTGAATATTTGATTCCACTTAGTAGCCCCTAGCCCTTCTATCATAACCTTAAGGAGGGCCTACTAAGATTGCTTAAAATTTTCATATCATGTATGCACTCATAATACATAAACTACCTTATAAGTTAGACATTACAAGACTCTAAACAATTACATGCTAGGGTTTTCGATTTTTTTTCCTTAATTTATTAACTTATCATAAAATATAAATAACTATGGATATCTAATATTTCATAGCTCCTCAAAACCATAGACAATCGGTATCCCCTACCAAATAATAAGACATGATATTTCAACTTTATAAATTATAAGAAATAGTAAAATTATATTAAACTTTACCATAAAAATGTTTCTACCGAAAATGTTTCTATACCAGCTATATAATCCTCAACTAACTCTATTATCTGGTTTGCACTCTGCAGTCAAGATTTATCCCAATCTAACTCTTCTAAGCCTGCAATAGAAACTATAGGGGAATAAAGAAACCATAGCTCAGTGAGTTCATTCCTCACATTACCATTTAAATAATTTATCAAGCATTATTAGCATACATGTAATCTATCTACACGTAAAATAAATACATTCATATTGAATGTAAGCAACACATCCGTAGGAGTTTGAAACTATAGAAGGTGTAAATTTATGTTCTCTATACATCGATTATCCTCCATACTTACTTACATAGAGCACCTCACCTTAACCACGTGAAACTACTTGGGAGCACTGTCTCTCCAGATAACACTCGACTATTACTCTAGCTAAGAAAGAAATATCAATCTAAACATATAGACCTTAACTAGGGCCATTTACCGAGCATATCAAAGGCCTCTCGGGCACATAAAATGAGTCTTCGTACTAGCAAAATATTTCCAAGGCCTCGCAGGTGTAAATATGTAAGTCCACTTGCAATCCATTAGAGATACCATGCTAGCTTTACCTCAATGATAAAAATATCACTTATGGGTACTATGAGCCCTCAAAAAAATTATACCAAAAATATGTTTAGAATTGAAAAAACATTTTCTAAAAATACTTTTCTTGAAATCTACAAAGCTAGCACTCTCCATTAATATTTTAATTGAGTCACAAACATATGATGAATATAATCGGTTATTTTAGTCAAATATTTATGTTTCCTAGTTTAAGATAGTGATCACATAGATGATAGGAAAGAAGCAAAATAGTCAATTACATATATAGGCAATAACAACCAACAAAACATCATGCAACTAATACACATAAGCAGAAAGTAGGTCATGAGAACTCCCTCACCTGGATGAATGCTCATTCTCCAAGCCTTTAAGGTTTCTAGAACTTGATAATTGAATATAAAAAAGGTAATAAAACTTATAATTATTCTGAAAAAGCTAAGCTTCTCAGTTAACTAATTTCCTGCCATAACTCGAGCACGATATGAACATGGTTTAACTTATTTATTATAGTAAGTAGTAAATATATTTGTATATTTGTAAATTATGGTATTTTATGTATTTAATTATTTATTTCTCCACATTATTTGTTAACTGATTTAGTTATTTTACTTTTTCTTCTCGGTTTATATCAAATAGTTAGTTATATATAACTTTTTAATTTTAATTATGATTTTTATGACTTTATGGTCGATGTTTATCATTTTCAAATGTATTCTCATATAATGGGGTTCATTTTGGATGTTAAAACTTATATTTTTCGCTGATTAGTTTTGTTTATCAATTTTAGGTTTTTCTTTATTATTTTATGATTAAACTAATTTTCAAAATTATATATATATATAATTCTTATTTTTGAGTCCATTTTAGATTTATTTCACTATTTCTTCATTTTAAGCTTAATTTACCAATTATATCAATTTTGTTATTATTGTAAATTTTTCTTATTAATAAATTATTATTATTATTTAACTATTCTATATTTTTTTATTCAATTAATTTTTTTAAATAAATTGCTGACATGGTATTCTCCCACTTGTCCATGTAGCAATTTATTGATTTTTTCTTATTTTTATATTTCTTAAATGTTGTATTATTATTATATATATATATATCTATATGTTACTATAATTAACTAATGAATATTGCATGGGCCTTATTTGCTTTTATGGGTTTTAGCCCAACCCATGTACTTATATATATTATATTATATCAAATAAATATATTATATATATGTACTTATATGCGTGTGCTTATGTACATATATGTTCTTAATTATTTTATTATACTTAATAATTTATAATATATGGTTATACTTAGTTTATTATTATATATACTCATACACATACATATGTACATATATATATCCATTTTATTATGTTACATTAATTAAACATATTATAAATATGTATGAACATATATATGTGTATCTGTATGTGTATGTGAATTCTTAAGTACATATGTACACTTAGTATATTAGTATAAGTACTTATATGTATATGTATATTATACTATTATTATGTGTATGTTTATGCACATATACATATACATGTGTTTATACTCAATTTTATATGTACTTTTATATACACATATATATATACGTATTTTTATATTTTCTTTGTGTATTTTTAAGGAAATTTCATATATATAGATATGCTTTCGGTTTGGTTTATATAAATATACAAAAATAATAAGTATTTCTTAATTATATATTTTTATGTACTTATTATACTTCATGTTTATAGAACATATACATATGTATATATATTTCTTGTCTTGTTTCTTATTTAAATCCCTATATGTACATACATACTATATATTCATATACATATGAATATAAATTATACATACATATTTACATGCATATTCATATGTCCAACTAGTTCATAATATATCTATACATATATGTATTTATCCATCTATATGCATAATAGTATATATATATATATATATATATATACATAAACATTTAAACATAATTTCCAAAAGAAATAGATCACATATTAAAAATCTAACACATTTACATGTAGTTCCATAAACTAAAATATATACTAAATACATCAAATGCAAGAAAACATAAAAGTATACAAGAAATACATAAACATAATCTACATAAGAAGATTAGTGTTGACAATATACAAGAAAATATAATTACTTGTTTTTAAATACCTCTGAAGAAAAATCCTCTCTCTTTCTTTTAGTGTTGTTGAAATAGGTGGCTAAAAGTATACTTGATAATGAGTGGTTTGATGATAGAAAAAGAGAGAATTTAGAGGAAGAAGATGAAGAAAGAAAGAGGGAAAATGGTAATTCATTTTCTAAGATAATGTATAATCTAGGTGTTCATGGCAAGACAAGGGAAAGTGGGAGAAAAGAAAAAGAAAAGAACATTAAATGAATTGAAAATGGCATGTTGACTTTTTGGTCAAAATTTGAAATATTAATATGATAATCATATTTTGTACATATAATAAATATAATTTAGTAGAAGTAAAGAAAAGAAAAGAAAAGAAGGATGATAAGGGAAATAAAGACATGAATAAGTATACTAAAATTTTTAATTTTCTTTAAATATTTCTAATACTATAAATAATATTAATAGTAATATGTGTTATAATTATAAGAAAATTATAAGTATAAAAGTAACATTAACTATATAATACATAAATAGCAAATAACCAATGGAATTAAAGTTTAATTATCTAATTATATATGATAGTAATTTACTTACATACAAACACACTCACACATATATTTATTTAGTTACTAACAATTATAAGGTAATATTATCAATTTTATAAATTAATTAAATACTTTTATGTTTATTAGCACTTGGAAGTTATCTCTAATCATTAGTTAGCAATTTCACATGATTAAGCGTAATGTTTAGTGATTGTACTTAATTAGGGTTTTATCACTATTAAGGTAAATTTGTGTGTTTTATAAGTCTAAAGTTTTTGGTTTCGGGTTTTGATTTGGTTCGGGTTTGATTTATTGTATGTACATGCATATAGGATTTAAGGTTTCTATATGCGATTGGGGTTTTTGTAAAGTTTAGAGTCAATCTCTTGCAATTACACATATTTAGGATTTAGGGTTTTTGTATGCTATTAGAGTTTTGATTTAAAAGTTAGGGTTTTTTATATTTGTTTTAGGTTTCAAATTTTAAAATTTTAATTGACTTTAAATTTATCAGTTCTATTAACTTAAGGAAATTACCTACAATACTGAAGTTTAAGTCTACACTCAAAAGGCTAGATTTGTGAGGTTTATACCTTAGTGCATTATTGAAAACTAGCAAACATAGATAATACATTATTTTCACTATAGATTACTTTACAAAATGAGTCGAAGCAAATGTAGTGGTCAATATAAAAGTATAGCATTAAGGCCTTCATGGTTAATAACATTCTGACTAGATTTTAGATACCATATGCTATTATCACTACTAATGGCCTACGATTTAACAACAAGAAGTCTAGAGAGTTCTGTAAAGCTCAGCATATCAAGCTATGCTATATGTCATTCATATACCCTGAAAGTAATGGATAGACAAAGGCTGTGAACATGGTAATTCTTCAAAGTTTAAATAAGAAGGTAAACCAAGCTAGCAGTAGATGGGTAGATGAGTTACTGAATGCTTTGTAGGGATATAAGATTACTCAAAGGACATCAACATGCTACATTCCTTATCCATTGACCTTTGGATTTGAAGTAGTGTTACCAATTGAAATCCAAATGGAGAGTACAAGATTTAGGACTTATAACCTCGAGTATAATGATGTTACCCTTTGAGCAAATTTAAATACTATCCATGAGACTTGTGCATTGGCCAATGCTCACCTTATGGCTTATTAGCAACAAGCAATGAGGTATTATGACAAGCACGTTAAGCATAAGTGTTTCTCACTTAGCAATCTAGTTTGCAAAATTCTAGAGGCCTTAGTAGAAGGGAGTGTAAAAGAAAGCTAACTTAAGCATAAAAAGACCTTGTGAGGGTAAAAGAGTGGTAGGTAATGGACATGCTTATAAATTGGAGAGACTTTAGGGACAACCCATTCCCCGAGCACAGAATGCTAATAATCTTAGGCCTTACTTCGAGTGATTAATCTATTGATAAAGATATGTGAATTTTTTATTTCATGTTGTGTGGATTTTTTATTTTATGCTTAGAACTTGCTTGCACTTTGAAAGATGTTTCTTTTATGGTTATGCTATTAACATTGTCAATGTTGGTTGATTAGCCTATATGTGTACCCATCTTTGTTTCAATGAGTATTTTAAACTACCAGAGTTAATAAACTAACCTTGTTTTTGTTCTACAACTTGCTTAATGAAGTGTTCATTTATTCAATGTTATTTAACTTTATATTGTGCTATACTTTACCATGGCATTCTTTGTAATGGCATGAACATAATTCTAAAAATATTGACTTAAAGTTCCTCATTAGTTAGCAATGATGAACATGACTCCCATCTAACCTCCCTTATGAGGGAAAAGCCAAGAAGCCTTTAAGCCCTTCCTCTTCAAGTTCCTCATAAGTACTTTCTACCTCTATCTTCGGGATGTCTCCCTTGATGACCATAGTCCTTCGGTTCAAACATTAAGTAGCCATATGTCCAAACCCTTGGCATTTAAAGCACTTGATATAGCTTATCTTCCTACCATATCCTTGCTTATTCTCATAATTTCGGGTCAGCACGTCACTATCAGATCAGCCTTTCCGCTGGGCTCAGTACTTAACTAAGCTCAATGACTTCCTTAACTTGGTCAGCTAGTCAGCAGTCTAGTCATTACTTGGCTTCTTCTCTACCTCTTTACTCATTGGCCTATTCTAATGACTTCATCTATTGTAGTAAATCATTGGAGTTCCATATTGTCTTGAACGTCACCTCTCAACCTAGTAATGAGACTAAAGATTGTTCAAGCTGGTGGTTCCTTAACTTTATAGTGGATCATAAGCATGTAAAACTCTTGGACATACTCAATTAGCCTCCATTTCTTACCTCGTCAAGCCAACTAAAAGTATCTTATAGACAGGTATTTGACACAAATTTATTTCTAAGTATTCTCTTTATCTCAAGCAAGGAATTAATCTCTCAATAACCTTCTTACCTCCTCGTAGCCTAGAACTTCTTCCACCATATGGCGGCATATCAGAAGAACTCAATAGTAGCAATTCTTATTTTCTTGTAATCCTTATACTGATAATACTCAAAAACATGGTCCACGTTCTCTTCCCATTCTAAATATTGATTAGCACTGCTAAACCCACTAAAACTTAGAATCTATACTTTCACAGGGTCAGAGGCTTTGGGGACTTGAGCCTGCTCTTCTTCAAAATATTCTTCCTCATCCTCTTTATCAAGTTCTCTTAAGTCTATCCTTCGTCTTGCTCATCCGCCTACTCCTCTACCTTAAGCTAATCAAGCTAAGTTCTAACCTTTCGCAAGTTAAGTAGCTTATGGGATGTTAGGTATAGCTTCAACAGGTCAGCAAACCAACGTGTGAACAGCTCAGGTTAAATCTACTAAGAGGTTAGTCATCTCATCAAGTATCTCGCCAATGCTTCCTGGAGTATCCTAAGATTGTCTGCCATGGTGGATAACACCACTGTTATAATCTTTAGCCCCAATATTAACACTTAGATTCATCATTTCTCAAAAATAGAAACTAAATAGCTAGTAGACATAGTAGCTAAGTAGAATACAGTAACTTGCTCTATTTCATACATAGAAAACAGAGCATAATAGAATTTTGAAAACAAACAACAATTCAAATGAAACCTCTACTTTGATACTAAGATGGTGCATATTATGACTAAGAACAGATAAGCTCGATCACTGGATGGGTCTAAGCTTACTGAAAGCTTGAAGAGATGATAGGGAAATGTACGAAAGAATAGAAAAGCAAATGAAAAGTAATCAAAACCATTAAACAACTCCAAAGGATATGATGTACTAATGGAACTTCTAAAGACTCAAGGCACAACTTGATATGACGCACAAATTCTTCCAGTGAGGTTACTCACCATCCAGCCTTGCTTAAGGGTTAGGATAAAAATGTAATGAGAGTAAACAAAATAGTGTTTACGTAAGGAAAAATATTCAATTGTATTGATTATATCTGATGATGCCTTGTGCTACAAACATAAGGGTATTTATACCCAATAAGTTGAGGTAATTTGCCTAAAATGAAAAAGACAAAAAGGATATTACCTTAAAGAAGCAATGTATAAGAATACAAAAGGGTTATCCTAAATATTCAAGAAAAGCAAAGGTTAGTGGAGCAGATTCTATATATAGTACTATACATGTGACAATGACACATTAGCAAGGCTATTGGAGGATTTAGACAAAGGTGTACAATCAGGTTGCTAATTTGAGTAGAGGTAGCTAAGGATCAATCTAGTCTCTCTCTTGGCTACTCGACAAGGGATATGCCAAGTCATTGGTTGGTTCAGACGCGAGTGAGTAATTGTAAAAGGCTCGACTATTCTCTTGTTAATCTATAACTCGGCATACTTTAAAGAGATAGGTAATCATTTGGCTCGACATACAGAGTAACTTAGTAAAGAAGTACTCGACTTTAGTAGGAGTTAGTTGGAGTAGAAGGATCCACCTCGCCAAGCCTTTTAGTCCTTGGACTTGGCTTCAAGACAAAGGCCTAGTAACTTGATTCCTATCACTTATGTTACATATCTTCACAATTCTTAACACTATGGATGTATGTAAGATTTACAATCAACTCATAAGTAAGTAGAGTTATAAGTTAGCTTACATTCCTATTACTAAACCTTAGTCAGTCCCATCAATATCCATTTTGTCATTTGAGCCATCAAAAAAGTATTCTTCCATCCATTCATCAAAATCCTCACTATTCTCTTTTGTACCCTCAATTACAAACACCTGAGCTAGTACAACCATTGTTTCTACTCCTCCGAATTTCTTACCACTTTGTTTGGCTTGACCACAATATTTGGAGAAGTGTCTTATCATTCCACACTTGTAGCACTTTATTGTTTTCATATTTGGACACTCTCTCGACATATGATTTAGATCACTGCATAAAAAATATTTGCCCCTTAACTAAAGGCATTTCTTATAGAAATGTTGTGCTCTCTACTTCCAACATCTCACATTTCCCACCTCATCATAAAAACTAAATCTAATCTTATTTGAAGCAAGGCCACTAGTTACAACAGCAAACTTCTTCCCTTTTGGGCTCAAGTTATTATTGACACTTGGGAATGTTCTCTTGAAGACAAGCCTATATTGATTAACTCTTCTCAGTTTCTTAATTCACTCATTTTGCATAGCCAATTGATTATTCTCCAGTTGACATGCCTTATCCACTATTTGATGATGAGTGGTGAATCCATAATCCATTAACTTGATTGCATTGTTATGGCAAATACATTAAGAAAAAGATCCTTCTTTAGCTCTTGATTATCCTTGTATGACTTAGGCAAATATTGCAACAACTTATTAAATTCATTCTCATATTGTACCACATTCATAGTGCCTTTCTTTATTTCCATTAACTATAGCGTCATCTGAGTTTGCATACTAATATGGAACTATTCTCTCTTCCCCTTGAAATACTTGCCATGTAATAAGGCCTAGCAATATTCTTATTATTGAGTCCCACTAGACTCGTACTCCCATCTTTAGCAAGAAAGTACTGTAAGAGACCTTTTGATTTTTAGGAATTTTAAATGCTTCTAAACTATGCTCAATTTGAGCTAACCAATCATTAGTTAAAGTAGGCTTACCCATTTCACCTTCAAAATACCAATTCCATTTCATAAACTCAAGAAGTCAACTTACATCTTAGGGTTAAATTGCTCTAGGTTTAGAATCTGCTAACCTTTGGTTTATCATATTTCCACTTATAATCAAATGTTGGATTAATGCTCCTTGTTGTTAGATCGTGGTATTCATATTAGCTAACATTTGTGCAAACTTAGTTGGGTCCATCATATTTGGAGTCGGTGGTGGTATATCATTTATAGATAGTTCTGGTGGATTAGGAGGGTTAGGAGGTGATACTTCTCCTTCAGGTCAGTTATATTCAGTTCCATTTCTATTTACTTCCTCTACCATATTCAGATTTATAATTCACTAATTATCAACCTTGCACTCACAATATGTATACTTAAAGTTAGTCTCTAACCTAGGCGATTCATATTCATATATAGATTAATTATTCAATGCATTGGCAATACACAACAACAAATTTCCTCATCAAAGTCCTTAATCAACATAAGACCTATAATATTTCATCCCTGTATTAGCAATTATATATTCATATACTACTTATTGTACACTCTATGTGTGTTTAAATATATTTGTATGTCATGAGGTCATCAAGTTTTACCTATAACATTATATCATATTCTTAGTGATAACACACATAGATATTGAAAAATAAGGACATTTACTTTATAATAGTCATAGGACAATCGAAACTTTACATTTAAAAGATCACATTACCTTATTTACAATATCATATTACACATATGATTGCCTTTTTACATCAATTACATATTTAGTAACTACAACATCAAAACTACATAGGTTACGTTCAAAAAGTAAAATATATATCAAAAGTCGCTAGGGAGACTAAGATACATCAAAACAACTAGGTTAGGTGGTATCAAAAGCTGTAGACTCGTCTTCCTACTACCTCCTTACCTTTCAGTTACTCATATTATCTGAAGTTGTTTCATCTTCCAGGGGAAACTAATCTTCCATTTGAGTCTTTTCAGATCCTAAGCTAATCTCTACTACTATAGGGTAGCTGGTATAACCATACTTCATGCCCCTCACTCCTACTGTCTTATGTTCCATCTCCTACTTCAGCCTCCTCTTCTTATGAATCTTTCTCAAGATCATTATCATCATCCAACCCTACATTTGGCTAAGCTTCTTGAGATGTATTCTTAGGTAGTATCACAAAGGGTTTAGGCTCTTGAGGTTGCAATAGTACTTCTATACTTGTAGTTTCATCTAAAGGGTATTTAGGAAACTAATCAGTCATACTATAGGGATAGTTTCTAGGAATATGTAAAACACCCAAGGTTACCTGATCAAAACCTAGAAGTTAATCCTTATTTGCCTCTACTAAAGCGGGAAAATACAATATTGGAATCATCACAAATAAAACTCCATTTTCTTGGAAATACTTCTTCTCATAGGTAGTTATAGTAGTATAATCATTATACACAGAACCTAACTCATCTCTCATTATCTTTCAATCATCCTACATACTAAAGGACATCCTACACTTATAATTTTCGATAATCTCATTGATAGTATAAAACATCCTCCAATCAACCTATCTAATAATAACTTCTACATCTGGATCCTCTACATGATAAGTATCTGATCTCCATCCCATTCAAAATTCCACTATGCTAAATAAACCATTCCTACGAATATGAAATAATAAATTAAAATCAGTTTATAACTTGTTTTACGTATATGTAAGCTACATATGTAATCTTATGAATCTAAGTCTTTTATATTCATTAACAACTCTACTTTCAGTGATCCTATTATCTACTCATTTTAATTTAACACATCAAAGCTTGGTTCCTTTAGAACCATGCTCTGATACCAATTCAGAACCATTATACCCCGAATAGAAAGAGTCGTAACAGTTTCATCATGTAAACTAACTTAAGATAGAAGATAACCTCACAGTTGCTATGGTAGATATAGTCTATACAAGGCATGCATTGCTCAATCAGCTTAAAGCATCCTTTATGATACTTGTGAAAGATCAAATATGTAGTATAGCTTTAGAAAATATTTGATGTCTCATAACATAATAGTACTTATATAAATATCTCACATCTAGAGTTATAATTTACAATCAGAGTTTATAAAAAAAATCACAGGTTTTGAAGTTTATTTACAGTAACTTAGGAAACTAATAGGCATCTTAAGAAATTCCCAATTAATTTCCTCAAAAATCAAAAGAAAAGTCAAAAGCCCAAATTTAGTAGATTCCTCATACCTTACTTTCCCAGCGAACAGTACATTAACCTAGGGATAGTAGTATTTGAACATATTAATCTTTGCTCACCACCTGTAAAAGTGTCTATAAAGATGTGAGCACAACTAGTCACTTGAAACATCATACAATGTTATCTAGTCCATTGTTAAATCAGAGGAATTATGTTAGCTCCATCCCAGATTGAAGAGTTTTATAGCAACTCAAATTAGACTAAGCTAAGGCTTGTGCAATGGAGCATACCTTCCTCTTATAACCACCTTTAAATCACGGCCCTTACCCTTGTCGTGACCTCTTTTCCTTGGCCTCCTTGGCTATTACTTAGTTCAACTAAGAGTAGGGAAATGACAATTTCAACTATTCTCATCAAAGGGAGTTAGTATTTAGCCTAACACTTCTAATCGTTTACCTTAACGGATGTTATGCATGTTTAATTTCATTGTAGTTGAATCATTATTAGTTATAATTAGGGATGATAAAAAAATTTCACACCATATAGAAACGATGCAATCATGTAGAACAACATGGGAAGGAGTACAACTCCTGTTACAATTGAATACCAATCATATGTATGGTATGCATGCAAACAACTAATTATAATCACAAATAGAAGTACACTTAAGTCTTTACAGTGTCTAATACAATATCTCAACAAGCAGTAAAATTACGAGCCCAACCTACCTACTCAGATGCTCATTGTAGGAGATTTGGGTTGTCAATGGTTTGATTACTAAAGGACCTTATTATATAAAACTCAAATTTAGTTTTTGTAATAGTTACGAAAATATTAAGGTTTTATCTAAAATGAGTATATATATAAATATACATACATAAAGTATATTATAATTTCCCTTATATAATAATATATAGTTTTATTATATCAATCAAGTTAAGTTATTAATTATTAATAATATATGTAATTATACTATTACGTATAATATATTATTTGGATCATATCAAAATGTGCTTTTAACTAGTTAAATCACATTTCAATTACTATAAGGTTATCGTAATACGTAAATTCTCATAATATTATTGATATTTAAGTTATATTATCTAAGATTATCCAATTTTAGTGAAAATAGTGTCATTGGTTTTATATGAACCTACCGGTCTATTTGTAGAGATGACTTCTAATGGGTAGTTTAAATTTTTAACACAATTATACGTATCTAAATAAATATTATCATATTATACATATTTTTTTGTAATTAATCTATATTTTACATAATTTACCAATATAATTATATAATATGGATATTATTTAACCCTAAATATAACATATCTAGGTCATCAAAATATCATTAAGTATATTAAAATTTTACTCTTTATCAAATCTTACCAGTTCATATATAAGTAGTTTTTATTTCATTATTTATCACATTTTAGCTTGTTATTACCAAAAACGAGACTCGATTCGTAATTTAGGTTATTTTACTACGTAAATTTATAATAAATTGATCGAGTTACTAAATAATTTCCTGAAAATTTCTATAGAATCCTAAAAATATGGGGAATTTAGTTATGATTTGGTTTCATGCAATCAATTTACTACTTATAAACTTGAATTTATAATTTTACCCATAAATTATACTTAATTACCTAAATGTTATTCTTTTACACAAAATTATTTTAGCCTATCCTAACATCATTATAATTCACGAGAAAGCAGTGCATACCAATTTCATCATTTAATTTAAAAAACCTAATTATTTTACATTTTCGCCTTAATTTTTAGCTATTTTTAAAATGGATAATACAATAAATATTAAAAATATTGATATGAAAAATCTAGCTCCATAGTATTTATTTATTTAACATGTATATTCCGTACAAAAATTTTGAGCTATAAATAACATCATTTGATACATTTACTTCTAAAGTCAAAATTTAAGTGAATAGTAATTTTCTTATGCAAATAAATTAAATATTTAAAATTTTAGAAAAATAAAAATATCACAAGATAAGATATCTAAAATAATCTCAACATGAATTTTTTAAAATTTTTCTAGTGGATTTACTATTTGTTTTAAATAATTGAAAACCAAGGCAAAAGTTTAACTAAACTATTCTTGAGTACTCTAGCGGTAGAGGGGTTTGTGTTGAACAGCTAAGACATGGGGTAGACTGGTGGTGACTAGTCGAGTTCTACAATAGATTAAGGTTTTCCTTAGGAACTAAACTATCTCGATTCTAACTCTATTTTTATATAATTTTTCTTATTTCTATAATTTTTTCTCTCTATTTATTTTAGTCTGAATTTAGCTAAACTATTACTGTTCTAGAGTAGATTGCTATTTATAAGAGGTGAAATGGCTATATGGAATTTTTCTCATTTTTTCCCTTTTTAATTTAAGTAGGACGTGTCCTTCAACATGAGATTTACTATTAATTCAACTACTTCTAATCTTCTACAACTTGCTGCAATGAAATCCAACAATTTCCAACAAATTTGAAGGCAATTGTATAAGTTTAAATAGATATTTAGATTAAACATTAATATTATATATATGATATTAATATTTAGTTATTTTGTTAACATACGAGTATATATCATATATATATATCACATGTAACATATAATTATAATTGTATTATTATGTTTAACATATCTTTTATTTTTAAGATATATTTCTTTTTATTTTTATGAATTCAATACATATTATATGTAATTATGTAATTTTAGGTTAATTAACAGGTGTAATTACTATTTATACTAGATATACTCATAAAAATACTTTTTTATTCATATAACAAATTATATTATATTATCTTATTTTATAGCTTAATTAACTTATCTCTAAATTCTTATTCTATTTCGAGCATAATTTAGGAGTCTCGATCATATTTATACTATATTGAATAATCTTACTTATAAGAGAAAAATTGAGATTTTGGGTCATTATTTTCAAAATTTAACTTCACTACGTCATTTCAACTAACGTTTCTATCTTTATTGTAAATCTTGGGCTTATTTAGATAACTTTTCCTTAAAGGCCCTAAATTCAGGCTTACTTATTCTAAATACGATTTTAGGGGCTCATAGAGCCTCCTTAGGAAGAGTCTTAAGATAGAATTATAACTGGGGTTTCTCATCTTTCTCAACTTTCTTCTTATATTTCCATCATGTTGTTATTTTAATTATTCTTAGTAAATTGTTATTGAATCCTAATTTCTATTGCAACATTTTGCTCGTACTTAATGTATGATCCTTTGAAGATGTGACTGTACTATGCATACCGCTATTGAATTAATATTTACCTATGTAATTAATTTAATGTTTGAGTTTGCTATTGAGTATACATGTCCTTTAGTGAATAGACTGCGTACAATTAAAGGGAATCAAAGCTGACTACAACATTTAGAATTTCGGTTCTTTTAGATTAGGGCAACCTAACAGCAGGATTTAAGGTCTTAGTATGATTTTGTGATGCTCTATTCAGAAGCAACTTAGGTAAAGTAGTCTTAAGGTTAGGAATTAGCTAGAGATGCAAGTTTATTCAATTCAAATGAGGAATCTCTACACTCTAAAGAATAAGTGAGATTGAAAGTTTCATAAAACTAAGTAGTAAATTACAATAGTTTATTAAGGATTATGTATTATTTAAGTTGATGAATTCTCACTTATTTATTTTATTTGTTCTTGGTTATTTTATTTTATTCATCATTGCTTGTTTATCTCTATTTCTTAATCAAAATTATCCTATGTTGTTAAGTTAGATAATTGGTGATTTAGGTTAAATCGCTGGTTTTCTAGGGTTTTCACATTCATGGTTCCTCATAAGATCAACATTTAGGTATACATTTATTTTACTATAGCATAACTTAAGCTTTCTCGACATCACACCAAGCGAGTCAAGTTCTTAGAAACCTTTTACTATGTCATCCGGTATAAGAAGGGAAGCACCAGCATAGTAGCTAATGCACGTTCTTGCCGTCATACCCTTATCATGATGTTGCAAGCTAAAGTGCTTATGTTTGGTACATTACCTAATTGATATAGGCATGACCTACATTTTAGGCCTTTAGTAAGTAAGTGCAATGATAGAGGAGTTATCGATGGATTCTACTTGGGTGAAGGGTAAGCAGATTTGTATTTCAAGTGCTTCTACAAGGGAGCTATTGGTTTGAAGAGCTCTTGCTGAGGGTCTGGTTGGCCATTTTGGGGAAAAGAGGTCGATTAAAATATTGAAGAAGCACTTTTACTGGCTTGGGATGATGAGGGATGTGTATCGAATACTTGAGAGGTGCAAGGTGTGTAAGTATGCAAAAGGGAAGAGAGAGCCCTATGGAGAATATATACCCCTAAGCATAGATTTCATGCTTGGCCTTCCCCATACGTTGAGAAGATACGATTTGATCATGGTGGTGGTCGATCGATTCAACAAGATAGGCCACTTCATCCCCTATCACAGAATTAATGATACTTTATTCATTGTTAACCTCTTTTTGTAGGAAATTGTGTGACTGCATGGAGTGCCAAGGAGTATTATGTCCAACTATGATTCCAAATTCATGAGCTTCTTTTGGAAGACCTTATGGAGGAAACTCGGTACTAAGCTCCTATTCAGTACCTCTTACCGTCCCTAGATAGATGGCCAAACTAAAGTAGTTAACAAAACTGTCGGTAATCTCCTACGTGCTACCGTTGGAAAGAACTCTCATGACTGGGATTTATGCCTACCCATAATTGAATTTTCCTACAATCGCTCAACTCACAGCTCTACTGGAACATCACCATTTAAGGTTGCTAATGGACTTAACCGTAACTTATCCTTAAACATGGTTAATAGTCTAACTATACAAGGGGAAAGTCAATCCGGCCTACAACGTACCAAAGAATTTTATAGTTTTCATCATAGAATTGCCATGCTATTGGCCAAAACTGCAGCCTGATAGAAGGAAACGAATCATTTGTACCCTTAAGGAGCTTATCTGAATCCATCTTCGCAAGGAATGCTTCCCTAGCAAGAGGATGAACAAACTATCTCCTAGAACGGATGAACCCTATAGGATCCTAAGGTGCATTAATGATAATGCCTACGAGATTTAGCTACCCGAAGGTCTCGACATGTCTACCACAATCAACATCACCGACTTAACTCCATATGTGCCCAAAGATAATGAAGACCAAGATTTGAGGGAAAATCTTCAATAACCCCAAGGAACTAATGAACTATCGACCAACGTTCGCATTCCTCATGCATGGCTCTAAGGACTCCAATCCCTTACCCAGTAAATTCTCTCTTAGCAACCTACTGATGGCGAGAAAGTTTATGTAGAAGGAATGTAGCCGAACTCCTTGAGCTCCCTGAATTGTCATACATTAATCTGTATACTCAGTAGTGCTGATGCTGAACATTGCCTTATTGAAGACCCTATGCTGAGTAACCCAACCAGCTACTACCGAGAAGTTCCTGCCGAGTGACAAGAGATTAACTTAAACGACCAAATAGTTTTCTCTCAGCATACTACCACCTCTCTCGCCCTAGCCCCTTGATTGCCGTAACATTTTGACACATCCTGCCTACTGTGCTTAGAGAATACTCATACAGGACCAATGTTGCACTATCACCTATCTACCTCATCTAACATTATACTACTTTTCCATTTTGTGATTTTTTGTCCTTTTTACCCTTTTCGTATGTATTAGGAATCCCCTTTTTATATATACTTTTTTGTAATTTCTTTATTTCTAATGCTACCTTAAGGACTTACTATAAATAATCCTTTTCTATTATAAGCAGTAGATAACTTATATTTTAATACTGAATACTCTGTTCTTGTGAGATAATCCTCTCCAAGTCCATACTTTATACACTCTTATCTAATCTTCTCGAGTAGCTTAAGATTAGTGGCTGGTAGACCTTGACATTAACTTGTACGTTATATCAAGTGAGGTATTAAGTTGTATTGTGTTTGTTGGTGAGTCACATCCTCCGAGCAACTTCATGTCAACTACTTTTGTTCAATCGTAGACCATTTCTCTCTAATTTTCTTTAATATCTCAAAGGACCCATTTCAATTCTAATCTACCATGGTAAGTCCTAGTGATAGCTAAGCTCCTAGGCACAACAGTAGTTCCCTTTGAGTGATTCAAGAATAGTAGTCATCATAATGACATACTCCTGAAGTATGCCAGGTTGAGGTACCTAATCATGTGCCTCAAAATTAAAAATAGTAGAGTAATGATCTACAAATAGCATAATTAGACACATTATGTGCTAAGTTTGCAAAAGAGCTAAAGGAGGTTTGAACTACTAGTAGGGAATTATGCCAAAGGCTCAACTAGAGAGATGTCACCTCTTCTTTTACTTCTTCTACACAATGACTGGGGCATCAAGTCGAGCAGATGACATAAGAAGAATCGTTTTGATAGTTGAGTAAGAAGGCTCCTATGGTGAATTAAGATGATGAGTAATAAGGACAAGAACCACGATCAGGGGAGAATTGCCAACAGTAACCTCCATTGGAGACCTTTGTTATACTACATATGCAGGCTCCTCTTGGTAGAAGAGTAGATAACATGATTGCTTGCCTTCCACAAAAGGTCGTAACAAACATGAGTCCACAAGATTTAAGGATTATGTCAAGAAGCTAGTTGTTAAAGGGACCTTTGGGAAAAAAGTAGACATGGGGGGTAGAAAGGCTAATCCTTTCATATAAAGTATAGTTGAAAATACCTTAGATGACCACTTAAACACCTTTTCATACACTAAAAGAGCTTTATAGATTGACTAATGCAATTGCTTGTAAGGGTTTGTCATCAAATTTGAGGAAATCTACAAGCAATTGGTTTAATTCACTTAAAGCAGCCTCTATTTCCTATTTTGATCAACTAGCTAAGGAGTTTTGTTAGTACTTTCTAGCCAATAAGCCTCTAACCAAGGATTTTTTGACAAAAGCAAGGAGAGTCAATTAAAGACTACATTCATAGGCTTAATTAATTGATGATTGAGATCACTAACTATGATAAAAGTGTAGCTTTGCATGCCATCTACAAAGGAGTCAAGGAAGACTTAAACTTCTTCAAGTCCCTTGCAAAACACCTTCTAACCTAACTAGATGATTTTACAAAGATTTGAAAAGGTCCATTCAGTAAGAGGACCAAATGTAAGCTAGAAGAGAGCTAGAGAGAGAAAAGCATGAGAAGAGGCCAAACAAGGAAAAGGGATTCTTGAAGGATAGATTAAGAAGGATTTTTTATGTACGTAGCAAGCTTAGTCGACCATTGGGAGATCGAAAAAGATCGATATACCCACTTTTGTTGAACATACCCCTCTCAACTGACTTATGTCAAACATTTTGATGAAAGTACATAATAATGGTTTTTTAGCTTGACTTGTAAAGATGAAGAGCAATTTAGCCATAAGAAATTCCAATAAGTACTATGATTTCCATGGTGACAAGAGTCATAACATAGAGAAGTGTATACATCTAAAGAATGCACTTGAAGATGCTATCCAGAAGGATTACCAAAAGAAATTTGTGGTTGACAAGGAGTAACACATTAAGTGACCAATGCAAAGAAGGAGTATTAAGTAGTAAGCACAAAATGAAGAGGCTTAACTTAATAATCAAGACCCAATGGCACTTGATAATGACTCATAATGTGATTAACGTGATCTTTGGAAGAATTGATAGAGGGATGATAAGTTACGCTAAGAGTATAAAGGGCAAATGTATTGAGGTAAGTTCAAGCTTACAGAAAGCTTGAAATGAAAGGTGAAGAAATGCATGAAATAGGACCAAATACATAGAAGAACAAGCAAAACCCATGAATAAGACTTACGCGATATGATGCACGAGCAGCTTGGTGAGGCCACTTGACACCTAACCTTACTTAAGGGTTAGGATAAGAGTAGAAAAAAAGTAAGCATGGTAACTCACAAGAAGTAGTATATACTTGATATGTATGTCCTAGTTGTTGCAGCTACATATTACAAGGGTATTTATACCTAAAATATTAGGGTAATCTACCTAAAATAGAAAAGACAAAAAGGGTATTGTCTAAAAGACGTAATGTATAAGGAATAGTAAAGGGTATAAATGAAAAATCAAAGAAATTAGTGATTGTGTAGCAAATCCTTTCACATGGGAACTAGACAAGTAATTAAGGTGCTTCTGGCTAAAGTAAATGAAGTTTAATGGTTGGGTTGGAAGCTATTAAGCAGACTTAAGGGCTCTCCTGAAGAGATGTTGGCTCAAATGCCTTCTAGGGTTCTCGACACATTTATTACCAAGCTAATGGTCAACATAAGCAAAGTAAAGCAGACAGTATATCTAGTTAAGCAATTAGGGGAATATGAATCAATCTAACATAAAATGGTTGACAAAGCTAAAGTTACTCGACATGCCATGTGGAGTTATTCGGTAGTGAAGATTAGCTTGACTTCAGTAGAAGTTGGTTGGAACGAGAAAATCTACTTCGTCAATCCTTCAAGCTCTTAAGCGTAGGCTTGAGTCAAAGTTCCAATTTTACGATTCCTATCATTCCCTCCAGGTCAATTTGTATTTGGGATCAAATCCAGCTAAGTTTTGCTTAATTCGCCCTTTGGTTAGTAGGGAATGAGGTCAACAAAATTGAAAGTGTTAGAAACTCCATAGTCTTTAGGTAATTCCAATTGATAGGCATTGTCATTGATTTTCTAGAGTTTTCTGAAAGGACCTTTGACTTGGGTAGAGAATTTACTTTTTCTCTTGCTCGGAAACCTATCCTTACTTAAGTATAACCATACTAAGTCATTAGGTTGAAACTATACTACCTTCCTTCCTTTACTTATCTCTCTAAACTTCATGGTAACTTAATCAATCTGCCAGGTAACCTTTTAATAGGTTTGATGAATAGACTATGCTTAAGCTATTGCTTCTAGGTTTTCTTGCTCAAGCTTAGGTGCTGGAGTGTGATTAAGGGGTAGCCCTAGGTTGAAGCCATAGATAAATTCAATGGGTGTTTCTTTAGTGATGTTGTGCATCATACGATTATAAACAAATTCTATTATAGGTAAATAGACATCCCAATCAATTAAGTTCTTCCTAGTGCAGCTCAAAGCAATGATCATAAACTATAGTTAACTACCTCCATTTTTCTATCAATTTGGGGATGATAAGAAGTGTTGAAGAGTAGTCCTCATATGCTACCAAAGAGTTCTCTAGAAATGGCTTAATGGCTTAGAAACTTTGGATCTCTATCAAATACCACACTTCTCGATACACCATGTAAACAAACAATTTCTTGCAAATAGAGAAAAGCATAGCCAAAGCATCATTAGTTTTTGAGTAGAGCATAAAGTATTCCATTTTACTAAACCTCTCTATGACAACCATTACTGTATCTTTGCTTCGAATAGTTCATAGTAACCTAAAAACAAAGTCCATGCTCAACTCAAACCAAGGCTTGGTCGGGAAAGGTAAAGGCATTACTTTTCGTTACTTAAATCGACATTTGGCCCTCTTACAAGTAACGCAATTCTCAATAACCCTAATGTACATCTCTTCTCATCTTAGGCCAAAAGAATCACCCATTCTTCCTATTCTCTTGAAAATATCCAAAGAGCCCACCAGAATGAGCTTCTCTTACTAGTAGCTCCCTCAAAGAATAGGTCAACAAGCATAATTTGTTTCCCCAAAACAAGTATCCATCCTCTACATGATAGTCATCCATAGTGCTTCCCTCCTCACATTATCTAAATAAAGGACCAAAATGGTGTCTTAAGGATATTACTCTTTAATGCTCGCAAATCCCAAGAGTCTCACTTATAGCTTAATAAAAAGAACATGTCATCTTGATAGGACATCAAAAACCACATTAGTTTTGCGTTGCTTGTATTTAATCACAAAATTGAAACCCAAAGAATTCAAACCGCGCTTGTCTCTTGGAAAGCTTGGTATGACTTCTAAGATGCCTAAAGGAATCATGATTTGTATAAGTGACAAAATCTCTTAGCAATAGATAATGTTGCCATACTTAGAGTTCTTTGTCATATATGGAATAATTCAATTGAGGTTTTAGTAGGTTCTCACTAGAGTAGGCAACAAATTAACCTTCTTACATCAGCAGAACTCCAATGCCAATGCTTGATGTGTCATACTCAAGCTCAAAAATCTTCTCAAAGTTAGGTAAGGCTAATACTGGTGTAGAAGTCAATTTCTCCTTTACCTTAGCAAAACTTCTCTCTTCTTTCTCTCCTTACTTAAAGTCGATGTTCTTCTTCATCAACTCAATAAGGGGTACAACAATGGTGCTAGAGCCCTTAATGAATCGCTGGTAAAAGGATACCAATCCATGGAAACTTCTCACCTTAACATAAGTGGTTGGGATTAGCCACTCGACAATTGCTTAAAGCTTCTCATCATTTACTAGTTACCTCCTCCACCAACTACATAGCCTAGAAAAATCACTTCCTCTTGGCAAAAATAACACTTCTTCAAGTTTCCAAAAAGCTACTTGACTCAAAGTACATCAAATACAACTTGGAGATTATCTAAGTAGCTCAATAGGTCGACACTGTACATAAGGATGTCATCAAAGTAAACCATGACATACTTCTCGATCAAATTTCTCAACACTTGATTCATCAATCTCATCAAAGTTCTTGAGGTATTTGATAAGCTAAAAGGCATTATCATCCACTCATAAAGATCATGTCGAGTTTTAAATGCAACTTTCTACACATCTCCGTACCTCATCCAAATCTAATCATAGCCAGATTTCATATCAATCTTGTTGAAGACTCTAGCTCCATTTAGTTCATCAAGCATATCATTTAGCCTTAAGACGAGATATTTGTATTTGATTGTAATCTTATTTATGGCTCCACCAACTACATACATATGCTAAGTACCATCCTTTTTTGTACAAGGAGCATCGACACAATACAAGGATTGAGACTTTCTCTCACATATTCCTTGTCAAATAGCTCTTTGACTTGTCTTTAGAGTTCGATAACTTTCTGGAGATTCATCAGATAAGCAGGTTTGTTCGACAATGCAATGCTAAGTATCAAGTCAATGCAATGTTCAATGCCTTGGAAAGGGGGTAACCCCTTGAGTAACTGTACGAGAATTAGTTCTACATACTCATACAACAACTCTTTGATCTCTAAGGGTAGCATAACTTTATCCTTCAACTCTAATGGTTGCCTAATCAACATAAAGGTTGGCATGTCAGCTTTAATGGCTTCCCAAAGCTCAACACGACTTAGAATCAAGGCCTTCTTTGTTGCTTGAGCTAGCTTAACTTGTAACTTGCTAACGTAGCTCAATGTCATAGGGTTTAAGGTAATCTTCCTTACATCTTTCTCAAATACATATATGTTTCTGAAACCATCATAGATGACCTTATGATTAAATAACCATGGTTAGCCTAACAACTCATGTGATGCACATATATGTAGCACATCATAGAGAATTTCATCAAAAATAATTTTCAATTGAGTTGGGGAACAGTACTTGCAAAGTGAAATGGAGTTCTCCCTTCTCATTTAGCCAATGCAACTTACACAATTTCGAATGTAAAATGGTTAATAGTTTAAGCTTGCAAACTAGGTTAATAGATGCTATATTAGTTTAACTTCCACTATCTAATATGAGTGCACATACTTACTCATTTACCTTGTATATGATGTGGAATAAGTTCTCTCTCTACCCTTCTTTAGTAGAGATTTCAATACTCATCACACATTAGACAACTAAAGTTAACTTGTCCAAATCATCAGCAAACACATCTTCCTCAACTAGCTCGTCATTAACCTTAACTTCTTCCTTCAACTCTCTTTTCTCCTTTAGTTCCTCATCTATGCTGTCTACTTTAATCTTAGTGGCATCTTCTTTGATGATCATAGTTCTTCTATTCAAACATTATGCAACCATATGCCCAAATCCCTAATACTTTAAACACTTGATCTGGCTAGTTTTTCCTCTTGAGCCTTGTCCTTTCTCAAAAGTTCTCGATAGCACTTTACCATCATCTGGTTGACTCCTCTATTTAGCTCTAACATCTATCCTCCTGTTTAGCTTACTACTATATTGAGTTTCGTGATTACTTTGAACAGATCAACTAGATTAGACATGTTGTCTCATTGGAGGTTAACTTAGCCTATTCCTCTTCTACCTTTCCATATACTAGGCTATTCTCATAGCCTCGTCCAATGTTATAAACTATTGAAGCTTTAGTACATGTTAGATATCATTCCTCAACTTAGTAAGAAACCTAGACATTGTTTAGGCTAAAGCCTCATCAACTTCTCATTATATCATAAGCAACCAAAACTCTTGAACATATTTATCAATAGTTTGATACCCTTACCTTGGCTCTTGAACTCAAGCAAAGGTGTCCTGTAAATAAGTATCTGACAAAAACTTGTTTGTGAAGATTCTCATCAGCTCGAGCCAAGTGTTGACTTCTTTATATCCTTCTTATCTCCTCATTGTTTGAAAGTTTCTCCACTACATCACAACAAATCTTGAGAACTTTATAGCAACAATTCTCACTTTCTCATAATCTTCACACTAGTAGTAGTCAAAGACTCGTTTTACTTTCTCTTCCCAATCAAGATGATCATCAAGATCCAAAACCATTAAAGCTTGGGATTTGAAGCTTTACAAGGTTAGTAGCTTAGTATACTTGAGCTCGTTCTTCTAATTCAATACACTCTTCTTCTTCATCTATGTCATCAAAGCCAGTCCTCCTCTATATACGCTCTTCCATTCTTCTACCTTGATTTTATTGACTTAGGATTTGTTTACTCCTAGGTTAAGCAACTTGGGTAGTGTTCCAAATGGAATCAATAGGCTAAAAGGCTAATGCATGAATAGCTTTGGTTAGGTCAGCTATCAAGCTAGCCATTTCATCAAATCGCTCGTCAATGCTTCTAAGAGTAATTTAATGTTGTCGACCATTATAGACAACGCTACTATTATCAACACCAATGTTTACACTCGAATCATTCATCCTTTACTCAACACTAGTTCTTTTGATTGAACAACATACATACGATTTCTAAACATTCAACTTACTACTTCATAGAAAACATGCAATGACTATTGGCTTTGTTTTCACAACTCAAAACAAAGTACAATAAGGTATACACACAACAACAAACTAGCACATCTCCTACTTAATTAAACACTCATGGAACTCGTACACAACCACTACACATTGCTATAACCAGTACTTATAGTATAGCAATAATAAGTTCAAATATAAGTTACCCAAATGAACCTCTAACTTAGATACCAAGATGAAAGGCTACGCTAAGAGGAGACAAGGGTGACTGTATTAGGGATGGTCTAAGCATGCAAAAAGCTTGAAAGGAAGGTGAAGAAATGCACAAAACAAGAGAATGTAAATAAAAGAACAAGAAAAACCCACGAGCCCTCTCTAATGATATGACGTATTAAGGAAAACTTCTTGCACTCACAAAATTAGCTCAATATGATGTAGGAGAAGCATAGTAAGGTCACTCATCACCTAGCTTTACTTAAGGGTTAGGATAAGAGTAGCAAAAGAGTAAGTGTAAACCCTACTTTTAGTGGGCCTATGATTCATTTAAGAGTACTTCTTGAATGTTCCCAAGGATCAAATAAACTAAGAATTTAAGTTTACTTTTAAAAACGAATTTAATTTTCCAATTTGAAAGCCTATTATCGATAAAACTTGGATATGAAAAACTATGGACTCTAAAGTCACTTAAGACCTTAAACCTTAAAATAATTAAGAACTCGTAACCCTAAGCAATTAATTGATAATTTAATTTGAATAATTTCATCCAACACTAGAAAATTTCATAATTTTATAAGAACTAAATCATAATCTACAAAACAATTTAAGAAGCAAACTCTAAAAGAATTTGCTATAAGACAATTTCTTTATCTTCATGCTTAAGCCTTACACATGTGAATAAGTAAACCAACTAATCCCCCTAAATGACTTATCAATTGATAACTTATCAAAAACTAGTGTTAAGGCACTTTCCTTATCACCCCTTAACTTATACTACATATGGATAAGATATCACAAGATTTCACATACTTAACTTTAATAAAGTAGAGAAGACAATTCCATGCCATAAAGGAAGCCTATATGGTCGGTTCTTACATGGCTAAGAGAGAGGGGCGTAGGGGTATCATGCCTTGTCTTTCATTCAACAATCACTTTGTCTTATACTCCACTATTCACTCCTTAATGTTTACATCATCTAGAGTTGTCAATTGTTGACTTTTGTGATGCTATAAGGCAATAAAATCAAACTTCTTAAACACACTTCCCAACCCTTACACAATCGGCCACTCTCTCACTCTTATCCCTCACTTTCACTTTCATTTTTACTTCCATTTCGCTTACTTGAAAATCAACTCAAAAGTGGAAACACAAAACCCTACAAATCCTATATATTGTCGTTACTAACAAAGCTTCCACACTCATGGCATTCAACTCCACTTTGTGTATTACATTTGTCAACTTCCAAAAATTACTTTTAGGATCCTTAGAACATCTTCAAACCCCACTTCAAAGGACCAAAACTCAAAGTTTCCAAAAGGTTGCAAGAAAGAGCAAGTAAGACAAAAAGCTTAAGTGGAAACTTAGTGCTCAACCACCATATTTTTGCTTTGTAGACAAGTGTTTCTTTATGTTAGTAGTTTAGTATTATATGTTAGCAGACCCTATTTTGTTGAGGATATGAGTTTGATCAAAAGTTGATGAAACATCTAAGACTACTTTAAAAAGCAAACTCATAAAACCCTTAGTTGAAAATTGACTTATGAGCATGTAAAGTTTGTGTTATGTAGAGATACTTGTTTAACACTTAGAATGGAAGATTTTAAGTTGAGAAAATCTTGAAATGAGAACTTGAATGAAGAGGAAGCATGCTGAACATGAGAATTTGTATGTCATTTGGATGTTATTTTCACTTCTAATAAGTTAACCATGCTCAAATCTAGACTTAAGTAAAGAAAAATCCATCACATGAAGCTTTTATGAGAAACCAACTTTGTAAGACATGAACTATGATATGGAAGTTGTAATAAGTTTGAGATTTACTATTTTCATGTAAAGCATAAGCTAATTAATCATCGCATGGAAGAGAAGTCAAGTTAAGATTTGAATATAAGTAGTTTAGGTTTATGATCTAACCCCTAAACTTGAAGAAATGATGAAACAAGTTGAAAAACCAAGTTGGAAGCCTCCACACCAAATAGACACTTAAAAATATGAACAAGTAAGTAAACAAATTGAAAAGACCAACTAAGGAAAGTACGATAAGTGTATTAAGCCTAAAACTCAAAACCGAGCTTAAAATTCTCGAAACAACCGTCAAACACCAAGTTAAACCCTCATTAAATTTCTAGCCAGCAACTTAACGCAACGATAAAAGTTATCTTAAGACTCTCAAGAAGCTCACAAGACATACCCCAAGCCCAACAAAGTGACTATCCTTGATTTGGATAAAAAAAAACAAAGTCATTTAACAAATTAAGCTCACTCAAAAGCCAAAGAAGTTATTGATAGCCTTAGGAGTATAAATCAAAGTTAGGAATCTGATTTTAAGGAGTATTTTAAGCCTAGAATGAAATCCTAAGCCCAAGCCTAAAGGATCTCCTAAGATATCAAAAAGCCCATTAATTAAATTAAGCCTAAAAGTACTCCAAAACAATGAAGATTGCTACTGTTCTGACCTACAGGAAAATTTTTGTACCTTATCTTGAAAATCTAACCTTATCACATTAAATTACACTCGAAAATGAGAAAGTTATATGCAATTGAACTTTTAAGTAAAACTGAGAAAAATATGAAACCAAGTCAAAAGTATAACTTAAAAGGGTTTTAGCTTAGTTTTCTAAGTTTTATTTCAAATCCTTATAATAATATATTTGTGATGTGTAGGGGACTCGGCTTTTAGAGACGACCTACCCTTGGACTACTTCGATCAATCCACATGGTTGAGTGAGTGAATTCCTATTGAGTCCTTACTTAACTTTGCTTATAGAATAGATGCATCTATATATATGTATATATATAAATGAAAATTGGATGTTTGTAAGATATGGGAAATCAATGTGTTTGAATTTATGATTAAATGCTATGGCTAGGTAATCACACAATAATGAGAATTGTTTGTGATAATGTATATGTGCATTCGTATGGAATGAAATTGTTTGATCACCATGAAAACTGGACTAATCACTTATATGATTAAGAAATTTAATAAATCATGCATTTCCTATAGTTGTATTCTAATGACACCGACTGCCACTTCATACAGCAGATGGGAAGGGACTCACAGGAGGAAGGCCTCTTACAGGATTGGGCACTAGCTAGCCATTACTTTTATTGAGTCTCTATTCTAAGTTGATGGGCTTACTAGGTGCCAAGAGACACCAACTATTGGCAAAGGGCTGTGTCTTATGGCTTTTGCTTAGGGCGTTTGTTTTTAGATTACGAACACCACTACATCGCTAGACTTGAGATTTTTAAAATATGTTTTGCTACTTTAAATGAATGTATATTATATATGTTATATATATATATATATATATCGATATTATATATATATATAGTTTTGTTTTGACTTAAGCATAATAGTACAATTGATGTAAAACCCAAGTGCTAGGACTTGGATTTTGGTTTATATTGGTTAATTATCTCTAACCCCAACTAGCGTAATTTTGACGAGGGAATTTATTTTGCTAAGCTTAAATTTACATCCTAATAAATTTCTTTTGTTGTAAGGAAACCACTTCATTCATCTAGGCTAAGGAATGCCTGAAGTAAGTCTTGTTTGGATATGAGATGGAGTGATCAAGGAGCAGAGATGAGATTTTTGTAATGGCTTTTGTAGATAGCCATTTATCTTTACTTTTGTTCATATTATAGATTGAAGTTTCTAATGTGGTTTCCTATACAAGTTGCATTCGTTTGTAACATTCTTTTTGTATGAAATTCAACAAATCCATATGTTTGCTTGATTAATTTATATCACAGAATTAAATTTTAGATAACTTGCTCTATATTACTTATCTATGAACCTAGTGGTAACGTATAGTGAAAGAAGCCTTGTGTGTTGTATGAAAGGCTTATGATCAATAAGGGGGGTCAATTATAGATCTTTACACAATATACGATGATCTACTATGACAACGATACTATTGGGTCATGATAGTAAGCATAGTAATTCACAAGAAGTAGTATGTACTCAGTATGTAGGTTTTAATGGTTGCAACTACATATTACAAGGGTATTTATACTTAAAATGTTAAGGGAACCCACCTAAAATGGAAAAGAAAAAAAAACATATTGTCTAAAAAAAGTAATGTACAAGGAATAATAAATGGCACAAATGAAAAATCAAAGAAATTAAAGATTGGTGCAACAAATCCTTTTACATAGGGGGCTGGATACGTAAGAGAAATAGACAAAGTTAAATGGTTAGGCTAGAGGCTGCCAAGTAGACCTAAGGGTTCTATTGAGAAGATGTTAGCTCGAATGTGTTCTAAGGTTCTCGATACAAGTATTGCTAAGCTAGTGGTTAGCACAAGCAGAGTAGAGAAAATAATAGGGTTGGTTAAGTAGTTAAGGGAATAAGAATTTGGTCCACATAAAATGGTTGACAAAGCTAAAGTTACTCGGCTCAGCATGTAGAGTTCTTCAATAGTAAGGATTAGCTTGACTTTAGTTAGAGTTGGTTGGAACAAAAGAATCTGCTTTATTAGTCCTTTAAGCCCTCGAGCTTAGGCATAGGTCAAGGATCCAGTTGTCTAATTCCCATTAAGGGAAGTCTTCTATCTACCATAAGTTCATTAAATGAATTAGGGTATCATGTGTTGAATTCGAGAGGTAAAAAGCATAGGGTTAATGACATGGTTATATTCTCAAACAAAGATATATAAGGGATTTAGTTTCCTCATAATGATGCCTTGGTTATTATAACTAGAGTAGCAAATTTTGAGATCAAGAAGATGATGGTAAACATAAGGAGTTCTACCGATATAATTTTTAGGTATACTTTTGATCAAATACATCCTAAACTTGAGAACACTAAAATGCAGTCGTACAAGAATAGCTTGTACAAATTCAATAATCAACCACTCAAAGTACATGGAGTAGTTACTTTGACCTTATAGATCAAAGCTAACTAAATGTAATTGACAAGGAGGTTGATTTTATGATTTTAGATTACCCTTCCCCATACAATGGCATAATAGGCTGACCTTCCATTAACATGTTTAGGATGGTAATTTCTATGGCTCACTAGATGGCAACATTTCCTGCTCTAATTAGGATAGGGACATGCTATGGAGATCAACATCTATCTCAAGCTTTGTACCTAAAAGCTTTAAAGAGGGACCAAGTCTATGCTAATGAGCAAAGCTCAAATAATTACATGTAGATCAGAGGATAACCTGTGGAGGAAACACTAGCAATTTAACTTAATGATAACCTTAAACATGTGACTAAGGTTGGGGCTAATATGCTAGCTAACCTGAGAGATGGTATAATAAATTTCTACTAAGCCAATAGGGACTTTTTGCTTGGTCCCTAATAAGGGTCAAAGGCAATAGATCTCGAAAACCTAAAATGGTTCGAATGGGTATGATGGACAGGAAGTGAAATGGTTAATTTTAACGGTAAATGTGAATGGATATCATGTACCAAGACACAAATACTATCAACAGTTTGAGCTCGAAGTAAAGTTTGATATAACTCATAAACACTAAATGTCACTCGAGATTCAAATGAGGGTTTAATGCAACTTATTAACCGGTTCAAATGAAAAGTTCACCACAATCTTAGGGTCAAGATCAATAAGAACACGGAAGAGATTAAAGAGTTTGATCTACATTCAACAATTCAGCAGTACTAGCTCAAGAGTAGCTCAAAAAGGGAAAGGTTCCAAAATATCGAAATATTTTTTTTTGTCTATTGGCATCCGTTTCTGATGTTTATAGATGTTTCTTTTTATAGTAAGTCTTAAACCCTAGTAGCAAAACCGTAAATAATGTACAAGGCCTTAAACATTAAAGAATTGGGCCCATAAATAAAATAAAGGAAAATAAGTACAAGAATACAAAACTGTGCGTTTTACAAGGGAAGTCTGCATGTAGTCACTTAGCACGTCCTAGAAGGAGAACTATCCGAACTGGATGGGGTCGATAGTTGGATGTACGGGTTTGAGAAGAAGTCCCTGAAGTCTCACCTGGCTTGGTTGAGACACTAGAGAGGTTGGCTTACAATTAGCAAGTTCTAAAGTTAATCGGCAATAGTCTCTTCATGCCGTGCCGAGTGATCCTACCCTCGGCAACGTGGTCTTTCGGTTACTCCATCGATGACAAACTTGTTGCCAAGTGGCTATTTTTCTTCATCTCATCCTTCTAGCCTTAGCTGACCTCAACAAGCATTGATCGACCTCAACTTCAAACAGGTTTGCCTCGGCTTAGATGTAGCTAAAGGTTGATTCCCATCATTACCCCGGGTATGAAAAGAAGTCATCCTAAATGTTATGTATTGAGCATAGGCCAAGATGCCGAATAAACTCCTCTTCTTACGTCACTTCACCATAGGTGCCCAGTGTCTCTAGATTTCCTCAATGTTCATTGGGGTCAAGCAATTGCTCTTCCCATCCTTCTAGATAGTATAAGTGTTGAGGAAGCCATCATAGATCACTTTCCAATCACATTCCTAAGGTCGACCAAGAAGAAAATTTGCAACATTCATAGGGACCACATTGAACTCAATCTCATCCTCATGCAGCCTTGCCTTGAATGCTATCCAAGCTCTCTTATGTATATGAACCATACCCTCGCCATTAAACCACTTCAATCCATAGGGTTGGGGATATGGTTAGGTCATCAATTTAATCTTTTCTACTAACTAAGCATAAACGATGTTGGTGTAGCTTCCCGCATCAACAACTAGGGAACTAGTCCTCCCTTTCTCCTAACATCGCATATGAAATAAATTTTCCCTTTGTTCGAGATCTACCTCTAAGTCAACTCGTATCACTATAGCTAACTAGGTCCTCAACATAGACATCTTCTTCTATCAATTGGTCTTCTGAACTCTTGTCACTCGGACTCTTGATTTAAGCCTTGGATACTTCAACCTTCATGACCATGACCTTCTTATTTGGGCATTGGGATGCAATGTGTTTATAGCCTAAGCATTTGAAGCATTTCACATCTCGGGCCTTGTTGTTGAGTGCCTTTTCTTTCTCGACAATTGTCTTCTTAGCATAGATAGGTTAGTTAAGCTATCCTTTCTTCATCCTCTTCTCTAGCACTTTTCTCTCGGTATGCCTCTTAGGCTTAGGGCTGCCTTGTTGATGATGGCTACTCAACCTTTGATGCCTCCTCCTCTTCTGTCTCTCTACTCTTAATGCCAAATTAATTAGCTCATGTAGAGAGTTGAATGACTGCAATTCAACTATGTTGACAATATCATCTCGAAGTCCACTCAAGAACATAGTAATGGTGAGGTCTTATTGCTTGGTAATCCTATATCTCATCATCAAGGTCTCTAACTCTTGTAAATACTCTTCACAGTATTTTGACCTTATCTTAGGTGTTGGAACACGTAGAGCAACTCTTGCTTGAAGTAGGCCAGCACAAAGCGTTGATTCATCGATTGCTTCATAAGCCTCCAAGTCCTAACCAGCTCTACTCTTTCAACATCTCACTTAGCAACCAGCTTATCCTACTAAAGGCTTGCATACTCAATAAGGGATAATAAAGCTAGCTTAACCTTTGTTCAATCATTACACTCGTAGCACTTGAACAACTTCTCGACTTGAGGAACCCAGTCCAGGAACTCTTTAGGTCGGCTACTTCCATTGAAGGTTGGCAACATAAGCTTTATATTATCAAGTCCTCAACCAGGTGCTCAAGGTTCATCCCTTGCATTCTAAGTTAGTTAGTTTACCTCAAATCGACCACTTTAGTTGCAACTCTACTTAGCCATGTCCCTTCTTAGCCTTAGCTCTCTTCTCTAGGCTTCTTGATTTTCTTCAAAGTCAACACTTCTTTCATTTCTTCTTCTCGGCAAAAGTTGGTTTTCTCTCCTTCTCGGATTAGAAGCTCTTCTTAGATTCACTCATCGTGATCATGGTCATTAGAGCCGCTCCTATTGGTGGGTGTTTGTTCCCTTCTTTCCCCTTAGCCATTAGGTTTGCAACCCCCATCTAAACAAATGAGTTCTTGGATAGGTAGTGAGATTTTGAATCTGATACTACAAGTTATCAACACATCTCCTCAAGTTTCTACAAGGATTATCACTACTGTTGTTGATACTATCTTCTAACATTCTTGTATGTATAGTAATTTTCCAGAAAATTAAATAAACACATTTTACAACAAAACACTTAGCAACTAAAATCAACTGCTAAAATTACTACAACTCAACTTAATCAACATAATACTACAACTACTAAAAGACGAACATACTACTCTAGCGAATGATGACTAATAGAAATGTCTAAACCGCAAATCAAACTTTGAAGAATCACTAGCATACGTATCTCCTTAAAGCTCTAATACCAAAGATGATAAGGATCAATGGCAGCGGATCTCGAAAACCCAGAATGGGTCGACTGGGTATGATGGATATGAGTGAAATGGTTAATTTTGATGGTGAATGAGAATGGATATCATATACCAAGACATAAACATTATCAGGTGTTTAAGCTCGAAGTATGGTTCAATACAACTCACGAACACTAAATGTCGCTCGAGATTCAAATGAAGGTTAGATGCAACTCACTAACTGGTACAAATGAAAGGTTCACCATAATCTTAGGGTCAAGATAAACAAGAACATGGGAGAGATTAAAGAGTTTGATCTACACTCGTTAATTCACCAATACTAGCTTAAGAGTAGCTTTGCTCAAAAAGGGAAAGGCTCCAAAACGTCGGAATATACTTTTCTGTCTATTGACTTCTATCTCTAATGTTTATAGATGTTGCTATTTATAGCAAGTCCTAAACCCTAGTGGCAAAATAGTAAATAATGTATAAGGCCTTAAACATTAAAGAATTGGGCCCATAAATAAAATAAAGGAAAACATGTACAAAAATACAAAACTGTATAGTTTATATGGGAAGTCAGCATGCAATCATTCAATATGTCCTAAAAGGTGTAGTATTCGAACCGGATAGGGTTGGCTATTAGATGTACTGGTTTGGGAAGGAGTCCTTGAAGTCTTGCATGGCTTGGCTATGACACTAGAGAGGTCGGCCTACAATTTCTAAGTTCTAAAGTTAGTCGGCAATAATCTCTTCATGCTGTGCCAAGTGATCCTACTCTCGATAATGTAGTCTCTCGGCTATTTGGTCAATGATAGACTTATTGTCAAGTGATTACTTTTCTTCCTCTTGTCCTTTTAACTTCACTCGGCCTTGGCAAGCATTGATCAACCTTATCTTAGATGTAATCGGAGGCCAATTCCCCTCATTCCCCCTTCAACGTGTTTAGTATACCTAAATAGGTCATTTACAATAGGTTAAACATTTATCTAAAAACAAAGATCGTGTAGTGGAAGAAAGGGTACTTCCCTTCAAAGAGACAAGTTGAAATTAGAGAGGAAGTGTAGAAGTTGTTAAAGATATACTTTATTAGAGAAGAGCCATATTCTACATGGATTACTAATTATGTGTCGGTAAAGAAAACAAATGGGAAATGGAAGATATGTATTGACTCTTCAAAAGATCAAATGGTTAACTCGACCTCAAGACATGCCTTGTAAAGCTTTGTGGATGCATTCTCAAGGTACAACCAGATCAAAATGCATCCTCCCGATCAGGTACATACCTCCTTTATTTTGAACTTTAGAATTTACATACCTCCTTTACCCCTAACTTTTCAATTTGGCCGATTTTCATTCTACTTTTGATTCAGAAATCTTTTTCGAAGCCAAAACAATTTAAGCATATTTTCTAACACTATACTTAGCCTCTTAGAAATTCAAAGAACACATTACATTAAAATCAATTTTTTAAAAAGTAAATGCATAATTATATCTAATGGCACCATCTTATTCTCAACTCATGAATTTAAAGTTAAATATAAAGGGTAACAATCTAATCTAAAGATTTTGTCCATTACTTCTTAGAGTAACATAACATGTGCACTCCATTTAATCCTTGCTTATGAATACAATAAAAACAAAGGTTACATGCTCTTTTTTAATGCAACTCAAAATTTCAAGAAAATAAATTACACTTAGCAACCCAATACTTAATATAAATGTAATATCAATTCTACAAAGCACAACCACAACTTCAATCCACTCCATATATTCCTAACCCTCAACTTTTATTTCTCATATCTTCTCAGCTCATCATCAAATGTAAATTTAGAAGGTAAGGTTAGAACAAGACTACCCTAGGAATTAGGTTGAGTTATTTTGTTTTCCTTTCATTCTTTTAGGTCCTATTAGAGCTAACCTAAAGCTTCTTTAAAGCTCTACATAAGACCAAATTCGTCTCAAAATATCTTATTTGGCCATTTTCTCAAAACATAAAACAAAACTACAAAACCTTAAAAGAAAGTGCAGGGAAATTCAATAAAACTCTAACGGGTTGCCTCCCACCCCATGCTAGGGTTTTAGGTCCCTTAGCTAAACTCTTCTCATAATGATCATGGTAGATGGAAATTAGGATATTTCTTGGCCTATTCCTCGAGGTCTTCATCTTTAGCTAAGCTAAATATCCAGTAAAGAGGACCATTCTGCTCCTTAGCAAATTCATTTTTCAAATCATTAAAATCAACAGGAATATCCTCATTTTCATTCATCTTCTCCTTAACCTTTCTCACAAATAACTTAATTTTAGATGGTCTACATCTCAAAACCATCTTTTTTCCTTTGACATCTATCAATGCCGCAGTTGTCACCGTAAAAGATCAACATAAGGTGAGTGGTTATGCTCCATCATTTATTTCCATGACAATAAAATCTACTGGATAGCTAAAATAATCAACTAGTACAACAAGATCTGTAAGAATTCCAACAGCTTCTTTATTGACCTATCAGCGAAGGATATGACTAAATTCTACCCCATAAGAAGTCCTTCCAATCTTAGTTCTCTCATCAGCTCTCCAAACATAATGTTATCAAAAGCCCTTAAGTCACAATAAGCTCTTGAAAAGTACTTTTCTAGAATAATATAAGGATTGGTAAACTGGCCTAGATCTGCTCTCTTTGGTGGCATGTACAAGTATTTTCTTGTATATAATACCCTTACTGACTCCTTGATCTCCTCATGATCAAGTTCAAGTGGTGGGATGAAATCCTCACCTTCTTCTTTCACTATTGGCTTGATCTTAACCATCTTGCTTAACTTACTTGGATAATTTTCTCATAATTCCTCTTTTGGTTCATTCTCCTCAAGAGCCTTCCTTTGAAATGAAGGGGGATCATTAACTTCCATGTACTAGCTATCCTCTAAGGGATCTTCCTCTCCATTTAGCATTTTAACTTGCTTTTCTTCAACCATTTGCTCAATTCTTCTTCTGTTATCAACCTTTTCCAATTCTTCACCATCAGCTTCTTCCTCTATGCTTTTTTTCTAAAATAGGAATTCTTAACTCTTCCTCTTCTAACACATTATCTTTAACAAACTCAAATTCCTTGCCAACTTCTTCTTCATCAAAATCTTCAATCTCTAAATGATGTCTCATACAGTCATCATAATCACTCTTAGCTACAATTTCATCATTTGACTTCCCACTAGATATATTAGCTTGTGTATTTGTAGGTGTTGCTAGCATTACTTACTCTCTTAGATTCTACTTAGTATTACTTGGTAATGAACCTTATAATCTAACACCTAGCATCTTAGAAATTTGCTACAATTGAACCTAAACAATTTTCATAACTAATTCTTAAGAAGACAACCTCCTCCTTAGCAGATCATTGTTTTCCATCTCCCTTTTTTATTAGAAGTTTTGCTAAGGTCTTTGTTGTAATGCTGGAAGCGATAGGAAATTTTGTCCATTGGGTTGATTGTTCCCATATCTAAAGTTAAAATTTTGATTCCACCCTTAAGCAAAATTATTTTACTATGCATTCCAATTTTTTTGTCCTCTTTACTAAAAGTAGTTCTTACAATTGACTTCCTTAATGCCTTGATCTTGTCCATGCCAATACCGGTAGTGATTAAACTCATCATGATCAATATAGTCACACTTCTTATATCCAGTATTTTAACTTGTGCTTCCTTTAACATTAAGCATCTTGTTTGTTTTGTTAGAGAGAGTAGCAACTTGTGAAGTTATTACATTGAGTTTGTCTTCCTCATCTATGCTCACTACTCTTCTAGCATTTGTTCTCTCAACATGCCATCTAAAGGAGTTGGAAGCCATCTCTTCCATCAATTCATATACTTTCTCAAGACTTTTTCTCATCTGGTTACCTCCAGATGCATCACTAATCATGAATTGCAAAATTCCTAATAGACCATTATGAAAAGTTTGAACTTATAAGCTAATTGGTAATCCGTAGTGTAGACATCTTCTCAATATCTCCTTATACTATTCCTATGCTTTATACAAAGATTCCCCATCATATTGGCGAAACATAGTGATGTCATTCCTCATCTTCATTGTTTTACATAGAGGGAAAAATCTTGACAAAAAATTTTGGGCTAATTCCTCCTAAGTAGTGATAGAATGAAGTGGTAGAGAATATAACCAACTTTAGGCTTAAGGAGAATGAGAATACCCTCAATTGAATAACATCGTCAGTAGCACCATTGCTTTTTAAGGTTGTACACAATTGAAGAAAACTTTGTAGGTGTTCATTTAGGTCTTCTAAAGCACTTCCACCAAACTGGTTTACTTGCACCATTTGTATCAATACGGGTTTGAGCTTAAAATTTTCAGTTTGGATAGGAAGCCATGCCACTGATAATGCAAAACCATCCATGGTTAGTATAGTTTATTCCCATAAAGTTCTATGATTTCCATTCCCATTACCATTAACATTCATACCATTCAACCCATTACCATTCACATTGCCATTTTGCACATTAAATCCATTTTGATACTCTTCTTTATTAATATCATCCATATTCATGCCAATTCCTATACGAACACCATATCCATTTCGTTCATTCAAATTCTTAATCTCATTGGCAAAAAAAAAAAATAATAATAATAATAATAAAATTCTCCATCTCAACAAATCTTCTTGTTTCACATAGTCGTCTATGAAATAATCTATCCTATCTTAGCAAATCTTCTTCTTTCTTGTAGTCGTCTATGAAATGTTCTATCAATTTTAGGAATGAATAACAACTTAAAATCGATAAGTTCCCTTCTTAGCATAAAATAATAGATGCTTTGAAATTTCAACACAAAGGCAACCGTAAGAAGCTAATACAAGGGGTTTTGAGCAATCCCAACCAAATACAATCCTATGGCAAGGGGTTTTTCACTTCTTCAAACAACTAATCAAACCTTTAATAGCCTCTTCACAATTCCTGCGAAGAAACAAAAATAACACAGTAAAAAGTTCTTCAACAATATAAAGATTCAAATCTACTCTGAGCATGTAAAACTAATTCTATCTACAACTAAATCTACTCTACTCTAAACTTAGTCTTAGAGAGAAATACTAATCTAATATTAGCTAACTTTCACTTTCCTTACCTTCCCCAACAACAGTGCCAAAAACTTGGAGTTGTGATCCACTTCTACTATTGTCACAAACAAATAAGAATTTGCTCCTTTTTAAAACAATGAAATACTATATTATCAATTGACTTGCTTGTGAATAGGAATAATTAAATTTTAATGGGAACTATGAACTGATGGTAAGTGTATCAATCTATTAATAGTATAAGGAGAGTAACCAAGGTTGTGTTCTACAGTAAATGAGAGAATAGAATTTAGAAAGATAACTAAGTACTAGATTCTACTATTTCTACTCTAATCTAAGTAATCAATTCAGCAATTTGAAAGGAAAGAAACATCTAAGTTATCTAAAATAAAAGGAAAAACTATAATGAAAATAAGTATGGATTTTAGCAATTTATTGGTATAGGGATGTGGATTTCCCTAAAGACATGTATGAATAACAGGTAAACAATTTGGAATCATTGTAACCATGCTATAAAATTGTTCATAATATTTTAAAAATGGATTTTACTCACATTCGTAGAATTTATCCTACTTTCGTTTCATAAATTCTATCATGCAACAAAAGCATTGTATTATTAGTCTCTCATCTATGCAATCAGCTAGCTATTCAAGTGCCGTCAATACTTAAATAACTATGTTAGAATTGATTTCTTATTCTAACCAATGTTTAGCTATAGGTAAGTACAAGGATTTGAGCCCTAATTCTCATGAATTACCCATTTAAATTAGGAATACTAGGTTCTATTTGGAGTTTTCAAATCCTATTATTGTATCTAGACTTTATAAGGATAACAAAAGGAAAGTCCCAATGTATAGGAATCACTATTTAGCTTGACATTAACCCAAAACTCAAGTTATACCTAATTATACCATAGAACTAAGTAAAATTCAAAGCTTACACTATCACAATATAAGAACATCAACAACTAAAACTATAACTACTTCATCATTTTCACAAACTAACCATAAGCGCAGTAAGCATTATTCATCATATCCATGAAAAATAAGTATTCAACACATAATACACATGACATGAAAATGAATATTGCAATAAACATGGAAAAAGTATGAGAAACATTACAAAACCGAGCTCCTTAACCTCAATAAAGGAGTTTCTCAAGATTTTCCTAACAATCTCTATGGATACAATGGAAATCCACAAACCTAAACTTGGAAAAGAGCTAAAATCCACTAAAAGTCTACTCTACGATTATGAAAATATAAGAAAACATCGTGGAAATCATAAAACTACCCTAAAAGTGACTTAAAATAAGCTAAAAAAGAGAGAATAATGGAAACTAGAATCCTAAACCCTAGAAAATGCAAAGAAAAGTCTACAAAAAATGAAGAAGAAGAAGTTTTTATAGTAAGGCACTATTGGCATGACGATAAACAAGGGCATTGTCAAGCTAGTAGACAGGTGTCAAGCACTTCATCTCTTCCATTTTAATGAAATGATTTGTTTTTGCTTCAAGGTTCTAGTATACCATCACAACGGTAATTAAGGATACCATCAAGCTGGTATACCCTTCTTATTTTGCCACTTAATTCCTTTCTATTCAAGATGCCAACTTAATAGTAGCTAAGCTTACCATCAAGCCATTAATTATAGCTCCATGTCTCCTTCTTTTTCTTCATTTCTGGCTTCTAGAATGACGCTACCATTACATTATAGCCTTAAGACTTGTGAGATCAAAAACAAAAAGCTTAAGTTCTTTAAATATGTACTATTTTTTTAGCATTAAAGAACAAAAAAGTAAATTATATTTATGTTGAGAAATTATTGGTAATTTTAATGAAAACGCATATACTTTTACTCAAAAATCTATTGAATCGCATGTCATTGTTAGAGATATCCTTTAGCTAAGTATGTGGTTTCACACCCTCATCACCAGCCTAGTAAAATCTCAATTCTAGAAAAAAAAAAAAACTTGACTTATACATCCTTTTTATGCCATGCTATGAATGCATCAAGTGGGATACTAAGCAATACCTAGCAACATACCAAACAAGTTTACTCTTTTACTCATTAACCTAGCTTTTGTTGTATTTACACTTTCATTAACAAGACCATCAAGTTCACGTGAGTGAATAGCTAAATAGGTCGAGTTAGTACCAAGCTTTTTCCTAAGTTACTAAAATTTTCTGTTTTTTTTTTTTCCTCAATTTGATTTAAACTAAACCCTTTGCTTATTTAGTTTAAATCATCAACTAAAATTAAGGAAAATCAGTTTTTTATTTAAAAAAAAAACTTAGAGTAATTACCCAATAGAACTAGGATAAGGTGATTAAATTAAAACCAATTAAGTAAATCAATTCTAATTTAGCCATTAACCTACATTGTGTAAAATTTGAAAGGAATCTTTCAAGAAACTATATTTTCTTAGCTTCAAGCCTACCTTATTAAACTTAAATAAGTATCATTTTAACCTTCCAAATTTAAATTTATTTTTCAAATTACTCTTTCGAGAACAAATTTTATTCACAAGAAACAAATGGAATTACATCTAATTACAAAAAGAAAAAAAAAAGAGGTCAATTAAAAGGGGAAAATATTTTTTACATATTTTAAGTCTCATCATAGGTACCTATGTACTTGATAGTCGAGATCAGACTTTCTTAGTTTATTTTTAGAAAATTTTAGTGGGTTAGTTTATTTTAGACTTGAAATTCGTAGAATTTACATTTTAATTAATTTGTTTTTGTTTAAAAAAAATTCTAATAGAAGTTTCCTAGTTTGAGGCGATTTTCTCTTAAAAATTTCTAAAAGTGTACTTTTGGAAAAGAGTTATTTGTTCTTTTATTTTAAGAAAAATAATTTTTCTAAGTGAGAAAAAAGATCTTGTTTTTTTTTTCCTTTAAAAAACATTTTAAAAGATCTAACTTTTTTTTAAAAGGAACTTTCTAAGTCAAACTTCTTATTTTTATTTTATGTTATTTTTTATTTTAAAAAATGAGCTATATTTAAAAAATAGAATTGAAAGGAGTATTTAAGAAAAAGTTAAAAAAAAAAGCTACATTTTTCCTACCCATGAAAGGTTTTTTTTTTCTATTTTTTTTAGAGAAAACTACTTACTACATCATTAAATAAGCAAAATAAAATAAACAATAAAAGAAAAAAAAACAAGTGTACTTACCTAGACGAGTTAACCAAAGGTTGAAGATAAAGGCTTGGATCTAGGTTGGTTGGGTCGGGTTGGGTTCAATTAAGATGCTTCAATTAGGTTGCACATAGGAAGCAACCAACAGCAATGCCTAGGGTTGATCTAAGTTGATTTCCTCACCAAAGCGAGCGAGAGAAACGATTTTGGTATGTTTCTAATTAGACTTAAGGGGATAAGAGCAATGCCTTAGGTTGTTGTAGCCTCTTTTAGTGTTTTTGAAATTTGATGGTGGTTATAAATGTGGTTGCATGGTGATTCACGCTGGTGGACTGTTACTGGTATTTAGGCATAAGTAAGTATGTTGTTCAGGGTTAAGGAACATAACAAGCACAATCGTGGTGGTGGTTTTTGGCATGGATGGCTGGTAGTAGTGCTATCTTAGAGTGAGAAAATTCTTGCTTTAGAGAGAGAAATCCCAATTTAAGTGTATTTAGGTGGATCTTAAGTTGTAATCTATCCTTAACGTGAAGTATAACACTTTATTTACACCATTGGAGCTTAAATTTAATTCAAGAAAGTATGAAAATAGAAGATCATGGCCATGCAAGTTCAAGATGTTCTTGATCGATCCATCTTTGAATCTCGAAGAAGTTTTTATTTGAATAATGAAAATAGTCAAGATTACATTAATGAATAATATTCATAGCTTGGATTCAAAGGAAATTGCCAAGAATTGGATTTTGTAAAATTCATTCAAGCATATTTATAACTTTTTTCTTTTTCGAAGCTTGAATTAATCTATGATTTAAAGAAACTAAGATGCATTTTTGGTTTTGATTTGTACTATTCTATGTGTATTTTTCAAAAACATAAGAATGGAGTTAATTTTTGAGGATATATAGCTGGAATATGGCTTGAAAGTGTAGGGTATGAAAGGGTATACTTTCCTTTTTTATCCACTGCAATTCGTAAACAGCAAATCAAAGAAAGAGGAAGACAAGGGCATGGTTACATGCTAGGGTTGTATCACTTACGACATTGAAAATTAAAAGGGGAGCACATTGTTTGCCTGAATAGGCTTTGCCCATTTGTGATTTGGCTAAAACAACCTAACAAAAAACTAACCTAAATTGATCAAATCATGTACGTAGTAAAAGTAAATAAATAATTTCGAAAACACGCTTAATTTAATAAAATAAGATTACCTATTCATAGCATCATAACAATACTATAAACACAATTAATTTGAAAGAAAAACTAAAATTGCAAAGGGGAAAAAAAAGGGGTAGACTTGAGATCACTCCTTAAGAAAGTGTTCGGCCTAGACTTTCTCTAATTTAGTCTCTAATTTATCCTCTAAGATATCCTATAAATCAGGCATATTCCAAAATTTCTGAGCAAGTACCATTTGAAATGTATCCTCAATTCTAACAAATTAAGAGTCTTAGGTACATCATCTAACTCAATCTCCAAGCTAATTTACGCAAAAGCCACTAAGCATACACTTTCATTCTTCCTCTAATTTGCCCTTTGATTTAGCCGATTTACAACATTTACTTATAAAGATCCCATATCCTCATTTACTTTAGGTTTGTATTAGCAAGGAATATAATAAAGTACTTACCTAATACTTCAATTATCAAATTATATAATATGTATATATATATATATGACCAATTAACTATATAAGCCATTACATAGGCACATAATAGATATTTTCATTTCAAATAGTATGCATAATCGTTTGATTGCCCAAAAAATACTATAAACTCATGAAAATATTTAATTTAAGCTTCAATAAGCTTTTAATATGGCCATTATATATAATTTCTGAAATATCAATTTTAGACTCATTTTTTTGCTAATCAAAATTAGCTTAAGCTAGGTAAATAATTAAATAAAATTAAAATTTTATTTCATCATAACTATGCTCTACAAGTCACCATGAATTAAATTCATTAAGAATTTAAATTAAAAACTCATTATTTCATTAATATGAAAAATAGAGCAAATTTCATAAAATAAATTTAATAAATTCTAGATATATATAATTTATCAAAAAATATTTTTATGCAAATTAAATATAATATATGGAGAGTATATACACCAAAAAGTAGCTCAAAACAACCTTGTTTACTATTTATAAAAATTTATTAAGGAATTTATATAAGCACTTCTACTTTTAAAAATCTGAGTTGATATTATGATTTTACATCTAAAAATACTTAGGAATATCAAGTTTCATAAAATTTAGACATTACCTAATGCTTCCAAAAATTAAAATCAAACCAAATTGGAGCACTCATAAGCATTGCTATCTTCGGCATTCACCTAGCCACCCAAATGTGTTGGCCTAACTCCCCTCATTGGCTAAACTTTGGATCAACAAGCTACATAATGTCATGTCTTATGTAGCTAGGCAAACCTTAACTCTCTTGTTATTTTTTGAATTCCCCCCTTTTTTTCCTAATTTTTGTTTTATACGAAAAGTACCACTTCTTAAGAGAATTTGTGATGTTTAATCTACAAAAATGGTAAAGAACAACATCCAAATCCTTTTATGATAATCAAGGCGGGTAGAGCTAAGATTAGAGCTCCATTTGTTTTTTTTTTTTTCCTATTCCATGTTGATACACATATACATATCTTAACAATTGCCAAGACATTTGAAAGCCACCTCATGCTGCTATATTCTAAGACGTACTTTGCATGACATGCCTACTAATCTGTTTCTTAGGCAATTTTTATTAATTATTATAATAATTTCATACATAATCCACTTATATTTAGGGTATTATACTTATATATGTACATATCGGGTTTTATATAGTGTATATAATATGATTATATAATTCCATTACATGCTATTCGACTCCAAAATATTATTTCTGTAAATCAAATGATTTAACTCTAATGGCTTGTTAAGCTTTAGAGCTCAAATTTTAATTTTTTGATAATTATCAAACAATTCTCGATAAAATAATATTTCATTCAAATGAAATATTCTATATACTTTATTTCAAAAAATTAACTTACTAGGACTCTTCTTCTAACTTTTGTGACTTCAGTTCGAATTTTCTAAAAGCCTTAAATTGTATTAGTTTCATGCAACTAAGGCCCTATTACATTACAAAAAAAGTTTCTCAAGCTTTTTAACAAATTTATTTCCATAATTCCCAAGCTATACCCACTTTGTCTCACATGTAATAAGAGTAGCCTACTAACTTAGGCCTATGGTAGTTAGTTGAAGATTGAGGTTTCACATTCCCCTCCATACTTCAATTGTACATTGTTCCCTATGTATGGAACATAACAATAGCAAAACAAAAATCAATAGGAGACATAAAAGAAAATGATAAAAGGACTAAAACTTATTTTGTTTAAGCTCTAACACTAAATTCTAATGCTTCTATGCCATAAGATTTCTTCTTTGAAATTAAATTCATTAAGCCTTGCAAAACAAAAGAAAACCATAAAATAAACAAAAATAAAAGTTAGAGCCAAAAATTAATGCTACTACACCAATAATTAAGAAAAGTGCATTAAAAAGTAGCACAAATCTAAAAGGAATAATACTTTACTAATTACAGAATTTATCAAAAATAAAGAAAAGCACAAAAGTTAGCAAAATTAAAAATCTCCTAAAAGTACATCCTATAAATCTTTCTTTCTCTCTTATCTCTTAGTGTGCTTCCTAAAAATAGGAAAGACACGAGTCTATATTTCTCAAGGACATCTCCTCCACACTTCATTTATAACAATGTACAAAATAATTCACAAGTGTGAATATTCAAATAAGACTTAAAAACATAGTATCAACTAAAGCACAATTAGCTATTAATCAATTTTATTGAAGCACAAAGTCAAACTATAATCAATTAACCTCTAGTTTTATTGTGAATTAGTGAATTAGCAAGTTAGTAAATAAGTAGATTAGTTGTTAATAAATTAGTAAATTACTAAGCTCATGTTGCAGAATGACACAAAAGAGCACTCAAAGAGTGTAAGAACTTGTTCAAAAAAAAAAATTTACACTATGAAAATTCCTATATAAATGCTATGCTGAGTTTCATACATCATCCACTCACGTTTAAGAAAATAAATGACTACTTATGCCTATAGATAAGAGTATATATCAATAATCTACCAAGAAGTAAATCTTTCTTTTCAATAGCGAAACCTAATTATGAGTGAAAAGAGGATAAAATAACAATAAGTACGCATAGATGGAAGAAATAAAAACAAGAGAGTGAAAGTAAGAATGCATACTTGATTTTTTGGTGAAATAAAATCATTAAAAGTTCAAGAATTTAAAGGAATCACCATAACCTAAAAGAATTTGCATCTTAAAGATCAAAACAACAAGAAATATTAAATAGCAAGTAAAGATCAAGAACATATCTTCTTTTTTATGAGATGCAAGGAAGAATGCACAAAGGAGGGGAATCATGGTATGGAACAACAATTGAAGATCACAAGTCATACAAAGGAGGAATACGGACGAGGATCATGGTTATGGATAACGGGCATGATCCTTGCCTATGATTCTCTCGGTAATTTTTTTTTCCATCTAATGAGGATTATGCCCTACTTTACAAGCATAATTCTTACTCATGCTTCTATCAATCAATTTTCTTACATGGCATCTAATGAGGATCATACCTTAGATTACAAGCATGATCTCACTCATGTTTCTCTCAACTAACTTTTTACATACAAAGCTCCTTAAAAAATATTCCTTGCATCTTACAAAAACTTATTATAACCCTTAAACAATACATAGGAGAATTTAATTTAAGTTGCTAAATTAGAGAAAATAATGCAAGTAGAGTAAAATTACTTATTTATGCATATTCTTTTCAATGAAAACAAAGAAAATTTAAAAACCTAGAAAAATAAGAGATATGATCCTTCCATTACTTTCAACTTGCCACAATCCCATAGGTTTAGGATACATTTCTTTACTGCTTGGAGCTTTCAAGGGTTTTTATAATATCAACATGGCCAATCATCGAACCCATCTTGCTCTTGGATGCAACCTATAAAAAGAAAATAAGAGTAGCAAAAACAATTTGAATAAAAAGTATGGAAGGAATGAACAAGCAAAGAGTAATGATTCTAATAATAGGCCAAAAGGTTTTCCTAGTATCCAAATTACAACTCCCGACAATGGTGCCAAAAAACTATTGAAATACTAATATAGGAAATGTGAGTCCGAGAATCAATCCCTTATGGACTAACTATTGAAACACTAGTACTTCTCCTTATTTCCTATTATCTAACCTAACAATGAAACATGAATCATTCAATTATTAAATATAAATTAAACTAATCTAATATAAAGAAACAATAAAACAAAAGGACTCTAAAACATGAAAATAAAAGAGAGCATATACAAAATTATTGAGAATGCATGAATTTTAGTATTTAAGTATCGAATTTCCTACTAAAATCTATGATATGTTCAATCTCATCCTTGCAATTTGATTTTGAGAGTTCCTAAATTGAATAAACTAGACTTACATCTCTTAATTAACTTCTAACCTTGAATATATTCTTCCCAAATCACTTTTGTAATAAAATATCTCAAAGTCACATTAAGTCCTTAAACAATACTATTAGGTTTCCCTGATCCAAAGAAATCAAATAGCTAATCACTTAGTCTATTTAATTACTTCTAATTATACATATCTATTTACTATAAGATCTCGTAAACTTTATAGTAAACTCAAATATTAAATTAATAACCTAAACTTATTAATTCAATACAACAAAGTACAGCGTAATTAGATCTTAATAATAAGAAATCATGGATTGAATAAAAACCAAACAAAGAATTCTACGTAGAATCTATGATTCAATAGCTAAATACTAAAAAGAAATAGATTAATATATTGCAAGGAAACTAAAAAGAAACATAAAAGAGAGAGAAGGTTAAGAGACAACCCTCTTTCTTAAGATTTAATTGTACATGATCTATGTGTTTAATTTATAAGGTTTATATCCTATTTATAATACAAGGAATCTTGAATATATATATTTCAATGTATCTTTAGCATATCTCTTCACTGTTTCTTCTTCCCAAATCTAGCTTTGAAGATATATGGAAGTATGGCATCTTTCAAAGCTTCAAATTATTCCAAAAATAAGAAGATTAGTAAGGAATGGTATGTTCACACTATAACACCCTAAGTCAAAAGCAGTGAATAGCTAACCTAATAAACACTAATGGGCCTATTTCAACCACTTGGTCTAAAAGTTTCGAGTTTTGTGTTGACAAGGTGATCATAACCATGACCATATAAACTAGTATCACAACCCCCCATAATTCATATAGGATACTTAACCATTGGGTTTCATAATCTCCCCCACGCCCTTCCCCCTTTCTTCTCTCTTTAAATACACGACATCCTCGTCATAAGACCTTACAATTGAACCTAGATCTTCTCTCCTTTTCAATGTATAATTCAAGTTATCCACTACATAGAGGTCTTTTTAGAAGCATGCAAGGAATCATAGCTTGGTACTCCTTACCTTCCTCGGACCTCTTCTCTAAATTAGAGCTAAACCCGAATCATCCATCTACTACTAGGAGGTTCACTCGGATACCATTTATAACGCCCTAGGCTAAAAGTAGTTAATAACCAAACCAACAAATACTAATGGGCCCACTTTAACCACTTGGCCCCAAAGTTTCAAACTTACGTTGACAAGGTATTCACAACCATAGCCTTATAAACTAGTATCACAACCTCTCACAATCCATGTAGGACACTTAACCATGGGGTTTCACACACACCTTAAATCATAGCTATGATCTTATTCGTGAACTTTCTCTACTTCAATTATCGCAAAATAATTGATAGGGGAAGAACATGCCAATGAACATAGCTATGTTCCTAGCCATGTTCTCCTAGGTAACCAAATTCTTCCTTAATTTCTTACTCTTTTACTCATGATTGCAATTCAAGATCACTATTCATGGGTAGAATCCTTTCCTACGCTTCATAACTTGTCCAAATCTTCTTCAAATATTCCAAAACATGATAAAAAATCATAAAATCATCAAATAAAGACTAAAATCAATATATAAACAAATTAAGCATTAAATTCAATACAAACACCCAAAAATCTTATAAAAGCATTATAAAATCTATTATAAAATGTATACATTTATACACTCATCATTAGCTCACTAAAGCTTAGGAAAGTACTACGACTAGACTTTAGAAGCTACTCCACAATAGACATTAAAGTTTGTCCAATGCCCAAACATAATGCTACCCAACTTGGATAGTAAATAAGGATCAAACGCTATAAGTAAGACACTTTGCAAATACACATACTAAAGCCTTCTTACTTTCTTTTGCACTCTTTAATCCTACATTGCTTACTTAAATATCAAAATAATCACATTGGATAAACCTTAGCACCCACTAATCGGGTCCTATTTTGTAGAAAAACTTATAATACAAAGCTAAGTCTAAAAATCTCCACTGGTGAAATTTACATAGTAGTAGAACAAATAGATAAAAGATCATGTATGACTTAAAATTCATAATACCTTTCCTAGCTAATATCTAAAGAGACATCATAGACATTAACCATAACATCCAAGGAAGGTATGGCTATATTTTTATTTTCGTTTTCAAGAATTGAAGAAAAAATATCAATTATATTTATTATATTATTATAGAAAATTTTTTAGTAACAATTCCTACTTAAAAAGTAAAGAAAATTAATCTATATGATTGGTCTTATTTTTCTTATCATGAAATATGCTGTGATTTTTATCATAGTTATTATTATTATTATTATTCAAACACTCATAAGGACACATGGCTATTGATGTGTACACTTCTTTACAAAGAAAAGCAGAAGAATTATAGCTTTTTCATGTGTATCAAATAACTACTAATCTATTATAATACACTAGAAAATATATACTCGCAATGTGTATGCATGAAATAATAAAGGTTAATTATAATACCAATAAATAACTTATAAAACTTTATAGGGGAAAAAAATGAGTTTATACAGTCAACTAACACTTGTTAGGACATGAATCAACTATGATAACTTTCTTTTAGTAAAGTCAAGGAAAAAGGTATAGAAATGGATTTTTGTAGTATTGTTGTTTTCCTAAGAAGGCAATGTACCTTTTGTAAACCATCATAATACAATATTTGAATATTATAGTGCAAACATAAGGTTATATTTGAATATTCATGGAAAATAGGTGATAGATATAAGATAATAGTATTGGTCATATGCTAGCATAATTACACTAATTAATGGAATATCCTTTTTTATAATTAACTTTTATGTAAAATTCAAATTCTTAATTTGTAATCATGGAGGATTTGAATTTTGTCATCAAAATGTTTTCTAAGTGGTGTAAGATACCAAACACATCTAGACGGTTGGATTTTTTCTTCTTTTTCTTTTTTCTTTAGTGATTACAACTAGAGAAGGGAATTCAAACCTGATCTATCCCACTAGGAGACCAATGTCCATGCCATTAGACTAAAATGTTAGATGGTTGGCGTTGTTGGTGAATTTTGGGGTAAGGAAATAGTCCTATAAAAGGGAGTAAAATACTTGGTACCGAGGCCAATTCGATGTGGCTACTTTGATGCCTAAGTTAGAATGTTGATTTGATATAGTAAGTATGTGAATAAGAAGTGTTCGAGAGTTCTTACAAAGTTTATTTTCGGTATTTATAGATGATTGTTGTGTCTAAGGTAGTTGTCGGGGTAACTGTTAAGATACGTAGAGACCTCTTGATTTGACATCTCCCCTAATATGTAGGGATAGCAAGCGGTTGTAAAATATAATCATGCTTATGATAACTATTCATACTATAGATTTGAATTCAAAGAAAGAACATTTCTTATACCCGGCATAAGTTCCTTGTGTCTTATACAGAGTGCGAATGTTGAGAGAGTCGATTACATAGCATTTTAATCAATGAAAGGACAAGTGTAAGTTGAGCAAAAACTAACTATCAATATTTACCCCCCAACTCCAGTGTTCGAATAGTCGACAAAGGGAGTTATATATATATATATATATATATTGCAGTAGAGGTAGAGTGGGGAGAGATTCTTAGGACTCATGCCGGGTAACATGGGAAGTAAGACAAATCACATCCCAACCGAAATGTCATCATTTCAAAACTCTCACCCGTTTGGGAAATTAAAAAGTTATAGGTATAACATCTATCACCTAGGTCATCATTTTGTTGCAAACCTAATAACTGTTAGAAAGTTTTCAGCCATTAGATTTCTATCACGAGACACGTGTCAACAATCCATAAGACTATCATATCAGTGCATCAATACTGTCAAAAACATATTTGCAGTTATGAGGATAAATCATCCATATATAAGGTACAGTTCATAATCACATTTCACTTCTCTAGTTATACCTAAAATTTTCGTTTTTTTTTTTTCTAATCTTCAAAATCTCATTCTTCAACTTCTATTATTACATTTCATACAATCATCTAGGTATGGTTCACAAAGTTACTCGTTAACTTGCTTTATCCAATTTCAAGGTAATGGAAATTGAGGCCACTCTTCCTCCCTCAAAATAGGAGAGAAGCGATGTGTTCTTCCAACGGTTCAGCTAATGCTATAGAAGCAAGGTGAGATAAACTTACTCGGATTAATGAGCTTCCTATGGAAAATTATCCTGAGGATAAGGAAGGGATGTCTTCAGCAAAATATCTATACAACACAATAGCCTACTTTCGTGATTCTCTTGATAAGACTACTAATTCCATCGATGGAGTTCTCGTCACAAAGTACAATCAGTACTAGTGAAATCTTCTTGGAACATGGAACTTGAGGAAGCGGAGAGACAGGGAGAGAGTATGCTTTCTAAGGGAGCACAAGTTCTATATAAACTTAAAGTATTTGGATTTTGGGCTGCGCTTTCCTTTCTCAGCTTTTGTTTAGGGCTTTTTCAACTACTTCAAAGTCGCATCGAGTATATTCTCACCCAACACATATTAGCTTCTAATAGCTTTTGAGATAATATGTGAAGAAGTTGAGGTCAGGGCTATACCTCAGCTATTTAGATTTTTCTTCATTATCCGTAGGCAGCCTAATGGGTGGTACTTCACTATTGCAAGGCATGGGCATAAGTTCACGGACAAGTTAGAATCTAAGATTCACAAGTGGCATGATAAGTTCATGTCAATAGTGTCTAATGAAGACTTGGACTTCTGGACCTAATAGACTGAACCAATGCATACAAATGATATAGATCTAATGCCAAATGATGCAACAGCAGCAAAAAGATTTAAGAGAGAAGGAGAAGCAAAATGTTCTTTTGGGACGCTGAAAGAATTATAGGGCATTATGAAAATGGCGAACCAATATTTTCTAAAAAGGAAGGTACGCTAAAGTGTTACTACTATACCAAATATAGCTACAAGGAAAGCTGTTCTTGAGACTTTGGGGAAGAATAGTAACTTTTTAGCCTTACTCGGTATGGAAAGTGTAAGTTCATATTTTCCCTTATTTATATTAATTGATTTACTCGTCTTGTAGATATGGGTAAAAGAGAGGTATATCCTACAAAGCTACTTGCTCAGGCCAAGGCTAAGAAGTCTAAGGCCTATAGGAGGTAGACTACCTCAACAACTACCTCACGGCCTACTATCGCAAAAAGACCAACAAAGGAAGCTGTAGCAAAATAGATAACTGTACAGATCTCTCGTCCTGCTAAAAGAGTAAAGGAGAATGAGAATGTACAATCGATTAAGATTCGTTTTGGGGAGCCTCCAACTATGATTATTCAAACTTCCATCGAGCAAAGGAATAACGAGCGTTAAGAGACATACCTCAACGAAGAGAATGAAAATGCTATTGCCTTAAAAGGCTTATTACAGGTGATTACAGTGGCTCTAAGTGGTGAAAAAAGATCAGGGAAGGAACTTGCCGACTAACCACCTATCAAGAAGTCTAAAGGCTTAGATGAAAGGGTGAAGGTAGCAATGCATTCTAAAGCTCTCAGCATAACTAACGCTAAATTTTTGCCAAACAAAGAGGTCGGCGAGTACTTCATCCCGTGTTGGAGCCATCAGATTTTGAATACTGACTCAACCTTGGGAGATAGGACGAAATCTTTAGCTTTAATGGAAGGGGCTATTCTTTTGAAAGACAAAGATATCACAAAGAAGGATGTTGATAGGGTCGGCAGTTGCAATAAGACCCATGTCGCGACTAAATTGTATTATGTGAGTATCCATAAACATTACTTTTAATTATTGTGCTAATTTAGGTAATTAACACAATCTTTTTCCAAATGAACAGCCACTTTCTTACAGCTTTGGATGAGGCCAACAAAGAGGCAAAGAAAGTAATATCTTCAGTTATATCTGTATAATGTCCAATCATTCTTGATTATAATAACTGAATTTCTTGTAGAAAGTTGAGGATACGTATAATGCGTCAAAGGCCTAAATTGCCGCCACTAAGAATGTGATGATTAAGGTTGAGATGGAGGTAAGAAAGCTTAGGGAAGAACTTACTGCTGAAAAATTGGTACATGACTTTTACCGTCGATGAAATCTCTAGCATGAAGGCTAAAATGGAAGAAGAGTACGAAAAGTTCGAAAGCTTGAAAGAGGAGCTATAGAAGAAGAAGGTAGAGTGCTGGAGCCTTGGTCAGATTATTTACATGATGAGAGACGATTAAGATAAGCTTTGGATGTAGATAAAGGAGCTGGAGGCTAACAACTCGTACTTGCAGAGTAGTGTGGTCGAATTGCAGGAGGTTATGAGGAAGGGACCTTTAATTGAAGAGGCTCTTGATATAGTTACTCCCAGTCGGCAATATGAGAGGCTTCTATGCAAAAAGTTGTTGGAGGGGGTTCATACGGCAAAGGAGGTGGTTTTGAAGCTTCATCCTGACTATGATCTCTCTTAGCTTGATTTTACCGATGTCGATGACAAAGTTAGTAGTGCCGACGAAGATGAAGGCAACAAGACAAGTACCGAGAGTATGAATGATTGTGACAATGAAGTTGATGCAAAGGAAGTTGACTGCTCCGAGAACCCAATTGCTTAGGAAGCCCTAGCCAAAAATTTAAGAATCCCTTCTATTGAATCTGAGAATAAGCCATAGGACTTGTTGTATTGGCGTATTGCATTCTCATGTAATTAATAATTGGGATATAATCAAGGCAATGCTAAGGGCTTATGACTTTTCACGTAATTATGCTTCACGATTTGTATGGTTTATACATGTCTTTTCGCACTCACATTCATCAACATGCTTTAATTCACTCCATTTGTTTCTCAACATGTTTTATTTCACATACCTTACTATCTTTCGTCCTATTTCATTTCACAAGCCCATCACTTTTATGGATATTTTATTTCACACACCTATTGTCTCTCGACGTGCTTTATTTTATGTGCCCTATTAACTTTCAGCCTGTTTCGTTTCACAAGTTCATCACTTCTAAGCATGTTTTATTTCACATGCCCATTGTTTTATACTATTCGTTAACCATTTGAGGTATGGACTAGCCGCATTACTTGGCCATACAGTTAATTTGTATAATTCATTTACCGCATTAGGCTAGAACTTAGATTGATTCGTTTATCGTATAGCCTTGAACTCGTTCATTCAACAATTATAACCAAAACACATTGAGACTTCAAATATATAATTATCATAAATAAGTCTTATAAGCATGTTGGTTGCCGCCAAATTAGTGACTGCAGAAGTCATCCAACATTAATTGAAATGAAATTTCAGATTATCAACATTCCAAGCTCGAGGGATGATAGATCCATCTAACCTTTCTAGTCGATAAGCCCCCTCGCCAACAACTTCTCGGATCTTGACAGGATCCTCCCAATTCATGCCGAACCTTCCCTAATTTGCTTGTACGCCCATTTCTTCCATCTTACGGCAAACTAGATCTCTAGGTTGAAAAACCTTGTGCTTAACTTTCTAATTGTAGTATCTTGTTGATCTATGTTGGTATGCTACGACCCTGCCTTTTGCAACGTCTCAAATTTCCTCAATAGTATCCAAATTTGTTGTCAGTTCGACTTGATTAAGCATAACATCAAAATTATCTGTACGCAGATTAGGCAAGTCCAACTCAATCGAAAATATGGCTTCAATACCGTATGCTAACTTAAATGGCGTCTCTCCTATTGTGGTTCTATGAGTGGTTTTGTATCCCCATAAGACATTCAATAGTTCATCATCCCACTTCCCCCTAACTTGATCTACTTTTTGTTTTAGGTTGTTTAGTATGATCTTGTTTATGGCTTCGACTTGTCCATTTGTCTAAGGGTGCACTATAGAAATATAGTTGAGCTGAATGCTGTGCTTTTCACAAAATGTTCAAAACCTATTGTTGTAAAATTACGGGCCGTTATCTATAATTATCATGTAGGGAACTCCGAATTTTGATATGATGATGGCATTGAAGACGAAAGCTTCCACTTTCTGCTCCATGATTTTTGCCACAACTTTAGCCTCAGCCTACTTGGTGAAGTAGTCTACAGCAACAATGATGAATTGTCGCTAAGCAGTAGACTTAGGAAAGGTCTGAGAATATCTAGCCTGTACTAGGCAAAAGGCCAAGGGCTACTTAGGCTACATAATTCATTTTCGGGTGCTTTACTCAACAACTCGTGCTTCTAGCATTGAGGACATTGTTAAACAATGTCCTTCACATCTTCTTTCATATTCAGCCAATAATAGTCGAGTCGTAGTGCTCGAACATATAGTGTTTGCGTCTTCACATGATTGCTGCATATGCTACCATGAAGTTCAGATAATACCCTCTAGGCATCCCTTAGGGAAAGGCATCGAAGGTAGGGTTGAGATATGTCACACCTGTACAGTTCACCATCAATCAGTGTATAGTTCATAGCTTAGTAATCTAATCTTCATGCCTCCTTTTTGTCAACAAGCACATTACCTTTTTTTAGATAATTCACTAGGGAATCCATCTACAATTCTTCTTTGGGGAAAAGAGCTAATCACAGCTCTACAAGAGGTTAGATAAGCTTTTATGCAAGAGAAATTTGATGACAAGTTTCCCATTCAGCTCAGGGAATACCAAACTGGCCAACTTTGATAGCTTATTAGCAGCAATATTCTTACTTCTTAGAATTTTTTGAATAGAGAAAGAGAGGGTTTCTTCTGTGAGCATTTATACCACAAATAGGTACTTTCTCATCTCTTCTTCCCTTGCTTCATAACTTTTGATGGCCTAATTTACCACCAATTGGGAATCTAAGAACACTTCAAGTTTCTCGACACCAATTTCTTTTACCAGTTTCAGTCCGACGATCAGAGATTCGTACTCTACTTCATTGTTACTAGTTGGGAATCCAAATTTCAGAGCATAATGAACTTTGACATTATGGGGGCCTTGAAGAACTAGGCCCATACCACTTCCTTCTCGTGTTGAAGAACCAACGACATAGAGAAACCAAATAAGTTTCTCAATAATCTCCACACAGTCTTTGTCTCCAATGAATTCAGCTACAAAATCCGCCAGTACTTGGGCCTTTAGTACCATTCTATGTTTATATTATACACCATAGGTACTAAGCTCTAAGGCATATTTTATCATCCTCCATAAGGAGTTGGCCCGCTACAATGCTTGTTGCAATGGTTCATTAGTAAGGATAATAATCTGGTGAGATTCAAAGTACGGCTTCAACTTTCTTGCCAAAAGAACTACAACCAATATAAATTTTTCTATCTTTGTGTACCGAAGCTCTGGCCCTTGCAGAACATGACTCACATAATAAACGAGTTAATGCTGTTTGCCCTCAATTCGAACCAGTACAGTGGAAAGTGGTCGGCAGCTGACTAATAGATACAATTATAAATTTTCTTTAGGAATAGGTATCAAGAGTATTAGGGGAGACGTAAGAAATTCCTTGAGCACGTTGAAAGCTCTTTCATAATCTTCGGTCCAATTAAATTCCTTTAAATTCTTTGAAATTTTAAAGAATTTAGCGCACCTATCCGCACATCCCATCACAAATCTATCGAGGGCGACAATTCGCTAATGAGTTCCTTCACCTCTTTAACCATAAGAGGTGATTTCATGTTCCTTATGGCTTCAATCTTTCTCGGATTGGCCTCGATGCCACATTGTGTGACCATATACCTGAGAAATTTTCCTGATGTTGTGCCAAAGATGTACTTCTATGGGTTGAGTTTCATGCAATATATCCACAATGTGACAAACATCTCCTCTAGATTTACGAGATGATGATCTTCCTTCATGCTCTTCATAATCATATCATCTACATATGCTTCAACATTCCTATGGATCTAAGATTTGAACATTTTTGTTACTAATCTTTGGTAAGTGGTACCAGCGCTTTTTTGTCCAAAGGGCATCACCGTATAACAGTACGTTCGAAAATTGGTAACAAAAGATGTGTGAACTTCATCTGCCTTGTCCATCCTGATTTGATTATAACTAGAGAAAGTGCCCATAAAAGAAAGCAACGTGTGTCCTTTGGTTGCATCTACCATCTGATTAATTTTTAGCAGCAAGAAACAATCCTTAGGATTAGCCTTGTTAAGATCCGTAAAGTCTATGTACATTCTCCACTTGTCGTTAAACTTCTTGATTAGCACACAATTTGCTAGCCAAGTTGAATAAGGCTTTTCTAGATGAATCCTACCTTCAATAATTTATGGACCTATGCTTCTGTTGCTGCTTGTCTCTCTAGTGCAAATTCTCTCCTATTGGACCACCTTTACATTTGGGTCAATCTAGAGCATGTGTACCGTAACATTTCTCGAAATACCTAGTATGTTTGACAGTGACCATGTAAACACGTCAGCATTGACTTGCAGGAAGTCAATCAGACTTTGCAAGAAATCTAGTAACATAGGTTTTCCTATCCTTGTTGTCTTCTCAAGATCATTTCCTAAAGGAATTTCCTCTATATCATTCTCGGTATTCTCTATGCCGACAAACTTGCCTTCTAGGTAGGTCTCAACCTAAAACATTTCTTCTTACCTCAAAGCCCTTATATATAAGGAGCATACTAATTACTCATCCCCTCTAGACACACCGACCCCCATGGGAGTGGAAAACTTAACTTTTAGTTGTGCCATTGAAGGAATGATGCCAAATAAATGTTAGCATGGTCATCCCATTATCATGGTGTAAAGGGACCAACATTTGACAATGAGAAAATCTACTTTGTCCTCAACAACATGCTCGTCATCGCTGATCTGTGTTAGTAACGAGATAACACCAACTACTTCAACAGGTTGATTATTGAAAGCATAGTGGTCATACTTATAAGACTGTAGCTGCACTTTGACCATGGGCCTCATTTGATCGAAGACATGCTAAAAAATGACATCGGCCGAAATTCACATGTCAGCAAGAATCTTCTTGACCTCAAAGTTGGTGACTCTCACATTGATGACAAGTACATCATCGTGCGGCCTTTGTATGCCCTCAAAATCCTCTTCCCTGAAAGATATTGTGTTATCAATCTTGACCTTCTTTCCATGAATATTGCAAATGTAATTCCTGGCAATTGTATTAATTACTTCATTGGGTACTTTGTTGGGGTTAACATCCTTTCCATCTCTTATGGCCATTGCTGGCCGAGTGTCGTGCTCATGCTCCTCTCTTCTCCTCTATGACGGTCTTTCAATTCTTCTAGCATCATGTGCTAGAAATTTTCATAAGTGCCCGCATTGTATTGCATCTTCAATTGCATTTTTGAGTTGAATGCACTAATCCGTATTGTGACCCTTGTCATGGTAGAAACCACAGTATTTGTTCGAAGTTCTTCTTGAAAGATTCCCCTACATTATTTTCGACTATTGGAGGACACCTCTCTCCCCATGGACTTCCATCAAAATATCCAAGATTAGACAATTGACAAGTGTGCAAGATGAGAATGTTGGGATCCTCGATCTCTTCCTTTCGACATCCGAACTATTGTTGTTGTCTGTACCAAGTCTATCCTTAGCATTTTTCCATTTGTCTTTCTTCCCATCTCCTCTGCTTTTCGTACCTTTATGTTGTCTTCCTGTTGAATGTATGAGGTAGCTTTAGCCTTAAACTCAACAAAAGTTTTTAGCTTGTTCTTTGTGAGAGACTTGAAAAAGTTTCTATGAGGCTTGAATCTATCAATTGTGGTGTTGAGGGCTACACTCATATCCAATTCTAGGATTTAGACCATCACAACCATAAATTTGACCAAATAGTCCCTGATTGACTCATTGGACCTTTGTTTGATGGTATTCAAGATTGAAGAATCCTTAATAGGAAGTTTACTAGCAAGGAATTGTTGAAGAATCACTTTTGCTAATTCATCAATAAATGAAATGGTATTTAGCTTCAGGTGCTTAAACCATGTGCTGGCTACATTTCTCAAGGTTAAGGGAAAGGCTTGATAAGCCACTGCGTCACTTAAACCAAGTAACTTGGTTAGTGTTCGATAGTACTCAAAGTGGTCTTCAAGGTCCTTTGTCCCATCATATGTTTCAAATTGAGGCAGCTTAATATGTCAAGGTATTACTTCTTCCAAAATCTCTAGGACAAAGGGGCTTTTCTTTGATTTGGAATTGTTTGGTCGTTGAAACGAGGGTATTGACATGCGAAGGTCCCATATGATGCACGTGCTGTGATTACTTACCCTTACTAATCTTTTTGAAAGCAGGAGTTGTGGGTCATGCTAGAACCTTAACTTGCCTTTTTTGGTAATTCAGGCGAATAAATGGAATCATCAGTACTATTGGCATCATGATCGCCACGCTTTTTTTCCTTATTCGAGTGAAAACTTTTATGGAGAAGGTCAAGGATTTGTTTGTGTTTTTTGTTTAACTCGGAATTTTTTTTGTTAAATTGAGAAAAAGCTGCTTAAATCAAGCCAATTGTTGTTCATCAGCATGCCAACTCCATCTATCAGGGTGTTAGGAAGAAGTACCAACACTTACACTTTGTGTCATCCTAGTTCTAGCCATGTAGTCGTGTTTAGAAAAAAACCGAAAGTGCCAAATGTTGTTGGTGAATTTTGGGGTAAGGAAATAGTTCTGTAAAAGAGAGTAAAATGCTTGGTACCGAAGCCAGTTCGGTGCAGCCACTCTGATGCCTCAATTAAAGTGGTGATTTAGTATAGTAAGTATGTGAATAAGAAGTGTCCAAGAGCTCTTATAGAGTTTCTTTTTGGTATTTATAGATGGTTATTGTGTCTAAAGTTTTTGTCGGGGTAACTATTAAGACAAATAAAGACCTCTTAATTTAGCATCTCCCCCAATATGTAGGGATAGCAAGCAAGTGTAAAATATAACCGTACTTATGATAATTTTTTGCGCTATAGATTCAAATTCAAAGCAGGAGCATTTCTTGTGCTCGGCATAAGTGTTGTATGTCTTCTATAGAGTGCAAATGTCAAGAGAATCGATTACTCGGCATCTTAGCCGACGAAAGGACGAGTATAAGTTGAGCGAAAACTGACTATCAACAATTGGATGTTAATATTATAGAATTTATATGTTTATTAGAATCTCAAAATAAAATATTAAGTTACATGGTATAGATGAGAAGTAATATAGAAGAAAGCTAGAAACAAAAAAAAAACAAAAAAAAACAAAAAACAAAGAAATTAAAAGAAATAGAGAAAAAAAAGGAACAATTGCTTATAAAGTGATACATTATAATTGCATTGTTGGTACACATTGGAAATTTAAATAATAAAATCTACACTTTTTTCTCTCTTATTTCACTTTAAATTGTCTATGTCAAGAAATAACAAATGAAGAAGTAAGGATAGAAGTGGTTGAAATTTCATTGTTTTTGGCAACAAATGTAACTGGTTTGGTAGAGGAATTAGGTTGTAATTGGATTAAAATATAATGAATGAAAAATTAAAACTAAAATAAATATACTTAAAAGAAAGATTCGTGGTAAATCAAACACTGAAAACCTAAGATAATTTTTCTAAAAGAGAAAAAGCTAAGGTTGTTTTAAACCTATCCCTATATATGCTACTTCATATGTTTTTTTATTCATAATCATAACTGAGAAACATATTTGTATAATCAATTACGTTGATGGTAAATCAAACTCTTAAAAGTAAAGATAATTTTAAACCTATCTATATATAATGTTTTGCTACTTTATTTGTTTTCCCTAAATAATCACAATTAGTAAACATATTTACATAGTCAATTATATTTTATAACCAACCACTCCATTGGTATAATAAGGTCCAATATTACTTTTGAGACATACAATTCATTCTCATCTTTAGCATATATAGAAATAAAGCTAAGAGTATAAATTTAATGGCAAACAAACATAAAGTATATAGTCATATAATTTTCAACATGTTTCAAAGGACTTGGCCATTAGAAAAAGAAAAAGGTACTTTTTTTATATAAATGAAATTACCAAAATTTCTCTTGGGTTTTGCACAAAAATAAAAAATGTGTGCCAAAAAGTAACATATTCTCAAGTAGTTATCTATGGAAATTAAAAAAAAAAATACATTATGAGTAAATGTTCCTTCTTATCTTCTAAAATGTGTGTTCTTCTTCATCATTTTCTCTTATCAACATGTCAGACTAATGAATATGTCAAGATTTAAGGATTAATTTTTTATTTACAAATGAATAGATAACTATTATAGAGCGCTTAAAATTACTATATTTAGGCTTGCTTTTTTGGGTTAAGTGGAGAGGCCTAGGGAGTCCAATATATTTTGGGATGACTTAACGAGATGTAACATGACAAGCTAAGACTAGGGATTGTTAAACCAGCCTATCCACTTTCAACCTTTCTTAAGGAAGCTTATGCACATAGGGATGTTCATTTTGGGCATGTACTCAATAAGAGCCCATGAAAGAATCCATCAACAAGAGGAGTAATCTTGGCTATCGATCATCATTGCGATTCAATAGATGTTGTTGATAACCTAACTCTATGAATACTTTAGAGTTCCTCTTCATTTAGGACAATTTAGTTATTTAGAGAAACCGTATTGCATTATGATACGCTTTCATCATAGAAGATCAAACAAAGCTTAAAGAACACATAGCTTCTCACCTAAAATAGTGCTTTTAATGCTTTATAGCTCGTCCACCTATCATGTGTATGTTTGAAATTCCTTAAGATGGCCTATTCCTTCTCCTTGCTTCCTCTTCTCCAAGTCATCCCTTACATGTCATTTTACATTACTCCTCCAAAGCTACGTATAGAACAAGATTTACACTACACGCACTAGATCACTTCAACCGAATCCCCTCATCTACAACTACAAGTAAATCAAAATAAACAAGTAATAGTAACTATCTAAAAAACCATTATTACATATGACCATGCATCAGCACTTCTTCCCTACTCTTTTCAATGCTCCTACCTACTAGTATGAACATTCATTATACCTATACACACAAAACCATAATTCTAAATCAATCTAGAATTAATGCTTTGCAATATTATGGGACTCATGATTATACCAAAAAATAAAAAAATTAAATCAACATTAATTTCCATAAATGTGTAGCAAGAAGGAAAAGGAAAATGAATTAAAGTGAAACTAGTTTTCATCTTCTACTTAAATATGGCTCTCATAATGACATTAAATTAATCAATTAGACATACCTAATGATCTATAATAGTAAATATTTCCTACTATAGTTTTTATGTAAAATTCTAGAAAGCAACAAAAATGATGCGCTTATAATACTTTAGGAACCTCAATACAATCTGACTCAAACAATTCCTCAAATAGATGGTGTGAATCCCAAATACAAGGAGAGAGATGGGCTTTATGATTATACTATGAAGAAATAATTCAAGTCAAATTATTTTCTATGTATGTATAGAGTAGGAAAAAATAAAATAAAATAATTAAAATTGGTTTCCATGAATGTGTATAGGAATAGGAAGAGAAAGTGTGTGTACCATAAAAAGAAAAAAAAGTTAAAGTACAATTGCAGGTTTTTATTATGAGAAACTGTCTAGTAACATGGGAAAGTGAGCACAGAGTTAGAGAAATGCTAATTGCCAAAGTAAAATATATAAAAAACTTATTGGTAATTTTCTATTAAAATAATTTTAAAAAATAAATTATCATAACATATGATAAATTAAGCGGAGACAAATAATCTTCTATTCCCTTAATAAAATAGAGAAATGATAGGAGTAATAACACTTAACTATGAAATGTGTCACCAGATATTAAAATGTTAATAAAGAAGATGGAAATTATAGACGATCAAAATGAATTGTACCATAAGCAAAGTAAAGTTAGGGAAAAACAAAAAAAAAAAATCCCAAAAATATTGATTATGGAAAAATAATCACAAAAATATAGCAACTGAAATTGCCTCTTAAAATATTTCCAATAAAAGAATAGTTCCCATTAAAAGGCTATTACATAGCAATAACACAAAATATATAGTACGAATTAAATCATGAAAAATGGAACAATAATAGCTAATCATTTCCCTACTTAAAATGGCCTTTATTAATCAACATTACTTCTTAATGGAGATGAAGAATAGAAATGTTTATGAGGATAACTGAGAAGGTGATAGAGATTTGCACATTCCTTCTTTGTGGAACCATTAGGTATGTTAGGAGGCTTAGCAATTTAGTGGAGTTAAGATGTAGAAGTGAAATCTTATGGGCCGATGCCAACTTGAAGACATGAGAGTAAGATTATTTGATTAGGAAGAACGTATAAGAGTAACATATATTTATCCTCCACTTATCCTAGACCCTAGATTAGCCTTCTAAAGGAAATTAATCAATTTGCCTCAAACAATTAGGGGAGGCTTAGCTTTGCATAGGACATTAGAATGAGATCCATATACAAGAAGAGAAGAGTAGATGAAATCCAAAGCCAATTTCTCAAATTATGACTTTCCAACAAATGATGTTGAAAAGTTAAGTTATATAACCTCAGGTGTAAAGGCAAATTATATATATGGTGTAGTAGGAGAAAGAAAGGGGATAAAGTGAAGGAGCACTTAGATAGTTCTTTTAACAATAGGGCATGCTTAGATCGGTTTTATGATACTATTGTTACAAACATGCCTTTTTGCAAATGTGTTCATTCGCCTAAATTGGTAAATGCTTGTAAGTAGGACAATTGAGGAAGATGCCCATTTTGTTTTGATTAGAATTGGTATGCCATAAAGGGATGCAAACAAATCATCGAAGAAACTTAGTACAAGAATGCTGTAATAGGGGGCATCTATAAGCTCATGAATAAGTTAGATCGTTGTAGACAAAGACTCAAAATTTGTAGCAGAGTAGTAGTGCCTAACTATGCAAGAGAAGTTAATTGGTTAATAGAACTGCTAGTTTTTGAGAAAGGAAAGATTTGTGAAGAATTGGATAACACTAAAGAAGAAGAGCCGCAACTAGCTTTGGAAGAGGCCATGAATAGAGAAGAGCTATTTTGGAAAAAAAAATGCAAGGGCGCAATGGTTAGCATATGGTGATAGTAACACTAAGATTTTCATTGAATCACAATGAAAAGAAGGGCAACAAATAACGTGTTCAGAAATAAAGACATGAATGGTGCATGGAAACAAGATAGGAGTGACCTTCGCAACTTGTTTGTTCAATACTTTACAGACATGCTTAAGGAGGAAAGTACTACCAACCTTCTTGAAGTATGGAATAGCATCCCTAAACTAGTTAATGATGAAATGAATGAAGAGCTGATAAAGGATGTTATGATGGGGGATGGCAAGACTCTATAGGGAGCTTAATAGGATTATCTAATATTTTTATATTATGTGTATACTCATGATATGGAAACCACCTTACAAGTTAGAGATTACAAGACTTTAAATAATTAATTATTAAGGTTTCTAATTTTTAATTAATTAACTTATCGTAAAATATAAATAACTATGGATATCTGATATTCTACAGTTCCTTAGAACTATAAAGAATCAGTATCCCCTCCCAAATAGTAAGATAGGGTAAATCAACTTTATAAAATTACTAGAAATACTAAATTATACTGAACTCTAGCATACAAACATTTTCTACAAAGGATGTTCTATACCACCTATAAAATTCTCAACTAATTCTAACATTAACATACTTATCTTCACTATGCACTCGGTACTTTAGATTTATTTCAATCCTAATACAAATGAACCTACAAAACAAACTAAAGGGGAATAAGCATAAAACAGTTCAGTGAGTTTGTTCCTCACCATTACTATTCAAGCAAGTTATCAAATATTATTAGTACACATGTAAGCTATCTTCACACGAAATGAATGCATGCATGATGAATACAAGCAATACATTCATAAGAGTCCAAAACTATAGAAGGTATAGAATTATATCATCTACACTTCGATTATCCCCATGCTTACCCACACGAGACACCTTACGTAACTGCATAAGGCTACTTGGGGGCACCACCCCTCTAAGCAACACTCAACTATTACACTAGTCGAAAGAGAGATACTAATCTAAATTGGTAGACCCCAACTAAGGCGATCTACCAACTAAGGCCCTTTTAGCACAACTAAGTAAGTTATTTTGCTATTAACATATATCTAAGGCTTCACAGGCACAAATATGTGAGTCCTCTCACAATCAAAATATATTCAAGGCCTTACGGGCATAATATAATGAGTCATCTCGCTATTAATTGAAGATCACATGTTAGCTTTGCTTTGACAATAAAAATATAATTTACAAGCATTACGAGCTCTTATAGAAATTTTACAAAAATATGTTTAAGATTGGAAAAATATTTTCAAAAAATATTCATCTAAAAAATTTGCAAAGTTAGAACTCTCCATCAACACATCAGTTGAGTCGCAAAGATGTGACAAATATAGTAGGTTATTTTAGTCAAATATTTCTATTTACTAGTTTAAGAAGGTGATCACACAGATGGTAGTAAACAAACAAAAGAGTCATTTAGACATACAAGCAATAACAACCAGCAAGACATCACACAAACAAATAACAAGTCATTAGAACTCGCTTACCTAAATTATTACTCATTTTTTAAGCCTTTGGGGTTTTCCATACTTGACAATTAAGTACCTAAAAAATAATAGAACTTATAAGTATTCTAAAAAGCAAGGTTCCTTAGTCAACTACATGCTTATCATAGTTTGCCCATTGTCCTACTACGATGCAAATATGGTATAAGCATGCCTTAAGTTTTTTGTTGTGATGATTGGGAAATATTATTTTATTGCATCAGTAATAATATATATTTTAAAAAATATTATATGAGTTTGGATCTTCCATTTTTCATAAGTTTTATATTAACATATTTTTATATTATAATTTAATTGTAATTCCCATGTATAGTAGGACAAGTTAGATAAAGTAATAGAGTTGAGTGAAAATATTGAAATCGTATATTTTCACAACTAAAAACTTTAAATTAATGATATTATAGTATTATTTTAAGATTATACTGTACGTGTTTATATGTTCATATTCAATTTGCTTCCTCTGTTTACATGATTTTATCTTATTGTTATCATCATCATCATTATTAGTTATTGTTGTTATTATTACTATTTTTTATTAATACATATATTGCTATTATGTATAAAAACATATCTTCTTTAGAATGTCTTGACTTTTAAGTATATTTGCATATATTTAACATCTTGATATTGGAAAGAGTTTTTTGGTCTTGTAATTGGGTCCTTTTTGTGTTTTATATGTGTTTATCAACTTCTTCCTATAGGAATCTATATATGTAAATTTATAAATAATTATATTTAGATATTTCTTTATTAGTTAGGGTTTTATCTTAATTATTTATTTATAAGATCTTATCATTTAAATAATGTAATTAATTTAGTTACATCCCTTAATTTTCTTTAAATCCTAAATTGAGTATAGCTTTTTCGTTCTAACTCTATTATTTATAAATTATAGTCAATTTTTATCGTTCTTTAGCGTATGTTCATGTAGTAAAGTTTGTTTTGAATATTAAAACCCATATTTTCCAATATAAGCCTAAATTGTTATAAATTTAATTATTTTGACTTGATTTGCCTTATTTATCAATTTTAAGTTTTTCTTCATTATTTTCTTATTTAATTAATTTTCTAAATTTTATATTTGTATGATTTCTTATTTTTAAATTTAATTTATGCAGACTTCATTATTTTTCTATTTTAAGCTTGATTTATTATTTATTGAAATTTCTTTATTACTATTAATTTACTTAATTGATTTTTAATATTATTAATCTTTAATTATTTTGAAGTTTTTGGTTTAGTTATTTAATTGTAATTAAATTGTTGATGTGGTACCTTTTGATTGGTCCATGTGGCACTTTTTTAAGTTTTCTTGATTTTATATTTCTTAAATTTTATATTATTATTAAGTATATTTATATTTTCTCATATTTAATTAATTACTAGATTATGGGCCTTAATTATGTATTATGGTTTCAACCCATAATATATGTATGTATATTATATTATATTACATTAGATAAATATATTTTGTATATGTATAATGATACTTATGTGTTTATGTGCATACTTATATCCTTGATTATTTTATTATGTTTAATATTTTATTATATGTACTTATTATATACACTCATACATGTACAATGTACATATGTATATCTATACATGTAGGCATATGTATGTACATGTATTTATACATGTACTATACTTTTATTGTACATATTTATATATAAATCTATTGTACTTTTGTATGTGCATATTTATACATATTTTTATATTTTCTAAGTATTATTTCAATATGATAACTATGCACATAAATACATATTTTCACTTTACATTTATGTATATATATACTTAACACTTCCTATGTATAGGCTTATGTATGTATATTTTATACTACATAAGGGTAAATATGTAATTATTTATATGTATTCCTTATCTTATTTCCATATTCATTTATGTACATATACTTATTAGGTATATATATATACATATATATCTAAATATAATTCATATATTTGCACATACTCTAACTAAGCTTAGAATATATTTCTACAATTAAGTATATATATAACCTCATATGTTTAATAGCCCATATATACATATACACATAATTTCTAAAAGACTAAGAATATGTATACTAAATTCTATTGCATGTATATATATTGTTTTATTTTCAAGATGATAGAATACATAAAAATCCTATTACTTATCCTAGTATACAAGACATTATATAACATTGCATATACAACAAAAGCACATAGATATAGAATAATATTACAATACTATATAAATATTAATTCAATTACCTCTATCTTAAAGCTTTGTGAAGTAGAAGCCTACCTTAAGTATGGATAAAATAGGTGTAAATAGTATGCATTATTGTAAAAAGTTCAATAGAATAAATGAGAGAAATCAATAGAAAGAAGATAGAAAATAAGGGCAAGTGGGGTTTTACAATTTAGAAATGGAGTTTTGAAACTCCAATTTGATTCATATATTAAGTTAGAAAGTGGTAGAAATTTGTACAATTTTATAAGACACATGGCTCACGGTTAAATGAAAAAAATAAAAAGAAAAAGAAAATAAAAAAGAAAGGATAAGGAAAATCAAATGCATTTGACAATCAACATGTTGACTTAGTCAAAGGTTGACTTGGTCAACTCCTTGAATATTTTATGTAATATATATAAATAATTTGAAAATAAAAAGAAAGTAGAGAAAAAGATAAAGTAAGAGGGAAAATAGAAAATTAAATATAATAAATCAATAAACATATATTAGAATTTCCTTATGCATTTCTATTCTTATAAATAATGTTTACAATAATAAATAATATAATTATAAATTATGTTATCAATATTTAATACATGGTGTCTAAATAACAATTAAATGCCTAAATTAACATAAGACTAACTTATCCTTATAAGTATAAAGTTAATATTAATTATAAAATAATATTATAAATTTATATGGATTAATTTGGTATTTTTATATTTATGAGCATTTAGAAGTTATTTCTAATTGTTCGTTAGCGATTTTAAATGATTTAGTATATCATTCAATTATTTAGATCACTTAAGGTTTTATTGTCTTCATAGCAAATTGCTACATTTATAAACTTAAAATTTTGATTTAGAGTTTTGATTAAGTTTGAGGTCAATCTCTTACAATTACACATGTTCAGAGTTTAAAGTTTTCATACACGATAAGAATTTCAATTATTATGTTAGAGTTTTTCATATTTATTTTGAGTTTCAAATTTAAAATTTTAATCAATTTTAAACTTATTGTCTTGATTAACTTAAAGAAATCGTTTATTGTATACAAATACAAATACGAATTTGATTCTATACTCATAAGGCTAAATTCTAGGGTTTACAAAGGAGGTAAAGGAAGATATCTTTCAACTTGGAACTGATAAAGCATCGAGTGTAGTTGTAAAAATCATAATTTTATGAGTTTATGATTTTAGGTAGTTTTTTCTGAGTTAACTTAAGTGTAAAATCTTTTTTTTATAGGAATTTATGTTTTTAACCGAGTTTATATATAAACTCGATAGAAACTTACGTTTTTGACCAAGTTTACCAATTCTACATATTTGAGTTAAATGAACTAAAAAAATTAAAAAAATATATATAATTAGCTTTTTGCTAGCCATCAACTATTAAGACATTACAACATCCATTATATCCTATTCCATTTTTTTACCTCTTTCTCTCAATCTTTTATTTTGTACTCATAGCTTTTATTTAAATTTCAACTCTCATAATAAAGTTTATAAAGAAAACTATGTACTTTATTTTAAACTGTCAACAACTTAAAATAAGTTAAAATATTTGGTTCTCTTTAATTTATAGCTTTTTAGAAAAAATTAGGAAAATGTTTAATTTCTACTCTATTTGTCCTTCTTCCAAACATGTTAGATCATATATTAGGAATTTTTATGAAAAAAGAAAATCATTTTTTTAATTTTTATTATTTATTTTATGTTTTAAATAACTACTATAAGTATATTCATAATATTTTAAAACTATTTTACATAAATTGTACAAACTTATGTTTCTATGTTTCAATTTTACTAACCTCTAATGATTCTAGGTAGAATCGCGAGATTAACAACCTTAGCATCGAGTCTAGATGGATTTACAAGCACCTTCTATCATAATTATTGGAATGTCTTAAGCGATTTCGTTTTTTATGTTGTTTGGCACTTCTTTGAATTAAGCATACTCTTGCTAAACTAAATGAAATTGATTTAGTTTTGATCCCAAAAGTAATGAACCCATTCTAATCAAATCATTTCCATCCACTCAGTTTATGTAATTTCTTGGGTAAAATTATCGCTAAAGTTTTAGCAAACCATTTTGAAATCGTTCCTTATTTGCATCATTACTCCTATCCAAAGTGCTTTTGTTCAAAATTGTATGATTCAGGATAATATTATTGTAGCCCATAAGATATTCCCTAACTTAAAACTAAAGAAGAGACAAACAGAAGTGTTGTTGTGTAATTGAAATTGACATGATGAACGACTCTAATAGGGTGGACCAAAACTTTTTAGAGAAAGTCCTTTTGTTAAGTTAGGGTTCCATGCCACATAGGTGAAGTGGGTCATGAGTGCAGTCAATTCTGTATCATATAATTTAATGCTTAATGGTAAATGTATAGGCCCACACTATACCATCAAGAGGCATTAGGCAAGGAGACTTGTTGTCACCTTATTTATTCTTGTTTGTAGTTGACGTATTATCTGGATTAATATCTAGTGTTGCTGAGAAGAATGAGATTAGAAGGATACAAATTAAATCTACTTACTCGGAATTGACATATCTTTTTTCACAGATGATTCCTTATTTTTCCTTAATGCAAATGAGGCTAATATTACTCGTTTCAAGGATACACTTGCTTTTTTTTGTAATGCAGGAGCTCAAGTAATGAACTTTTGCAAATCAACAATTGTCTTTAGTAGGAATATCCCTATGGAGAAGAAACAAAGGCTGTTCCAACTATCAGGCATACCACCTCAGAATAGTACATGCAACTACTTAGGCATTCCAATAATATAGGGGCAATCTGAATGTGTAACCTTAGCATCAATTAAAGAAAAAATAGTTCTTAAAATACAAGGATGTAAAGGAGCCCTTTTCTAATAAGGTAGAAAAAGAGTACTTATTAAGTCAATGGCTATTTTAAAGTTCCTACAAAGATGATGCCATAAAGTTTCCTCTTTAATAAGTAGATTTTTGTGGGGTGAAAATGAGAACAGGGGAAAGATCCATCGGAAGAAATGGGAGTTGTTGGCTTTTTCTAAAGAGAAGGGTAGTTTGGGTTTTTTGAGATTTAGAAGCTTTCAATGATGCTATGCTAAAAAAATTAGCTTGCAAGCTACTTACAAATCTAACCAACTCTGGGTGAGGGTGCTTAAGGGTGTGTATTTCTTGCATGATGACTTTTTAAATGCTTAGTTAGGAGGTAGGGCCTCCTAGGTATGACGAAGTATTATGGTAGGTAGAGAAGTAGTAAAGAGCAACTATAGTTGGAAGATTGGTAAAGGTGATAAGGTCAAAGTTTGGGATGACCCTTAGATTGTTACCTCTAAGTAGAAAAAGGTTCTACAAATTTCTGACTATAGGTATAACTAAGTACAATAGTTGTTGGACTTATTAGATTGTGAAGGTAGCTGGAGAATAGATCAAATTATGCAATTATTTCATTATAACATTTCTAAGAAGATTCATCAAATACCTACGGAGGTTAAGAGGATTATGATTATATCATTTGGTCCTTAGATCATAGTGGAGGGTACAGTATTAAGTCCACCTATCATGCAATTTTCAAGCCTCAATTATTAATATAGGTAAGAAGGCCATACTCATCTCATATTGTAGATCCTGTAACGTGGAAATTGATTTAGAATGCAAATTATATGCCTAAAATTAAGCACTTTATGGGGGAGGCTTTGTCATAATGCATTGAATACATATGCAAATTTATATCGTAGGCGATTGAAAATTTCCAATGTATGTGATTTTTGTAACAGGGAAGAAACTGCTAAACATATAATGCTATTGTATGAGTGGACTGGTCTAGTATGGTTGAAAATCATGGGATTTAGAGTAAAACTATCATAGATCTCAATGTTTGATAATTGGCTGCCTTCATTGATTCAAAAATCAAGCTTATCTAAGGAAGAAATGAAGAAATTCATAAGTTGGTTATTCTTGTTAGGCGATATGGAAGCATAGGTGTAAGTGTATCTTTAATCATTCTTTGCTAGACTCGAGGAAGGTTGTAGCACTAGTTAATGGTGACATCTCAGAATATTCAGCCATGGATTCAAGATGTAGAAAGACTATGGCATATATGGATGCCTCATCATCAACATGTAATTAAACTTAATTGTAATAGTTCCTTAAGTGCTAAACAATAAGCTACTACTTTGGGTGTAGTGGCACAGGATTGCAACAACACTTTTAAGGACACAATTGGAAAAACTATTCTTGCTAATGATGTGTTAATTGCTACAATCCAATAAGCATTGAGATGGTAAGGGATATGAGATGGAACCAGATATGGGTAAAGATGGACTTTTCCTTACTTTTCAATAGTTTGTAAGGTCAAGGAAGTGGATGGTCCATAACAACACTTGTTAATAATATTTTACTGTTAAGTCCAATTTTATGTCTTGTCCTTTTTCTGTTATTAATAGGAAAGTGAATAGATGTATTGATTAGGTAGCAACTTAAGGAAAAAGGGGCTTATGCATTTATTATTGGGATGAGAATCCCCTGAGTTCTTTATTAAAATTTGGTTAGAGTGAACTAGTTATTACATCAGCAGAGAAGTTTGTAATATTTATGTACTGCCTTTTGTTTTTTGATGATTGAAGCTTACATGATTTTTAGTAAAAAAATAAAAAATTAACATTACTTTCTTCTCCATAAAATGGTTCAGTATTAAAAAGAAACATATTGAATGATTACCTTTTTTACAAAAACCAAAAATAAATACATTCACAAATGAAAACCTATCAACAATTTTAATTGAAATCAAATGAAGAAAGATTATGGGAAAAAAAATTAGAAATGAAGGAAAGATTGAAGAGAAATTTGAGGAGCAATAAGATAAATTAAGTTGCAGTGACATCATTGATAGTGGTGTTGGTGTATAGAAAAGATAAATTGTTCATATTAATGACAACTGATTTTTCATAACTATCATTTGGAAGAATGTGTAATGGTTATTGTGTTAAGTAGTTTTATAAAAAGAAATTGAGGAGAGAAGAGATGGCAAAAAGAGAATGTTGAGGAATTTTATGAAATGTAATTGCAGCAATTGTGGGAGAAGTAATGATAGAGAGGGTGAGGGAGGGAGAAAGTAGGTTAAAAGAGGTAATGGTAAGAAAAAGAAAAAAATATATTATAAAATAACTATGGAGTGGAAGGAGAGATTTTTGCTATTGAGAAAAAAAAAATGGGAGACATTTATGAAACATTTAGGCCTTGTTTGTTGGAAAAAAAATACTTTTCAAAAACTATTTTCCCTTAGAAAAGTACTTTAAGTAGATAACATTTTCCCTTACTCTCTTTAAAACGGAAAGCAACCAATATTTGCAAGAGTTATAACATTTTACCTTACTCTTTGTGTTTTCAAGAAAAATGACTTGTCCTTTTTAAAACATAAACTAATATTCGCAAGCCTTTTAACTCCAAGAAAATAATTTAGTTTTAATTTTTTTTTGTAACTTATTAAAAAATTAGATTTTAAACACGGAAAAATTATACCAGGTAATAAAAAAAAAACTATATTTTTATTAAAATATTATCAAAATTAACTGAAGCAATTATAGTAATTTATATTAAAAAATCATTTGCATTAATAGTTTTGTCTTCAAATAAGATATTTGATCTAATAATATATTAATAATAACATACAAATATTAATTTAATTAGATATAGTTATAAGTTATACAGTATTCGCTAGTTAAATATTAGAAAAACTTTTCAATATATTGTTATGAATATATCTAAGCATATGAAAATATATTATTTTTGTAAAAATATTTTTTAAGGAAAAACATGATTTTCTTTAAAACAAATACGACCTTAATTAAAGTGTTGGAAAGATGAACAGTAGTTGCTGAATCCTCATTTAAATATTATGGATTACAGACTATTTCCAGCTAACATCCCCTCATTTCTTCATCAACATGATAAAGCACAACGCACAAATTGCAATACAAACCAATACTTCCAACTCATGGATCCAAATTACATACAGAAAAACACGATCACGTCGTGGGGATCTTACCGTTCAAACCATCATCACCATTACCCACGTTCAAGTCTGCATAAACACAACCCTTGTCCCCGATGCGTGGTACCAGCTCCAAATCAGCGATGGAGGAGAAAGTCGAAAATGCACGAACCCTAATCACTAAATGGGACTCAAGCTCTAACACCCCTCCACACGCCGATCACACCGATCTTTTCCGCGGCAACCGTGGTGAGATCAAACAGTACCTCAACAGCGTTATGGACTTGCAAGAAGCAATGCGATACTTCGTAACTGACAAATCCGCCACCGATAAGCTTATTTATGCTCATGAGCTAATGGAAGCGGCAATGAATAGACTCCACAGCGAGTTTCATCAGATTTTATCCATTCGTCGCCAGAGTTTCCATTCGGATGAGCACAAATTCGGTGAGGTTTCGGTATCGAAAGTTAAACGAGATTCGATGAATGAAGTCGAGGATATAAAAGCAATTGCAGATTGTATGTTGGCTTCAGGATATGGGAAAGAGTGTCTTAGAATCTACAAATCGGTTCGGAAGTCCATCGTGGATGAAGGCTTGTTTCATCTAGGAGTAATCAATAATTCGCTTACTTCTTCAAAGATTCAAAAGATAGATTGGGAAGTTTTGGAAGTCAAGATTAAGAGCTGGTTAAATTTATTCAAGGTCGCTATTAAAACACTCTACTATGGAGAAAAAATCATCATAAATCGAGTGTTTACCGGTTCCAAAATGATCAGAGAATCGTGCTTTTCCTATATCGCAAGAGATGGAGCGATGTCATTATTCGAGTTTGCAGAAAAGGTGGCGAAATGCAAGAAGTCTCCAGAGAAGGTATTTCGCTTACTCGATTTATACGAAGGAATCGCCGATGTCTTACCAGAAATCAAGTCGATTTTCTCTTACGACTCAACCTCCTGCGTGAGATCACAAGCGAAAAATGTACTTGTCAAACTCGGCGAAGCAGCACGTGCAATGCTCACCAACTTCGTATTGGCGATACAGAAGGACTGCACGAAAACGCCGGTTCCCGGCGGCGGTGTCCATCCTCTCACGGGATATGTCATGAACTACCTTACCTTCCTCAACGATTATAGCGAAATACTCGCCGGCGTGCTAGGTGACTGGCCATCAAATATTCAATCTCCAACTCCAGAATCTTACTTTGGTGGAACTAAATCGGACGACAGGATTTCCTCGCGATTCGCGTGGCTTATACTCGTTTTGCTCCGCAAACTCGACTCCAAGGCAAAACTATACAAAAACGTGGCTCTGTCTTACCTGTTTTCAGCAAATAACCTTCATTACGTCACCGTTAAGGTCCGTGGATCGAATCTACGGCACCTGTTAGGCGAGGAATGGACGTTAAAGCACGAAGAGAAAGTTATCCAATACACAGCCAATTACGTGATAATTGCATGGTGTAAGGTATTCTCATCGTTGCCTGGAGATCCAATGGCTGAGATTGATTTGAATGACGTCAAGAATCATTTCGCGGCCTTTAATTCGTCCTTTGATGAGTCGTACATGAAGCAAGTGGGTTGGGTCATACACGATCCGAAGCTCCTAGACGAAATAAAGCTTACGGTAGTAAATGAGGCATTGAAAAACTATGCGCCGTTTTATGAAAAGTATCGGTTTAGATTCAAGAGGGATAAGATGGACGACATCTCGGTTATCAGATTCGGCCCCGAAGAATTGGATAATTACTTGTCGGATTTGCTCAACAAAAGATGCCCTGGGGCGAGTTCGGGGAGTGTCTTACCATCGTATTCTCCGAATCCTTCTAATTGCGAAATTATTAAAATTAATAGCCGTGTATCTACAATACGTGTATTTAAAAATAAATGAATATTTTTCATTACTAGTGGTATTTCTGTTCACATTCCCTTCAATTACATACGATGCTGTATGAGTAGAAAAAAAGTAAAAAGTATGAAACCTATAATCCTATTATTGTCTAGATTAATTATAAACGTTTACAATTTTTTGAAATTAAAACTACCTCTGATTAAGAGGCCAAAAAAGAAGGAAAAATTAAACTAAGATAAACAGTAAATAATTGCATGACTTGATTTCGGATAATAATGTACGACCACAATATTTTTAGTCTACTATTTATAATAGAAGTGAACCTATAAAACATATACAAAAATTATATTCAATGGTATGATTAAATTAGATCCTAACATAACTATCCAGTGAAACTATATACATCATCAATGATTTTCTTACAAGAAGAAAAAATAATGCATAAACAGTCTCATCAGTACGTGAGGGATAAGCGGAAACAAAATAATTGTTGGATGACATTGGATTGTTCTCGTTATGGTACTTATTCCACTCACTATTATTTCATTGAAAAAGTCACCATTTTCCTAAATACCGATGCATGAAATATTAATTACGAAATTTATATGTGAAATTTGCTACACAATAAAATAAGCATGCCACCATACACACAAGAATTACCATTTAATTAAGCCATTTTAATCCAAAAATATTGCTTAAGATAAAAGAAAAAAAATGTGGCAAACCCAAATAATAAGGTTACCATTAAACAAAATCCTTTTAAAACATACGCCAAAGTAAAATTGAGAGGAACAGTTTCTAATGACTCCATCATCATTATACTTTTAAAATACGTATGAATATTTTCAAATGTATAAGATTTTGGTTTAATATTTTACTAAGAGCATGATCTGATAAATTATACTTTTAAAATGTCTTACCCTTTTCTTTTTCTTTTTTCCAACATAAAGCATTGCTTCATTAAATATCAATCACAGTCATACAAAGTCAAAGAAGATAAAAGACAATAAGGCCTGATATCCAATAGCCTTTGAACGGCAAATGAAGGATTTAACCATCCTTCATAGTCATAAGATCACGTTCCCCTTCTAAAATTAGTGGCTACCAAATTTACAACTTAGGGACTTATTTACATGCAGAAAACGAACAGAAACATCTGCTAAAGTGCCCAGCAAGCATTGAGCTTCTGCAAAACAAGGCAAGGAGGCCCAATGAAGATTCTTTTTAAAACCCGTGATGACATGGTGCAAATTCAAACAATCTGTGAAGAAGCAAACACGTATCCGCCCTGCTTTCTTAACCATGTTAATAGCTAATATAAGAGCCAGCCATTCAGTCATCTCACGTGTTTAGGATAAAACTATGTTTGAATCACCAAATATAAGGCTACTCTCCTCATCAAACGCCACAGCTGCAAGGCCGCATGTTGGTCTTCATCGGCCCAAGACCCATCAAAGAATACTAGGACAGTAGAATCACTATTGCACACATGAGACATCTAGATGCTTGTTGTCCTTAGCAAACTACTAGAGGAATCCCGCCCGTGTAAAGCTCAAACCCTAGATCTGTCAATTCCAACCCTCAACACCTGTCCTTTACAATAGAAATCTGGGCTCACCCTTCCTCCATCACCATCCGTAACACGCCTCTCCGTTAGATTTACCCCTCCTCGAATCTGCCCTATCCATGCTCGTTCGCCTAGGCGATTCTCTTCCACATCTATCCCCCAGTCCCTTTACCATTGACACCTGGAATCACCCACGGCCACATCCTATTCATGCAACCGACACAAAGGAACATCTGCATCTTTGGTGTGCCTTAGATCTCCACTCTCTTTGGCTGGCATGTTGGCTCTCTTTACCCTATCATATGGTAAGTCTCAAAATACAGCTTCAACTTCCTTGTCGAAAGAATCACTATTAATATAAATTTCTCAATTTTCATGTACCGAAGCTATTAAAATATTTTAGGAATATCTGTCAATTATGTAAAGAGTATATTTAGGATATTTTCTATGTTTAGAAGGTATTAGAATATTTAGGAATATCTATCAATTATGTAAAGAGTATATTTAGGATATTTGTATCTATGTTTAGAAGTTTGGTTAGTGCGTCTATGTTGTATATATATTGGCCCTCTTTGGCCTATGACATGAATATATACATACAGAAATTTTCTTCTTTGGTATCAGAGCTTGGTTAAAAAAAAAAAAAAAAAAAACGCTATGACTAACGAGGGACAAAGTGCAGGGCGTAGGTAAAGTAATACGCCAAAGGTGAATACAGCCCATGTAATTAGGTAGCCATCATCATCAATGGCAGCAACAGAAGAAAATACAGCTTCTAGGACCTTGACAATGGTCATTCTTTCTCAATTTGTTGAACACGTGCAAACTGGGTACTAGTGAGAAGATGAATGGTAAGGATAATCTTAATTGGATTATTGATTCCGGTGCTTCACAACATATAACAGGTACTTTAGAATGTTTAACAAATTTGAAAGAAATTGTGGCATTTCAATTGGATTACCTAATAGAGAGCAGGTGATAGCATTGAAGGAGGGATCTGTTTGCTTAGGAAAACATATCAAACTAGACAATGTTCTCTATGTTCCAAATTTGACTTGTAATTTGATATCTGTGTCGCAATTGCTTGATGGCTCTAATTGTAATGTCCAATTTACTGATAAAATTTATGTTATACAGGACCATACCTCGAGGATGGTGATTGGAACGGGTGAACAGTGCAAGGGACTTTATTATTTGAAGTCAGCAGTATCAGTCCAAGCATGCAAGACAAGCCATGGAGATTCTTTTCAATTATGGCATAGGAGGATGGGGCATCCATCTGCAAAAATTGTGGAATCTCTTCCTCAAGTTGAATTTAGTAATAGTTCAGTAAAAAATAAACCATGTGACATTTGTTTGAGAGCTAAACAAACAAGAGAAGTTTTTGTTTCTAGTGACACTAAAACAAATGAAATTTTTGAATTAATTCATTGTGATTTTTAGGGACCTTATCGTGTTAATGCTTTTTGTGGGGCCTCGTATTTCTTTACCATTATTGATGATTTTTCTAAAGGTGTATGGATATATTTGTTAACTGAAAAAATAGAAGTGGAACTTATCATGCGTAATTTCTTTGCCATGACTAAAAGATAATTTCAAAAAGATGTGAAGATAGTTAGAAGTGATAATGGGACTAAATTTTCTAGCTTGCATAACTATTTTTTCTGAAAATGGAATTTTACATCAGACCTCATGTGTAGGAACACCTCAACAGAATGGATGTGTTAAGAGGAAACATCGTCATATTTTAAATGTGGCTAGAGCTTTAAGATTTCAAGCTAATCTTCCCATCAAATTTTGGGGAGAATGAGCTCTAACGGTTGCATATTTGATCAATCGGACTCCTTCTAAGTTATTAGGAGGAAAGACTCCTTATGAGATACTGTTTGGTAAACCTTCTAGTTATAATCACATTTAAACTTTTGGGTGCCTGTGTTATGCTCGGAACTTAAATAGAGAAAAAGACAAGTTTACTAGCAGGAGTCAATGTTGTTTCTTTGTAGAATATCCTTTCGAAAAAAAAAAGGGTGGAAAGTTTATGATCTTGATACAAGAAAATATTTTATATCCAGGGATGTTGTGTTCTCTGAATCTGAATTTCCATATGCTGATAAGGAAGGTGTGCAACCAGATCTTGTACAAGATGCTTCTTTCGATATCACCAATCATTTTAATGGTGAACTAAATGAGGAAGACAAAGGTGAGGTACCTAAGAATTCGACTGTGACTCAAAGTGATAATAACGACAGGGAGGGGGAGGGGGGGGGGGGGGTGTCATTGAAATCTTGGGTGAATCTGTTCCAGAACAACTTGGACGGGGTCATAGAACAAAAGAAGCTTCTACTTAACTGCGAGATTTTGTAACATATACTGCACAACAAATAAGTCCCTCTACATGTTCCTCCAATCTAATTCCGTCTACAGGTACCCCCTATCCTATAGCACATTATGTAAATTGTGATAAATTTTCTCCACAACATCGTTCTTTCTTAGCAGCTATGACAACCGAAAAGGAGCCTGTTTCTTATATTCAAGCCATCAAAGACATTCGATGGAAAGAAGCCATGATGAAAGAAATTGAGGCACTTAAGGCTAATGGGACATGGACTATGGAAGATTTGCTACAGGGAAAGCAAGCTATATGTAGTAAATGGGTTTACAAGATCAAATATAACTCATATGGTTCAGTTAAACGTTATAAAGCTCGATTGGCGATTCTTGGCAATAATCAGATTGAAGGAATTGACTACAATGAGACCTTCGCTCCTGTTGCAAAAATGGTTACTGTACGTATTTTTCTTTCAGTGGCAGCAACAAAGGGATGGGAACTCCATCAAATGGATGTTCATAATGCATTCTTGCATGGAGATTTAGAAGAAGAGGTGTACATGAAGATGCCACCTGGGTTCTCTACTCAACAGCCTGGCAAAGTTTGTCGATTACATAAATCACTTTATGGGTTACGACAGGCCCCCCGATGTTGGTTTTCCAAATTGACAACTGCATTAAAACGGTATGGATTTCTTTAATCTCAATCTGATTATTCATTGTTTACTTTAAATCAAGACAAGATACATTTGAGTATACCGGTGTATGTCGATGATCTTGTTATTGCGGGGAATAATGGAGTTGCCATTCAGAAGTTTAAAGATTATTTATGCCACTGCTTCTACATGAAAGATTTGGGAACATTAAAGTATTTTTTAAGCATAGAGGTGGCTCGGAATCAAGAAGGAATGTTTCTTTGCCAACGTAAATATGCTTTGGATATTATCAGTGAAGCTAGATTATTGGGTGCTAAACCATCTGGTTTTCCCATTGAACAAAATCATCATTTAGCCTTAACAAAAAATGCATTATTGGCAGATTCAGAGAAGTATCGGAGATTGGTAGGAAGACTGATTTATTTGACTCTTACTCGACCTGAGTTATCCTACAGTGTTCATATTTTAGCACAATTTATGCATCAACCAAGGGAAGCTCATTGGGAAGCAGCTTTGCGCGTAGTTCATTATTTGAAGGGCAGTCCTGGACAAGGAATACTTTTACAAGCTGATAGTGATCTTAGGTTGTATGCTTATTGTGATTCTGATTGGGGGAGTTGTCCTTTAACTCGACGATCTCTTACTGGATATTTTGTTATGTTAGGGACTTCTCCCATTTCTTAGAAAACTAAAAAGCAACATACAGTATTGAGATCCTCTACTGAAGTAGAATATCGTTTCATGGCTACTACTATGTGTGAACTGAAATGGTTAAAGGGTCTTTTGTTGTCTCTCGGTGTTGTACACTCTCATCCTATACTGTTGTATTGTAATAGTCAAGAAGCTTTACACATTAGTGCAAATCCTGTGTTTCATGAGCGCACAAAGCACATTGAAATTGATTGTCATTTTATTCATGATGAGATTTAACATGGACATGTTCAGACTGCTTATGTACGTAGCTTTAAGCAACTCGCTGATATTTTTACTAAGGCATTGGGGATACAGCAGTTTGGGTATCTTCTACGCAAGTTGGGGGTTTGCAATCTTCACGCAACAACTTGAGGAGGGTATTAGAATATTTTAGGAATATTTGTCAATTATGTAAAGAGTATATTTAGGATATTTTCTATATTTAGGATATTTTCTATGTTTAGAAGGTATTAGAATATTTAGGAATATCTATCAATTATGTAAAGAGTATATTTAGGATATTTGTTTCTATATTTAGAAGTTTGGTTAGTGCGTTTATGTTATATATATATTGGCCCTCTTTCGCCTGTGACATGAATATACACACACAGAAATTTTCTTCTCAAAATTTTATGGAAGCTTTAGCCCTTGCAAAACATGACTCATGTAATAAATGGGTTGCCATCAATTTGAACCAATATAGAAGAAAGAGCTTGATAATTGACCGACAGATATAAATATAGACTTTCTCCTAAGATGGGTGTCGAGAGTATTGGTGGTGATACAAGGAATTTTTTGAAATCATTGAAAGCTCTTTCACAATCATTGGACCATTTGAATTCTTTCAAATTCTTTAAGATTTTAAAGAAACCTATCTACACTTCTCAACACAAATCTATGCAGGGTGGCTATTCACCCAGTGAGTTCCTACACTTCCACCATATAAGGGGATTTCATGTTCCTTATTGCCTCAATGCCACACCAAATAACCATGTGTCCTAAAAGTTTTCCTAATATTGCGCCAAAGACGCAATTTTGTGGGTTGAGTTTCATGTTAAATCTTCTTAGTGTAGTAAATGTCTCCTCAAGGTCAGTAAGATGCAGATCCTCCTTCATACTCTTCACAATCTTGTCGTTGACATATACTTCAACATTTCTATGATTTTGAGGTTTTAACATCTTGGTAACAAGTCTTTGGTAGGTTGCACTAGCCTTTTTTAACCCAAAGGGCATTATCGTATAACAATACATTAAAAAATTAGAAACAAAAGATGTATAGACTTTATCCTCCTTGTCCATCTTAATTTGGTTGTAACTAAGGAAAGCATCCATAAAAGAAAGTAATGTATGTCCAGCAGTTACATCTACCATCTGATTAATTTTTGGCAGTGGTAAACAATCCTTAAGTAGGCCTTATTGAGATCTATAAAGTCTATGCACATTTGCCACTTATCGTTAGACTTCTTAACTAGTACAGAATTGGCTAGCCAAGTCAGATAAGGTTCTTCCCAAATAAATCCTTCCTTTGATAACTTTTGAACTTCTTCTTTTATTACTGTTTGTCTCTCTAGTGTAAAATGCCTTTTCTTTTATTAGACCACCTTTACACTCGGATCAATTTGGAGCTTATATACCATAACTTCTATTGAGATACCCAGCATGTTTGAAGGGGACTACGCAAACACATCAGTGTTGGCTTACAAGAAGTTAATCAAACTTTGCTACATATCTCCTGATAAGGGTTTCAAGGTCATCTCCTAAAGAAATTTCTTCAGTATCACTCTCGACATTCTCTATGTCGACTGACTTGCCTTCCAAACAGGTTTCTACTTGAAATACCTCTTCTTATCTTAAGGGCCTCATATATAAGGGCCTTGCCAGTTATTGATCTCCTTTGCACAGGACGACTCCCATGAGAGTATGGAACTTGACTTTAAGATGTGCAGTTGAAGATACAATGCTGAATAAATGCTGGCACGGTTATCCTATTATCTTGTTGTATGGGGACCAACATTTGATGATGAGGAAGTCCATTTTATCCTCTATGACATGCTAGTCATTGTTGATCTATATTAGCAAAGAAATTACTTTAGCTACTTGGACAAGTTGATTGTTAAAGGCATATAGATCATACTTATAAAATCTTAGCTGCGTTTTGATCTTGAGTCTCATTTGGTTGAACATATGCTAAAAAATGATATCTGTCGAGCTTCCTGTGTTAACAAGAATTTTCTTGACCTCGAAGTTGGTGACTCTTACACTAATAACAAGTGCATCATCATGTGACCTCTATATGCGCTCAAAGTTTTCCTCTACGAAAGAAATTATGTTATCGATCCTGACTTTCTTACCTTGGATGTTGTCGACATAATTTTTGGCGTTAGTTATGCTTAAAGAGATTGATTAGCTAATAAGTTCACCAACAATGATGTTGATCACTCCATTAGGTGCTTTGTTAGAATTCGCATCCCTTGCATCTCTCCCAGCCACAGTTAGCCAAGTGTCATTCTCATGTTCCTCACATCTCCTCTAGGATGGTCTCTTGATATTTTCGGCATCATGCACTAAGAGTTTTTGCAAATGCCCACATTGAATCACATCCTCAATCTCATTCTTGAATTGGATGTACTCTTCTATGTTATAACCTTTATCATGGTGGAAGTTACAATACTTACTGGAATTTTTCCTTGAGAGATTTCCTTTCATTCTTTCGAATTACTGTAGAAGCTTCTTTACCAATTTACCTCCATCAATATGTTTGAAATTAGACGATTGATGGGCATGTGGGATGAAAATGTTAGGATACTTGGTGATACAAACCGTGCTAAGGACAAACAAGGTTAGCCATTAAGATGGGTATGATCTTGCTGAAAGAACGAAAATAAAGTAGGTTTAATGAGGGTTTTAGCAAATCCATGAGCTATCTAATCTGATATGATACACTAGCTAAACTCTATACGGCCTAAGACTTACTGGATATGATGTACCAGTCCAAGTGATAGGGTTGCCCACTACAATCCTTGCTAAAGAGATTAATAAGAGCTGTTGGAAGAGAGCTTTCTAAGAGAAAAGACTTAAAGGGGGGTTTTCATTGATTTCCTATATTATATTCATATTGTTACAAATGTTGCTATTTATAGTATGTCCTGAACCGTAGTGGTAAAACTGTAAATAATGTATAAGGCCTTAAACCCTAAATAATTGCGCTTATGAATAAAATAAAGATAAGCATGTATAAACATACAAAATTGTGCGTTTTAGAGGGAAGTCAGCATACGGTCATTTAGCATGTCTTGGAAGTAGCCTCACATTGCTTAGCCGAGACACTAAAGAGGACGGCTCATAATTGCCGAGTTCTAAAGTTAGTCGGCATTAGTCTCTCCATGTCTTGCTTAATGGATCTAACTCTCAGAAACGTAAGTTAATTGGCACTAGTTTCCTTGTGTCTTACCGAATGGATTGCTCTCAGAAACATGACATCTCAACATGCTGAGAAATGTGAGGTTGAGTAAATAATTTATCAAACATGGGTAAAAATCGAGCCTTCTACTTGTTGGCACTCTAGCTGCAAGAAATAGGGTCATTCGGCTCGGTAGACAAAATGAGTTGGAAAGTAAGTGAGCTCAGCCTTAGTAGTCGGGTTGGGTCGGTACCCTGAAGCGTATCATTCCCTCTCCCTTAGAGAAGTTTAGACAGAAACTTAGTGATTGGTTACTTTCAACCCTACCAGGATCAAACATCAACCTGTAAAATTGAAAGATAAATGTAGAAAAGTACCTAAGCCCTTTCCATTCATCATGAGCCAAATCAATCAAACTCTTCATCATGTATCCCTCCTTCCACTCATCATGAATCCAATCAACCACATCTTAGTAGTCCCAGCAACTATCAAGTACGAGAAGTAACACAATCTCTAGGTCATACAAAAGATTATGGGTACGTTGATCTGGTATCGATAGGAAGTAAGATGGATTGTCAATCATAAGTACCTCCAACTCTTTAAGCTCAACTAGCTCGGATCTCACACTCTTCTCATTCATTGAAATCAGTATTCCCTCTACTTCCTCACAAATTGATTCGTCTTCCTCCTAATGGGAGCACATCAAGAATATGGGGGTTTAACTTCAACTCAACCTGGTCCTCTTTCTCTCTACTACTTGCTTCTCTAGCAACCTCCACCTCCTTAACTCCCCCTTTAATACTCTCTAATTCAACATTCCTCTATTGTCTTATTTCATCCTTGAACACTTAAGCTATCTTTTAATCTCCTTCAGCTGATCTTGCACTTCTAAGAGGTTAGCTTCATATGTGGGTTTTCTCTCGTATAATTTGTTGTGATGGTGTTGGGGTACGAAGTTTCTTCCCATTAAACGTCTTATCTCATCTTATGCAATGATCTCAATGTTTCTTCTATTAATTCCTTGATTTATCACTCTCTTCTACTAAGTAGCTGTAAAGCCAATCATCGAATTCTTTATAGTATAGGCTCTCTTATGCTTGAGGTAAGAATAATTTTCAAAAATCCGATTGACTCAAAATTCCAAATTCAAATATTCTTCTGAAGTTCCATATCCATCAAATTCTAGAATTTGTAACATTTTGTCTTCATGATAATAACATTGATAATCAAATCTAGCTTCATATGTCATATTGAGGATATTCAATTCAATAGCATGGTACTTAAGCTTATATGCTAGAGAATTGCTTGGCAGCATTAAAGAAACACAACACAGACAATCAATTGTGCAACTCGACAATTCTTTTCTTTTCGGAGTTCAGCAAGTTATTTGTTAGCTCGGATAAATTTCACAATCGTAGTTCAATAGCCTTCAATTAGTACAGCTTAGTATGTGTTTGAACAAGACAGTCCAGTTTGGGAATCAGTCCAGCTATTAGAATTACTCAGTTTAGCATTCTAAGTAGTACGACATAACTTCAATTAAATAGTTTAGATCTGCATTTTAGCTTAAAAGCTCGGCAAAGTTCAAATTCAACACAATAACTATTCTTATCAAATTAGCTCAAACATACACAATCTCAGCTAGACACTTGGTCTTTTCAACTTAGCAAACACGATAGCAGTTTCTTAGCCACTATTGCAATATTAAGACAGGATAACACATTGAACAACTTGAAAAATCATATCTCAGCAAACAGCCCAGATTGGAATTCCTAACCTTTTCTTTAATATATATATTCAATATGGGATTTACAAAGTAAAGAAATTGCAATCTAAATTTTCACTAACCCCACTCGAAGAAAATCAAACGAAACCAAACTAATACCCAGTAAACAAATCCTTGATATCCCAAACAAACCCAATAAGTAAGCACTTCCTCAAACACAAAATAGAACAGATATAATGCCTAAAACTCTTGACCCTATTTGGAACCTCGAGCTCTAATACTAAGATGATATGAACTATACTAAGGATAGATAAGGCTAGTCATCGAAGTGGGTTCGATCCTGCCGAAGGAATCAAAATAGAGTAGATTTAGTGAGGGTTTTAGTGAATCCATAAGTTACCTAATCAAATATGATGCACTAGCTAGACTCTACATGACTTAAGATTCACCGGATATGACGCACCGATTCGAGTGATAGGGTTGCCTGCCATAATCCTTGGTAAAGGGATTGATAAGAGCTAGTGGGAGATTTTTCATTGATTTCCTATATTATATTCATATTGTTACAAATGTTGCTATTTATAATACATCCTAAACCTTAGTGGAAAAACTGTGAATAATGTAGAAGGCCTTAAACCCTAAAGAATTGAGCCAATGAATAAAATAAAGATAAGCATGTACAAAAATACAAACTATACATTTTATAGGGAAGTTGGCATACGGTCATTCAGTATGTCCTGGAAGTAGCCTCTTATTACTTGGCTAGGACACCAGAGAGGACTGCTTATAATTGCCAAGTTTTAAAGTTAATTGACATTAGTCTCTCCATGTCTTACCGAGTGAATCTAACTCTTGAAAACGTAAGTTAGTCGGCACTAGTCTCCATATGTCTTGCCAAATGGATCGCTTTTAGAAACATGTCATCTCGGCATACCAGTAGACATGAGGTCAAGTAAATAATTTGTCAAGAATGAGTGAGGATTGGGCCTTTTGCTTCTTGGTACTCTAACTATGAGAAATAGGGTCATTTAGCTCGGCAGATAGAATGAGTCGGTAAGTGAGCTCAGCCTTGGCCGTTGGGTTGGGTCGGTATCCCAAAGCCTATCACTTGGTCTCTTTCTCTTAGCATTCGAACTTTGATCATTATCTATGCTAAGCTTTCCTTTGCAATTTTCCTCTTGTCATTTTTTCTATCTCTTCTATTCTGATCAGCCTCTCATTGGGCCTTTATGTTATCCTCTTGTCGAATGTATGAGGTAGCTTTAGCCTTGAACTCGGCAAAATTTTTTGGTTTGTTCTTTGTGAGAGAATTGAAGAAGTCTCCATGGGGCTTAACCCTATCGATTAAGGCATCGAGGGCTATACTCATATCTAATTCTAGGATTTGAACTATCTCAACCATAAACCTAGCCAAGTAGTCTCTGATTGACTCATCTGATCTTTGTTTAATTGTGTTAAGGATTGAGGAATCCTTAACAGGAAGTTTTCTTGCTAGGAAATGTTGAAGAAACACTTTTGGTAGTTCATCAAAACAAGAAATGGTGTTTGGTTTCAAGTGTTTAAACCACGTGCTAGTTGCATTCCTTAAAGTTGAGGGAAAAGCTTAGCAAGCAACTATGTCACTTAAATCGTGTAACTTGGCCAACTTACAGTCATACTCTAAGTGGTCTTTGAGGTCCTTCATCCCTTGATAAGTTTCAAATTATGACAGCTTAATGTGCCAAGGTATCACTTCTTTTAAAATCTTGAGAACAACGGGACTTTTCTTGATTTGGATTTACTTGCTCGTTGCAGTAAAGGTATTGACATGCAAGGGTCCCGTATGGTGTACCTACTGCGGTTACTTACCATTGTCATTCTTTTTTAATGTAGAAGCTGAAGGTCTCATCATAACTTCGACTTACTTTTTCAATAACTTAAGTGAATAAATTGAATCATCGTTATTTTCGGCATCGTGATCACCATACTCTTTGTTTTGATTTAGATGAATACTATTGTGAAGGAGGTTAAGGATCCATTCATGTTTTTTGTTTAACTCTAAGTTTTCCTTGGCCAAATAGAGGCAAAGTTGCTTAAGTCTAACTAGTCATTGCTCATCAGTATGCTAATTCCCCCACAGATGGCACCAAATGTTGTTGGTTAATTTTAGGAATTGGAAATGTCTTACAAAGACAAGAAAATTGCTTGGTACTGGAGCTAGTCTAGTGTGGCTACTCTAATACCTAAGTCAGTAAGTGGGAATAAGGAAAGTAAAGAAAGTGGTTAAGAGTTATCAAATGTTTCTTATAAAGTTCCTTTCCCATATTTATAGGAAGCTGTCATGTTTAAAGAGTAGTTATTGGAATAATTGTTGAGATACATGGAAGCTTCTTGATTAGATGTCTTCCCTAAAATGTAAAGAGAGCAAGCAGTTATATAATATAACTGTGCTTGTGATAACTATTCGCACCATGAACTAAAATTCAAATCAAGAACCGATCTATGTTACTCAACAAAATGCCAAGAATAAAAAATTCTTAACCTGTCAATAGCTAAATGGACAAATCAACTAAGTTATACCAATGCTTGTTAATCCGAGTAAATGAAAACTGACTATCAACAATATGTGTATTAAGTATTTTCATTATATATGTATATATATATAAATATATGACCGAATACATATATATGTATGTATAAAGTATAAAAAATAAGTATAATAGATGTATAGGTATCGTATACGCATGTATATGTGTGTAGCACATATAGTATATTTAGAGTTACATTATTAAATTACACAAGTATATATGTATAAATAAGTGAGGGAAACTAATTACATAAGCATATATATATATATAAATAAGTATGTTAATAGTATATCATGTATAAGTATACGCGTGCACTTAATGAGTATATGCATAAAATACTATAATATTAGATTAATAGATAAAGTAATATATATATATATATATTTATGTATGCCGTGAGTTCAAAAGAAAGAGGAAAATGATTAATTTTCAAAATTTAATGAAATATAATAGTAAATATAATTGTACAAATATTGAGTAAAATATAAAATAAGAAATGTTTGAAAAATATATAAAATTTGTGTAAATAACACTTGGTACCTTCCTATGTTGCCAGATTAGCATTTAATAAAATTAATTAAATTCATAATAATAATAATAAAATAATTAATTACTTATAAATTTGTTAAAATACAAAAATCAATTAAATATGTATTAAATCTTAAAAATAGAAAAATAAGTAAATTGTGATAAAATGAACTTAAAAATAAGAAAATTACAAAATATAAAATTTAGATATTTATTAAGTTATAAATATGTAAAGAAAAGATAGAAATAATATTTTCTAATTAATTAGGTTGAAATAGTGAAAATTGTAATGTTTTACTCAATAATGAAAAATGTAGGTTCCAATATCCAAAATGGACCCCATTGTGTAAATGTATGCTCGAAAAAAACGAAAATCAATTATAAATGTATGAACACTGAAAATAAAATGAAAAAGTTGTACGTGATTAACAAAAGAGTTTAATCGGAGGGAAAACTAATAGAGAACCTAAGTAGAGTTAGATAAATTACCTAGGAGAACTAGTTCACTTAGTTACTTATTACCGTTTTCATTTTTTAATAATCAAGTAATCTTGATATGGGTTCGGATCTTATTGAGGATTACTATAATGTGTAAGAGACGTTATGGTTGAGTGAGTAATCTTTATAATTTCATGCTTGCTTGTGTTTGTAGTTAGAGAATTTAAATAATGCTATAAATTGGATGTTGTGAGGGGTCGGGAAATGCATGTGGATGCTATCGCTTGTTATATTGTAAAATTTCTTTAAATACTAATAACTAATTATTTGTTGCATATTAGAACGGATAGGAACTGTACTATTTGTGAAATTGTCTAGTCATATAATAATCGAACTTAATTATATTTGACTTATTTACTAATTATATTATTAATTTCTAGGAAAAAATTATTAGTTATAACTTTTAACTAGTGGGGCTTCCTATTAGGTTTTTGTTACATCCCATAACTCAACCTTAAATCTTATCGAGTTTTAGTTTACCTTCTAAAACCCAATCCTAAACCCTATAGGGTTTTTGTTGGGTCAAGTAAGTTGAGTATCCTATAATAACCTACTCGATTGCATTCCTTGTAGTAGGGATACTGACCATTAATTTCTAATTAAAATAGGAACTAATAAGAGTAAGGAAGGGAGTTCAAGGATAATGCAACAAACTAAAGATAAATGCAATACTCTAAATTGATAAAGATGATGATTGTCTACTTGTTCTTACCATAGCCCTTATATTCTTGTTGAGCCTAAATTTTTGGTTTTTAGTTTTCTCAATCTGATTAATATTAAACCTTACCCATTTAATATTAATCATTGATTAGAGATTAAGGAAAAACTTACTTTTCTTTTCAATTTTCAAAACATTAAAGTTACTACCTAACTGAAGTTAGGAAAAATGTTAAGTATAATCAATTTGATAGATTAATCATTATAGACACTCAATTTTTGCCCCCTTTATTTTTCTTTCTTTTCTTAATAGGTCATAAAATTAGGAAAAACACAAAAAAAGTAGGAAATTAAAGAAAACCCCAAAATTTAAGAAATTTAGAAAAAAAAATAAGGATTTTAGGAAAATACAAAAAAAAGAAAAAGAAAAAGCATAAAAAAATAAGAAATTTAGGTAAGAAACACAAAATTTTGAAAATTGAAAAATTACAAAAAAATTGAAAAAAAAAATCTTAGAAAATAACATTTTATTATGGCAGATTTTTAATTTTTAAATAAGTTTTGAGATTAGACCATTAAACTTAAGTTTAGATTTAAATCTAGCCTAGATTGACTGAGTACATATATGTAATTATTGAACAAATGGATAAGACACAAGTCAATGGCTTAACGAATAAGTATATGGACATTGGCATTGGGATAAGTATGAGGTCTTGGGTTCAAATCTTAGAGAAGGTATGTACAAGTTTCTTGTTTTTCTCACATCAGGAATTGCTACATGTTAAGATCTTATTGTACCACGTATCTTGACATGTGGTAGCATTGGGTTGGACAACCGGTGCTGATGTAGCACTATGTAGCATCCATGTGACATGTCATGTTAGCTACCACGTGTCACCATTGACATGTGGCATGCCGTGATCGGTCGGATTGGCTAATGTAGTGCCATGTCAACACTTTCCCCCTCTTTCCCTCAATTTTCCCCCATTTTCTCCAAATTTTCCTCTACTTTCTCAATGACTAATAGCCCACTCCTATCACCTTAGCTCCAATTTTCACACAAATTCCACACACTTATGCTCATTCTCTTTCTTTGACTTTGTTTACCACATAGCCTACTCTGAATTAGACCCAATAATACGTCTAAATTCAGTCAAAGGATCATTCAATTTGAGCTCTGAAATTCGGAAAAAAAAAAAAAACTAGTTTTCTGGGCATTTTCATTTAACTTTGAATTTGATCTTTCATTGTTCGATTGATGATTTCATGTATAAATTGGAGCTCATTGGACATCCATAAACACGCACAACCTTGCACAATTGACTAAAATCACTTAAAGTAATCTCACTCTCTCCTGCGATCACTTTCTCTCTCTAACTCACTCTTTCCCTCTTCGACTCTCTCACTCCACTAAAGTCTAAGCCAAACCATTACCCTCATTAGCTTCCCCACCACATAAGCTTCTAGACGGGACTACTCTCAGTCACTGTCGTACCCCCTAGCCACCCAACCAAACAACTACTTCCAAACCCTGATCGTCGAGCTCATCACCCTCGAACCACTAACTCCAAATACCATCAACCCAAACTAGCCATATGGTTGAGCTCTTAACTACTCCAAACCCCTAACCTAATCAACCAATCATACCCAATAACCTACATACAGTTGAACCACTACTACTACCTATGGCCAACTTCCAAAACACCTCCAAGCCATCCCCAAACACTGTGGCACTAAAAATACCCCCATTCTGTAATAAAGTATCCATGAAAGCCACTTTTCCCACTTGACTCGATGGCTAAATCAGTTTGAATCCACCTAAGCAAGCTGTTAAAGGAGAAGCTTAGAGGTGACCCAACCGAACTGCCTGACCTGAGTCTAACTTACGACTCGAGATCCAACCTAGAATTGACCTGCATCACTTCTCTAGTCTGAAGCCTTGCTTTTCATTTTTTTTTTTTGTAATTTATTTATTTTTTTGTTTTATTCACTAACCCATGTAAGATGTAAATGTAAAAAAAAAAGGAACAAAGGAAAAGAAAAAAAAATAGTTTATTTATTTGTTATTTATAAAATAAAAAGAAAAATAGTAATAAAAACAAATGAGTACATAAATTAAAGAATGAAATAATAAAATCAAGTATTATTATTACACTTAGAAAGATCATGTCTTTTTTCAAAAAAATATAAATGGATCCTTTACAAATTAGGAGTACTTTTAGGTTTTTCAAAAATAAAATTTTTGATTTAGGATCCTTTTTTAGAAATTTTCTTAAATAAACCAAACTGAATTAAAAACATAAATTTAGTGCATTTTTTCAAATTTAAAATCAACCTAACCTACTAAATTTTTCATAAAAAAATTACGTATATCTGATCCCAATTAACATATACGTAGGTACCTATAGGAAGATCATAAAAATGAAAAAACCTAATTTCCTTTTTTTTTTTTTTTAGTTTAGATTATTTTGTTTATCCAAGTAGGGTAAACAACAACCATGTTCTATTTCTTTTTTTTTTCAAAATTAGAAGGTGATTTTTAAGTTTAATTTTAATTTTGAAAAGTTAATGTTACCCATAAGGGTTTAAAATTCCTAATTCGCAAATTTAGATTCTCTGGTTTCAAAAATCGTTTTTGTAAAATTGGTTTTAATTGTTAGGCTAATAGCTAAGTTATAACTAATTCATCGAGTTGGTTATAACTTAACTATTTTTCCTAACTCTAGTTCAATGGAAACTCTAAAATTGTTTTTACGATAGAAAGAATGTTTTTTTCTTAAATCGTAATCGAGAATCAATATTAAACGGGTAAGGTTTAGTACTCATCGATTTAAAGAAGACTTAATTTTATAAAAACTAAGAGAGTAAAAAACCAAGCTTGACAATCATAGCTCATTTTAGTGTGTTGGTTTCTTTTTTAATGTTGAAAATGACCAACTTTATGTATTTTTTATCCCTTTTTTTATTGAAGAAAAATTCTAAAAGGGTCCTATTATGGTGTTTTATTTTTATAAAATTCTAAAAGGAGCCCGAATTTTGAAAAGGTTTATTATTTTTTATTTTCTTGAAATATTTTTTTCTAAGTGATGAAACTTTTCTTCATTTTAATTTTCGAAAATTTTTAAAATTTAAAAAAATATTTTTCATATACATTTCAATTGAAATATAACATAAAGTAAATTAAATTAAGCATAAAAAATAGAAATTCTTCTTACAAAGTGAATAATTACCAAAGATTAACCAATTTATCCTTTCTATCTCCTGATAAAAAATAATTTAATCAATACTTTCACATTATTAAACTTTAATTAAATTAAGGAGCATATTGTTATTTCTTTCTCTAATTTAAATAATCCAATTCATAAAAATCAATTAGAAAAGGTTCTTGTTGACTCAATCTTAATCTAACCTATATTCTAATAGAGTTAAATTATATACTAAGTGATTATGGAATTGAAAACTCAATAGAAGAGTAATTCTCAAACAAGATCCATTAACTATTATCCAATATATCCAAATTACAATCTCAATTAAGCAAAAAGATATAATAAGTTAAACAATCTCTATATCAAGAATATACAAAAGGAATGAAGACAACCTTTAAAATATGTTCCAGACCTTAATTCATGATTAATTATTGTTTCTTATCAGTCTTGTCGAGCCTAAATTTTTTATTTTTATTTTCTTTAACATGATAAATACTATATCCTAGCCATTCAATATTAACCCTTAACTAGGGACCAAAGAGAAACTAGTTTTCTTTTGGTTTAAAAGGATTTGGAGTTGACAATCATTTAGGGTTAGCTTAAAACTAATTAGGTGGATTAATTCTAATATAGTTACTAATTTATGAAAACCAGTTATTCAAAATTTGAGGGCTAACCTTTTAAACCTTAAATAAGTACCACCTAAACCTTCCAAATTTATATCTATCTCTCTAAATAACTTTTAGTCACAAAATAAATCTATTTTTGCTTAAATTTTTTTTTTCATTTCAAGTAAAGAAAGGAATTTCTCTATTTTTACAAGTAAAAAATTGAAATTATTTACAAGAAGGAGAAAAATAAAAATTTAAATATGTTAAGTTATCCTATAATTTCCTACATATGCTTATGTACCCATTATTTGAGATCGGAATTTCATAATTCATTTTTATAAAACTTTATCGTATTGATATTTTTATTGAGGAAAATGGCCGAGTTTAAGTTTTTATCCATTTAATTTTTATTTAAAAAATTCTAAAATGCAACTTAATTTTGAATGTTTTATTTTTGGAAAATTGTAAAAGAAGCCTTTATTTTAAAAAGAGTTTATTATTTTTTTCTTTTTCTTTTGGACAATAGTTTTTTAATAAGTGGTGAGTATTTTTTTTTCAATTATTTCCGAGGATTTCCCTTTGAGTATCTAAAAAACTTTATAAAGAAGAGTTTTTACAAGAAAAGAAAATAAAAGTGAAAACTCTTTCTTTTTTGTTTTTGTTTTCTTCATTTTTTGTAGGGTCAAGAATACTTTTGTTATATATTGTAGTCGATTAACTTTGCAAGATGAAATAAAGGAAAGGAAAATATAAAAATAGCAATTTTCTTTTTTTCTTGAATATTTTTATTTTCTCTTTTTTCTTTCGGTTCTTTTAGAATAAATAAATAAATAAATGATATAAAAAAGGAAGAAAAAAGACCTAGGTTAGCATGTAAGTCTAAACATGAGTCTAGAGTAGGTTTGGCTTAGATTTAGATTTATAGTGAGCAATTGGGTTGAAATGAGGATCGAATTCGAGTTGAATCAAGGAAAATGGGTTGCACCTTAGAAGAAGAAGAAGATGGCTAAGAAGGTTGATATGGCTTAATTCAATGATCAATTCAAGTAGGAAAGAACATTTTCATGAAAAATTTATTGATAAAACTAAGCTTGGTGACAATGCCTTAGGATATGGTGGTAATTTGAGTGGTTTTCAAAAATTGGCAAGGGTGGTGGTTGTTGGTAGTTGGCAGTTGTGTTGTTTCAAAGTAAAGTTATAAGCCTTACAAATTTCCTATATAAGGGGTTAGAAGTTAATAAGATTTTTTACAAAATACCCATAGTGCTGGCAAGATAACTAACCCTAAACCTAAGAGACTACACGCAAAGACCCTAACTTAAACTCTTGAAACCCTAGATGTAAACCTTAATTGTAGTTTAAATCATACACTCAAAGCCTCAAATTCTATAAACAAATGCTAATAACTAATGTTAACTCTCAAGGTCAACCTAATCTAATGAAACTAACCCCAAACCCCAATAGGAAAGAGGTTAATAGTCAAAGCCATGAGAGCTCCCTAAAACTAATAAAGGGTAACCTAAGCCAAAAATGAATATTAATATAAATAACCCTAACAATGAATTGAAAACCTTGAAATGAATACTATAACTTTTATATGAACCTTCGAAAACTAAAATCTTAATTGGAACCCTAATACATGCAAATGTTTAAAATGAATGTAAAACCCTAATCTAGTGTTGAAAACCCTAATCCAACTATTGTACTCTAATTAAACAGTAAGACTATTCATTTAGTGGAAACTAATTGCTTAGTTGCCTAAAAACCCTAATTTACCCTCTATAATGTACTTAAACAACAACAATTGTCCCAATTCCTCAAATTGATTAGATAACATGATCTAATGGTCTTAATTAACGTAATTCAACACATTAAACCCTAAAATTCGCCTAATTTGTGCCAAGTGAATGAGTAATTAAGATTAAGAAACTTAATTACACCCTAATCTGCTAATCAAGCCTTACATTATAATTAACTATAAGTCAAGAGCGATTAATCATATGAAACCAAAGTAATTATATAAAAATATCTCCTCAATAATGCCAATATTACACTTGTAGAGACAATATGAGCCATGTAAACTTTTGGATTCAAACTTAGAGTCGGATATAGGAGTCAATGGATAATCCTTAGAACCACTCAAGACAAAATAATAAAAGTTATAATAATAAACCCCCTAAATAAAACAATTAAACCCTAAATAATATGTCATAAACCATAAATAAAAAGTCAATACGCATAAAATCTCTACTATGTACTACCTAATATGATAGGAAAATATCAATACATTTACTAAAATCTTAATTAGAAGTCTAAAACCCCAATTTAACTAATAAACCCTAAGTATCTTCCCTCACTATTTGCTAATCACATATAATTTCTCTGATTGCTCTAAAACCCTAAATTGTTAGCTTTGTACGTGGTTCGAAATCCCTAATTGATCTTAAATAGTAAAGGAATATAACAAATGAAGTAAGGAAGGTCAATGAACTTAATTAAAATGATAAAATATGGCTTGACTCTAGTTATACCCTAATTAGGCCTAAATTGCTTAATTAAGTATAATCATAATTAATTAGCTTAATTACCCTTTCATCCATCTACTAGCTCTCATTACATCTTAATTAGTAGCGAGTCAAACTCAATTAAGAATAAAGAACAAAGAATTAATTGGAAATTAAAGGACACTTATCTTTTAGGAGACAAAATCTTCTCTCATTTGGCAAAAAAGTAAACATGGTACGATAGTACTAAGAGGAGACCATGTACCCTCATCCTAAAATAGCCATCTCTTGTCCCCTTTAATCTACCTTCAATATTTGTCATTTCATCCCAATAAAATCTTCATTTAACCTTATTCTTCACTCTTACAAAACCTTATAAAATACTCTCAAGAAACCCAAATAAAAACCAAAGGAAAAAGGGAACAAAGAAAAAGGAGCTATCGAACCCCTCTATGCATATCAGTACCTTTTGCATTTTCCACCACCATACACAACAAATTACATGCCACCACCACTAAAAGATCACAAACACACTCTGTTTTCTTGCCAGCAAACATTACTTCTCAAGGAGCTTGTTTCGACTTTGTTTTTAAGTGAAAAAGTTGGAACTTATACAAACCAATCTAAGGTATAATTTACCCAACTTAAGTTTTCTATTTAAACTAGTTTTACCTATGATTACCTATAATACCTTAAGATTTTAAGATTAGAAATACTATATAAATATGTTATAATCTTGTACATGTCATTTTAGAGCCTTATAATTACACTTTCATTCACGTACTTAGCTAATTTGTTGCTTATATTATAAAAGTGTAGGAGATAGTTTTATGTAAATAACTTGAAAAGATGTTAATAAAAGTCTATGCTGCCACCTCTATGATATATATCCATCTTATTTTTACCATGCTATGTGATATTATTAGCTTAAAACAAGTAGAAATGTGATTAATAATAAGGAAAATACATTAGGATAAGTATTAGATGGATGGAGTTGAAGAGATCGTAGAAAACTCCCACTTGGCGGCCATTATTGATGGACTTAATGAGCTATAAATTTTGATTAATCAGTATAATGACATGATTAATTAGTATTAAGTATGATTTAGGATGTAATTAACCAACTTAAGTAGGATAATGATGAGTTAATGGCTTAAACTAATTAAGTTGATGATTAAAGCCATGGGAGTAATATTAGAAACCCCATTAATGAAATGATCCAGATATGAAACACTTAGTAAAATAGGTTATTTAGAAGACCCATTAGGATATTTGGCCCATTGGAATAAGTTATAATCAAGTTTAGGGTCTTAGAATGCAAATTAGGCCTAAACTAACTTAGTTAATGATTAAAGCCTTAGAAATATGATTAGGAGCCAAATAAATGAAAAGAACTAGACGTGAATCCTGGTAGAAAATGGATTTATCTTAAAGCCTTTAGTAGGCTTAAGCATTGAGCTTAAGGCCCTAAAATGTAAGATAAGCCTAAAAACTCTTAAAAGAACCAAGAGTAAAGCCTAATAACTTAGTGACTAGATCTAATCCCTAAATTAAAAGGAACATAAAATAAAATATAAAAGGCCCATTAAGTCTAAAAGCCCATTAAAGCCATCCCTTATAAGCCCCTTAGTAAGCTAAGGCCTTAAATTAGTAAAAAAGGGCCTATTTAAGCCCATAAGAGTAACATTAAAGCCCAAATTGAAAGTTATGGAATTTGGATAGAAATTTAGACTTAAAATACCTAAATAAATGCTCAAAAGGTAAAGTGTAAGGCTTAACACCCAAAATTAAGGCCAAAGCCTAAAACTAGGTCTAAACCCTAAAGTAGTCAAACTAACACCTAACCAATGAACTTGTTTGACCTGAACTAAATTTTTAAAAGTGCAAACACTCAAAAAGAACCTCACCAAATGAAAGAATCCTTAAAAACAATGAAAATCGACTATAAGAACACAAAATCTTGGCTTAAAATGAGAAAGTTATGACTAAAATACAAAATAGGTGGAAATAAGGAATTAAGATTAAGATGAGCCTTATTTACTTTAATTGTCTTACTCAAGTGATATGGGATACCAAGTTCAAAACTACTGAGGACTACTAGAAATACTAGACTTTAAAACTAAGTGAGTACACCTCTCCTTATTTTACTCTGTTTTGTGCACCTATAGATACTCAATTTCTGCCCCTTTTATTTTATTTTAATTATTTTTCTTTTCTCAATAGGCCCGAAATTAGGAAAAACAAAAAAAAATTAGGAAATTAAAAAAACCCAAAAAATTAAGAAATTTAGGAAAAATAAAAATTTTAGGAAAATACAAATATTGAAAAAATAAGAAAATTCACAAAAATAATAAGAGAATTGGAAAAATACCAAAAAATGGGAAATCTAAACAAAAAAGAGCAATAAATAATAATAATAATAAGAAATTTGAAATTTTTTTTAGCTGTGCAGTTGAAAATATAGATTTTTTAAAATAGGCATTCAAAATTGTATTAAGGTCATTAGGTTTAATTTAATTTACGATTGGTTCATAGTTTAAATATAGTTTATTGGGAAAAGGAAACAGGGTATGGGCTAATTACCCATATGGTTAAGTTATTGGTCTTGTATTTAAATTAACAAATACATTCTAGGTTTAATCCATGCGTAAGGTACTTTGTACCATTTTTATTTTCTATCTAAGCTAGATGTGTCCAATATAGACTTGCAACGCTAGCACTTATTGCGAATTAGTGCCAACATAACTGGAAAAAGACATATCCCATGTGCAGAGAAAGTGCAAGTTTAGATCTCTTGGAGTGCATCTATAAACCTTAGAAAATTGATATCTTGAACCCTAATTTAAGTCCGAGTGTCCTAAACTGTGTAATAAGTCGATAAGACTAGTAACAATAAAAGATTATGAAATTTAATAAATCAAATATAATACTGATAATAAAACCCTAGAAATTGATCGAAACCCTAAATTGCATATTAAAACCCTAAAAATGATTTATGTACCATTAATTAAAATTGAACTCGAATTTGATTGAAATCCTAAAACTATAACTAGAAACCTATAAAATAGTTAAATATTACTCAATAGTGATATAATTATAATCGATTGCAATTATTGACTAAATTGCTTATTTAAATAAAATTTTAATGAAATTGCTATAATAACATATAAAAATTATAATTGTAACAAGTATCAATTAAATTGATAAATTTTCAGAAAATTTCAAAATTAATTTATGATGAGTATTGTTATAATTTATATGTTTAGAGAAATTACATATATTTATTTTTAATGTTTATTTTCTTCCTTTTTCATTCTTTCTTTTCTTCTTTTCTCCTTTGTTGCATGTTCTGAAAACAAAGAAAAAATATCGGAAACATAGCAGCCTACGTGATCAAATTCAAATGCCAAGTGTTGCTTATATATTAAAAGAAAAATTTAGAAATGATTAACTTGTCTTGTCTTCATAAATATAGAGATTAGGTTAGTTATTTTGTTTTTTTTTCCCTTAAAATTACAAATCATGTGGGAGAGAAAGAAGAAGAAAAATTTGAAAAAAAAAAAGATTGAACAAACCAAACCAAAACAAAAAGAAGAAGGAAAAGAAAAAAAAAATTTTGGAAACCAAAAAAAACAAAAACTGTAAAGAAGAAAGAAGAAAGGAAGAAGAAGAAGGAAGAAAGAAGAAGAAAAAACAAAAATAATAGGTAAGTAAAATTATTTTTGTAGTATAGATGTATATTACATGGTATGTACATGTATTTATGTAGTATTTGTATTGTATTTTAGTAAATATTATATTACCAATTCATGTATGTATGCATAAGTAATTAAATTAAAATATATATGTATGTATAAAGACATGTATGTAGACATGTATGTACATAGGTATAATATATGGTAGGTATATGTAGTATGTATCCATAAGATTATATATAATATGTATTAAGTATTTTTACAAAATAAGTTAAATATATATATATATGTACATGTGAAATACTTATTGATGTATATATGTATAAAAATTTATTTTCGTATGTATATAGAAGAATATTATGTAGTTGTATAGTATATATGTAGTTATATATTCATATATACATATATCTACATATGATGGATATATATATATATATATATATAACATAGAGTATATGTATAACATATAGTATATATATGTTGTCATGATTCTAAAGAGGGCCTAATAAGATTACCTAAAATTTTCATATCATGTGTGTAACCATGATTTGAAAATCATTTTGTAAGTTAAAGATTATAAGATTCTAAACAATTAGTCACTAAAGTTTTTATTTATTTATTTGTTTTTCTCAATTTAATTCACCTATAACCACATATATGTGACTATGGATATCTGATAAGCCATAGTTCATCAAAACCGTAGAGAATCGGTATCCCCTACCAAACAATAAGATTAGGTAGCAAAGTTTTAAAACTCAAACTTACTAAAGTCATGAAATTTAAATGTAGCATTAATAATTATATATCTGATAATTGAAATGAACCATACAATCTGTCCTCATATTCTAACTTCTATGCATTTTGACATTTGGCACTCAACTCTCAGTTCTTAACCCATGCCTGATCATCTAGTAACCTGTAAGAGAAAACTATTGGAGAGTAAACTACAAGAGCTTAGTGAGTTATCCCTTGTACTATACCAGCAATCAAGTTATCAAACAATTTATTACCAAACATATGAATACATGAATAAGCAGTATGCCAAACAGTATATATGCAGTTGATCGGTGCTGCATACAATATTGGATTTAACGCTCTCCGAAGTAAGAGTTGGAGGCACATCGGCACCAATCACAATTGGGCTCTAGCACTTAGGTTTTTAACCTTATATCATCATATATATATGAATTCCCTATTTCGCAAAATAGGTTTCTATTTCCAACAATCAATAGTATATAAATATCCAGGTTTAGTGGTGAGGTAGCCCTCATAGTCCATGCTCACACCTTACAGCCGTGGTCTCTAGACATGACCCCCAACTACCCACGGTTAGGGTCTCTGGCACTAGTAAAACCTATAAGCTAAGGTTAGGGTCTTATTGTACCAATGCTCCTACATTGTACTAATCAAATTATATAGGAATCTATCCCTCCAAGGCCCTTTATTACTAACCTCGTGAGATGACGGCTGAAACATTATATGCAATGTTCATGCTCTATGCATGATCCGTTTAATTTTAGTTGAGTTAAATATGATTAAGTCAATTTATGAGATGATCAAACATTATCAACAAATCATTCAAATGATGCAACAATCAGTTATATAACTAAATCTTCAACTATCACATTTAACAGTATTTTACACAATAATCAATCAATATCAGTCGCATACATAACCTGAAACCCTATGCATTAAGTTATTAATATTTAATTCATGTGCAATAACTACAAGCACAAAACAAGTATAAAGTCATCGGGAGTATTTACTTGGTCATAAATAATGTCAAGGATTGTAATAGTTCAAAGATAAGTCAGTCTCGATCTTAGGATTACCTAATATTAGGAGAAAATGGAAAGTAGTAAGTTTGGGAAAATAACTAAATTAGCATGCTAAATCATACTGTTTACTTAAATTGGTTATTGATTTACATGAAATCATTGATTCGAGTTTTTTATTGAATTGCGTATAACTTTTTCGTTTTAGCTCGGACGTTATGAACTTACAGTCCATTTTGATCGTTTTCGAACATATTTTCTTGTAACGAGTTATGTTTTAAACGTTGTGACTTGCAATTTGAATTATGATATAAAAATATCACAAAATTTATTATTTTATTTTAAAAATTATAAAATATTAATTTTAGCTTTTTCTTAATATATTTATGATTTAATAATTATTTAAACCACATAATTGATATTTTTATTATTTTAAGCATACTTTTCTTATTTTTGAGATTTTGCCTTATTATGATTATTATTATTATTATTGTCATTATTATTTTTATGATTTCTTATTTTCTCATTATTCATTTATATTTACGATTTACACACACACACACATACACATACATACATATGTATATATATATATATATATATATATATATAGACTTATAGTATATTTGATAAATTTTATAATTCTACTTTATTGAGAAATTCTTAATTTACGGTATTATATATATATATATATATACCTACTCCTTACATATTTATAAATTTATTTTAGTTTGTAGATATTATTATATTATATATATATTCGGTATACTACATATATATACTATATGTTATACGCTATATGTAGACATATGTATATATTTATTTTATGAAAATAATAAATACTTATTTGACATACTTTTATGTACACATACATATATTCATATATTTGTACTTATACATATAAGTGTACTCATATAATATAGTTTACATGTATGCATAAATATAACTACCGAATACATAAATATATATAGATAATATACAAATACTTATACATACTATATGACTACATATACATATATATATATACATACGAAAATAATTTATACATATATACACCAATATATATAGTTCACGTGTACATATATCTATATCTATATATATATGCATATTCCTATAGTTATTTTGTAAAAATACTTAATATCTATTATATGTAATCTAAAAAAATACATACTACATACTCTTTCTGCATAATATACCTATGTACATACATGTATACATACATATCTTTATACACACATATATTTTTCAATTTAAGTACTTATGCATATATACATGTAATAGTAATGTAATACTTACAAAAATATAATACAAATACTACATATATACATGTACATACTATATATTATGCATCTATACTTGCAAAATAATTTACTTACCTAGTACTTTTAATTTTTTTCTTCTTCTTTTCCTCCTCCTCCTTCTTCCTTAGGTCTTGTTTTTCCTTATTCTTAATATTCTTCTTTGCTTTGGTTTCTTTGTGTGTTAGCTTTAGTGTTCTTCTTTTCTTTTTTTTTCTTTTCCTAATTTTGATCTTCTAGACATGAGCAATTTCCAACAAATGTTGGATTAAAAAGCAAGAGAAAAAGAAGAAAAATAATCTACTTAAATCCCCTCATTAAATGGGATAAGACACATGCTTTAATTAACTTATCCTTATCTCTTAATTTGGTGACACTTGGACATGAATTTAAGCATATTTGCAGCTAAATTTTACAGCTGTAAGTCCACATATAAGGTAAGGAAAATAAGAGAAAAGAAGAAACGAAAAAGAAAGAAAGAAAAAGGAAGAAAATGGAAATTAAAAATAATTATATGTAATTTTTATAAACTTAAAGTTCATAAAAATATTCATCATAAATTAATTTTAGAATTTTTTGAAAATTTATCAATTTAATTAGCACCCATTACAATTATAATTTTTATAAGTTATTGTATCGATTTTGTTAAAATTTTACGCGATTAAGCAATTTTGTTGATAATTGAAATCGATTACAATTATATCACTATTGAGTGATATTTAATTATTCTATAGGCTTAAAGTTATAATTTTAAGGTTTTGATTAAATTCGTGTTCAATTTTGGTTAATGGTATATAAATCAGATTTAGGGTTTTAGTACGCAATTTAGGATTTTGATCAATTTCTAAGGTTTTTACTTCTTATAATATATTTAAATTTATGATTTATTAAATTTTTATCTTGTTTGGCTTTAATGACTCATCAAGTCATCTATAGTATTAAGGTTTAATTATATTCTCAAATAGCTAAATTTGCGGGGTTTATATACGTAGTATATCGAGTATAACTATAGTATATATATTGTATACCGAATATTAAGTAAGTAATATATATAATATAATAATATTTACTAAGTAAAACAAATTCATAAATATGTAAATAGTAGGTATATATATATATATATAACTGTAAATTAGGAATTACTCATTAAGTAAATTATAAAATTAATCAAATATAGTATAAGTGCATGTATATATGTATATCGTAAAATACAAATGAATAAAAAGAAAAAAATAAAAAATAAAAATAACAGTAATAATAATAATAATTATTGTAATAAGTTTAAATTCTCAAAAATAAGTAAAAAAATGAGAAACTAAGGTAAAATATGCTTAAAATAATAAAATTATCAATTATATGATTTAAATAATTATTAAATCATAAATATATTAAAAAAAGATAAAATTAATATTTTATAATTCTTAAATTAAAATAATAAATTTTGTGATATTTTTATATCACAATTCAAACTGTGAGTCATAACATCCAAAACGGACCTTGTTACGAGAAAATATGCTCGAAAAAGATCAAAAGGGACTATAAGTCCATAACAATCCAAGCTAAAACGAAAAAGTTATACACGATTCGATAAAAAACTCGAATCAACAATTTCACGTAACTAAGTAAAGTAAACCTTATAAATTACGATAGTAGTTTAGCTTTGAATTCCCAAACTTACAAATTTTTATTATTCTCAAGTGATTTTGATATTGACCTTGAGCTACCACTAAATTACTACGACCCCTGAGTCAACCGTGGCTAAATGAGTTTTTCCTAATGATTCCATACTTGTTAATGTCACGAACTGAGGACAGCTTAGTCGTAGCAGAAGCCGTATACTGTATGAAGAACCCCTGATTGGTTACCCTTCCAATCAAAAACTCTTTACATAATATACAAGGCTATACGACTACTAGTTCCAAAGTACATCCAGATTCACATGATATCATCACACAACATTTTTATATAAAAGTTAAGCTCAAAAGCTTACATTACATAGTATTTAAGTATGTCTAAGTTTATAATGATAAGGTAAACATAAGTTAAACATAAGTACATGAGGTATAGTCTACATAAACTGTTTTCCTCTCATCACACAGGACACCTCGCTCTTGCCTAAGTCCCTAGGCTAACCTATGGCATCCTTCGTCCTATCTCTACGAACAGGCTATCCTGCAACAGAAGTCTAAAGGGTTGTAAACCTAGGCTTAGTGAGCAAAACCCTCAACCACACAACAAGCAAGTTATAATTACATTATAGTCATGCATATGAATGAATAATCAAACAGAGTGCCAAATAATACGCATACTTAACTAGTTCATATGTGTAACTCAGATTTAACACCCTCCGAAGTCAGGGTTGGAGTTTACACGGCACCAATCAGATCCGGGTATTACACTAGAACTTACTTTACTACGGAACTCCATGTTCCGTACTTATATCAAATAACTCTTTTATTTTCAGAAAAACATAAGTTTTAGTATAATTGTGAGTGGGCCCCCGCAGTCCACACTTACCCCTAAAAGGAGGACTCTAGACTCGACCCTTAGTCAGGCGGTTGGCGCCTCCAACGCCTAGTGTTCCCGCGGGCTAGGGTAAGGTCATTTTGTACGAGTGCACCGTACATAACCAAATAAACTAATAATATCAACCCCCTAATGGCCTCTCTTTACCTCCGTGTGATGTGACGGCCGGAATAGTATCCATGCTATGCATGTTAATGCATGTTTCAGTTTCTTTTTATAACCGAGTATAAGTTAGTTCAAATTATGTTGTGACCATCCATTAATACACACAATCATTTTCTATACTACCATGCAACAAACAAGGCATTCTCTGCATTTAAGGTAAATTCACAACTGAACAATCAATTACATACACAAGCATATCCCGAACCCCACACAGCAGTTAATTAACAATAATATTTAAGTCCACTATCTACAATCACAATCAAGCATGGAATCACAAGGTAAATACTCACTCGGCCATTGCAGTTCGCCCTAATCGTAGTAATCGATCGGGAGGTCCTCGCTCACCTCAGAGTCACCTGATCATTATGTGATAACAATTCTAATAAGTGTTTGAATTAACTATTAATTTTAAACAGCTAATTACTTAGTTCTAGTTAAATTACTATTAAATTTTACCCGGTAAGACTTTAATTTCAATCGTATGTAACTTTTCCGTTTTATTTTTGATATTTATGAATTTATAATCGATTTTCATCATTTCTAAACATATTTTCACATGGTAATATCTGTTTTGAATATTAAGACCTCTATTTTATGTTATGAGCTAAATTTATAGAAATGTTTAGTTATGACCACCTAAGTACTTTTATTACTTATGTTTATATCTTTTATTCCTTAAATTCTTCTAATGAAAGAATCTTAATTTGCTATTACTAATTCATGTACTGAATTAGGTATAATCTAATTTAGAAAGTGTCTTAGGTTTTCTTAATTTAGTTACCTAATCACCTACATTTTTCTTAGTTTTCTTATTTTCTAATTTTATGCTTATGTCATCGCTTACATCATCACTTGCTTATGTCATCATGTGCTTATGTCATCACTTACCTCATCATATGCTTACATAAGCCTTTCATCATGCTTATGTCATATGCATATGTATTATGTACATATTATCTCTTTCTGTTATACTTATGTACATATACTTTATACATACTTATACTTATACCTAGACTTAGGTTTATACCATATTTATACATGTATACATACCCGTATACCTATACGGTGGAATACATATTTTATACTCAAATTTCGTATGCCTAAATTTTTCCTTAAGAAAAGCTCCCTAATTCCATGTTTTTTATTCTTATGTTCATATTTAGTGTAGTATAGATATGGTTAGTAAGATTTGATCTTAAATTAGGTTATGTACATGATAAATACTCATGTACAAAGGTTCTTATACTTATACTTTTTTGGTATTTCCTTATGTATGCATACATAGAAGCATATCCTCATGTCTTTCTTTCTTCTCTTTCAAATTTCAAGGTTCTACACTTAAAGAAGGAAACTTTGTTTCCTCTTCTTCAAGAAAAAACTAACCATATAACTATTTATCTAATCTACCTAATTAACTAACTAATAACTAATAAAAAGTAAGATAAAGCACTTAAAAACATACCTTTTATGATGTTGAAATGGAGGATACAAAAGGGAAGAAATGAAAGGGAAAGAAGGGAGGGGGTTCACGGCATGAAAGGGAAATTTTTGTTTTGTTTCTTTTGTTAGTTGCTTTTAATGGAAGACAATATGTGGTGGGGTTGAGAAGGAAATTTGTGGACGGCAACAAGAGGAAAAGAGAGAAAAAGAAAAATCAAAAAGAAAAGAAAAGGAAGACATCATTACATAAGAGATATTTTTCTTATCTCTTAACCTTTGTTGACTTTTCAAAATGTTGACTTTAGTCAACATGTGTTGACTTGGTCAACATTTGAAATTTGGTCAACATGTATTATCTTAGTCAACATTCCTTAAGTATGTGTAATTTTGTGCACATAATGTAGTAATTAAGGGAAATTAGGGCAGAAATGAAGGAATTGAGAATAATTGAGGTATATGATGCATTGATGTGTAAATGTGGTTGATGAGATCTTACTTTAGGTTTTTAGAGTCCATATATCTCATTTGATAAACTACTTTGGATAACAAGTGTAAAAAGTGCTAATTTGGGTATTAAAGTTCACTATATGAACCTAATCTTCAACTATAACCCTAACCCTAAGTAAGACTATCTTAATCATATATTTAAGGAATAAATATAATCTATGACTCATTATCTTAGTTCCTAATGGATTACTTAAGAATTTGAATCAGATAAGTAAGAATGAGGGTTATCTCTAACCTTTTACTAACGATTTTGCAAAATATAAGCATTACATTTTCAATTAGAGTTTTCGGGTAAATCATGATGGATTGGTGTACATATGTCCTTAATGAAATCATTTTTAAGGTTTTTATCACTTTCGAAAGGAATCTTTAGCTTTTAGAAACATTTAGGGTAGAAAACTTCTTTACGCGATTAATTAAGTCTTTTAGGGTTTTCACTTTAATTAGCCTTGTCGACTCCTAAATTATCTACTATAGTTGAGTCTATTTCAAAAAACTAGATTGAAACTTTCAGGGGTTTACATGTTAATGTTTATAGTTAGTTAATATAAGTTATGATTGATAAATGAATGTATATGGGGTTGGGTTATGCTTGTGTATGATAATTATTGTTAATGATGAATTTACATTAAATTACAATAATGTATTGATTGTTGCATAATAGATTCACTAAGAATTGATTGTTTGTAACTTGGAATGATCACTGAATAAATAAGACCTAATTTTATTCGATTAGAAAAGTTAACTTGGATCACATATAATCATGCACTGCATAACTAATTCCAGTAGTTACATTATACGGAGGTATCCAGAGGCCATACATGGGTTGATTATTAATTGTTATAGATTTTGTACGGTACACACATGCGATATGATCTTACCCTGGCCTACAGGATTACTAGGCGTTGGAGGTCCTAACCGCCGAGCTAAGGATTGAGTCTAAAGGCCTTTGTTTAGGGGTGAGTGAGGGCTGTGTGAATCTACTCACAATAATATGTATAACTCATTTTGATAAAACCGATAATAGATATACCATTACATTTTAAATACAAAATGAAGAGTTTCATTATGAGATAAGTTCTAATATGATACCTAAATTTGGCTATGCCAAAGTATCTCCAACCTTGATTTCGGAAGGCGTTAAATCTGAGTTTCATGTAGTATCAAGTCACTTGCATGTATTTGTTTCGCATACTGATTGTCATGTATTCATTTGATTAAACTTAATTATTATATAACTTGATTGCTATATGGTTGAGGGAATTATCTCACTAAGTTAGTTAGCTTATACCCTTATAGTCTTCTTTCGTAGGCCGAGTTATTTGTAGAGTCGAGCCATCCAATGCTCGAGGTTAGTGTTCTACACAGGATCAATGTGGGAGTTGAACATGATCAAAGAGTACTTCTGATAGTTTACAGAGTTGAATACATAATCGAGTGATACTAGTTTGACTTAAGACATGTTTTAGACTTATTAATTGTAAATTCTTATATAAATAGACTATGTGTTGCGTTTCTATAATTTATTATTTATCATGAAATGATATTACTTATGCTTGCACACTCATGGTAGTTAATTGTAGCTATAGCCTTGTGTATCGTATAAAAGGGTCGTCAATTGTAAGGGAATTCAATTTGCAATTCCTTATACGGTATATGGCGACTGCCATAACTAGTCCCCTCGGGTCATGACAACATCACAGCGCATTTTCTTTTCTTTTCCCTTAAATGTGCTACAGTCGAATTCCTATTAACCAATGCAAATGAGGAAGCCATTACCGTCCCTATTTCAAACTTGAACAACAGGAAAAGAAAAGGAAAAAAAAAACAACAAGAACCATCCTTTTTGGACTCAATTTAAACGTACTTTTCTGTACAGTTTTATCAAATTGAATGAGAAGATTAAAAGAAGACTTGGGATGCTATGAATTGGTATCCATTTCTCGTCTAAGTTCACTCGTTTGAGGAGTCAAAATGAAGATTGAAAGTAAAAATTTTGAGTCAAATGCAGTAAAAACCCATTAATTCGAATTTTTGCAATTAATCAATTTCTAGACTTTCCCATCCATAATCAATGCTTCAAAAGCTGTAAAAGGGAGCTTGGGAAGCATTCTAAGGGTGGCATGAATTGAAAACACTCTCTGCAAGTTCAATTATGAGTTCTCTCTCTCTCTCTAGCTTGGTAGTTTTCCTTTCTCTCTCTAAAAAACCACTACCCTACGGTACTTTTCAAATTAATCTACAACCTCTACTAGCTTTAACATCATCAATAACTTAAGACTCAACCTTTAACCAAACCCCAGCAACTACCATGCCGGAGACTCTACGTCCACCATCAGCCGTCGCTTTGAAAACTCATTAAACCACTACTTTAGGCTAAGTTATTGGTCTTACACTCAGGTTCACCAATAAAAAACATACAAAAGTGTACTTTCCCAATTAAAATTCATCTCCGAACCTCCCAAAGCAACCTAGGACAAGTCAAAACTGTTTCTTCTTCATTGGCTTGACTCGTGACTCGAACTCAGTATTCAACTCGACCTGAATCCAAAGCCCCAACCCATGCTCTAACCTGCATACTCGATCCAGCATCCGATTTGGCCCCTTTTCTATTTGATTTGTTTTCTTTTTATTTTAGTTGTTCATTTATTTATTTAATCTTATATTTATGTAAATGTAATCAAATAAAAAAAAAGGGAAGAAAAAAAAAGAAAGAAAAGAAAAAGAGCAATTTTATTTTATTTTATTTATTCATTTTTAAATAAAAGTAGATGAAATATAATAAGTAATAGATAAATAAGGTGATATAATAAAAATAAAATAAAACAAGTAAGGTAAGGAAAAAAAAATTTATTGCTTAGAAAAATGTATTTTTCAAAAGAAAATAAAAATAAATTATCCCTTTAAAAATTTAGGGCCCTTTTAGATTTTCCAGAAAATAAAAAGTTTAATTTAGAACCTTTATTTTTTTAGAAATTTCCTTAAATGAACCAAATTGAACTAAAAACGTAAATCCGATACGTTTCCTAAATTAAAATAAATTTAACTAGCTAAAGTTTTCGTTAAAAGAGAATTATGTACACCTGATCTCGAATAGCGGGTACGTAAATACGTAAAAGGGCGACAATAAAAATGAAAAAAGACTAATTTTCCTTTTTCTTTAGTTTAGATTATTTCATTTGTCCAATTAGAATTGTTAAATTGAGTTTCGTCTTATAGAATAAAAAATTGATTTTTAAAGATTAAAGTTAATTTTGGAAAATCAATAGTACTCGTAAGGGCTTAAAATTCTTAACCCTTGGATCTAGATTCTCTAGTTTTCAAAAAGTTGTTTTATAACTTAGTTTTTTTTTTTTTAAATCGATAGACCGATAGTTAAGTTATAACCAATCTACCCAATTGGCTATAACTTAACCCCTTTTCTCAACTCCAGTTAAGTGGCGACTCCAAATCTTTTCAAGTTAAAAAAATGGTTTTTTTTAAACCTTAGTTGAATGCTAGTATTAAACAGGTAAGGGTTTAATACTGGTTAGTTTAAAGAAGACATAATTTTATAAAAAAATTAGAAGGGTGAAAAACCAGACTCAACAGCTTGGTGACTCTATTGGGGATCGTCTCCACTGGGGATCGTCAATTGGGTTAAGCATTAGACTTACTAAAATTAAAATTGATCTTTGAAAAAGCATCTTTGTGTAATTCATTTACTTATTTGTCCTTTGTTTATTAGTTTTATTTATTTAACTTTGGCAAAATTTATTTTACATACCATAAATGCATGTTAGATGCGGTTAAACCTAGAATGTCTTAGGACCATAGGATGGGGGGCCATTATGTAGCCTCCGGGTGCTGTAGTGTAACCACCGCTCGGGGTTGATTAAGTCATCCTCACTTAAGCTTAATGTGACCAATGAATGTGCTCTTTAACAAGTGAGGTCGCACAAGTTTAAAAACCTTTACAACTTACCCTTTATGCATTCATGACATCCATAATAGACAATTAATCTAGCAAGATGGAAATAAAAAAAAAATGGCTTGGAGTTTCTTTGATTTCCCTTATAATTTATATGTATTGTAAATGTATAATTATTGTAAATAAGTTTTCTCGTTATCAGAAAATCTTTTAACATAATTTCTCTTTTGTAACCAAGAAATGGCCTGTTTATCTCTAACTCTATCTACTTTAAAGAAAAATTTATAGGCAAGCCCATCTGCCCCAAACCTATCTTGGACTGATGGTTACAATACTTCAACCAAGGGAACAAGAGACCATCTTCAGTAAGATCAGGCCCATTCTATCACTTCCTAAAGTAAAGATAGAGATCAATTTGATTAGGGCTTTGACTAACTTTTGGGAACTAGAAGAAGTGGCCTTTCGAGTTAGGCCCCACTTGATTAGCCCAACACTTAAAGAGTATACCTAATTACTTTAAGCCCCTCCTTTGGAAAGCATATGTACCCTAAATTTGGAAATGGATCCTATGAATGCCTTCTCAAGATGCCTGGGTATTAGAAAAATGGAAGTGAAAAAAACCCTTAAAAGCTGTAATGGTAACTGCATCAAACTTTAGGACTTAAAAGCATGGTTCATCACTAAACCTAAATCTAACCAACGGGATATCTTTTGTGGCAATCTCAAAGCTTGGGGATAGAATAGAATAAAATCATTTATCCTGGCTGCATTCATGACCCTCCTATTCCTTAACGGAAAGTTCCTCATACATTTTAAGGTCGTTGAGTTAGTGAACCAATATCTTGAAGGCAAATCATATGTCCCGCCCCTCCTTGTAGAACAGATCAAAAGCCTTAGTATTTTGAATGAAAAGAATGATGGCGTACTAAAAACTAGCATGGCATTACTGATAGCATGGTTCGTGAGCTACATGAAATGTTATGGGCTTGACCTAATCCGAAGAAAATTTGCTCACAATATTGATCTAATTGATTCATTTGTTGATAAGGTCCATCTCCTAGAAGGAAAAACCACATACCGCTGGGTAGAAGTATTGAGAAATTTCCAAGTTGTTGATATCTTATAAAAAGTAAGATTGAGTAACTTTAAAAGGGTAATTCTAGTTTGCAAAAATTATCAAGCGATACCCCTAATCAGGATGAAGTTATGCACAGGATATTATCCTAACAACATGATCAGACAATTTAGAGGTATCTAGGATATAGTCTATAGACCTCCATTGGATATCATGACCTTAGATTACGAAGATCTTCAGATTTCATTGCTACAGAAAATGTTGAAACTCAAGGCAATCAAATAATTATGGGAAACAAAGACTATCAGCCCAAACATCAATTTAAGAGAATGGCTAAGAAAAGCAGACAAGCACCGAGTTATTAAAGAATATTTGTACGATCATCTCCATAAGGCTGGGGAGATCCAGTATCGAGCACCAGAGGTCATCCAACCTGCAATAACTAAACCAAATCTTGAAGTCGATACCTGTATGGACTAACTACAAGCCCAAGTAGAAATAATCTATGAAGAGTGAAACATGTGGGAGGATCTCTTTCAAGAATCATGACAATGTTCTAAGTCTTTGGAACGTAAATTGAGGATGACCCAAAAGAAACTGCAAGAATTTGAGGAAATAGAAGAGCCCAATTCAGGAAAAAGGAAGGGATCACCAGCGGGGTCCAGTAAGTAGAAAAGGGGAATGCTTGTCAAATACCAGAAGAACATTTAAGAAATAGGAGTAATCTTTTTTAATGTATTTTTTTTTCTTTCTTCAAATAATGTAAAAGGAATACTTCATAAAGCCATAATAAAATTAATAAAATTTCCATCTTACTGGTTGTTAGTCAATTTTGCCTCTCTACATCCGTATGCCATTCATTTCTTAGTTTCTCATTTATCCCTTTTGAAATATTGGTGTACTAATTGAAACATGATCTTACCCCGGTCATTAAGGCAGCTACCAAATTTCAAACCTTCTAGAGAAGTCTTATCAAAACTCTCTCAAAAACCAGAATGGCCAACTAAGGAAACAATAACAACACCAACAATGGCAACCCCAAGGATATTGACATCGTAGAGCTAAGGTTCCAATTTTTGGAATGAACAGTAGGAAAGATTACAAATCAACTGAGCTTTCTTGTGATAGCATCTCTTTGCTTAGGTCTACGTTAAATGAAGAAAGTTCCAAAACCTGATATGGAAAAAATACTGAAGCTCTACCTCTCGAAATAGAAGAAGCCTACTATAAAGTCAATATGGGCTTCGAATCCTTTGAAATAAAAGGGGTATTTCCGAAGGCCAATCTAACTTTTGAGCCGAATACTTACTCATTCGTGATCAACCTAAAGCTTGAAGATGAAGAGGACAAATTGAAAGAGCTTGAGAAGTGGTTAACCCTACAAATTACAAAAAAAATAAAAATGCTCGAGTGGTATGATGGATTCGAGCATGCTGGCATAACAAAATTTTTTGCCTATCATTACAGAAGCTTTTCAGAAAAGTTCAAAGTACCTAACTTTGAAAAATATAACGGGACTGGGTGCCCCAAGCTACACACCCGGCTATATGTATGCGAGATGGGCAAGTATGCACAGTATGATCAACTCATGGTCCAAACCTTTCAAGACAGCCTGATTGGCCCTACCTTAACTTAGTATGCTCAATTGGAGAGAAACTAGCTAGAGCATTCTATGAGCAATATAGATTTAATGTCGAAGTGGAACTAACAATGATGGATTTGGTTACCCTAAGGAAGAGGCTCAATGAATCCTTCAAAAGATATGCTCAAAGGTAGAGGTCCCTAACTACAAGGATATTTACCCTTATGATTGAAAAAGAGTTGATTGCAACTTTCATTAGCACTCTTGAGAGGCCCTACTTTGCTCACCTGATCGAACAAACCTCTTCTAGCTTTGTAGAAGTAGTGGCAGCGGGGTATCAAATTGAGAGTGGGGTTTCCTTTGGCAAGCTGCAAGAGAGAGTAGATAGAAGACCACTTTCTGCTAAACCCACCACCAATAAGCTTAGAGAAGCTACTGTCAACATGATCAACTCGAATGCAAGACTTAACTCCTAAGTTTCTTTTAGGATGAATCCCCTACTAGCTCAACTATAGTACAGAAGCCAACTACAGGTTAACAGAGTACTGAGATAATTCACCAGAATACCCATTCCACTCAATCAGGTGCTCGAGAAGTTAAGGAGAGATAATTTGCTCCATTCTAAGGCTCCTAGTGAAAGATACAGGCTGGGGTTCTTTAATCCCAATGCAAGATGTTAGTATCATCTAAGGTAGGTAGGCTATTTAATTGACTCATGTTGGAGGTTGAAAAACAAAATCCAAGACTTGATTGATGAAGGTACTATACAATTGGATTTTGTGGAGGCTCTTACCCCAAACATTAATAATAACCCTTTGCCAAACAATGAACCTATCATCAATATGATATCTGACCACTTAAAATCTACCATCAACATGATCGGTCTAAACTAAGAACTAAAGGTTTATAGATTCTACAAAAAAGAGGTCCTACAAGTTAAATGGTACACCTTTTACGTGCCTATGTCCTCCGAAAATTATGAAGCTGCCCCTTGTAACTACCAAGCAATAAACTAGGGGCAATCAAGCTCGCATGTAGGGGGGATCACTCACTTCGGTAGAATCTATGATCCAAAGGAAGACTTGGAAAAGAAGGTCATGCTGGAAATGCCAAGCACCAAATAAGCTAAACTTGAAGAAGGATTAACTACCTTCACCAAGATGATTAAGTCTAGCGAGCATAAGATAATGGACCAACTCACTAAGACTCCAGTATAGATATCTCTCATGAGTCTTTGATGGCATTAGACCTACAACGAGAAGCCTTATTCAGAACACTAAGGGATGTCAAGGTCCCTCCCGACTGAAAGGATTAGCTTTGTTACCAATTCCATCCTCACCATGGATCAAGCTTCCTTCTCTATCGAGGAACTGGGCAAAGAAGGTACCCAGCACACAAAGCCTCTGTTCATAATAGTGAGGATAAATAATGTCATCGTAAAAAGAGTCCTCATTGACAATGAGTCATCTCTAAATATCTATCCTTTGGCTACCTTAGATCCATTCAGCACCAATACAATTGCTATCAAACTAAGTTCAATAGTGGTAAGAGTTTTTGATGGATCCAAGAGAAAGATAATAGGGGAGATCGACTTACTAGTTGATATCGACCTATAGACGTTCAACATCCTATTCTAGGTTTTGGACATTCCAAGGACCTTCAATCTGTTATTAGGAAGGCCTTGGATATATTCAGCAGGGGCTATACTGTTAACTCTTCACTAAAAAGTTAAGTTCATCTCCAATGGTTGGTTCATCACAATTCTAGGTGACCAAGATTATTAAATCTATAAAGAGACATCCATACCTTATATTTTTATAGAAGAGCAAGAGGAATTTGGACTCCAAATGTTTAATGAGGTATGCATGATCACCAATCAGCAAAAGGAGGAGAGGTTGAAATTCCAAGAAGGCCAGTTTGGGACCTATAGGTTAGGGTACATTCTAACCCCAATGGAAGAATTGCAAAGAATGTAAGCTAGGGGAAGAAAAGGTGACAGGTTGTATTACGCTCAAATAACCTTCCCTCCATTGTTAGAAACTTTCATCAAGGTTGAAGCCCAAAACTCAAAGCCTACCAAAGAAGGTACTTTCAATAGAAATGAAGGGACTAGCCTATTTAACAAACCTTAGGACTTGAATAATTAGTTCTCCATCCTTGTGAATAACAATAAGTCTTCCCTATGGTAAAAGGATGAATTATGATCCAGTATTTTATAGAATTTTGTAATAAATCATCTTTGTTCTTCAAATGATTGTATTTGAAAGAGAGTTCCCCCAGATAAAATCAATTTCTTTTCCCTTCACTCCTACCATACTTACGCTTTTACATGCTTTTCTTTTCTTTTTTTCTCCAGATCCCATAATCCAAATAAAGGCTATAGATAAGTCACGCAGATAGGTAATGAAAATATTGATATTACTTTTGGCCCTATTGGGTTAGTCTTCGGGAGTGATGTCAATGACCATAATGATGTGCAAGAAAGTTAACAAAAATATGAAATGAGTAGAATTTCCCTTGATAGGCCAATAGAGATAATTAATGTTGGGATGAATGACAACCTTAAGGTATTGAAGATTAGGAGAAATTTGAAAGAAGATCAAAATGTAGAGATGACCACATTACTATCCGAATACCAAGACATATTTGCATGGTCTTATGAAACATACTTGGATTAGATCTGTTGATTGTAGTTCATCGTTTACCCATACGAGAGGATTCATACCCAAGAAATAAAAGTTAAGAAGGTTCCGACCAGATAGCCTGTTGAAAATCAAGGAGGAAGTTAGAAAACTATTGGAAGTTGGCTTTATTGAGGTTTCTGATTATCCTGAATGGGTAGCTAACATAATACCAGTTATCAAGAAGAATGGAAAAGTCATAGTGTGCATGGACTTTCGAGACATTAATCAAGCAACCCCTAAAGATAATTTTCCTTTGCCCCATATCGATGTATTGGTCGATAACACAGTTGGAAACTACATTTTCTCTTTCATGGATGGATTTTTCGGGTATAACCAAATTCAAATGGTTGAAGAAGATAAAGCCAAGGTAACATTCATCACAACTTGGGGTACGTTTTTCTACAAAGTGATACCTTTCGAACTAAAAAATGCTACGGAAACTTACCAAAGGGCCATGGTAGCAATCTTTCATGACATGATGTATAAAGAAGTTGAAGTATAAGTTGATGATATGATTGCTAAGTCCAAAGAAGGAGAAAATCATATGGAAAATTTAAGGAGATTGTTTGATATGTTGAGAAAATTCCAACTGAAACTTAACCTAGAGAAATATACTTTCAAAGTGACTTTAGGGAAATTATTGGGTTTCATAATTAGCCAAAAGGGCATTGAAGTAAACCCTGATAAAGTCAAAGCAATAGTTGACTTACCTCCACCGTGTACACTTAAAGAAATCAGAGGTTTGTTGGGCCATTTAAATTATATAGCTCGATTCATATCGTAACTCATAGACAAGTGTCATCCTTTGTTTAAGTTGTGAAAAAAGAATGCTAAGATCAACTAGGACAAAGAGTGTGAGGATGCCTTTACAACAATCAAAGAATACCTCATGAACCCTCTAATTCTGGTAGCTCTAAAACCTAAGAAGGTTTTATTCCTATACTTGACAATATTACTAAAGTCCATGGGATACATGCTTGCCTAGAAAGATGAGGAAGGGAAGGAATGGGCTATGTACTACTTGAGTAAGAAATTCACTAAAGGGGAGTAAAGATATTCAGAAATTGAAAGAACTTATTGTGCTTTCATCCAGGTAATGTATTGGCTTAGACAATATATACTCTAGTACCAGGTTGAATTACTAACTCAATACGATCCCTTAAAGTACTTGGCAGACAAATCAACCCTAATTGGTAGAATGTCAAAGTAGCAAATGTTGCTATCAGAGTTTGACATTACATACGTGAACTAAAGTTTGATCAAAGGGCAAGCTTCGGCAGATCAATTAGAGGAAAATCCCTCTGATAGCACTCCCAAAGAAGTATAAGTCAATTTACCCAATGAGGGTATCTTAGTGGTTGAGGGAAACTCTAATAATGGAGAAGATGATGAGCCACCAAAATGGAAAATGTCCTTTAATGGTGTAGCTAACGTGTCTGGGTGTAGAATTGGGGCAATACTAATATCCCCAGAAGGTACTCAATAGCTTATAGCCATAACGCTCATCTTCCCATACACTAATAATATTGTTGAGTATGAAGCGTATATCATAGGACTCAAGATGACCCTTGGTAAAGACATTCAAGAATTAGAAGTGTACGGGGACTCTTCACTCATTATTGGCCAAGCTTGGGAAGAGTACAAGACTAAATATCCTAAACTGGTGCCTTATCATAGACACTTGACTAAATTGGTGGAGAATTTCAAAGAAATCACCTTCAATTACATACCGAGGACTAAAAATCAATTTGCTGATGCTTTAGCCGTGCTAGCATCTATCATCTAGATATTTGGTAGAGTTAAGATTCAGCCTCTTACTATTGAAATTGAAAATAAGCTTGCCTTTCACCTAACAATTGAGGGTATGAATGACTAAAAACCATGGTACCATGATGATAAGATGCTCTTACAATAAGGTACATACCCTGAAGAGGCCGAAAAAAAGGACAGAAAGATGATAAGGAGATTGGCCAGTCAATTTTTAGTAAGCGAGTCTACCTTATATCAATGCTCATTTGACGGTATACTCTTAAGGTATGTAGATGACAAAGAGGTTGAGAAGTTAATGAAAGAAGTACATCAAGGAGTAAGTGTCCCTTACATGAATGGATATATGCTAGTGAAGAAAATTATGAGGTTAGGGTATCATTAGTCAACAATAGAAAGTGATTGCATCAAATACGTTAGGCATTGTCACCTATGCTAAGTTTATGCAAATAAGATAAACACCCTACCTTAGGAACTACACAACCTCTCAGCACTATAGCCTTTTTCAATGTGGGGCATAGATATCATTGGTCCGATCGATTAGGGTTTAAAAAAAAAAAAACCATTTTTTTAACTTAAGAAGATTTGGAGTCACTACCCGACCAGAGTTGGGAAAAGGGTTTAAGTTATAGTAATTGGGTAGATTGGTTATAACTTAGCTATCAGTTTATCAATTAAAAAAAAAACCAAGGTATAAAATGGTTTTTTGAAAACTAGAGAATTTGAATCTAGAGGTTAGGACTTTTAAACCCTTACGAGTACTATTGATTTTCCAAAATTAACTTTAATCTTTAAAAATCACCTTTTTATTCTATAAGACGAAACATAATTTAACTATTCTAATTAGACAAATGAAATAATCTAAAATAAAGAAAAAGGAAAATTAGTTTTTTATTTTTTCAATTTTATCGTCGCCATTTTAGGTGCCTAAGTACCCACTATTCGGGATCAAACGTACGTAGTTCTTTTTTAACAAAAACTTTAGTAGGTTAAATTGATTTTAATTTGGAAAACATGTCAGATTTACATTTTTAGTTCAATTTGGTTCATTTAAGAAAATTTCCAAAAAATGAAGGTTTTAGATTGAACTTTTTACTTTTTTGGAAAATCTAAAAGGTCCCTAATTTTGCAAGAGATAATTTATTTTTATTTTCATTAGAAAAAGACATTTTTCTAAGCGAGAAAAAAAATTTTTCATTACCTAACTTATTTTATTTTATTTTTATTATATCACCTTATTTATCTAGTACTTACTATATTATATCTACTTTTATTTAAAAAAGAATAAATAAATAAATAAAATTAAAAATTTTGCTCTTTTTCTTTTTTTTTCTTACTTTTCTTTTTCTTTTCTTCTCATTTTTTTTATTTGAATACATTTACATGGATACAAGATTAAATAAATAAATAATATAAAAAAACCGAACAACTTAAATAAAAAGTAAACAAATCAAACATAAAAGGGGCCGAACCAGATGCTGGATAAAGTATGTGAGTCAAAGCATGGGTTGGAGCCTTGGATTTGGGTCGGGTCGAATACTGAGTTTAGGTCACGAGTCAAGCCAATAAAGAAGAAACAATTTTGACTTGTCCTAAGTTGCTTTAGGAGATTTGGAGAGGAATTTTAATCGGAAAAGTGCACTTTTGTGTGTTTCTTATTGGTGAACCTGGTTGTAAGACAAGTACCTTAGCTTGAAGTAGTGGTTTAATAAGTTTTCAAAGTGACGGTCGATGATGGACTTAGAGTCTCCGGCCTAGTGGTTATTAAGAGTTGGTTGAAGGTTGAGTCTTAAGTTACTGATGATGTTGGAGCTAGTGGAGGTGGTAGATTTATTTGAAAACTACCATAGGGTAGTGGTCTTTTAGAGAAAGAAAGGAAAACTCGGAAGCTAAAGAGAAAGAGAACTCAAAATTGAACTTGCAGAGGGTGTTTTTAATTCATGCCACCCTTCGAATGCTTCCTAAGCTCCCTTTTATAGCTTTTGAAGCATCGATTATGGATGGGAAATTCTAGAAATTGATTAATTACAAAAATTCGAATTAATGGGTTTTTACTATATTTGACTCAAAATTATTTCTTTCAATCTTCATTTTAACTCCTCAAACGAGTGAACTTAGACAAGAAATGGATACCAATTTGTAGCATCCTAAGTCTTCTTTTGATCTTCTCATTCAATTTGATAAAATCTTGCAAAAAAGTACAATCAAATCAGGTCCATAAAGAATGGTTCGCGTTGTTATTTTTTCCTTTTCTTTTCCTGCTGCTCGAGTTTGAAACAAGGACAATAATGGCTTCCTCATTTGCATTAGCCAATAGGAATCCAACACGTAGTACGGTTAGGGGAAAAGAAAAGATAGCACGTTCTAATTTGCTCTGGGAGATTCGAACTTAAACCTTCTCTGTACATGGGATGTGTCTTTTGCCAGCTACACTAGCACTATTTCACGATAAGTGCTGGCATTGCAAGTTTACATTCGATATAACTGTCCTAGACCGAAAATAAAAAAGGTATAAAGTACCTTACGCACGAATTGAACCCAGAATCATTTTGTTAATTTAGAATGCAAAACCAATGACATAACCATGTGGGCTGTTGACCTATGCGTTGTTTTCTTTTGCCAATAAACTATATTTAAATTATGAATCAATCTTAAATTAAATTAAGCCTAATGATCGTAATGCAATTTTGAATGGTTATTTTGAAAAATCTATATTTTGAACAGTATGACTAAAAAAAAATTCAAATTTCTTATTATTATTATTTATTACTCATTTATTATTTCTTTTAGATTTCTCATTTTTTTTTTGCATTTTTCCAATTCTCTTATTATTTTTGCGCATTTTCTTTTTTCTTTTTAATTTTTGTATATTCCTAAAATTGTTATTTTTCCTAAATTTCTTAATTTTGGGGGTTTTCTTTAATTTCCTAATTTTTTCTTTGTTTTTCCTAATTTAGAGCCTTTTGAGAAGAGAAAAATAAAAAGTAAAAACAAAATACATGGGTGTTTATAACTGCCCCTCTTTGTAACTAAGTTTAAATAAGACTTTGCCACAAAGACAAAGAAATACTATTTTTTCCCTTAGGATGACTCTAAAACAACTATAACTATCCTAAGAGCAATTTAGATAAAGAAATGAAACTTGGTTATGCTTCTCTAGTCTCACTAATTTAGGTAGGAGCATTTCTTGGGGACTAGCAACCCTAAAATGGGATCGATCTAAAACCTAGTTATGCCTTCAGTAGGCTCACTAATCTAAGCGGGAGCGTCTCTCTAGGACTAGCAACCCTAAACTGGGATCGATATAAAACCTGGTCGTGGCTCACTAGGCCCATTAAGCTAGGCAAGAGCATCTCTCGGGGATTAGCAACCCTAAAATGGGATCAATCTAAAACCTAGTTATGCCTTTAGGCTTACTAACTTAGGCAAGAGCGTTTCATAGGAATTAGCAATCCTAAGCTGGGATCGATCTAGTTATGCCTTTACTAGGCTCACTAACCTAGGTAGAAACGTCTCTTAGGGACTAGCAACCCTAAAATGGGACTAACCTAGGCTCACTAACTTAGGCGAAAGCGTCTCTCAAGAACTAACAACCCTAAACTGAGATCAATCTAAAACTTGGTCATGCCTCACTAGGTACACTAACCTAAGTAAGAGCGTCTCTTAAGGACTGGCAACCCTAAACTTAGTCTTGTTGTTGTACCTTATGGATTTGTCAAGAGAATATTAGGAAAGAGAGTACCCTAAAGGCTGGTTAAGAAGAAACTGATGAAGGAAAATGCCTTATGGGCTCAGTAAACAGAGGGGAGTGCCCTATTGGTTTAACTTAAAGGAAATCTTAAAAGAAACTTTATGAACAAAGGGGAAGTGACCTATGGGCTTGCTTGAGGGAAATCTAATGAGAAAAATGATCCTTTGGGCTTACTAAGAAGAAAGCGATGATGGGAGAAAACATAGAAAAGAAATTGAGTTAAGATAAAAAAACACTAAATGCAGAAAGGGAATGCTTTTATGGGCTAGTTCAAAGAGATTGTTGGCAATAAAAAAACTAGTCTAAATGCAAGTGCAAGATTCAAAGATTGGTGTGCTAACATCGTGTGAAAATACTCACCTAGTCTTTGTCGATAACACCGAAGCCGTAAAACCTTTCTAGAAAGCCTTATCAGAAACAACTAGCTCATGTTTTGGTCCTTTGCTATCAACCTGGACATTCTTGACATGCAATGTTTAAGACTTTACTGGTTCTTTTAGAGAAGTCATGGAAATTAACTCGATGAATAAAAAGCCTTATCTTCATTTGCCATAATTGCTTATACGGGTTTCTTATTCCCCTAAAAAACAGACAATAAAACTCTCCATTGAGGGGGATCAATCTGTAATAAATTATTTTAAAGAATTTTGTCAATTACCAATGTTCTATATCTCATTCCTTAACCCCTCTCGTGTTTGTAGTATATGGGTTCGATTAAATGGGGTAAAGGGAATTGGACCTTTCCATGGAGAGGGTGATTATTCCAACGACGACAATAGTGAAGGATACCAAATTTTCTTATAGATAATGAAAATTAGACCACAATGACGTTCAAAATGATTAGCATTTTTGCATTTTGAGCAAAATTTCCACTGACTTCTTATGGATAGTACAATTTTACAGCATCAGTATTTACAGGGTCTCTTAAATGTAGAGTACCCATTTGGGACAAAATCAAAGCCCCTTTTGATAATACTCACTCCACGACACAATGACCCCCGTAATTGGAAGCAAATTTCCTTTTGGAGTCTTATGCGTTAGGGAGTGCTTTTCTTAACACCAAATCTCTTTCTTTAAGGTTCTAGGGTCATACCCTTTTGTTGAAGGCCCAAGCCATTCTTTATTGATAATATTGATTATGACACGGGGCTATTAGTCTCCTTTCGTCAATCAGATTCAACTACTCAATGTGTTTCCTCACCTAGTTGGCTTCGTCCAATAAGTTTCTGATAGTACCCTAAGCGACAGGATCTCAACTTTTACTAGTAACACCGCTTCAGTTCTATATACCAAAGAATATGGTGTTTCCCTAATCGATGTTCTAATGGAAATTCGGTAGGCCATGAGCATAAATGGTAACATCTCATGTCAATCCTTATATATGATAGCCATTTTTTCAATGATTGTTTTGAGGTTTTTATTAGCTACCTCAACTGCTCCATTCATTTGAGGTCGATAAGGAATAGAGTTCCTGTGAATGATCTGGAACTATTGGCACAATTCTGACATAAGCTTATTGTTGAGATTTGTGCCATTATCAGCGATGATCATTTTCAAAGTCCCGTATCGGGTTAAAGTGTCTCTCTTGATGAACTTAACTATGACCCCTTTTGTAACGCTCAAGAAAGACGACGCTTTGACCCATTTGCTAAAGTAGTCAATGGTGACTAGTATAAAGCGATATCCATTATATGCTTTTAGAGTGATCAGACCAATGATATCTATGCCCCACATTGAAAAAGGCTATGGTGCTGAGAGGTTGTACAGTTCCTGAGGTAGGGTGTTTATCTTATTTGCATAAACTTAGCATAGGTGACAATGCCTAACGTATTTGATGTAATCACTTTCCATTGTTGACTAATGATACCCTAACCTCATAATTTTCTTCACTAGCATGTATCCATTCATGTAAGGGCCACTTACTCCTTGATGTACTTCTTTCACTAACTTCTCAACCTCTTTGTCATCTACACACCTTAAGAGTATACCGTCAAATGAGTATCGATATAAGGTAGACTCGCTTACTAAAAATTGACTGGCCAATCTCCTTATCATCTTTCTGTCCTTTTTTTCGGCCTCTTCAGGGTATGTACCTTATTGTAAGAGCATCTTATCATCATGGTACCATGGTTTTTAGTCATTCATACCCTCAATTGTTAGGTGAAAGGCAAGCTTATTTTCAATTTCAATAGTAAGAGGCTGAATCTTAACTCTACCAAATATCTAGATGATAGATGCTAGCATGGCTAAAGCATCAGCAAATTGATTTTTAGTCCTCGGTACGTAATTGAACTTGTTCCATTACGGTATAATGGAACTTGTATGTGCTTACTTTAGATAACTATTGTTTGGAAAATACCTTAAGATATTTCAAACACCTTTGTTTGCTTCATTATAACTCAAGATATTATAGTGCTTGAAATATATTTGCATGGCTACCCCATGAATCTAGATTAATAAATATTCGACTTTTAATTAAACTGGACATGCATTGCATTCTATTGCGTAAGTTAAAGGGTGTCAACATTATGCAATAGAGTGGGAGATCATGGATAGATGGATCAATATTGACATTATATGTTGCAATTGTTTATTGTATGACATATTAGTGCAACATGTTCTTGCCTCGACCTTTAGGATCTATTTGGCTCTAAGGAGTACCACCTTTTGCTTGAGGCCAAGCTGTATCTACTACTGATGGTACTTATATTACTAAGAGAACTCCCTTTAGATGTAGATACCTAGGTTTAGACATGCTCAAATACTTCCTAATCTAGGCAACAATAGGCATAAAACCATGCTGAGTGCAGTTACCGATTGATTATATACATTGTTTGCATTGCATATGCTTGTACATGTAATCATATGTTTGATAAATAACTTGCTTGTTATTGTCTAATGATAAGGTAAGAAGATTACTCACTAAGCTGAATGTAGCATACCCTCCAATAGTTTCTTTTGCAAGTCCTACAAAGCTGGGGTTGAGCTAGGATTCGAGTGTAATATGCTTCATTGGGTTGAGGAAGTAAAATGATAATTTTAGAAATGCAAGTATGATAGTCAAATTAAGCTTTTAAAGTATTAGTAACTTTACGATTGTGAGAATTTAAATACATTTTGTTATTGTTTGATAAGGGATTCTGACTCTTTATGATTCTCATGATTGTGGATTGTCAGATCACATATATATATATATAGTTAAGCAGATGTATGTAATGTGAATAAGCACCCTTAAAAACTCATTAGTTAGAGCTTTATAACCTCTGACTTATAAGGTGATCTTTGTATCATGGATGTACACAAGATATGAAATTTTAGGAAAAACTACTAGATCCCCTTCTAGGGCATTACAAAAGTAAGGTGGGTTTTGCAAGTTTAGTAATAAGTCGAGCATATTTGTGATGGTGGTTTTGTAAAAGGGATTGCTAAAAGTAGCTTTTCCAAATAGGAGGTGGTGATTAGCTTAGGGTTGAAGATAGTGGAGTCGTAGTAGAGAGTATAGATAGTTGGGTTTGAATGCTTAAAGAAAGGGGAAGCTAATGGTAAGCTCAATCCTACTCAAAAGTGATAGATGGACTCTAATTTCTGGAGAGAGAGAAAGTACTTATGGCTAGAAAGAAAGAGAGAGATTTTATGTATGGTTGAGAGAGAGATTTGGAAATGAGAATTTGATAGAAATAAGACCATCAGACCTTTGACCCAAGCTTGAGCTTGAAGGCTTGAGAGTATGGTTAAGTGAATTCTTTTGTATTGACTTACGCTTGATGAGTTCGCACTGCTTCAATTTGCTGACTTGCTATCTTATTTAGCTGAACCCTCCCATACCTATCGATTGTCTTTAACTACTTACCTGAGGTATACTCATACAACAGCTCACCTCAACTAGTCAACCGCGTAGTCAACCTGAATTCAAGCTATCCAGAGTACGTCCGAGCTAAACACACCTTGAAAAAGTCTTCAGCCCAGCTTAGCACCTCTACTTAACAATAACTTAACTAGCTTTATAGTTTTGTCTACTTAGTTAGAAGCACTGCTGATGACCACCAACTACATGTTTAGCCACCATGTGATGGAATTTACCATACAAACCAGATGCTTTCTTGAATTTTCATTTATACCCTTTTAAATTCCTTGTACCTTACTTATTTAAGACATTACCCTTTTAGTCTTTCCCACTTTTGGTAGTTTACCTTATTGTTTTGGGTATAAATATCCTCTTGTACATGTACCTATATCAATCTTCAACATTATTATAGAATATACTAAGTTTCTCTTGGTTGCCTATAAACATTCCCTTTGTTTTCTTACTTACTCATATCACTCTTATCCTAACCCTTAAGCAAGACTAGGATGTGAGTACCTTCATTAGATTAACTTGTGCATCATACCGAGTTGACTTGTAAGTTCTCAATAATTTCTTGGTGTATCATATCTTAGGAGTTGATCGTAGGTTTTGCTTATTTATTTCTTATTTTATATCCTTTTTAGGTTTTCAATAATATTGGACTCAAATTCAATATAGCTGATCTCGTCTATCCTTAGTATAGCCCTATCATCTTAATATAAAAGTTGAGGTTTGTTTGAGTAAGTTATATTTGAGATTTGCTATAGCTGTGTTGTGAGTAATATTAGTTGTAATAATGTGCTATAGCTATGTAAGGGTTAATTGTGAATGTTTGAGTAAGTAAGTAACATATTGATTCATAGTTGTGTGTGCGCATCACTATACTGTTTTTTTAAATTGTGAAAACAGAGCAAGTAGTAGCTACGTGTTTTTCTGTGAAGTAGTGAGTTGAGTGTTTAAGGACCATAAATGTGCTTTTCCATGAGAAACCTTAGTGTTATTTGTTATTATATGCATAAAGTTAAGTAAAGGATGACTCATTTGAGTGTAAATACTAGTATTAGAGATGATAATAGTGGTGTCATCCACAATGGCTAACTTCCCCAATACACTCCTAGAAGCATAGACAAATGAATTAACGAAATGGCAAATATCATAGCCGACCTAACCAGAACTATTGATACATTAGCCTTTTAGCCTGTTGATGCTATTTAAAACACTGCTTAAGCTACTTAACCTATGAGAGGAAAAATCCTAACTTAACAAGATTGAGGTGAAGAAGTAAGAGGACGTATGTAGAGAAGAATTGACTTAGGTAAGGTAGACAAAGAGGACAAAGAAGGGTATGTTGAGGAAGAAAAGTGAGCACGAGTTCCCCATACAGCGGGCCATATGAAACTTTAGATTCCAAGCTTTAAGGGTTTTGAGGATGCCATTGACTACTTAGATTAGGAGGAAAGGGTTGAATGAGTTTTTGACTATTATTAGTATAAGGACCTTAAGAAAGTGAGAATTGCAACAATTGAATTGTCAAGGTATGTTGCGTTATGATGGAAGAATTTCCAAACCATAAGGAGACAAGAAGGATATAGAGAAGTCAGCGCTTAGGTCAAGATGAAGAGAATCCTTAGAAATAGATTTATGCCAAATACTTATTCATGGGACACCTTTGTTTGACTTTAAGAGCTAAGGCAAGGAAGCTGAGCTATTGTTGAGTATTTTTGAGAATTTTAGATGCTCATGATCTGTTGTGAAGTTAAGGAGCCAATAGCCCAAACAGTATTTAGGTTTCTTACTAGGTTGAGGATTAATATCTACGATGTACTAGAGCTTCAATAGTTTACTACATTGGATGCAGCTATAGGAATAGGTTAGCATGTGGAAAGATAAAGGAGAAATAGACTAATCCAACCTCAGATTAGCTAACCTATTCAAGTAGCTGACCTACTTACAATGGTAATTGAATTCCATAAGGTATTGACTTTAATAGAAGAAGTAAAGTTGTATATGAGTAGAAGGGCCACACTATAGATTGAGAATTATCGAAGAGATCCTATGAGAAGGGATAAGGGTTTGGATGAAAGACAAGTTAGATCAAGTGCTTTAAGTGTTAAAGGTTTGGATACATAGGCACCTAGTATCTGAACAGGCGAACTATGATCATTAAAGGTGATGCTCTAAAACTTAAAGTAGATAGTATTAATGAAGAGCTTGAAGAGAGAGGAGAGTTGGATAAAAAAGGTTAAGGGTAACAAGGAGCTAATTGAAGAGGATGTGTTTTCTAAAGACTTAGACAAATTAACTTTAATTGTTTGATGAGCAATGAGTATTAAGCTCTTTACCTAGGAGAAGTAGAGAGATAACCTATTCTACATTACATGTAAGGTAAATGAGCAATTGTGTGTGCTCATAGTGGACAGTGGAAGTTGCACTAATGTAGTGTTTGTTGACCTAGTTTGAAAGCTTAGTTTGTCAACATATCACATCCTAGACCGTATAAGTTACATTAGCTAAATGAGAAGGGAGCATTGCATGTTGTTTATCAAGTACTGCTATCGATCTCAATTGGGAATTTTTTAGATGACATTCTTTGCAATGTACTACTTATGTTTACATTACACATATTGCTAAGTTGACTTTGGCATTTTGATTGAAGGGTTATTCATGATGGGTTTCAAAATACGTATACCTTCAAGAAAGATGGAAAGAAAATCCCTTCAAAACCTCTACAACCCCTAGCTAAGTGAGCAAGTTACAAGCTAAAAATAGCTCGAAGATCAAAGGAGGCTTTGATTTTAAGCTAAACCAAACTTTGAGAAGCCATCAAGTTCAACATGTTGACTTATCTATTGGTTAAGAAACTATTGGAGTTGAAGGAGTAAGCTATACTACCTAAGGACATTTGAGAACTCTTAGCTGAATATGCCGACTTGTTTCTTGACTAGTTGCTTAAGGCATTACCTCATTTTTAAGTCATTGAACACTGCATTGACTTGATATCTAGTGCTGCTCTACCAAGCAAACTAGCTTATTGGATGAATCTTGAGCAAGTTGCTAAACTCCAAAGATAAGTGAATAAGCTGCTTAAAAAAAGTTATGTAAGAGAGAGTCTTAACCTATATGCTGTGCCTACATTACTTGTGCCAATGAAGGATGGTACTTGGTGAATGCATATAGGTAGTAGAGCTGTGAATGAGATTACGATCAAGTACAAGTACCCTATTACAAAGCTAGATTATATGTTAGATAAATTGAGTGGTGCTACAACTTCCAACAAGATTGACTTGAAGTCAAGTTACCACCAGATTCATATGAGGCAAGGTGATGAATGAAATAGTACTTTCAAGACTCAACGTAGTTTGTACGAGTGGATGGTAATGCAATTTTGGATTATCAAATGCTTTGAGCACTTTTAAGAGACTGATGAATTATGTCTTGAGAAATATGATTGGGAAGTTTGTTGCAGTCTACTTTGATAACATCCTTATCTATAGCACTAACCTATTAGGCCATATTGAACATCTCCAACCAATCTTTGATGTTCTTTAAGTAGAAAGATTGTTTGGTAATATGAAGAAGTGTTGTTTTTTGTTTAGAAGAGGCAATCTTCCTAGGGTATGTCATTAGTAGAGGAGGGTTGAGAGTAGATGAGGAGAAAATTTGAGTCATTATAGAGTAGCCGACCCCAACATCATGTACTGAGGTAAGAAGCTTCCATAAGTTAGCTTCCTTTTATCAATGATTCATTCAAGACTTTAGTTCAATAGTGGCATCCTTAATTAAGTTGACAAAGAAGAATGTAGAGTTTAAGTAGGTAAGGAAAAAGGAGAGAAGATTTACTGAGGTGAAAAAGAAGTTAACCTTTGCCCAAATCTTGCCTACCTAACTTTGAGAAAGTATTTCAGCTAGAATGTGATATATTAGGTGTTAACATTAAAGTTGTACTAATGTAAGAAAGTTGACCTATTGCCTATTATAGTGAAAAGCTCAAGAGAGCACACTTGAACTACTCTATGTATGACAAAGAAATTTAGGCATTGATTTGAGCTTTTCATGTATGGAAACACTCTCTTTTTCCAAAAGAATTCGTCATATATATTAATCATGAATCCTTGAGGTATTTGTGGAGCCAATCAAAGCCATTGAAGAGATAAGCCTGATGGATTGAATTTCTAGAAGGAGTCAACTTTATGATTAAGTATAAGCAAGGTAAGGCTAATGTAGTTACTAATGCCCTGTTTAGGAGACATGTTCTTCTTACTAAACTATAGACCAGACTCTTGGGGTTTACGAGCATTAAAGAACAGTACCTACATGACCTTCATTTTGTCCCCATATATTGATGATGTGGGGAAGGAAGAATAATTGATGAATATGATATAGAGGATAGATATTTGTTCTAAGGTAGCAAGTTGTGTATGTTAACCTGCTGTTGAGGGAACTATTAGTGAGAGAATCCCATAGTAGAGGACTCTTTAGGCACTTTAGAGAGAGAAGAATGTACGAACTATTGAATGTTAGGTCCTTTTAGCCTAAAATGAATAGATGTTGTGAATTGTGACTAAGAACTGATAAGGTCGGTCACTGGATGGGTCTAAGCTAGTAAAAAGCTCAAAAAGGACTAATGGGGAAAAGTACAAAAGGGCAAAAACGAAGAATGAAATAGTAAGCAAAACCCATGAATAGCTCTAGAGGATATGATACACCAATGAAACTTCTACGGACTCATGGCTCAATTTAATATAACGTACGAATTGGTCCAGTGAAGTTACTTACCACCTAACCTTACTTAAAGGAAAGGATAAGGGTGATGTCAAGAGTAAACAAATATTATTTACGTAAGGAAGAAAAAGTACTCAAAGAGTGTATATTACAAGTACAAAGGTATTTATACCCATAAGTTAGGGCAACTTTCCTAGAAAGAAAAAAGAGAAAATGGGCATTTCCTAAGGAAGTACTGGACAAGATAAAAAATGGTAAGAATGAATATATAAGAAAAACAGTTATTCATGATACTATATATGTAGCAAAGGTCGTTAGAAGATGTAGATAAAAGGTACGGACAGATGGGCTTGTTCAAGCAGGGATGGCTTAGTTAGTATAAACTCTCTCTTCCAACTTCTCAATAAGGAAGATGCCAAATAATTCGTTGGCTTGGTGCTAGAAAGTAATCAATAACTCGGCATACTGTAGAAAAATGGGCAGTCATATGGCACGACATGAAGGGTGACTTGGCAAAGAAGTACTTGGCTTTAACAGGGGTTGGTTGAAATAAAAGGATTTGCTATGCCTACCCCTCTAGTCATTGAGCTTGGTTGTGGATTAGAGGTTCGATAGCCTGATTCCCATCATTCCTTCCATATTGTTTTGGATTTAGGATCAAATCCTAATGGGGTTTGCTTAGTTCCTCGTTAGGGTGATATGGACTGAGGTCGGCAATGCTGAAGGCATAAAAAACCCCATAGTCTTTGAGCAATTTTAACCTATAGGCATTATTATTGATTTTCTAAAGGATTTTAAAAGGTCCTTCCGTTCTTGTAGATAAATTGTTCTTCCTCTTGTTCAAGAACCGTTCCTTGCTAAGTTATAGCCATACCAAGTCTCTTAGCTAAAATTGTTTAGCCGACCTACCCTTTGCTTCTTCTCGCAATCTTCTAGCAGTTTGGTTGATGTGCCGAGTAACCTTATCATGATGTACTGAAGGGATTTAATCGAGGGGCAACTCAGGATTTAGTCCATAGACTATCTTAAAAGGAATCTACTTAGTGGTGTCATATACTATTCGATTGTAGGTGAACTCAATTACTAATAGGTAGACATCCCAATCATCCAAGTTCTTGCTTACTACAGCTTGGAGTAGTGACCCTAAAGTATGATTAACCACTTCTGTTTAGCTATCAGTTTCGAGGTGACATAAAGTACTAAAGAGTAATTTGGTTCCCAGTTGATGCTATTGGGTTCTCCAAAAATAGCTTAAGAATCAGGTCTCTATTGAAGACCATACTTCTCGGCATGCCATGTATCCATATAATCTCTTGTAAGAAAAAGGAAGTAATAGCCGAAGTATCGTTAGTTTTTAAGCAGGGAATAAAGGATGCCATCTTACTAAACCTATCTACGACGACCATTACAAAATCTTTACTTTAGGTAGTTTACAGTAGTTCAAGGTCAAAGTCCATGCTTAGTTCTATCTACGGCCTCATTAGGATAGGTAGGGGCATTACTTTCCCTTACTCGACTTGGCACTTAGCCTTCTTGCATACGGCATAGCTTTCAACAACTCGATGCACATCTTTCTTTATTCTTAACCAAAAGAATCAGCCATTTATCAGTTCACAGGTCCTCTTTTCTACAGAATGCCCAAAGAGACCTCTACTATAGGCTTCCCTAACTAGTAACTCCCTTAATAAACAAGTTGGCATGCATAATTTTCTACCTCGAAACAAGTAACCATCCTCTACATGATACTTATCCACTGTCCTACAAATGATGCATCACGAAATTATAGGTCCAAAGTGTACATCCTCAGAGTACTGTTCTTTGATACTTGTAAACCTAAACAACCTAGTTTGCAGTTCTGATAAAAGTGCATATCTCCTTGAAAGAGCATCTATAACTACGTTGCTCTTTCCTTGCTTGTACTTTATCATAAAATTGAATCCTTCAAGGAATTCAACCTATCTCACCTACTACTTCAACAACTTGGTCTGGCTCTAGAGGTACCTTAGCAATTCATGGTTAGTGTATATGACAAATTCTCTCGGTAGTAAATAATGTTGCCATACTTACATTACTTGGATCAATGCCAAAAGTTTCTTATCATACATAGAATAAATCAATTCGAGTCCTCGAAGATTCTCACTGTAGAAGGCAACTAGTTGGCCTTCCTACATTAAGATAGTGCCTATCCCAATGCTTGATGCATCGCATTTTAGCTCAAAAATTTTGTTGAAGTCAGGTAGTACTAATACCAGGGCGGAGGTTAACCTTTCTTTTTTTTATCTCGACAAAACTTTACTCTCTTACTCCCCATCGGAAGTCAGTGTTTTTCTTTGTTAGCTAGGTAAGTAGCATGCAAAATGGTGCTAAAATTCCTGATAAATCTTCTGTAAAATGAAGCTAGTCTATAGAAACTTCTCATGTTGGCATAAGTAGTAGGAGTTAACCATTTGACAACTGCTTGAATCTTTTCACATTCGACTTGCAAGCTTCCTCCACTTACTACATAGCCCAAGAATACCACTTTCTCCTACCAAAAGTAACATTTCTTTAGATTGCCGAATAGTCACTTGGCAAGAAGGATATCTAAGATTGCTCTTAGATGTTCATAGTGACTCAACATGTTGGCATTGTAGACAAGGATGTCATCAAAGTACACCACGACATATTTCTCTGTAAGATGTCTCAGTACATGGTTCATTAATCTCATGAAAGTACTTAGGGTATTTGACAAGCCGAAAGGCATGACCATCCACTCGTAAAGTCTATGTCAAGTCTTAAACGCAGTCTTCCATTGATCTCCTAGTCTCATGTAAATTTGATGGTAGCCAGATTTAAGATCAATTTTGCTTAAACTCTTGGCTCCACTTAGTTCATCCAATATGTCTTCTAGCCTCAAGGTTGGATACCTGTATTTGATCGTGATTTTGTTTATGGCTCGACTATCAACACATATTCGCTAAGTTTCATCCTTCTTCAGCACTAAAAGTATAGGCATAGCGCAAGGACTGAGACTCTATCTTACATAGCGTCTCTTTAGCAACTCATTGACTTGATGTTAGAGTTTAGAAGCCTACTTAGGATTCATCTGATAAGCTAGCTTATTTGGCAGTGCAACATCGGGTACTAAGTCAATGCAGTGCTCTATACCTCGAGTTGGGGGTAATCCCTTAGGTAGTTGTTTTGGAAACAGGTTGGCATATTCATCCAACAACTCCTTGATCTCCTAGGGTAACTCACCCTGCTCCCTCATTTCCAGTAGTCGCCTGACCAACAAAAGGATCAGCTCATTAATATTAATGGCCTTTCGAAGCTTAAATTTGCTCATCACCAGAGCCTTCTTCGATCCAAGAGTAAGTTTTGTTTACAATTTATTGACTTCTCTCAATAACATCAGGTTTAGTGTAATCTCCCAATCATCCTTCTCGAACATGTATGTATTCCTATAGCCATCATGGATGACCCTCCTATCAAAAAACTATGACTTACTTAGCAATACATGGAAAGCACACATAGGAAGGACATGGTAGAGAATTTGGTCACAGTAGTTCCCAATAGTGATTGACAGTAGTATTTGTCGAGTGACGTATAATGCTCCCTTCTCACTAAACTAGTGCAACTTGTGCGGGTTCAGGTGCGCAACAATTGGCAATTTCAATTTTGAAATAAGATTAGTTGATGTCATGTTGGTATAGGTTCTACTATCCACAATGAGGGCACACATCTGATCATTCACCTTGCAGGCTATATGAAACAAATTCTCTCTCCACTCCTCCTCTCGTAAAGGTTTCATGCTCATAGTATTTCAGATAACCATAAATAACTGGTCCAAGTCCTCGACAAACACGTCCTCCTTAATCAGCTCTTTATCGGCAAGAACCTCCTCCTCTTTGGATTCCTCACCCATACTCTCTATTTCGAGCTTTAGGATGTCTCCCTTGATGACCATCATCCTTTGATTTGGGAACTGTATAGCCATATATCCAAACTCATGGCACTTAAAGCACTTGATCTAGTTAGTCTTCTTGCCAAAACCTTACCCCTTCTCATATGTTCGGGTTGGCACTTTACCATCAGGTTGGTTTTTTTGTTCGGCTCTCACATTAATCTTTCTGCTAGGCTCTATACTCAACTGAGCTTGATGACTTGCTTATCTAGGTCAGCTAGTCAGCATCCTCACCATTGCTTGGCTCCTTCTTTACCTCTCTACTCGTTGTGCAATCCTAATAGTTTCATCCATGGTGTCAAATCATTGGAGCTCTACAATGTCTCAAATGTCTCCTCTTAACTTAGTAACGAAACTTGAGACTGTTTGAGTTGGTGGCTCCTCTACTTCACAACGCATCATAAGTATTTGAAATTATTGAACATACTTTTCAACAGTTCGACCTCTTTATCTTAACTCCAAAAGCCAAGTGAAAGTATCTTGGAGGTATGTTTCTAGTACGAATCTATTTCTGAGCACTTTCTTTATCTTAGGCTAAGTGTTAATCTCTTGGTACCCCTTTCGTCTTCTCATGGGCTGAAAATTCTTCCAACACATGGCGGCATATCCGAAGAATGCAACAGTAACAGTTCTTACTTTCTCATAATCCTCATATTGATAGTAATCAAACATATGCTCCACTTTCTCTTCCCAATCTAGATACTCATCGGCATTTCTAAATTTATTGAAACTCGAAATCTGAAGCTTCACATGGTCAGATACTCTAGGGATTTGTATACACTCCTCTTCCTCTTCATTAAGCTCTCTTAGGTCTATCCTTCACTTTACTCATCCACCAACTCCTCTATCTCAAATGAGTCGAGCTAGGTTTTGACCTCTAATAGGTTAAGCAACTTGCGGAGTGTTTTGCATGGCCTTAATGCTAAGAGATTAGCTATCTCATTAAGTCTCTTATTAGTGCTTTTGGGAGTTCCTTCAAACTATCGTCCATGGTGCATAAACCCACTATCATCACTAGTACCAACATTCATATTTGGATATGTCATTTTTCCTTATAGATTCAAACTCAAAGAAACACTTTAGGAAGTTAATAGTTAACAACACAATGATCAAAAGAATACAGTAACGTACTATGTTTCACATACACTTTAAGAAGAACTAACGATAGTTCACATAAAACCTCTACTCTGATACCAAGATGTTGTGAGCCATAATCAAGAACAGATAAGGTTGGTCTTTAGATGGGTTCAAGCTTATAGAAAGCTTGAAAAGGACTAATGGGGAAAAGTGTGAAAGGGAAAAAATGAAGACTGAAACAATAAGTGATGCCTCAGGAGAGATGTACATCGTATTATTTAAGGTTACATAATTGCAAGAAGGCAGTCCAGCTGAATAATGGACAGTAATGCCTCCGCTCATCCTGACTAGACCATGGGTTGACTTGAGCATGGACTTTATCCTTGGATTACCTCAAATTGCACGAGGGAAAGACTCTATTATGGTCGTCATGGATAGATTTAGTAAGATGGTACACTTTGTGCCTTCCATCAAAACTAATGATGCTTTAACTATTGCTTTTATGTTTTTGTAGGAAATTCTTCGCTTGCATGGAGTGTTGAGGAGTGTACTATTAGACTGCGACCTAAAATTCTTGAGTCATTGAACTCTTTGGTGATGGATAGGAACCAAACTACTACTCAATACTTCTTCCATTCCCTATTACAACAGTTAACCAAAGGTCGTCAACTATACCTTAGGATCATTACTCCGAGTTGTAGTGAGAAAGAACTTAGCCAACTAAGATGTCTATCTACCTGTGGTAGAGCTTTCTTCTAACAGAATCGTATACGCTACCACTAGATATGCCTCATTTGAAGTCATCTAAGGATTCAATCCTGAGCTACTCCTTAATCATACCCTAATGCCCTTAACTAACTAATAAGACCTAGAAGTAAGAATAGAAGCTCAGTCTCTCCAATAGATCTACCAGTGAGTTACTTAGTACATCAATGGAGTTGTTAAGAAGTTAAGAGAGAAAAGTAAGGGAAGGAAGACTAAGCAGTTTTAGCTAGGAAATCAAGTATGGTTACATCTAAGCAAAGCAAGATTTCCTAACAAGAGGAACAATAAGCTATTTGCCTAAGTTAAAGGACCATTAAGGATACTTTAGAAGGTAAACAATAATGCGTACCAATTCAAGTTACCAAAAGACTAGGGAGTGTCTAATGTGCTTAACATTATCAATCTCAACCCTTACCAAACTGAAGAAGAATTGAATAGGAACAGTTGAATTTGATCCCAAATCTTAATTAGCTTACTGGGGATGCTAGGAATTACACCAGCGGACCTCTAACTCAAGCCTGAGCTTTTGAGGGCTTGAGAGTATAGCTAAGTGAATTCTCTTGTTCTGACCTATGCCTAATGAGTCTAAGTTGCTTCAATCTATCGACCTACTACCTTGTTCAGTCGAACCCTCCCTTCTTATTGATTGTCTCTAACAATTTACCTAAGGAGTACTCAACCAATAGCTCGACTCAACCAATCACCTACTCAATTAACCTAAATACTAGCTATCCAGAGCATGTTCAACTAAATTCATCTTCGAAGAGTCTTTAACATAGCTAAAAAATAACTTGACTAACCATACATTTTTGTTTGCTCAACTAAAAGTGTTGCCAATGACCACCAACTACGTATCCAACCACCATGTGATGGAATCTACCATATAGAGTGGACACTTGCTTGAATTTTCGTTTATACCCTTTTACATTCCTTGTACCTTACTTATTTATGACACTACCCTTGTAGTCTTTTCCATTTTTGGTAGTTTTCCCTCTTTTTTTAGGTACAAATACCCTTTTGTACATTATAGCCACAACAATCTTCAACATTATTACAGAATATTCTAAGTTTTTCTTACTTGCTTGTAAACATTCCCTTTGTTTACTTACTTACTCATATCACTTTTATCCTAACCTTTAAGTAGGGCTAGGTGGAGAGTACCCTAATTGGAATAACTTGTGCGTCATATTGAGTTGTTTCATGAGTCCTCAATAGTTTCTTGGTGATCGTGGATTTTACTTATTTACTTCCTTTTTTACACATTCATATTTCCATTTCAAGCTTTCAATAAGCTTGGACCCATCTTCAGTATAGCCGATCTCATCCCTCTCGGAATAGCCATATCAGAACTAATATTAGAATAGAGATCATTAGTTCCTGAATCAACCATCAATGCAAATCCTAGATTTTGTATTTTTTCTTGATTTCCATGGTCGATTTGATAATTGAAATGAATAAATTTAGGCTTGTTTTTGGATTTAATGCAAAGAAGGTTGTATGTAGAATTGATTAACAATTTGCATGGGGTTATGTGGAAAATGTATGGAAAATCATAGTGAAGTGTTGGGTGAGAGCGAGATTTGCATGAGAAAACAAGAGAAAGATGGGGGAAAGATGATGGCGTAGTGCTACATCATCCATGTGAACAATTAAAATATTGCCATGTTAATTCAAAAGATACGTAGCCTAAAAGACACTCGACATGTTTTTGGTTGTAGGGGACAAATAAAAGGAACAAAATGCCTTGTAGAATTTGAACATCTAACTTTTATTGTACATATCCAAGCATTTTACCAATTAAGCTATTACTCTATGCCTTGTTATTTTGTGCTAGGGACTAAAAATGACCTATGCCAAATTTACATTACTTGTTCCAAGTGTAATCTAACCCAAAATATCCAGCCCTTATTATCATTCTAATATATTTTAATATCCTAAGAGTTATATGGAAATAGATCATCTCCATTTAGTTTCTCCAATTTCCCTTAATTTTCCCCTTAACATACTACCAGGTGTAATCAATGATGGAGATTATATAGAATATGATGTTGTCATGATGACATTACATGATATTTCAAAAATTTATAAAATCTCAACTATTGTTTTGTAAATTTAAGGAAATCGAGAAAAGGGTAAATGGAGAGGATACAATCTGAGTTTTATATTTCACTTTATTCATTTTCATAAATTTTCTAAATTACTTTTTTATTTCTCTAATTTTCAATTTTTTTTTTTTAATTTTTCAATCTTTTTGTATATTTGTACTTCTCTTGAAATTTCTAACTTTTAGATTTTTCAATTTTTTGTGTTTTCTAATTTTTTCCATCGAATCTTTTGTCCCATTTTTCCTATATTTTCTTTCACATTTTTATAAATTTCCAATTTTTATATATTTATTTAAATTTCCTAATTTTTATTTTATTTTTTCAATATTCCAATAGTAAACTCTCTAGGCCATCTTGTGAGACCTTTATCTTTGATCAACTATTGAAGACTTGGAATGGCAACACATTTGTAATAAGAATGTAATTCGAAAAATATTATTTGGAAAGTGGTCATAAGTAGCATGGGTTATCAGTACTATCACACAGTACTGTCACACAAAGTGAACGAAGTTGTTTAGAATTAGTAGATTTACAGTTTCAAAAATTATTCTCAAAATCAAATGAATTTTTAATATAGGGTAGAAAAAATTAAAAGAACCATCCTTGTAAAGTTATTTTGTAAAATAAAGTAGATGAAATATTGAATTTAATAAAAACATAATTTTATTTGGTAGTGTTGGTCTTGTATAAGATATCAAGAGGGAAGGGCGGAGGGGGGGGGGGGGGGGGGGGGAGTGAATTGATATCTCTAAATTTTTGAAAACTTTTTTGTTAAACAAAAATGAAATTACCCCTCTTAACAAGTTATAATGGTGAATAGTGATATTTGACAATTTAACATGCAATAATAAAATTGCAAAGTAAAAGGGTAAGGAGGGAGAAAATTAGGGAAAGATTTTATAGAGCTTTGGCTTGTTGCTTACTACACTTTTCTAGCTCCATTGTTGAGGACCTAGTTTGCTTCATCAGTGCTGTTCCACTTGTCCATTAAATCAAATCACAAACAAATTACAATCATTTGTTACAATGACTTTCCAATACTCTACTCTACCTATCTACTCTCTCTTTAATCTAGGCTAATACAGATTTATAGAGTACAAACAATTTTTTCTCTATATTACAGTATAGAGATTATAAGTGAGAACAAAAGTATAAGTCTCAACTAATTTTGCACTTAAAAGAAATGACACTTGTTGTAGAATTTTGATTTGGCGTAGCTTTCTAAAGAAGTATCTAAAGAACTTTCTAAAGCTTTTCAAAGGTAAAACCTGATCAAATTTTTTTTTTGCAACGATAGTATTTCTTCAAAGTTGTATGTCTACGTTTCAAATTTATTCTCCTTTTATATTCACTTCCATAATTATCTAACCATTAATTATTCTAAATAATTCCTTAGATATTTTTATGAGAAGATCTTGATCATTTGAAAATTCAAAGCTAATTCTTCTTATCATGTTTTGATCAATTTGTAATTGCTAGATAAGCTTTGATTTAAATTTAAAAAGGAAAATCTACTTTAGTTAGCTACTTACAAATAAGCCTCATATTCAAAATTTGTGATCTTACAAAAATCAATTCAACCATATCCTTATCTAATCTCGTTTATATCTTGATATTTCCAAATATATTTTCTTTTAAAAATAATTCCCATGTATCTTTACTCCATCTTTAGTGAAATGAGATTAAGTGTATTTTTCTAATACACCCAATCTAGTGGAGCTAGGTTTTGATTAATTTGGATCTAATTTAAATTAATATTCTATGTAATTTTTCGAAACTAACCTTCTAAAGAGTATTTGCCTTCTTTTCTAAGAAGTCTTTGAATAAGCTTCTAAAGTGTTGTACCAATTCTTCTTGTAAGTGCTTTTGTAATACTTTTTAAATACTCTCTAAAATAGAATATTTTCAAACAATTTGAAACTTCTAAATAAACTTATGAATGCAACTTAATTTTGTGAAAATTAAACTTTTTGAAAATCCTTATCTAAGTTTGCACTCTTAAAGATTCATTAGCTTTTAACTATTTTTGTTATCGTTAAAACGTATGAGAGATATCTAACATTCTCCCCCTTTTTTATGATAACAAAAATGTTATTATAAAACCAAATCGTGAAAAAAAATTTATATTCACAATCACATATTCATGCATCATACAGTGTTTATCTAATGTAATGTAATATGAGTATGACTGGTTGTGGTTTTTCTTTCCTCCCTTTTTGTTAACATTCTGAATAAACTCCCCCTTAATCTTTATAAAATGTGCAAGTTTGAATAAACAAAATATCGAGTGTAGAAATAACAAAACATAAGATATCAAACTGCATTGATTAAGGAAGTAACATAACTAAGTTTAGAAAGATAAATAACAAGTCCACAAATGGACAAAAACAAATAAAACAAGATAAGGTTTTTGCTAGTACAAGAGAAAGAAAAACATAAAAGCAGTTATTTTTTGGATCTTTCTTTTTTCTTCCTATCACATAACTTAAATCTGCCAGAGTACGAAGGAAGAACTTTGTTAGGAGCTAAAGTGGTTTCAGAAGCTATTGCTAGATATAAAGTGGGTTCTTTGTCTTTATTGGATGGTGGTGTAGTCTGGATTGGAGCAAGTAGAGAAGTGTCTTTGGTGGAGGCCACATATAGAATTTCAGTGTAACCTAACAGGAGTAGAAGCTTAAGGTGTTTTTTTAGGGGATTGAGGTGAAATGACTAGAGTCTTTTCGAAAGTTAGAATAGGACTAAGAACGTTCTGATCACCTGGTTAAGAGGAAGGATTAGATCCTAGTAGTGTGATAAGGGTATCTGAAACAGGAATGGATGGTTCTTTGGTGGGAAAATGAGGCTCTTAGTGCCGTGCAAGGCTTTAAGACCAAAAGAATTATATGCTTGGTTAAAAGGATTGGTTTCTAGAACAAACTCCTTAATCCAAGCCTTAAATAAGTCTCTCATGCCAATCATTTGATCTTTGATAGCCTTTTCTACAATAGCTTTGATTTCATTAGAGAGCTATTCCACGAAAACTAAGCTCCCTCGTTGCTTATATTGAACTTGCTATCTCTTAGAACTATCTGAATCTCCTTCTAAAATTGTCCCAATAAGTTCTCTAAACTTAATGCCTCTTAACCTCTTAATTTCTTCTTTGGTTCCTTCTCAATTGGCTCCTTTCCTCTCTTCCTTTTCTTTCTAACCCCTTTTTCCTCAATGATAATGACCTTGCTTTTCATATTTGAAAGATGAACAAATATTCCTTTCTTAGTTTAAATACATGATCTAATTTGAAGGGATCTTCAAATCTAAGAGGAATCAACATATACTTCTTCTTTTATAAATCCATTCAGAAAAGCACTTTTTACATCCATCTGATATAGCTTAAAATTTTTTGAACAAGCAAAAGTAAGTAACAATTTGATAGCTTCTAATGTAGCAACAGAAGCATAGGTTTCATCATATTCTAGTCCTTCTTCCTGTGAATAACCTTTAGCTACTAAACGTACTTTGTTTCTAACTATTTTTCCATGCTCATCCAGTTTATTCTTAAATACCCATTTAGTTCCAATGATTGACTTATTTTTGGGTCATGGAACTAAATTCTAAACCTCATTTCTCTAAAATTGACTTAGTTCAACTTGCATGGCCAAAACCCAGTTATGATCATTTAAGACTTCTTCTACTAAATGAGGTTCAATTTTAGAAATAAGAGCAAACTAATTTTCAAAATTATATAAGCTTGATCTTGTTCTTATTCCAGATCTAACATTACCAATTATAAGCACAGGAGGATGATTGGTTTTAAATTTTAAAGTTGATGGAGGAGTATGAAAGAGTTCAAAACCTTCTGACTTACCTTCTAAAGGTTTTTCAAGAAATTTGGTATTAGCTTTTGAAGTACCTTCTAATGCAAATTTTGTTTCGATTCCATCAATCATCTTAGAAGCTTTTGGAGTACCTTCTAAAGGAGGTTCTATTTTTCCTTCTTCTAAATCAGGACGAACTGTTTTCTTTTTGCTTGAAGCAATTGGTATTTCATCATCTAATTCTTCATGGATTGTTTCCTCAATAAATTTAACATTTATTAACTCTTCCATGACCTTTGTTTCTTTGTTGTATACTCAGTATGCTTTCTAGTTCAAAGATTATCCTAGAAATATGGCTTCATCTACTTTCTCTTTAAATTGTTCCAAGACATTTCCTATTTTCTTAACAAAACACTTACAACCAAATGTGTGAAAATATAAAACCGTAGGTTTCCTTTCTTTGTAAATCTCATAAGAAGTTTTATTTATCAATGGTCTTATATATACAAGATTAATGATATAACTAGCTGTTGAAGTTGCTTCAACCCAAAAGTGATCAACTATATTACTTTCATTAAGAAGAGTTCTTGTTATTACTTAGATAGTCATATTTTTGCATTCAACTACTCCATTTTGTTGTGGAGTGTAAGGTATAGAAAAGTTAAGGATGATCCTTTATCTTCACAAAATGAAATGAAATCAGAATTTTCAAATTCCTTGCCACGATTAGTTTGTAATCTAATGATGGAGAGGCCTTTTTTAGTTTCAACTCTTTTTAAAAATTTTTCAAAACTTTTAAAAGCAACACTTTTATGATGCAAAAATAAGATCCAAGTAAATTTAGAAAAATCATCTACTATGACAAGACCATATTTATTTCTTCCTAAACTTAATGTGCGAGTGGGGCCTAAGAGATCTAAATGCAATAATTCCAAAGGTATTTTAGTAGAAATAACCTTCTTACTCTTATGAGCTGACGAATTCATTTTATTCTTCAAGCAAGTAGTACAACGAATATTTTCATGAGAATGTGCCTTAGGTAAACCTAAGACTAATTTCTTTTACGACAAATTTTCTAGTTGATGAAAATTCACATGTCCTAATCATTTGTGCTAGAGCATAGCATTATCATTTACAAAAATTATGCAGCTTTCAAATGATACTTCAGATGGCTTAATTAGATAAACATTCTTTTTCCTAAAACCTTCAAACAACTTTAAACCATCTTAATTAAACCCAATACATTTATTATGTTAAAAAACTATTATGAAATACCCTTTGTTCAACCTTCTGTTGTACCCTCTGAAAGCATACTCGTTGTTGTTTTGAGAAAACCCTCTATTGTTCTTTCTGATGGGTTAGAACGTTTTTTTGTTTTTCTTACTTTTAATCATTTCTTGCTTTTCATCTTTTGATTTAACAAAAACTAGTTCTTTCTTTGTCTTAAATGTTTACCAAATTCGAAGCCTCGTCTAGATTTTGAATTATCCATCCTTTGGCTAGAAATCATCATTTATAGTTTTTTGTCACTTTCATCAAACTTGCAAAAGGTATTCTTAATTGACTTAAATAGATCTTCCACACGGTTTTTCAAGTTCTTAAGTTCTTCTTTTAAAATTAGATTTTCGTTAACTAAAGCTTCACATGCAATATGCAACCCTTTGAAGTCATTTTTCAGAAAATCATTTTCATCTACTAGTAATTTATTAGCTTGAGTAAGTACATGTTTCTCAGATTTCAAAGTTTTTACCTTAGATTCAAGCTTAGATATTTTGTCACTTGACTTAGAAAGGGCTTTAAGTTTGTTAATTTTGGCACATATATTGTTAGGTACATCTAGATTAGAATCAGAATCAGTTTCAGAATCTACCTCAAAAAGTGTCATATGACATAAATTGGCTTCGTTGCATTATTCTAAGCATTTTGATTCAACTTTTGAACCCTTCAAATCACTCCATGTCGCCATCAGAGATTTATGTTTCTTTTTGAATTTCTCCATTTTCTTGATCAACAATAGATATTCGTATTTGATTTGCCTAGGTTTCTTGCATTCATAGCAAATAATCTCCTTTTTTTACCTTCTTTTCAACTTTTTCTTTAATTAACTTTCCTACATCAACAGATCAATTCTTATTAGTAGTAAACCTTTTAGTAAATATTCTCTTATCCTTTTTCTTGAGCCATTTATTGAGCTTTCTAGCTAGAAGTGTCATGTTCTCATCTTCTTCTTCAGATGAATCTTCTCCTTTTGAATCAGTATCTGTTTCTTTGGCTTTGAAAGCTATAGTCCTCTTCCTCATATCTTCTGAAGTGCCTTTTGATTTAAGAAAATCAGTTTCATATGCCATAAGCTTACTACGTAATTGACTCAATATTTAATGTCTTCAAATCACAAGCTTCCTCTATGGCTGTTTTCTTTGCATTCCAAATTTAAGGAAGAATCCTTACCATCTTGCGAACCATATCAAGGAGAATTCGAAATGTTTCATATTGTTGAACCTGTGAGTTAATTCTTATGTCACTGATTGTTTCCATGCCTTCATAAGTTTGCACTAAAGTGTCCTAAATATCTTTAATTGTTTCACAAGAAGTAATTAGATAAAATTTAGAATGTGTAATAGTACTCAACAAAAGATTCTTAGCTTTGAATTTGGTTTGGCTTTGGTGATATCATCTCTCAAAGTGATCGTGGTTGGAACTTTAAGATCTCCTACATAAATAATTTGCTAAGCCTGATAATCAATTGCCTTCACATAAGTTTCCATCTTAAATTTACAATAAGGAAAATTAGTTCCATAAAAAAATAGTACCTTACTAAGCTGAACTATTAAACTACCTCTTGATTCACCTATGATCTTGAATTTTAGAAAATATTAGCGCAAGGGTTTGATACCAATTGTTAGTCCCATATAATATATCAAGAGGGACGGTGAATTGATATCTCTAAATTTTTGAAAAATTTTTCGTTAAACAAAAATGAAATTACCCCTCTTAACAACTTATAATGATGAACAGTAATATTTAACAATTTAACACATGATAATAAAATTGCAAAGTAAAAGAGTAAGGAAGGAGAAAATCAAGTAAAGAGTTTATAGAGCTTCGACCTTCTGCCTTCTGCCTTCTTCCTTTTGCTCTCTTCTAGCTCCACTGTTGGGGACCCGTTTTACTTCATCAGTGCCGTTCCACTTAATCAACTAAATCAAATCACAAACAAGTTACAATCATTTGTCACAATGACTTTACAACACTCTACTTTACCTATCTAGCCTCTCTTCAATCTAAGCTAATACAGATTTATAGAGTACAAACTATCTTTTCTCTATAATACAGTATAGAGATTACAAGTGAGAACAAATGTCCAAGTCTCAAATAATTTTGCACTTGAAAGAAATAACACTTGTTGTAGAACTCTGATTCGGTGCAACTCTCTAAAGAAGTATTTAAAGAACTTTCTAAAGCTATTCAAAAGGTAAAAACGGATAAAAAAAATTTTAAGCAGCAATAGTATTTCTTCAGAGTTATATGTCTACATTTTAAATCTTTTCTCCTTTTATATTGACTTTTTCTAATGGCTAATAATCTGAAGATTTTCTTCACTTCCATAATTATCCAACCATTAGTAATTTTAGATAATTCCTTAGACATTTTTATGAGAAGATCTCGGTCATTTGAAAATTCAAAGCTAATTCTCCTTATCATGTTTAGAGCAATCTATAATTGCTAAATAACCTTTGATTTAAATTTAGAAAAAAAAAATATACTTTAGTTAGCTACATATGGATAAGCCTTATATTCAAAATTTGAGATCCCACGGAAACCGATTCAACCTTATACTTATCCAATCTAGTGCATATCTTGATTTTTCCAAATATATTTTTGCTTAAAAATAATCCCCATGGATCTTAACTCTATCATTAGTTAAACGGGATTAAGTGTATTTTCTTAATACACTCAATTTAGTGGAGCTAGGTCTTGATTAATTTGAATATGAATTAAAATTAATATTTGACATAATTTTTCTAGACCAACCTTCTGAAGTGTTATTCCATTTTTTCTTATAAGAGTTTCTCTAATACTTTTTGAAGACTTTCTAGAATAAACTATTTTCAAACAATTTGAAGCTTCTGAATAAGCTTCTAAATGCAACTTAATTTTGTGAAAATTAAACTTTCCAAAAATCCTTCTGTAAGCATGTACTCTTAAAGATTCGTTAGCTTTTAACCTTTTTGGTTATCCTTAAAATGTATGAGAGATATCTAATAGGTAGCACATATTTTGACCTTAAAAATAAAATTTCTCGACTTATAAAAATAATAATTTGGAGCAAATTAGGATTAAAATAGTTAATATAAGTATCACATGTATAAGTGTATACCCAAAACTCAAAAATAGTAATATATTATGTACTAATATAGCTAAATTGGTATATAATAAAGTAAAGTAAATAAAAAAAATATTAAGGGACAGTTGGGGATTCACTTTAATTAAGTGGTGTAGGAATCTCCTGTAAAAGGTTGGGGTAACACTTTTTTAAGTAGTTAGGACATCTAGTTGGGGATTCACTTTAATTAAGTGGTGTAAGAATCTCCTGTAAAAAGGTTGGGGAACACTTTTATAAGTATTGAGGACATCCAATTTCACAAGAAGAGGGGAAAAGTAACAATTGTTACTCTTAAAAAATTATCCACCAATAAGAGACATCCTATAAATTTAAGGGGCGGTCTATAGCTACAAGTTCAGTCAATTTTGTAGCTTTAGCAAATTGAAAGTGGTAAAAGAAAGAGCTAAAGTAAATTTTAGACAAATTAGAATAAAATAGGATCAATTAGGGGATTTTCGAGGTTCATAAGGCCAAGTTCCATGCGGGAATGAACCAAGACCACCTAGCAGCAATGTAGTGCCTAAGCTAGACGATGAACCCATCTCTCTTGATGGTGGCTAGAAGTTCAAGTGTCGGTGAGTTTTTCTTTGCTTACAATTTTCAACTAAGTTCTAAAAATAGCAAATGCTTTCTAAAAATTATGAAACTTCATTTTATAAGTATTTTTGCATGTAGAATCAAAATATTATACCAAATTTTTAAGATTAAAAGTAGAAATATGGGCTCCATAAGAAATTAGGCTAAAAATGAAATTTGCAATAAATTTAAAAAATGGTAAATGATGTAGTTTCTACTCTAATTTTTGTATGCAAGTTCTTAAAAGAGTCTGTTTTAATGTTATGTAATGATTTTTGAAAAAATATGAAGTTTTATTTTGGATGATTTCGGTTTGACATGGAGTAATATGCTGGAAATGCACTAAAATAGTTGTTTTCTAAAATAATTTGATGTACATGTGTTATAACAATGTTGTAAATGAGTTTTAGGATACTGAGCTATTTTGGTAGAGTATGGAAATAGGAGATTAGGTGCTAAAGTCTGGTGATTTGATGACTTAAGAAGTGTTTTGTGTAAGCTAGAGTATAAGTCAAAATGAGGATTAGAATGTTAACAGGTGAAAATGTACAATAACTTGATGTTTAGAACTTAGGTTAGAATTGATGTAGAGGGATAGTTGATTCTAGAAACATATTTGCATTTTCAAAATAAATTTCTTATAACTCCTATATGAGTTTAGCCTTATAGTAAATTTGGGTCATATATTAATAGTATTATAGCAAGTGAATGTTTCACTACTGTTTTATTGTAATATGTCACTTAAGGATTGAAATGGTGTAATAAATATATAAAATATAATAGTACATGGGTAATAATCAAGATGGTCAAAAATTGCATTAGAAGGTATATTGGAAGAACTTCATATACAAAAGATAAGTTATAAACTAAGTTAGAAAGTATCCTAGACTAAGTGTAAATAAGTTAGTAATCTTGCTTACACTTGACCTATGTTGACTCAAGTGTCAAACGTATTTTATTTAGGAGAAGTGAGCTTATGAAGAGCTTCAAATGTAAGAGTAAGCCTTAGGAATTTTCTAAGTGGCCTAAGTAAGTGGATTTCTTGTACATTAGAGTAGATTTTATCTACTCATAACTAATCTAATTATGATGAATATAATTGATCATATGTGTGCGCATGACATGTTTGACAAATTATTGAAATGATTCTTGATTTCTGAATATGTATGATTTTGGTTGACTCATGTTTTGTGAATGCAATATATGTTGTTGTTAGCCTATTGATTGATCTTATGATGCTTGGTTCTGTACTAACTTAATAAAGGAAATAAGTACTAACCTTACCTCATAAAGTGTTAACTTAAGTGAACTCGATATCGAAGTCTTTGAGATAAAAGTGAGAAAGAGTAAAGTCTTGGATAAGAAAGTAAATAAATAAGCTTACTTAGGTAGTTGTTGGGTATGTGATTGATGTAATCATGGTATGGAACGAAATGGACCTATAAGTTAAGTTTTTCTAAATCTATAATTTTCTGAGGTTAGGATTTTATGAAAGCAAGGCTTTTAAAGAGAAGCACATGATTTCATTTTCAAAAGCTAAGTTTTTCAAGTAAACAACTTGATTTGTAAATGGTCGATTTTCAAGCACATAGAATTGCATTTCTAACCACATCACATGGTTTTTGCTAGGTTGCTAGGTTTAGCAACTCTTGGTTACATTGTTCGGTTCCTACACTTTGTTTTATGTCTATATGCTTGGTTAAGTTGACTACCTAGATGAGTACAAAGCTGGGCGAGGATATTGATATCAATACATGTTATGTACATGAACTTGTTACGCACTTGTTACATTTGCATAGCTTGGCTAGACTAAGGAGTATTACGTTTAAACTGATAAGTTGTTGTGTGACTATGATATGTTATTGCTTGTATTGAGTTTGTTAATCTACTCTCACTCAACTTATTTAGCTTGTAATAAGCTAAGGGGGTAAGTTGAAGAAGTTAAATAAGACTTTAGGAGGGCTAGAAGACCTGGTATGCTTAAAAGTGATAGCTTTCCTCAAAGCAAGTAGCTATAAACTAATATTCAGAATTTTAAGAAGAGTACTTTAGAAAGATCATTAAGTTATGTTGATAAGACCTCAACATGAGATTGTAAATGTGGTGTATTGACTTTTTTATTAAATTATATCTTGTATAAGTCCATATAGTTGTGATACTTTGAGTATGTCTTACTAATGTAAAGATTTCCACCATTGTTTATTACGTCAAATGAGAAACGTTTTGGGAATAGAAATTTCATGTTGTTGTATGATAGGTGGATTACAGGTTCTATCTTATCCTAACTCAAAGATGGTGATGATGAATAGTCTTTAGGTACTAGGCATTAAGGAAAAAAAAAAGATTAAGTAAACACACTTAGAAGGTGATACGTTATAAGGTGTTATCAGACATGGTTTGTAAAATAGGTCTCGAAGTATCACAACTTGTTTATGGATAATCATTAGAGGTGTGATGGATTGAAAAGTTGATGCATTTATGTGGATTTAGAAAATCAAAATAAGGATATAAATGAGATTTAAGACATGTCAAGGAACATAGATCAAGATTATTTAGGAAAAAGAGATAGAAAGCATGAGGAGCAGCACAAATTGAAGTAAGTTTTGAGCATAAGTCTTAAGGAAGTTGTTGAGAATTTGTTGGAATTGATTTGATATTGAGGAGGAAATCCTAGTAAATACATAATAAATTGGTATCTTGAAGGAATTGAGCAAAAGATTTACAGACATACATTGGTTGGAATTAAGAAAGAAATAGATCAAGCTACGTTGTGAGCTAAGGAAACTTGGTAAAGATGAAATCATGAGAGTAGGAATGTATGTGTAAGGTTGTCTAAAGTAGTTATATTAACTTAAGAAAGAAAAATAGTAGTGTCATTGACAGTTTTATTCTTGATGGTTACCCAATTCAACTTTTTATAGTCGATATAGAGTTGTAAGGATCCATTCTTTTTCTTTATAAACAAAACTAGAGCTCCCTAAGGATATTCATTAGGTCAAATGAATTCTGGATCTAGTAACTCCTGTAATTGTTTCTTAACCTCTTTGAGTTCAATGGGGACCATCCTATAGGGAGCTTTAGAGATAAGTTCTATTCCTTATATTAAATCAATTGAAAATTCTATCTCTCATTTAGGAGGTAACACTGGCAATTCCTCTAGGAATTTGTCTGCAAATTCCTTTGCTACCCTAATATCAGCAATGTCAAGCTTACTTTTCTCTCCTTCTGCAACATAGGCTAGACACCAATTCCATATAGGTGCCTACTACTTGCAATAGTATCTATTAAACCCAATTCTCTTTGTTTTCCTTATATAGTTTCTCCCACAAAAGTCATTCTAGTTCCATCCAAAGCTTTAAATGATACATCTTTCTTGTGATAATCCACTGCTGCTTGTATTGATGACATCCAATTCATTCCTAGTATTTAATCTACACTTCCTTATAAGGAGAATTATTAAATTTACTTTAGACTCATGATTAAATATCTTAATAGGACAAGATTATAATACTGCATTTGTAACTATCATATGTCATGCAAGTATTTTGACCCAAAAATTGTTAGCCAAGCTAGTTTTTGTTGTCTCTAATTATTCTATGATTCCTATTGCAATGAATGAATGTATGGCTCTAATGTCAAACAAAGTATAGATAGGTATATCGCATATCATAATATTTCTTACTACATATTACTACAAATCATTCATAACATAAGATGAAGGAACAACCAACATTATAACATTATTCATTAACCATAGAATGCTAAAATTTCATCACTTCTTTTCTTATAAGGGATCATATGGAACCATTACTCATAGAACCATCCACCTCAAACTCTACTAGAGTATTTCGAAACAGTTTCTACTTTTATTAGCACTATAAGCTCATCATTATTAGATCCTAAAGTGAAGTCATCTTTGTCTTGGAAATTCAACCATTTTTTCCACTGGATCAAGTTTAGGGTAAGAGATTCAGGTCAATATCCTCATAAAGAATATAAGTTGATTTAGGTTTATATGGAGTTAGACTTAATGGAGCATAGTTTTTAAAACATGGGGTATTAGGAGGAGTGCTAGGTTTAGGCATAGAGAAATTGTTTGAAGAATTGAATTGGTCATAGTTTAAAGGTGGAAACATATCATTCATGCTGGAGGGTTCACTATACCAACTTTCTTGATTGTAACCATCTCATCCATACCTTGTATTCCAATTTATGATCTTATTCCCTACACTTGCTCCTAAAACGTGTGGGTAATTTCTAAATTGAGGAGTTATACTCTTATATGGGTCTTGAAAGTAGTAGTCATTGTCAATTTTCATCGTATCTAGCTCATAAATTGAGGGATATAATTAAAATGGAGGTTTTATAACTTCAGGTTCTAGCATTAGTACAGGAGGTTTGATTAGCCAAGTTCTTCATTTACATATTTCTTCTTAACTTAAATTGACTATAATCAAGTTGACATGGTTTGCAGAAATATCTTTTGCATAGACTAAAGTTGAGGTGATTGGTGTCCATACCTCAAAATCTGGTAAGTTAGGTCATTTACTACCAAAAGCTAGAAAAGCTATGTCTTCTATGGATACTTTTTTACCATTCTAAACTACATAAGTCTTAAGTCTATACAGATGCTCCATAAGGGTGATCTACAATACCATATACATATGCTCCATAAGGGTGATCTACAACACCAAACTTTTATCTAACTCATCAATTACTCATTCCTAAGTAAGATTGAGTCCCCTTTTCCACCTTTCCAAAATTTCTTTAATGGATTTCACTATTCCATAAAGTATGAGATCTTCACACAATGCTTGTAGTCGGAGATGATAGTTGATTAAAGATTCTCCTTCTATTAGAGTAAAATTGTTCCAAAAGCTTAACGTAGTTGCATAGTCTGTCTATGATACAAAAAAGCACATTTTAGTAGTAAAACTTATGTTTATTCTACCCCTAATCTACCCACTCTTGTTTGTTTACTATATTTCTTTATTTTTATTGATTCCTTATATTTAAACTTCGGCTCTAATACCAACAAAATCTATCACAACCCTAAAGACGGCCTAGTAGTGATAGACCACTATGTACAGATTAGAAGTAACTAGTCACATACTTGAAAAAATTTTCTAGTAACTTTCAATAAGTACATAAAGCTTCAATACTATAATTTTACAGAGTATCACATACTTAATGGCATAAAACACAGTCTAAATATTATTATTTAAATATAAAATTATAAACTTAATTAAAATACTTTAGAAATCTTTCAAATAAAACAAAATACATTTAACTTAACATATATCCTTTCTAAGTTCATAATTTAAATTCCTTGCTTGCTTTCCCTAATTTTGCTCCTAAGCTTTTAACCCTCATCGTAAGTCTAGATCTTATATGGTAGACTTAGTAGGATTCTTGTATTAAGTAAAAGCTATCAGGGTATAAGCTATAACTAGCTTAGTAAGATGTTAACTCATACCACCTTTTAAGTAAGTTAGTTAAATAAGCACATGTTATGCAACAAACAATTATATGCAGCAATATATGCGACCTTCCATTATCCGGCATGCAGTCTAGGGTTTAAATTGCTACCCCTAGACCTTGGGTTGAGGATTTATAATACCACCAGTGTCTAGGCGTCCAATTTAGCGTAAAAGTCACTTAACATAACATCCTTTGCCACCATAACATAGCCATAGAATCTCAATTCTCAACTAAACCTAATGTCAGTAATAATCAAGAGATAATATCCTTTGATTGCTCTAAAGAACCAACTAGGCCCATTCTTCTTGAACTTTTGAGAGAACTAATCTCTCTGTTATTTAGGAGAACTAAACGAAATGTTTGCTTAGAATCCTCATAATCCCTAAGAAGATGGATCTTTCGATTTGCCAAAGGAACCAAAAGAAATGTTCACATAGACCTATCAATAAATTACAAAAGAAGGATCTCTTGATCGGTCCGAAGAAGGCCAAAACAAAAATAAGAAAAAATACCTTCCCTGACCACCAAATGACCAAGGACTGATTAGATCCCTGATTGGCCTTTTGATGCATGCAAACTCAAAACATAAGAATGGACATAACCTTATCTAATGCATGACCATCTTCAAAGCCACTTAGTTTACAATAAACAAGGAAGGTTTTAGCTTTTCCATTCCACGTATGATTTATAGTAGCAAACAGAAGGACATTTATGTAATATACTATGCATGATCGCTTTGATATTCAAGTTTCGATATGGTTAACTTCCATTTGCTTCAGTAATCACCCAAAACATCACACAATCACATAAACCACATCACATCACAATTCATGTACATATAAGTGATAATCATAGTAGGTACTTACTTGGCCATCTTTCTAATATTTATAATAATCTTCTAGGAGTTCCAAATCGAAATTACCTATAAAGATTAAGATAATTTAGATGCATATTGAATTAATAAACTTTCTAGTTAAGTTTTGGTTCGAGCGTTTTTATTTTTTTTATAAATCTTTCATTTCTAAAGTTGATTATGTTCAATCTTTCTTTCATCATATCATGTTCGAATGATCCTTATATGTACATGAATGTTCTTAGTCCTTGTTCCGTAGTTTTCTGATCCTTATATAAGGTCCAAATCGTTATGGTATTGATATGATAGGTCCATTGTTTATAAGGTCCAAGTCAAGGAAATTTTATTTAGACATGATAGGTTAGTTACTTTTTAAGGCATGACTTTGTCCACTTGAGTAGAAGATTTGAGAAATTTCTTTCATAGTATGGAAAAGAATTAGAAAGACTTCCTTTAAATGAGTTCATGGAGCTTTTCTTCCAATTCTTGAGTTAAAGAAACTTCTTTTGAAAACTTTCTTTTCCTTAATGATTCTTGGAAACCATGATTGGGGATAATCTTGAAATGAAAATAACTTTTGATCTAAAAGACTTTTGAAAAGATGTTTCTAAAAGAACTTCTTGGTTTGTGAAAGTTATTAAAACAAAGCTTATGCTTAAATTTAGTAGAAAATCTTATCTTTATCATAAAATATAGGAGTTTCTTTCCAAACTTCTTCTTATAGAAAACTCCTCTTGTTTGCTAAGGTTTTTTATGAAAAAGATGCTGAAAGAAAGTGTTCTTCTTCATAAGTTTGTTTTTGGTAAGTAAATGGAAAGAAGTTTTCCTTTAAAGAAAATAGTTGAAAAGGATTTCTTTCATGATGTACAAGCTTTAATGGGTTATCAAAGCTTACGAAAGGTGAAGGGAAGTAAGAAGAATGGTTGGTAGGGCTTATGAAACATATTTATGTTGGTTAGAATGGTAGCAAATGTAGTCCTAAAAGAGAATGGTGAGGCTTATTTATAAAAACGAGTTAGCTTAACTTATCTCATAAGCTTTGTTGCTTTGTGGACTTAGTCTTTTATTATATTAGAATAATTTGAAACATGATGCATGTATCCCCTTTGTTTGCTACCACTTGATTTGTCCCATTCCATTTCCACATGTTTTTCTTTCTCATTTCCATTACATCGTATCTACTAGATTTAGCACATTTTATGAGGAAATTTCCATATTGGCTTAAGAGTCTTATCTTCTAGAAGTGATGAGTTAAGGCATGAAGTAATGAAGCAATTTCATTATTAATGACCTCATTGTTTCTAGAAAAGAAGTTACTTGTCCATCTTTCCTTCTTCTTCTTTGTCTTCTTCTTACATTATTTTTCACATGTGTTGATGTATACATGGAGTTGGAACCACATGTGAATGAGTTTAGAGTGTATGATTTTTTTCTACATGTTGATGTAAAGAAGATTTGGTCATAGCTTACATCATTGGTCAATTACTTGTTCAAATTTTCTTTTTCCTTCTTAAGTCTTGAATTCTCATTTTATATGCATTGATGAGTACATGTAGTTGGCACAATTGTAGCTTTGTTAGGGTCTTTGCTTTGTTTCATTTGTTGGGTTTAGAAATTCACTTAGTTAGTTTGTTAGTTTTCTTTGAAGTATTTTGATTTAACTAACATTCTTGTGTTGACTACATTTGACCACTATTTCACTTTTGACTATTCAATTTTAAAGAATATAGGTAGTTTCTATCACTATTTATAATGTCTTATCAAGTCTTAGGTATATCTCTCAATTCTCTTATAGTGATTTTAGCCTATTTTGAGCATATATCTAAATATTTCCTTGCGATTAGTCTATCATATACTAAAGTTTTTAGGGGTTTACAAGTATTCAATGGCATTCTTCATATACGCTTCTAGCACATGTGAGTAAGCTTAGAAGGGAATGGAAAATCTAATACTCTTGTGTTTCTTTTGTTTAATCCTCTGACTGTCATGAATCTTTTATGCAATGTTAAGTTTTCTATCTTTATTATTGATCTAGTCATGTCATATCGATTGTAAGACCGGTAATTGCTCAATTCCTTTGTGCCTCTTATTGATCAAAGAGTTGTTTCAATCTTATTTGATAAAGAGAATGACTCAATCCAGCTAGATTTGATTTGAATCAAATAATACTAACATAACTCTTGGACTAACAAGAGATACAAAGGAATTGACTAGTTACCAGTTAACACTGGCTACCCCTTAATCCATTGATGAGAAGATTAATGAAATGCCTACTAAGATAACCAAGCTAACCCATGTAATTTGATAATTAGCTACTAATCGACCTATTAAGGTCACCCATGATGTTCCTTAAGTCGAGCTTAGTGTTAGAGAGAGGATGTATAAAGCTTGGCACAGATACAGGATTTTCCCTATACGCGATGCTCGAGAAGGAAGAGTAGATAAGTGAGCTAGTTGAAGAATCAATTTAGAGGATGTTGATGAAGAGAAGGAAGACAAGGAGTTTCATGATGTATATGAGAGAGGCTCAAGTACCCTAAGCTACTAATAGTGTTAAACTGTAGGTCCTAACCTTTAATGGTATAAGTAATGCCAACAAATAGTTGGATTGTTATGAGAAAATTGAGCAAATCCTTGATTATCATTAGTATGACGATTATGACAAGATTAGATTGGTTGCTTTGGACTTCACTAGGTATGCGGCTATTTGGTGAAAAAAATTCCTCACCATATGTCGAAGAGAAGGCTACCTAGATGTTAGGACACGACATGAAATGAAGGGAATCATATGTATTGGATTCATCTTGAAGCTATACTTACAAGACACTTTTTGCAAAATCACAAGCATTGATGTAGGGAAGCCAAATTATTGATGAATATGTTTAGAAATTCAAATGTTGACTATTAGATGTAAAGTTTTCAAGTTGAGGGTTAGGGCTATTTGAAGATTCTTAATCAACCTAAGGTATGAGCTTAAGAACAATGTAGAAGTTCAACACTTTACTAGTTTTGATGAAGACATTAATATTTCTCAACATGCCGAAAGGCAATGGAGGAATAGGCCAATTCAAGCTTAACATAGCTTACTTACCTTATCTACTCATCCTATGTAAGAAGGTTTTAAGGGACTAATGTAGAAATAAGTTGAATAATAAGTGAAATTAAATGCTTCAAGTGTTAGGGTTTTAGGCACATGGCTGCTCAATGTTTGAACCACCAAACTATGGTGCTTAAAGGAAAGGTTTTAACCTTTGAAGTTGATAACATAGATGACGAAGTTGAGGATGTAAGGAAGGTTCAGGAGTGTATTAAGTAACAAAGAGTGAGAGTATGGAGTACATGATCCACTTTGAGGATGGAGACTTCTTGAGCTTGGCGGTTTATCGAGTTATGAGTCTTGAAACACCTACTATGAATGAATAGAGGGAGAACCTATTGCATATCTTATGCAAGGTTAACAAATAGATTATGCCTTAATTGCAGATTGTAGGAGTTGCACCAATGTAAGGGTCTACTAGCTAAGTATAGCAGTTGAAATTGCTAACCTCCTTAAACCCAGATTGTATCAATTATAATGGTTGAATAAGACGGGATATCTTCATGTTTCATGCTAAGTATTACTATCGATCTCCACAGGAATTTACAATGATGAGAGTCTTTATGACATGCTGCATATACCCCTTAGTTGACCTTTGCTATTTGATAGGAGAGCAATGCATAATAGGTTTAGAAATACTTATACATTTAAGAAAGATGGGATGAAGATTACCTTGAACCTAATAACCCTAAGCCAAGAAGGTACTATGCAGATTGAACTCAACTTAGGTTTTGAGAAGGCCCTATTGATAAGCCAGTCTAAATTGAAGGAGGTCATGGGGTTAAGCTTACCAACTTACCCATTATTTTAGAGACTTTTAGAGCTTAAAGAGCAAGTCAAGCTACTTAAGGCTGTTTGAAATCCAAATAATGAGTTCAACGACTTATTTCTTAAGGAGTTAACTAAAAGGTTTACCTTGCTTTAAAGGATTAAGTATTATATTGACCTACAACTTGAAGTTGCTTAGCCCAATAAGTTAGTTATAAGCTAAACCCTAAGCAAGCTACAAAACTTTAAAGGCAAGTATATGAGCATGTTAAGAAAGTCTAAGTCGATGTGTAGTGCCAACAATATTGGTATTTAGAAAGGACTAATCTTAAAGAATGTATATGGATAGTCGAGCTATCAATAAAATTACCATCAAATACAAGTGCCTTATTCTATGACATGATGACATGCTAAATGAGTTGCATAAGGCAAAGATATTCTCTAAGATTGACTTCATGTTTAGTTATCACTAGATTCGAAAGAGGCTTTGTGATGAATGGAAGATGGCTTTCAAGATTAGATATAGCTTATATGAGTGACTAGTCATGCCATTCGACCTGCCCAATGTGTTAAGTACCTTTATGAGGTAGATGAATCATACATTGTAGAGTCAGATTGGGAAGTTTGTAGTTATATAATTTGATGACATTCTGATCTACAATCCTAACCCGGCTAATCAACTAAATTATCTTTGAACTCTATTTAAAGTCATTTGAGTTGAGAGATTGTTCAAAAATATGAAGAAACACTATTTCTGTTAAGAAAAGATCATGTTTCTTATTGTGAGTGGAAGAGGCCTTTAAGTTAATGAGGAGAAAATTTACGTTATTGTAGAGTAGCTTGACCTTGACCTATTATGTTGATGTGAGGAGCTTCATGATTTGGCATCCTTCTATGGAAAGTTTATTTAAAACCTTTTCTCTATTGTAGTACCCTTCACTGAGCTATCAAAGGAGAATATAGAGTTTGGATGGGGAGAGAGAGAGGAAAGTAGCTTTGCTAAGGTGATGAGGAAACTAACTTTTGCCTCTGTCTTAGTTCTCATAAATTTAGACAAAGTCTTCAAGCTAGAATGTGATGCTTTAGGGCTAAGCATAGGTACCATTCTCATGTAAGAAGGCCAACATATGGCATTCTATAGCTAAAAGTAAAGGAGAGCTACCTTGAACTACTTGGTGTACGAAAAGGAACTATATACCCTCATCTTAGCTCTTAATGTTCGCAACATTACTTACTACCCCGAGACTTTCTTATCTATACCGATCATGAGTCTCTAGGATACTTCTCAAGCTAACCTAAGCTCTCCAAATGTTAAGCAAAGTGGGTAGAATTCTTGGAAAGATTTTTCTTTTGTGATTGAGTATAAGCATAACAAGGTTAATGTAATGGCTGATGCCTTATCCAAAAGAAATAAACTTCTTTCCGACCTTTGGACAAGATTGTTAGATTTTACTCACATCAAGGAGCAATATGCTGAAAGTACTCATTTTAGTTTGATTTATACCTAATTTTTGGAAGGATAGGTAATAGATGATTACTTTGTAGAGGATGGGATTCTATTTGAGGGTGATATCATAGATGAGGATTGTTCAATCACTTCTAAGAGAAGAGGATTGTATCTAAGGCAGTTATCAAGGTAACTATTAAGATAGGTGAAGACTTCTTGACTTGACATCTCCCCTAATGTGTAGGGATAGTAAGCAGTTGTAAAATATAACCGTGCCTATGATAACTGGTCACACCATAGATTTGAATTCAAACCAGGAGTATTTCTTGTATACAACATAAGTTCCGTGTATCTTCTAAAGGTAGCGAATGCCAAGAGAGTCGATTACCTAACATCTCGGCTGACGAAAGGACAAGTGTATGTTGAGTGAAAACTAACTATCAACATTTGCTTCTTAACTCCCGTATTCGAATAATTGACAAAGGGAGTTATATATATATTGTTGCAGAGGATAAATGGGGAGAATATCTAGATTCATGCCCAGTAACATAGGAAGTAAGACAGCTCACATCCTAGCCAAAAGTTGCAATTTCAAAACTCCTACCTATTCAAAAAACCAAAAAGTTGTAGGTACGACATCTGTTACCTAGGTCATCATTTTGTTGTTCGCCTAATAACTGTCAAACAGTTTTCAGTCGTTAGATTACTATCATGAGATACGCATCCACAATCCATGGGACTATCATATCATCGCATCAATACTGTCAAAAGCAGATTTACAATTACGAGAACGGATCATCCATATATAAGGTACTGTTCATACTCAGATTTTACTCCTCTAGTTGCACCTAAAATTTTCGTTTGTTTTCTAATCTTCAAAATCTCACTCTTCGACTTCTATTATTTCATTTCATACAACCGTCTAGGTATGGTTCGCAAAGTTTCTTTTTGACTTATTTTATTTGATTTCGAGGCAACAAAAACTGAGGCCACTCATCCCCCTAAAAATAGGAGCGAGGTGGTATGTTCTTTAGGCAGTTCAGCCGATAGTATGGAGGTAAGGTGGAATAAACTTGCTCGATTAACGAGCTTCCAGTGGATAATTATCCTGAGGATAAGGTAGAGAGGTCTTTGGCAAAATATCTGTACAACATAATAGCCTACTTTCGCGACTCTCCTAATGGAAATGCCAGTTCCGTCGATAGAGTTCTTATCACAATGTACAATCAGTAGTGGCGAGATCTTCCTCGAACATGGAACTTAAGGAGGTCGAGAGACAGGGAGAGAGTATGCTTTCCATGGGAGTGCAAGTTTCAAATATACTTAATGTATCTAGATTTTAGGCTGTACTTCCTTTTCTTGGCTTTTGTTCAGGGCTTCTTCTACTACTTCAGAGTCACATCGAGTATGTTCTTACCCAATAATTATCGGCTTCTGGCAGCTTTTGAGATAGTATGTAATGAGGTTAAGGTCAGGGCTACGCCTCAGTTTGTTAGATTTTTCTTTACTATCCGTAAGTAGCCTGACAGGTAATACTTCATTACTACAAGGCATAGGTGTAAGTTCATGGATGAGTTAGAATCCAAGATTCATAAGTGGCATGATAAGTTCATATCAATAATATCTAATGAGGACATGGACTTCTAGACCCAATGGACTAACCCGATACATACAAAGGATGTAGATTTAATGCCGAATGATGCTACAGTAGTAATGACGATTTTGGAGAGAAGGAGAAACAAAATGTTTTTTTGGGACTTTTAAGAGAATTATATGGCGTTATGAAAATGGCGAACCAATATTTTTTGAAAAAGAAGGTATGCTGATGTGTTGCCACCGTACTGAGTATAGCCATAAGGAAAGCCGTTCTCAAGACTTTATGTAAGAATAGTAACCTTTGAGCCTTGCAAGTTCATAAGGAAAGCCGTTATTATGGAAAGAGTAAGTTCATATCTTTTCCTTATTTATATTAATTGATTTACTTATCTTATAGATATAAGTGATGGAGAGGTAGATCCTGTAAAGCTACATGCTTAAGCTAAGGCTAAGAAATCTAAGGCTAATAGGAGGGGGACTACCTCTGCAACTACCATACGGGCCTGCTGCTGTAAAGAGATTAGCAAAGGAGGCCGTAGCAAAGCATATAGCTATGCGAATATCTCGTCCTACCGAGAGAATGAAGGAGAATGAGACTATATAGCCGACCAAGGTTCGTTCTAAGGAGCCTCTGGTCATGATTATTTAAACTTCTGTCAAGCCGAGGAATAGCGATCGTTAAGAGACATACCTCGATGAGTAGGATGAAAATGCCATTGTTGCGAAAGGCTCATCATAAGTGATTACGGTGGCTCCAAGTGTTGAAAAAAGACCAGGGAAGGAACTTTTCGACCAACCACCTATCAAGAAGTCTAAAGGCCTGGATGAAAGGGCAAAGGTAGCAATGTAATCTAAATCTCTTAGCATCACTAGCGCCAAATTCTTGCCAAACAAAAAGGTTAGCGAGTACTTCATCCCTTGCTAGAGCCATCAGATTTTGGACATTGACTCGGCCTTGGGAAATAGGATGAAATCTTTGGCTTTAATGGAAGGGGTCATTCTTCCAAAAGACAATGATATAGCTAAGATTGTCGACAAGGTCGACGGTTGCAATAAGGCCCATGTTGTGACCAAATTGTATGATGTGAGTATCCATAAACATTTTCTTTTTCTAGCTCCTTTAGATAATTAACACTTTCTTTTTCCAAATAAGTAGCCACATCCTTACAGCTTTAGATGAGGCCAATAGAGAGGAAAGAAGGTAATATCCTCTGCTATATCTGTGTAATATCTGATCATTCTTAATTGTAATAACTGAATTTGCTGTTGAAAGTTGAGGATGTATACAATACATCAAAGGCCCAAATTACTGTGGCCAAGGATGCGAGGATTAGGGCTGAGATAAAGGCAAGTAAGCTTAAGGAAGAATTTACTGCTGGGCTAAAGTATTAGTACGTTAAGCGACGATGAAGATAAACTCAAGGTGTAAATAAAGGATTTAGAGACCAACAACTCAAACTTGTAGAGCTGTGTTGTTGAGTTGGAGGAGATTGTGAGGAAGGGGCCATTAGTTGAAGACGCTCTTGATATAGTCACTCCAAGTTGATAGTACAAGACGCTTTTACACAAAAAGTTGTTGGAAGGAGTTCAAGTGGCAAGAGAAGAGGTCTTGAAGCTTCATCCAGATTATGATCTCTCGTATCTCAACTTTACTAACGTTGATGACAAAGTTAGTAGTGACATGCTGTGCCGAGAGTATCGATTAAAGTGATAATGAAGCTCAAGCCGAAAAAGTTACCTGCTCTAAGAATCCAGTTGCCAAGGAAGCCCTAGCCAAAGATTTAAGAATCACTTCTGTTGTATCTAAGAATAGGTTGTAGGACTTATTATATTAGCATATCGCATTCTCCTATAATTAATCACTAGAATATAGTCAAGGCAATGCCAAGTGTATGTAACTTTCACGTAACTAAACTTTCACGATTTGTATGGTTTATGCATGTTGCTTTACGCTCTCATTCTTCGACATGATTTAATTTACTTCATTTGTTTCTTGGCATGTTTTATTTCATATGCCATGTTTTTCTTGGCATGTTCTATTTCACACGGCATATTTTTCTTGGCAAGTTTTATTTCACACGCCTATTGTTTCTTGGCATGTTTTATTTCACATGCCCTTGTTTTATATTATTTGTTAACCGTTGAGGTGTAGACTAGTCACATTACTTGGCTGTATAGTTAATTTGTATAGTTCTTTTATCGCATTAAGCTAGAACTTAGATTAGCTCATTTGTCGTGTAGCCTAGAATTCATTCATTTAGCAATTATAACCAAAACATAATGAGATTTCAAATATATAATTGTCGTAAATGTCTTATAAGCTTGTTGGCTGTTTCTAAAAGAGTTACAGTTGGAGCTATCTGACATTAATTGAAATAAAATTTCAGATTATCAACATTCCAAGCTCGAGGGATGATGGATCCATTTAACCTTTCTAGTTGATAGGCCCTATTACCAATGATGGATCCTCCCAATTCGTGCTAAGCTTTCCTTAACTTGCTTGCATACCTATTGCTTCCATCTTACAGCAAACCAAATCTCCAAGTTGGAAAACCTTATGCTTAACTTTCTGATTGTAATATCTTGCCTAGTATGCTGCCACCTTAGCTTTTGCAACATCTTGACTTTCCTCAATAGTGTTTAGACTTGCTGTCAATCAAACTTTATTAAGCATTATGTGAAAATTATGTATACGTAGATTAGGTAAGTCTAACTCAATCAGCAACATGGCTTCAGTGCTGTATGCTAACTTAAATGGTGTCTCTCCCGTTACAGTTCTATGAATGGTTTTGTATCCCCATAGGACATTCGGTAGTTCATTGGCGTACATCCCCCTGACTTGATCTACTTTTTGTTTCAAACTACTCAGTATGATCTTGTTTATAGCTTCGACTTGTCCATTTGTCTAAGGGTGCACTACAGATGTAAAGTTGAGCTAAATGTCGTGCCTTTCGCAAAACATTTAGAACCTATTGTTGTTAAACTACGGGTCGTTATCTATAATTATCATGTAGGGTACTCTAAATCTCGAAATGATGGCATTGAAGACGAAAGCTTCCACTTTCTGTTTCATGATTTTTGCTATGGCCATGGCTTTAACCCATTTGGTAATGTAGTCCACAATGACAATGATGAATTGTCATTGGGCGGTAGACTTGGGAAAGGGTCCGAGGATATCTAGCCTCTACTGAGCAAAAGGCCAAAGGCTGGTTAGGCCACATAATTCACTTACGGGTGCTTTACTCAGCTACTTGTGCTTCTAGCATTGAGTACACTATTAGACAATGCCCTTCACATCTTCTTTCATAGTTGGCCAATAATAGCTGAGTCGTAGTACTCAAATATACAATGTTTGTGCTTTCACATGATTGTTGCATATGCTACCATGAACTTTAGATAACACCCTCTAGGCATCCTTTGGGGAAAGGCATCGAAGGTAGGGTTTGTAAACCCCTGAAAGTTTTGATCTAGTTTTTGAAATAGACTCAACTATAGTAGACAATTTAGGAGTCGACAAGGCTAATTAAAGTGAAAACCCTAAAAGACTTAATCAATCACGTAAAGAATTTTTCTACCCTAAATGTTTCTAAAAGCTAAAGATTCCTTTCGAAAGTGATAAAAACCTTAAAAACGATTTCATTAAGGACATATGTACACCAATCCATCATGATATACCCTAAAACCCTAATTGAAAATATAATGCTTATATTTTGTAAAATCGTTAGTAAAAGGTTAGAGATAACTCTCATTCTTACTTATATGATTCAAATTCTCAAGTAATCCATTAGGAACTAAGATAATGAGTCATAGATTATATTTATTCCTTAAATATATGATTAAGATAGTCTTACTTAGGGTTAGGGTTATAGTTGAAGATTAGGTTACATATAGTGAACTTTAATACCCAAATTAGCACTTTTTACCCTTGTTATCCAAAGTAGTTTATCAAATGAGATATATGGACTCTAAAGACCTAAAGTAAGATCTCATCAACCACATTTACACATCAATGCATCATATACCTCAATTCTTCTCAATTCCTTCATTTCTCCCCTAATTTCCCTTAATTACTACATTATGTGCACAAAATTACACATACTTAAGGAATGTTGACTAAGATAATACATGTTGACCAAATTTCAAATGTTGACCAAGTCAACACATGTTGACTAAAGTCAACATTTTTAAAAGTCAACAAAGGTTAAGAGATAAGAAAAATATCTCTTATGTAATGATGTCTTCCTTTTCTTTTCTTTTTGATTTTTCTTTTTCTCTCTTTTTCTCTTGTTGCCGTCCACAAATGTCTTCCTTAACCCCACCACATGTTGTTTTGCATTAAGAGAAACAAACAAAAGAAACAAAACAAAAATTCCTCTTTCATGCCGTGAACTCCCCTCCCTTCTTTCCCTTTCATTTCTTCCCTTTTGTCTCCTTCATTTCAACATCATAAAAGGTATGTTTTTAAGTGCTTTATCTTACTTTTTATTAGTCATTAGTTAGTTAATTAGGTAGATTGGATAAGTAGTTATATGGGTAGTTTTGTCTTGAAGAAGAGGAAACAAAGTTTCCTTCTTTAAGTGTAGAAACTTGAAATTTGAAAGAGAAGAAAGAAAGACATGAGGATATGCTTCTATGATGCATACATAAGGAAATTCCAAGAGAGTATAAGTAGAAGAACCTTTGTACATGAGTATGTAACATGTACATAACCTAATTTAAGATCAAATCTTACTAAACATATCTATACTACACTAAATATGTACATAAGAACACAAAAACATAGAATTAGTGAGCTTTTCTTAAGGAAAAATTTAGGCATACGAAATTTTAGTATAAAATACGTATTCCACCGTATAGGTATACGGGTATGTATACATGTATAAATACGGTATAAACCTAAGTCTAGGTATAAGTATAAGTATGTATAAAGTATATGTACATAAGTATAAGAGAAAGAGATAATATGTACATAATACATATGCATATGACATAAGCATGATGAAAGGCTTATGTAAGCATATGATGAGGTAAGTGATGACATAAGCACATGATGACATAAGCAATGACATAAGCAAGTGATGATGTAAGCGATGACATAAGCATAAAATTAGAAAACTAAGAAAAATGTAGGTGGTTAGGTAACTAAATTAAGAAAACCTAATACACTTTCTAAATTAGATTATACCTAATTCAGTACATGAATTAGTAATAGCAAATTAAGATTCTTTCATTAGAAGAATTTAAGGAATAAAAGATATAAACATAAGTAATAAAAGTACTTAGGTGGTCATAACTAAACATTTCTATAAATTTAGCTCATAACTTAAAATAGAGGTCTTAATATTCAAAACAAATATTACCATGTGAAAATATGTTCAGAAACGATAAAAATCGATTATAAATTCATAAATATAAAAAATAAAATGGAAAAGTTACATACGATTGAAATTAAAGTCTTACCGGGTAAAATTTAATAGTAATTTAAGTATAACAGGTAATTAGCTGTTTAGAATTAATAGTTAATTCAAACACTTATTAGCATTGTTATCACATAATGATCAGGTGACTCTAAGGTGAGCAAGGACCTCCTGATCTATTACTACGATTAGGGCGAACCGCTATGGCCGAGTGAGTATTTACCCTGTAATTCCATGCTTGATTGTGATTGTAGATAGTGGACTTAAATATTATTGTTAATTAACTGCTGTGTGGGGTTCGGGATATGGTTGTGTATGTGATTGATTGTTGAGTTGTGAATTTACCTTAAATGCAGAGAATGCCTTGTTTGTTGCATGGTAGTATAGAAAATGATTGTGTGTATTAATGGATGGTCACAGCATAATTTGAACTAACTTATACTCAGCTATAAAAAGAAACTGAAACATGCATTAACATGCATAGCATGGATACTATTCCGGCCGTCACATCACACGGAGGTAAAGAGAGGCCATTCAGGGGTTGATATTATTGATTTATTTGGTTATGTACGGTGTTCTCGTACAAAATGACCTTACCCTGGCCCGCGGGAACACTAGGCATTGGAGGTGCCAACCGCCTGGCTAAGGGTCGAGTCTAGAGACCTCCATTTAGGGGTGAGTGTGGACTGCGGGGGCCCACTCACAATTATACTAAAACTTATGTTTTTCTGAAAATAAAAGAGTTATTTGATATAAGTACGGAACATGGAGTTTCGTAGTAAAGTAAGTTCTAGTGTAATACCCAGATCTGATTGGTGCCGTGTAAACTCCAACCCTGACTTCGGAGGGCGTTAAATCTGAGTTACGCATATGAACTAGTTAAGTACGCATATTATTTGGCATTCTGTTTGATCATTCATTCATATGCGTGACTATAATGTAATTATAACTTGCTTGTTGTTTGGTTGAGGGTTTTGCTCACTAAGCTTAGGCTTATACCCCTTTAGATTTTTGTTGCAGGATAGCCTGTTCGTAGAGACAGGACGAGGGATGCCACAGGTTAGCCTGGGGACTTGGGCAAGAGCGAAGTGTCCTGTGTGATGAGAGGAAAACAGTTTATGTAGACTATACCTCATGTACTTATGTTTAACTTATGTTTACCTTATCATTATGAACTTAGACATACTTAAATACTATGTAATGTAAGCTTTTCAGATTAACTTTTATATAAAAAATGTTGTGTTATGATATCATGTGAATCTGGATGTACTTTGGAACTAGTAGTCGTAGAGCCTTGTATATTGTGTGAAGAGTTTTTGATGGGAAGGGTAACCAATCAGGGGTTCTTCATACAGTATACGACGTCTGCCACGACTAGGCCATCCTCAGTTCGTGACAGGGTTGGGATATGCCTCACTTATATAGTTGACCATCAATTAGCATGTAGTTCATAACCTGGTAAGCCAATCTTCACGCTTCCTTTTTATCGTTAGGGACAATACCATCTTTGAGATAATTCAACAAGGAATTCATCAACGATTCTTCTTTTGGGCAAGGAGTTAATTCATAGCTTTGCAAGAGATTGGAGAAGCTTTAATGTTGGATAAACTTGATGAATAGTTTCCCGTTTAGCTCAGGGAACACCATACTGGCCAACTCCGATAGCTTGTCAGCAATGATATTCTTATTTCTTGAAATTTTGTGAATAGGAAAAGATAGGAATTTTCTTTAAGGATTCATACCACCAATAAGTACTTGCTCATCTCTTCTTCTCTTGTCACATAAGTTTTGGTGACCTGATTTACCACCAGTTAGGAATTAGAAAACACTTCGAGTTTCTTGGCACCAATTCCTTTTGCCAATTTTAGTTTAGCAATTAGAGCTTTGTACTTTACTTCATTGTTACTGGCTAGGAATCCAAATTTTAGAGCATAATGAACTTTGACATTATGGGGGCCTTGAAGAATTAGGCTTGCCCTACTTCCTTCTCGTGTTGAAGAACCATCGACATAGAGAAACTAGATAGGTTTCTTGGCAATCTTTATATAATCTTTGTCTCTAGTGAATTCTATTACAAAATCCGACAGTACTTAAGCCTTTAGTGCCGTTTTAGGTTTATATTGTACACCATGGGCACTGCGCTCTAAGGCATATTTCAACATCCTCCCCAAGGAATTGAGCTACTATAATGCTTGTTGTAGTGGTTGATCGATGAGAATAATAATCTGGTAAGACTCAAAGTACAGTTTCAACTTTCCTACCAAGAGAACCATAACCAATACAATTTTTATATCTTTATGTACCAAAGCTCTAGCCCTTGCAGAACATGATTCACGTAATAAATGGGTTAATGCTCTTTGCCTTCAATTCGGACCAGTACAAAGGAAAGTTTTTAGTAGTTGATTGATAGATATAAGTACAAATTTTCTCTTAGAATGGGTGTCAAGAGTATTAAGGGGTGACATAAGAAATTCCTTAAGCTCATTGTAAGCTTTTTCGCAATCTTTGGTCTAGTTGAATTCCTTTGGATTCTTCAAAATTTTAAAGAATTCTACACACCTATTCGTACTTCTTGACACAAATCTGTTGAGGGCGACAATTCACCCGGTGAGTTCCTATACCTCCTTGATTGTGCAAGGTGATTTTATATTCCTTATGACTTCAATCTTTTTCGGATTGGAATCGATGCCGCGTCATATGACCATATACTCAAGAAATTTCCTTGATGTTACACTAAAGACGAACCTCTATGGGTTAAGTTTCATGCAACATCTTCGTAATGTGGCAAATGTTTCCTCCAGATTAGCGAGATGTTGATATTCTTTCATGCTCTTCACAATCATATCATCTACATATACTTCAACATTCCGGTGGATCTGAGATTTGAACATCTTCATTACTAATCTCTAGTACATGACACTAGGGTTCTTCAACCCAAAGGGCATTACTGTATAACAGTATGTTCTAAAATTGGTAATGAAAGATGTGTAGACTTCATCTGCCTTGTCTATCCTAATTTGATTGTAACCAGAGAAAGCGTCCATAAAAGAGAGCAATGCATGTCCTGCGGCTGCATCTACCATCTGATTTATTTTTGGTAGTAGGAAACAATCATTAAGATAGGCTATATTGAGATCCATGAAGTCTATGCACATTTGCCACTTACCGTTAGACTTCTTAACTAGCACATAATTTGCTAGCTAAGTCTGATAAGGCTCTTCCCAAATGAATCCTACTTTCAATAATTTTTAGACCTTTTCTTCTATTGCCACTTATCTTTCTAATGTAAAATGTCTCTTTTTCTATTTGATCACCATTACATTCGGGTCAATCTAGACTTGTGTACTGTAACGTCTCTGAGAATACTTGGCATGTTTGATGGTGACAATGCGAACACTTCAGCATTGGCTTACAAGAAGTCAATTAGACTTTGCCGTACATCTGTCGACATGAGTTTTTCCTATCCTTGTTGTCTTCTCGGGATCATCTCCCAAAGGAATCTCCTCTATATCATTCTCGGCGTTTTCTACGCCAACTAACTTGCCTTTTGGGCAAGTGTCGACTTAAAACACTTCTTCTCACCTCAAAGCCCTTATATATATACGGAACGTGCCAATTGCTAATCCCCTCTACATACACCAACCCTTGTAGGAGTGGAAAACTTGGCGTTTAGATGTGTAGTTGAAGGGATAATGCCGAATAAATGTTGGCATGGCCATCCCATTATCATGTTGTAAGGGGACCAGCATTTAATGATGACAAAATCTACTTTGTCCTCTATAACATGCTTATCATCACTGATTTGTATCAGCAAAGAGGGAACTTCTACTACTTAGATGGGTTAATTATTGAAAGCATAGAGGTCATACTTGTAAGATTGCAGTTGCGCTTTGATCTTAGGCCTCATTTGATCAAAGGCATGCTGAAAAATGATATTGGCCGAATTTCCCGTATCAACAAGAATTTTCTTAACCTTAAAGTTGGTGACTCTCGCATTGATGAGAAGCGCATCATCATAGAACCTCTGTATGCCTTCAAAATCTTCTTTCCGTAAATATTGCAAATGTAATTCCTGGTATTAACTGAGTACGAAGAACTCGATTGGCCTATACTAGGTTCACCGACAATTGTATTAATTACTCCATTGGGTGCTCTATTAGGATTAATATCCCTTGCATCTCTCACGGCCATTGCTGGCCAAGTGTCATCATCATGTTTCTCTCTTCTTCGTTGAGATGATCTTTCGATTCTTTCAGTATCATGTACTAGAAATTTTCGTAGGTGCCCACATTGTATTGCATCTTCAATTGCATTTTTGAGTTGAATGCACTCATTTGTATTGTGACCCTTGTCATGGTACAAGTCACAATATTTGTTTGAATTTCTTTGTAAGGGATTCGTGTGCATTCTTTTCGGCCATTGGACAGTGTTCGGTAGTACTCCAAGTGGTCTTCGGGGTCCTTCCTCCCATCATATGTTTCAAATTGTGGTAGCTTGATGTACTGAGGTATGACTTCTTCCAAAATCTTTCGAACAAAAGGACTTTTCTTAATTTAGAACTGTTTGGTCATTAAAATGGGTGTGCTGACATGCAAGGGTCCCGCAGGATTCACGTGCTGTGGTTGCTTACCCTTATCAATCTTTTTGAAAAAAGGAGCTATGGGTCACGCTGGAACCTCAACTTGCTTTTTTGCCAATTTAGGTGAATAAATGGAATCGTCGGTATTATTGGCATCATCATCTCTAGGCTCTTTTTCGTAATATGGGCAAAAACTTTCATGGTGAAGTTTAAGGATTTGTTCATGTTTTTTGTTTAGTTCAAATTTTCTTTGGCTAAATTGAGACAAAGTTACTCGAGTTGAGCCAATCATTGTTCATCAGCATGCCAACTCCCTCTATCATGGTGTTAGGAGGAAGTAGCAGCACCTGCACTTTGTATCATCCTAGTTCTAGCCATGTAGTTGTGTCTAGGGAAAAATAGATGGCACCAAATGTTGGTGGTGAATTTTGGGATAAGGAAATAGTCCTACAAAAGAGAATAAAATACATGGTACCGAGGCCAATCCGGTACGGCTACTCTGATGCCTAAGTTGGAATGATAATTTATTATAATAAGTATGCGAATAAGAAGTGTTAGAGAGCTGTTACGGAGTTTTCCTTCGGTATTTACAGACGATTGTTGTGTCTAAGGCAATTGTTGAGGTAATTGTTGAGATACCTGGAGACTTCTTAACTTGACATCTCCCCTAATATGTAAGGATAGCAAGTGGTTGTAAAATATAACTGTGCTTATGATGATTGGTTGCGCTATAGATTTGAATTCAAGCCAAGAGCATTTCTTATAGACGACATAAGTGTAGTGTGTCTTCTAAAGAGGGTGAATGCCAAGAGAGTCGATAACCTAACATCTTGGTCGACAAAAGGACGAATGTAACTTGAGCGAAAACTAACTATCAACATATAGGGTCATAAAAAGGTGTGTAACCTATAAAAGAGCACATAATAAAGCTAAACAAGGAAGGAACATGACTTTGTCTATCTTGACCTAACCTTAGGTTGAGTTGAATATGGACGTTGTCCTTAGTTTACTAAGAATTACTCTAGGTAAGGACTCAATAATGGTTGTCATTTATAATTCAACAAGATGGCACACTTCATGCCTTATATCAAGACTAATGATGATTCAACTGCCTCTTTTGTTTTCTTTTCTTTTTTTTTTTCTTAGCAAGAGATCACCAAGCTACATGGAGTACCAAGGAGTAATGTCTTAGATTAGGATCTCAAGTTCCTAAGTTACTTATGGAAAACCTTATAGTGCTAAAAGGAACTAAGTTGTTGTTTAGCACATCTTGCCATCTGTAGATTGATGATTGAATAGAGGTAGTCAATAGAACTTTAGGATCTCTACTTTAAGCTACTATATAGAGAAACTTGATCGACCAAGATACATGCTTTCCTATAGTCAAATTAACCTACAACTAAGTTGTATATTGTACCATAAGAAAGATACTACTCAAAGTTGTTTATGATTTCAACTACCAGCTACCTCTAAAATAAGCGCCCCTACCTAAGCGAAATGGAGATCCTGATGCTAAAGGTCCTGCCTGAGTCCTATAATGGATCTACTAAGAGGTGATTGACCAACTTATCTAAGTTGTAGAGAAGCTTGAGTTATAAGGTTAAGGAAGGAGAATAAGGCAATTTTAGGTAGGATACATAAATACATCACTCCCTTTCTCTCTCTCTCTCTTTATATATAATGTATATATATGTGTATGTGTGTATATATATATATATATATATATATTTTAATCAAACTATGTATTTAATTTTTAAGGTTTTGCTTTCTTTAAGGTTAATTGTAGAATAGGGTTTTGGTTTTTAAGATGAACTAGATTATTGTTTAATTGCAAAATGGGGTTTTGATTTCAAAGCCAAACTTGAATTACAAATTAGGCTTTGCTTAAATTACAATTCTATATGATTAATAGGCTTAGTTTAGCACTACTAATATATTGGATGCTTATTAGATTTTAAATTTAGTTCATATATTTGTGTTGTATCAGTACTTATAATATTGAGAGTGAGGTTCTGTTAAGCTTCTTGTATACAAAATAAATCCTAAAACTAATTGAAGTCGGTATTGGTAGCAAAGAAGGAATACTTATATTTTCTAGTACACATTTATGCCAAAGGGAAGAAATAAGATTTATGCCTTACCACAAAAGCTAATCTTATGTGTAAGTAGAAGTTAAAAATTTATTTGTCCACTTTATATCATGTGAAACTAAGATGGTATAGACTTTGTCAATAGCCAATAGAATGGTGCCCAAATGCGAACATGTCTATTCATATACTCTAAAGCTATTTGGTAACAAGCAATGACAAAAGATGATAAGACACTCATAAAAAGCCTAACATAAATGAGCAAGCAAGCTAGACACCTACAAGCTACAACTTGCTTATTCCCAACTTTGTTTCATAGCTAACACAACTTCATCTATACCTTAAAAATTCCATCTACTATTGAGGAGGTGCATTACAAAATTTAAAGCCTATTGTTTACAAGTTGTACATTTGCTTAGATCAACAATTGACTCAAAATCCTCCATATAGTTTACTCCCATGATTCTCTTATATACAAAATATTAAGATTATACATGAATAGCTGCTCAAAATTGTAACATTTTTTCTAGTAACATAAGAGTAAAGACCTTAAACATTCAAAAGACAAAAGCTTGTTACCTGATTAAGCTTCTAAGAGTAGAAATCTACTTTAATCAAAGATAATAGTACTATCAATAAATAGTGAAAGTTTTTATTCCATATTAGAAAGAAAAATGTGATGATGAAGCATATCATAAGACTATTGTTTAGTCTTTTAAATTCTACATAGCTTACATGCTTAATAAAAAAGATTAATAGCATGCTACTAAAAGAAGCTCCATCAGGATATGATTTATATGTTAGGAGATAAGCAAAAATGGTTAAAGAAGCCTTTTCCACTTGATAGAAGGAGAAAAGAGGTTCGTTGCTGTAAACCCTACTTTTAGTGGGCCTAAGACTCGATTAAGAGTACCCTCTAAACATTCCTAAAGATCAACTAAACTAAAAACTTAAGTTTATATTTAGAAACGAATTTAATTTTTACAATTCAAAAGCCAATTGTCGATAAAACCTAAGCTTGAAGAACTATGAGCTCTCAAGCTACTTAAAACCCTAAACCTTAAAACCATTAAGGAATTTTAACCCTGAATAATTAATCGATAATTTAATTTGAATAATTTCATTCAACTCTAGAAAATTTCACAATTCTACAAAAATCAAATCATAAATTATAAAACAATGTAAGATAAAAATCCTAAAACAATTTTCTATAAGGCTATACCCTTATCTTCACGTATAAGCCTTACACAGAAATAAGTAGACCAACCAATCACCTTAGATAACTTATCAATTGAGAGTTGGAATCATTTATCAATTGATAACTCATCAAAATCTAGTGATAAGACAATTTCCTTATCACCTTTTCACTTATACTACATATGGACAATTTTTCACAAGAATTCATAAGCTTAACTTTAATAAAGGAGACAAGACTACTCCATCGCATAAAAATACTTCCAATGGCAGATCTAAAAATGGGAGAAAGGGGGGGCATGCACTTTTCATTCACCCATCAATCACTTCTTCTTACACATCACTATTCACCCCTTAATGCTTACATCATCAAAAGTTGCAATTATTGACTTTATGTAAGCTACAAGACAACACTTTCAAGACATTTAAACACTCCATCTCTCTCCATTTCCAACTGGCCACTCTCTCCACCATTTCTCTTCCTTTCAATTTCACTTTCACTTCATCTTTCTCTCTTTTGAAACAAACATAAAAAGGGGAAACAACCTTACCCCACAAAATCAAAATTTTCCATTTTGAAGCTTCACTCACGGCATTATTTTCCCTTATTCTTGTGTCATTTTCCTTTACCATCTAAGACCTTTTAAGACCATTATAATCTTCCATAAACCTAATACCAAAAGAACAAAAGATTCGGGTTTCAAAAGATAGCAAAAAGGGGGAGGCAAAGTAAGAGCTAAAGTGGAATCTTAGTGTACAACCACCACACTTTGCGTTAAGGACGAGTAAGTGTTTTTGTGATGTGTGGATTAGTATTTATGTTAGGAGACTTGGATTTCTTGAAGATATGAGTAAGGTTTAAGTTGTTAGAACACCAAAAATCGTTTTAAGAAACAAACCATAAAACCCTTACATGAAGTTGAAATATGAGCATGTAAAGTTAGTGTTTTGTGAAGATATTTGTTTAATGCTTTGAATGGAAGATTTTAAGCTAAGAAAATCTTGAAATGAGAACTTTAATGGAGGATAAGCATGCTGGACGTGAGAGTTCCATAGTCATTTGGATGTTGATTTTGTTTCCATTAAGTTAAACATGCTCAAATCTAGACTTAAGTTAAAAAAAAATCCATCACATGAAGTTTTATGAAGAAACCAACTTTGTATGACATGAGCTATGATATGGGAGTGGTATTAAGTATAAGATCTTTTATTTCTTTATGTGGAACATGAGTTAAAGGATCATTTGATGGAAGGAAACTTAAGTTAAGATTTGTACATAAGTAGTTAAGTACATAAGCTACCACCTAAACTTAAGGAAATGATGAAACAAGTTGAAAAACCAAGTAAGGACCCCTTAGGACCATCATGAACAGATCTGGAACGTGGGAAAATGAGGCCTAAAAATATGATAAAAGTGAAAGAACATAGTGAAAAGATTAACTAAAGCAAGTATAGTAAGCATATAAAGCCTAAAACTCAAAATCGAGCTTAAAACTTCCAAAACAAGCCTAGAACTCTAAGATGGGCCTTCAATAAAAATCAGACCAGCACCTTAAAGTACCAAGAGGGGATGTTTTGAAGCCCATAAGAAATCCACCTAAGGCCCCATAAGCCCACCAAAGTCATTAACTTTAATTTGAACAAAAAACAAGCCCATTTGACAATTTGAGCCCACTAAAGGGGCCAAGAAATGGTTGTTAGCCTTAGGAATATAAATCAAAGTTGTAAATTTGATCTCAAGGAGTATTTTAAGTTTAGGATAAAATCTAAAGACCAAGCCCAAAGGATTCCTCAAGTTATCAAAAAGCTCATTTACTAAACAAGGCCCAAAAACACACCAATACATGAGGAATGCTACTGTTCTGACCCATGGACAGAATTGTATACCTCATTTCAAAAATCTAACCTTACCATGTTAAAGTACACTCCAAAACGATGAATATTGACTATAAGATCATAAAAATCGGATTTAAAATGAAAAAAATATACACGATTGAACTTTAAGTAAAAACCGGGAAAAATTACGAAAACTAGTTAAAAATATAACTTAAAAAAATTTTCTTAGTTTCTTAAGTTTGCTTCAATTCGTTATAAAAATTATTTCAATGACCAGGGGATACTATTTATGGAGATGACTTTCCTCCGGATTACTTTGACTGACCCATATGGCAGAGTCAGTAAATTCCCGATGACTCTTTACTTGATTGTGCTTGTAAAGTAGATGCACCTAATCTTATATTTATAAATTTGCATGCTTGTAGGATATGGGAGATGCATGTGTATGAATTTGCGATTGAATGTGATGACTTGTTAATTATATATAACAAAGGGAATTGTTTGCATGAATATATACATGTGAATTGTATGGAATGAAATTGGTTGATCACCTTAAAAATCAAGTTAATCACTTATATGATTAAGAACTCAAACTGAATCATGCATTCCTCATATTGCATACGGGTAACACCAACTACCGCTTCACGCAGAAGATAGGAAGGGACTCACAGGAATACAAGTTTCCTGTAGAATTAGGCACTAGCTATGCCATCATATATATTGAGTCTCTGACTTAAGCTGATGGGCTTACTAGGCATTGGGAGACACCAACCGTCGGTGAGGGGCCGAATCTTATGGCTTCTACTTAGGGCTTGTGCTTGTGGACTGCGAGGGCCACCACACCGCTAGACTTAGGATTTTAAAAGATATGATTCGATTTTGGTAAAGGAAGTATATATATATATATATAGATGTATATATGTAGAGTTTTGTTTTGGTATGAGCACGATAGTGTAAATGAAATAAAACCCAAGGTTTAGAACTCGGATTTTGGTTTGGGTCAGTTAATTATCTTCAAACCCCGACTTCAGGGGGCGTAATTCTAAGTTGTATGTAGTTCCTAGGTCACTGCATGCGTTGTTTAGCATATTGATTGTTCATGAATTCATATAATTGTGCATATAATAAACTTTTGCTATGTGGTACTAATGAGGCCATTTATCTCACTAAGCGTAAGCTTACACCCCCATAGATTTTTGTTGGTGCAGGAGAACCTCTTCGTCAATCCGGGCCGAGGCATGCCCGTGGTAAGTCTCGTATAGAGACGGGTTGGAGAGATTAGAGAGCGAAGAGGACATTTTGTAATAGATTATAGATATTTAGATACTTTTAAGTATTTATGCATAACTTAGATTTTATGCAGTTCTGTTATATACTGCATTTGTTTGTAATATTGATTTGGTATGGGTCTCATGAGCCCACACAATTAGTTAATTTATAACATAGAAGTAATTTTAATTAAATTGCTCCATATTACTTGTCTATGGGCCTAGTGGTAACGTAGAGTGGAAGGAGTCTTGTGTGTAGTATGAAAGGCCTATGATCAGCAAGGGGGTTGATAATAGACCTTTATACAGTACACGGCGACCTATCACGGCAATGATACTGTTGGGTCATTATAATTGCAGTATGGTTTTATCATAAAAAATGCAAGAAGCAAGGCATAATCTCTAAAACTTACAATCTATGCTACAGCAAACTGCAATCTCAAAGGACTATCATTGTATAGTCTAGTGAAAACTTACATAAACTATCTAAAATACTATATTATGTCTTATATTTTATGAAGTAACAAATTAGCAGTTAATTTTCAAAGTAAACTTTTTAGGTTTTATTTTTCTCTTTGTTGTTTTAGTTTTCCTTTTTTCCTTTGGCACATGAAAACTTATTCCCATCCACATAATTATTTGATTCCCATTCCTTTTACTAATTTTTCTAAATTGAGTCCATACAAGATATTCACAATAACTTTCAGAACTTGATTTTAAGGCTTGCTAAAGAGCAAGTTTTATAGAAAAAAAGTGTTGCAATTCCATTCCCTCCCCTTTCTCTCTCCTTTCCCCTCCCCTTCCCCCTTCTACCCTCTGTTGATGTAATTTTCTAAGTATGAGAGGTGAATATCTAGATATGTGATTTTTTAGGTATGAATCATGAAATAAGTACTAGGAGATTTTCTCTTTTATATTTCCACTACAATTTATGTTTTGAGCGAGCATAATTCCATGTTTTATATGGTGTGTCAGTTGGTCCTACTTTATTTATTTTCTTCGTTTCGGAAACAAAGAAGCATAACCTTATTATGATTGGCTTCATTTGGGTACAAGAATCACTTTATAAGACCCATATACCAGTTTAGTATAAACTTAGGCTATGTAGGTAACCCCCAAGCGGTGTCTTTCGTGAGATTTAGGCTTGAGATATTGTGTTTTATTCTCTATCTAATGACAATGCAAAGATTGATGGTAGTTAAAAAACTCAAGTCATTCAGTAGTTTGACATATCAAGTATAAAAACTATAGTATTAGAATAGACAAGTGATTCCTTTACTCATATTCATTACTTAAGAAGAAATAACAACTTCAAGGTTATAATAGGATATTAAATAGTAAAAGTCACAATCTTGGTCATCTTTAGAGATGATTAAGGTAACTAAGGGCCTAAGCCAAAAACTCAATTGCATGTTCTCTCATTCCTAATAATCCTATCTTTCTTATGTATATTCTCTTCTATCTTGGACATGGAAAACACAACAAGGAGCAATATTTTACCAAAAACATATCTCGATTATGCATTTTTCTTACAAGCTTTGGCTCAAAACTAAAACACACATTGTAGGTGTGTTTATGCAGTAGTGTTTCCCAACATTGTTTCATAGGGTTGCCTTTGTAAGAATTAGTTCTAAAGAAAGACAATTTTTGCTCAAATTTCTATTTTCTTCCCCTACTTAACACATTGATGGATAAACTGAATTTTGGTTGCTTATGGATCTTATCCTATGTAGAAAACTTTTATTGGACCACCATGATATAATATTCTATTCTAATGTACCTAATTTTCTATAATTTGATAGAAGCTTGTTTATCGGTGATTTAGATCACAAAGTTGTATTTTCACTTATATATTGCCTTTACATATTGATAAGAAATTTTAGCAATATAATATGCTACATGTCCTCATTTTGGGTTGATATTAAATATATTAAGGATCTAGAAATTCAAGGTATCTTTACAACAAAAGGATCATAAGATCTTTTATTTATTTCTTTTAATGCTTTGAGCAATTGGTTTTACCTAACTAGTTAAGAAATGTGATTCTAAATAAAGCTACATTGGCGATGCTTTATGTTTGACATTCATAGACCTATAATTATTCTGCTCCTTGGGCAATGAAAGCATAGAATACAGTGTCTCATGCTTCTCAATCTAATATGTTACCTATATTATAAAAAACACTTAAAAGTAGCTCCAATTAAGGGACTTTGTTGAGAGGACATCTTCCAATGAATAGATTGAGCACTCTAAGCAATTACCAAGAGATGACAAGTCAATGTTTGGTTTCAAAGTCTTTGTTCCCCAAAACCAAATAATATAGACAAATAAGAAGGAAACATGGTAGCAAATCAAGAGCCATCTTAATGCAAATCTTGAGCTATGGAACAAGAAGCTTATGAGTATCTATAATGTGAGAAGCTTTGTATGAATTGAGTTGTGATAGGATATAAATTTACAAAAAGGAAAGTCAGTATATCAAGAACAACTATGAAGGATAATTGATACCATCACTAATACAAGTTAAGTCTAATATTCTAAACTTCAACGTCATATTCATTATTCCAAAACAACATTGTAATCTTTGTTTCCTTGCCCATAAATAGCGTAGAACTATATTGATAATTTAATTATAGAAATACTTATAATTGTTTCTTTAGTCTATCATCATTCATTTTAAACTCTTTTTTTATGAACCAATAAAATTACATATAATGCATAAGTTAATCAATTGTAGAAGGTTCTATGTTATCTGTCAGGACCCTAAAGGGGGCCTAGTAGAATTACCTAAAATTTTCATATCATATGTACACCCATGATATGAAAATTCCCTTGCAAGTTATAAATTACGAGAATCTAAATAATAAATCATTAATATTACTGTTTTTCAAGTAATTAATTTATTGTATAACAACATAACATATAAATATAAATAACTATAGATATTCGATATTTTACAGTTCCACAGAACCATAGAGAATCGGTATCCCCTACCAAATAATAAGACAAGATATACTAACATTAAAAAAAAAAAATCTGCAAGTAAAATTAAATTATAGTAAGTTCTAACATATAAATATTTTCTATAAAGAATGTTTATATATCATCTAAAGAGTACTCAACTACTTCTAATACTAGTATACATATTTTCATGTCGCACTCAGTACTCGAGACTTATCATAATCCCATCATAAGTAAACCTGAAAAGGAAATTAAGGGGGAATGAGCATAAAACAGCTCAATGAGTTCGTCCTTCACCACTACCATTCAAGCAAGTTATCATACATTATTATCACATATGTAAGCAAACTATCTATATACAAAATGAATGTAAGCGTGATGAATGCAAGCAATACATCCATAGGAGTCTAGAACTATGGAAGGTATATAATTACGTCGTCTACACTTTGATTATCCCCTGTACTTACTCGCATAAGGCTGCCTAGGGGCACTACCCCTCTAGGCAACACTCGACTATTACCCTAGTCAAGAAAAGAGTTTCAATCCAAATAGGTGGATTCAAAACTAAGACTATCTACCATCTAAGGCCCTTCGGGCACAAACATGCGAGTCCTCTTGTAATCAAAATTACCTAAGGCCTTACAGGCACAATAAAGCAAGTCTTCTCACTATCAATTGGAGATCCCATGTTAGCTTTGCCTAACGCTAAAATATCATTTATGGCTCCATGAGCCCTTATAGAGATCATACAAAAATATGTTTAAGAGTAGAAAAGCTTTTACTAGTAACACTTTTCTTAAGATTTTTGCAAAGCTAATTCTCTCCATTTATACCTTTAACGGATCTTAGACATGCGATGAGTATAATCGGTTATTTTAGTCTGATACTTATATTTATCAATTTAAAAAGATGATTATATAGATGATAGCAAACAAGTAAAGCAATCATTCAGACATACAAGCAATAGCAAGCAACAAATCCTCATACAAGTAACATACATAAGCAAGTAGTAGGTCATTAGAACTCCTTCACCTAAATTATTTCTCATTCTCCAAGCTTTGGGGTTTCTAGAATTTGATATTGAACGCTTAGAAAAAATAGTAAAACTTATAAGTATTCTAAGAAGTTAGACTTCTTAGTTAACTAAAAGTCTATTGTAGTTTATCTAATCTCCTCTAATATAAACCAAGTATAATTTGTATAGGGTTTACCATACTCAATGGGATTAATAGTAACTATTTTCTTATATTTGTAAGTTATGAGACTTCCTTTTATATATTTAGTAACTTTTCATTCTAATTTCAATATTTACGAACTTATAATCGTTTTTTATCGTTTTTGGACGCACGTTCACATGGCGATGTCCGTTTTGGATGTTAAGACTTGTGTCTTATGATATGGGCTAAACTTATTGAAATTTTAACTCATTAAAGCTTAATTGTTCTTATTGCTTATGCTTATATCCTATTCAAGTATTTAATGATTTCATTAGCCATTAGTTTCTTACACCTAGGGAATTTTACATTGATATTACTAATTCACGTACTTAATTGAGTTTAATTCAATTTAAGAAGTGTATTAAGGTTTAAAGGTCTTCAACTCTTAAGTAAATGTATACATATATATGTTATATTCTTATGTAATCTTATAATTTATTATTTATAAGCTTATGCTTATGTCATTGCTTAGGTCATCCATTGCTTGTGTCATCGCTTATGTCATAGGTTATGTAGTCATTCATTACATATAAATATATATATATATATATCCTTATGTACTCATACATATGTTATATACATACCTATACTTTTAACATACTAATATGTATACTTATTTACTTATACATATACTAATACATATACCCATATACACATACGGTGGCATACATATTTTCGTATTCCTTATTTACCCTTTTGAGAAAGCTTCTCAAATTTCATCTTTTTGTATTTTAAGGGTGTATTTAGCGTGATATATGTATGTATAGTTAGTATATGCCTTATTTTAGGTTATATACATAATGGATACTTATATACAAAGGGCTTTATACATGTATTTATTAAATATACTCTTATATACACATACTTCGATATATGTGCACATGTGTTCTTCTTCCATGTACTAAGGATTCATATACTTCTAAGCATGAATATGAAGCTTCCTCTTCTAACACATATGCACATATTATACCAACTTCCTATACTAACTTAACTTACACAACTAACTACTACAAAACATAGATAATCAAATGATAACATACCTGTTTCTCCTTGATTTATATGAGTAGAAATTGTGAAAGTGAAGTATTGAAAGAATATGTGAATAAGGATCAAGGGTGGGGGAGGGGGGGGGGGGGAGGGGGGGGGTTGGTGGGGAGGAGGGAAGAAGAGAGTGTTTTTCTGTCTTAATGTATGTTTTCAAAAAGGAATGAGCAGGGTCTAGATGAGAAGGGATGTGGACGGCAAAGAAGAGAGGAAAAAGGGAAGAAAAATCCAAAAGAAAAGAAAAGAAATCATTAGAATGGAGAGAATTCTAGATGACAATGACATTTTGTTGACTTGATCAAATGTTGACTTAGTTAACTCTCTTAGAATTGCACGTAATTTGAATCCTCATAATGACGTAATTAAAAAAATTAGGAAGAAAATTAAGGAGATCAAAGGAAATGTGGGGTTTGTTGAAATAATTAGTAAAAATAGATAATGAGATCTTTCTCTAAGTATTTATACCCTAGAAATATGATTTGCTATGCTACTTTATGTAATTGTCATGAAAAGTATCATTTAGGGTACTAATACCTACTATATGTAATATAAGCATCAACTAAACCCTTAGCTCTATATAATACTAACCTAGTTATATACTTAGACGATGAATGTGATCTAGGATGCAATATCTTAGTTTCTAAGGGATCGCTTAAGTATTCTAAATATTTATGCATAATTGAAAGATATCTTTAGTCGTTTACTAATGAAATGGCAAAATATGGAGGATATATTATCACTTAGGGTTTTAGGGTAAATTATGGTGAATTAGTGCTTTTATATCTTTAAAGTTATAGTTTTAGGGTTTTTATTACTTTTAAGTACAATCTCTAGTGTTTTTACACATTTAGAGTTTAATATATTTATATGCGATTAAGTTTTCAATTATTATCTTAGGGTTTTAATGAGGTTCAAGGTTAACTTTTTCAGTTACATGTACTTTAGGTTTTAGAGTCTTTGTATGCAATTAGAGGTTCAATTGATAATTTAAGGTTTTTTATATTCGCTTTAGGTTTTGAATTGAGATTTTAATTAGTTTTAAATCTTACTAGCTCTATTGACTTGAGGAAATCATCTACAGTTTGAGCATTTGATTCTATACTTAAAAAGCTAGATTCACGGGGTTTACATTATCTATTTTCAAATATTTTTTATTTTTAAATTAATAAAATCTTTTAGAAAATTTTAAGTTTTTGGAGGGATTAGGTACTCTGTTATGCACCAATGATTGAGGTATGCATATGCATTATGTTTAATGCTTTGTTTTCTAGATATTAACGAGAAAATTGCTTCACCAACTTCTAAGTCACCATGGCATTAGAGACACTATTTCCAACAATCCCATTTAACTACTTCCACAGCTACATTAGTAAAATAAAACCTTCTTTATGATTATGGTTTGTTATTTGAATTTCATCCTCCTTTGCACATAGACAGTTCATATATGGCAGAATTGGTAGTATGCATTACATTGTCTAGGTATTCTAATGTCATCCGACAAATTGCCCTAAGATGCGAGAGATTTTTGTAGTTGTTGATCTACATTTTTAATCTAATCTAAAAGTTTTGCTTCACTCCTGTAGTACCATCACATGAGATAAGTTTAAAGAGCTTTGTTCAAATTTGTGGGAGAAATCTTTTGTGCTAGGAAAAGAACTACATGCTCATTTTAGGCTGAGGTTAGATGAGATATATGTAGTTGTGTTGAAAGGAGGTGCTACTAGAGTGCCTAAATTGCAAGCTTGTTCTTATTTTACTCTAAATATACATGATTTTAGCTAAACATCTTGTCTACAATTATTTCATGAGTTCTATGTTTTGTTTTGTGCTAATGCACATTTTATGAAAGAATATCTATTGTCTAATTCGAGATGTTGATCAATTGTCTTTTACATATTGACTTTGTCATTTGACTTAGAACTCTTGTATTAACATGTGCTTTTAGTTTCAAGAAGTTCATTAACTATTTGTGTGAATCAAGTATTTACATGTTTGTTTTGCAATAGTAATTGATTTCTATATAACATCTTTTCTTTGACCTAACATGTTGTAGTATAGGTCATTAAACTAAACAATGATATATAAAATTCAACATAATAATATTTATACCACCCCAGAAGTAATGACTTGATTATATAGCTAATTCTTAGCTCAACTCAACATAGCACAACATCATGGTTTTAACAAGAAAATGGATTCCCTAAAAGCAGCATCCCTGTTAATTACCCCAAAATAAAAGAGGGAGAGAAAAAGAGAGAATTTTCCCATTTAAATTCTTGTCTATGGAACTTCCATCTAGCGACAGTACCTTAATGTAAGAGTCGAATTTTTTTTAGTTAATTAATGCAAGAGTTAAGTTATGAATAGAATACATCATCATATAACCAAAAGTTAATACTCATTTCAAATATTGACCTAGCATGTTGTAGTATAAGTTGTTAAACAAAAGCATACTCTTGAAGATTTTTCTTTTTTTTTCTTTTTCTTGGCTAGATTTAGCTATACTAATAAAGAGAACAAGACCTATCTCAAGGAAGAACTCACGTAGTGATATTAGATTGGTGTCTACTTCTTCCTATTAGGCAATTTCATTTTTTTTATATTTCTCCTTTTCATTTTTCTTATCAATATTTGCTAGAATACAAATTTGCCAAAAACTATACTATTTATCTATAATGATTGGAATTTCTTTTAAGATACACTCTTACTTGCTCTACTTGTTTGGTCACTCTTTTGTGTTTTAAAGACCGTACATAAAAGTAAGCACTTAATGCTAAATGTAACACTTCTTTGCAAAACTATTTACAACTAGAATACTAGTATCTTATGAGCTAGCTTTGTATTTGATACATAAGTTTACTAAAAGGTAAAATCAATTTTTTCAACATGAAAGGCACATATTATAGCTATGATAGAAACGAATACAAATAATGATGACTATATTTGCACGTATTAGATAAGGTCAAGCTTGAACAATGTATATTTAATAGCTTACTCTTGTTTTTTAAAAAAAATTCTATGCTTTGGATTATTATTATTACTAAGAGTATTACTTTATGTTAGAGTTATGGGTAAGAGTTGGATGAATTGTGATATTGAAATTGAAGAGTACTAACAGGGCATGGAGCTTCATATTGTACACTTAAGTTTGAAGTATGGAATGGACGTGAGGTTAAGATATCCATGTAAGAATTGTTTAAATCCCAACTTAGATGCCATTTATGTAATAAAAGCAAACTTGCTTGTAAATGGAATATATGTAACATATTGATGTTGGATATATCATGGTAAGGAGTTGACTATTGAATTGCCTACAATAGCTCGATGTGGGTTGTGTCGTAAAGAATGAGAAATGAGACCTGATATCAAAGAGGCTTATAATGGGACAAACAATGATGACATTGGCAAGCTTAATGATATTCTTGAAGATTTAGATGCATTTATTGATAATTAAGTTGAAGGTTCGACCCCTAGTGTTGGATTTCACATTATAGTTGACTTTGTTGATGGCATAAATGTTGATTCATAAAAAGATCTTTATCTAAGGTGTAAATTATCAAGATTCTCCTTTATCATGAAGCTTCCCTACCTAAAGGTCTATTACAAGTGGAGTAACAATTCCTTTGACATGGTTCTTCAACTTCTATGTGATGTGATACCAAATGGAGAGTCCCTTCCTAAGTCATATTATTATGCAAACAAGTACTTGAGGGGATTAGGCATGAGTTGTCATTAAATTCATGCTTGCAAATATGATTGTTGTTTGTTTTGGTGAAGTAACAAGTATCTCACACAATGCCTCATTTACGGTACCTTAAGGTGTCAAGTGTCTAGTGGATCTAGGAATGTTATTTCTCATGAGGTTTTGCATTACTTTCTCATGAAACCAAGGTTGTGATGCCTTTTCACAAATCTTAAAATTTCATAGAAGATGCACTAGAATAAAGAGGAACATTAAAAACAAGACAACTTAATGGTCATCTTGAATTGATTTTGACATTCATTTTCTTAAGTTTGTAAGGGATGCTTGTAATGTCAAGTTAAGACTAGCTAGTGATTGCTTCAATCCTTTTGGAGTTATGAGACAATCATATAGCATGTGGCTCGTGTTACTAATTATATATAACCTTCCTCCTTTATGTGCATAAAGAAAGAGTATATAATGATGTCGCTATTAATCCTAGGACCTAAAGCATCAGGGAAAAAGTGTAATATGTTTTTATAGCCCCTAATTGAAGAATTGAAATATCTTTAGGTTAATGGATTGTGGATGTGTGATGCATATTTGAACTCTCCTTTCAAAATGTATGCTGCTCTAACATAGACCAACAATGACTTTCCTGCATATGGGAACTTATCCAAATGAAGTACAAAAAGATATAGTGTTTGTCTTGTACGTGAAGACTAGACACCATCATTAAGGATTAATAGCAAGATTAGGTATGTTGGTCATAGAATATGGTTAGATAAGGACCATCAATAGAGATACAATTTGAATTTGAAGGAATGCGTAATACTTGTGAAGTCCCTATAGAGTATTCTAGTAATAACGTACTCTACCAATTACAATATGTTGAAGAAGCACCTATAGGAAAGCATTCAGACAAAGTTAAAAGAATCCCTTAAGCAGAAAGGTTCAACTAGACAAAAAATTTGATATTTTGTTAGTTTCCATACTAGTCAAAGTTGATATTTAGGCATAATTTGGATGTCACAAATATTGAAATGAATGTTTGTGAGAATCTTGTCAATACAATTCTTGGGATGAAAGGAAAAAAAAAAGACACTTATAAGGCTTAGATTGATCTAAAAGATCTTGGCATTAGAAATGAATTGCATTTGGTGAAGCTATTTGATGGTAAGTACCTAATGCCATGCACTAGTCATGCATTAAGTCCTAGCAAGAAGAGATTATTCTATCAATTTCTAAGGAATGTCAAACTACCTGATGGTTATGTATTACGTACAAGTAGGTGTATTAATAACTCATACTTAAAGCTTTCTGATATTACAAGCTATGACTATCATGTCTTGTTTCAAAGGTTGTTACCAATGGGTATACATGATGTACTACCTAAAGAAGTCACCATGGCTATAACAAAGCTTAAGAACTTCTTTGAGAGGCTTTAGAGGCATATTTTAAATGTTGATAAGGTATGAAAGATGCAAAATGACAGTGTCACCATACCATGTAAGCTAGAGTTGATATTTCTTCCCTACATTTTTCGATATAATGGCGAATCTAACTATACAATTGCCTCAAGAAGTGTTGATGGTTAGACTTGTTGCTTATCGATGGATGTATCCTATTGAAAGGTATGGCTTAAGAGTAACATTTACCTTTTTTAAGTTATGATTGAAGCTTCTAACACTTCATTTAAATTCTTGAGTATAGATATTTAGGCTCTTTAAAGCAATTTGTTAGAAATAAGGTTCATCGAAAAGGCTCATTTGCAGAAGCTTATGTTGTTCATGAGTACTTGACTTGGCGTTCTCTTTGTTTACAAGACGTTGAGACAACATTTCATCATTTAGAAAGGAATTTTGACTCCTTAAATGAAGGTGGTGTAGATGTTTTTACAAATAAGGTTAGTTTCATTTCTCCTCCCTCATATGTTGTATTATCAAATGAGGAGGAGGAAGTAATGAAATGTTATATTATCAAAAACTACCACAAGATTCAACTTTATGTGGAGTAAGCATGATGTATGTGCAATTTATATGTTATAGTACTACTTTGAAGTAAGTATCCAGAAAAATAAAAACTGTGTTGCAAGGAATTTAGTCAATGGTTTATGAATAAGGTAAATACAGTAAACCTTATTTTAGGTTATTGAAAAGTTGACTAAGCGTTAACATTTTAGCTTATGAAAAGAGAAAATTATTGCTTGGCAATTCAACAAATGAGTCCATTGTATAAGAGTGGTGACCCAATCATTAGTGAATTATGTTCATTGTTAATGGGACCGAATTCATGCTACAAGAGATACAATAAACTAATATATATAATACTGTCCAGTTTTACATAGCTAATTTTGATAGTAGGAAGAAGATTTAGAAAAGTGGAGTAGTAGTAGAAGGAAACCATGATGATGTGCAATCACAGATAGAAATTCATGGGATTTTAACAAATATACATGAGTTCACTAATCTTCTAAACAAAAGAGTTATCTTATTCAAATGTAAGTGGTGGGACATTGATGAGACGCATCATAATGTAAGAGTGGATAATGGCATTAAAAGTATTAAGGTTCCTCAAACAAAGTATGAAAATGACTTGTATGTTTTAGCATCACAAGTTAAATAGATTTATTACTTGGAGGACATCAAATTGGGTCCTAATTAGTCTATACTACAATGTTTTGACCTTCGCCATATTTATAACATAAACTCTCTCATTGGTGATATAAATTTGTTTACCTATGTTGAAGCTTAATTAGTAGATGATGGCTTGGAGGAAGTTCTCATGGGATAAGGAAAGAGGAAATGAGGGATCTTCAATAGTCGATTGTGAAGTGGACTTGCTATTGAGACATGATGTACAACTTGATATTATTGTTGGAGAATTGTATAAAGGATAATTCAAGCATCCGATCAAGTACGACATGAAGTTAGCATTAAATTCAATGAATATGAGGATGAAGATGAGGCACTTGATAATACACTTATTGAAAATGCAATAGCAATGATGATTGTATGAATATTTGTTTATTATTTTTTCATATGCAAAGTATTAATGTTTATGTTTGTGGTATTTTTGTTTCTAACTATAAATCTAATGCTTATCTTATTGTCCTTGGATTATAGCATTTGTCTACATGATTTGTCTATAAAAAATATAAATAGTGGAGGAGTATACTTCTTTGTCATTCACAATCATGGTTAGAAATTTAGTGAAAGCAAAATCAAATAAGGAGTTTATCTTTTTAGTCATTACCAGTCCTCTCAATATGACTTTAGTATTTGTTAATCTTGGTCATCTCAATTATGACCATCATGATAATTTTATTAATGTTTCTAGTTATAACACATTATTTATTTATTTATTTTTTGTAGGAATCTAATAGTTGAGGGACAAGGGAATACACAAAAAAGAAGGGGTTGAAAGCCAAGGCTAACCACCTCACTTTCAATTTGTGATGAGACGGATACTGATAGTAATGATGAGGAGGTACATGATCATGCAACGGTAAGTTCCCTAAAAAATCAACAAAGTAAACATAATGCCTCTACTCAAGATGAAGTTATGCAAAATGTACTTACACATAATGATGCCCTGACCAATGATCTAGTTATCAAAGCTAAATAGAGTGATAGCACCCAATCTTATCCTTTTTGGTCCTTGGGTAATTAATGTAAGTGTGTGCACAAAAATAATCAAGTTTTTTAACTCATTCATAACAAATTTTTTTTTTTTTGGCATTGTAGTAGTAGGTAACTCAGTGGCATCCACTTATAAGAGAAGTGCATATTAGAGACTTACACTAAAGAGACAAAATAAAAGAATCAAGACAAAATAAGCTATTTAGTTTACTACACATAAAGGGCATCCGTTATAATTTGTACCATAGTTGTCAAAATTACAATCTTACCTATGCGATTCTATGAGTTTACGATTTTATATAGCCTTTCCGAGTTAACTCAGGTATAGAATCTTCTTTTATATAGAAAGTTACATTTTTAATTGAATTTATACATAAACTAGGTAGAAACTTCCGTTTTTTTATCAAGTTTACTGATTCTACGTATCTGGATTAAATAGACTAAAAAATTAAAGAAAAAAAATACAACTAACCTTTTAGAATCTATCAACTATTAAGACATTACAACATTAATTCTATCCTATCCCATTCCAATTTTTTACCCCTTTCTTTCTCTCCCAATCTATTATTTAATGTTCATAACTTTTATCCAAGTTTTAACTTAAATAACAAAGTTTACAAAAAATATTATATGCTTTATTTTACATCATTAATAACTTAAAATGAGTTGAAATAATTGGTTTTCCTTAATTTACAGTTTTTTTTAAATAGGAAAATGTTTAATTTTAGCTCTATTTTTTCTTCTTCTATACATGTTAGATTATATATTAAAAATTTGTATAGAAAAAAAAACTTAATTTCTTTATTTTTTTTATGTTCACATATATTTCAAGTTTTGAATAATTAATATAAATATATCCATGTTTTTTAAAACTATTTTACATAAGTTGTAAAACTTATGTCTCTATGTTTCAATTTTATAGACCCTCTAATGATTTTAAATAGAATTGTGAGTTTAACAACCTTAATTTGTACAGTTATTTGTAGTGGCATCCAAAATAGGATTAGCTTATTGGGATTTGCTACCCTTTTGTATTAGCAATTGGATGAACTTTGATCTCTTAGAGAAACAACATACCTAGGAAAGAGTATAGGTAAGAGTTATTTCCATACAATAAGTCTACTGCAAATTATTTTACGTTATGAATAATTCCATATAGTATGAAATTGAAGTAGTATCTATTGATAGTAGTTTTTTCCAAGGACCTATAAAAATCTACTTAAAGTTGTTCCTAACCTGTTGCTTGATCACATCTTCCTATTCTTTTGCTCCTAACCTCTTACAGGCCCCACTAAGTGTGTAGGCCAATTCAAGAAGACTAGTTACTTAAATGCCTACAAGAAGAACTTGACAAGAGCAAATAAGTACAACCTCCCTTAGCTTGAAATAACCACCCATAGATTGAACTTTAACTCGCTTAGATCCAAGAGGTTCAAATTCTAACACCAAACATGAACAGTTAGCTCATTTATCAAAATAACCTCCCATTAACTGCCACAATATTAGCTACATACCTTAAAATTGGCGACTGGTCCTAAATTCAAATCAAACATATCTTCTAGGTTTGGAGGCAACAACTACCATATTCAAATTGACTTGTGGCTATAAAAGCAAATTAAATTGCAAGCAGTAGGTTCTTCTCGACACTCTACTACATTGATTCTTAGCTTTACCTTCTATAAATACCCCATTTTTGCCACCTATAACTTTAGGAAAAATGTCCTAATACAAAAAATAAAAATAAAAATAAAAAAACTTAGAAAAAATAAGAAAAAAAAGTGTTTAGCTATAGGTCATTTTTAGGAAATTTAATTTAGGATCATGGAATATATTTGGACATCATTTAAGCTCAAATTAATTTATTAATGAGCTTCATTTTTTAGTTTTAGGATAAGTTTAGGTTTATGGTTTTATTTACTTATTTATTCATTTATTTCAATAAATTAAATTTATTTAGAAAAAAAAAGTGGTATAAGTGCTTACAATAAGGCTAAAAGCCTTATCATGTTTTAGGCCTAAAAGGGCCCTCACATAGCTAAGTCCAGGTGCATGAGCACCTGGCATTTGGTTTTTAACACAGGTACATGGGTTATATGTTGTCATTCCCTTCCTTAAAATTTGCAAGAGTTCAATAGAAAGAAAAATCTAGGTTTCTGGAACCCCAAATCCAAAACAAATCTAATTGAATTATTATCATTTCTAAATGGATTTTACAAAATTGTGGCTAAATGATTATTGAAAATCATAAATCTAAAAGTGATAATGATAAATCTAATAGAATAAGATTGAAAGATGATTTAAATCTAAATTGAGTTTTATTAATATTGGATTTAAAATAATCTGAAATCAGTTAGAAGATTCGATCTTGAAGGCTACATTTATATGAATTGTACTACAAAGAAAATTTCAATCTCAATCTTTTCTTCACTAAAAAATGCCACTACCACCTATTGTTCAACCTACACCCAAGATACATAACACCAATTTAGCCGCTCCATCTTAACCTAACTACATTTTCAACCCATCACCAACTACTATTGAACTTAATCCATACATACACCCGACATTGCTGTAATTTGCAATAGCATATCTATACCCATTGAACCAAGCATCTTCAACAAATGCAATAAGCCCCACTGAACCATCTTCCCTCTCAATTACAACCATACATGTTGCTACCCTCCATAACTCAACCTAGAGTCTACCTTCAGCATCCTAACCCTAATTACAATGGCAACACTAAACCTAAACTCAGCTACTATAATCCAAACCCAAACACCCAATAAGCTAAAACGATGATGCCCTTTCTGTCACATAACCATCCTTATGTCAACCTTACATAACCAATCATTACCAAATAAACATCCAACCTTCAATACCCCCGACCACTGTTGCACAAGCAACAATGCACCTAACTGAACTCAATAAATAGCAACCCAAATAAGTCTACTTGCACATACCATCTACACTAAACTCTACATGTACATAAGCTACCAATATACTTAACCTATGATAACTACTGTTGTATTCCAACAATACCACATTATGGAACCTAAACACAACCACTAAACAAGCCATTGCTCATTTAGCACACACACATTTGAACCACCTATCACATCGTTACTACCCAACTTTGAAACTCCACAAACGATAATCGATAGCTATGGCATTAAGTTTACCCCTATATTTATCAATATGAAACACTCAAAAAATCTAATTCCCCCTTATTTTGGTGCTTAGATTGACTAGAATTGAATCGGCCCAAAGCTCCTCTTAGCAACCCAATTTTGGCTAACCCATATCTAAAATTTGAACCGAATCCAACCCAGTAACCTATGTGCCCTATTTCTTTGACTCAAGTCCAACTCTTTCTTTACTATCTTTTATTTATTTATTTATTTGCTATTTATAGGTAAAACAACAACAATAAAAGAAGAAGAAAAGGCCTTTCCAATAAAATGTTTTTATTAAACTTCTTAGAAATTTTATTTTTTTGAAAAAATTATGGTTTAACACTTAGAAAATTATTTTCAAAAAAATTTAAATTAATCAATCCTTTCTAAGAATTGGGAGCCCCTTTTTTTTCTAAAATTTTCGAAAATAGAAAGAATTTGACTTAAGGCCACTTTAGAAAATTTTCTTTGGTAAAAAAGTGAATGGATTTAAAATCGTAAGTTGACTGGATTTTAAAAATTAAAAGAAACTCATATACTAAAGTTTTTAGAATGAACTACGAATGTCTTATCCCAACTAGCGTATGAGTTTGTTAAGCTATAATCTGTCCACCTAATTGATTACAACTCATTTCTTATCTTGACTCCCATCGGGTGATAACTCCAAAAGATTTTCATTTAAAATAATAATAAAAAGAAAAAGAAAACCAAAATTTCTCATTTTCTCTAGTCAAGGGTTAATACTAAATGATTTAAGGTTTAGTATTAATCGAAAAATTTCAAATAAGAAACCAAAAAAATAGTCTTGATAACTTGGTGACATCACCATGATAGTCAAGAAGGCTAGTCACTTGAGTTTTCTGAAATTAGGATTATTTTTCAAAAATACTTGAGTTAACTTGCAAATTATTCATGTGAATTTTCTTTTTGTTGTAAAATTTAAATGCTCGTACTAACCCTTTTGTTGTAGCTCATCTTTGGGGTTTTCTTAGGGGAGGTTATTTAATGAATTATACATGTGGTAGATATGGTAAGAACCTGGTCATCTTAAGACCTTAGGAAGAAGGTTATTGTGGAAGCTTTCGATATTACGAGACAACTACTTTTCGGGGTCGATCAAGCTAACCCATTCAAGTTTCAATGTGAATAGAGAACCGTTTCTTTAGAAATACATGAGGTCATAGAACTTAATGACCTTTAGAATCTGTCCTTTTACATATATGAAATCCTTTTTCAAAGAATTGGTAAGAACCCATAATATAGTAAACCTAAATTAAGAAGTGTAAATAGGAAGTTGTGTTTTTCCTTATATCCTTCCTGTGTAATCATTTTGTAATTTTCCTTGTAAATATTTTGTGATCATTACATGTAAAGATTAGAATAGGCTTTGATTGTAATTTTTTTTATATATTTATGGCTAGATCAAATCCAGTTACTTTTGAAGAAATCCATGTTCATCTACCTCATGGGCCTCAAAAATACTCTACACTTGCTTACGACTGTTCAACCCATATAGACAAGAAATCATTAAAAGCAAGACTAGGCCTATACTATCTCTATAGAAGATTACAATGAATATTACTCTGATGTGGGCCTTAGTACATGTGTAAGAGCCTGATGCTGTAGCATTTTGCCTTATCCCATACTATTTGAGTCCAACCATCAAAGGGTACTCTTAGTTACTATGGGCTCTTGCTATTACCGATGATATCTATGTCCTAAACCTAGAAGCTACCATACCAAAAATCTTTAGTAAGCTACTAGGAGTCAGAAAAGCTAAGTTAAATCGAGTTTAGGTTTAAAGGAAGACTATTTGGAGGGAGGACATTATCAACTGGTTTTCTATTGAGTTGAAACACAAAGATAAATAGGACATTTTCTTTGTAGACGTGGAAACTTGGCACCAGCATCGAGTCAATGCCGATATCTTAGTGGTCTTTAATGCCATCCTATTTCTTGACAAAAGGCATCGGGTCCAATTCAAAGTTGTAGAAATGGTAACCTAGTTTCTTGAAGGAAAGTCATACATACATACTCTCCTAACTAAACAAATCTGCTCACTAAATCATCTCAAAAAGAAAAAACATAGAGATTTGAAGACCAACATGGCTCTAATTTTGGTCTAGTTCATTAGCCACATGAGGAGTCACCAACTCAATTTCAAATTGGCTTTGTTTACACAATGATATGACTTCAACAATTCTTTTGAAGAGTGAAATGAACTACCTGACGATATAGCTACACAATATTGGGTTCGATACTTTCAGAGAATGAAAGCCGAAAACTGACTTTAGATGCCTAGATGGTTTTCGAGTATGGAAATGGTAAAAGAATATGAATGTTTCAAAGCAGTACCTTTGATTGGTTTCAACCTCTATACTAGGTACATTTTAGCCAATAAGCTTACTTAAAACGTGATTCCCAAGTCCTTGTTAAGGCCCATATCACTTGATTTTCATGACCCTAACATGCTGGTGGCTAACAAGGTAACTAAACTTCTAAGCATTCAAGCTCTTTGGTGTAAAAGGAAGAATACCCCTACTACAAAAGGGATACCTAGTAGAAGTTAGACAACGAAAGGATTTCTCTATCACTAACTACAAAAACTAAAACATATCGAAAAGATAAAGGAGAAAGAAGAAGTCAAAGTTGAAGTCGAACCCGAGAAAGCAAGTGAATGAGAACAAGAATTGAAAGCTTGCTAAGAAGACTACCTTTAGAGTATAAAGGCATTAGAAGTACAGATTAGGAAAGTCAAAAGCAACGGGTGGAGACTCCTAAGATTCAGAGGTGGAAGAAGGCACAAGTTGAATGTAATAACCACAAGAACAATAGAACATAGTTTTTTCCTTTCTTTTAGGAATTCTCTTTCAAATGTAATAAGTGCTGTAAAGCTTCACAACTATAAAATAAAAGTTAGTTATGTTTTGCCACATTAAAGGTATCTCACCAATTTAAATTTCCTTACATGCATATGCCATACTTGTATGCATTTATACTCTTTTTTAGAAAAAAAAAAGTGTATATAAATTAACTTTTTGTGAAGTATTCTAATCTAGATTTCAAGATACCTCCTAAATGTCAAGTCTTTCAAAGGAGTAGGGTTAGAACTCGTTCTCAAACCAAAATGGCCACTCAAGGAGATGATAACGACAAAAACCTTGAGATCACTGATCCTATCGAGCTAAGATTTCACTCTTTGGAAAAGACCATGGAAAGGATGGTAAAATAGGTGAGTTTCCCGGTAGACAGTATTTCCTTACTCTAAGCTACAACATTGACTAATGAAGAGAACTTAAAGCCCGTTATGGGAAGAATACTTAGGTTCTCGAAGAAGAGGATAATTATCAAAGGACCCATTTATGTTAGAGGAAGTTTATGCAAAGGTTAACCTAACCTTTAAACCTAATACATTTATATCGCAAGCTAACATAGGGCCGGCTAACTCGAGGCTTAGTGTAGATAGTTTAAAGGAATTAGAAAAGAAAGTTACCCGGTAGATAGCTAAGAAGATGAAGGCAATTGGGGGCTATGATAGGTTTGAACAGGCTAGAATCACTAAATTCTCTACATTTGGTATTAAAGCCTACTTTGAGGAATTTAAGGTACTAGAGTTTGTAAAGTATAATGTGAAATGATGCCTTAAGCCTCATACCAGTCTCTATGTGAGGAAAATGGGTAAATATGTTTAGTATGACCAACTCATGGTGAAGAAATTTCAAGATAGTCTAATGCGTCCAGCCTTGACTTGGTATGTCTAAGTTGACCTAAACCAGACAAACATATGAGAGAAACTCGCCTAGTCATTTTATGAACAATATAGGTTCAATGTTAAAGTAGCTCTAACCATGATGGATTAAGTTGCCTTGCGAGAGAGGAACGAGTCATTCAAAGAGTATACTCAAAGATAAAGATCCTTAGCCGCATAAGCATCCACTCCTATGATTGAGAAAGAGCTTACAATAACTTTCACTAATACATTAGAGATGCCTGATTTCTCACATTTGATTGGCAAGCCATACCCAGTTTTGCTGAGTTAGTGGCGGTAGAGTACAGGATTGAAAGTACCATCTCCTTCAGTAAGCTTCAAGATCTATTGGATAGAAGACCATTTTCTTTGTCTTCCATTTCTAAACCAACAATCAACAAGCCTAAAGAATTCACGATCAATGTAGTAAATTCAAATGTCAAACCAAATGCTCAAGTTTCTCCACCTTCAATTCAATAGCAATTCAATAATTAGCCTTAAGCTAATAGGGCCCCTAAATAATTTACCGAGATACTAGTCCCTTTAAGCTAAGTCTTTAAGAAGTTGCGAAAGGATAACTTAATTCAATATGAGCTCCTTAGCAACTGATTCTGGTTGAGAATTTATGATCCTAACAAAAAAATGTGAATATCATCGTAAGTAGGTAAGGTACTCAACTGATGCCTATTAGAGATTGCAGAACAAGATTTAGGACTTGATAGATGAAGGCTCAATACAGCTAGACTTTGCAAAAGCCCTAACTTTGAACATTAATAATAACCCCTTACCTAACCACGTCTTGATTATTAATATGATTTATGATTACTTAACCATCAAAATGATTGGTCCAGACAAGAAGCCTAAGGATTTTAAGTTCTATACAAGCGAATAAGCCCTAAAAGGTAAGAGGTAGTACACCTTTTACGTATCAATAGCACCACAAAACTGCAAAGTCAGTCTATTTAACTATCAAGTGGTAAATCATAAAAAGTTAAGTTCTCTAGTCGAAGGAATTACTCGATTTGGAAGGATTTATCACCTAAGTGAAGAGTTCAAGAAGAAGAGCATGTCGGAAGAGGTAGATGACAAAAGGGTTGAACATATGGAAGGGCTATCCACCTTTACCAAAATGATCAAATCAAGTGAGTACAAGATAATGGAACAATTCATTAAAACTTTGGCATAAATATAATTAATGGGTCTATTGATGGCATCCAAACCATACAGAAAGGCCCTATTCCATACCTTGAGGGAGGTTAAGGTCCCTCGTGAAATTCCAAATGAGAAGATGAGACTAATCACCAATTCCATCCTTACTATGGATTAAGTTTCTTTTTTAGCAAAAGAATTATGAGAGAAGGTAATCAGCACATGAAACCACTTTTTGTAATGTGAAGGAATAATGATATAATCATTACTAAAGTACTCATCAACAATAGATTATCATTGAATATCTATCCGCTTGCTACCCTATATTTGTTAGGTGTTGATACAATTGTGAACAAGCCTAGTATTACAATAGTTAGGGCCTTTAACGAGTCTAGAATAGCGATTATAGGAGAGATAGACTTACCCATGAATATTAGCCCTTAAAACTTTAATATCCAATTCTAATTTCTAGACATCCTAAGGTCTTTAAACCTACTCTTGTGAAGACCCTTAATTCATGCAATAGGGGCCATACCTTCAAGGTTACACCAAAAAGTGAAGTTTATCTCAAATGGCTAGGTGATTTCAATTTTAGGAGATAAAGACTATGAGATTTACAAGAAAACAACCATACCTTATATATTGAGAGAAGAGTAAGAGGAGTTTAGTCTATAAACATTTGAATAAGTGTCCATGATTACTGGTCTTAATGGAGAAAAGAATGAGAAAATAAAGTTTAAGGAAGGCTGAATCAGTACTTATGGCCTTGGCTACAACTCGACTCCAGTAGAACAATTTCAAAAGAAACAAGCAAGGAGCAATAGAGGTACCATATAATGTTATGCCCTAATGACCTTTCCACTACTAATTGAGACATTTATCAAGTACAGAATCAAGCCTTGGAATTTGCTAAAGAAGGATCAATAAGCCTATCTCATAAGCTTTAGCAACATCTAAATAATTGGTTCTCCATCCTTGTGAAAGGCAACAAGTCTTCCCTATTGTGAGAAATAGTATAACTATGTATATCATTAATATATACTAATTTGATATACCCTATTTTCAAGGCTAAAAAAATGCACTAAATACTAACAACATATGAAATCAAAATTGGGCTACATACAAATTAACTAGATGTAATATGTATATTATATAAAAATTTTGAGCTCAAAATAACATCATTTAGTATATTTATTTTAGATTTGAAAATTTAGATGAATAGTAAATTTGTTAAGAAACTATATATAATATTCACAATTTTGCAAAAATAAAATTATAGCATGAAATTATATCTAAAATAACCTAAGATTAAATTTTTTCATAATTTTCTAGAAGGTTTTGATATTTTTAGGAATTTCATGAAAAACAAGGCAAATTTTCAAACGAAGTATTCATCAGAACTCGGACCACCATTAGCTAGTGGACGTATGTCGGCTTGCCTAGGTATAGGCAACTCTACTAGGAGGTAATGGGGCTTAATGTCAAGTTGTAGGTTAGGTTGGGAACTAGCTCCAATCGGTTCCTACTTTATTTTCTTATATATATTTTTTAGTAATTTTTCTAAAAATTTTCTCTTGATTCCTAAGTTGTTAAATGTTGAATCAAATTTTCTATGGTCCCATTTAAGTAAATTGGGTAAACCAAGATTTTCGTTCTTTTTTTCTTTTATTTTTCTTTCATTTTTTTCCTAATATCCAAGCATGAGCTGTCTATTTTTCCTCAAACTTACTTTTTAATTCAGCAATTAGAGAGAATCTAGAGTTACCATGCCTAAATTTAGATTTTTCCCAAGTATTTGGATAGGTTTTGATAATTTTCTTAACAAAATATTAGTATTTTAAGTATATAATATTAATATTTAGTAATTTTGCTAATACATGTGTGTATATCCTATATACTTGGTACATGTAATATGTAATCACACTCATTTAATTATATTTTTCTCATGCTATTTATTTTTAAGATATATTTTCTCTTTAATTTTGTGAATTTATCATTTATTATATATATTTTTAGGTTTTTGAGTTAATTTATGAATATATTTATTATATATACTAAGCATATTCTTAAAAATTGATATATATATATATATATTCATGCAATATATTATGCTATAATATTTCTTTTTATAGCTTAAATAGCTTATCTTTAAGGCCTTGTCGCATTTTAAGCTTGGTTTTATGAGTTTTAACAAGTTTTATGATATATTAAATAATAACACTTCTAAGGATAAAATTAGGGTTTTCAATAGTATTTACAAAATCTAACTTCAATTAGTCACTTCAACTAACTTTTCTAACCTAATAAAAAATTTTAAACTCAATTGAATAAATTTTCATAAAAGCTCTAAACTAGATACGGTTACTCTAAATATAACATTAGAGGGCTCATATAAAGTAAATTATCACTATTTTGATTATATTCTTATTATTTTTTTTTATATTTTTTACTTCCCAACCTATCAAAATCCCTCGATTAAGGTTACCAAGCTGCTCGTAAATTTTTAAAATAATCAGGTTACTTTCCTGAACGCTTTAAATTAACCATCGATCTTAGTCGTTTAAGAATGAGGCTTTACTCTAATATTTAGATATTCATGTCCTAATTGCTAATTTAGGGATATCATAATAGATACACCATTAAAATATGATGTCATGGTAGCATTGGGTTATTTACTCTACACATAAGCATAATTTGAACTATACTCATAGCTAGATTCAAAATTACAAAATCACTATATAAAATACATAAAAGCAAAAAGAAATTACCTATCCCCTAGATGAATTATTCAACTATTTTTATTGAATACTACACCACCACGCATTACCCCTACCCCTTCTTTTTAATATATTATTTTACTCCTTTTGAAGCACTTTGCTCCTTAATGTTTATTTTATTTCCTCGGCCTTTAAGATCCACCTTAAGCACCAATTTCCATCCTGTATAAACTTGTTTAAACAAAGAACAGATAGAGAGAGAGAAATGAAATGTTAATGGGGTTATTAACAAAAAAGACTATCTAGCTTTTTTCCATTTAAATCTAGCTAAAAAATGAAACAAAGTCAAGTATACCTTTGATGATTTAATCACTTTTATGACCTGTTGATGGAACATTTTTGTCTTGTTTAATTATGTGATAGTTCTACTAATGATCTAAACACATTCTTAACTTCTATAGTAGATATTAAGGTTGCCACAACAATTTCTTCTTTTATAACTTTCAATTTTTCATCTTCATTATTAAAATAATGCTATTGTCACAACCCTAAAGACGGCGTAATGGTAACAAAACGTCATGTACAGATTCGAGGTAACTATTCGCATACTTGAAAAACTTTTCCAATTACTTTCAATAAGTACATGAAGCGTCAACACTAGAATTTCACAAAGTATCATAAACTTAATGGCACAAAATAGTATCTAAATATTGTTACTTAAATATAAAATTACAAGCTTAATTAAAATACTTTAGAAATCTTTCAAATAAAACATAATACATTTAACTTAACATATCCTTTCTAAATTCCTTACTTTCCTTCCCTAACATTGCTCCTAAACTATTAACCCTCATCAAAGGTCTAGATCTTCTATATTAGACCTAGTAGGGTTCCTACATCAAGTCAAAGTTATTGGGATGTAAGCTGTAGTTAGCATAGTGAGATACTAACTCATACGACCTTTTAAGCAAGTTAGTTAAACAAGTACATGCTATGTAACAAATAATCATATGTAACAATACACGCGCCCTTCTGGTATCCAACATACAGTGTAAGGTTTGAATTCCACGCCACCCCTTCCACCCCCAGAGGACCTTGGATTAAGGATTTATGTTCTACCAATATCTAAGCATCCAATTTAGTGTAAAATTCACTTAACATAATATCCTTAGCTGCCATAATATAGCCATAAAATCTCAATTCTCAATTGAACCTAATGTCAATAATGAACAAAAAATGATGTCCCTTGATCAGTCCTGGGAAAACCAAATGTGTCCATTCTCCCTAACCTCATGAGAGAACCAATCTCTCAGTTGTCTAAGAGAACTAAAAAAAATGTTTACCTAGAATCCTCATAATCCCCAAGAAGACGGATCTTTTGGATAGCCAAAGGAACCAAAAGAAATGTTTACAGAGACCTATCAATAAATCATAAGAGAAGGATTTGTTGATTTGTCCTAGAAAGACCTAAATGAAATTAAAAAACAATACCTTCCCTAACCACTAAATGACCAAGGATTGATTAGATCCCTGATTAGCCTCTAGACGTATGCAAACCCAAAACATAAGAATGGATATGGCCTCATCTAATGCACAACCATCCTCAAAGTCCTTAGTTTCAATAAACGAGGAAGGTTTTAGCCCTTCCATTCCATGCATAATAGTAGTGGCCAATAGAGGGAAATTTTTTTAATTTTCTATGTACGATTGCTTCGATATTCAAGTTTCAATATGCTTAACTTCCATTTACTTTAGTGATCATCTAAAACATCACACAATCATGTGAATCACATTACATCCCAATCATCAACTTTATTTATGGAAGAAATTGTTAAGTGTCTTAACAAGCAATTCAAGCACATACATTTTCCAAAATCCTCATACGAGAAAAATTAAGTATATGAAATTAAAGGTACAATTACTTTGCAAGTACATATAAGAGATAATCATGGTAGGTACTCACCTAGCCATCTTTCTAATTGTTGTAGTAATATTCTGGGAATTCCAAATCAAAAGTACCTATAAAGATAAAGATAACTAAGATGCATATTAAATTACTAAACTTTCTAGTTAATTTTTTTTTTTCCAGCGATTTCTTTTATAAGTTTTTCACTTTTAAGTTGATTATGTTCAATGTTTCTTTTTCCATATCACATTCAAATGGTCCTTATATGTCCATGAATTTCCTTGGTTCTTGTTTCCTAGTTTTCCTATCCTTATATAAGGTCTAAATCGTTATGGTATTGATATGATAGGCCCATTATTAATAAGGTCTAAGTCAAGGAAATTTTATTCGAACATGATAAGCTGCTTTGTCCACTTGTTTTAGTTTTTCTTATGCTGATATTTTAAGTACTCCTTTTTATTCCTTTCTTAAATTTCACTTGAGAAGAAGATTTGGGAAATTTCTTTCATGTTATGGAAAAGAATTAGAAAGACTTCCTTTAAATGAGTTCATAGGTCTTTTCTTCCAATTCTTAAGTTGAAGAAACTTCTTTTGAAAACTTTCTTTTCCTTAATGATTCTTGGAAATCATGATAAGGGATAATCTTCAAATGAAAAAAACTTTTGATCTAAAAGACTTTTGAAAAGATGTTTCTATTAAAAGAACTTTTTTGGTTTCAAAAAGTTATTAAAACAAGGCTTAAGCTTAAGTTTTAGTAGGAAATCTTATCTTTTAATAAAATAAAGGTGTTTCTTTTTAAATTCCTTCTTATAGAAAACTTTTCTTTATTGCCAATGATTTTGATGAAAAGAAGTTGAAAAGAGTTCTTCTTCGTAATTTTGGTTTTAGTAATTGAATGGAAGGAAGTTTTCTCTTAAAGAAAGTAGTTAAAAAAGATTTGTTTAAGCTTTAATGAGTTATCAAAGCTTACCCTTGATGTGTTGAAAGTTTGGTTGGTGAAGGAAAGTAAAAAGAATGGTTGGTAAGGTTTTTGAAAGATATGTGTGTCGGTTAGAATGGTAGCAAATACAGTCCTAAAAGAGAATGATAGGGCTTATTTATAGAAAAGAGTTAGTTTAGCTTATCTCATAAGCTTTGTTGCTTTGTAGACTTAATCTTTTATTATGTTTGAATGTTGGAATAATTTGAAACATGATGCATGTATCTCCTTTTTGTGACCCCCACTTGATTTTTCCCATTCCATTTCCACATGTTTTTCTATCTCATTTCCATTTCATCATGCATTACATTACGTTGTCTAGATTTAGTGTTGTTGATAGTCATTTTTCATCTACCTAGATTGACAAGCGTTAGTATAACTTAACTTACTTATCCATTTGGCTGCCATCAAGTTGGGTAATCTTTATTATCAGCATTTCATCGAGTAACACAGATCTATTCCTAATTTGAATTCATATTCATGGCACGAACAATTACCACTAGTATAGTTATATTATATTACTACCTACTCTCCCTACATTTTAAGGAAGGTGTTTAATCAAGAAGCTTCCATATATTTTGATAGTTACCCCGATAACTGTTCCTTCAAACATGATAGTCTCCTATAAATACAGGAAAGAAACTTTGTAAGAGACATCTAATAACTCTTAACCACTTACTTTACTTTCCTCATTCCTACTTATTGACTTAAGCAATGGAGTGGCTTCATCGAACTGACCCTGGTACTAAGTAATTTTCTTGTCTTTGCAACACATTTCCAACTCCCAAAATTCACCCACAACATTTGGCATCGTCTGTTTTTCCTAAACTCTCATACATGGCTAAAACTAGAATGACCAAGAGTACAGGTGCTATCACTGTCTCCCAATACCTTAAAAGGGGGGTCGGCATACTGATGAGCAATGACTAGTTAGACTCGAGCAACTTTACCTCTATTTGGTTAAGGGAAACTTAAATTTAAATAAAAAAATTAATAGATCCTTTACCTCCTTCATAATAGTATTCATCCAAATCAGAACAAAAAGCACGACGATTACGATGCTGATAATAGCGATGATTCAATTTATTCACTTGAGTTACCAAAAAAGCAAGTTGAGGTCATAATGGGACCCTCAACTCTTGCTTTCAAAAAGAATGATAAGGGCAAGCAACCGTAGCAGGTGCATCATGAGGGACCCTCACATGTCAGCACCCTTATTGTAGAGAGTAAGCAATTCCTAATCAAGAAGAATCCTATTGTTCTTGAGATTTTGGAGGAAGTGATGCTTAGGTACATTAAGCTGCCATAGTTTGAAACTTATGATGAGATGGCTTATCCCGAAGACAACTTAGAGTACTACCATACGTTGGCTAAGTTACATGGTTTAAGTGATATAGTAGCATGTTAAGTTTTTCCCTCAACATTGAGGAATGTAACTAGCACATGGTTCAAACACTTGAAACCAAACATCATTTCTTATTTTAATGAACTAGTAGAAGTGTTTATTCAATACCCCTTAGACCGATCATACGTAGTTGAGCTAGAGGACTCCAAAGACTCACCCGAAGAATATTAGCTCAAAACTAAAGCCAAGATAGGTATTCCTATGCTAAACTGATCTCCTGTCAATCTAAGCCTCAGGTCCTTACTTATGTCAGATCCATCCCTAATTAGCAGTAATACTCTATTCTAGAAGACAGCCCATGAATAATCGAGGTGAGCTCTTGATCCAACCATAGGCATTCAATCCTGAACCAAGCTAACTTCTTTTCAAAACTAATTGGTACTCGACTTGGTCCAAATCAAGTTGGACCTTGACTGCTAATACCTATTTTGCTTACCTTGTATCATATTTCTAATATCCAGCCACAAGCAATACATGTCTCCTAACATATTATTCCAAAATGATTCTTGCTTTTTGTACTGAATATTCTTTATCTCTTTTATCCCTTTTAGTACGTTTCATGTAACCTAACTGTAAAATACCCTTTTATCTTTTCATACATGTAAAATAACCTAAGTAGACAGGTATATAAACCACCAGTTCCTTATATGCAGACATTCAACTTCCAATACAAAATTACTCACTTGAAGCAACCTTAGTATTCTTGTTATCATTCAAATCTTATTTATTACCTTTAGCAAGAGGTAATGACGAGTGACCCCTCAATTTAGACCAGTATATCATATCTAGCAGATTGTAGGATAAGTAAGATCAAGTGGTGGATCATATCCATTTGGTAGCTACTTAGGCTTTTGCTAACTTTTCTTTTGTTTCTTTTTGGTTTAATTCATTGTGGTGCTTCTCCATTTGTCCAACCCTATAGATGCATCAGTTTCACTGGTATTAGAGCATGGTTCCGTGAGGGAGTATGCGAAGTTGTAGTAAAGTTTTGGTTCACTTTACTATTAATGGCTATTATGTTCCATCCATAGCTACTACAGTATATTGGTGTGATAGCAAGAGTGATTTTATTGTTACTTAGTTTTTACTCCGTTTCTTATTGCAAAAACAAAGCAAGTTTTTTTCTATTCCATCTAAGTGACTATCAGGTATTGAAGTTGTTAGCAAGTTGTTAAAGCATTTAAGAAGTATTGTAACATGTCAAATTTAAGTGGTTAGGGTATTATTGGTGACTAGAGCAATAGTGCTCAACTTGGTCATAGTCATAATAGTAGTAACACCCTAGGGTAGATTGATGATAAACTTGACAAACTCACAAACTTTGTTAACAGTTTAGTCACCGTAATACAAGTTAACAGACAACCATCTTATGTATGTAGTAGTAAAACCCATAGGAAGATACCCCTAAGAGACACTATAGCCAAGGCAATCGAACCAATTATCCAATTCAATTGCCACGAGCTAGAAGAGTGATAAAAAAAGTTGCTAAATGAAGAATGGAGTTGGAGGAGATTGGGGAAGATGATGAAGAGATGGATGTTGAAGAGTTTAGTGAAGAAGAAATAGACTATTACTAAGCATAGGGATGAGGAAGCCAAGTTCCTCGAAGATTAAACAATGTTAAGGTGCAAATCTCACCCATCGTTGGAAGTAGAGATGCAGATATATACTAAGAGTGGAAAGATAAGGTCAAGAAAGCATTTGAATGTTATAGGTATAAGGATACGATTAGAGTCCAACTTGCTGTGTTGGAATTTGCTAAGTATACCATGATGTAGTGGAAGAATCTAAATGCAGTTAGAGCAAGAGATGCAAGACCAGGTATTAGAATTTAGGATAAGATGAGAAGGTTATAAAGAGGTAGATTTGTGCACAAGACTTACCTCCAAGATACGTTTGTAAAGTTGTAGGAGCTTCGCTAAGGAAGCCGATCTGTTAATGACTACGTAAGAGATTCTAGATGTTAATGATTTGAGCTGACATAGAAGAATTGGAGGTCTGTTCCATGTCAAGGTTCATTTTTGGGCTTAAGTATGAGATTAAGTTTTATACATTGAAAGAGGCCATCAAGATAGTACAAAAGGTTGAAAGGTAAAGGAGAAGTGTTCCAAGCCAACCTAGGCCAACACTTTCATGAGTCCCCATACTACACCGACTTGTATAAGTTTAGTTAAGAAAGCTATACAGGGCAGAAGAGAAGAGCGACCGATCTGAACACAGTTGAGGAAACCAACAGGCTAAGTTAATCATTTAGGTCAAGCCGAAAGTAGGCCAACCTAAAGGACATATGAGAAAGGGCAGACCTCTGGACAACAGACTAATAAGGTGAAGTGCTTTAAATGTCTAAGCTTTGAACAAATGGCAGCTAAATGTTTGAACTGATGTGTCTTGGTACTCCGAGGAGATGTAATGGATAGCATCGACGAAAGTAAGCCTGAGAAAGAAGATGTTGGAAAACCTAAGGCTAAAGAGGAAGAAGAGACTTGTATCTATCCTGACCAGGGAGAAGTGATGCCCTTAGTCTTAAGAAGAATACTAAGTTCCTTATCAAACCTTAAGGAGGACTAAAGGGAGAATTTATTCCATACTAAGTGTACAGTCAGAGGCCAATTATGTACAATCATAGTAGATAGAGGAAGCTGTACTAATGTGGTTGCATAATCCTTTATGTAGAGATTATGCCTATCGACCTCAAAGCATCCCCAACCTTATAAGTTACATTAGCTTCATGATAAGGGTACTTTATACGTAACTGAGCAAGTGACCGTGCCGTTCAGTTTTGGGAATGTGTACAAAGTTGAAGTAGTTTGTAATGTCATCCCCATGGGAGCTTCACATCTACCGCTTAGGTAACCTTGGTTATTAGATCGACGTGTCATTCACGATGGGTATAAGAACACCTATGCCTTAGCTAAGGATGGAAGGAAGATTGTGTCGTAACCCATGACCCTATCCTAAGTAAATGAAATCCTTAACCAGCTCACTCGAGCTAGTAAAGCGAAGAGCTTAATTATGAGCCGAAGAGAGCTCTAATCTACTGAGAAGGTTGATGAACCAATGTTTTTATTGGTTAGAATATTGATGGAGATGAGGGAATTGTAGGATATCCTAAAAGAAATCCAAAGCTTGCTAAATGAGTTTTCTAACCGGTTTTCGGAGAACTACCTAAAGGATTGCTACCAATTCAAGGCATAGACTATTATATTGATCTGCTTCTAGGCATCGCCCTGCTGAACCAACTTGCATACATGATAAACCCTGTACAGGCTGCCGAGCTAAAAAAATAAGTGGATAAACTCATAGAGAGAGGATACATAAGGGAGAGCATGAGCCCTTATGCTATTCTAGGTTTGCTTGTTTTGAAGAAAGTTGGTTCATGGTACTTGTGCATCAATAGCCAGGCAATCAACTAAATTACTGTTAAGTACAAATACCGAATACTAAGGCTCGATCTTATGTTAGATGAGCTTCGTGATGCTAAAATATTTTCGAAGATTGATTTGTAGAGTGGCTACCACCAAATTCGCATAAGGCCTAGCAATGAATGGAAGATTGCCTTTAAGACTAGGCACGGACTCTACAAATGGTTGTTTATGCTGTTCGAACCTGCCAATATGCCAAGCACATTCATGAGATTAATGAACAATGTAATGTGGCCCTTAATTAGATGATGTGTGGTCATGTATATTGATGATATATTGGTATATTGTACTAACCTGGTTAACCATGTTCAACATCTTTGTGAAGCATTTAACATTTTGCGAATTGAGAAGTTGTATGGGAATCTAAAGAAATGCATATTTTGCTAGAGAAAAGTGATATTCCTAAGATTTGTAGTATCAAGGGAAGGAACCCAAGCAGATGAGGAAAAGATCCGAGCTATTCTAGAATGGTTGATGGCAAAGAATGTCATTGAGGTTCAAAGTTTCCATGATCTAGCTTCTTTCTATAGTCGATTTATTAAGGACTTCAGTATAATAGCTGCCTTATTGATCGAGTTGACAAAGAAGAGTGAAGGATTCAAGTAGAACGACCGAGCTAAAAGAGCTTTAAAGAGATTAAGGAAAAACTCACCTCGTCACTTGTCCTATCACTACAAAATTTCGATAAACCCTTCAAATTAGAATATGATGCATTGAGAGTTAGAATTGGTGCTGTCTTAATGCAAGAGCGATGACTTGTCACCTACTATAGTGAGAAACTAAGTTTCCTTGCCTTGAACTATTCTGTGTATGAGAAAGAGTTGTACTCCCTTTACCAAGCCCTTATTGCTTGGTAACACTATTTACAGCTACGAGAGTTTGTTATTTATACAAACCATGAGTCTCTAAGGCATCTTAGAAGTCAAAACAGGCTTTTGAAGAGGCAAGCCAAGTGGTTAGAGTTTATGTAGGGGTTCTCATATGTCATTCGGCATAAGAAGGCAAGTGCAAATGTGGTCATCGATGCTCTACCACAACGATAGACTTTACTGACTGCTTTATAGACAAAATTATTAGGATTCTCACTCATCATTGAGTAGTTGTTACTGACCCTCATTTTGGTCCCATTGTTTAATAGTGCCCAGAAAGTGTAATAGTTGGAGGATATTATCTCAAGAACGGCTGTCTATTCAAGGACCATAGGATATGTATTTTAAACTACTTTATGTATTAGCTATTGATCAGGAAAGCTCATAATGGTAGATTTTCTAGTCATTTTAAGGGGACCAAGATAACCAATATATTGAAAGAAAACTTTTATTGGCCTAGTTTGGCCAAGGATGTCCATAAGGTAGTCAATAGTTATGAAGTGTGGAAGCATGCCAAAGGGAAGAGAGAACCCTATAGAGAGTACATGCCATTACCAATACCTACTCTACCTTAGGCTAATCTCAGCATAGACTTTGTCTTAGGGTTACCCTAGACATCTAAAGAGAAAGATTATATTTTTATTATAGTAGACCACTTTAGCAAGATGGCACATTTCATTCCATGCCATCGGACTAACAATGCTCTATATATTGCTGATCTGTTTTTGCAAGAGATTGTCTAACTATGTGGAGTATTGAAGACTATTGTCTCAAACCAGGACACAAAATTCTTGACCTATTTTTAGAAGACTTAGGACTAAACTTGTGTTTAGCTACAATAGGCACCCTCAGACTGTTAGCCAAACTGAAGTGGTAAACATGATGCTAAGCAATCTTCTTTAAGCTATTATAGGGAAGAATTTGAGGGATAAGGATCTATGCTTACCAGTTATGAAGTTCACATACAATCGAACTGTCTATAGCACTACTGGGAAGACCCCATTTGAGGTAGTCTTTAGCCTCAACCCTACCATTCACCTAGATATTATCGGCACCTCAACAGCTATTGAAGAAAGTCAAACTAGAGTGGACCGAGGCCAAGAATTACATGAGCTACTCCAATATGTAACGAGGAAGATCGCTAAGTTGAATTAAAGACAATAAGAGATTGGTAGCCGAGGCTACCAAACTGTTTCTTTCTAGTTCGGAGACTTAATGTGGATTTACCTTAGCTGAGAACAATTCCTACACTTAAGAGAAAACAATCTATCTCCTCAAGTTGATGGTCCATTCAAAGTCTTGAAGAAAATCAATTGCAACGCTTACCAAATCGAGTTGCTTGATGACTATGGAGTTTCTTCCACCTTCAATGTATCAGATCTAATCATTCACCAACCAACAGAAGAAGACCCTACAAGCTCCCTAGAAGAAATAGTAGAAACCGCTCCAAATTTAAGGACAAATCTTTCTGGCCCTTAGGTAGATGATAGGAATCAACCCTTTAAGTCGATCATACACAATCAAGCTAGAGGACTCTAAGGACTCACTTAGAGAATACTAGCTCGAAACCAAAGTCGAGATGGAGATTCTTATGCTAAACGATCTCCTACTAACTTAATCCTTAGGTCCTTACTTGTATCAAATCTACCCCTAATCAATAGAATACTCTATCCTAAAAGATTGCCTAAGAATAGTTGAAGTGAGCTCCTAATCAAACCATAGGTATCCGACCCCGAAGTAAGCTAATTTCTTTTCAAAACTATTTGGTCTTTGACTTGATCTAGATTAGGTTAGCCTCTGACTTCTAGCACTTGTTTCACTTACCTTGCATCATATTCTAATATTAAGCCACCAAGAGATATGTATCTCTTGACATAATATTCCAAAATGATTTTTCCTTTTTATATTGAATATTCTTTATCTCTTTTACCTCTTTTAGTATGTTTCATGTAACCTAAATGTAAAATATCCTTTTGTCTTTTCATACATGTAAATTACCCTAGTGGACAAGTATATAAACCCCCACTTCCTTGTACGTCAACATTCAACTTTCAATATAAAATTACTCACTTTGAGTAACCCTAGTATTCTCGTTATCATTCAACTTTTATCCATTCCCTTTAGCAAGGAGTAGTGGCAAGTGACCCTTTAATTCTGATCGATATGTCATATCTAGTGAATTATAGGCATAGTAGGATCAAGTGGTGCGTCATATTCATTTGGTTGCTACTTAGGCTTTTGCTAGCTTTTCTTCTGTTTCTTTTCTATTTGCTTCATTATGGTGCTTCTCCATATGTCCAACCCCAGAGATGCATTAACCTCCTTGCAAGTAAGCTTCTTATTATCGATTCGTCAATCCTTAACACAAGCAAACAAAGATTAGATGCGTCAATCAAAGACTACCTCACCAGGTTTATAGCTAAGATGGTTCAAATCCTTGAATTAGATATGAGTGTGGCCCTCAATGCCGTAATCAACGGAGTTAAGCCTCATGAAGACTTTTTCAAGTTTCTCACAAAGAATAAGCTAAGAGCTTTCGTTGAGTTTAAGTCTAAGGCCACTTGATACATTTGACAAGAAGATAACATAAAGGCTAAGTGAGAGATCAATCAGAACAAAGGAGATAGAAAAAATGACAAGAGGAAAAGTGCAAAGATAGACTTGGTACAGATGATGATATGGTCTGAATGCTAAAAGAAAGAGACCAAGTATTCTGACAATTTCAACCCATATGCCCATCAATCATCTAATTTCTGACATATTATGCAGAGAATCGTACTATAGTGGTTGAAAAGAATAAGAGGAAATCCCTTAAAGAGAAATTCCAATAAGTGCTATGACTTCCACCATAGAAAAGGTCACAACACAAATGAGTGCATCCAGCTCAAGAATGTGATTTAATGTAGGCATTTGTGAAAGTTCCTAGCTCATGATGTCGAAAAAATCAAGAGACCGTCCTAATGGAGACGTGAGGAATAGGAGAATGACACTTAGCTAACTATGGCCAGGAAAGATGCAAGGGATGTGAATTCTAACAAAATACCTAATGGAGTGATCAATACCATTATCGACGGACCTACTATTGGCTAGCTAAGCTCTTTGAGCCTAATGCCAAAAATTATGTCTACAACATCTAAGGCAAGAAAGTCAAGATTGACAACATAATTTCTTTTGTGGAGGAAGACTTTAAGGGCATCTAGAGGTAGCATGACGATGTACTTATTATCAGCGCAAAAGTCACCAACTTCAAGGTCAAGAAAATTCTTGTTGACACAAGAAGCTCAGCAGATATCATTTTTCAACATGTGTTCAACTAGGTAAGACCTAAGATCAAAGCATAGCTAAGATCTTATGGGTATGATCTGTATGCCTTCATTAGTCAACTTGTCCAGGTAGCTAAAGTAACTTATTTACCTATACAATTCGATAATGATGAGCATGTCATAGAGGATAAAGCGAACTTCCTCATCGTTAAATGTTGGTCTCCACACAACATGATAATGAGATGGCCATGTCAACATCTATTGGCATTGTCCCTTCAGCTGCACATCTTAAAGCTAAGCTCCCTACTCCTACGAGATTTGACATGTGCAAAGGGGATCAGCAACCGATAAGGTCCTTATAGCTGAGGGCCTTAAGATGTGAAGAGGTATTTCAGGTAGAAACTTGTTTAAAAGTCAAGTCGGTTGCCATAAAGAATGCTAAGAGTGATATCGAGGAAATTTCTTTGGGAGATGACCTTAGGAAAACAAAGAAGATAGGGAAATGCTTGCCTATAGATATTCAGCAAAGTTTGATTAACTTCTTATAAGCCAACGCTGACATGTTTGCATGGTCCCCTTCAGACATGCCGAGTATCTTGAGAGAAGTTATGGTACACAAGTTCTAGATTGATCCTAATATAAAGGTAGTCCAATAAAAGAAAAGGAATTTTGCACCAAAGAGACAAGTAGCAATAGAAGAAGAAGTCTATAAGTTATTGAAGGTAGGATTTATTCGAAAAGAGCCTTATTTGATTTAGCTAGCCAATTGTGTAATAGTTAAGAAGTTTAACGACAAGTAGCGGATGTGTATAGACTTTACGGATCTCAACAAAGCCTATCCTAAGGATTGTTTCCCACTACCAAAAATCGATTAGATGGTAGATTCAATTACTGGACACGCATTACTTTCTTTTATGGATGATTTCTCTAATTACAACCAAATCAAGATGGATAAGGAGGATGAAGTCCAAACGTCTTTTGTTACAAATTTTGGAACATATTGTTACACAGTGATGCCCTTTGGGCTAAAAAATGCTAGTACAACATACTAAAGACTAGTTACTAAGATGTTCAAACCTTAAATTCATAAAAACATCGAAGTATATGTTGACAACATGATTGTACAGAATATGAAGGAAAATCGGCATCTGGCCGATCTTAAGGAGACATTTGCTATACTAAGGAGATACAACATGAAGCTTAACCCATAAAAGTGCATCTTTGGTGTAATGTCAGCAAAATTTTTAGGATACATGGTCACTCAGTGCAGTATCAAGGCCAACCTGAGAAAGATTAAGGTAATAATAAACACGAAATTCCCTCATATGTTCAAGGAAGTGCAAGAACTCATCAGGCGAATAGTCGCCCTCAATAGATTTGTATCAAGAAGTGTAAATAGGTGTGTAGAATACTTTAAAATCTTAAAGAATCCAAAAGAATTCAACTGGTCTAACGATTGAGAAAGAGCTTTCAATGATCTCAAAGAATTCCTTGAGTCACCACCAATACTCTCGACACCCATCTCAAGAGAGTCTATATTTATATCTATTGGTTAGCTATTGAGCTCTTTCTTCTGTATTGGTTTGAATTGGTGGGAAAGAGCATTAACCTATTCATTACTTGAGTCATGTTTTGTAAGGGCCAGAGCTTCGGAACACAAAAATTGAGAAATTTGTTTTAGTAGTGGTTCTCTCGATAAGGGAGTTGAAGCCATATTTTAAGGCTCATTAGATCATAATACTTACAAGAGTTAGGGTTACGGCATACTAGCATAGAGTAGAAAGGTATTACAATCAAAAATTGAAGTATAAGGTTTTTTCAACCTGGAGATCTAGTTTGTTGAAAGATGAGAGTTGCTAGTGCATGAATGAGTTAAGCGAAGCTTGGCGCGAATTGGGAGGATCTTGTTAAGGTCCAAGAATTCATTAGCGAAGGGGCCTATCGACTAGAAAGTTTGGATTGATCTATCACCCTTCGAGTATAGAATGTCAAGAATTTGATATTATATTTCAATTGATTGTTTGAATGATGTTCATCTCCATTTGTTTGTAAGGCAATAGCCTACTTACCTATATAATGACAGTATTTGTTTATGAGAATTATATTTGAAGTCTTATCATGTTTCTTAATCTTTTTATAATTGCTAAGTTAGCAAGTTCTAGACTACATGGCGAACAAATCGATGTAAGTTGTAGCCTATCATGGTTAACAAACTACAAAAATTAATTCCACAACCGAGTAACATAGCTAATCTACGTCGCAAATGACTAATGAACAATGTCTATAAAGATGCAAGAATTAGGCATATGAAATAAAACATCTTGAGAAATAATTAAGTATATGAAATAAAACATATCAAGAAATAATTGTGTGTGAAATAAAACATGCTGAGAAATACTTAACATGTGAAACAAAACACATACATCATACATGCTAGGAAAACACAGTGCTTGAAATGCAACATACTAGAAACAATTATATAAAAGAAGTTTTTTAATTCAGCAATGTATTGTTACAAATATTTGGCTTATTTATAAAATGGCAATGTGTAAGGAATACAAAGAAAATCCTACAAGCTATTCTTAGGGTTAGGAAAAGTAATTTTTGGAATAGAGGCTAAGGTCTTAGATTCTTTTTGCTCATAGGGGATTGATTTTTATAAATGTTCTTCGTCTTCCCCTGGATCTTCGGCATGAGCTTCATTGTTACCCTTCATAATCATCTCGCACCTAATTCATCATCGTTACTTACATCGCAACTGCTAACTTTGTCATCAACGTTAGTGAAATCCATGTAGGAGAGATCATAATCAAAGTGAAGCTTCAGGATCTCCTCTCTTGCTGCTTAGACCCCTTCCAACAACTTCTTCCATAGAAGTCTCTCATACTGCCGACTAGGAGTGACTATATTAGGAGTTTCTTCTATTGATGGTCCTCTCTTCACAGTCTCCTCTAACTCAACAACACAACTATGTAAGTTCGTATTGTTGGTCTCCATCTCTTTAATTTGCATTCTAAGCATATCTTCCTTGTCACTCATTATACAAAGAGTTTTGCCCAGCCCCCAGCACTCTTCTTTCTTCTTTTGTAGCTCTTCCCTTAAACCTTCGAACTCCTTATATTGCTCTTTAATTTTGGCCTTTAAGCTCAAGACTTAATCAGGAGTAAGGGTATGTACCAACTTTTCAATAGTAAGGTCTTTTTGGAGCTTTCTTGCCTCCATCTTAGCCCTTATCCTTACATTCTCGGTAGCAACAATCTAGGCTTTGGAAGCATTATATACATCCTCAATTTTCTACAACAATTTCATTTAGTATGATGAGTAATGGATATTCGATAGAATACATAGACTACTATGGATATTACGTTCTTACTTTCTTTATCGACTTCATCCAAAGTCGTCAGAATGTAGCTGCTTATCTAAAAGAGACAAGGAATATCAACAACTGAGTAAATTCAACAATTAAAAGATAGATGTGGATACCTATGTCGTAGAACTTGGCTACAATATGGGCGTTATTGCAACCACTGACCCTATAGACATCCTTCTTAGCAATCTCTTTGTCCTTTAGATGAATAATTCCTTCCATTAAGGCCAAAGATTTTGTCCTGTCTCCTAGGGCTAACTTGGTATCCAAAACGTAGCACCATCATAAGACGAAGTATTCAATAACCTCTTTGTTGGCAACGAATTCGGTACTGCTGATGTTGAGAGCTTTAGACTACATAGTATCCTTTATCCTCTTGTCCAAACCCTTGGACCTTTTGGTAAGTGGTTGGCTGGCCAGCGAGTTCCTTCCCTTGCATCTTATCAGCACTCGATGCTGCCTCTACCACTAATAATGACCCTTTAATGGTAGTGGTATCTCTAGCCTCATTGTGGGGTTAAGTCTCTCAACAACCCTTTCTCAATTGAACAGCAAGTTGAATATTCTCAATCGGAGGCTCTCTAGAATGAGCTACCTTTGTCGATATTGTCTTCTCACCCTCCTTCTACCACTTGGCTAGTGGGGAGGTTTTCTTCTATGCTATTGCTTGCTTTAATGTATCTTCATTTACTATTTTCTTCATTGCAATAGGTCAAGTGGTAGTGGCTACTATGGCCACCCTCTTATCAGCTTTTGATTTTTTAGCTTTACCCTATGCTAGCAGCTTGGTAGGATTTACCTCACTAGCACCCATATCTGCAATATGAGCAAGTATGTTAATACTAACACTAAGGAAAAAAATAAACTTACATTCTCCATACCGAGCAAGGCTTAAAGGCAACAATTCTCCCCCTAAGTTATGAGAACAACATTCCTCTTGCAATTATACTCAACACAATGTTAACTCATTAGCGTACCTTCTTTTTTAGAAAAGATTAGCTCTCCACTTTCATAATGCCTTACAATCCTCTAGGTGTCCTAGAAGAACATTTTGTTCTTCCTCCTCTCTTGAATTTTCTTCACCACTTCGGCATCAGTTCAATATCCTTTGTACAAATCGACTTAGTCCAATGAGTCCAGAAGTCTAACTCCTCATTAGATACTATCAACACAAATTTATAATGCACTTATGGATCTTGGACCATGAACTTACGCCCATACCTCACAGTGGTAAAGTACTACCCATCAAGTTGCTTCCTAATGGTGAAGAAATACAAGAATAGTTGAGGCATAGCCCTAAATTTGACTTCCTCACAAATATCTTCAAAGCCACTACAAGTCGGTATGTTTTCAGTGTGAACATACTCGGCGAGACTCAAAAGTAGTTGAAGAAGCCCTTCACAAATGCAAAGAAGGGGAAGCATAACCCAAAATCCAAATATTTCAGGTATATGTGGAATTTACACTCTCTTGTAGGAAACATACCCTTTCTTCTTCTCTTGGCTACCTAAGATTCCATGATCTAAGGAGGTCTTGCCAATATTGGTTATATTTTGTGATAAGGACTCTATCAGTAGAACTGTTAGTTCCATCTAGAGAGTCATTGAAGTAAGCTATGTTTTCGTATAGATATTTAGCTGAAGATCTACCTTCTTTATCCTTAGGATAATTATCCATTGCATAAGCATTTATCTGAGTAAGTTTATCCTACCTTTCCTCAACGCTGTCGGCTAAGCTACTAGAGGATCATGCCATTTCGTACCTTCTTTAGAAGAGAGATGTCGCTTCAGTTTCTATCGCTTCAAAATCAGAGAAGATAAGTTAATGGACTACGTTATGAACCATACCAGAATTGTTATAAGGAATGATATCAAAGAAGTTGAAGAATTTGAGAGTAAAGATAAGAAAGAAAATGAAAGTTTGGAGAAATGTATTTTGATTTTGAATAGTCCTTTAAATACGAACAATTCACCCTTGTAATTGCAAACTCATTTCTAGTAGTAATGATGCATTAATTTGATAGTGGTGTGGATTGTTGTCGTGTGTTTCAAGATAGAAATCTGATGATAAACAACTCTTTAGCAGTTATTAGGCCTACAGCATAATGATGAGCAAGGTGACAAGTGTCATGCCTCTTCCCTTTTGGTTTCTTGAATAGGCAGGAAATTGAAATTTTCAACTTTTCGATTAAGATGCGATCCGTCTTACTTCCTGCCTCAATTAACATCTGAAGAACTACTCCCCATTTGGCCTCTAGCACATTATATATCACTCCCTTTGTCGAATTCTCGAACACAAGAGATGGGGGTAAAATGTTGATAATTAGTTTTCATCTACCTGATTTAATAAGAATTGGTATAACTTCGCTTACTCATCCATTCGGCTACTGTTAGGCTAAGTAATCTTTATTCTTAGCACCTCATCAAGTAATTGATACTCTCAGCCTTCCACTAAGTAATACAAATCCATTCCATATTTGAATTCAAGTTTACGGCATAAACAGTTATTACAAGCACGATTATATTACATAACTACTTGCTTTCCTTATATTGTATGGAAGGTATCTAATCAAGAAGTTTCCATGTATCTCGACAATTACTCTAATGACTACTCCTTTAGACATGATAGTCTCCTAAAAAATTTAGGAAAGAAACTCTATAAAAGACAACTAATAACTCTTAACCACTTACTTCACTTTCCCCATTCCTTCTTATTAACTTAGGCATCATAGTGGCCACACCGGACTAGCCCTGATACCAAGTAATTTTCTTGTCTTCGTAGGACATTTCCAACTCCCAAATTCATCTACAACAAGTGCATTTTCTTAGGAAATTTCCATGTTAACTTAAGAGTCTTATATTCTAGAATTGATGAGTTAAGGCAAGATGTAATAAAGTAATTTCATCATTGATGACCTCATTCTTTTTAAAAGAGAAGTTTCTTGTCCAACTTTACTTCTTCTTCTTTATCATAGTTTTACATTATTTTTCACATGTGTTGATGTACACATAGAGTAGGCACCACATGTGGATAGGTTTGGAGTATTTGATTTTCTACATGTTGATGTAAAGAGGATTTAGTCATAGCTTACATCATTGGTCAATTACTTGTTAAATTGTGCTTCTTCCTTCTTAAGTCTTGAATTCTTATTTTATATGTGTTGATGTTCACATGTAATTGGAGCAAATCATAGTCTCTTTAAGGTCTCTTTATCTTATTTCATGTATTGGTTTTGAAAATTCATTTAGTTAGTTGATTAGTTTTCTTTAAGTCTTTTGCTTTAATTAACATTCTTGTGTTGATTTTATTTGACCAACTATTCCTAACTTTGACTAGTCAATTCTAAAGAATATGAGTAGTTTCTATCACTATTTATGGATGTCTTATCAAGTCTTAGGCGTTCCTCTCAAATCTCTCACAGCATTTTTGCTTATTTCGAGCATATATCCAATAATATTTCTTAGTGATTAGTTTATCTTATACTAAAGTTTTTAAGGGTTTGCAACCATCATGAGAACATGAAGATGTAAGAGGGATGTTTATAATTAATTCAAATTCAAGTAAAGTAATCTTCATAGTGTCATAGCTAAATTGTATGATTCCTTATGTATTTCACATCTAAATTTGTTAGATTAAATATGTGAGAAATTTGTAAGCATCTAGTAGCTAATATCATCTTAAAATGATTTTTTTCTTTTTATTCTTTTCTAGGTAGAAACTGGATCATGTGTTTCAGTCCTTTGTGGCTTAATATAACTTCTCTACTTCCAATATCTATGACATAAATGAATAAGGATTGCTTATATAATTCCTAAAACTATTCCTGCTCCTATCTAATTTTTTTTTTCAATTATGATAGCTTCTCATTGCACACACCATATATTGAATTATTATGATGGATGGATAGATAATTGGTTCTCTTCCCACAATAGTCCACCCTTGCAATAAGTATGATAGCAAATTTTTACTTTGCTATTTTAACACTTATTGTCTAGAAATGAATGATACAAAAAAAATATTGATGTTACCTTGAAGAAACTCCTATAGTGGCTATTTTATAGAAGAAAATGACTTCTAATTGATGTTGTTATATTTATTGAGAAACTAAGCAATCTAATCAATTGAGTTTCACCTTTCTACTTAAGAGAAAGTATTTTATACAAAGTTATGTGTATTTAGTAGATATTTGGACCTGGATCATCGAAGCGTAAAAAACAAAATGTTTCAAAAGCTTATAGTTGCCAACTTAGAAGAGTTGTACTTTAATTTTAAAGCTTAAAAACATCATTTTAGAAACTAGAATATATTTTCATGTTAGACATTTTATTTTCCTTGGTGGTATAACCAATAATTGTATCCTCTCTTTTCTCTATATCTATGCTTAGATGCTAGTTTATTAAATAATAGTTTGACAATGTTGCAAATTACATCTATTTCCACTTATGTAATTATGTTACCAATTCTTAGATTTAGATTTTCATCATATTGTTAGTTGTTACTAACTTGTGTATTACTTTCTTTTTCTCTATATTTAAATGCAAACTTATCTTATCATTGACAATATCACAAAGGATACTAAAAGGTTTTATGCCACCAATAGATGGATGGGAGTCATCCATAGAAACCATCACTATAAAACTGAAACTAAGTAGATGCAAGTTGGTGATGTAACTTAACCTAAGGGTTCAAATGGTAAAGACTAGAAAAACATAACAGACCTATGGAAAATGGAGATTGCAAATGAGAAAAAGATTTTGGATTCTAGAGATTTATTAAAAAGTAAACTCTAATTAGATTCATTTTCCTCAAATTTTAGTGTAAATAAATTGATTAACTTCTTGTTGTCTCAACAAATAAGGGAATAAGTCAATGAATGGGAAGGCTATGCATAGTAAAGTAAAATATTTACAGAAGTTTGAATCTAAATTATTTGAGAGTAGGTGGAATGATTAAGTAAGAATCTCAAATAATTTAAGTACATAATACTAAAATTGGTCAAGTCCTTAACTTTAGATTACATATTTGATTAGATTGCTAGAAATCAACAATCACCTAATGTTATAGAGTTCTTTAAGCAAACCTGATATTTTGATACAAAGCCTAATGGTAGTAGTGGATGGATATCTCAACAAGCTATTAAGGGTTATGTAAGTTAATATGTAGTTGTGAATTGAATGTGTTGAATTTTGTTTGCTAATGAAATTACACTAAAATTTGTATTGAATGTTTATTAGAACATATTGCTTGATCAATGTGTAAAATAGATGGAAGTAAAGGGAACTAAGGAGGTTTAGTTTTGTAATTTAAATAAATAATGAACATTTAAAAAAGTTTAGCTAGTCATGTGAGTTTTGTTTCATATCTTGTCTGTTTCTATTTCGAACCTATTGTTTGAATAAATCATTTTTGTATTTTTGTTATAATTTTGGAGAAGATGGCCAAGGTGTATGAAGAATCTTGATTCTCTAAAAAAACTAAAGACTGTATAAGAAATATTTGATGAATTTATGGGCGTACAGTCGAGGACTGATTACCATCTTAGTTAGGATATAGACTACTAGTAGTTGGGAAATTTGCAAAAAGATGAAATTATGATTGAGACATGGAAGAACGATTGCAAGTGGCATTAGGAAAGCTTGAAGAAGAAAGAGAATTACACAGACAACTATAACAAAAGTTTAATAGCCAATACCAATGAGTAAGTTTCATCTACAAACTTACTTTACAACTGCTTGTTACTACATTGCCTTAAATTAAACTAAACAAAAGTCATACATAAAGTATCCCTTTTCTTATCCATTGATCACTAAATCGAAAGGTAGATTTTTATTTCAGCCCTTACCCTTTTGTGGCTGATGTGAACATTCCTATTGTTGGAGATTCTGTTTTATTACATAGTATAGTCAAACAACATTTGGGTTTGGGATATGGTAAAGTAGAGGAGACCTTTGTATTGAGGCAATCAAGATCGCATTGTCAGTTAGATACCGACATGTTGATTGTACTCATTCTTATGGTTATGAAATTGAAGTAGGAGAATTATTAGCTAAGTCATTTAAATCTAGTTTGAAGAGGGAATATCTTTTTTTGACTTCTAAGTCGTGTTGTACCATTAATTTGATAAATATTATTGAGAATTATGTCCAAATGTCTCTTAAGAATCTAGCAATTTCATATTTAGATATTTATTATGACATCAATTGTTTATTTATGTTTACATGTTGAACAGGAAATTTTATATTTAGTATAAATGCATCATAGCTATATATGTTTACTCAAGCAATTATATAACTTAGTGAAAATATACCTGATATTCTAAGTAAATTATCAAAAATCCTTCTTTAGTATTCATTCTCTTTGATTTTATTTTTTGAAATTGTTGTATATAATATGTTAATTAGAGTTTTTCTTACTATACAAGAGGATCTAGGGATACATAGAATGACGTTCCTCCATAGACAATGATGATAATGGAAAGGGGGAGGAGGATAATTGATAGGATTTATAAATGAGATTTTGGATAGTTGGATTTTATGTGTAAGACTCTTTTTTGCCTAAAGTTCTTTGTTTATTATGAGTTATATTTTGTCAAGTGCATTGAAATACTTACTAACTTTGATATTTTGTGGAGAACATATTGTTTATTATTATGCATTTAGTTGTATTTAAGTGAAACAACATGTATACAATGACCATCGTATGCATTGAAAGAATGTGCATCTTATTTTATAAGGTGAACATATCATGTGTATATGGCCCTTATGGCATTAAAATTGCTACTTTTATAGGTAATAAATTTAGTCAAACCATGATATTAAAACATTGCATTCTATTGTCATACCATATTTAAAAATTTCTAACGAATAAAATTATAGTGATTACACGTTGTAGATAATTACTATCGAATATGCTTAAACATAACTACTTACTATAATTTCTATTGCATTTGAACATAGCCAATACGAAAACATAACGATGTATAAATGTTACAATCATGACCCTAAAGGAAGCCTAGTGAAATTGTCTAAAAATTTTTCTATCATGTGTGTACCCATGATATAAAAAATGCCTTGCAAGTCAAAGATTGCAATACTCAAAATAATTAATCACTAAGGTTTCCAATTTTTAATTTATTAATTTGCAGTAAAATTATATATAACTATGGATATCTAATATTTTATAATCTCTCAAAACCGAAAAAAATCGGTATCCTTTACCAAATAATAAAATAGGGTAAGGCAACTTCTTAAATTACAAGAAATACTAAATTTTATAGAACCTTAACATATAAATACTTCTACAAAGAATGTGTTTGTTATATAGTTCTTAACTAACTCTAACATGATTAATCATATCTCTAGTTTGGACTCTACTCTCAAGATTATCCCACTCCCTACTTAAAGCAACCTATAAAAAAAACTATAAGAGAATGAATATAGTATGGCTTAGTGAGTTTGTTTCTCACCACTATCGTTTAAGTAAGTTGTCAAACATTATCACCACACATGCAAATTTATCTGCATATGAAATGAATGCATACGTGATGAATACAAATAAAACATCCATAGAAGTCTAGAACTATGAATGGTGTAAATTTATCTTGTCTACACATCGATTTTTCCTCTGTACTTACTCATACGGTATGCCTCACCTTAACTACACAAGGAAGCTTAGGGCCACCATCCATCTAGACAATACTCAACTATTGCCCTAGCCAAGAACAAAAAATACCAATCCAAATAGATGGACCCCAACTAGGGCCATCCACCATCAATAAATCATATCCAAGGCCCTTCGTGTACATAAAACGAGTCCTCTCACTATTAAAATATATCTAAGGGCCCACAAGTACAAATATGTGAGTTCTCTTACAATTAATTGGAGATACTATGCTAGTTTTGCCTCAAAAATAAGAATATCATCTACAAGCACTACAAGCCCTTACATAAACGATATAAAAATCAGTTTTAGATTAAGAAAATATTTCCAAAAAATTCTTTTATAAAAAATTTTCAAACCTAGTACTCTCCATCAGCATACCAATTGAGTCATAAATATGTAACAAATATAATAGATTATTTTGGTCAAATATTTGTATTTATCGATTTGAGAGAGTGATCTCAAGGATGATAGCACACAAACAAAATAATCATTCAGACATATAAGTAATAACAACTGGCAAAACATCACATAAATAATATGCATAAGTAGATAGCAGGTTATTAGAACTCCCTCACCTAGATTAATACTCATTCTCCAAGCCTTTAGGGTTTCCCAAAGTTGACAATTTAAGTATCTAAAAAATAATAAAACTTATAAGTATTCAAAAAACTTAAGCTCCTTAGTTAACTAATCTCTATTATAGTTTGCTTAATTTCTTATCGTAACCAAAGCATAGTAAGAACATGGTTTGACTTATTTATTAGGGTAGTTAAGAAATATATTTGTATATTTGAAAATTATTGTATCTTTTATACTTATTTATTTATTTATTTATCCGCATTATTAGTTTATTGGAATAACTAATTCGATTATTTAACTTATTTTTCTCAGTTTATTTTAAATCTTTAATTATGTATAACTTTTTTGTTTTAATTTCAATTTTTATGATCTTATTGTCAAATTTTTTTTTATCATTTTTAGATGTACTTTTACGTAACAAGATCCATTTTGCATATTGAAATCCACATTTTTCATTATAGGCCCAAAATGTTATGAATTTTGTTGCTTCGGTCCAAATAATTTTATTTAGCAATTCTTGAGCTTTTTCTTATTATTTTATAATTTAATTAATTTCTAAATTTTATATTCTTAAATTTTTTTTGAATCTTTTTTACATTATTTTCTTTATTTCTTTATTTCAAGCTTAATTTACTAATTATGTTATTTTTGTTATCATTGTAATTTCCTAATTAATTAATTATTATTACTTTCTAATTTTTTTTATAATTTGTGGTTTAATTGGGATTTGGGAGATGACGATGTGACACTTCCTTTTTAGTCTACATAGCATTTTTTTCATTTCTTTTAATTTTTATGTTTATCTAATTTTGTAATATTAATAATATGCATATTTATTATTTTATTCATTAAATATTGTAAATTAGGCTTCAAATTTTCTTTTATGGGTTTTAGCCCTTTTATATATATACATAATTTATTTTAAGGAACTAACACTTTAGTATATATTTATTTATACCTTTTTAGATATGTTCATATATATATACCTATACTATACTAATACCGTACATATATTTACACCTATACATATACGTTATACCTACGCTAATACATGTACATATACAGATGTACATGTATTTATACTTATTCTATACTAACATCATACTTATGTTTATATATTTATGTTTTCTTAATCTATATCTTTAAGGAAATTAGATACGATACATATATATATTTATAAGCTTATATAATTTTTTGTACATATATATATGTATATATATACTTAAGTTACTTTATGTATATATTTATTTGTATACTTAGGTACAATTGTTGGCACATGTATATATAAAAAAATGTACATATATATATACCTTATTTTTGCCAATTTTTTTCTTATTTCAAATAATTGAGCTAGGTTAATAAAAATAAATAAAAAATAAAAAATCGAGTCAAGTCATAGCAAGTTGAGTCGTATTGAATCGAATTGAGTTAGACTGTCAAATTAGGTGACGATATGGGTTTAATTAATTTTAGGCCAGATTCATCTAGTTTAAGGACTTAAATCAGATTAAGGAATTACTGGACTAAATTGTAGTAGATTGGATCGAGCTTGGAAGAATAAAAAAAGGGGCCAAAATAATTAGGGTTTCTAGAAGTTAGGATAAATCTTGGAAGAATACCTATCGTATCTTCGATATCTTCAATACGAAAGATTCGATTTTGAGTTTATAAATAGCACGTTAGCCAGGAACTTAGGGGATCTTAATCACATACCTTTACAAACACAAAGAATTATACTCCTACACGCACACACCACGCATTCTTTCAAAAACACTATGTACATCCTACGTGCTACCACACATGTAAGTATATACCATACGTCGCCACCACATATCACATGTAAACCACCACCATGGTATCACAAGCCATCACAATAATAGCCGATGCACTAACCATCATGCTTATGATCAGTGGAAATAATAGCTAACGATCTCCATTACGCTTGTGATTAGTGGAAACAGAAGCGACATGCCTTCCATCATTCTTATGATAAGTGGAAATAGCAACCAATACACATTCGATCACATCTATGATCAATTTTTTAATAAATTTAGCTCAATTATATTTTTATCAAGATCATTTTTTGGGGAAAATAAACAAATCTAGATTATGTCTTAAAAGTTAAGATTTAGAAAAGATACTTTTAGACATATAGGGGTTTTGGAAAAATAAAAAATCTAAATTAAGTTTCTTTTCAAAAAGATTCGATTAGTTAGAGTTTTTTTTATTTAATTTAGGAAATGTTTCTTAAAATAATAAATTGATAAAAATGGAAACCTAGCTCAATTTTAGAAATAAAAATAACCTTCCCATTAAAAATTTTATAAAAAGAACTACAACCAGTTTGATCGATTAGCGAGTCCGTAGGCACCTTTGAGATAACCGTTAAAAAAATAAAAAAAAATTCTCCTTTTCTTAGAAATTCATAATAAAAAATCATTTTTAGTTATATTTTGTAAACTTAAGTATATTTTTATAGTTTTTAGAAAAATTATAAAAAATAAAGGCCATCCATTTTTTTTTATTTTCACATGGTGACTTAGTCTTAATAGGCCTCCAAACCTAGTTTTCTAGTTTAATTTTCTAAAAATTAATTTTTTAAAATATTTACAAACTAGTGGTCAAATCAGGGTTCTCTCTCCCGAAAATCCTAATTTTATTTTTTTTACCAATTGAACTAGTTGGTGAGTCCACATTCTTTTTAAATAAATTTTTTTCTTTTCTTTAGTTTAATGTCGAGAAATTTATATTAAGAGGGCTGAGCTTAATATAAGTTAAATTAAGGAAACCAAAATAGAGCTCAATAGAATTAGCGATTTCACTAAGTACACTTAATGGCCTAGCCATGTGAAAGTTAAAAAAAATTAATAGGCTTTTGTATTATTATTTTCTTTTTCTATTATATTATAATTGTACTAATTGTCTTTTAATGATGAAGGCCTAAAAGAAATAAAAATTAAAAAATCCTAGCCTAATGGGCCTTCATGGGGATACGAAGTTTTTATTTTTCACGTAACTATCTATGTATTTAGATGTGGTCGGACCTACGTCACCTTAGAAACTTAAGACGAGTCACCAATGTATAACCCTCAAGTCGTTGGGCTTATTACCCTCGCTTGGTAGTGATAGGTGACATCAATTAGGCTTCTCTGTAGCCCACTAGGCTTCTCTTCAAAAAGCCTTAAAGATACAGAGCTTAGGACCTGTAGACCCTATCCTCTTGTATCATCAATTTCAAAAAGGGTTATTTTTTTAAATTATAGGAAAATCTCGATTAATCTGTAGTTAATTTGATTTTTTTTTCAAAAAAAAAGAAAGGGAAATTTAAAAAAAAAACTAGTAACCCTTATATGAAAGTATTCATGAGCTTTATTTAAAAAAAAAAAATCCTATTTCATGCTTGCTCATGTATAAGGGTATTTCTCGACCGCAGATTCGTCATATTTCCTATAATTTATTAATCACCTGCCCCTACCACATTGCATCTATATGTAACATGTTGCATTTTATATGTTTGATTATGCTCGTGTCTCTATAAATGTTTTATTTTCTTATGTTATATATATATTATTTTTTTTTTAGTTAGTGAAAGGCTTCGCAATTTCTAAGAAAATCTTTGAAAAAGCTACAAAATTATTAACATCATATCCAACTTTATTCTAAATTTAGTGGCCTTATTGTAAATAATTGTTGCCTTTTATTTCATTTACATTTTTGTAATATAGATATGAAGAGTCAAGATAATGTGAGTCCAAAGCCCATCTATGAAGTCCAACTAGATAAGTACTTCTTTCTCGAGGCCGTCTTGAGTGATTGGTTGAACCAACTTTCTCTTGCCAAGCAAAATCACATTTGCAAGAAGGTCAGGCCAATCATATCCCTTATGCGAGTCCAACTCTATTAGCCTTTAATTCAGGTCCTTATCCATTATTATGATCTATAATCTGCAACTTTCAACCTCGGCTTACATGTATTGACACCTACAATAGAAGAGCACTCACAGCTACTCAATACCCTACCCCTCGAAGCAGGCATTGCTATCCCTGATCTCATAGTCTAGCCCAAGAAAGCTTTCATGACATTACTGGGAGTTAAGAAATCAGCCTTGGTGCCATTCTTATCTTTAAAGGGTTAGAAATGTCTTCTCATCCTAAGATTAGTAGAGTAGTTTTCAAGCCTAAATGCATATTAGAGATATCATAAATCTTCTGTAAAAGATATGAATTATGGGCCGAGAGGAGGATCAATGCATTTATTGTAGCAGTGTTTAGAATGGTACTGTTTCCCTTCAGATATGGTTAAGTTTACTATAGGGTTGCCGAGCTAGTGACTCAATTCCTCGTTGGTAAATCCTATATACTGGCATTATTGGCAGAACAATTTAGGACACTTACCTGGATGAAGAAGTAAGGGCACGGTTATTTCACGGCTAACCTTATAAGCCTTATTGTTCCCTTTCAAGTTCTAGATATACCATGAACCTTTAATCTTCTGTTGGGAATACCATAGATTCATTTAGAGGGGGCAATTCAATCTAGTATACATCAAAAAGTGAAATTCATAGCCAATGAGCAGTTAGTTGCTGTTCTTGGGGAGCAAGACTATGAGATTTATAGAGAGACGACTATTCCTTATATAGGGGATGAAGAATTGGAAGAGCTAGGGTTACAAATTTTCAACAAAGTTAGTGTGATCGAAGAAGCATGACAAGGGGGAAAGGGTTGTTTAAAACAACCTAAACAACAAATTGGAACGTTTGGGCTTGGACATGAGGCTACTAAAGAAGAGATTCAAGAAATAAAGGCTAAAATCAGAAGCAAGAAAGGAGATAGTTGTACCATACTCATATGGAATTTCCAAACATCTGCTAAACATTCCCAGCACCAGCTGGTGTTCAAGAACTCAAAGTATCCAATCTATCCAAGGCCTTAGTTTAGCAATGTAACATCAGTCTTCGAGAAAGAAAAGATGACAATGTACCAGTTTCCTTATGAAACTAGTTTTTGTTCCCGTTAATAGGTCTCCTTAGAAATGAAAAATTAGATTAATTAGGAACATTTGATTTCAATGATTAGTTCAATTAGATAGGCTTTTTCTTTCAGATAATTCAAATTCATTCAATTAATAAAGTTCATTCCTTTCTTTATGTCAATTTTTCTTTATTATTTATTTGTTGTCCTTTTCTTTCTTTTTTTTCCTTATTCTTTAAATCCGATAAAAACGATGAACATAATGGATATCTTGCACATGTAAACGATGAAAGTACCAAATCACCTTCGACCCTATTAGGTCAGATGTCGGGGATGATATTGAGACTCCAAATTAAATTTAAGAGAGTTGGCGTCAACATGAACAGGGTAAAGTGATTATTAACGAACCAATGGTTGTGATTAATTTAGAGACGGAGGAAAATCCACAAAACATGAAATTGGTGGTAATTTAACGGATAATCAAAAACAAGAGTTGTCAAGATTGCTATCAGAATATCTAGACATATTCGCTTAGTCTTATAAAGATATGCCTAGTTTAGACTCGTCTATTATGGTTCATAAGTTGCTAACTAAGGAGGAAATAAAATCGAAAAGACAAAAGCTTGAACAATTTTGGCCGGACATACTCCTCAAAATAAAAGAAGTAAAGAAGTTGTGAGAAGTTGGATTCATAAAAGTATCGAATTACCCCGAATGAGTGGCTAATGTGGTGCTAATGTTAAAGAAAAATAGGAAAGTTAGGGTTTGTGTAGATTTTTTGTGATTTAAACCAAGCGACACCAAAGGATAACTTTCCTTTACTGCATATTGACATACTAGTAGATAATATAGTCGGGAACTATCTTTTCTGTTTATGGATGGTTTCTTGAGGTATAATCAAATTAAAATGATAGAAGAAGATAAAATCAAAACAACTTTCGTTACCACTTCGGAAATGTTTTGTTATCGCGTAATGCCTTTTGGGTTAAAGAACGCTAGGGTAACATATTAGCGTGCTATGGTAGCTTTGTTTCATGACATGATGCATCAGGAAATCGAGATTTACGTAAATGATATGATCGCTAAATCCAAGGAGGATGAAAATCACGTAGATATTTTATGTAAACTATTTAAGCAATTGAGGAAGTTTCAACTAAAGTTAAATCCTAATAAGTACACCTTTGGAGTGACTTTAGGAAAATTGTTGGGTTTTGTAGTCAATAGAAAAGGGATCGAAGTGGACCCAGATAAAGTTAAGGCAACCATAAACATGGTAGCACCTAAGAGTGTAAAAGAAGTTCAAGGACTATTGGGAAGATTAAATTACATGCTCAGTTTGTGTCGCAACTAACTAATATATATGTAAGTCGTTATTCAAACTTTTGAGGAATAACATAGCCATTGAATGGGATAAAGAGTGTGAGTAAAAATTTGTTGAAATTAAAGAGTATCTCATGAATCCTCCTGTATTAGTCACTCCTATACTAGGACAGCCCTTAATCCTTTACTTAACGATCCTTCCAAAATTGATGGGATGCATCTTGGGACAAAAAGATGAAACAAGGAGAAAAGAGCATCCTATATATTATTCAAGGAAGAAGTTCACAAAAGGCGAGCAAAAATACTTAGAAGTGGAAAGGACGTGTTACACCTTAGTTTAGGTGATGTATAGGCTCAGGCAGTGCACTCTCTATTATTCAATAGAGTTGTTGAGAAAATATGACCTGTTGAGGTATTTAATGGAAAAGTTGGCATTGATTGGGAGAATATCAAAGTAGTAGATGCTACTCTCTGAGTTTGATATCAAATACATGAGTCAGAATTTAGTTAAGGGGCAAGTAGTGGCTAATTAATTGGTAAAATACCCATTAGAAGATGAAGATGAGGGTTTAGAAGCATAATTTCCCGATGAAAATGTGATAGTGGCCAATGAATTGAGTGGTGAGAAGTTAAGATGGAAAATGTATTTTAATGGAGTAGCCAACGTATTTGGATATAGGATAAGAGCAATATTGGTATCACTAGAGGGAAATCATTTCCCTGTGGCAGCAAGATTAACATTCATGTATAATAACATCATAGTAGAATATGAAGCCTGCATTTTGGGGCTCAAAATGGAGCTAGATATCGAAATACAAGAATTGGAAGTTTACGAAGATTCTTCCCTTATAATTCTCTAGATCTTAGGAGAATATAAGACAAAGGACGAGAAATTGATACCTTAACACAAATATTTAAGCAAGCTAACTGAAAAATTCCAAGAAATTTCATTCACTTACATTCCAATGATTTAGAATCAGTTTGTCGACACACTGGCTACAATTGTATCAATAGTAAAAGTCATAAACGGAATAGAAATTCAGCCATTGAAGATTGAAGTGGAAGAAAAACCAGCTTTTTACCTTACAGTTGAATGGAAGGGAACAAAAGAACCTTGGTATGATGATATCAAGAAGTTACTTTAAATGGGGGAATTTCTGGAAGAGGCGGATTGAAAAGATAGAAAAACCATAAGAAGATTAGCTACTCATTTCCTATAAAGTGGAGTCACATTGTACAAGAGATCACTAGATGTAACATTGGTAAGGTGTGTGGATAAAGAAGAAGCCAACAAGTTGATGAAAGAAGTGCATGAAGGAGTTTGTGGTCCTTACATGAATGGATATATGTTAGCCAAAAAGATCATGAGAATGGGGTATTTTTGGAAGATGATGAAATCGGAATGTATCAAGCACGTAAAGCACTATTGTCTGTACCAGGCATACGTTAATAAAATCAATGCTCCTCCTTAAGAATTACATATATTATCAACTTCTTGGCCTTTCTTGATGTAGGGAATTGACATGATTGGTTTAATTTCAAAAACAGCTTCAAACAGATATTGATTCATTTTAGTCATGATAAACTATTTTACTAAGTGAGTAGAAGCAGCGTCATATGCCATGGTGACCAAAGGAGTAATGGTCAAATTCTTGTAAAGAAATATTATTGCAAGATATGGTGCACCCGAGTCTATTATTACAGATAATGAGACGAATTTCAATAACAAGTTGATGGATGAAGTATGTAGCCAATTTAAGATCAATCACAGAAACTCAACTTCATATCGACCTCAAATGAATAGGGCAATTGAAGCCGCAAATAAGAACATCAAAAGAATCATTGAGAAGATGGAAATTATTTATAAAGATTGGCATGAGATGCTTTCCTTTCCCCTCATGGCTTATAGAACCTCAGTCAAAACTTCTACTAGTACAACCCTCTATATTCATTGGTGTATGGAACTGAAGTAGTACTACCAGTGGAAGTAGAAATACCTTCATTCTAAGTATTGGTAGAAACTCAACTCCATGAAGTAGAGTGGGTAAAGAAGAGAATGGAGCATTTGAACCTCGTAGATGAGTGAAGGCTTGCAACAATATGTCATGGTCAATGCTACTAATAAGGAATGATCTGAGCATTTAATAAGAAAGTATGCCCGACGTACTTCAAAGAGGAAGACTTGGTGTTGAAGAAAGTGTTACCAAATGCAAAAGACCCTAGGGGCAAGTTTGCTTCAAATCATGAAGGCCCTTATGTGGTGAAAAGGGTTTTATTAGGAGGTACATTAATGTTGACAAAAATTGATGGCCCAGAATTAAGGGGACTAGTGAATTCAGAAGTGGTTAAGTTGTATTCTCCATGAAAACTAAGTTCAATAACGATTTCAATTTTTCTTGAATAAGTTTGTGGTCAATCTTTCATTGTTTACAAGTAAAGTTTATATCCGTAAATGTTTTTGAATTCAGATGGTCATTGACCAACAAATACTCCACCAATAAACCTTGTTTCTTTACCTCATACACTTAAACACTAAACCATTACCAATGAATTTGAATCACTAGATAAATTGAAATCAAATTTTCTTAATAATTTAATTTTGTTTCTTTCGAAAAGAGATTTATTGTTTAGAAGTCGTGAAGAGTGGAAACTAAAATTTAGTGTTGAACAAAGCAAATTCAAAGCATGAGCATAGTCCAGTTACAAGACTCAAAAGTTTGAGAGATTTCAAGGAAAAAAAAAGAAAGAGAAAGAAAGAAAAGAAAGAAAGAAAGAAGAAGCAATCATAGTCATTTGGTGAAATTCTACTATTGAATGAGTGAATATCAAGAGTCGATGAAAGCATGCCAATCAACTGCTATCTAAGAAATTCTTCAGTCCTAGGAAAAATAATCTTAAAAGTCTTTAGAAAGAGATATTTAGAAGAATTAAGTTAGATTTTGAAACCAAAACTGAAATTGAAACTAAAACCGAAACCAAAACCAATCTCGAAGAGATCTATCCTCTTCGGATTAACCATAATAAATCTCAGAGAGGTCTATCCTTTTCGGATAATCTACCAAACCAAAATAAGATTTTTTGAAATCTTGAAGAGATCTATCCTCTTCAGATCCATTAAAGCAAAATAAGTTTTATGAAATCTCGAAGAGATTTATCCTTTTCAAATTATCCACCAAACTAAAACAAGTTCATTTTACCTCCAATGGTTCTTGCCCTATCATTCTAAGATAAGCCCCCTTGAAATTTTTACTCTATCCTTTCAAGATAGATACCCTTAAGCCCTATCCTTCTAAGATAGGTCTCCTTGAAATTTTTGCTCTATCCTTCCAAGATAGATACCATTAAGCTCTATCCTTTAAAAATAGGCCTCTTGAAATTTTTACTCTATCCTTCCAAGATAGATACCATTAAGCCCTATCCTTCCAATATAGGTCCCCTTGAAATTTTTGCTCTAAGATAGACACCATGAAGCCCTATCCTTTCAAGATAGGCCCCTCAACCTTTTGCTTTATTCTTTCGAGATAAGCATTCATTTGCCTCATCCTTTCAAGATGGGCAGTTTATTCTTTACATTGACCTTTCAAGTTGATATCCTTCATCAAAACAAAACACAGCTTAGTTGATCAGTTCAAAGTGGGGTTTGGCGAAAATAGGTATCTCTTTTGCCTTTATAGCAGAGTTCTAATTGAACTTCGCTACAAAGAAGGCAACTGTAGACACCTTATTTTTGTTATTTTTTTATTTCAAAAAATTGAACTAAGTTAATAAAAATAAAAATAATAAATAAATAAATCGAGTGAAGTCATAGCAAATCAAGTCATGTTGAATGGAATTGAGTTAGATTGTCGGATTAAGTGACAATAGGGGTTTAATTAACTTAGGGCCAAATTCATCTAGTTTAAGGACTTAAATCAGATTAGAGAATTATTGAGCTAAATTATAGTGGATTAGATTAGGCCTAGAAGAAAAAAAGAAGACCTAAAATAATTAGTGTTTCTAGAAACTAGGGTAAATCTTGAAAAAATTGCAATCATAACTTCTATATCTTCGATACGAAAGATTCAATTTTGAGGTTATAAATAGCACATTGGTCAAGGATTTAGGGGATCTTAATCACACAACTTCAGATACACAATGAATCATACTCCTATACGCATACACCATACACTCTTTCAAAAACACTATACATAATCCACACGCTACTATACATATGAGTATATACTACATGCCGCCACTACATATCACACACAAACCATGACCATAGCATCGCAAGCCATCACAACAACCGACGCACCAACCATCATGCTCGTGATTAATGGAAATAGTAGCCATAGAACCAACCATTATACCTATGATCAGTAAAAAAAGCAACTAACAACGTCCATCACATCTGTAATCAGTGGAAACAAAAGCCATCACGCCCTTCATTACACCTATGATCAGTGGAAGTAAAAGCCAATACACCCTTCATCACTCTCGTGATAAGTGGAAACAGTAACCAATACGCCTTCGATCACGCCCATGACCATCCGAAAACAGTATTCGACGCACAACTCAATTCGTAGGGTTTTATTGTTTCTGTACTGAGTGTTTCTTTTTATATAATTTAGTTTTTAATAAATTCAGCTCAATTACATTTTTAACAAGATCATGTTTTTTTTTTTTTTTTGGAAAATAAACGAATCTAGATTGTAACTTAGAAGTTAGGATTTAGAAAAGATATTTTTTGACATATAGGGGTTTTAGAAAAAAAAATATCTAAATTGAGTTTCTTCTCGAAAAGATTTGATTAGTTAGGTTTTTTTTATTTGATTCAGGAAACTTAGATTTTTTTAAATAATAAATTGATAAAAATGTAAAATTAGCTCGGTTTTTTGAAATAAAAATAACTTACTTACTAAAAATTTTATAAAAAGAACTACGACCTATTTGATCTAAATTAACAGGTACTAAGCATCTTCAGGACAATCATTAAAAAAATAAAAAAATAAAAACTTTTTTTCCCATTTCTTAGAAATTAGTAATAAAAAATCATTTTTAGTTACATTTTGTGAACTTAAGTATATTTTTAATATTTTTAGAAAAATTATAAAAAATAAAGCCCATTAATTTTTTATTTTTATTTTTACATGGTAACTTTGTCTTAATAGGTTAACCCTTGAACTTAATTTTCTAGTTCAATTTTCTAAAAATTAATTTCTTTAAAATATTCGCAAATTAGTGGTCAAATTAGAGTTTTCTTACCCAAAAACCTTGATTTTATTTTACTTTCTTACCAATTGAACTAGTTGCCGACTCCATTTTTGTAAAAAATAATTTTTTTTCTTTAATTTAATGTCGAGTAATTTATATTATATGGGCTGGGCTTAATATAGGTTAAATTAAGATAATCAAAATAGGGCTCAATAATATATGTTGTATTTTCTTACTTATTTACATATACATGTACTTATACTACTTTATATTACATTTTATATATTATTATTTTATCTTAAGTAATTTTGATATTATTATGTATGCACTTATGTATATATATTTACAAATGTAATCTTATTTATTTAATTATTTAACATATTAGTTTATATACTTATATATATATATACGTATACTTATGCCTATACCATGCCATTACTATACGTGTACCTATACATGTACATATGCATCCATACATGTATTTATACCTTTATTATATTACTATTATATGTATTTTTATACCTTTTTATACATGCATTTACACTTAAATCATACTAGTATTATACATATTTTTATACGTATATATATTTACGTATACTTATGTTTCCTTAATAATACATACATACATATATATATCTATATACTTTTTTATTTACATATATATGTGTATACATCCTTAATTTAGCTCATGTACATCTTTATGTACATATAATATGTACATTGGTGTTTATGTATATATATGTATGTATTTCTATCTTATTTTCCATTTTATTTACATATACGTATATGTACTATGTATATATATATTAAACGATATATGTGTATATATATGTACATATGCATAACTAAACTATAACACATCCATACATGTGAGTATATATATCTTTATGTATTTAAGTGTATATACATAAGCAAATGCATAAATATGAAAAAATAAGATTATACACATCATCAAATACATATATACACAATATTTCTATTACAAACGGGGAAAATTACATGTATTCTAATATATACTACACCAAAATACATATGAATATAAAAAGGAAAATACATGACTTAGATTGCAAATAAAATATAAATACACAAGGAAAATATTTGTTACTTGTTCTTGGTAAATTTTGATGAAGAAATCTCCCTATTTCTCTCTCTTAGTGTTAGTTAAATGGTAGAATGGAAGGTTAAATTGTTGATAGCATATTAAGTAGAAGAGAGTGAGGAAAATAAAAGAAAGAGATGGAAAGTAGAGAGATAGAATTTTTTGGTACAAAAGGATGAAGAAAGTGGGCTAAAAATTGTATATTAATTTGTGACAATTGAAGAAAATAAGAGATTTCTAGAAACTAGGTGGCTTCATAGCATTAGAACCAAAAGGAAAAACAAAAAGAAAAGAACTGAGAAGATAAAGTCTTCAAAATGACATTTTTGACTTTTGGTCAAAATTAAAATAATAATATAATAATATCATGTATGTATAACAATTATAATTTAGAAGGGGAAAAGGAAAATAAAAAGTAAAAGATAAGAATGAAAGGAAAAAATAAGGAAATAAGTGAACAATTAAATAAAATAAATTTTGGAATTTTCTCTAAATATTTCTAATCCTCTAAATAATATTTATGATAATATGTATTATAATTATAAAGAAAATTGTAAGATATAAAATTAACATTTACCATATAATACATAAGCAATAATTAAGTAATAAAATTAAGTCTAAATAATTACATTTATATAATACTAATTTATTTATATGTGTGTAGTTACTAATAATTATAAAATAGTATTATCAATTTTTTGTAAATTAATTTAGTACTCTTACATTTATTAGCATTTATATATGTATGCCATTGAATGTATTGATCATGTGCGATTGAATCTATCAATCGATAATTGTACGCAACAAGAGTTTGTTCATCATTATAGTAAATTTATATATTTATAAGTTTAAAGTTTTAGTTTAGAGTTTTTATCATGTTTGGGTTTAATCTTTAGTATTTATATATATATATAAGGCTTAAGGTTTTCATATGTGAGTCAATCATTATATTAAGGTTTTTGGTATTCATTTTAGTTATCAAGTTTAAATTTTTAATCAGTTTTACATTTATCAGTTCGTTTAACTTAGGGAAATTTTCTACAATCCTCGAGTTCAATTCTATACTTAAAATGCTAAATTTGCACAGTTTACATTTACTTAAGGACAGAAATATCTACAACTAGACGTAGCCAATAATCATCATTACCATGTTTATACATAGCTAATGTTGAATTTCTTTAATATTTTAATTAGTAGGAGAAATATATACCTACAATTAAACGTTGTCTAAAGATATAAATAACTATGTTTAAACGTAATCAACAATAATCATTGGCCATATTTAGACATAGTTAATATGGCATTTCTTGGTAATGTTTTCATTATAAGGAACTATATACCTATGTTTAAATGTTGCAAATGGTCATAAATAACCATGTTTAAACATCATCAATTATCATTATTAGCCATGTTTGAAAATTATTTAACTATTATAAATGTCACCATTAGTTGTTCTTCTACTACATTTATGATAGCTATCTAACATACATAGATACGTTTTAGCAACATTTAAAAGTTACCATTAGGTACATATGGTGACATGTAAATGTCATTGAGTATTGAATGTTCAGCTACGTTTCCTCCTCTTAGTAACATTTTATTTATTAATGTAGTGGAACTGGTTAGCGATAGACCTTTAGCAACGCATTTGGGCCATCTCCATTAAACATAACTAAAACTTATTGGCTACAATTTTTTCCTAGATCAATGATGTTTATTTAACATTGCTCATAGCCAAAATTGTTGTAGTGGTGTCAAGTTGTAACTAAGTTAAACTTAGTGACTAATCCTACCTAAAAAGATTGTTACTTTGCTGTCTTGTTAAAGTAAGAGGTCTAAGTTCCCTTCATCAAAGACTAAGACTTACAAATATTCATGTAATATGTTTACCTTTGAGGTATGGATCTAATTTCAATTTGAATTCATTAACCTTAAATAGGTTAGAACTCCCTAATAGTCTTAGACATGATTGAATTTTAATTCACTAACCATTGGAGGTCAAGATTATTCCATTACAATATAACCAAGTAAAGAATTCAAGAACTAATAGAGTTAGAGGCAAATTTGATATTCATTAATTCATTTAAGGGTTACATAATCAGTAGCTCAATCGTATGTCATTTGAAATAGATTCTAAGATTGTTTGCGTTCCATTTTCTCCAGGTAAATGTCCCATCAATCCTCTCTAAACAATATTCTCCATTCCCTAAATCTTCCTTCACTCTAGCAAGGTGTTCCTAGTTTGGACTTAGCTTTCCCTAACATTATTTTGAACCTAATGCCTCAAGCTTCCAATGCACTAAATCACTAAGTCATAAGATTTTTCATTGGGTTTGTTTTATGTGTACTGCATTATTTCTTTTTCTTTTTCCCTCTTCTGTCCCATATGTATGTATTTTCTGCCTTCCTCAATAATTTCCTCTTCTCCCTCTATGTTGAAGTTTAGATGTGTTTGAAATAGAATCTTACACTAGTATGTATGGAAAAGCAAAAATTGCCCAAAAGTTTGAAGGAAATCAAAAGGAAAGTGTTTATTCTAAAACACAATAATACAAGTAAGCATTAAACATGCTTTTCTTAATGATATCAATGTTAGTTATTCAAATGTGTCTATTTCTCTATAGAGATTTCATAAAGAAAACACAGTAAAGTAAGTGGATTTGGTCAAGAAGTGCAAAGAATTATCAAAATCTAAATAAGTACTATAACTTACGACTCACTATTTGAATCTTCTTAAGTTAAGATCCATTTAATTCATCATTTTCTAATCTTTTTGGTGTTTTTTAAGCATATACTCCAATCTTCTGCTTAGAAAGTATAAAACACTAAAAAGATGGAAATATAGCTACATATATATAGATATATATATATATATATTCGTATTCAAAAAATTAAATACCTAAAAATCCCAATATGATTTTACCTCTTCTTTACTTTATTCATTTTACACAAATAGAAATTCAAATATCCTTTTCCAATGAATAAAATATATATTTTAAATTTTCTCTCTTAGAAGTATATGAATTTTCACTTCCTAATTCCTATGCTCTATTTACTACTTTCATCATAGTTATGAAATAAAAATAAACAAGATTGTTTTCCTAATGCTAGATTTTTTGTAGATACATATCAAATATAAAACATATACAAATTAAATATAGGAAAGATATAGATTAAAAAAATTACAATCAAAATAAGTACTTGGTTTAAGGTTCAAAAGTTTCCGGGGATTAAAACAAAGAAATTATAATGTTGTTAAATCTTTAAGCATGTTTTGGTTTAAATATTAACAAAGAGGACATTGTTTTGTGATGTCAAAAGGCAAATTCCATGCATTTGAATGGTAGGAGAAAGTGTGCTATCCATCAATTGGTAGCAAATGTGACATCCAATTGGTAGGTGCCCATTTCAAATGCAAAATGTTCTTGCTAACTTAGCTAACATACCTAGTACAGCTCAGCTATTAACCTACATGTAAAAATATGTTTTTCTTTGATCTTATCCTAAAATAACTATTGTTTAGTTACATGTATTTTTAAAATTCCTTTCATATTTTAATCTTAAGATTAAGATTTCTAAACCTGGTAAATTTGTTTGGAAACATGCATTTTAGAGTAAAGGGATAAGCAGATGCTTAAGGAACCTATGTAAAGAGATAGTAATCTAATTAAGAATTGTGTTATATGATATCAGGGTATAGTGTTAGGGAATATTAAGCATTGTTAGAAGAATTCAATTCAGGTGCATAGATAACATTTTTGTTGTATGCACCTATCTAGGATAGTGTCAAATTGACTTAATTATATTCATCTTATTAATTGATATTGAATGTGCTTAGCTAGACCTAAAGAACTGTGAGTATGATCTTAGGGTACCGTTTCGACGATCAATATGTGACATTGTTATAACTATAAGTGTATACCTAAAGGATTTTAGTAGATGCAAGATTGACTCATGGACTCTTGAGTGATAAGGAATACCCAACACTATGTATTTATATCAATTTATATATGTGTGTGATTCAGGGTCATAAGTTACCCTAATTCTTTAGATGCCAAGACCGTATTAAATTTTTTACTTAAGTGAAATGATAATAACTAGTTGGGTGTGCATTAAATAATCTTGTATACACATATGTCTAATTATGTATATGCTTAAGCATGTGCAGTTGTAGTATTCAATGTACTAGACAACTAGTTCACCCTATAAGGAATTTACTTTTTTAACTGTAGGTACTTTTCTGGATGTTGACCTTTATGACAACTTAAGCTATAACTTGGTATTTATTTAGATAATGACGTGAAGTATGTGTATTATGATGCCTAATTGGTTGGAATTTGCTAGCAAAATGTGTATTAGTTATTATATCAATAGGTTCAATTCTACTAATTATATATGTACAATTTAGTTCTAGTTGAGGTTGTTTTAGGAGCTAGTACAAACTCCTTTCTTATGCTATATGCATCATTTAGATTTGTTGTGTGAGACTCAATGAGCCATTCGGTGTTGTATTTGTTTAGAAATATTAGTTTAAGTGTTATTTGTAGTTATTGAAGATATTTTGACTTAGTGATGGACATGTCAAGAATTTTACTTATTATTGCCTAGTAATGACACCTCGTAAGTTGTAATGCCTTGTGTTTCAAGCATTACATTATATTATCATAACCAAGGGCTTGAACTCTTGACTTTTCCTAAAGCAGTAATTATACCATCAAGGTGAAGTGCACTAAGTCTTAGGTCCTACTAATATAATTAGAGTTAGGGGAACGCAAAACTTCACTTCAGGAATAATTGATAATTAATCCAACCTTTAAGGGATTTTAACCCATTGTTGTCTTTTCATTTCATGTTTATAATAGTTTTAGGTATGTTTTCATTTGTTGTAATAGATTGAGCTTGGAGTCTAAATGTTATATTCCAGATTGGGCTTAGTAAAAAAGGGAAGACTAAGTATCACTACATTATTTAGACTTCATTATCAATGAAATAGAATATTTTATTTAGAGTGAAAACTCTCTTTGTTCTACTCTTATAAATCGTATTAGATTGTGGCGAGTAAAACCTTATGTATGTCCTAGAAGTAACCAAGAGATGGATGAATTGGTTACTTTGAAAAATTAAAACTCTTTCTTGAAATATTATAAAATTGTCCCCTTTTTGCTTACTTTGCTAGATTGGTGTGAAACAATATATGTATATATAATAAATTAAATAGGGAAATAAAGAGAGTAAAGAGTGAGAAGCTCAAAGAAGCAAATTATAATGCTGTGACCTTATGCTTTGGCTTAGAAAGTGGTGTCTCAATTCTATATGCTTTGACTTAGAAAGATGCACATGATTTTTTTGTTTTTTTTTTTGCTAAATTAATCGTACACGTGTTGTTATATTTTATAGGAATATTTTTCAAATTTAAACCATAGTCAAACAAACTATTGTTTGATTTAAAGTATTTGTGTACGGTGATTACTAATTGAAACATACTTGACTTCAGCTATGGATAAAGGGATAGAGTTTTGCTTCTGAGAAGACTAAGAAACTAACTTGTCTCCTAAAAAATAACAAGTACTTGAGGTAATTTTTCTATCTATCTTGCAGCCTGCATAGTTGACATTAGAGTAACCAATTAAATTAAAATTTTGAATTTTTGGGTACATAATCTTAGCTATGTAAGATATGTACTTAACACCTATCTTGCAGCTTACATAGTTGACATTAGAGTAACCAATTAAATTAAAATTATGATTTTTTGGGTACTGGATTCCCAACTTCTCTATGCAAGATATGTACTTAAAAATACATTTCACAATTGATAAATGTGTTTTAGTTGGTTTTGATTGGAGTTTAGCATAGATACATACACTAAATAATATTTCCAGTCACAAAGTAATTAAGCACAATAAAAATCCAATCAAACTTGTATATAATTTTTCATTACTTTTCTTACCTAAATCATTTAGGTTTAATCTTATAGAAGTAGATATAGGGGTAGTAGTAGTATTTTTCACATTTTCAAGTTCAAACTTCTTTAAGATCTGTCTTGTATACTTTTCTTAATGTACGAAGAACCCTTCTTCTATTTTCTTTATTTGGAGTCCAAGGAAAAAGTTTAGTTCACTCATGTGGGTCATCTCGAACTCTACTTACATTAACTTAGAAAACTCTTTGCAACATAATTCGTTGGTATAACAAAAAATAATATCATCTACGTATATTTAAACTACTAACAAATCAATATCATAAATTTTATGTCTACTTTTGCACATTAGAATTTGTTTTTAATTAAAAATTTATTAAGACATATATAAAATGCTTGTAGAGCTTGTTTTAATTCATATAAGGCATTTCTTAACTTATATACATGATCTTCTTTAAATGAATCCTCAAAACCTAGAGGTATTTCTATGTATACCTCTTCTTTAATGTAACGGTTTAAAATGGACTTTTAACTTCCATTTAGAATAATTTAAGTTCCTTATAACATTCAAATGTAAGTAAGAGTCTAGTAGTCTCTAACTTGATAACCGGTGCATAAGTTTCATCAAAATCAATACCTTCTTCCTAGGAGTAGTCTTTTTCTACTAACCTTACCTTATTTCTTACAATTCCACAATGTTCGTCTAATTTGTTCTTGAATGCCTATTTGGTACCAATGATGGATTTATCTTTGGGCCTTAAAATAACTGTCCATATTGGATTTCTTTGAAATTAGGTGAGCTTTACTTGTATGGTACTGTCCAACCATTATCAAACAAAAATTCATTAGTAGAGTTAGGTTCAAATTCGTATAATAAAGCAAAATGATTTACAATATCAGTTAAACTTACTCTTATCTTGACTCAAGAACATATACTGATTACCTGCTCAAGAGGATGGTAGGATTTAAATCTTATTGGTCTAAAAGGTCTAAATGTTACCTATGGAGCTTTTGATTTAGCCTTTGAATTATCCTTTGATTTTAGTTCTATTGAACTTTCAGCTTTAGTCTCTTTAGAAGTTCATGTTTGACCTTACTATGTATTTTCATTCTTATTTTTTGCTTTTACTTACATGTCGTCATCAAAATCATCAACCTTTATCTCATCAACAAATTTCACATTTATGGATTTCTTTATAGTTCTTGTTACTTTGTCAAAGAGCAATACGCTTTGCTATTTAAGGAATATATTAAGAAAATGCCTTCATCTGCTCATTCCTCAAATTTTCCAAGATTCAGACCAAATTTTTTAATGAAACAAGTAGAACCAAAAACATGAAAATACAATATGACTGGTTTCCTTCCCTTATATAGCATGTATGCTGTTTTCTTGGTAAATAGTCTTATATAAACACGATTTATGATGTAACAAAATATTGAGATCACCTCAACCAATAAATATTGTGCTATACTATATTCATTTAATAAGGTCCATGTCATTTCTTGGATTGTTCTAGTTTTACATTTAACCACTCTATTTTGTTGCAGAGTGCATGGAGCTGAAAAATTATGAGTGTAATGTTTTGTTCACAAAATGTTGTAAAATCCTCATTTTCAAACTCATTTCCATAATCAATTCATAAATTAATGATGGAAAAGTCTTTCATGTTTTGAACTTATTTTGAAAGCTTTTTGAAATCATGAAAGGTATCACTTTTATGACGTAGAAACAAAATCCAAGTATATCAAGAAAAATCACTAACTATTACTAAACCATATTTATTGCTATATAAACTTAATGTGTGTTGAACCAAGCAAATCAAGATGCAACAATTACAATGTTCTTTTTGATAAAATAACATGTTTAGATTTATGTGAGACAACACTCTATCTTATTCCTAATGTAAGTTACACAATGAATATCATCCTTCATGTCATTTTACAACAATCATTAACTAGGTTATTTTTAGATAAATTATCCAATTGATTAAAATTAACATTCCTTACTTTCTTATACCACAAAAATAAATTATAAAAAAATAGTTAAAAACATCTCTTAGTTTTTAGTTTAATAGGTTTAACAAGATAAATGTTTTTCTTACGAAAGCCTTTAAATAATTTAATAACATTTTTATCATTTGCCTGTAGCTTATTTTGATCAAACACTATCTAATATCCTTTACTACATAACCAGCTAATACTTAAAAGATTATTTTTTAAATCTCTTAGCAAAGATACATCCTCTATAGAATAAAGGAAAATACCAATTTTACCAATTGCGATTATCTTCCCTTTAATATAATCTCTAAATTTGACATTACCTCATTCTTTCCAATTTAAGGTCGTGAACACTAAAGTATCTCCGAACATGTGACATGAATACCCGTTATCTAAATATCACATTTCTTTTAATTTGCTCTATTTTCTTATAATCATCAAAATATGATTAAGTTTTCTTTGGAACCCACACTAGCTTGGGTCTACTAAAATTCTAGCTTGTATTATTCAAAGTTTTTAGCTTATTGACTACTCAGTTTGTTATTTTTATAAAAATAATATTTCTCAATATGTTTAAGTTTATTTACTAAAAAAGCATGAATAAGAGTTAGAAACTTGATACCTACGTCTTACTTAATTCTTCTAAATTTGGCTTGGGTATCCTCTATTATACCCTTTAGTTGATCCTCCTCTAATGGGATACTTTGTGTTTTGACCAAAGTATCTTTTGATATACTTATTGCCTTACACAATAGACTTAGTTGTCTCATGTAAATTACCGTTTTTAACAAATTCGTTACCAATTATTTCCTTTCCTTTAACAAATACAGTTTTATTAGACAAATTAAAGAATTCTCCATGCTCATAATCAGGACCATTTTTGAATTATCTATCCTTTGAGAAGATAATAGCAATTGTAATTTTTTATCACTTTCATTGAATTTGCTAAATGTTATATCAATCATAGTAGATAGCCCGTCTATTCTAACTTTTAACTCTTTTATTTCTTCCTTCAAAATTAGATTTTCTTGCTCTATGTTCTCTTGACATGTTCCAAGATTTTGATTATCAATTTCTAAAATTCAAGATATCATTCTCACTAATTGATAACGAATTTGTTTGAGACAATGCTTCTTTCTCATCTTTTAATGCCTTAACTTCATCATCAAGTTTAGTCAATTTTACATTAGCCTATTGAAGAGATTTTAATAGACTTTTAATTTCTCTACACACATTTTCAAGGATTTCATCTTACCTTAGAAATAGCCATGTGACACAAGTTAGCCTCTTCTTCTTCCATTGTATTATTATCTGAATCTTTCTTTGATTCATTTAGGTCACTCTAAGTGGCTAGCAATACTTTATGCTTCTTCTTATACTTCTCCAGTTTCTTTAATAATATTGAACACTCGTACTTGATGTGCCCAAGTTTCTTACACTTGTAGCATACCTACTCATTCTTTTTCTTTTTCTCCTCCTTGTAACTCTTCCCTATATCATATTTAGAATGACTTGATGATGCATGTTTACTGAAAACTTCTTCTTACCTCTTTTACTAAGTATTCTATTAAGCCTCCTGGCTAGCAAGGTGATATCCTCATCATCATCATCTTTTGAATCATCCTTCGATTTAGATACTAATTCAACTTCTTGAGCCTTGAATGCAATTATTTTCTTGCTACTTTTTGGTTCATTTGTATGCTTGATATGTAACCCATAGGCTAACAGCTTCTACCTTAGTTGACTCATTGTTAGCTTGGATAAGTCTTCAACCTTTTTTATCACTATTTTCTTAGCATCTAAAGACCTAAGCAAAATTCTCAACATCTTTCGGACAAGATTAGAGTCATCAGTCCTTTTACCAAGAAAAGCTAAATTATTAGTTGTAACTATAAAACAATAAAAAAAAAAAACATCATGTATTTTTTCACTCAACTGAAATTTAAACAACTCAAATTGTGGGAGTAAGGAATTAATTTGAGTATCCTTAATTATTGTTGTTTCTTCATGAGTCTCATTGAAAGTGTCCCAAATATCTTTTGCAGTCTCATAAGAAGAAATTAAATAATATTCAAATGGAGCAATTGTCATCAATAATAAGTTCTTTGCCTAATTTTTCTTTTCTCATTCTCTTTGAGCATTGGATCTCCATTTATAGTAATTTGAATAACTCCAAATTCTATGATTTTCTATGAGTCAAAATCAATTACCTTGACATAATTTTCATCCTACATTTCAAGTGGGCAAAATTAGTTCCACTGAAGTAAAGAGCACAATTAGTAGTAAATATATGTTGTTTTCTATCATAGATCTTTGAACTGTAGATGATACAAGAGCTAAGCCCTCATACGAAATATAGGTTCCAAAAGTAACCAAGATGGGATGAATTGGTTACTTAGAAAAATTAAAACATTTTATTAAAATGTTATAGAATTGTCCCATTTTTTATTACTCCCTTAAATTGTCATAAAATAATATATATAATAAATTAAATAAGAAAATAAAAAGAGTAAAGAGTGAGAAGATCATACAAGTGAATTATAGTGTTTTGGTTTTATGCCTATTACACTCTTTTAACTGCATTACCGAGGACTCCATATTCTACATCAGTATCATTTTACTATTTACTTTAATACTTCAGTTAAGAGAGAATGCAAGTATAATGCTTCTACTCTACCTCCTCAAGCTATCTTTTGCCTAATTACAAATCTACAAAACAATGTAATCTCTCTTCTAACACATAATTCTAACACTCAAAAGATAAGATTTACAAGAGTATGAGGATTAATTACATGACTCCTCGATATATAAGTTTAGAAATAAATTAAAATAAGAAAGTCAAATGATCGGCAATATAGCTTTTGATTTTGTCTGTAATTTTCTTGGAAGTATAAAGTTTGTCGATGAGAGTTTTAGGTTAGTGTATTTCAAAATTTTGAACAGCCTTACTGATATTATATCTCAAGATAATGTCTCTTTGCTAAATTCATGGAGAAATCTTGAAAGAGTCGTTGGTGTTAGTTTTCCTTAATTTGAGGAAGGTAAATCTTTATTGAATTTGAACGTTGATTTGCTAATGATAACTTGCATGATTACTTTGTTTAGATTTTGAAAACATAATAGAATGCTTTGAAAATTTGAATACTCTTGTCGATATCACTTTTTAAAAATCACTAGTATATCTTCAAAGCTTGTTAATTTGAACCTTGGCTTTTAGATATATTATTGCTAACCTTTTGGTTATGTATCCTAGCACATTATCTTATTATATTGAATATGTAAGCCTCATAAAATCTTCTTTTTCTTTTAGTTTCAATTTGAATGAAAAAAAAAAAGAAGAAAAAAAAGTCTACAACAATCAAAAGATTCATCTATAACCTTAAAGTCAACCATACGTTCAACCTGATCTTGAGCTTCAAATAAAATCTAATTTTGACTTCCATGAAATCTTCCTCAATTCTTCATAAATATGTAGCAAATATCTTGAAAAATTTGTGTATAATAACCTGACAAAAGTACTTCCAACAATTTTTGTATTAATCTCTTTAAAATAAATTTGTCATTAATTAAGTTTAACCTTCTTAATCTCCTATCCAACTTAGTCGAACGTATTGAGCATATTATCTAAATATATATAGTCAGTGGAGCTACACTTTCAATTCATTAAAAATCCAAAATAACACTTCATCTGTATTGTTCTATCAAAACTTTATTCTATCTAGATCCTCTAATTTAGTCCTCAATTTATCCTTTGATTTTTAAAATTGATCTTAAACAGAAAAACTTAATAGTTTATAATATACTACACACTTAGCACACTTATTAGTTATCTCTAACTCATTTTAATTATTATCAAAATAATTATGAAATAATTCAACACCTTGAAGGAGTTCTTATGTATCATATCACGTTTGTTCAAGCAAGTGTCTACTCTCTTAATGAGTCATATCTAATAAAATAGTCACTCAAATCCTAATCCACATAATAAAAAAATACCTAATTTCTCTATATTGGGGATTTCATAACAAATCGATCTAAGCAAGTTATTTGATCTCCTAATCATCTCGGTCCTACACACATCATAGAGCTAACTAGAAAAAGATAAACCTTAACTATTATGAGCCCCTAAAAGTTGAACATGATTATCTAAGAAGGGATGCGGCATCTATATTGTTGGAGACTAATGGGTCTAACTTTTGACTAAATAAGAACGACAAAAATATCGGCATGAATCCATAGTGGTAGTGTAAGTGGGATCCGAAGTTCGAAGATTGAGGCACAAGAGCGGAGTTTGGAGATGAAAAATACAATGAATTCCGTTAGCCTGATATACCTTATGATAGGAAGTTTAGTGGGGCTTAGTAAATAGTCATTGAGATCAATCCATGCCTATCTAAACTTTGGCTTAATTGGGAAAATTGTTCATGAAGACCTAACTTGTAAGTGCAATCAATAACCATAGAAAATTTAGGAGTACTCGAGCCTAGGAAAAAAAAGTTAAACTAATGTTACCCCAATATTACTAATCACGCCATATGTATTTATGTGTGTTCATCCTATTATATATAGTTCAACCAAAGAAAAAGGATTTAAAGATTTATTTAAGTTTGTATGTTCAAGCATGATTAATAAATTGCAATAAACATTCTTTACAAAAATATATGTATGCATAATAGGAGAATCTAAGAAACTAAATAAGCATATATATACAATTATATATTATTTAATTTCCAAACATTCTTTTAATGTGTATAATTGGACCAATAAAAGTAAACTTCCTAATAATGATTTACTGATGTAATATAAATATAGCTACCTTCAGTAACTAAGTGGTTAAAAGCATTGTGACCTCCAATTTTAAATATTACATCACCCAGTAATGCAATTACACTAATAAATTTCTGGAAGCCATTTTCACTGTCATGCAGGTTCGTCATGCTCCCCATACCCCACAATCCCTCATTTTATTTCAAATTTGAAATCAGATGGATGGTCCCATGATAAAAGCCCCAGTAAAATCCTCCCTTGCCAACCACCATTTAGGCATTTTTTTGCCATTTCCCTTCCTTCGTGTACTTTACCTATTACAACACCCAATCTATTTCATTCTCCCTGACCAAATCTGCATACAAATTAATATCAATCTCAAAAATACTCCCAAAGAGAAAAGAAAAAAATCAAGAAACCCTCTCTCTCTTTTAGACCACCTAACATGGCCCCTCTCATTCCCTTATTTCGTTTATATTTTCTTTCACTTTCCTTTAATTTTTTTCCTTGAAGTTCAAGTTCACTTGATATGCCCAATCTCTCCACCATATTGAAGGATAGGGCTGTAAATGAGTCAAATCTAACCAACCTGAATCAAGTTGAGGCATGATTTTAAAAGCTCAAGTTTGACTTGTTTAAAAATTATCGAACTCCAATCAAACCAACCTTTTTTTGAGGCTCAAGCTCGAGTATGTTAGGGATTCTAAAACTTAAGCTTAGCTCATTTATGTAAATGAGCTTGAGCTCATTTACAGAGATCATTTATCTAAATGAGCCTATAAACAAGCTTGACCTTTTAAATTTAAACAATCCTGTAAACATATTTATCTAAACGAGCCTAAACGTAAGTTCATTTAGATTATCGAGCCTAAATAAGCTTAAGCTCAAGCTCAAGTTTGTTTAGATAAATGAGATTAAATGAGCCTCAGCTTAAACTTATACTAATTTTATTCTTATATCTTCACATTTTCCATATCGGAGACTCTCTCCAATATTCCTATGAGGTAGCATATCTTGTAAAAGCAGGTTATAATTGACCAAATAATGTAATATCATGATTATAAATAAGCTAGTTGTGGCTATTTCTCTCATGTGAAATCTCAAAATGAATATACCAATCAAAATGTACATTTTACGTTTCATAATTAATCATTGTTAATGAATCTTTTTACCTATTTGTAATATGCGTATGTCATATGAAACTTTGATTTATACACAATAAAAAAAATTATAAACATAAACTATAAGGTAAAACTATGGGAAAAAACAGTAAATAAATGAGGTCGTGATCACAACTTCAATATAAATAGGAAGTTCTAGGGTTTTTGCCCACCTACATCTACCAACCACACCACTCACCGCCACCACCACCTCTCACCTCCCCTTCGTGTTTCTATTGCACACTATGGTTGCTTGTGATTAGGAAGCAAAGCTAACGGAATTTGAATTGCTTTATATAGTTTTCAATTTCTCTTTAATTTTCCATTTAAATACCATCATATGTAATGTAAATAGTTAAGGTTATTGAAAAAAATGATATTATAATATTATTATAAGATAGTTAAGAATGTAGATAATTCCAACTATTGATTTGAAAAATTGATGTAAAATTGAAAGAAATTAAGAAAATGGAATGGATCAATTTTCAAGTTAATGCTAAGGTAATATGAAATTTTACTGTTTCTGTCAATTTTCTTCTCTGTCAATGTTCTTGTGCTTGGCATAATAAATCTTCTAGCTGCAGGAATGTAGAAACTGGAATTACCATTAAAATTTTCAATTTCCTTAGCGTGACGAGCAACGGTATTTGATTTGGAAGAAATAAAAATTTGTGATCAGTAATTTTGCTGGCCTCCGCTATAACCGAGACCGCATAGCGCAGTGGAATTAGCGCGTTTGACTTCGGATGAAAAGGTCGTGGGTTCGACTCCCACTGTGGTCGCTAAAACAAGTAAATATTTTGGGCACGTCTTACGCTTTTCTTCAGCTAGTTTTAGAGTTTATACGTGAACACATGTTTAGTAGAATGAATTGGGTCTGAATCCCCGTTCCGTTGTAATTGTCAGAGAAAAATAATACACTAGCTTATACGTGAACCTCAGTTCTCGTACACTATAAATCACCGATCGAGGCTTGCAAGTTTACTAAACTAAAACATCTTATAAGACCAAGCACCATGTCCTACAACACTACGTAGCAACCAACATAGCACGAAAGCCTACGCACTACTATTGTGTGGCATATTCTAACCACATCACCATTATATTTTATGCCTACAACTCGAGGTCCATCTATCTACTCCACATCCTTCCCTTTTGTTTCTTTTTTGGTTTTTTCCAATTTCAACTGCTATATAAAATCCTGGAGATTGATTTCAATTCCATACAAACAGAAACATCATTCTATACAACATTCATTTACCCTGAAAGTGCAATGGCAATAACGTTTTCCTTAACCTCTTTAGTCGTAAAAGCGTTAGTTCATCTTTTCCTGCTAACAACTACTAGATTTGTCAATGCAGCCAAGCTCCTCGCTGAGGAGGAAACTCCAGCTGTACTTCCAGTTGAAGCACCAAAACCAATCACTCCTGATACCACACCTGAAGACAAGCACCCCGCACCCGTCACAGGTCTGACAGGCACCGTGGCTGCCCAGCAGCAGCTGCTGCCACTTCACCTGCCACTGAGGCCAAAGCCAATTCCCCTTCAATTTCCTTCTTCATGCATAATGTCCTTGGAGGCTTTTCCCCTTCGGAGCGAGTTGTGGCAGGGATTATCACTGCCAATGTTGGAGCCAACAACCTCCCCTTTTGGAAATCCGATGGTGGGGTGTTTCCACTAAATGGTGGGATCCCTCTAGTCACGGCCAACAATGGCAAAATCGATAACTTGCCATTTTTAAACGGCATAAACGGTGCTACCGCCAGTACTGTTATCAACAACAATGGAAACATCAATGTGATTGCTGGTAAAAACCAACCATTCATCATGGTCGGTCAGCTACCTGCAGCAGCAACACTTCAGGAGCTTCACTTTGGCAGCATTACGGTTATAGATGACGAAATCATGGAAGGACATGAGTTAGGATCTTCGGTTATTGGGAAAGCTCATGGGTTTCACTTGGCAAGTTCATTGGATGGTAGTAGTAGAACCATGACATTTACAGCAATTTTTCATAATGGTGACAAGGAAGAGGATACATTAACTGCTTGTTCACTTGTAGGGAATAGCTATTCCATTCCCCATTTATGTCTTATTACGTTGTTCAATTAGGTTTTATTCTTGGAATTAGGATTCAGTAGGAATCCTCATTACTTAAAATTAAGTAATAGGGATTCCTTCCTCAAACTAAAGAATTGATATTCAACAAAGAAAGGACATGCGACGCCCTATCTTCTTCACCATGAACAACACCACTAGCACACCTCCATCTTCTTCACCATGGACAACAACACCACCATAAGAATTACCACCACCACAAACACCTCCACCACTATGCACCACCACTACTACACACCACCAACACAACACACCACCACAACCACACATAACCACTACTACACACAATTGATGGCTGTTGTACTTTCTTTATCTCTTTGGCCAATCTACTTTCTTTATCTCTTTCGCCAATCAACACACATTTATGTCGATCTATGGGCAAGCATAAAACTCCATACATTTATGTTGATCTACTCTTTCTCTTTGCGATTTATACACCACCATGAATTACTAGATGATTTTTGGACTTTTGCTATAGAGATATGTAGGCTCAAGTTATGACGATTTCATAAGAAGACATTTTTTATGTACAAAAAGATATTTCAAAAATTATGAGAGTGGGTCTATGTGTGAAGGTCATCAGAGAGGGAGAGAGAGAGAGAGAGAGAGGAGAGTTGTTGATTTGTGTAGTCTATGTGTGTTTGCCCCACTAAAGTGTGTTGGTAGGTCATTGGAGTGAGGAAGAAAGAGGGAGAGGAGGGCCGATTGTGTCTTACAAGAAGATGGGTATTTTAGTCATTTTGTTTTTATTACATCCCTATTCTACTTTTGCTTTTATATTTAAATGAACAAAGTAATATCAATTACAACCATATCCCATTCTTTATTAATGGAAATTCTTTTCCTTATTATTTCATTTAGCGAAGTAAACGAGTCATAAGTTTCTTTAGAGTGCACAGAAAAACTTCACACGAATCTCTACTTGCAGTCATTAGTGGAATTGAAAAGTATGAGGATGCAAGAGGATAAGCCAAGATTGAAATTGTCAACTTACCTAATCAGCATATTACTGATGGCACTGAGATGCTAATCCAAATTGATGTCTACCTACACTAAAAACAGAGATAAATTTCTTCTACTTTATGCATATATATGTATGATTTCAACTTGTTTGCTAGTTCAATCGATAGTCGACTCCCACCTAATAGGATTAAGGCTTAAATGCTATTGACATTAATCTATTAAATCATAGATCCCTTGAGATTGTTCTATCGCTCCAAATTTTAATGGTGTTATAACCCACTATGTATCTCTACTATTTATGAACATATTAAGGCTCTAAAATTAGTTACAGTTTCTATAATCATTTATAAAAATTGTTTATTATGTATAAAATAACAATTCTCTAAATATATCCATTAGAATGACTCACAAGTGAGTCACTTGAGCCCTAAATATACTAAACAGCTATAATATATGAAACTAACTACCTCTCTTTCCTAAACCAGTGATAGCAATTTCCTTAGTTGTAAATTTATTGAATTGCCCTGCAGTTGTAAAAAATAAAAGAATGAGTAGAAGTCCAGTACGGGTGCATAAATACATACAGATGCTAAGCCCAAAACATATACATGCATATGATGCAACTGTAACAAAATATAAGTAAGCAATAGTTATCTTTAATTTAGGCCAATGACCAACAAAGGGGTACTCATGATCCCGCCACACCATGATTTTGATCCATATACATAGGTGATATAAATATAAGTTTTCATTTAAATCCTTTAAGTCCAAAGTCCAAAAACTTAGTATTCTAACTAAATCGTCCCAGAAACGAGTCTATTAGGGAATCCTTATATATGATTAGCATTTACTCCTCTAAAGATCTACCACTATGGGTTGCTAAAGTGAGTTGGTTAAGCATAACCAACAACCAATTAGTTTAGGTTGAATATAAATTAGTCTGACTCGCTTACTAAGTCCTAACAAGCACAATCAATAACTAAGCACCATGTACCTAAGATATAGTGATAGTTAACTAGAATTCCACCACTTTAAACCTTGTACCAACTATCTCTAACCACCCATCAAGGAAGGAACTCAATAACTAATATGAATCTATTAGGAATAAGTATGTATCAACCTTTAGATGATTAATAATTAAGTTTTTATCTAAATATTACCTATGAATCTTTTATTAACCTATTAATTGTTAATACATCTATTTTATCAATTTAAATGTTTTGAGTAAAATTAATCGAACCCATTCATTAGTCAAGATAGGAATTGGAAATAAGATAATAATATTATACAATAGAGTAAAATGTTAACATATTTATATATATGATACCATTTATTTACATATATCGTAAGGGAATAGTATATGAAAGAGAAATGTATAGTACATAAGTAGTAAGAATGTTAAAATATATAATTTACTAACCAATATAATAAATATATATACTATTAATAATACTAGAATTCAAGTACATATATAGAAGAAAAGCATATTAGTAAATAGAAGTTGAAACGAACATACTACACTATTATTACCCTATATTACATAACAATAATAATAATTGTAATAAAAATAATTTAATTATAATGACAACAATAATATACCCATGTTATAACATAAGAGAATGGAATTATCATAAGCTTAATCAATAATTGAAGTTGTACATATATGATAAAAGTATCAACATAAACTCTACATCCAACATAAGATAGAAAAACTAACTCCACATCTTTATATAATAATACAATACAATGTATAACATAACTTATAATAGAAAACTTTTATATAAAATAATAGCATAATATAGCATATAACATAATTTATAATAGAAACCTATTTATTAGCAAAATAATTACTTATTACAATAATAGAAGGAAAATAAAAATAACATAATACATATTGTTGTACGATTTTCAAATAATTTCCTTCTTGCAAAGTTCAAAAAACTAAAGGGTAACTAGCCAGTCTCGTGCTCCTAAGTTAGTAAGTGCGTATAAGAGAAAAACTAGAGAGTAGTTATGAGTAATCAGATAGTTCTTACAATACTTCTTATCTATGTTTATAGGTGAATGTCAAGTGTCTAAAATAACAATTAATCATATGATTATTGGGATACGTAGAGACTTAACGATTAAGTACATTCCTAAAATCTAGGAGAAGTAGGAGATTATGTAATGAAACAATGCTAGGTGATAACTATTTATGCTACTTAAATTTAAACTAGATATGGCTATCTTGGTCAACATTTATTGAGAAGTGAATTACTTGGATTCACATTAGCAGAGTAGACAGGTAAATGTAATGGATGAAATCCGACTATCAACATTTGCCCCCTAACTTCCGTAGTCAAGGATTTGACTAATGGAGTAAATAGTTTAATATTCTTTATAGGGTTGAGTGAGGAATTGTTTCCTAAATCCCGAGTAATGGAGGAAGTTTCTTGATTTTCATTTGGAACGATGGATTGTATCCTATCCAAAAGGTCGGTACTTTTCAATTTTCTAGCCTATAAGAAGACCAACTGGTAATACATACAACAGCTATTACCTCAAGTAGCTCGGCTAATAATGTGGTAAAGCGGTGGAATAAACTTGCTTGAATTAACTCTCTTGTAATAGATACCTATCTAGGTGACAAAGAAGGAAAATCTGTAGCTAAGTATTTGTATAATAATGTGATTTATTTTGGTAATTCACCAAAAGGAGTGGCTAATGCTATCGATAGAGTTGTTGTTTCGAAATATAATAAATAATGGCAAGATCTTCTTGAAACATCGAATCTTAGGAAGTCGAGATAGGAAGAAAAGGTGAGCTTTCTAAAGGAGTGAAAGTTTCATATTTATTTGAAATATCTTGATTTTGGGCTATACTTCCCATTTTCAACTTTAGTCAAATAGTTTTTCAACTATTTCCAAGTTGTGCTAAGCATAGTCTCACCAAACACATATCAACTTCTTTCGGCTTTTGAAATAGTTTGTAAAGAAGTTGATGTCAAGACTACGCCTCAATTATTTAGGTATTTTTTTACAATAAGGAGGCAACCTAATGGCTAGTATTTTGCAACCACTAAGTATGGGTAGAAATTCATGAACGGATTGGAGTCCAAGATCCACAAGTGGCATGATAAGTTCATGTCTATCATTTTAGATGAAGAATTGGATTTTTGGACCCAATGGACTGAACCTATCCGTACTAAGGATATTGAATTGATGTTAAATGATGTTATCATGGCAAAGAAGATCCAAGAGTGGAGAAAAAACAAAATGTTTTACTAGGACGCTGTAAGAATAATAAGGCGATATGAGAGGCAGAGCCAATTTTCTCTGAGAAGAAAGGTATGTTATTGAGTGATTGTCATGTCAAGTTAAGCTACAAGAGGAAAGCCGTTTTCATGATAAATGGGGAAGATTAGTTTCCTTTAAGCCTTACTCGGTATGGAGCATATAATTCATTTACTCCTTGCTTTATTGTTAATGTATCCACTTTATATTATAGACATGGGCACAGGTGACATGGATCTAGCCAAGTTGTTAGCTCGAGAGAAGGCCAAATAATCCAAGGCTAACAAATGAGTAGCCACCAAGATAACTGTGACTTAGCCGTTGCTCTAAGGAAAGCTACACAAGAGAAAGCGACAAAGTTAGGAGCAACTATGAAAAAAGTACCTCATCCAGCTGATAAAGGACAAGGGAATGAGAAGCTTAAGGTTGTTGAGGTTGCACGAGTTGAAGTAATCCCTCCAACTGAAAGTATTCCTCTACTTATAAAGCCAAAAGATTCTGACTAAGAAATTGAAGCTCGTAGTAGGGCTAAAATCACCCTTCATGAGGCTATTGAGGGGTTATCACTCCAAGTGGATGTTGTGCCACAACCTAACAAAAGGAGTAGGAAGGTGCTTGTCAGCCAACCTCCTTTTAAGAGATTTAAGACATTGGATGAAAGGTAGAAGGAGGACATAAGGAATAAATCTCTTAGCATCGATAGTACCGAATTCGTCCCTAATACTGAGGTTGGTTAGTACTTTGTTCTATATTGAAGCCATAATATCCTCCATAGTGATCCAACCTTAGGCAATAGGACCAAGTCTTTAGTTTTGATGGAGGGCATCATTCTTCCCAAGGATAAGGAGATTGCAAAGAAGGATGTCAATAGGGCTAATGGCTATAATAAGGCACATACTGTAGATAAATTGTATGATGTAAGTATCAATTCAATCCTTTCGATTGTTGCACAGGTTTTATTGTTAATAATCTTGTTTGTTTATAGATCAGCAACCATGTTTTAACGGCATTAGATGAAGCTAATAAAGAAGTGAAAAAGGTAGTAATCATTTTTTTTCTTTGCCAGGTGGTCTAGAACTTATTGTAGAAAATTGAGGATGCATGCAATTTATCAAAGGCTCAAATTGCGGTAGCCAATAATGCAAGAATTAGGGCTCAGATGGAGGCAAAAAAATATTCTTAGGAACTGGTTGTCGAGAAATTAGCACATTCACTAGTGGTCAATGAAATCTTAAGCCTTAAGACTAAGTTCAACAAGCAATATAAGTAGGTCAAAGACTTGAAGGAGGAGCTTTGTAAAAAGAAAGAAGAGTGCTAGGGTTTAGGCTAAACACTCAACTCAATTAGTGACATAGAGGACATGCTTAAGATGCGGATAAAAGAACTAGAGACCAATAACTTTGGATTACAAAGCTGTATTTCTGAATTAAAGAAGGTAGCAAAGAAAGGGTCCTTTGTTGAAGCGGTATTGGAAATCGTAACTTTAAGTTGGCAATATGAGAGGTTATTATGAAAGAAGTTGTTGGAGAAGGTCTAAGTGGCAAGAGAAGAAATTCTAAAGTTTCACCTTGAATACGATCTTTTGTGCTTAGATTTTGTTGATGTCAATGATAATGTTAGCAATGATGAAGAAGCTAGCAAAGATACATGTGCTAAGGTCTGTATGTAGGGTAATGACAATAGAGTTTGTGCCAAGGGTCCTAGTAATGACGATGACCTACTTTTCAAGGAGATCCCTTACGTACACAATAAGAAATCTACCTATTCCGAAACCCCAAGCGCCAAGAGAGAGATATGCTCCGGTAAGATCCCATCTTTCGACTAAGCAAATGCCTTCGCACAATCCAAGAACTCGTTGTCTTAAGATTGTTGTATTATTTTCTATGTTATGGAAAAGTTTCGGCCAAGTAGTCAAACATTTCATATTGTATTATTATTATCCACATTTCTACAATGTGTAATTTGATAGTCTTAACATAATTTATTTCACGCATTTTGTTTCCTCACGTGTTTTATTTCACATACCTATTTCCCTTAGCATATTTTGTTTCACATACCTATTTTTCTCGACATGTATTGTTTTACACGCTTGTTTTTAGCAAGTTTTATTTCACATGCAATATGTTGAGTTCCTTCTTAAAGGTTATCCGTTAATCATTTAAGATGTGGATTAGTCACCTTATTTGCACCACAAGATCACTTATTAGAACAGTCATGGTCCTTATTAGGCTTTTTGGCTAAATTATACAATTCGTTAACCATGATAGGTTTAAACTTAAAGCACTAGTTCATTTAGTGTAGTTTAAACTTAGATGACGATCCATTGATCATGAGAAGATTAGGAAGGAAAACAAGTCGGGATTGGAATTTTGAACAAGATTGCTTTTCAAAACAACTAGGCTATTGCCTTACAAGAGAAATGGAAATGCTTCATAACATCAAAGGAATTATTTGAAATAAAGTTTCAAGTTCTCAACATTCTATGCATGAAGGATGACCGTTCCATCTAACCTCTCTAGTCAATAGGCCCCTTCACTAATGACTTCTCGAACCCTAATAGGATCCTCCCAATTTGCATCAGGTTACCCATGTTTCTCTTGCGTGCTAATCATGTCTAATTTCCTACAAACCAAATCTCTAGGCTAAAAAACCTTATGTTTCACCTTCTAATTATATTACCTGGCCTCCCTATGCTAATATGCTATAACTCTTGCTCTTGCTACATCTCTTATCTCTTTAATAATATCTAAATTAGCCGTTCAACAGACTTGGTTGGTCATCACGTCAAAATTTTGTGTATATAAATTCAATAGCTCCAATTTAATAGGTAATACTACTTCTATAGCATAGGTCAATCTAAAGGGCATCTCCTTTGTTGCAGTTCTATTAGAAGTCTGATATCCACCTAAAATGTCAATCATCAATCCATCTTCCCCTAGCTTGATTAAGTTTCCTCTTTAAGCTGCCTAAGATGATCTTGTTGACAACTTCCACTTGCCCATTAATCTAAGGGTGAGCTACAAATGTGTAATTCAGGCAAATGCCATATTTCTCACAAAATGCCTAAAATTTATCATTATCAAATTATTGTCCATTATCTATGATTATCATAAATGGGACCCTAAACCTTAATATAATGAAGTTGAAAACAAAGGCCTCAACCTTTTATTTGGTGATCCTTACCAATGCTTAGGCTTTTGCCCATTTTATGAAATAATCTAGAGCAATAATGATGAATTGTTGTTAGGCTATAGACTTTGAAAATGGTCCAAGTATGTCTAATCCCCATTGGGCAAAAGGCTAGAGACTGGTTAAGCAACATAATTAAGTAAATGGCACATGACTTGGTGCCTCATGCTTCTGGCATTATGGACACTATTGAACAAATGTTCTCGTGTTATCTTTCATTATCACCCAATAATAACTGAGTCATAGGGCACAAATATGCAACATTTGTGCTTTTACATGTTTACAGCATACACCATCGTACAGCTGATCATTTATCAGTATGTAATTTGTGGCTTGATAAATCAATCTTTGAGCCTCTTTGTTATCATTAGGGACACACCATCCTTCAAATAATCTACAATTTCATCCATCTAAGACTTCTCTTTTGGGCAACAAGCTAGTTTATAGCTCTATGGAACAATTGGTGAACTCTAATAGCTTATCAGTAGTGATGTTCTTACTCCTTAGTATTTTGCAAATTAAAAAGGACTGAAATTCTTCTGTGAGCACTTGTACTATCAATAAGTACTTGCTCATTTCTTCCTCCTTCGCCACATAACTTCCTTTGACTTGGTTCACAATAAGTTGTGAATCGGAGAAAACTTCAACTTTCTTGGCACCAACTTCCTTTGCTAGTCTAAGTCTTACTATTAGGGCTTCATACTCTTCTTCATTGTTGCTGGTTGGAAATTCAAATTTTAGGACATAATTAATCTTGACACTATGAGGTCCTTGTAGAATAGGACCCACACAACTTCCTTCTCTTGTTAAAGAAACATTGACATAAAGATTCCATATCGACTTCTCGGCAATTTCTATGCTATCTTCCTTAGCCATAAACTTAACCAGAAAACACGTAAGCTTTTATTGCCATTCTGGGTTTATATTGTATACAATAGGAACTTATCTTCAAGGCATATTTCATCATCATTCTTAGAGAATCCGACTGTTGCAATGCTTGTTGCAAAGGTTAATCAATAAGGACTATGATTTGGTTCACCTCAAAGTATGGTATCGACTTCCTTATTGAGAGAACCACTACTAATACAAATTTCTTAATTTTGGTATATTAATGCTCTAGTCCTTACAAGACATGACCTACGTAATAAATTGGCTTATACTCCTTGTCGTCAATTCAGACTAACATGGAGGAAAGTGCTCAGCTACTAATTGACAAGTAAAAATATAAATTCTCTCTTGGAATCAATGTCAAGAGTATTGGTAGTGAGGTAAGAAATTCTTTAAGCTCATTGAATGCTCTTTTGCACTTATCCAAGCACTTGAAACTTTCAAATTCTTTCAAATTTTAAAGAATTTTGCACATCTGTTCATACTTCTCAACATGAATTTGTTAAGGGCGGCTATTCATCTATTTAGCTCCTAAACCTCCTTGATAGTACAAAGAGACTTTATGTTTCTAATTGTATCAATTTTCCTCTAATTCGCTTCAATACCATGTCAAGTGACCATATAACCTAAAAGCTTTCCTGAAGTAGCGCTAAAGACGTACTTCTGTTTATTCAACTTCATATTGTATCTCCTTAAAGTACTAAATGTTTCCTCAAGATTAGCAAGATGCTAACCCTTTGTTCTGCTTTTCACAATCATATCGTTGACATAGACTTCTACATTTTGATGGATTTGTGGCTTAAACATCATAGTTACAAGCCCCTGATAAGTTGCTCCAACGTTTTTTGGCCCAAAAGGCATCACTATATAATAGTATGCTCTAAAATTAGTGAAAAATGATGTGTGAACTTCATCTTCCTCATCCATTTTAATTTGGTTGCAATAAAAAAAGGCATCCATAAAAGAGAGTTGTTGGTCCTGTATAAGATATCAAGAAGGGAGTGAATTAATACTTTCTTTCAGCTTCACTATTGAGGCTCGGTCTACTTTACCAGTGTCGTTCTACTTGATCAACTAAATCAAAATCACAAAAAGATTACAAACAATCACTACACATAGGCTTTTACATCACTCTGCTCTGCCTATCTAGGCTCTTTATAATCCACACCAATATAAATCAACATATTACAATCTAACTTCTCTTAACAACAAGGTTTACATATTACAAGTGAGAACAAGAGTACAAGTCTAAAATAATTTCCTACTAAACAAACATAACGATTGATCAATAAATCACTTCTATGTAACTTTTTGAAGAAGTATTTGAGAAACTTTCTAGGGCTTCTCGAAAGGTAGAATCTGATCATAATTTTTGTGTAAGAAAAATTTTTCTTAAAGAAGTATTTGACATTTTGAATCCTTTCTCTTTTTATATTGAAATCTTCTAATGACTATTTTTTTTAAGATTATCTTCATTTTCATGTTTATCCAACAATTATTTATTAAAGATAACTCTTAGATATTTTGAGAAGATCTTAGGATTTTAAAATTCAAAAATAGCTCTTTTTATCTTGTTTTGATCAAATATACTTGGATTCGCAACCATCAAATAAGCTTTAAATTTGAAGTTGACGAAGAGATATGCTTTATCAGCAATTTCTAAATAAATCTCATATTCAAAAATTTGAAATTCTACAAAATCTGAATTAACCTTATCCTTATTTATACTTGTATATATCTTGATTCATCTAAAATAAATTCACTAAAAAATAATCCCCATGTATTTCAATTTTGACTTTAGTGGAACAAAATTAACTATATTCCCTTAATACACTCAATCTAGTTGAGCTAGACTTTATTTAATTCAAATATGATATAAATTAATTTTCCACATTACTTTTGCAAACTAACTTTTTGAATAGTATCAGTTTTCTTTTCTCTAAAGTCTTTAAACAAGTTTCTAAAGTGCTATACCACTTCCACTTAAAAAGCTTCTAAAACACTTTTTGAAGATTTTCATATTATTCTCTTTTCCAATCAAATCAAACCTTTTGAATATGTTTCTGAAGACAACAAAATTCTACAATTTTAAACTTTTTGAGAATCCTTTTGAATACCTACATTCTTAATGATTCATTAGCATTTATCTCTTTTTGTCATCATCAAAATATATGAGAGATTTCTAATATTCTCCCCCTTTTTTATGATAATAAAAACACTATTATAAAATCAAAAGCAAAAAAATCAAACTGAATTGATATCCAACAATAGTAAGAAATAAGAAATTTCACAATCACATTATCATCATGTTGTGTAAAGTACAGAACATAACTATTTTTGGTTTTTCTCTCCGCCTTTTTTGTTGTCATCATTGTTTAACATATTGTAAGATCATTAATGAACTCTCCCTTAATTTTTAAAAACAAGGAGATTGTGCACAATGAAAAGACTACATTAATTAAAAGAAAGATCATAACCAAGTTAGAAAATAATAGAAATAATAAATAATAAGTCCATAGGAGGACTTTTCATCAGAAAACAAAAGATCCTAACAAAGTTGAAACTAAGATACTAGATAGAGAGAATCACAAAGACAATCATTTCTTAGATCTCTTAGTTTTCTTCCTAGCACAAAGTTTGAATTCGCTAAAATAAGTGGAAGTGTCTTGCTAAGAGATGGATTTGCTCTAAAAGATGTCGCTATAGAGGAAGTTGGTTCTTTGTCAAATGTAGGAGTGATTTAAGTTGGAGTTGTTGTAGAAGCTTCTATGTTGGAAGCAATAGAAAGAGTTTCTATGTTTCCTTTTGGAGGGGTCTATTCTTCAGGATTCAAAACAGGAGTAGCAACTTAAGGTGTTTTGTTAGGTGAGTGTAGGGAGATGACAAGAGTTTTTTCAAAAGCTAGAATAGGGATTGAATCAATTTGATTGGTTGGCTAAGTAGAAACAGCAAGGAAATGAGGTTCAGTTGGTGTGTGGGGAGTGTTTGAAATAGAAATAGATGGTTCAATGGATGTGAGATGAGGATCTAAAATAAGAATAGAGGGTTCAGATGGTTAGTTCTGTTCAAGGGTTTCATAAGGAAAAGTAGTAGGATGAGCTTGGTCATTAAGATTGGATTCTATAACAGTTTCTTTTACCCAAGCTTTAAATAATCCTTCATTCCCATAACTTGATGCTCGACTAACTTGCCTACAACTTCCTTGATTCCTTTAAAAATTTATTCAACAAAAGTTGAGCTTTTGCTTTGTTTGGAGTGAATAGGCTATTTCTTTGTACTTTCTAAATCACTATTTGAAGGTAACCCCATTGCTTCCCTGAATTCTATCCCACTTTATCTTTATGGTTCCTTCTCAACAAGTTCCTTTCCTCACTTCCTTTTCTTCTCATTGGTCTTTTTTTCAATTATAATTACCTTTCTTCCAAGATTTGAAGCATGAACAAAAATGCCTCTATTATGTGAATGCTAAAGCTTATCATTCACATAAATCCCCATTTGCTTAAAAATCCTTTCTCCAAGTTTAATATGATAAAAATGACAACTTGCTTCACCTAGTATTTTCAATTCCTTGAAATTGAAGAGACTCGTCAACAAATTCCCATATGGCCAATCATCCAAATGCTACCATATGTGCTTCATCATAAGTTTTACATCTACCTTTCTCTTCCCTAGCATTGCTATAATAACCAGTGCATCTTCTTTTGGTACAAAGGTTGCACTGCCCCTTCTAGGTAACACAAATGAGTTGAAAAATTTGTTTAAAATCTTAATTAACAACTTAAATTCAATACCAAAAATATCTCTTCCTATTCCCTTAGTCATTTGTACTAAGCTCTCATCCTCTTGTACTTCTTTAATGTTGAAGCATTTCAAAATGTCTTTCTTTGTTATTTCAATCTTTTAGCCTAGTACAAGTGACTTCCATACTTCCTGATTTTTGTTATCAAGCTTCCTATCAAACTCATATAGCAATTCTCCATATACAATTCCTCTCATGTCAATCATACCATTCAAAATTAACCTATCCAAATACTCTTTCTAATAAAAACTATTCTTGTCAAAGAATTCTAAATCTAAATAAAAAGAATCCTTGATAGAGAGATTTTTACCTTTTATCATGTATCTTTTCTTGGGTTTGTCCTTTGATTTGAAGGAAGGAATTGAAGTCTTTACTTTGAATACTTTTGCACATTCTTATAAGCTTTCAATGTCTTCTTTACTGGTGTAGCAACTTTAGACTTTCATGGAGTCTTCTTTGGTTTGGGTACAGGGGGTCATTCACAAGGATTTATTTTAGATTTTTCTTCAAATCGTTCACCTAAGGGATCAGAACCTTCAAATTCAGCAAATTCTTTAAATGAGCTTGATTCTTACACGTCCTAAGCAATCTTCTTATTAATTTCCTGAACTAGTTCAGAATGTACCTTAGAATCGTTCTTTTAATTCACTTCTTGAGTAGCTACTTCTAATGGTTCATCACAAAGTTCTAGGGTTAGGATTTTTCTAGATGAATCTTAGCATGTTTTAGAGGGTGGATTAGGTTAAAGGTTTGTAGGGATGGTGGAGTCTATCTCTTGTTCATCAAGAATAATGGGATTTTTAGGATCATTTTAAATTTTAGATTTAATATCCTTTGCAACAATTTAGGTAGATTTTCTTGGTGCCATGAAATTTGAGTGAAAGAAAAAAAAATAAGAGAAGAAGGTGAAGTGATTGATGAAATGAGAAGAAGAGAAATAAACAAAGACTTTTATATGATGGGAAGAATTGAACTGCCAGAAATAATGGTTTTCAATTGTAAGAAAGTGGACTGATTTAATGGACCTAATAAAGAGTAATTTGAGGACCTACTAATGACAAGCTAAGACCCACTTCTTTTCATATGTAACAAATAGGCAAATGAAGAAAAACTTGCATGTATTTAAAATTATAAAAATAAGGGAAATTAATAAAAAAAATGCTCTCTAAATTAACAAAAAAGATTACATACACCAATTTCATTATGAATAAATTCAAACCTTAATTTATCTAAGGGCTTTGTAAAAATATCAACAAATTGATATTCAGTTGGAACAAAATCAACACTCATATCATTATTTGCTACATGATCATGAATGATATGATGCCTTATTTCTATATGTTTTAACCTTGAGTGATGAACTGGATTTTTTGTTAGATTAATATGACCAGTATTGTCACATTTTATGGGTATATTCTTATAACTTATTCTATAGTCATTCAATTGTTATTTTAACCAAAGTTTCTACGCACAACAATTTTCAATACATATACATTCAGCTTCTGCAGTTGAAAGAGCAACTGAATTTTATTTCTTAGAAGACCAAGAAATTAACTTATCTCCTACGAACCGAAAAGTTCCTAAAGTACTCTTCCTAATCACTTTGCAGGCTACATAGTTAGCATTTCATTACCCCATGAGGTCAAAATTTTGACTCTTAAGATACAAAACTCCTAACTTTACAATTTTTTTTTCATGTATTTAAAGATCTTTTTAACTGCAATTAAGTGTGTTTTTGTTAGTGAACTTTTAACTGCAATTAAGTGTGTTTTTGTTGGTGAACTTTGAAATCTAGCAAACATACAAGTGTTGAACAAAATATTAAAGCATGAAGTAGTTAGATACAATAAAGATCTAATTAAACTTCGATAAAATTTTTCATTTACCTTTTTTCCATTATTTGTGATGTCAAGCTTTGTTGTGGTACTCATATGAGTCGAAGAATACTTAGTATTTTAAAAACCAAATTTCATCAATATCTATCTGGTGTACTTCTCTTAGTGAATAAATATTTTATTCTTTAAATGTTTGATTTGTAATCCCAAGAAGAAGTTTAATTCTCCCATGAATAACATCTCAAATTTTTCTTACATCAATTTGAAAATTCTTTGCAAAATTTTTCATTAGTTGCACCAAAAACAATATCATCAACGTAATTTTGTACAACTAACATATCTTCTTCATGATGTTTTATGAACAGAGTAGTGTCTACTTTTCCACTTTAAAAGTCATTTTTAATCAACAATTGACTTAATCTTTCATACTACGCGTGAAGGAATTGTTTAAGTCCATACAAAGCCTTTTTTAACTTATAAACATGATTTGATTTGAAGAGATCTTCAAATCCAGGGGGTTGATCAACATATACTTCTTCTTTTATAAAGCCATTTAGAAAAGCCCTTTTTACTTCCATCTGATACAGCTTCAAATTTTTCAAACATGCAATTGCAAGTAATAATCTTATAGCTTCTAATCTAGTAACAAGAGCATAGGTTTTGTCATAGTCTATTCATTCTTCTTAAGATTAGCCTTTAGCCACTAAATGTGCTTTGTTTCTTAATATTTTTCTACGTTCATCTAACTTGTTCTTAAAAGTCCATTTAGTTCCAACGAGTGACTTATTTTTAAGTCTTAGAACTACACTCTAAACCTCATTTCTTTGAAATTGACTGAGTTCTTCTTGCATGGCTAAAATCTAATTATTATCATTTAAGGCTTCATCAACTAAATGAGGTTCAACTTTAGATATTAGAGCAAAACTATTTTCAAAGTTTTGTAAGTTCGATCTTGTTCTTATTCCACATCTAACATTACCAATTATAAGTTCAAGAGGATGATCAGTTTTAAATTTAAGAGATAATGATGGAGTATGAAAATATTAAAAACCTTTTGACTTACCTTTTAGATGTATTTCAACAAACCCAATATTAGTTTCTAAACGACCTTCTGATTTAGGTTTTATTTTGGATACATCAAGCATCCTTTAAGCTTCTATTATTCCTTCTAAAGGAGGTTCTATCTTTCCTTCTTTTGAATCAAGACACAATGTATTCTTTTTATTTGACATTTATTGATTCTTCCACAACTTTTGTTTTTTTATTGTATACTTGCTATGCTTTTGAGTTTAGAGAGTAGCCCAAAACGATAGCCTTATCAACTCTCTCTTCAAATTTTCCTAAAACTTTTCTTGTTTTCTTAACAAAACACTTATAACTAAATGTGTGAAAATATGAAACAGTTGGTTTCCTTCTTTTGTAAACTTCATAAGTAGTTTGATTTGTCAAGGGTCGTACATATACCTGATTTATGATGTAACAAGCTATTAAAGTAGCTTCTACCCATAAATGATCAGCCCTATTGCTTTTATTAATTAGAGTTCTCGTCATTTCTTGGATGGTTCTATTTTTGTGTTCAACTACTCCATTTTGTTGTGGAGTATAGGGTGTAAAAAAATTATGAGTAGTACCTTTTTCTTTACAAAAAAAGATAAAATCTAAGTTTTCAAATTCCTTCCCATGATTAGTTTAAAGAGTGATGATGGAGAGGTCTTTTTCATTTTCAACTCTTTTTGAAAAGGTTTCAAAACTTTTAAAAGCATCACTTTTATGATGCAAAAATAAGATCCAAGAAAATCTAAAGAAGTCATCTACTATGACAAGTCCATACTTATTTCTTCTTAAACTTAGAGCACGAGTTGGACCAAATTGATCTAAATGCAATAACTCTAAGGGTTTTGAGTAGAAATAACTTTTCTACTCTTATGAGAAAATGAACTCATCTTATTCTTAAGATAAGCAGCACAACGAATATTCTCAAGAGCACGTAGTTTTGGTAAGCCTTAAATTAAGTTTTTTTTAGACAAGTTCTCTAGTTGTTAAAAGTTCACATGTTTTAGTCTTTTGTGCCAAAGTATTACATTATCATTTACTGAGATGAAATAGCTTTAAGATGACACATTAGATGGTTTAATTAGATAAACATTCTTCTTTCTAAATCCTTCAAACAACTTAAATTTGTCCTTGTTAAAGTCAATACATTTATCATGTTGAAAAATTATTTTATATCCTTTATCATACAATTAACTTATGCTTAATAAGTTATGTTCTAATCCACTAACCAACAATACATTTTCTATTAAATGAGGTATCAAATCAATCAAACCTACCATGATTATTTTACCTCTATTATTGTCACCAAATTTCACACAACCATCTTCCTTCCATTCCAGACTCGTGAATAACAAAGCATCACTTATCATGTGTCTTAAACATTTGCTGTTAAGATACCATGTTCCTTTTATCTTAACTACATAATCCTATACACATCACAGCATAATCAAGTTTGTTTACTAACCCAATGAATCTTGGGTCCATGAATATTCAAGCTCGTTTTTTAAATTGAACCTTGATCATTGATAAGCTTATATTTTTTGTAAAAACAATGCTTCTCTATTTGACCTAGTTTATTATATAGAAAACAAGCATAAGGTATCTACTTAGCATACTTGTTACTTGCTGCTTTCCTTTGATTTTGATTGTTTTTGAAATACCCTCGATTCAACCTTCTATTGTACCCTCTGAAGGGATGCTGGTCATTATTTTGAGTAAACTTTCTATTGTACTTTCTAATAGGTTCAAATGCATTATTGTTTTTGCTCCCTTTAATTGTTTCTTGATTTTAATCTTTTAATTTAACAAATATTATTTCTTTCTTTGTTTTAGATGTTTCTCCAAATTCAAATTTTTAATTATCCATCTTTTGGGAAGAAATCAACATTTGTAGTTTCTTGTCACTTTTATCAAAGTTACAAAACACATTTTTTATTGACTTAGATAAATCCTCCACATGATTTTTCAAGTTTTTAATTTCTTCTTTTAGAATATCATTTTCACCTACTAGCAATTGATTAGCTTGACTAAGTGCATGCTTTTCACTTTTTAATGTTTTCACCTCAAATTCAAGCTTTGATATCTTGTTACTCAACTTGAAAAGAGCTTTGAGGAGTTTGTTAATTTCAACATCTATATCATCAAGTATTTCTAAATCAAAATCAGAATTAGTTTCAGAATCTACCTTAGAGAGTACTATAAGACATATATTTGCTTCCTCACATTTTTTTAAATGTTCTAACTCAGTTTTTGAATCTTCCAAGTCACTCTATGTAGCCATTAGAGATTTGCGTTTCTTCTTAAATTTTTCCATTTTCTTGATTAACATGGGACATTCATACTTGATATGTCTAAGCTTTTTGCATTCATAACAGATAATTTCCTTTTTGAACTTTTTCTTTGATTGCCTTTCCTGCATCAATAAACTGATTCTTATTAGTAAATCTTTTAGTAAAATTTTTCTTACCCTTTTTCTTGAGCCATTTGTTGAGCTTTCTAGCAAAAAGTGTCACATCCTCATCTTCTTCTTCAAATGAATCTTCTCCTTTAGAATCATCATATGTTTCTTTAGCTTTGAAGGCTCCAATCCTTTTCTTTATATCTTCGAAAGTATTTTCTTATTTGAGAAAATCAGTTTCATATGCCATAAGCTTGCTATGCAGTTGACTTAGAGTTAATGCTTTTAAGTCGCTAGCTTCTTCTATAGCATTTTTCATTGCATTCCAAATATAGACACCCAATTTTTACCCCTACTTTTACATTATTTTTAGAACATGTTAAAAGTTCCTAAATTAGAAAAAAAATTAAAAAATAGAAAATTAAAGAAAACCCAAAAAATAAGAAATTTAGAAAAATAAAAAAATAGGAAAGAGCACAAAAAAAATAAGAAATTTAGAAAAGAAATAAAAAAATGGAAAATTTTAGAAAGATACATAGAAAATTGAAAAATAACAAAAAATAGAAAAAAAATTCAAAGAATAGAAGATTTAAGGAATTTAGAAAATAAATTTTTTAGATAGTTTAAATAGAATAGAATTTTTTTTTAATTTAAATAAGGAGAAGATCGTTAGGCTTAGGCTTAAATTTGAATTTAGTCTAAGTTAAGCTTATCCATACATATAATTTAATTACACATATGAATAAGTCATAGGCCAACCGTCCAACAGTCCAATAGATAAGCACTTAAGCATTATATTGGGTTTTGGCATAGAGTTCAGGGGTTCAACTCTCATAAAAGGTAGAAAATGCCTTTTACCTTTTACCTTTATTTTTCCTACACTATGTGATACCACATATCAAGGTATCATTAGGCTATGTATCTAATTGTGATATGTAGTACTCTATGATTAGCCTTGACAATGCATTTTCTTTCCCCCTTTCTCTTCCCCTCTTTCCTTTTCTGTCATCTCTTTCTCTTTAAAAAAAAAAAAAACACAATACACATAAGTAAGGGGTTTTCATTTTCGAAACATAAATACACATGTAAAGGGGGGTAGAGGCTCTTTAACATCATACACTTGGCCTCATCTTTCTCTTTCTTTCAACTTATCTCTCTCTCTTGAATCATACTAGAACACTTAACCCATATACTAAAACCAACAGCCCACTCCGCTCCACTATTGCTATAGTTGCTTTACCACACTATTATCCAGCAACTAGTGCCATCAACCTGACAATAGCCAACTCCCAAACCTTCGATCATTTTCTTCTTGCATGCATAGCAACACCTTAACTCACCATTGTACGTCTATTGTTGCAAGCAACTCAACAGCAACCCAATGAACCCAAAGTTAACAGATCTATGTACCCAACAGCAGACCTCCACTCCATTGCCGCTACCTCCATATAAACACCCTCCGCATAACAACCATCGCGACCTATCTCCCTTTCCCTTTCCTTCGACCACTCCCCAACCTCTCTCTCTTTGGAACCTACAAATACACCTACTGTCCTTTAAGTACATCACATATACAAACACAAACTCACCCTCTCTCTCTCTTTCCATTCTCTCTCTCATCGAACCACCAACACATAGCTAACTACACACAAAAATAGCCACCATCAGACTCGTAACTGCTCCTCACACTATCGCCACATCCAAGCCAAACCCCAACAACACATTCGGCTCTCCCTCTCGATAATAAACTCCCTCTTATACAACCCACCACCACAAGAAACACCACTAACCACCACCGACGATTAAGTTAGGCTATGACACTTTCCCTATACCCCCCAAACCTAATCAAAAACACATAAAACCACCTTTTCCATTCAATAGAGTAGCTAAATCGAACCGAAGCACCCCCTCTAAGTTGCTGCATGCGATCCAACCCGATCTACCATCTGACTCGCTTCGACCCAACTATCCGACCTAAACGAGCCAATCCGTAACTCTAAACCGACCCGCGTCTCCTTAAGCAATTTTGGTTTAGCCTTATTTGTTTCAACCCATTTCTTTCTTTTTTTTTGTCTATTTATTATTTTAGCTTATTTTCATTTCTTATTGTATTTTGTGACTAAAGAAAAAGAAAAGGTTTAGTTTAGTTTTACTTATTTATTTGTGCTAGGAAAAATAATAAATATAAAAAAAGGGAAATAAATAGTAAAATATAAAATATAAAATGAAATAAATAAAAATGAACAAATCTTCTTATCACTTAGAAAAATAAATTTTCAAATGAAAATAAATCAACTATTCTTTCCAAATTTGGGTGCTTTAGAATTTTCTAAACAAAATCCCAATTAAGACTCTTTGGAAAAAATTCTTTAAATAAATTGAAACAGGTAAAAATATAAACCTGATCTTTTCAAAAATTAAAATCAAATAAGCCCGCTATGTTTTAAAAAAATGAACTACCGAAGTCTGATTCTAAATAGCAGGAATGTAGGTAAAATCAAATCTCAATTTGGAAGGTTTTATTTTTTCCATCTTTGTACATATTTGTTCATTTTAATTAGTTGCATATGCTATGCTTATTCGTTTAGAAATTGAAAAAGGGTATTATTGAAAAGTAAGATTAAATTTGGAAAGTTAAAAAGAGGTACTTGTTTAAGGTTTAATAAGATAGTCCCTCGATCTAGATCTTTGGTTTTCAAAAACCATTTACAAAATTGGTTTTCTTGTTAGACTAGTAACTAAGTTATAATCAATCCACCTAATTGGTTATAACTTAACTCTTTTTCCCAGCTCCAATCGAGTGACAACTCTAATATATTTTCAAAATAAAAACTGATTTTCTTTAAACTCAAGTCGAGGTTCAGTATTAAGCAAGTAAGGTTTAATATTAATCAATTTAAAGAAGATTTAATTTTAAAGAAAAAAAATGGAAGGAAATAACCAAGCTTGACAGCTTAGCAACTTTACTAGGGACGTCTAGAAGGTTAACCACTTAAAAGTTTTCTTAAATTAAAATTACTTCCCAAAAAATACCTATGTTGTTTTTTTTTTTAATTTATTTATTTAATTGTATATTTGTTATTAACTTCATGTGTATATTTTGTTTTAATTATCGTATTTATTTTGCATATCACATACATTGGGACATAAGGGGTTCATTTTGCATCAAAGATACAGGGTAGATGAGGTCGAACCCGAGCTATCTGAAGACCTTAGGAGGAGGGCCATTGTGTAGACTCTTGAGCGTAGTGGTATAGCTACCATTTGGGGTTGATTAAGCTACCTCACTTAAGCTCATTATGACCAATGAAAGTGTTTTCTAAAAATAAGTGAGATCACAAAGCTTAATGACCTTTTAAAACCCACCCTAATTGCAACCCTACTAATCGTTCAAGAGTTTTAATGCAATCAAGTTTTAGAAGTAACAGTAGGGTTGTAACTTAAGGAAGTAATGTCTTAACCCAAACGATCTTAACATCTGCATATTTCCACGTGCTTTCTATTGTTACATTGATGACTGATTCTTGACCATAAAATGTATAAACCTAGATTGGTAGATACCCAAGCAAACAATTAGGGAAATGATAGGCTACAAGATATCTCTAGGATTTGTGAACAAATGCTAAAGATGAGATTACCTACTTAAAGGAAAAGCTTGAGTGTTTTGAAACTCACAACTTAGCCTTAAGGTCCCTTCTAGCATAGGTCATTAGAGATACCTATGAGATGAATACATCAAATTCCTCAATAAATGTTAGGTTCTTTACCTTTTTTTTTTGTATTTTGATTTTTCAAATTAATAAGGTCCTCTTTAGTTTGTTGTTCTTCATTCTCTAACATTCCTTTCTTTATGAATAGGCCTTCAATAAACATTCATCTAACTACTACTCCTTCTCATTTAGGGAAATGTAAATAAAATCCATAGACTTGTAAATAGAACCCTAAAAATCACCATCCTTATTTGTAAAGATTTTTATTTTTTTTTCTATAAGATGAAACTTTATCTTTCTCTCTCTATAAAAAAAAAAGAAACAAATAATGAAAAAGTAAAAATGAAAAGAAAGGTTGCTAACGGGTATAAATCTTTATGGGCTCAAGGAGCCAACATAAGGCTAAGCCTTGGCCTACTTAAGTAGCTAGCCTAAATACTTGGCTTCTAACCTACATAAGGGCCTTCAGCTTATTAAGGAGGCCAACATAAGCCCCTTTACCCATTTAAGACAAACACGAGTCCCTTAGCCCATTCTATCTAAATACCAACTTAGGGCCCATTAAGGGAACCTATCCAAACGCAAGCCGCTTAGCCCATTAAGGGAACTGAACCGAACACAAAACATAGCCCATCAAGGTAGCTAACCCAAACACAATCATCAGCCCATAAAGGGAACTAAGCCAAGTCAAAATCCCTAGTTTATTTAGAAAGCCAAGCCTAATCATAAATAAAGCCAAAACATAACCTAGAGCCTCAAACTTAGACTAAGTCAAATACTAAGGCATGATTTGAGAAACTGAGGGGCAAAGTCAATCTTTACTATAGGCTAAATGAAAAGTACACTCCTCCATAAGAAATTAGTAACTCACTTTTAAAAGGTTTAGAATGAAAAGAGACAAACTATATTCCATACATTAACCTAAAACACTTTAAGAGCTAAGTAACACAAGGGTGAGGATACTTTGAGCTCATTCCTTAAAGGAGGTCCACTTTGAATGTGATATATAAATTAAAATGAAGTTAGGCATTCATCTCTAAATCCTAAACACAATTATTTGTTGTTTACCCCGTTGGACATTTTTAGAGAATTTTCAAATTTAAACTCTATCAAGAACCACCCTACAATGGGGCAATTTGGAGGTTAGGGTCACTGATTAGCAAATGAGGGTAAATTTGGTTTATGCTTACTTAAGTAACGTTAATTGAAAAATGATTTTGTTTTTTGATAAATTATTTTTCATTGAAACAAAGAAGAGCCAATTCCTTTTCAAACACTTCAAACTTATAAACACCTTCCTTGAGCCCATACAATAGAAATTCATGGATTTAATGCCTTGAATCACTTAAAGGGAAAAAACGTAGCAATGGAGATAATCATTCTTGGGGATAAAAGAAATGAAAGAATAACAAGAGATTGCAGAGTAAAGTAATAATAATAAAAAAGAAAAGAGAAAAAAAAAAGGGTTGGAGAATTAGGCCCAGGTGTAAGACAAAAGCCCCAAGAGATATATCATATCCTAGTAGGGGTAGCAAAATTGAACCAAAATGCAAGAAATCTAAGCCCAAAAGGACCCAAGAAATACAAAGCCCCGAATCATATTCTAAAGCCTAGAAATACAAGTCTCTACCCATACCAAATTATACAAGGCCTTCCTATCCATAATACCACCCTTACACAATAAAAGTTCTTTCGATCTTGAAAGATAATCTATCTTTAATAAAAATTGTTTTTAAAACTGGAGCAAGTGTAATTCTAATTTATACTAAGGTTGTCGACTTGTATACCTAGGATATATAAAAATAATTTCTTTCAAAATAGGCATTCTCATTAGTCCTTTTGAAACCTTCTAACCAAAAACCTAAATTCATAATGTTAAACCAAAAAAGACCTAATGAATTGATCAAGGCATATCAATTGCAAAGTGGACTGTAATTTTGGGAACTGTAGTTAAGAGCAAAATCTAGACTAAGACTTAGTAAGGAAGCCCTCTTCAACTAAACTAATCTTGGGTTACCCTTTCCTCAAGAAAGGAATGTCTTGAAATCATAAAAGCCCAATAAGAAAGCCTTAAGGTCAAGTGCATTGAGAAACTCTACATGATCACTAAGCATAGGGGTAGTTATAAGCTTATTCCTTAAATAACAATTTATACACATTAGTAAAACTTTCAAAAAAGAAAAAGAAAGAAAAAAAAAAAAGAAGAAAAAGAGAAAGAAAGTAAAGGCTTGTCCAATCCATATCAGCTTAGGTAGCCAAGCTTTCAATTCATGTCATTCCGTTTCCTTTTCAAGTTGGTCACACTTTTTTAAAATTAACCTTAATAGTTTAGTTCATTCTTCCTTAATTGTAGTTCTTAATATCATTTAAATCTTTTTCAAATCAAGGGGCCTATCCCTAATGCATTTTCAATTTTTCATAAATGGTTTTTCAATAATTCCCCAATAAATACTTTTTCCAAGTCAAGAAGTCTTTTAAAACTAGTTGCTTTCCTTACTTTACTTCTTCAATCCTTCATCAACTTCCCTTAGGGTTCTAGCTAGCTCTTAGAGCGCTAACCCACTCCTTCATTCCTTTTAGGATTCCAGCCAGCCTTTAGGGCATTATCCTGTCTTTCATTCTTAGGGTTCTAGCAAACTTTTAGAGCGTTGATCCATTCTTTTATTTATTTATTTATTTTTTTGTTCTAGCCAACTCTTAAGCGTTGACCTACTCTTTTGTTATAGTCCACCTTTAGCATGCCGTCTCATCCTTCTAGGGTGCTATCCAACTTCAAAGTCTACCGTCGCCTTCATCAATTCTCCTTAAGGTTCAAGCCAACTCTTAAAGCATTGGCTTACTCTTGTGATTCATTTTTTAAGGATTCAGTGAACCTTTAGGGTACTATACCATCATTCATTAGGGTTCTAGTTAACTCTTACAGTACTATCCCTTCATTTTTTTAAATCTTTTCTAGGGTATTAGTTAGCTTCTAGAGCACTGTCCCCTCTTCTTTTCTTTTCAGGGGTTAAGTCAACTCTTAGAGCATTGCCCCTTCTTCTACTCTTTTTAAGGTTTTAGCCTACCTTTAGGGTATTGCCTCATCTTTCTAAGGTTTTAGCAAACTTTCAAAACATTACCTCCTCATTCATTGATTTCTCTTAGTTATAGCCCGTAAGATACTTCTCTTCAACCAATTCTTAGTGAGCCTATAAAGCGCTTCTCTTCACTGAATTCACTTAAGCAAGCCTAAAGGGTGCTTCCTTTCATCTTCAACTTCTTATAGCAAGCCCATCAGGCGCTTTCTTCTACCAATTTCTCTCAAGCGAGCCCATAGGGTACTTCTCCTCATCATATACTCTTAGTGAGCCTAAAGGGTGCTTCCTTTCATCTTCAATTTCTCTTAACAAGCTTGTTGGGTGCTTTCTTTTACCAATTCCTCTCAAGTAAGCCCAAAGGGCGCTTTCTCTCATTATTGATTCCAAAAGTTAAGACTGCTAGTCCTCAAGAGACGCTCCCCCCTAGGTTACTCAACTTAAAAGGAGTGCTACCAAGTTTATCTTGAATCGATTCCAAAAGTTAAGGTTGTTAGTCTTTGATAGATACTCTCGCTTAGGTTAGTTAGCTCAAAAGGAGTACTATCTGGTTTATCTCGAATAGATTCCAAAAATTAAGGTTGCTAATCCTCGAGAGGTACTCCCGCCCAAGTCAGCCAACTCAAAGGAGTACTACCAAGTTTATCTTGAATCGATTCCAAAAGTAAGGGTTGTTAGTCCTTAAGAGACACACTTGCTTAAGTCAATTAGCTTAAAGGAGCACTACCAAGTTTATTTTGAATAAATTCCAAAAGTTAGAGTTACTAGTCCCTGAGAGACGCTCCTGCTTAGGTTAGTGAGTCTAGAAGGGTACAACTAAGTTCTCTAGATCAATCCCAATTTAGGGTCTTAGCCAGCTCAAGGGGTACTTTGCCTACTTTTGTTAGTCAACTCATTAGGGGATGACTAAGTTTTCTCATCTCTTGAGGGTCTTAGCTAGCTTAAGGAGCACTTACCCATCTCATTCAATTTAATGCCTTAGTTAGCTTAAGGAGTGCTTTGCTAGTTTCACCTTAGTTAGTTAGCTTATTAGGGTATGACCAAGTTTTCAACATCTCTTTTAGGGTCTTAGCCATCTTAAGGAGTGCTTCACTGTCTAACTCATTGGGGTATGACTAAGTTTTCAACATCTCTTTTAAGATCTTAGCCAACTTAAGGAATGCTTCACCTACCTTAGTTAGTCAACTCATTGGGGCACGACTAAGTTTTCTCGTCTGTTTAGGGTCTTAGATAGCTCAAGGAGCACTTCACCCATTTCATCTTAGTTAGTCATCTCATTGAGGCATGACCAAGTTTTCAACATCTCCTTTAGGGTCCTAACCAGCTCAAAGAGTGCTTTGCCTACCTTAGCTAGTTATCTCATTAAGGTATGACCATGCTTTTAACATCTCTTTTAGGGTCCTAGCCAGCTTAAGGAGCGCTTTTCCCTCCTTAGTTAGTCAACTCGTTGGGGCATAACTAAGTTTTTTTTGTCTTTTTAGGGTCTTAACCAGCTCAAGGCGCGTTTCATCGGCATTGGTTAGTCAACTCATTAGGACAAAACTAAGTTTTCAACATCTCTTTTAGGGTATTAGCCAACTTAAGGAGTGCTTTGCCCACCTTAGTTAATCAGCTTACTGGGGCGCAACTAAGTTTTCAACATCTCTTTTAGGGTCCTAGCCAGCTTAAGGAGTACTTTGCTACCCTTAGTTAATTAACACAATAAAGTACGACTAAGTTTTCTTGTCACTTTAGGGTCTTAGCCAACTTAAAAAGCACTTCGCCTACCTTGGTTAGTCAGTTTATTGGGGTACAGCTAAGTTTTCTCATTCAATTTAGGGTCTTAGCCAACTTTAAGAGTGGTTTGGCCGCCTTGGACATGACTAAGTTTTCAACATCTCTTTAGGGTCTTAGCTAGTTCAAGAATTGCTTCATCCGCCTTGGTTAGTCAACTTATTAGGGTATGACCAAGTTTTCTCATTCAATTTAGGGTTTTAACTAGCTCTAAAAGCTCTTCACCCACCTTGGTTAGTTAGCTCATTGGGGTATAACTAAGTTTTCTCATTCAAGTTACGATCTTAGTCAGCTCAAGTAAGGCTTTACCCTCTTTTCCTTGGTGCGTCAACTCATAAGGGCACAATTAGACTTCAATTCTTCTCTCAATCACTTAGCTAAGGCACCACATCTCTCTTCACCAAAGTACCTAGTAGACCGGGCTTAAGATAACTTGCTAGCTGTAGCACGCCTTAGGATATTTTCTACCCTTAGGGCAAAAATAGTATTTCTTTTATCTTTATGGGAAAGTTTTGCTCAAATTTTACCATAAAAAAAGGCAAATGTAGATACCCAATTTTTGCTCCTCTTTTATTTTATTTTTAAAATAGGTTAAGGGGTCTTAAATTGGAAGAAAATACAAAAAAATGGAAAATTAAAAAAACCTAAAAAAGAAGAAATTTAGAAAAAATACAAAAATAAAAAAATTTATAGACACATAGAAAATTGAAAAATCACAAAAATAGAAAAAAATTTGAAAGATAAAAGACTTAAGGAACTTAGACAATAATCTTTTTAGATAGTTTAAATAGAATAGAATTTTTTTAGTTTAAATGAGGAGAGGACCATTGGGATTAGGCTTAAACTTGAATTTAGCTTAGGCTAATCTTGTCTAATTACACATATGAATAAGGTACAAGCTAACGATCTAATGGATAAGCACTTAAGCATTGCATTAGGTTTGGCTTAAAGGTTAGGGGTTTGACTCTCATCAAAGGCAAAAAATGCCTTTTGCCTTTATTTTTCCTACACTCTGTCTTGCTACATGTTAAGGCATCATTGGGCCACGTGTTTGATTGTAACACGTGACAATCTATGATTGGCCTTGACAATGCATTTTCTTCTCTCCTTTCCTTTTCTTTCTTGCTCTTTCTCTTTTTAAGAAAAAAAAAAACACAATACACATAGGTAAGGGGGTTTTCATTTTTGAAACACAAATATACACGTAAAGGGGGGAGGCTCTTTGACATTACACACTCGGCCCCATCTTTCTCTCCCTCCACTATCTTCCTCTCAACCTCATCTTCCTCGACTCAAGCCAATTCTTTCCCTCTCTTGAATATACCGTAACATTCAACCCATACACTGAAACCAACAGCTCACTCCACTCCACCGCTACTACAACAACTTCACCACACTACTATCCAGCAACTAGTGCCATTAGCCCAATGCTTACTAACTTCGAGACCCTCGATCATTTTCTTCTTGCACGCATAGCAACTCCCTAACTTATGACTGCACATCTACAACTGTATAAAGCAACTCAATAGTAACCCAACAAACCCAAAGTCAATACATCCATTCACCCAATAACATACTTCTACCCCATTGCTACTACTACCTGATATGAGGAAAGTGCACCTATCAGTTTTAATATAGCGGATGTGAGTCCAAGTCGATCCCTCAGAGACTTCGAGTATTAATATTAACCTTAGCTTTATTATCTAACTAGAAAATTATGAAAGTTTGAATTAATTAAAAATACTAAAATTAACAAACTAACTTAATTATAAGACTTAATTAAGCAATTGAAAAGCGATAAAATCAAGAACGACTTCAAGAAAGTAATAACGTATTTAGGAATTATTTCCCCTAAAGTTAATCATGTGATCGCTTAAAATATATTCAATTCGGTTTCTATTTTTCTTGACCGAAGGGATTCACAACTAAAGTTAATACCTTTCTCAAGTATATTAACCCTAATCCTAAATTATTTACCAGAATCTCTTCACTTAGTAATATAATTTAGAATTGCATTAATGTATAATGAATTCCCATACAAATAATTAACTTTCCAGAAGAAACATGTATCTTATCTCTAAGTATACATGTAATTCTCTTCAATTATGTAAAGATCTAATTACACATCCAATGTCATAATTGATAGAAATATCAATCAATAATTAACGACATAATTGAATCAAGTAAAGATAGAAACTTTATTGAGAATTCTAAATCAATCCAAGAATCACATGAAACCCTAGGTTCCATAATCCTAAATACTTGAATTCTAAGCTATCATAATGAATCTAAAAACGAGTTTCATCAACAATATAAAATAAAACATGGAAACCCCCTTTGATTGATGAACAATCTCTCTAATCTTGAAGTTAATGTTGTTTCCGCCTCTTTCTTGATGTTGTCCCTTAAGTCTCTTTCTCTTCTCTTGTGTCGCTCCGTATCTGTAATGTCTCTCCTCTCTTTTGAAACCCTAAGATATCCTTTTATATGTGTATTACAAAGATTCTGTTTTCGTCACCAGACACGGCCTGGGACACGGCCGTGTCCCCAGGTCGTATAACTTTCTACACTAAGACAAAATTTTCTACACAACGTCAAAACTTCATAACTTCTTCATTTGAACTCCAATTTAAGTGAAATTTGATTCCTTTTCTTCATTTTCGATCCTAGAACGCATTCAAACCTAGAAATCAAAATTTTACTCAATTAAGTATCGATTTCTTTAAAGAAAACCAAAAAATGTGAGGAAAATACTATAAAATCATCCTATGAAATATGTTTAAAATCCGAGTTATCACTACTGTACAAACACCCTTTGCATAATAGCTACCGTGACCCATCTCCTTCTTTCTCTCCTTCAACCACTCCCCGGCCTCTCTCTCTTTAGAACTTACAAAGACACCTACTATCTTCTAAGTACATCCCATACACAAACACGAACTCACCTTCTCTCTATCTCTCATCGAACCACCAATACACAGCCAACTACACATAGACCCACCACCATCATACCCATGGCTACTCCTTGTACAGCTCCCATATCCAAGTCGAAGCCCAATAACACATTCGACTTTCCCTCTCGATGATGAACTCCCTCTTATATGACCCACCACTATGATGAACACCACCAACCACTATCGATGACTAAGTTAAGCTACGACACTTTCCTTATACCCCCTAAACCCAATTAGAAACACACAAAACCACCATTTCCCGCTTGATTTGGTAGGTAAATCAAACCAAAGCACCCCCTCTAAGTTTGTAAACCTTACTTTTAGTGGGCCTAAGACTCGATTAAGAGTACCTTCCAAACGTTCCTAAAGATAAACTAAACTAAAAACTTAAGTTTATATTTAGAAACGAATTAAATTTTTACAATTCAAAAGCCAATTGTCAATAAAACCCGAGCTTAAAGAACTACAAGCTCTAAAGCTACTTAAAACCCTAAACCTTAAAACCATTAAGGAATTTTAACCCTAAATAATTAATCGATAATTTAATTTGAATAATTTCATTCAACTTTAGAAAATTTCACAATTCTACAAAAATCAAATCATAAATTACAAAACCATGTAAGATAAAAATCTTAAAACAATTTTCTATAAGGTTATGCCCTTATCTTCATGTATAAGCCTTACACGTAAATAAGTAGACCAACCAATTACCTTAGATAAATTATCAATTGAGATTTGGAATCATTTATCAATTGATAACTTATCAAAATCTAGTGATAAGACAATTTCCTTATCACCTCTTCACTTATACTACATATGGACAATTTTTCACAAGAATTCATAAGCTTAACTTTAATAAATGTGGCAAGACCACTCCATGGCCTAAAAAGACTTCCAATGGCAGATCTAAAAAGCGGAGAAAGAGGGGGCCATGCACTTGTCATTCACCCATCAATCACTTCTTCTTACACATCACTATTCACCCCTTAATGCTTACATCGTCAAGAGTTGCAATTGTTGACTTTGTGTAAGCTACAAGACAACACTTTCAAGGCATTTAAACACTCATTCTCTCTCCATTTCCAACTGGCCACACTCTCCATCATTTCTCTCACTTTCAATTTCACTTTCACTTCATCTTTCTCTGCTTTGAAACAAACATAAAAAAGAGAAACAAGCTTACCCCACAAAATCAATTTTTCTCCCATTTTTGAAGCTTCACTCACGGCATTTTTTTTTCTTTTGTTCTTGTATCATTTTCTTTCACCATCCAAGACCTTTTAAGACCCTTAGAATCTTCCATAAACCCCATTCCAAAAGACCAAAAGATTCGAGTTCCAAAAGGTAACAAAAAAGAGGAGGCAAAGTTAAGAGCTAAAGTGGAACCTTAGTGCACAACCACCAAACTTCACGTTAAGGACGAGTAAGTGATTCTTGTGATGTGTGGATTAGTATTTATGTTAGGAGACTTGGATTTCTTGAAAATATGAGTAAGGTTTAAGTTGTTATAACACCAAAAATCGTTTTAAGAAACAAACCATGAAACCCTTAAATGAAGTTGAAATATGAGCATATAAAGTTGGTGTTTTGTAAAGACATTTGTTTAATACTTTGAATGGAAGATTTTAAGCAAAGAAAATCTTGAAATAAGAACTTTAATGGAGGATAAGCATGCTGGACATGAGGGTTCCATAGTCATTTAGATGTTGATTTTGTTTCCATTAAGTTAAACATGCTCAAATCTAGACTTAAGTTAAGGAAAAATCCATCACATGAAGTTTTATGAAGAAACCAACTTTGTATGACATAAGCTATGATATGGGAGTTATATTAAGTATATGATCTTTTATTTCTTTATGTGGAGCATGAGTTAAAGGATCATTTGATGGAAGAAAACTTAAGTTAAGATTTGTACACAAGTAGTTAAATGCATAATCTACCACCTAAACTTAAGGAAATGATGAAACAAGTTGAAAAACCAAGTAAGGACCCTTTGGAACCATCATGAACAGATCTGGAACGTGGGAGAATGAAGCCTAAAAATATGATAAAAGTGAATGAACAAAGTGAAAAGATTAACTAAAGCAAGTATAGGAAGCATATAAAGCCTAAAACTCAAAACCGAGCTTAAAACTCTCAAAACAAGCCTAGAACTCTAAGTTGGGCCTTCAATAAAAATCTAACCAGCACCTTAAAGTATCAAGAGAGGTTGTTTTGAAGCCCATAAGAAATCCACCTAAGGCCCCATAAGCCCACCAAAGTCACTAACTTTAGTTTGAACAAAAAACAAGCTCATTTGACAACTTAAGCCTACTAAAGGGCCCAAGAAGTGGTTGTTAGCCTTAGGAATATAAATCAAAGTTGTAAATCTGATCTCAAGGAGTATATTAAGCTTAGGATAAAATCTTAAGACTAAGCCCAAAGAATTTTTTACCTCCAACACATGAGGAACGCTACTGTTCTGACCCATGGACATAATTGTATACCTCATTTCGAAAATATAACCTTACCAAGTTAAAGTACACTCGAAAATGATGAAGATTGACTATAAGATCATAAAAATCGGATTTAAAACGAAAAAGTTATACGCGATTGAACTTTAGGTAAAAACCGGGGAAAAATTATGAAAACTAGTTAAGAATATAACTTAAGGAAAATTTACTTAGTTTCTTTAGTTTGTTTCAATTCCTTATAAAAATTATTTCAATGACCAAGGGACACTATTTATGGAGATGACTTGCCTCCGGATTACTTTGATTGACCCACATGGTAGAGTGAGTAAATTCCCGATGACTCTTTACTTGGTTATGCTTGTAAAGTAGATGCACCTAATCTTATATATATAAATTTGGATGCTTGTGGGATATGGGAGATGCATGTGTATGAAATTATGGATGAATGTGATGACTTGGTAATTATAGATATAATAATGGGAATTGTTTGTATTAATTTATACATGTGAATTGTATGGAATAAAATTGTTTGATCACCCTAAAAATCAAGTTAATCACTTATACGATTAAAGACTCAAAATGAATCATGCATTCCCCATACTGCATACAGATAACACCGACTGCCGCTTCACGCAAAAGATGGGAAAGGACTCACAGGAATATGAGTTTCCTGCAGGATTGGGCACTAGCTATGCCATCATATAAATTGAGTCTCTGTCTTAAGCTGATGGGCTTACTAGGCGCTAGGAGACGCCAACCGTCAGCGAGGGGCCGAGTCTTGTGGCTTCTACTTAGGGAGTGTGTTTGTGGACTACGGGGGCCACCACACCGCTAGACTTAGATTTTAAAATTATTGATTTGATTTTGATAAAGGAAGTATATATATATATATATATATATATATATATATAGAGAGAGAGAGAGAGAGAGAGAGAGAGAGTTTTGTTTTGGCATGAGCATAATAGTGCAAATGAAATAAAACCCAAGGTCTAGAACCTGGATTTTGGTTTGGGTCGGTTAATTATCTCCAAACCCCGACTTCAGAGGGTGTAATTTTGAGTCATATGCAGTTCCTAGGTCACTGCATGCGTTGTTTGCCATATTAATTGTTTATGCATTCATATGAATTGTGAAACTAATAAATTTCTATCATGTGGTACTGATGAGGGTATTTATCTCACTAAGTGTAAGCTTACACCCCTATAGATTTTTGTTAATGTAGGAGAACCTCTTCGTCAATCCAGGCCAAGGCATACCCGTGGTAAGCATCGTGTAGCAACGGGTTGGAGCGATCAGAAAGCGATGAGGACATTTTGTAATAGATTGTAGATATTTAAATACTTTTATATTTTTGTGCATAACTTAGATTTTATGAAGTTCCATTATGAACTGCATTTGTTTGTAATATTTTTTTGGTATAGGTCCCACGAGCGCACACAATTAGCTAATCTATAACATAGAAGTAATTTTAGTTAAATTGCTCTATATTACTTGTCTATGGGCCTAGTAGTAATGTAGAGTGGAAGGAGCCTTATGTGTTGTATGAAAGGCCTATGATTAGTAAGGGGGTTGATAATAGACCTTTATACGATACACGGCGATCTACTACGACAACGGTACTATTGGGTCGTGATAAAGTTGTTGCGTACAACCCCATCTAATCTGGCATCCAACCCACTCCGACCTGACTATCTAACCCAATCAACAACTCCAAACCAACCCGTATTTCCTTAAGCAATTTTAGTTTGGCCTTATTTATTTTGGCCCATGTCTTTTTTTTTCTATTTATTATTTTATTTTATTTTCATTTGTTATTGTATTTTGTAACTAAAGAAAAAGAAAAGAAAAAAAAAAGAGGAAAAAGAAAAAATAAAAAAGAAAAAAGAAAGAAAGAAAAAAAAAAAGAAAAGGTTTAGTTTAGTTTTACTCATTTATTTGTGTTAAGTAAAATAATAAATATAAAAAAATGGGAAATAAAAATTAAAATAAAAAAATGAAAATGAAATAAATTAAATAAACAAATCATCTTATCACTTATAAAAATAAGTTTTCCAATGAAAATAAAATAAAAATAAATAAACCACTCTTTCCAAATTAGGTTGCTTTAGAATTTTCAAAACAAAACCTCGATTAGGATTCTTTAAAAAAAATTCTTTAAAAAAATTGATCTGGGTAAAAATATAAACCTGATCTTTTCAAAAATTAAAATCAAATCAACTCGCTATGTTTTCAAAAATTGAACTACAAAAGTCTGATTTCGAATAGCAGGAACATAGGCTCTCATACATACGAAGCAATTTAAAATATGGAAAGTTTTATTTTTTCCATCTTTGTACATATTTTTTTGTTTTAATTAGTCACATATGATATGTTTAGTCATTTAGAAATTGAAAAGAGTATTATTGAAAAGTAAGATTAAATTTGGAAAGTTAAAAAGTCATACCTATTTAAGGTTTAATAGGATAGCTCCTGGATCTAGATCTCTAGTTTTCAAAAACCGTTTTCAAAATTGGTTTTCTCATTAGACTAGTAACTAAGTTATAATCAATCCACCTAATTGGTTATAACTTAACTCTTTTTCTCAACTCCGGTCGGGTGACAACTCCAATACATTTTCGAAATAAAAATTGATTTTCTTTAAACCTAAGTCAAGGATCAGTATTAAGCGAGTAGGGTCTAATACTGATCAGTTTAAAGAAGATTTAATTTAAAAAAAAAAAGGGAAGAAAAGACCAGGCTTGACACTAGATTTTGGGAAGAATCCTCAACATCTTGCTTACCATATTTGCATCCCTAATTATTTTGCCAAGAGAAGATAATTCATTAGTTGTGGCAGTAAATATACTAAAAAGTCCTTGATTTCTTCACTAGGGAGAATTCAAAATGTTTTGTATTGTTGAACTAACAAGTTAATTCTTGTGTCCTTAATGGTTTCTATGATAAGTTTACACTGAAGTATCCTAAATATCTTTAGCTATAGCACAAGAAGCAGTTAGATAAAATTCTGATTATGCAATAGTACCCAACAAAAGATTCTTAGTCTTTAAATTGAGTTAGGCTTTGGTGATATCATCATTTGTTGTAACAACAGTTAGAACTTTAAGATCTCCTACAGAAATAATTTGCCAAGCCTAATAGTTTGATGCCTTCATATAAGTCTTCACCCTAAATTTCTAATAAGGAAAGTTAGTTCCATTAAAAAAATGGTGCCTTGCTAAGCTAAATCATTAAACTACCACTTTGTTCACCAATGATCTTAAACTCTAGAAGATATTAGACTAAAGCTCTAGTACCAATTGTTAGTCCTATATAAGATATTAAGAGGGGGGTAAATTGATATCTTTAAACTTTTAAAACTTTGTCATTGTAAAACAAAATTACCCCTCTTAACAACTTATATTGGTGAACGGTGGTAATTTAATAATTCAACACATAACAATTAATGACACAAATTAAAAGAGTAAGGAAGGAGAATATTAGGATGAAGATTTGTAGAGCTTCAGCTTTCTGTCTACTACTTTCTTCCAACTACTTTCTTCCAACTCCTTTACTAGGGACCCAGTCTACTTCATCGCTATTATTCCACTTGATCCACTAAATCAAAATCACGAAAATATTACAAGCAATTTCCATACATAAGCTTTCACAACACTTTGCTCTACCTATCTAACTTCTCTATAATCTAGGCAAATGCAGATCTATAGAATATAATCTAACTTCTCTTAACAATAAGGTTTATAGATTACAAGTGAGAACAAGAGTACAAGTCTAAAATAATTTTGTACTAAATAAAAATACGATTGATGAATAAATCACTTATGCATAACTTTCTAAACAAGTGTCTGAGAAACTTTCTATGCCTTTTCAAAAAGTAAAATCTGATCACGATTTTTGTGTAACAAAAATTTTTCACAAAGAAGTATTTGACATTTTGAATCCTCTCTTTTTATACTAAAATCTTCCATCATATAATTTTTTTTTTAAGATTATCTTCATTTTCATGTTTATACAATAATTATTTGTTAAAGATACTCCTTAGATCTTTTGAGAAAATCTCAGTATTTTGAAATTCAAAAATAGCTCTTCTTATCTTATTTTGATCAAATATACTTTGATCCGCAACTACCAAATAAGCTTCAAATTTGAAGTTGACAAATAGATATGCTTTATCAACAATTTCCAAATAAACCTCATATTAAAAAATTTGAAATTCCACAAAATCCGAATCAACCATATCCTTATCCATACTTACATATACCTTGATTTATCCAAAATAAATTCGCACAAAAATAATCCCCATGGATTATAATTTCGACTTTAGTGAAATAGGATTAAGTGTGTTTTCCTAATACACTCAATCTAGTGGAGCTAGGCCTTATTTAATTCGAATAGGATATAAATTAATTTTCCACGTTACTTTTGAAAACCAACTTTTTGAATAACCTTCTAAAGAGTATCAATCTTCTTTTCTCTTAAGTCTTTGAACAAGTTTTTAAAGTGCTATATGACTTCTGCTTGTAAAGCTTTCGAAACACTTTCTGAAGATTTTTAGACTATTCTCTTTTTCAATCAAATCAGACCTTCTGAATAAGTTTTTGAAGACAACTTAATTTTGCAATTTTAGGCTTTCTAAGAACCCTTCTGAATACTTATATTCTTAATGATTCTTTAGCATTTATCCCTTTTTGTTATCATTAAAATATATGAGAGATATCTAACTAGAGTAAAGCATGCCTAACAGTTGAATCAACCATCCGATCTATTCTTGGCAGAGGAAAGCAATCTTTGGGACAGACCTTATTTAGATTTGTGAAGTCTATGCATATATGCCACTTACCATTAGACTTTTTGACTAATATACAGTTGGTTAGCTAAGTCAAATGAGGCTCTTCTTGAATAAATCCTACCTTCAAGAGTTTTTGGACTTCTTCTTCAATGGTTGCTTGCCTTTCAGGGGCTAAATATCTTTTCCTCTATTGAATCACCTTTGTGTTCAGATCAATCTGAAGTTTGTATACCATAACATCTCTAAGGATTCCCATCATGTTTGAGGGGGACCATGCAAATATGTTGACATAATCCTCTAGAAAGTTGATTAAACTTTGAGGGACGTTTGCCGATAAGGGTTTCCCTACCTTAGTCATCTTTTCAAGATCATCTCCCAATGAAATTTCCTCTATTTCATCTTCGGCATTATCTATGACAACTAACTTTCTTTCTAGGAAAGTTTCGACTTGAAAAATTTATTCTCGTCTTAACGTCCTTATATACAATGACCTTGCCAACTATTGATCCTTTTTATATAGCCTAACCTTAGTAAGAGTAGAAAATTTATCCCCAAGGTAGGCAGTAAAAGGAATGATGCCAAATAACTGATAACATGATTGTCCCTTTATGACATGAATATCATCTCTATCACAACCTAGAGGGGAGTTGAGTTGTAGCAAAACCACCATGTAATATGTAAAGATTCAGGATCAAGCACCATCCTCAATCAAGAGCTTTCAACGTACTACAAGAGGCATTTCAAAACTACAACCTTCTCCTAGTAACTACTATTAAGTAATAGTAGAGCACATAAACTAAAGTTATGTCATCCAATTAATACTAACACAACATAGATAAAAGGGAATACAAGGTTTTTCCCTTAAAGTAATCATACAATACTAAAGTAAGATAACAGTAGTAGTCTAGGCTACATAACAACTAAAAATACTTAATAATTGAAAAATATAGAGAGAGTCCAAATATAAATAAAGGGTTCGCTCAAGCTCTCGAATTCTTTACATCTCACAATCCCAAGTTAGTACTACTGACCTCGGGCATCCTGCGGCTCGGCTCTAAGCATAGATCTTACTACAACAATAAACTATAGGAGGGTAAGCTCAACTGCTTAGTGAGTAACCTTCCTACTTTACTAACAAGCAATATCAAACAAGTTATTAATCAAGCATATAAATGCATGGTCAAACGTAAGCAATGCAACAATATACATAGTCTATCGGTAACTGTATATAGCATGGTTTAATGCCTACCATTGCTTAAGATAGGAAGTATTTTGGCATGTCAGGATCTAGGTATCCATGTGTAATTTGAAGTCTCTTGTCATTAATGTCACCCTTTGCAGTAGATACAGCATAGCCTTAAGTAGAAGGTGAAACTCCCCGAAGCCAAGTAGTTTCCAATGGTAAAGGCAGGAGCGTATCACACGAAATATGTTGTACGATAATAATTTCAATAAACAAAATACAATGTGGATCCAACTAAGCATAATCCCTCATTCTACTACATGATGTTGATGCCCTTAAATCATGTTATAAGATGTGATGCATGTTCGATTTAATTAGGGGTTAAGTATTTATTAGCTCCAATTCATGGTGACAAAACAATTATATGCAGACACTCTAAAATCCTAAGTTCTAATGCAGTAAGCATATAAATTCATATTACTTAAGATATTTTGCCAGCAAGATCAATAAAATCAAGCACATACAATTTCCTATTTTCCTTAGCATGCAACAATTTTAGTTATTAGATATAATTACATATTTCGCTAGCTACAAGTACAAATAAGAAAAGTAAGGGGGTAGTATACTCTCTCGGCCATGATACTCAACAGTCCCAATGGTCCTCTACCATGTCCAAGTCAATATCCTTGTCACCTAAAGAAGATAATTAAGGTCTATGAATATTTTATTTGCATTAGTTAACTAGGCTTATCACTCATTAACCCTATGCTAGTTGTTTTCATAATTCGGACATATTTTCCTCATTTTAATTTCATTTTCGGTGATTTTATAGTCATTTTCATCATTTTCAAATGTTCTTTCATTTGGTGAAGTTTTTCTTAGATTATAGGTCAGCAAGTTTTCGATTTGGGCCCTACAAAGTTATGAGTCCAAATAGTGAGTTAGGTCACTTGAAGGTTTGGACCTAGTTTTGGGTCCTAGGCTTGGTTTTTAACTTTAGGCTTTATACTTAATAATTCAGCCTTCTTTTAAGTATTTTAAATAGGTTTTTTCTACCCAACATCTTAAAATTTTAAAGTGGGCTTTGGTTTTACCCTTATGGGTCCAAAATAGGCCTTTTTACTAAGTTTATGGCTCTAAATCACTAAGGGGCCTATGGTGGGTATCTTGGATGGGCCTTAGGGTTTAGTGGGTCTTTTAATTAAATCATTTTAAGCCTTATAACCTATGCTTTAGATCTGGTCACTTAGTTACATAGGTTCTAAAGTTGGTTCTTTGGGGCTTTATGTGTCTAAATCACTATTTAGTTTAAGGCCTTAGGATGAAGCCTACTTACCTTTTTAGGCTTAAGCCCAACATTGAACTTAAGTTTAGGCTACTTTTTAATATCTTTATAAATCTATACATTAAGGTCTTAGTGGTCATTAGCACCATTTTTAATCTTATAATTACTAGCTAGCTAGTTTTAGGGCCTGAACTACGCTTTAGCTTACTTAACTTGATTAATTATATCCCAAATCATACTTAACACTAAATAAACATCTCATTAAGCTAATAAACAAGAATTTCTAGATCTAGTGAGTTCATAAAAGTGGCAGCCATGAGTTGTTCCAGGATCAAATCTTCCATTTTCATGCAACACTTGATTTTTATGGTGTTTCTACTTAAGCAACCTATATTTTTACTAATCTAAAACCAAAATCGCTACAAAAAAGTATGGAAATGTTGTGAGGGGACATAGAAGGGGTGACATGCATGGGAAATGGGGATTCTATCAACCTACTTGATGATTTACTACAAATACTAACACTACTCTATACTACTTAATCCATTTATGTTATATCTTCTACCAAAAGTTGTTTTTCTTTTACTAACCTTTGTTTACCCTTCCTGAAACACCTTAGAATGCCTAGGGATATGCTATAAAGTAAGATTCAACAAAGAAAAACATTAGTTTCTAACCTTATTCTACAAGAAAACTATGGAAAAACTATCCTATGTACTTACCAAAGTAAGGTTGAGGATAGCTTCCTTGGTGGTTGTATGTCATGAGTTTGTGAGTATGTATGGGTGTGTATATGTGTCGATGGACTAGGTTGGAGTATATGTGAGGTGTGAGGCTTTGTATTGAGTGATTTAGAGTGGTAGTAAGAGAGTTATGGTGGTTGGTAATAAGGTGGATGGTGTAGTTAAAGGAGGAAGATGAATGGAAGTTTATGTGTTTGAATTTTTGAGAGGGTTTGAGAAAACAAAATAAGGGAGGGAAGAAGAGTGGTCAGTCGTAAGGTAAGGGAAGGGTGAGGGGACAACTTATGGTTGTTTAGGGAAATCAAGGACATGACTTAAAATGGGGACCATGTCCTATTATGCTTTTTGCCAAATGGAGTATGATGTTGTCCCCTTATGGTACAAGATATTTTAAGGTGATTAAGGTTTTATCTTTTTTTCCTTAATCATGTTTAAATTGTAGCTAATTAAGATGTAATGGGGTTGGTTAAAGATCAGGGTTTGATTAGGGTAATTAATGGTAATTAAGAATGATTAGGCAAATTAAGTGCAATTAGGATATGTTTAGGGTTTTGTTGGACTTTACTACTATACTTTAATTAATTTAAGTCCCATACACGTGTGTTTAAGGTTTCCTTAGGGTTTGGTGCTCGTTTGTAGTAATTTGATTCGCATACGAGCTGGAAAGTTAGGGTTTCAATCGTTTAGGGCTATAAGTCACTTATATTGATCGTTTTAACTTTATTATTAGTGTTTATTTGTGGTGTTAATCTATTTGATTACTTAACTAGGGTTAGATGATCATTTTAGGGTTTTAATATCATTATAGAGTTTTTTAAGTATTAAGGTTCTCGTTTGTTTGAGTTTTTAGGGCTTACTTCAATTGGGGTTTTTAGTTGAACACTTAGGGTTCGATTCCTATACCTAAGTTTTATTATTATGTTTGGGTGGTTCTTAAGGACTATTCGTAGACTCTTTCTCTCAATTTTTCTCATAGGTTATCGAAATTTTGTAAGACTTACAATCTCCAATCAGGATTAGTAGAGAAATTACTCCAGTCACTAGGATGAGTTGATTGTTGAAAGCATACAAATCATAGTTATAAGATCTTAGTTGTGCCTTGATCTTTAATCTCATTTGATTAAAAGCATGTTGAAAAATAATGTCTACCGAACTTCTAGTGTCAACAAGAATTTTCTTGACCTCAAAGTTCAAGATTCTTATACTAATGACTAATGTTTCATCATAGGGCCTTTGAATGCTTTCAAAATCTTCTTTTATGAAGGAAATGGAATTGTTGATTTTGACCTTCTTACATTGGATATTGCAAACATAATTAATGGTGTTAGTTGAGCTCAAAGAGCTTAACCGACTTATAGCAAAAGGTCTACTAACAATAGTGTTAATTATACCATTGGGTACTCTATTGGTGCTTCCTTCTCTTGTGACTTTCTTAACAAGAGCTAGTCGAGTAACATTCTCCTGATCTTCTAGTCTCCTTTGAGATGGTCCCCCAACATTATCTGTATCATGCACGAGAAACCTACCCAAGTGCCCTCGTGGAATGGCATCCTCAATCGTGTTCCTAAGTTGGATGTATTCGCTAGTGTTATGGCCATTGTCATGATGGAAATCGCAATATTTGTTGGAATTTTTCCTTGATGGGTTTCCTCTCACCCTTTGTAGTCATTGCAACAAGCCTCTCTATCTACGCACCTCCATTAATATGTTTGAAATTAGATAATTGATTAGTGTATGGACTGAATATGTTGGAATTCATGGCCTTTTTTCTCGATGTTAAGACATTGGTCATCGTCCGTTCTAAGTCAATCTTTCGCATTTCTCCTCTTGTTGCCTTTCCTATCTCCGCTATTTTGATCGACTTCTTATTAAGCCTTAATATTATCTTCTTGTCATATGTAAGACATGGCTTTAGCTTTGAACTTAGTAAAATTTCTCAGCCTTTTTTAGCAAGAGAATTGAAAAAGTCTCCATGGAGCTTGACACCATCAATAACGACATTAAGAGCTATGCTCATCTCCAATTTTAGAATTTTGACAATCTCATCCATAAACCTGGCTAGATAATCTCTGATAGACTCATATGATGTTTGCTTTATCATGCCAAGGACAAATGAATCCTTGACATAAAACTTACTCGTAAAGAAGTGTTGAAGAAACACTTTTGCCAAATCTTTAAAACATGAGATTGTGTTCGGCTTCAAGTGTTTAAACCATATACTCGCTGCATTCCTCAATGTTGAGGGAAAAGCTTAGCAAGCCATAGATTGCTTAGGCCATACAACTTGGCTAAAGTACCGTAGTACTCAGGGTAATCTTTAAAATCTTTCATTTCAACATAGGTTTTAAATTGTGGCAATTTAATGTGCTGTAGTATCACCTTATTTAGGATTTTAGGGATAAAAGGCTCTTCTTAATTTGAAATTGTTTACTCATTATAGTAAGAATGCTAATATGCAAGGATCCAACATTGTACACCTGCTGTGGTTGCTTCCCCTTATAATTTTTCTTAAGCGTAGAGACCAAATGTCTCATTGTAACTTCGGCTTGCTTTCTCAATAATTTAGGAGAACAAATTGAGTCATCACTATTCTCAGCATGGTGATCATTGTGTTCTTTGTTTTGATTGGGATGGACATTACTATAGAAAAGATTAAGGACCTTTTCATATGTTTTGCTCAACTCTTGGTTTTCTTTAGCCAAGTTTAGGTAATGTTTTTCCAACTTAGCCAAACATTGCTCGTTAGTATTCTTATTTCCCCCCTCAAGGTGGTGGGACAAAGTATTAATACTTGCACTCTTAGTTATTCTAGTTCTTGCCATGTAGGTGTATAAGAAAAAACAGACGGCACCAAATAATGTTGTAAAATTTTAGGATAATTTCCTTCCTGCAAAGTATAAAACACTAAAGGATACCAAGGCTAGTCCAATGTGTCCACTCCGATGCCTAAGTTAGTAAGTGTGTATAAGAGAAAAAATGGAGAATAGTTATGGGTAATAAGATAGTTGTTACAGTGCTTCTTATCTATATTTATAAGCGAACATCGGGTTTCTGAAACAATAGTTAATCAGATGATTATTGGAACACACAGAGATCTCATAATTAAGTACATTCTTGAAATGTAAGAGTAATGGGCAATTATATAATGAAACTATGCCCGGAGATAACTGTTCGTGCCACTTAAATTCAAACCAAATATGGCTATCTTGGTCTTTCATCAATCGAGTGGATGAGTAAATGTAACGAATGAATTTTGAATATCAACAATATGCACACAATATCGAAAATGTAATTGAGTTAACTCGCTTGATATATAGCCAAGATAAGAGTAACTGATAAATACGAAATCATTGCCGGAAGGTAGTCTCACTAGAAAACAATAAAACAGTAGCTTACACTTTGTGCTACAAAAGAACCCAAAACAATTATTGATAGAGAACTATACTAGAATGAAGCTCAAAACAATGATCGGAACAAAGATTAGACTGAAACTAGAAGCTCAGTTGTGAAGATGAGAAATTGAGACTGTGAAGAAATTGAGGGGTCTAAGATATTAAAATGAGAGAATGGAGGGGGAAGGGATGGTCCGATTGATAATTGAGAGGCGAGAGGGTGAAGGATGAAGGGGTAGGGTCTGGTTAGGGAGAGAAGAGAATGTGAGGGAGGGTGGGGTCCGGTGTGATTGAGAGAGACGAGAGAAGTGAATTGGGGTGAGGTCCAGTGAAATGAGGGAGAGCTCGTGAGAGATTGAGACAGGTGAATAAGAGGGGGTAGGGTCTGTCTACTTGGGATGTAGTGAGGCGAGAGAAATTTAGGAAGAGTTAGGGCGACGTGGCGAGAGAGAATTGAGGTGAGTAGAGAAGAGGTTGGGTCAAACGGAAAAGAAAAAGGAAAAGGGGTCTGATTGAATGAAGAGGAGTGGGCGAGAGAGAATTCCAGATATGAAAGAATACGGGTCAGATTGGTTTGAAGACAAGAAGTTGAGGGGATTTAAGGTAGGGTTAAAAGAAAATGGAATCTTCTAGAATTTAGGGTAAGGATTTTAAGAAAATCGGAGAAAAATATAAATATAAATATGATGGAAGTAAAAGAATATTAAATAATAAGAAAATAGGAAAGAATTAAAATGTAGGAAGAGATAGGGTAAATATAATATAAAAAAAACACATACTTTATTTGTAAAAATAAAATTATCTTATTTATGATTACATATAATAAGAGTTATTTAAAAATGTTACCGTGATAATTATTTTAAATATTTATAAGACAGAAATTTAAATAAACCTAAAATTATGTTAAGATCTATAAGTTTAATTTTTTATTTTTTTTTGTTAATAGTGATACTTTTTATATCATCATGACTAAAATCATTTTATTATTAAATTATTAATTTTACTTTAACCGGAGTGTTTGAATTATACTGCTGGGATTCGTCACTCAAGATAAAATGGATGATGAGATAACCTAGAACAAATAATATGCACCAATACAACGCCTCCAACACAACCTACAATAAGTTCATTTCAGCAGCATAAACAGGGAAGCAAAGAAAGATGTCGACACGTTACAACCTTTTTCTCTTCCAGCAATTGGATGACCGAATACATTATCGGTATACAGAAGTACTAAAATTATGGGAAAAATTTAATCTTTTTTGCCCTTTTCTGGCACATTTACATCTACTTGTACCAGATCTGGCTGGACATAATGGGATCATGATGATTCTAAAGGGCCATACCAGGAGCCTAAAAATTTTATATAAAGTTTACTCAATAACTGCCTGAAAATATATATATATATATATATATATATCATCAGGTATAACTTTTATATTTACAAGCCATCCAATAATTGTTATTTAGTTTTTTACGAGGCATATAATCTTTAGTGCCACAGGTTTTAAAGTTCCAGCAAAAACATATCGCTTGAAGGTAGAACAGATAGTTTATGCGACAAAAAACAAATAATTATAAAATATCTCGTATATATAAAAGCGATTTCTTAAGAGAACTCTTAAAATTGCCCTTGTATGTAAAGGCCATTTTAGGAAGTGACGATGCACCCATCACAAAATCCTTTTCAATTTTAGTAAGGAATTTCACGGTTACTTTACTTCGTGGTATGATGTTAGAATAAAAAATTTAATAGATATTACAACTACATATTATATATAAATAACATGTAAATATTAATAAATTTTGATAGAAATATTAATGATAAGAATAGATTTCAAATCAATTACTACGTATGATTTATATATGGTATATTTTATTGATATTTATACACCATATATACATAATATACGACATAAATTACTCCTCATAATCATAGGGATTGGCAAGTAATTATATCATGGTAGAAAAATGCCTAAGTAATAAGACCATGTTTATAAGTGAATTCTTAAAAGCGGTGCTTTAATTATCATATCAGTATTTTAAGTAATTCTTTATTTTATAAATAAATAATTCATTCAAATTACTTGCCAACTTTTTAAAATTTTTACAAATTCTATATTATCATTACTTTTCAAACAATACATAAAATATATTTTAAAAATTCTTAAAGTATAACAAATTATTTTATTAATATTACATATTATAGAGGTAATTGTTTTATTATTATGGAAAAATTATAAAAAAAAACTAATTATTTTAAAAAGAAAAAAATAAATAAAAAAATAAAAAATATTTGAAAAAAGAAATAGTCAACACTAACAAAGACACAAAAAGTTACCTAAATTTTAAGTCATATTTGGATTGTCTTTTTTCTTATTTATATCTTATCTTTATCTATTATGTGCCTAATTTATATTTATTTGAAATTTTACATTTAAAAAAATGTTAAATCTATATCTTATCTATTTTTATTTTATAATTATGATGAAGGTGGTGATCAAAGCATCAGAATTAAAAAAATGAAAATTTATATATTTTTAAGATAAAAGATTTTAAAATATATACATTTCATACATTGGAAATAATTATTTTAATTAGTATTTTTATCAATATCGTTATTGTAATTTGTTGAATAATTAATTTTAGAATAGGAGTATATATGGAATTTGTAAACTCTATAAAATCAATAGTTTGAACCCTAATTTATGTCCAAATATCCTAAACTATATCACGAACTGATAAGGCTAGTAACGATTAAATTTTATGAAATTTAATAAATTGAATATAGTATTGATAATTAAAGCTCTAGAAATTGATCGAAATTTAAATTGTATACAAAATCCTAAATTCGACATACATACAAATACTCGAAATCGAATCCGAACTTGATCGAAACCCTAAAACTATAACTTTAAATTTATAAAATGAATAAATATTACTTAATAGTGATATAATCGTAGTCGATTACAATTATCTATTAAATTGTATAATTGCATAAAACTTTTAATGAAAACGTTAAAATAATTCATAAAAATTATAATTGTAACGAGTACCAATTAAATTAATAAATTTTCATAAAATCTCAAAATTAATTTATACCTATTATTTTTGTAACTTTTATGTTTAGAAAAATTACATATATTAAATTTTATGTTTCTTTTTCTTCCATTTTTCTTTTCTTTTTCTTTCTTCCCAATTTTCTCTCATTCCCACGTGAATTCTAGCACTTGACTTCAGCAGCCCATGTGCATAATTTTAAATTACAAGTCTCATACAATTAAAGGGACAAAGGACAAAAATAATAAAACAAATGCCCGATCCTAATTAATGCCTAATCTTAGTGGATTAGCTTCTTCTTTTTTTTTAATATATTTGTTTCATGTCTTGCTGAATCTTTATGCCCAAAAATCTAGAAGGAAAAAAATAAAATAAAAAACCATACCGAAAACACAAGGAAAAAAAGAAAAGCAAAGCAAAAACACTCACACAAATTGAAACAAAAAAAGCAATTAGGAAAAGAAGAGGAAGAAGAAGGAGATCAAGAGGACTAAGTAATTAAATTATCAAAGGATTTAGGTAAGTTATTATTTAAATTTTGTACAAGTATATATACTTTATACTACGTACATATATATTAGGTATTTGTTATTTTTCTTTTATTTTATTTCATGTATTACATGAATGTGTGCACAAAGGTATATGTATGTTGTATACGGTCTAAAGTATGTACATGTATGTGTATATAATATAGATATACTGAGTATTTCCTTATGTATATATATATATATGTATGTATAAATAAGAACACATATGGTATGTATTTAGTATTATCACTATTTAGGTAATTATATATATAGGTATGTACACATGAATATATATGTATGTGTGTATTATGTATGTATGGATGATTAGTATTTAGTATATTATATATACATGTATTATGTATTCTAGTATTTATGTACACATGTAAGCTATTTTTTTATGTATATATATATATATATATGGTAGTGTAAATATAGGCACATGTAAATATAAACATAGTATTTATTATATATATATGAGTACATGTATAATGGTAGGTATATTTATGTATAGTTATACTTGGTATTTTTATTTTTATAAGAATTTTTATATATATTTACACATGTATTAGGTTGGATGATATATTTATGTATCATAGTATTAGTTATACTCCTTATTGTTTTATATATTTATATATGTTTAATACAACCGTATAAGTGTATATGTATATAAAATACAAATACATCTATATTATACTTATACATATAGTATATAGTATCTAATTAAAGTCAACATAATTTATTACATAAAGTATAGTATACATATAAATGTACGTATAGGAATAGTGACGTATACGTAAAAATATGAGTATAGTTAAATAGTGTATACAATATACTATGTTAATAATTTAATAAAGTAAGTTAGTAAATATATACATATATGCATAAATATCATAAACTCAGAGAAAAACTTAATAATTAAGTAAATTAGAAAATTTAATAAAATATAATCATAAGTATTTTTATATATACATATTTATACCTTAAAATAGGAAATAATGGAAAATTAGGAAAAATGTGCAAACTTGACACATGGCACTCTTATATGTTGCCACGTCATCATTTGTTATAAATTAATTAATTTTCATAATTAATAATAATAATAATTAATTAAGTAAGTAGAAAAAATTGAATTAATAATTCTAAAATCTCAAAAATAGGTAAAAATAAGTAATTAGAGTAAAATAAGAAAATTATCAATTATATGATTTAAATAATTATTAAATCATAAATATACTAAGAAAAAACTTAAATTAATATTTTATAACTTTTTAAATTGAAATAATAAATTTTGTAATATTTTTATATCACGGTTCAAATTGAGAGTTACAACGTCCTAAGACAAATCTCACTATGAGAAAATATGTACAAAAACAAAATAGACTATAAGTTCCTAACGATTTATGCTAAATCAAAAAAATTATACTCAATTTGATAGAAAACTCGAATCAACGATTTCACGTAACTAAGTTAAGCAAACAATATAAATTACAATACTAGTTTAGCTTTAAATTCCCAAACTTACAATTTTCCATATTTTTTATTCTCAGGTGATTTCGACCTTGACTTTGAGTTACCATGAGACTATTATGACCCTTGAGTCAATCATAGCTGAGTGAGTTTTTCTTAATAAGTCTATACTTACTTATGTCTTTAATTAGAGAATATAAACTGTGATTAATAATTAAATATTATGTGGAGTTGGGTTATGCTTATGTATAATATTGTCTATTGATAATGAATTTACTTTAAAGCATGATAACATATTAATTGTTGCATAGTAGATTCGAGAGGAATTGATTGTCTGTGACCATGTTGATCACTAAGTAATAAGATCTAATTTTACTCGACTTGAAAGAACTAACTCGGAACATGCATAATTATATACTGCATAACTTATTTTGGTCGTCACATTACATGGAGGTAACGAGAGGCCATACTTGGGTTGATTATTTGCTGTTATAGATTTCGTATTGTATATACATGCGGTATGATCTTACCTTGGCCTGCGGGATTACTAGGCATTGGAAGTGGCAACCGCCTACCTAAGGGTCGAGTTTAGAAGCATACATTTAGGAGTGAGTGAGGGCTATATGAACCTACTTACAATCATACGGAGAACTTGATTTTGATTAAAACTAAAAATAGATATACCATTACATTTTAAATACGAAACGTGGAGTTTCGTTATGAGATAAGTTCTAGTATAATACCCGGATCTAACTGTACTGATGTATCTCCAATCCTAACTTCAACTGACGTTAAATCTAAGTTGCATGCAATACTTGGTTACTTACATATATTTGTTTAGCATACTAATTGATATGCATTCATTTGATTGAATTTAATTGATATATAACTTGATTACTATATAATTGAGGGATTATCTCACTAAATTAGTTAGCTTGTACTCTTGTAGTTTACTTTCGGAGGCCGATTTATTCGTGGAGTTGAACTGCTACATGCCTAAGGTTAGTTGTACATTAGAGGGTTGATGTGAGAGTAAGATGTGATCAGAGTGTACTTATGATAGCATATTTAGATTATGAACCTTATTATGTAATAAAATGATTTTAGTTTGAGTTAAGAAGTATGATAGACTTGTTATCTAAATTGCTATATAAATAAATGTGTTTTATATTTCTTTAGCTTATTATTATTATTATCATAAAAAGATATTACTTATATTTGCGTAACTTTTGATTGTTAGTTGTAGTTATAGTCTTGTATATCATATAAAGGGTTGTTAATTGTATGGAAAATTAATCTATAGTTTTTTATACGGTATATGGTGATTACCACGACAAATCTTCTCAAGTGATGATATAATTATATTTCCATCTTTTTTATGTCTTATTCTTATCGAATATAAGATTCAAATAAATACCAAAAAGACATCAATAAGATGGAAAAAAAAAAGAACTAGACAAAACTTTATAGATGTTGTGAACAGCTCATTCACTTAAAATAAAAAAATAAATAAATAAAAAGCTCATTAAATTAATGTCAAGGGCTAAATGGGCCCCACATCGTTAGCAAAAGAATAGCGAGAGTTACTTCCGGAAGCACCCTAGGCATGGTAAGTGTCGACTAGTACTTTTGTATCATAAAGGAAATGAGGTGCTTGGTATAAAAGCATGTGGCAAATACTCCTAGAGTATGTTTATAAATGAGTATTTCTAGGAGTGCTTAATCAAAGTTACATAATAATTTTTATTTTATTCTTTTACAGACCCATATTGTCACTACTTTTCAGACAACATATTATAAGTTTAAGGTAAATGTTAAAATGTGTAAGATCCTTTCATTATTGTTTCATATCATAATTATAATTTATTGATTATTGCTCTAGGTGTTTAGCTGATTTCAATGTCCTCACCTGTACAGAAACAAAAGAAAAAGAACATCGCTATTTTTAAAATAAAAGGAATTGTGGCCTCTACATGTGTATGTCTATATATATATACATGCATCCATATGTAAACGTTCTTCAACGTAAAATTTATAACCAAAAAATTACACTTAATTATTTATTTTTACAAGAATAAATTAAGAGCATACAATGAACAAATAAATTAGCCTAAATTTTTAAGGACAGCTTTTTCTTCCCCCTAGTTTTATTCTTATTTGATATTGTTTATTTAAAAAGTACTTAGCCTCATTGATAAGACTAACATCTGAATCCTTTGTCCAGGTTTGGTTAGAACTAGTGCAAATCAACCTTTTCCAATTCTTTATCAGTGGGGGTCCTGGCTCTGCGACCAACATCTTGTTCTCACACTGGCTAAAGTCCTCTCGAACGAAGCAACTCCGCATATGTGATCATCACTCATCCACTTATGATTGCGAAAATCCCTATTGTTGATTACTTTAAAGTACGGGCACCTTTAAATAACAAGTCAAGTAGGAACTATCATTTGAACCCAGATGCTACGAATCTCGTATTGTGGAGACTAAAGTAGCATTTATCATTCACAACAATTAAGCAACCCAAACAAGTTAAATAATAATATGGACAATAACTAAATTAAAACCATGCAAGTTGAACAACATAAGTAGCATATGGGAAAAAAAGGAGAGAAAAAAAGCCAACACATAATTTGAAAACCATTATATTATGCTTATTCACTATTATTCAAAAGGTTTAAATTGTTATCACACATGCCTAATTAGATCGGATTGTAATTGACAATGTTTAATCCTATCATGAAGCTAAATATTGTTTCCATTGTAAATTGCACAATTACAGTATGGTTATCAGAGACATCTGTTCCTATTTGACTATTATCTCCTAACTCATAGTCTTGAACTTTCTTTCTTTCTTTCTTCTTTTTTTTTTTTTTTTTTGCTTAGTGCATAATGTAGAACTTGAAAATTAAAATTTTACCTATCTCGTTCATCTTCAACAATATTGTTGAAGACAAACAAGATAGCTACAATTTCAGTTTTCATGTTCTAAACTATAATTTAATATTATGCATGTACTCATAATTTGGTCTATAACCTCTCAATCCTACATACATGAAAGTATGAATACTTGTAGATTGATTTGTTGTATTTATTTTTCTATTTTTGTGTATTTCTGTAGTCCTTATTTTGCTTTGTATTTTTTAGTTTCTCTTTTCTTTATTAGTACATGTTTTGATTAGTTTGTTAGGACAGTTATATAATTAGTTTAGCATAGCTAGAAGTTTATTACTACACTATATAAATACCAAATAGAGCATATTAATGGACACTTTTTCCTTCATTTCCTTTTGTGCAAATACCGATTCTTCTTGCTATTATTATGTTAGGATTTTTACTAGATATACAAAGAGCAAAGCTCACATGGTATTAAAGCAATGTAATCATCATTGATTGAACATCAATTTGTAAGTTTTCTTTGTGCTTTCTTTAGATGTCGATAGTAAAACAAACAAACAAAGATCCTTATTATCTATTGGAATCAGATAATCCGACAATGATGCTAGAAAATGTTGTCTTTAATGGCAAGAATATTCTTGCATAGAGTCAATCAATCATATTAGATTTAGGAGCTAAACTTAAGCTAGGTTTTATAAATGCAACAATTTTAAAGCCAAGAGATGATTCACCAAACTTAGTCAAGTGGATCAGATGCAACTACATGGTGCAATCGGCTAATGAACTCAATGGCTTTTAATTTGTCACCTAACTATCTATATGTTGATTCTCTATGAGGATTGTGGCATGAAATAGAAGAACAATATAGATGCATGAATGGTCCTTTAGTTTATCAGTTGCAACAAGAAATTTCTAGCTTAAAACAAGGAAATATGTCTATTATAGCATATTATAATAGGATGAGAAAAATCTGGGATAAGCTACAAGTGCTTAGGCCTTATGTAGATTGCACTTTTGGACATCTTGTTTATTATGTGATGTTAGAGCTAGGATAGCTGAGTTTGAATCTTATCAAAAATTAGTTCAATTTCTTATGGGATTGGCTAATGGATTTGAATATGTTCGAAGTCAGATCCTAGGAATGGATCTTCTTCTTACAGTAAACTATGCTTTTTATCTAATATGGTAGGTAGAAATATAGTGATAGATAACTAATGGCATTGGATTTGAGGTAGATGTTATGGCCTATCTATCTAATAAAGAATCTTATGATAAGAAAAGCTCAAAGATGATAATAAATAAGAAGTTTTGCAAAAACTGTAAATCTGATGGGCATGTAATAGATACATGCTTTCAAATAATTTATTATCCAGATTGGTATAAAGGAAAGTGGATGATCAAGAAGACAAAGAACTATAATGCTATACATTTTGTTTCAAAGGATAGGAAGGTTTATTCATATATGAATACGCCTTTTGATTAAGATTTGATTGATTCACTTCTTAGTACAAATAAAGCAAGGCCTGCTAGTGATTCAACTTTGGTGCATAAAGTATGTAAGGAGGTTATGAAGCTACTCAATGAAAGAACAGTTGCAAATGATCATGAAATTGTACCTATGAGCATGCTTCAAACAACAAGTATTATTTCAATTCAAAATTTCTGTTTAAGTGCTTTAAATAGAAGTGTTGGTTTATGGTTCTAGATATAAGTGCTACAAACCATATGTCCCCCTATGAGTCTTTGTTTACTCAAACACGTATTCTACATAGACCAATCCCAATTAAGCTTCTTAATGGATCTTTCAAGTATGTTACCACAGTTGGTATAGCAAGTGTATTTCCAAACCTTATTTTACATAATGTCTTCTTAGTTCCAAATTTTACTCATAATCTGCTCTTGAAAAATAAGCTCTTACATCATAACAATTTGACTGTAATTTTCACTAATAATTCATGCGTTTTATAAGATTAAAGCAATAAGTGTATATCTTCAGCTACAACAATCAATGGGCTTTATGTTCTTGATGCTCAAGTGTCTCTTGCCAATGAATCTTTGTTTGTTGGCAATATTTCCAATTTTAATAAACATGATCAGTTTAAACTAATTCATGAAAGGTTAAGACATTTGTCAGTAGCTAAACTTTAGCATTTAAGATATTATGATGAGTCTATTTTGAAGAATTTTTGTTGTGAGAGATATGCAACATTTCTAAAATGCATAGGGTTGCTTTTCCTAGAAGTGAACATAAATCAACTACTTTTTTTGCTTTACTTTATTTAGATCTTTTGGGAACTTATCAAATTACATCTGTGACTAGAGCAAATTACTTTCTAAAAATCTTAGATGACCATAATAGATGCACTTAGACTTACATGTTGAATAACAAGACACAAGTTACTAGTGTTCTTTCCAAATTTTTTGGCTATGTGCACAATCATTTTCTTTCTAATCCAAAGACTGTGAGAATTGACAATGGTTCATAATTTTTGTCCTACTCCTACCAATCTTTGTTTGATAAATTGGGCATAATTCATCAGAAAACCGTAGTGTATACTCCACAGCAAAATGAGCTAGTAGAACGAAAACATAGGCATCTATTGGAAACTACAGAACCTTATGTTTGAAAGCTAATATTCCTTGAGAATATTGGAGTAAATGTATTTTAGCTACTACATACTTAATTAACAAAATGCCTATGATGCTTTTAAAGTGGAAAACGCCCTTTGAATTGATTTTTGGACAAAAGCCTAATTATAGTTATCTTAAATCTTTCGAATGTTTTTGTTTTGCTATGAATCATCTAGTTGCCTTAGACAAATTGGAACCTAGAGGTATCAAGTGTATCTTCTTAGGGTATGTTGTGAATCAAAACGGTTATAAAGTTTTAGATATTGCTACTAAGAGAATCTTTGTTTATAGAGATGTCAAATTTTATGAAGTAATATTTCCTCAAGGATCAAACTGAAGCAAAAATTTTAGATTCCATCCCTCCTGCACCTTGTTTACCTATTTCTTTTCCCATCTAAGGAACTTTCTGATAATCAAAATGGTAGTTACTCTCCTGTTCCATGTACTGAGCAACATATTTCAAGTCCTCCTTGTAATGAATCACATGCTTCAGGTCCTTTTCGTCATAGGAATAATCATATGAGGCATCTTCCTAAGTGGCTTGAGGATTTTGTACATGAAATTCATTTTGTTCAATTTGAACATACATTTATAGTTACTGGTCCTACTCAATCTACTTCTCCTATCCTATCTACCATCCATTCTTTGTTTACTCCTACTTCCTTTCTTTAGTATCCTTCTAACTATATAGCTCATTAGCTAATGTTTTGTTTGTCCCTAAACCAACTTCCTATTTAGAAGTAGTTAAACATGATGTTTGGGTTGTTGCTATGAATAATGAACTGGATGCTTTGGAGAAAAATGAGACTTAGGAATTGACAAATTTGCATAAAGGAAAAAAGGCCATAGGTAATAAGTGGGTCTTTAAGGTGAAGTTTAGGCAAGATAGGCCTGTTTAGTGATATGAGGCTTGTCTTGTAGCCAAAGGTTTCACACAAATAGTTGGTGAGGACTATACAAATATGTTTTCCCTTGTTGCTAAACTTGGTTCGATTAGGATCTTTATAGCAGTTTTCGTTGCTAAAAGATGGCTATTATATCAAATTGACAATAACAATGCTTTTTTACATGGGCATTTAGAAGACGAAATCTACATGCATCCTCATTTAGGTTATGTAAAAGCTCAGCCTAACTAAGTTTGTAAACTAAAAAGGTCACTATATAGGTTAAAACAAGCTTATCGTCAGTAGAATATCGAGATATCTTAGTTTCTTAACAAACAAGGTTTTCACCAATCTAAGTGTGATTATTCTTTGTTCATATGATAAAATGAGGATGGTTTTCTTATTATGTGCTATCCGTTGATGACATGTTGATTACTAGCACGAATGAGCATTCCATTGCAGCTCTTAAGGCCTCCTTACATTCCAAATTTATTACAAATGATATTGGATGTGTGCGTTTTTTTCTTGGTTTAAAATTGTGCAAAACTAAATCTAAGGTACTTATCAATTAACGAAAATTCTTGCTTGATGTGTTGTATGATGCGAGCCTTGATCTAAACCAGTGGCAACCCCCTTACTTATCGTAGTTAAGTATGATTAAACTATCAGACCTTTGCTAGAGAATCCATTTTTTTATTGAAAACTTGTTGGACATTTGCTTTATCTAATGCTTACTAGACCTAATATAGCATTTATGGTTCATTGATTCAGCTAATTCTTGTCCTTGCCATGCACTTCACATTTACAAGGGGTTTTTCATCTTTTAAGTATTTAAAGGGGACTTCTTTGATTGGTTTATACTATCCAGCTGAAAATTCTTTATCATTTCTTAGATATTCTAACAGTGATTAGGGTACATGTCCACTTGATCGAAAATCCATTAGTGGGTATTATGTGTTTATTGGTCCTTACTTATTTCGTGGAAGTGTAAGAAACAACATACTGTTGCTACTTCTAGTGCAAAAGTGAAATATCATAATATGGCTTCTACTACAATAGAACTTCTTTAGGTCTCCTATGTATTGAAAGATCTTAGTATTGATGTTGTTTTGCCAATATCTTTGTGTTATGACAACAAATCAACCTAACTTATTGCTTCTAATCCTTATCTCTACAACATAACTAAACACATTTCAAATGACATTCATTTCACAAGGAATCACAACATAACTAAACACATTTCAATTGACATTCATTTCACAAGGAATCAAATTCAAGCTGGGACTCTATGAATTATCTATGTTCCTTCAATGATGCAACTAGATCCTTACGAAAGTTGTACCCTATTCTACTCTTGCATCTCTTATGGCTAAGTTAGGTCTTAGGGATACCCTAACTTGACGGAAGGACGTGCATACTTATACATTATTTTCTTGTATTTATTTTTCTATTTTTTTGTATTTCTTTAGTCCCTATTCTGCTTTGTATTTTTTTATTTTCTCTTTTCCTTATTACTACACATTTCGTTTAGTTTGTTAAGACAGTTATAGAGTTAGTTTAGCACAATTGGAAGTTTGTTACTACACTGCATAAATACCAAATAGAACATATCAATGGACACTTTTTCCTTCATTTCCTTTTGCACAAATACTGATTCTTCTTGTTATTATTGTATTAGAATTTTTACTAGATACATAAGGAGCAAAGCTTACAAAAGGGACATGAATTACAACGAAATGAACTTGTAGAACTCTAAAAGCTCATCCAATATCTTTCCTATATCTTTCTTGCTACCTAGCAAATGGTTACTCATTTAGACCATGTAGATATGGAATAGATTTGACAAACATTTAGAACTTTGAATATATACTATCTATAAGATAATAACGGTATCAAAATTTCTACTATTAACAGTGTACTAGGCAAGTGGAGCACTCCCTTCCAAAACATCGTTGAGCAAAAGTGAGCAATCCAACATATTAATATTCTAATTAAAGATTGCGCACCAAAAAATGTTTATCATATCTAAGTGTCATGAGAAGCAATGACTTCAAGCATGTTTGTTAGACAATCGTGATATCCTCGAGTATACATGTCTTACCATACAACTGGACAATTTCTCTACTACTAATGAATGCAATCTATGCTTCCTAACATACCAATAAATCCATACTACTCAACTAAATGATGTAAGTGTTCGATATTGGCCTGTTATCCTAATGTAAGTACTCATCACCAAAGCATATAGTAATAGTTATGACAAATTTCTTAACACATTGTAATTTCATACTTATAACCATTTGCAAGTATCTCCTACTACTCCATATACCAACATTTAGATAGTAATGGTACACTTCTGCAATGGCGAAAGACTAGCAATAGCCCTCGTTTGTTTGAAATAGGGAGAGTAATCTTAAAGTACTTGAACAATGTGAAGAAACCTGATCTTCCTCATTCAAAATCTTTGCTAATATTACCAATTAGTATGGACTGAGTCATCTAAGATGTAGTCATTGTACAATTGATTGTAACCCTCCATATAACCTCTATCTATGTAGTTTCTGTTACATCTTCTAATTGAAGAACTTTCATATATCTGCGGGAGTATTTTGTTCGCAGGCCTAATTATGTTACCCTACAAAATGCTCAACTCTAATAAAATAAATTCTTCAATGACCTAAAGCTGCTTAAGTTGCTTGTTGACATAATAATTGTAGAGGGCAAAGAATACCGCAAGTATGAATAGAAATGAGAAATATGAGCAGGTCAAAGATGTTGTAAACCCCACAAATTTAGCTATTTAAGGGTAGGATTGAACCCTAATGCTATAGATGACTCGAAGAGTCATTAAAGTTGAACAAGATAAAAATTTAATAAATCATAAATATAAATATATTATAAGGAGTAAAACCTTAGAAATTGAGCAAAACCCGAAATCGTATACTAAAACCCTAAAATTACTTTAAGCACCATTAACCAAAATTGAGCCCAATTTTATTCAAAACCCTAAAATTATAAATATAAACCTATAAAATAATTAAATATTACTCAATAGTGATAAAATTATAGTCGAATGCAACTTTCGACCAAATAGCCTATTAGCATGAAATTATAACAAAATCGCTATAATAACTTATAAAAATTATAATTGTACCAGATACCAATTAAATTGATAAAATTTCACAAAAATTTTAAAATTAATTTATTATGAGATTTGTTATAATTTTTATGTTCCGAAAAATTGCATATATTTATTATTAATTTTTATTTTCCCTCTCTTTCATTTTCAATTCATCTCTTTTCTTCTTTTTCTACATTACTGCACTCTAGAAACCAAAACAAAAGATTAAAAAAAAAAATCAGCAACTAAGTAAGGAATTAATTTGCCATGTGTTGAGCTTAAATAAAAAGAAAAGATTAAAAATGATTTTTTTTTTGTCATATCCTCATTAATGTAAAAGATTAGATAAGATTTTAGCTTAAAATCAAAGCTAGATCCTCACGTAAATAAAAGGAAAATCTGGGAAAAAGAAAAAAAAAATTTCTACACACCGAAATCTGGAAGCAAACCGTAAGGGAGAGAAAGAAAAAGAAAGAAGGAAAAGAAGAAGAGAAATTAAATAAATAGGTAAGTAATTATTTTAATAGTATAGATGTATAATATATAGTATATACATGTATAAATATAGTATTTATTTTTCTACATATAACATTACTCATACATGTCTATGTGCATAAATATTTAGATTTAATTTTATATATGTATAAGGCTAGGTATGTATACATGTATGTACATAGGTATATGGAAGAGTATGAATTATGTATTTATTTTTTTTAGAATACATATAATTAGTAATAAGTATTTTCATTACATAACTATAGTATAAATATATATGTATGTACTGTAACTATATATATATGTGTATACATGTATAATTATTTATATATATATATATATGTATAGTCGTATAGTATATATATAGTGGGATATTTTTATAAGTATGTATATAAGACATATATATATAATATAGAGTATATGCTTTGGAGCATACAGCATAATATATGTATAATATATAGTATACATATTTTATAACAAATATTATGTAAATATATATACCGAATATATATAATATAAGAATAGGTCTTTGTAGATTATTTAGGTATTCGGAAATTACATAGGTATATTATTATGTATGAATACAAATACATGAATACATATATATATATATATATATATATATATGTACATAAGAGTATGTTTATGTTCAGAAAATAAGTATATACATACATATAACGTATAACATATATTAGGTATATGTAGTATATCGAAAATATATACTGATATTTATATGTATGTATAAATCGTGAAATACATAATTAATCAGAAAATGAGAAGTAATAAAAATAATAACGGTCATAATAATAATAATCATAATAAAGTAAAAATCTCAAAAATAGGAAAATATACTCAAAATAATAAAAATATCAAATATATGATTTAAATAATTATTAAATCATAAATATGTTAAGAAAAAGCGAAAATAAATATTTTATGATTTTTAAACTTAAATAGTAATTTTTGTGATATTTTTATATCACAATTTAAAACTACGAGTCATAACATCTAAACAAACCTTGTTATGAGAAAATACGCTCGAAAACGATCAAAATAGACTATAAGTTCATAACGATCCGAGCTAAAATGAAAAAGTTAAATGTGATTCGATAAAAAACTTGAATCAGTAATTTCACGTAACTAAGTTAAGTGAAATAGACCTTACAAATTATAACACTAGTTAGCTTTACATTCCTTACTTTACAAAATTTTTATTATTCTCAAGTGATTTCGATATCAATCCTGAGCTACCACGAGACTACTACGACCCTTGAGCTAGCCATGGCCGAGTGAGTGTTTCCTAATGATTCCATACTTGTATGTGCTTGTAGTTAGTAAACATAAATTATGAATTATAAATAAATATGTATGGGGTTAGGTTATGCTTATGCGTAAGAATTGTTGTTGATGGTGAATTTACCTTAAATTGCAATAATATAGTGTATGTTGCATAGTAGATTTACTAGATTGATTGTTTGTAGCTTGGAATAATTACTGAATAAATAAGACTAAATTTTATTAAACTAGAAAAGTTAACTTGGATCATGTATAAATCATGCACTGCATAATTAATTCTAAGCAGTTACATTTACGAAGGTAGTGAGAGGCCATACGTAGGTTGATTATTGAGTAATATTGTATTTGTATAGTGCACACGTGCGATATGATCTTACCCCGGCCCGTGGGATGACTAGGCGTTGGAGGCGCCAACTACTTGGCTATAGGTCGAGTCCAGAGGCCTTCGTTTAGGGGTGAATGAGGGCTGTGTAAACCTACTCACAATCATATGTAGAACTTGTTTTGATAAAGCTAGTAATGGATATACCATTACATTTTAAATACGAAACACAGAGTTTCGTTATGAAATAAGTTCTAATATGATACTCGGATCTAACTGTACCGATAAATCTCCAACCCTAACTTCGGAGGGTGTTAAATCTGAGTTACATGCAGTACCTGGTCACCTGCATGTATTTGTTTAGCATACTGTTTGCCATGCATTCATTTGGTTGAACCTAACTATTGTATGACTTGATTGCTGTGTGGTTGAGGGAAATTAACTCACTAAGCTCTTGTAGCTTACATCCTAATAGTTTTCTCTTGCAGGTTACTAAATGATCGAGCATAGGTTAAGAACTAAGGGTTGAATGCCAACGCCGAGATGTATAGAAGTTAGACTTTGAGGATAGACTATATGGTTCGTTGGAATTATTGTATACTGCATTTAAATTTTATGACTTTAGTAAGTTTGAGTTTTAGAACTTTACTACCTAATCTTATTATTTAGTAGGGGATACCGATTCTCTGTGGTTTTATTAGACTGTGGCTTATCGGATACCATAGCTACATATATGTGATCGTAAGTTAATTAAATAAAAAATTTAGTGACTAATTATTTAGAATCTTGCAACCTTTAACTTGCAAGATGATTTTCTAATCATGGGTGCACACATGATATGAAAATTTTAAGCAATCCTATTAGGCTTCCTTTAGGGTCATGACAAATGTATCTTACCAAATATATAAAGAACTTTTACAACAACTAGCTTATAACAACTAGTTTATAATAGTTACTTTACAACGACTACTTTGCAATAGTTAGTTTTCAAAATCTCCAACTGCATTAAGAGTATTAGATTGATACATTAAGTGATATTATAATCTCCAACTACATTATGAAAAATATTCATATTAGATAGATACATTAAGTGATACTGAAATCTCCAATGGCATCAACATAAACTCATACATTACATTAAATAAATTAAAATTAAAAATTCTTTTTTTTTTTTGTTGAGAATCTCCCAACACATCTCTCTAAACCTCTCTTTTCACTCCTCATGCATCTATGAAAGATTTGTAATCATTATTAGTCCTTTCCATTCCAAGCACTTCCAATGTTCCTCCTTAATCTTGTGATACTCCATCTCTAAGAGAGTTTCAAGTTTTTTACCCCTCTACTTAACCATCTTATACAATAACTCTACTCTGTCGCAATCTATTCCACTTAAGTGTTGCAACTCTTATGCCATTGCATCGATATTATCATCTAATCCCATCTTCTTCCCTTTTCTCTTTATTACTTTACTGGATGGATGAGTGATGAGTGTATAAATACACATGTTTTATAACCGATTTTATAGTGCTTTTATAAGATTTTCGAGGTGTTTATATAGAATTTGATGCTAAATTTGTTTATATTTTAATTTTAGGTTTTATTTAAAGATTTTAATGAATTTGACAAAGTTTTGGATGATCTAAAGAGGATTTGGATGAGTTTTTGAAGCCTTGAAGAAAATCACACCCAAGAGTATTGATCATGAACTAAAATCCTATCCAAAAAAGTAAGAAAATAAGAAAAAATTAATGATCGGAGAGGATAACATTCAGGATTAAAGGTGGGAACCTTAACCTTAAACATGATGTTTTATTTATTCACGGTTATTGAAGTAGAGAAGATCACACCCAGGAATCACGACCGTGAACTTAGGGTGTAAACATGCTAGATCGTACGAATTTACTTATTCTTGGAAAGATTTAAAGCCTTAGAAGTTTTCTTACACTTAAACTTATATAAAAGGCCTTGTAAACACAATTAGCTAATAGAAGAAATAGAGAGACAGGCATCAACATTATTTTCATTCATTCAATTAGACTAGGGTTTGAAGAGAGGAACAACAACTTTTAAAGTAAATTATTTTCTTTAAGAAATTTAACATTAGGAACAATAGGAACAATATTTGATCATAAATTGGGATTTGGTACATCTTTAAAGGTTATTTCATTCCTCTCTATATATTCTTCATTTGGATAATTCGTAACCTATTATTTCTTTGTATTTAATTGAGATTATGAATTGGACACTTAGATTATGAGTTGATGGATCTTGTTAGAGAATTGATTGTATGTTAAGTCTTTAATTCCATAATCACTTAGCACATATTTTGATCCTCTTAGAATATATGTTAGATTAGATTGAGTTTGCAAGAACCTCTAGTAATTGATTATTGTGATTTTGATTAAAGAAAAATATAGCAATATAATTCACTTATGGTCTATGAACATAAAATGATTAATTAATATTTTTTCTTATCTACTGATAGAAATGGAAAATTGGTTATTCTTGGGTAATTATTCACGTTACGAGAAGTTTTTACTTAATGCTTCATTGATTTAAAACTAAACCTATTAAAGACTCGATATTAACATTAACCGATTATCTATCTATCTAGTTCATGATTGAATTTCTTAAAGGTTTTGAATATCTCAATCAATGTATTAAAGTAGATTAGCTGTATTTATGTACCAAGATTTAGATGAGACTAATACGGTCAAGAGCAAGTATAGGATTCCCTGTAGGTTTGACTTGGTTCTTTCCAATTTATTACCACATACGTGACCTAAAGCAACTAGTAATAAAAACATGTTTTTGTAATAAAACTAGAGTAAGGTTTTAGCATATCAAGTTTTTAGTGATGTTTCTAAGAAATGATAAATTGTTGATGTTCTATAATGGGATCAAGCATTGTGATAAATTTAGGATTGAAATTTCTATTGGAGGATCCTTGAAAAATATACTAGTGATGTAAGCAATTAATATAATTAAAGAATTGGCATATAGTAAATATGTTAAGTAACCTCCCTCTAATTCAACAAGGTGTAGTAGTGCTATGAATCTTACAACACTAGCTCCAAAAAAAGCAAGAGAGGATTGAAGAGTTATTAAGGAAATTGAAGCAATAGTAGGAAGAAAAATTTGAAAGAAAGAGTTCAACCATCCAAAGGTTAGAGACTCAACTAACGTAGGCAATAAAGCTCTTGACCACCATATTAGTGGTTGTAATGGCAAATTGACGACGATCCTTATGAAAATAAGAAGGAACTGAATCCTTTTAAGTCTACCAAGGATGAGAAGAAATAAGAAGTGCCAATGATTGTGTCTAAAGAATCATAAGTTGATTGCAATTTTCAAATAGCAAGAGAGGTGAAGAAAAAGGAAGAGATACTAGCCTGAAAAGCAACAATTTAAAAGCTTGCCAATGTAACCATATAGGTGTTTGAAAGACTAAAAAAATAATTTGAACATATTGTAAAGGATTTCACTCCAACTGAGGCAATAAATGCAACACATGTAAGGTCGGGTAAGACACTTGAAGTTAAAGAATTACTAGCTTCTACATCAAAATCAAAAAAAGAAGCAGTACGACAAAAGCATATTCCTAAAGAATGTAAGCCTATTATCAAACAATGTATGCCACTTATACCTTTTCTAGGATAGTTACATAAACGAAAAAATGATGAAGATTATGAGAAATTTTTGTAGATGTTCAAGAAGCTGGATATTCCCTTAGCAGATTTATTAGAATAAACACCTCGTCTAACGTGTTGTTTGAAAGAAATCATGGCTAAGAAAAGGAAGATAAATGAGTAAGAAACAGTCATGTTACCTTAAGTGTGTACTAAAGCATTAAGAGTTAACCTTCCCCTCAAATTAAATGATCCAAGGAAGTTCACTTCAGATTGCACTATAGGAGATGAAAATCTCAAGAATGCATTCTATGATATAAGTATAAGTGTAAATGTGATGCTCTTCTCTATGGCAAAGATCTTAGGATTGGGGGCTACAATAAAAAAAAAAAAGGTAAGATGACAATTTAAATGGCTAACTATTTTTATAGGAGACCCCAAGGAGTAATCGAGCATGTACTTTTAAAAAGTGGATAAATTTATATTTCCTATAAACTTTATGGTTTTGAATACAAAGAAAGATACAAAGTTCCCACCATCCTTAGGTGCCTACTCATGGCTACTATTGGAGTAGTAATTGATGTGAAAAAGAGTAAGATGGTATTGAGGGTTGGGAACAGTAAGTTGCATATAAATATTAGAATATGATGGAAAAGGAAGGACCTCTAGGCCATTAAATTGGATACAACATGCTATGTAGAAGTTGACTCTAATGATGATCAAGAAGCCATTGCAAAGAGAAAGGGGATTATCAAGAAGATGCTACAAAAGTTTGATCCACCTTAAAGAGGAGGAAGCAAGGAGCATCAAGCAAATAATGTTAAACAAAAGCACTTATTGAAAGACAATTTAATTTTTTCATCTTTAGTATTCTTTATTTTGTTTATCTTAGCTTTATATTTATTTTATTATATTCAAATTTTTGAAATAAAAAGAAAGAACAAAAATTTCACCTACATTATTTGACTGACTTGGCACCTATACCTAATGTAGAAGATTTCCACGAGCATTCTAATATTTTCATGACTTCTTTTGGTATTAAGTAACTTGTTTAGGTTTTAGAACAGGTTTCTAAGTATTACTATTAGAATTATAAGTCAAAACACCAATAAAAGATTATTAAGAAGAATCATCATCTTTAAGGCTTTATCAATAGCCTGTCGTTTATTCTCACAATGTCAAATACACTACAGCTAAAAAGTAGATCCTACTCTCATACCTTGATTACGTTTTAACTAAAGGATTCATGGATCAAGATCAAAGACATAAAATATAAAGAATCCTATTCATAAATTCGATAGGGGAAAGGAAGTGTCTTCTAAAGAAATTCCTTATGTAAAGAAACATAACCTCTAATACAATGAACAAAATAAAAACCACATCGAGGTTCTAATTGTAGGACTTAGGTATGATGTCCTTCAAATGTAGATTCACATAGAGCATTGCACCACCGTATGAACATGGTATATAAAATAAATATGAGTCTTAAACTGAGAAATGTTGCATGCCCTTAAAATGGGTGCATGTACATAAAGGGAGATAAAAAGATCAAAGAGGTTCATGTACAACAATCATGGTTAGGAGTCATACCATGAACCTAACAATGAATTAAATATTTCTCTTCCCTTTATATATTGCCTTCCACTAGATCTCAATCATTCATGTTTTAATTGCATAAGTCTTGTGAATTTATTCTCTATTTGATTTGCTAATTGGATGCATTAACAAAATGGTTGGTTATTTTTCTTGGACATGAAATATTAAATTTATAAACTTGGCATAGCATATTTATATGTAATTTCATAGTCTTAGAATTTTTATATTTATTGCACTCTTTCAGTATTCTTTCATGCCTCCTTATAATACGAAGCATGTTGAGTCAAAATTTATTTGAGATCCCTAACTTAACTTAATTCATGTTGTTTTGATACTCTTAGATTATGAAATTAGAGAGAAATTGATCATATTCTAATTTTGTGCCTAATTGAAATTGATTAGTTTCTGATTATGCTTTGTTTGATGCTATAGTTTAAGTTTTCTTTGATCCTTCACACCTGCATTGTCTTGTCTATGTTAAGTATAGGAGAGATGTCTTGGAGAATATGAACTCGTGTTATTCCAATTTTTTAGGAACATGCCAAGAGATCCATAGATAGAGAGGACTTACAGGGTATGCTTTCATGATTTGATTTGCTAACGTGGTTTTCTTTAGTATTGATTTATTTGTAGTTAGCAAAGTATTATTCTTATTAATTTTATATTGCTTTTTATTGGACTTTTGGCGTTTGCAGGTAAAATAATTTAGGAGTAGTCTTATTTTTTAGTTTTCTTTGATGCATTTTACTTTTTCTTTATTTTGTTTTGATTGTTTTATAAGGCTTTAGTACTGCAATTTGTGTATATGGAATCTAGCAACTTTAATGGCAATGAGCTTAAACTAGGAAAGTTTTAATTTCCCTTTAACTTTTTGATGGATAACCAACCTTTGGGCCCCTCACTTGTGTTCATCTTCGAAGACTCCAATCCCTTGCTAGGAGAATTCTTTCTTAGTAACTTGCCGAAGATACGATCCTATATGCAAAAGAACTATGGTGAACTCTTTAAAGTCCCAGCTTAGGCACACTTTATTTTACTCGAACCTCTACCCAATTACCGACTTGCCAAGTGCTAAAGCCAACCTACTAAGTGTCGAGTCTAAGGCTACTATATACTAAGCCCTTCTCTTATAGCCTATAAAACTGCTAAGTGCAGAAGCCGAAATCCTTACGAGTCCAGCTCTCCCTTTCTTACTTAATGAAGTGCAAAATCCTTTAATCACCTTAGTAGCTTGTAGTATAACCCTTAATAATAGCTTCGACATTTGTTCGGAACATCCATAGTACCTTAAGATTGCCAATTATGAACCTACTGATAGGCCACCATCTATCTCCACTTTTTTGACACTTGTACTATATTGCTTTTTGTTCTTTGTCTCATTTACCCTTTTGAGCATACTAGGAGTCTCTTCCTTACATCTTCTTTTATGTAATTTTCCATATTTGTATTGTTGCCCTAAAGGACTTATTATAAATAGTCCTTTTACTGTAACCACAGGCCATCTTACACCTTTTCTAATATTGAATATACTTATTCTTGTGAGATACCCTTCTCTGAGTACAGTTAAAAGGGATAAAAGGGGCAAAGAATATTTAGTATGGAAAAAAAAAAGAATCATTTTGGAATATTGTGTCAAAAAACACATGTCATTTGGTGGCTGAATGGGAGAAATATGATACAAGGTAGGTGGAAGCAGACTAACATTTCCAGTCAAGGGCTAACTTGATATGGATCAAGTCGGGGGTCAATCAATCTTGTAGAGAAATTAGTTGTATTGGCATTAGATGTCTGTAGTCAGTCTGGTAACTTAGCTCGAATAGTCTTTTGTCTTTTTGAATAAGGCATTGTTATTGGGTAGGAGTGAATTTGATACATGTGAGGATTTGATAGATAGGTCGGTAGGAGATCGGTTCGACATAGGGATCCCTATCTCAACTTTGGTTTCAAGCTAGTATTCTTCGTGCGAGTCCTTAGAGTCTTTTAGCTCGGCTATGAGTGATTGGTTTAAGGGCCTAATTCCTATCAGCCCATTGCTCAAAGATTGTGTGTTAAATATCAAAATGCTAAGAAATTTGGCAAACATCATGTGCTTACTTACTCATGCCCAAGCTGACCATTTTCTTGGCATTACTCTTGCCGAGAGACCAAGAGAATGATACTGGGCTAATCCTCAACTACCCTTACTCGAAGAAGTAATCTACTCGTACTCTTTTATCTGCATCCCCCAACGCTATCACTAATGTATCTCTATCACATGGACAAGACCATGTATAAAATCTGCTACACTTCTTGAATACTCATTTTTACCCTTCTATATTCTTATACATTACCTTTTTACGATAATACCTTTTTTGTCTTTTCCCTTTTAGGAAAAATGCCCTAACTTATCAAGTATAAATACCTCTTGTACTTATAGCTATAATCATCAAATTATCATTAATATACTTGATATTTCCTCATGTAAACACTGATTGTTTACCTCCATACTCTTATCCTAACCCTTAAAAGGCCAAGAAGCGAATAGCTTCATTGGACCAATTCGCGCATCATTTCGAGTTGTGCCATAAGTCTTCGTAAGTTCCATTGGTATGTCATATCCTTTGGAGTTATTCATGGGTTTTTTGCTTACTTTTCATTCACTCATTCATTCTTTTTACACATTCCCCATCACCCCTTTTCAAGCTTTCGACAAGCTTAAACTCATCCAATGACTAGCCTCATCTGTCTTTAGCTACGATTTGCATCATCTTGGTATTAAAGCGAAGGTTTCACTTAAGTTATAGTAGGTTGTTTTCAGTTCTGACTATAATCTATTTTGCATATATGGAAAAAAGCAAGTTACTATACTTATCTAATTGCTGTGTTTGCTGACTGTTAAATTTCTGGTTTACAAAAGTGTTTGCTAAAAGCACATAATTAAAGAATTTGAGGCTTGAATCTTTCAAAGAAAATGACAAAACTAAGTATTAACATTGGTGTTGGAGATGACAATGGTAGAGTTGTCCACCATGGCCGATAGTCTTAGGGTACTCTTAGGAGCATTGATGAGAGACTTGATAAGGTAGTTAACCTTAGTGGATTTAACCTAAGTTATTCATGCATTAGCTTACCAACCTATTGAAGCCACGAATCATGCCCCATAAGTTACCTAACCTGTAAGAGGTCAGAACCCAGCTCAACAAGTTCAAGGTGGAGGAGTAGGTGGATAAGTAAGGAGAAGGATTGATTTGAGAGACACAAGACAAGAGGATGAGGAAGAGTATTATGAAGAAGAAGAGCGAGCTCGAGCACCTAGAACCTCTGACCATATGAAACTTTAGATTCCGAGTTTCAATGGGTATAGAAGTACAGACGAATACTTAGAATGGGAAGAGAAGGTAGAGTGTGTGTTTGATGATTACCAATATGAAGATTACGAGAAAGTGAGAATTGCTATTGTTGAGTTCTCTGGATCTTCTACCATGTGGTGGAAGAATTTCCAATCTATGAGGAGACAAGAAAGGTATAGAGAGATTAATACTTAGCTTGAGATGAAGAAAATACTTAGAAACATATTTATGATAGATACTTATCTACAAGATACTTTTACTCGATTTTAAGAGTTGAAACAAGGAGGCCAATCTGTTAATGAGTATGTCCAAGAATTTTAAATGCTTATGATCTACTATGAAGTGGAGAAACCAATAGCATGAACAATCTCTAGATTCCTTACTAGATTATGAGGTGACATTCGAGACATTATGGAACTATAATGGTTTACCACAATGGATGAAGCCATTTGAATAGATCAATGAGAGGAGAGGTAGAAAAGAGGCCGGGTACTGACCATACTGCCCACTATCCGATTAGGACAGGGAAGTCACTAACTTCTATCAAGTACCAAACTGATCCGAAAGATAAATATCCAAGCCGAACAAAAGGGCCAACCTAACAGTACCATGCCTACCTAAACTTATGAGAAAAGGCAAGGGTCTGGTAAGAAATAAATCACATCAAGTGCTTCAAGTGCTAAGGGTTTGGACTTATGGTTGTTCAGTGCTTAAACTAAAGAACTATGGTCATCAAGGGAGATGTCCTAAAGTTAGAAGTGGAAAGTACTGATGAGGAATCTAAGGAGGAAAACCCTACTGAGAAGAAAGTTTCTCATGATAATGAACTGATTGAGGAGGATGTATTCACTAAGGACTTAGATTAGTTGGTCTTGGTAGTTTGACATGCAATGAACTTAAAACCTTCATGTGAGGAGGAGTAAAAGGAGAACTTTTTTCATACTACATGTAAGGTGAATCATCAGGTGAGCGCACTAATTGTTGATAGTGGAAGTTGCACCAATGTAGCATCAAAAGATTCTATCACAAGGTTAGAGTTGTTGACTACTTTACACTCGAAGTTGTATAAGTTACATTGGCTAAATGAGAATGGAGCACTACATGTCACTCAATAAGTACTACTGCCGATCACTATCGAAAATTACTCTGACGGAATTCTCTACGATATGCTACCCATGTGAGCATCATATGTGTTACTTAGCTGACCATGGCTATTGATAGAAGATTTATCCATGATGAATATAGGAATGCATACATGTTCAAGAAAGATGGCCGAAAGATTACATTGAACCTAATGCCAATGAGTGAAGTTAACAAACTATAGGTAAAACTTGCTCACGAATTGGAGAAGACTTTAGTGATGAATAAAGTTGAGCTCCAAGAGGCCATCAATGCTGACAAGTCAACCCTCATGTTGGTTATACACTTGCTAGAAATGAAGGAGTGGGGAGAACTACCCTTGGAAGTGAGAGCATTGTTGGGTGAATATGCCGATTTGTTCCTAGAACAATTACTTGAAGGGTTACCCCTAATCTAAGGTATAGAACACTATATTGACTTAATACGGTGCCACCCTATCAAATAAGCCAGCCTATAGGATAAGCCCCGAACAGGCTTCTGAACTCTAACGACAAGTTAATAAATTACTGAAGAGAGGGTATGTTAGGGAAACTCTTAGCCCCTATGCTATCTCGTTGCTTCTAGTACCAAAAAAGGATGAAACCTAGCGGATGTGTGTAGACAGTTAAGTAGTGAACAAGATTATAGTCAAATACAGGTATCCTATCCAAGATTATAAGACATGTTAGATGAATTGAGTAGAGCTAAGATCTTCAACAAAATTGATCTGAAGTCCGACTACCATCATATTCGCATGAGGTCGAGAGACAAGTAGAAAACTATGTTCAAAACTTGGCATGTACTCCATGAGTAGATAGTCATGCCATTTAGCTTATCAAATGCCTTGAGCAATTTCATAAGACTAATGAACAATGTGCTAAGACATCTAATGGGGAAGTGCATCATGGTATACTTTGACAATATCCTAATATATATTGCTGACTTGTTAAGTCACTGTGAATATCTCCAAGCAGTATTAAATGTCCTCCATGCAGAAAGATTTTTCAACAATCTTAAGAAATGTTGCTTTTGCTAAGAGGAAGTGGTATTCATGGGCTATGTAGTTTATAGAGAAAGCTTACGAGTAGACGATGAAAAGATCTGAGCAATCGTTGAGTAGCTTACCCCTAATACTTGTGCTAAAGTGAGAAGCTTTCATGAACTGGCTTCTTTCTATAGAAGATTCATTAGGAATTTTAGCACCCTCTCTATACCCCTTACCGAACTGATAAAGAAGAACATCGACTTCTAATGGGGAGAAAAAGAAGAGAGAAGTTTTGCAGAGGTGAAGAAAAGATTGACTTCTGCCTTTGTAGTAGTTCTACTTGACTTCAAGATAATATTCAAGCTGGAGTGTGATGTATTAGGCATTGGGATATGCGTTATCCTAATATAAGAAGGCCGACCAATTGCCTATCACAGTAAGAAGCTTAAGAGACCTCAACTAAACTACTCTATATATGACAAAGAACTCATAGCATTGATCCGAGCATTATAAGTATTGCAGCATTATCTATTGCTAAAAGAATTTGTCATTTATACTAATTATGAATCTCTAAGGCATCTTCTAAGTGAGATGAACTTATCGAAGCGGCAGGTGAGGTGGGTCGAATTCTTTGAGGGGTTCAACTTTGTAATAAAACACAAATAAGGAGAGAGCAACATGTTACAGAAGCTATTTCAAGGAGGCATGCACTCCTAGCTAAACTGTAGACTAGATTGTTTAGGCTTGTAAGCATTAAAGAGTAGTGCTCCATTGATCCACACTTTAGTCCCATATTTGCACAATGTGTCAATGGAAGGATAGTGGATGAGTACCATGTAAAAGATAGATACTTGTTCTTAAGGGGAAAATTGTGCATACCAACCTACTTCATATGAGAATTACTTATCAGGGAAGCCCACAATAAAGGACTCTTTAGGCATTTTTGGGAAAGAAGGACCTATGAACTGTTGAATGGTCATTTCTTCTAACCGAGAATGAGACGAGATGTACACTAAGTTATGGAAGGATTTACAGTGTGCAAGAGGGCTAAATGCCAAGTCAAGTAAGGGAAAACAATACCTTTGCCTATTTCGACTAGACCATAGACTGGGTTAAGCATGGATTTTGTTCTCATACTACCATAAACTGCCTGAGGCAAAGATTCTATAATGGTCGTCGTAGATAGATTTAGCAAGATAGCACACTTTGTGCCTTACTCCAAAACTAATGATGCTTCAGCTATTGCTTCTCTTTTCTTATAGGAAATTGTTAGGCTACATGACATACCAAGAAGTATAGTATCAAATAAAGACTCAAAGTTCTGAAGCTATTTTTGGAGAACTTTGTGGTAATAGATGGGAACCAAACTACTATTTAGTACTTCTTGTCACCCCCAAATGGATGGCCAAATAGAGGTAGTCAATCATCCTTTAGGATCGCTACTCCGAGTTATAGTGGATAAGAACTTAGCTAATTGGGTTGTTTGCTTACCAATGATCAAATTCACTTACAACTAAACAGTGCATGACACTACTAAGCAAACCCCTTTTGAGGTTATCTATGGTTTCAATCCTAAGTTGCTCCTCAATCACACTCCTGTACCTAAATCTAAGCTAGAAGACCCTAATACGAAAGTCCGAGCTCAGTCTCTTCAACACATTTACAACAAAGTTACTCAACAGATTGACCAAGCCTCTAGATGAATGCAAGAGAAAGATAAGGGTAGAATGACGATACTCTTTCAATTGAAAACTTAGTATGGCTATTCCATAGTAAGGAACGGTTTCCAAGCAAAAAGAGGAATAAGCTATCTGCAAGAGTTGAAGGACCTTTTAAAATCCTCCAAAAGATCAATGACAATACCTATATGTTAGAGTTGCCCGAAGATTATGGCGTTTCCAACACCTTCAATGTTGCTAACCTCGACCCATATCAACCTAACGAAGAGCTAACTAAAGCCCATTTGGATTTGATCAACCCAAAAGGAATAATAGGAATCAAGCTACTGGGCCTTTGACCCACAATCGAGCCTAAGGCCTAAAGGGATTGGTAAGGCGAATCCTTTTGCTCTAGCCAACCCCTACTGAGGTTGAGTATCTCTTTATTGATCCACTCTACATGCCGAGCCAAGTGACTACTCATCTCTCTAAGATTATATGCTGAATATTAGAATGCTAAGAAATCTACCAAACCTCGCATACATACTCACTCATGGCTAAGCCGACCACTTGCTTAGCATCACTCTTACCGAGAGATCGAGAGAATGACATTGACTAATCCTTAGCCACCCCTGCTTAGACAAGAAACTTACTTATACTCTTTTTTCTGCATCTTCCAACGACATTGCCATTGTATCTCTATTACGTGTATAAGACCACGTGTAAAATTTGCTACACTAATAATTGCTTTTCTTGAATATTTACTTTTACCCTTTTGTATTCTTGTACATTATCTCTTCAGGGTAATACCCCTTTTTGTCTTTTCCCTTTTAGGAAAAATGCCCTAACTTATTGAATATAAATACCCCTTGTACTTGTAGCTGTAATTATCAAATTATCATTAATACACTTGATATTTCCCCTTGTAAACACTAATTGTTTACCTTTATTTCACTCTTATCCAAACCCTTAAGTAAGGCTAGGTGGCAAGTAATTTCACTGAACCAATTCGTGCTTCATATCAAGTTGTGTCATGAGTCTTTGGAAGTTCCATTGGTGCCATATCTTTTCGAGTTGTTCGTGAGTTTTTGCTTACTTTTCATTCACTCATCCGTTCCTTTCATGTGTTCCTCGTCACCCCTTTTCAAGCTTTCAACAAGCATAGATTTATCCACTGATCGGCCTTATTTGTCCTTAGCTTTGGTTTGCGTCGATACCACTTAAATATAATAATGAAACCTTAAGTAAATGAAACCTTAAATATTGAACTCAAAACCTTAGAGGAAATAAGACCTTAAAACCCTAGCTATGTATGTAAAATGCTAGAAACCCTAATACTCAAGAAACCCTAGAATGATAACAAAACCTTAAAAAGATTGCTGAGTCACAATTGAATGACCAAATGCCCTAACATGACAAATAAACCCTAATCATAAGGTTAAATCCATCACTAAAAGTAATCAAACTATTTGATCACCTAAAGCCCTAAGTTTTGAGCATATATGCTAATCAAATAACTATAAACAAACATCAAACCCTTAAGACATGTATAAGATACTTAGACTATTTAAAGTATATCAACAAAACAAGCCAAAACCCTAAACATGCACTAATTACACTTAACTAGCTTAATCATGCCCAATCACTATTGATTACCCTAAGCAAACCCTAATCCATAACCAACCTTCATTACATCTTAATTAACAACAAGTCAAACACAATTAAGGACTAAGGGATAATGTATTAATGGGCATCAAAATATCATGTACTATTAGGAGACAAGATCTTTCCCATTTAGGCAAAAAGGGAAATTGGTACAATGGTCCTAAAAGAGACGATGTACTCCCTACCCAAATTTTCAAGCCATGTCCCCTTCATTCGCCTTAGAATTGCATTGGCAACTTCCCCCTCCCTATCACTCTCATTTTCTTATTTTCAAGCTTCACTCACTCATTTAAAACATTTTCAAAACACTTTCTCATAAACCCCTCACATTTCACTTGAAAACACACTCCTCACTTCTCTTACACCTTCCACCACTACCTCCCATTTCTCCACCACTTGCTCGCCAAATCTTCCATCACCAAGTGCCACACTACCCTCACACATGCCACTCTACCAGCAATAAGCACCAGCACCAACCTCACTCTCCAAACCCTTCGACTACCCTTGGGAAAAGGAGGACAACACTCTTAGCTCCAGTAAGTAGTTAAGTTAGGATTTTCATATTTTTCCTTAGATTTCACATAAAAATCTTACATTTTAGCCACCTATTCTTTCATGTACAACTATATCATTGGATTTTAGGATGTTTTAGTTAAGAGTAAACATTATTAATGCAAGAAAAAGACTCCTTGGTTGGAGTTTTAACACTAACATGTAGATAAGTTTAGTATTTTGATAGTTTTAGAGCTAAATCACCTTGAAAAGCATTAAACCCACATTTTCTTTAACATATCGCCACCTTAAGGAACCCTACTCCATTTTTTTATTGTTATATTATGTTATAATAGTGCCTATTTGTAAGTAAAAAAGTAGTTTTGATCAAGAAAAACGCCCTAAAACAAGTGTTAAATGAAGAGAAGAATGGAAACCTTAGGAGACTAAGTTTTAGCACAAGGAGCTCAAATGTGAAACTTTTGATTTATTAAATTAATGACATGATTATTTAGTACTAAGTATGATTTAGAACTGAATTAACCAAGTTAAGAAAAATAATAAGGAGTTAAGGCCCTAAACTAGCTTAGTTAGTGATTAGAGACTTGAAAAAGGTATTAAGGGACACCATAATGATCATGACTAGATCTCTAACTTAGTGAATTGTGGACTAAACTTAGGGTCAATAATGGACTTAAGTCATAAAAGATAAGTAAAATTGGGCCTAAGGCCCTAAATTACAAGATAGGCCTAAAAAGACCTAAGTTTAAGGACCAAATAGTTAAGTGACCAGATCAGGACCCTATCTTAAAACACTCAAAATAAGTTATTAAAGAAGCCTACTAAACCCTAAGGCCTATCCAAGACATCCTCTGTTGGTCCCTTAATGAGTCGAAGCCCTAAACTTAAGAAAAAAGCCCATTTAGGCCCATAAGAACAATACTAAGGCCTGAGATATAAATTTAAAGTATTGGGTAGAAAAAATTCGCATAAAATACTTAAAAGAAAGCCTAAAATATTAAGTGCATGGATCAAGATAAGCCCAATACCCATAACTAAGCCCAAGCCCTAAAGTGACCAAACTCATACTTTGGAACCATTAGCCCAAACTAGAACTTTGATGACCCAAAAGTCAATAAATGGCCTCACTAAATGAAAGAACACTCAAAAATGATGAAAAAAAAAATATAAGATCACAAAAAAACAAACTTAAGACAAGAAAACTATGCTCGAAATACAAAAATAGTTAAAAGGAGAATCTAAGGCAAGAAAGCATAGATAATAAGTAGAATACTTATATACTTTGAATGTATTCTTCAAGTGGCAAGGACCCCAAGTTGGATGTAGTCAAGGATTAGTAGTAAAGTGAGTATACCAACCCCTATCTTATCTTGCTTGTTGTTGTAGTGTATAGCACCATTTAATTTATATATATGTGCAAGAAATGAATTTGCTTAGGGTCAAGATTATATGCATGTTTGATTTGGATGTACTTGCTTGCTAAGAGACGATAATATATCTAAATTGCAAATTGGATGTTGCATTAGTAAATAGGGCTTTGGATTGTCTATCATGTATATGTGGTTGGTTACTTGTGAACATAGTTAGTAACTACTCAACATTAATAAAAATTAGCCATGCATTGCACTTTTTTGCATTATCTATACAGTGTATTAGCATTATGCAATAGAGTAGGAGATCATACATGTTAGATCCATTATTATTATTATGTGTGTTTTTTATTTATACAATGTACTCATACGATATGTTCCTGCCTCGACTTTTGGATCTACGTAGCTTGGAGTGTCATCCTCTACTTAAGGCCAAACCATGTTCACTGCTTTAATGTAGAGATGATAAATGTAGAGACTTAGGTCTTGAAAGGCCTAAATACTTCTTGAGCTGGGCAACGATGGTTATAATACCGTACTTTGCATAGTCATTAGCAAACTATGTATAATGTTGCAATTCATACATTTGTCTGCATTGCATATGCATGTTAATTCACTCACTTATCTCTTGTTTGTTGGTAAGATAGGGAGGTTGCTTACTAATCAATTGTAGCTTACCACTTTATAGTTTATTATTGTAGCAAGATCTTTAGCTGGTGCCAGGCCATGGGATGGCCAAGGTCAATACTACCAACTTGGGGGACTGTCACTAAGAAGAACAGAGCTTAAGTGGTCACTTATATGTTATTTGAACTCTCTAAGTTTATTTACATTTTCTAGTATGTTGATTAGTATAAACTACTAGTACTATTTTATTTCGAGTCTGTATGACTTAAGTTGGGGGAAACTTTGACCCTATCATACTTTAAGTTGAATTTAAATATTATAGTTTAACTTATATTAAATACTTTGTTATTACTGGTTAGGATTGTGAGATGCTTTATATAGTGCACCAAAGGTTCCTGATCAAGAACGGTGCTTGATCTCGAATCTTCTTATATTACACAACGGTACTGCCACAACTTAGCTATCGCTTCGAGTTGTGATACTTCCCACTCGGGTAAGGTGATGCTCCATCTAAACTTCTTCCTTAACCCAATGATAAAAAACTTATCCCTTCAACTACTATAAGTTGAGTAAGAGTAGATAACCATATAACAACATAAGCACTATCATATTACAATCACATAGCAAATTATCAATTTAATGACATTACTCATTAGTCCAACCAAACCAAGTATGTAACAAGTGTGTGCCATGCTTATGCATCAGCACCAACATCCTAAGCTAGCCTTACACTTATTGATGGATTTCATTTGAGCATCAAGATAGAAACCAAATTCTAGGAACCTAATAGTGCAACAATAAGTTGTTGAAACCCAGCTTAGCAATAACTATTTGAAGTGGTTTGAAAATCTAACATGTAGATGGCTTAGCGAATATAATGCAGTTTCTATATGCTTGAAAACCCAACTTTTATAAATCAAGTGATTCACTTAACAACCTAACTTTTCATATAAAACCCAGCCTACGAAAATCTCATTTTTTTTTTTTTAAGAAAATTTGACCCATAGGTCTTTTTCATGTTATGCCATGAATACATCATATCGCATACGAAGAAATACCTAACAAGTTAATGGGCACTAACCTAATTGTAAATATGTTGTTTTACTCATTCATGATTATTGAAGCAAAGAAGATCACAGCCATGAATTGCGATTGTGAACTTAGGGCATAAATGTGCTAGTCCTTGCAAATTTACTTATTTTTGGATTGATTTGAAGCCTTAGAAGTTGCCTTACACTTATACTTATATAAAAGGCCTTCTAAACACAATTAGACATTAGCTAAAAGAGAGAGAGAGAGAGAGAGAGAGAGAGAGAGAGAGAGAGAGAGAGAGAGAGAGAGAGAGATAGGCATCATTATTATTTTCATTCATTCAATTGGACTAAGGATAGAAGAGAAAAAGAACAACTTTCAAAGTAAGCTATTTTCTTTAAGGAATTCAACATTAGGATAGAAATAATATTTGATCATGAAATAGGGTTTGAAACATCTTTAAAAGTTGTTTTGGTTCCTCTCTATATGTTCTTGATTTGACATTATGAAACCTATTACTTCTTTGTACTTAATTGAGATTATGAATTGTATACTTAGATTACTAGTTAATGGATCTTGTTTGAGAATTAGTTATTTGTTGAGTCTTTAATTCCATAATTAGTTAGCATATATTTTGATATTCTGGAATATATGTTAGCTTAGGATTGAGTTGCTGAGAACCTTTTCTAACTAACTATTGTAAATGATTTGAATTTAATGAAAGACATAGCAATATGCTCCTTGATTCAATTAAGATCTAAAAATATGAAAGGATTAATTTAGTTTGTTTCTTGTCTAGTGGTAGATAGGGTAAATTGGTTAATCTTGTATAATTATTCACTTTACAAGAAGTAAATTTTACTTAATGTTTCATTACCTTAAAACTAAACCTATTAAAGACTTAGTGTTAACATTAGTTTCTAATCTATCTAGTTCGTGATTGAATTTCTTAGAGGTGTTAAATATCTCAATCAAATTATTAGAGAAGATTAGTTGTGTTATTTGTTCTCATAATTAAAACTAACATTTTTTATTTGCCTAAATTCACAAGGGAGTAATACAGTTGAGAGGTAAGATAGTATTCCTTTTGAGTTCAACTTAGTTCTTACCAATTTTTCACTACAAATATGATCTGGTGCACTTGCTAGTAAAAATGCATTCTTGTTATAAAAGTAGAGTTATGTTTTAGCATATCAACAAGTGACTTGCTCGCTTTCCTTATCATTGTTTGGTAAATCATGACCAAAGGATGAGCTAGCATATGTACTTGATATACTAACCTTGGTCTACTTACTTTGACTCTTCGCTACATTATTGGCTTGAGATATCCATTTAGATATATTACATAATATCACTTAACAATGTTCAACCATGCATGGTCTTTTCTTATTTTCTCTATAAAGATCATGAGCCTCTTTTTATGTAATTGTACTCTTCCTTCTCGCATTGTGCCCTTCTTTTTATTTGATTATAGTACATTCCAAATTTCATCACGTCACTTGATATTTTTGCCCATCGAGCTTTGTACTGATGCCACATGCTTTTCTCTTGATTTAATTCCCTTCTCTAAGGCTTGTCATTCTTTAAAACTTTCATGAACTCATCACTAGAAAGCTTATAATGGTTTATTGTTCCTAACAACTAGATTTTTGCTAACCTTTTAACCATGAGTGAATGAAAAGTTTATCATCATTATGGTCCTATTTTTTCCTACAAATTTCAACTGAGTCATTTTCCTCAACCTTACCACAATTATTTTTTCTTTCTTTATTTTTTTTGTGGGGGAAATTGTCCATAATGTGAACTTATACTATTTAGTGATTATAGTGCTTGATCGAAATTCAATTAGGGAGTTATCTTGATGGGTATAAATTGCTGACTATAGTTTTAAGTAAGGTGTGGAACATGTTAAAAATATGGTGGTGACAAGTTTATCGAGTTTTGGTGGAAATTTTGTGGAATTCAATTCATTGTAGAAAATTTTTAAAGAAATAGGTAATTTTGTATGTTTTGAAAATATGCTCAAAATGAAAAAAGTGGCCCACTTTATGAATTTGGAGGCATTTGGAAATTTAGTGAGTTTTCGAGTGGTTAAAATATGGACAATTTGAAAAATAATTATGATAGGGGTCAAGAACCAATCACACACACCCAAGCCTATAGGCTTTCTCAGGTGGTTCACCGAGCTATCTAAAGTAAGTTAAGTATTAAGGAGCAATGCTTACCCCAGTCCAATCCGCTGAGCTACTTTATACTCCATGCTATCCAAGGTATTGTCGAGGTGACAAGTTGATGTGCTAAATAGAACCCTCCATTATGCATTAGTCCAAGCGTCAAATCTGAATATAGCAATCTACATAGTGTCAAGGCCGAGTTGATAACTATTAAGGGCCAACCATTTCAAAACTGACCCGAATGTCAGTCATCCCTAAGCCAATCCCAATCTAGCCCCAATAGTCTAGGTACCGAACTGCCAACGCTGAACAGGCCTGATTAGAGGCCCACTCCTATTTGGCTCACAATATTATCAAAATTGCAAACTAAGTAAAACACATGTGCACTATATTTTCTGACTTCTGTACTATCCTTTCTAATAGAGAATGTTCGTTGAGCATGATTTCATGTTTTCCCTGTAAATTATTCTCCTTTTGATTAACAAATAAGGATCCTTTTTTTTTCTTTTTTGTAATTTCTGTAACTTAGGACTTACCTTAATAGGATACTACAAATACTCGCCTAATGTAATAGCCGCATCATCAATATACGAAAGAATGCATTGAACTTTTTATTCCCTCTCGAGCTAAGTATCCTTTCTACTTGCTCTTGAGCCACTCTTATCTAACCCATTCAAGTTTAAACTAGTGGCGAGTGACCTCCAACCATATTTATACGTCATATTAAAAGTGAGCTAAGTTCGGTGAGGCATTGGTGCGTCATATCCATCATCAATGCACAAGAATCCTTGCTCATCCCTCGACTTTCACTTACTTTTTATACCATCTCACTGTTCAGACCTACCCCCTTTATTTATGCATGATATTGGGTTCGTTTATTCATCCCTGAATCTGTCTCATCTTGGTATCAAAGCTTGGCTACGACTGTGGCCCCGCTTATCGAACTGTCAAAGAAGAGCGTTGAATAAAGAGAGAAGGAGTTTTGAGGAAGTGAAAAAGACGCTAACTACAACCCCTGTCTTAACTCTACCAAGCTTTGACAAGATGTTTGAGGTAGAGTGTGATGCCTCTAGACTAGGCATAAGTGTTGTGCTAATGCAAGAAGGCCGACCTATTGCTTACTTTAGTGAAAAACTTCAAGGAGCCACACTCAACAATTCCGTCTACGACAAAGAGTTCTACTCCTTAATCTAAGCCCTAACAGTATAGCAACATTATCTACTACCCAAGGAATTTGTGATCTACACCGATCATGAATCCTTGAGATATCTAAAGAGCTAACCAAAGTTATCTCAAAGACATGGCAAGTGGATCGAATTCATGGAGGGCCTTTCTTATGTTGTAAAATACAAGAATGAAAGAAACAATGTAGTGGCCAATGCCTTATCAAGATGTCATACCCTCCTAACTAAACTATAAACAAGGTTACTTAGTTTTTCACCCGTAAAGAATCTATATGCAGAGGATCTACAGTTTGGTCCTACCTATGCCTGATGTGAGGAAGGACAGACACTGGATGACTATCACAAAGAGGACAAATACTTATTCAAGAAGAAAAGGCTATGTATCCCAACCTATTCTACAAGAGAACTACTAATGCGCAAGGCACATAAAGGAGGAATGTCAAGATACTTTTGCCAACGCCAAACTTATGAGGTATTATCCTCTAGATTCTTTTGGCCAAGGATGAAGAGAGATGTCCAATCCAAGCTAAAAAAGTGTACGACCTGTCGAAAGGCAAAAAGCTAAGCTAAGCAAAGACACTACCAACCCTTGCCGATCTTGACCAAACCATAGTCTAAGCTGAGTACGGACTTCATGTTAAGATTGCTGAAGATGTCCCGAAGGAAAGACTCCATCATGGTAGTTGTGGATCGATTTAGCAAGATGACACATTTCATTGCCTATTCTAAAACTAATGACGCTTTAGCTATCTCTTTTCTTTTCTTACAAGAGGTAATCAAGCCCCTTAGTATAGGATTACCCACCTATCAGTAATAAGACTACCCACAACGAAGCAACAATAAATAGATGAGGATTGCCACTGCGACAACTTCGGATTTCCTTGTTGAAAATTACCTTTTATTGAGCAAATACAGACATGTACACGACGCTCATGGACGATCGACTACCGCCCATCGATACACGGAGATCGCCTAATGGTGCCCAGGCGGTCGGCCACGTGTCGCCCGTGGGAGCCAGAGGCATCGCCTGGGTGTTGCCCACGGGAGGCTAAGCATCGCTTGAAGGTGCCCAGGCGTCGGTAGTGCCTCGCCTTCAAGAGCCCAAGTGCCGCCCATGGGCAGCGAGGGCATCGCCTATGGGCGCCCACACGTCGCCCGTGTGCCGCCTATCATCGCCCTCGGGGCGTCGAAGAGTCACCCGCGTGTAGCCCTCGAGTGCCTAGGGCATCGCCCGCGGCGGCCCATCGGTCGCCCATGAGCTCCACATGTGTCGCCCAAGGGTCATCCATGGGTGCCCAAACCCTCACCCAACAGCTCCCACGTGTCACCCAAGGGTCATCCACGGGCACCCAAAGCACCGCCCAGGGCATCGCCGACGCGTCGCCCGTGGTTCCCTAGGGCGTCGCCCGAGGGTGCCCACACGTAGCCTATAAGCGAGAAGGCGTCGACCAAGGGTGCCCATTCGTTGCTGATAGGCAGTAATTTCACGCCTATGGACGCTCGGGCTTCGCCCAAGTGTCGCCCAATCAACGCCCCAGGGCAAGCCATGGGGGCCCGGGTCATGCCATGTTCGGGGATCTTCCGTCGAAAAGTGTTTTTCTCCGAAACCATTCCGCCCAAAGGTTTCCTATTGCGTTGCCCAAGGGTATGCTCCATCTTATCATGGAGCATCGGGGCGTCGTCGCCGGCGGCGTGCTGCTGATCAAGCCATGGGCACCCGCTGCAAGCCATGATCGATAATCTTCCGACGGAATGCGTTTGATTTCAAAAGTGTTCCGCCTAAAGTCTTTCTATCGTATCTCCCATGGTTTCGCTCCATTCTGGCATAGAGCACCCGGAGGGCCAAATGGTGGCTGGAAGGAGGATTTCATTCGTGAAACATTTTTAGAGCATGAAGCTGAGACAATCTTGAATATTCCCATCAGTGAGAGAAGGCCTTCGGATCTTCTTGTATGGCATTACTCGAGAGATGGTTCTTTTTCAGTGAGAAGTGCCTACCATATATAAATTGACAGGATGAAGAATGGGGCACACGAAGAGAGAAGACAGAGCTGCAAGATCGGTACAAAAGAATGCAATCTCGAAAATGATCTGGAAAGCAAGTGTCCCTCCAAAGATTTAAAATTCGATTTTGAGAGCTGCAAAAAACATTCTCCCAAAAAGGGTCAATCTGAACAGGAGATTGGGTTGTGGTCATACTTTTTGCGATAGGTGGTGGCATGGCAGAAGAGTCCACCATGCATGTCCTAAAAGACTGCTCGTGGGCAAGAGGAGTATGCTTTCACTGTCCGTTGGGCTTGGAAAGGGATCGTCTCACTGTTGATGAGGTAGCTGACTTGATTGAAGCCATAAAAAGCATCCTTGATGACGAGCAGTTAGCAATAGTCTTCATTACAGCCTGGTACATTTTCTTTGAAAGGAATGAAAGAGATTAAAATGGAATGGTAAGATCCTGGGAATTGATAAGATTGTTAAGTTAATATGGCGTAAAAAATGGGGCAGGACTTCAGAGACAGAGCCGCAATGGGTGAGGAGAGAGGACAAGCCATGGCGGCTCAAAGAGGTTGGCAGCCCCCCGTTTTTAAAAATGAATACAGATGCAGACGTAAGAGGGAACCATGGAATGGGTCTGGGGGTGAGAATTAGGGACAAGGAGGGGGAGATTCTTGCTGCAGCAGTTAAGGAAGTCAAAGCTTGCTGGGATATTGAAGTTGCAGAGGCAAAAGCCTTGCTGTATGGGCTCCAGATTGCATGCGTGGGCTTACACAAGTGATTGCAGAGAGTGACTCAAAGGGCTTAATCTCAAAGCTCCAGAAGGGCTCAACCTGTCTCACAGAACTGGGTTTGGTTTGAGATGATATTCTAACTTATCAATTCAAATTGCCATTGCCTTTTTTTGTTCTTGGTCTTTTCTTTCTAGGGAAGGAAAGAATCTTGCTCATGCTCTAGCTCATTTTCCTTTTCCTTTGGGAATCACTTTATATAGAGAAAGCTTCTCCTGCTGATGCTTTGCTTTCATACGATTGATCCGAGGTGGAATGCCTGATTGACTGACCTTGCTTTCACTCTAGCTACCAACTTGACAAGTCAAGTCATTCTTTCCTTACCCTAAGCAAGCACTTCTTTAGCAAGAAATGCATCATTTTCACACGACCAACTAGCTCCATTAAGCCCCCTCGCTGATTGCACGCCACGTGGACACACCAAGCGCGATCAGCGAAATCATAATCATGAGATCTTACCACGTCAGCAGACAGGAATAGTTGAGGTCGCTGTAAGAGAAAGCCCCCAATAATCACCAGAAAGGTTAAGTGAAAGCGGCCCTGTATAACAGCACGACCTTGGGCAACTGCAACAAGAGACAATGGCGGTCGAGCCCCAGAGATTCGGTATCATCAACAGCCATGGACGGATGTTGCTAGGTCCCCTAGCTTGTAGTCGAAATACAACGGCAGAGCCCCCAATGGACATTCCTTTTCATCATTTTAAAGCATTTCAACGAGCCAGGATGCCACAATTAACGTTCAGCTGATGTCACTTTTTCAAACCCATGCCTCCGTTGCCGGTTGCGGCCAATCTATCAAAATGCATTATCCACGCCGGTGTGTCTTCGACTGCAAGTATGTGCTCGTCGGGAAGTGTCACGTCAAAAGGGCCGGTAGCGGGGATCGCCCTTTCAGCCAATAGGTCTGCGATGGCCTGTCCTTTGACTGGGCGCTTCCGGGTGCACACAATGTCGAATTGTGAGATAAGCAGTAGCCACCGGGCCTTCCTTCCTGACATCGCCGACTGATTGAGCAAGTACCTGACAGGATTATCTTTTGTGACCAAGTAGATGGTGTGGGCGAGCATATAATGCCGGAGCTTCTGAACAGCGAAGACAAGGGCGAGATACATCTTATTGGGTTTGGGGTATCGTTGTTCCGTGGGCGTCATGATTCTTGATAAGTAGTAGACCGCTTTCTCGACGTCGTCACCATAAAGTTGCGCGAGTAAGACGCCTATTGAGGTATCTGTTGCTGATAGGTACAAAGCGAGTGGCTTACCGGGTATGGGTGCCGTTAGGGTGGGTGACTTTTTCTACTATTTAAAAACGGCTTCGAATAAATTATGGTACTTATGATTTCAGGCGAACTTGGCGTCCTTTTTTAGAAGCAGAATGAGAGGGTATGTCTTTTCTGTAAGGTTAGGGATGAAATGCCGGATCGATAGTTGACAGCTTGCCCAGGAAGCTTTTTAGTTCTTTGATTGTTGCCGGTGGTGACATTTCCTGGATTGCTCGTATCTTTTCAGGATCGCTTTCAGTGACCGCTTTCCACAAAGCATTGCCCTTCGTAGCTTCATTAGGAGATATTATATAGATGGAGGTGCTAGACTAAGAGAGTCGGCTAGGTAGTCCACAATGAGGATTCCCCGCCTGACATCTAGGAAAGCTCCTTTCTGTTGGAATAGTTGAAAGTCTTCTTCTTAGGGGATTTCTTTTTTCTTATCAACAGCGAGTTGGAACTTAGCCGTGTAAGTTGCGAGTGGACCAGTATGAAGCTTTAGCTTCGTTGCCGGCCAGAGCTCCTAGCCGACGACCGGCTACCCCTTTCGAGCTCAGCTGACCCCTTCTTGATTCAGTTTTTTCCTATTTGAGATAGATGAATCAATGGAACTTTGATCCCCGGTTCCTGCTTGGTCAATTCCTGGAAGGCCCCTATTAATGTAATGGTTTGATTGTTCAATCAAAGTGCGTTTGCCGCGACTACGAGCTGCCAGTGCGCCTTTCTTTGGGTCGCTACGCTTGGGGTCGAAAACTGGTTCAAAAGTAGAAGGTGGTCCAAAACGAGCTAACGCGAGTCTTCGAACGACGCTTTTTCCCGTTTTTGAACATCACTGAGATAGGCTTTTCCCCGAACCATTGACCCGGGAGGGAGAAGTTGATTCATTCAATGGAGCTTTCTTTTTTTGATCTAGTAAGGGGGGTGTTAGAAATAAGCCACCGCCCGACGAAAGAGCGGTTTACAACAGAGCGACCCGGGGCATCGAGCGAAGAGATCCGATGCGCATATTCGGAGCTAGACGGATGCCGTAGTCGCAGAAGCCGGATCAACATCATGACAACGGCATTCTGGAAACTGTTGGGCCAGCCACAATTGGTCTAATGTCTGGGTGCATATGGCGGTACACTGAGAGCACCTTGCAAGTCGGCTGACAAAGAAAGAAAAAAGGCTTTCGTCGTCTTTTTCCCGCTTTCACCTTCGATTGCGAAGGTATTTGAGGCCGGTTTTCAATTCGCTTCTCTCTCTCCGGCGAGGTTTGAACTTTGCGTGGTGGGAAGGCCTTCGCGATTCGCATCTTCCCGTCCAGCAAAGAAAGTGAAGGGGAGCGGACAGCAAGTTGGAGGACGCTGCAGAACCGCGTGATTGATCCATCTGCGCTATTCCCTAATTGAAGCAAGTTGGAAAGACTTCAGAGCCTCAGCCCCTACCATTAACTAAAAAAAAAAAAATGAAAGCTGACTAGCAATCGCTCGTTTTTCTTATTATCATGGGATTGGATGTTAATAATGAAAGACAGAACATTTATTAGAAGGCAATCCATCCCCGGGGAATTCCTATCGATTTCCGATGGATAACAATCCCTCCATCTTTCTCGCTTTCGCTCTTTCTCCCAATCAATCGCGAGGGTTCCGGGCATCAGAACGCAAGTGCCGGAATCGAACAAAACGTCCGAGGACGAAAGAAAAAATGCTCAGCGGGGAACTCCTTTCATGTCGGCGTATTCGTGCCGCTTAGACGTTGGCCATGAAATCCATCACTATATCGAGCAGATCACGGGCATTCACATCTCGGTCAAACGGAACTATGCGCAATTCTCTCGTGAATCGCCTTCAGCAAGGTATGGCATTCAAGGTCGGTCTGAACCCGGGGAGAAATCTTTCTTCATAGATACAATTCGTTGCTGATCTAAAAAAGATCTTATCCCGTGGGCGTTAGCGGACGTTTTTCATTCTTCACCCGGTCCTTAGTAGTGTTTCAAAAGTAAACCTAACCGGTTACCTTTTGAAACGCGCTAAAACAGGCCTATAGGTTCGCCTTTATAATAGAATAGAAGAAAAGTCTATAATTAGAAAAGATAGAAGTATATATAATTAGCCAGATCGTCTGAAGCATGAACAGAATCACCTTTGTTCCGAAGGCCTAGCGAGTTAAGCGAGTTCCTTTTTTTTTGCAAAGGCGGTCCTTTTCTTTCCCCGGACCGATGACTCGCTTGTTCAGTACTGCTAACTATTATAGGAGGATGCCGTCCCCTCGGGACTACTAGTAGCTTCGGTTGTTGAATCTCGTGCAAGTTAGGTTGTGGTTGTATTGGCTGCAAGCGGAACGTAGGCGCTTTAGGTGTGTGTTGACCATGCACTCTCGCGTCATGTAATGTCGTATGTATGATAGAGGTGGTGTGGTGATTGACCTCAATGCTAATGGTTATCCCCAAGGTTCAACGAATGAATGAAGCTATGATCGTACCCGGATAGAGATGATGGTCTTCCTCCGATGTCTCCAAGCCGGCCATAAAAGAATAGATAGGCGAAGCAGCCAATAGCAGTCTGTTCTCGCCTATCGAGAGATAGCAGGTTGCTTCCAAGCTCAAACCATTTGAAACTGAATTGCTACTTTTTTCTATTGATAGAGTGGTATTCTCCGCCCCTGATAAAGTAGAGGGAGATAACTGGAAGAAAGAAGGAAAAAGAACAAAGGATTTCAAAGTCTAATGGGAGAAGAATGGCTGACACGTTGACTGCCTTCGAGACTATAAAATATAACCCAAGCGGTCTAACCCCCGGGGCGGACCCCAACCGAAAGGCGCTAGACGGACTAACGGCAAGCGAGAGAAAGAAAGCAGCTGGCCCTATGTGTAAAAAAAACCTTGCCGCGGGAGAGTCTTTCTCCAATGAGAATAAAGAAAGTTTTTGGGCAAGACAAGAAAGGAACTCGCCCTTTGACACCAAGGGCTAAGAGCTGATTGCTGGCGATGACTTGGTGAAGGGAATCTCTGAGAGAAGGTTCTCGAACCGGGTTCCGACCGAATAGAGCACGGAGCCAACGAGTTCAGTCGAACAGCGTAAGGAGTCTAAGGGCGGGATCAAGCTTGAAAGGAATGGACGGGCGTAGGCTTAATAGTGAACGCAGACCCCAATGCTTATAGATATGAGATCAATGACTTAAAAGACAGATGCCGAGAGAAAATGTTAGACTTCTTTATTGCGTTGCGAAGAGAGATCGAAGACGAAGATTTTCTGACGCAGTATGGGCACTGGATGGAAAAGACAGAGAAGGGAACAACCCACCGGAAGGGCATACCTCAAGGCAAAGGAGCACCAATCTCCCCCGGCAAACATCTATCTGCACGAAGACGACCTATGGATATAAAGAAAGGAAAGATGCAGGAAAGGAAAATAAAATATTTAATATGCTTTGGGAGTGTGAGATAGGCGGACGGGGAGTACGCAGCCGAACAACCGCAGGGGCTTCCAGCAGTGATAGCTGAACTAACCAGATGGGCCGACCAAAACCTGGAGCTGACATTTAAATCGGAAATAAACGTCGGATCCCGGCTATCCGAAAAACGCAGACTGAAGCGGAGGATCACAAAATGCAAGACAACAAGGGGCGAACCAAGCGCTTTCGCGAAGGAAGAAGCGAATCAATCAGAATGGAGACAGGGAGGAGAGGCGAAAGAGAGATTTTCGAGCCTGCAAGCAGCAAGCAACAACGGCTGAAAAGCCGTTGCGCGCTAGCTTGTAGTTTAGGGATATATTAGGGGTGCCCCTTTCTAAAACTTTATTTATATATAAGTAAGGTAGTAAGCTTTTTGGAACCCTAGTTTTGGAGTTTTCCCCAACCTATACCTTACTAAGAAAAAGGTACCTTTTTCAGCTGCATCGCACTGCCGCATAAACAATGGATCCGCTGGGCTGGATGAGCAACCTTCTATCTGGCCTCTGTACCAGTAGTGGAGTGACTTGCTACTTTCAATCAGAAAAGGAAGATTGAGCAAGGCAAGGGAGAAAGAAGTTGTCCCCTCTTCTCTGGTAACCCGCCGCCGGTCATATAGAGCGCTCTGCCCGCCACCGCATATGTAGAAAAAGAGGGAGCGGGGACGGAAGAACAATCATTTGACTTTGGCACATGAGATGGCGGGTTTGGCTAGGTAACATAATGGAAATGTATCGGACTGCAAATCCTGGAATGACGGTTCGACCCCGTCCTTGGCCTCGGGGAGTGGCGAGCAGCACGGAACTTGAAGTAATCAAATGGCATAAGGGGGCTTTCCTTTGTTAGAAATCCACAGACTACATTCTGGAACTATCCCCAAAAAATGCAACATGAGAAGGAGCTTTTTACGTTACGCTTCAATAGAATGAATTCGGTAAGAGTAGAATACGCCCCATGGTCGAGCGAAGGTCCTGTGCCACTTGAACCGCTATACGCCCCTTCAATCCATCTTTGTCCAGCCAGCTCATAACAAAATGTTAGACCAGGCTGACACAACCGAAGAAAAGGAAAGCCCAGCGACCAAGCACTCCCGCCCCCAAAAGCGGAGACCGAACAACCGCCAGGTTGTCGAGGACACGTCTGAAGAGGAGGCGGGTGCCCTCTAAGTTTACCCCCCTACCCACTAATGGACTATGAGGGGGGCAGGCGAACGGGAACCGACCGAGAACCCGAACCACTTGACTGCCTGCCCCCTTCATACTCGATTCATTAGGGTCGGGGATGGATAGAACCAATCATAAGTGCAAATCGCGCAAGCGAAGCCGGGAAAGGGGCCGCAGCGCAACGACTAGGACTCGTGTCGGAGGAGTTTTGAGCGTGAGCTACCACTCATGCAGCGATAAGGACCCGCAACTCTCGAAGGGGCCACCAACCGCCCGAATCACTTTAGCAAACCCTCCCTTTACTCAATGGATAGCGCTTATCCTCTTTCAATCAACAAAATGAAAAAAAAAATGGGGGAAAAGAAAGAGAGAAAGAAGTCTTTATTGAAGAGGCTTTGCACCTGAAATAGGACTAATGAAGATCCGGGTCTGGACTTTCAAAAAGATGAAGATGCAAAGGGTAAAGAGAAAGTCTTTTGAACAACCAACCTGACATAAGGATTCTAGCTCACCCACTTAGATTAGAGCAGATGGAGATTCTCGGACGGGGAAAAGCGGCACTCGACATCTATTAAACAACACCAAGAACAAAGCCATACCATGCCCTCGGGATAAACTAGTGATGATTGCCATGAATGCTGCCCTCGAGGACGTGTACAAGAAGGTCTTTGCCGATTCCTATCAACATGGTGCGCCTCTCAGTAGAGGGGCGTGAAAAGACCGTGGAGACTTTGACCGAATGAATAGGGATAGGGATCAATTGATAGAAATTTTTTTTTTTTGGAAGGAACCAGGATGAATGCTTTTTTCGTTCGCTATGTGCTGACTGGATGCGTACTCGCGTGATCGATCGATAGACGGGGGAATTGCGTGAATGACGAGACCGGCCTAACCTAAAGTAAAGGCTCTTCCCTTTCCCTCTCTTGATGGCGAATCTTGATTGACTGAGACTAGGAACCAATTCGGAGAAACAAGAAGCATGACATGAGATAGGCGGCGGAATAATTTCCGATAGCGAATTACTTGACTCGATGGAGGGAGGGCCCTACAACACAACTCAAGCACGAAATCAATGTTGAGTCAACAATCATCGAGAGGGGCACCACCAAGCGAGATCGAGACCAGCACCTTGTATAGGGTTCCAAACCTGCGCTTCTTCAAATATCCCATAAAGGTAGGGGCTTCAAAGCTTGACTAACACAAGCGAGAAAGTTGACTTTGAGAAGGGAGGCGCGCTAGCTGCAATCTTTCTAAATAAAGCGCTAACGAGCAAGAAAAGGCCCCTGACTATAGATAGGGCGCTAGCTTACTAATAATATAGGGCTTTTTCAACTTGATCGGAATCGATTCTATGATTGAATAACAGAAGTGCTACTTAGTTGTATAAACTCGGAGCGACAGACAGAGAGGGGACTCTATCATACCTGCTAACTCCTAGGATGAGAAGTAGGTCCCTTGTTTTTGGCAGGAATAGTTCCAGCCTTTGTTGCCCCTCGGTAGAGTGAGTCTACTCTACTTAGCGAACTGGCAGGACGCGGAGATCAATTGATCAATATGAATCTCAAGAGTGGATGGTTGACCGCCGCCCCCTTGTCCTGGAGGCTCTCCAGCCGAGGAGGGGCTTGCTATCGTAACCTTATCGCCCGGTGTATGTGAAAAAGAGTGACGAACCCATTTTTTTTCGGTCATAGGTTGGTCCAAAGAACGAGAGTCGGCTTCCTTAAGTCCGGTGTTCCTCAGTAGCTCAGTGGTAGAGCGGTCGGCTGTTAACTGACTGGTCGTAGGTTCAAATCCTACTTGGGGAGAATTGTTAATTATCGCTTTTCTGACCTAGCGCTTGCCTCCGGTGGTGTCCTTCTCCTTAGTTTCTAAACTAGCAGAATCGTGGGACATCAAAAGTGGAAATTGTTGGTTTTTATTCCTCACTCTCGTATAGGTGAACTTGGTTCGTTCAATTCTTAGGGAGAAGAAGGATCCACTGGGAATGAATGGGAAGACTTGAGTAGTATCTTCATTAGCCGGAAGGAATTTTTCTCTACTAGCGTCATTCGAAGAAGGAACAAGAAAAGGCTTACTGTTTAGGTAGGATAGATGGATGTAGTCCAATGGCTAAAGCTCGGCCAGCTTCTTGTAGACTGAACTCTCTTCTCTTTAGGCTCCGAGTTGTTTTTAGGTGGGATGGTAGAATTTTTCTTCGCCACTAGTGGAAACGAAGTTATTGGTAATTAACAAGGGGGGAAGGAAGATCTCCACTCATTTCATTGATTCAGTGCCTGCGGTGAGGCGCGACCCACAACAAACGAAGAGGGAAAGCTTGCTGTAGCCCTATTTTAGTAGACTAGGCTTGGTAAGCGTAAGCTATTTAAGTGGGCTCGCAGCTTCGCTCAGCGGAAGAGCCTTTACTTGATATTCTATTAGTAAAGCGCTAGCGCCGAACAACCTATGGGCTTTGAAGGGATAGGGGAAGGGAAGAAAACAAAGATGGTCACTCCTTTTAGGAACATGGCTCGTTCATTCACTTGCTCATGAACTCGCAGCTTAGCCAGAAGCGACGAAGGGGGGCTGGGGAAGGCCGACGACTACATGAGGGGTGTCTACGAAGCTTTGTCCCTTGCTTTACAGAGATTGTTATAAACTGACTAAATGACTAGATTCTCTCGAAACGCTAGCTAAGCTAATAAAGAAATAGTATTAGTTCCCTTCAATCAAATCAATAAGCTCTTTTTTGATTGATTCAGGGCGGCGCCCTCCTTCTTAGAACCCATTGAGGGGGGCCTAGGCCCGGGAAGGGGAGAGTGGCCGAGTGGTCAAAAGCGACAGACTGTAAATCTGTTGAAGTTTTTCTACGTAGGTTCGAATCCTGCCTCTCCCACTTGTTGTAGACTTCAGAGAAGAGAAAGGAGGCATTCGTCAGCGTAGGAAGGCCAACCGAGCAAAGCTCTTTCTTTTTTTTTTTTGGCCATGCCGTGAAGTTAAATTGTATCGTATGTTCGTTAGAGAGGTTGGCGAACTACTACGATCTATAGATCCCCCATCTATATCCAATCCCAACGAGAATAGAATCGAGTCGCTTCCGCCTTGGCTTGTAGTCATAGTCTTTTAGCTTATGTAGTGGTCGGCCTTCCTACCCGCACGCGCCCGCCAGAATGCCTCCTTGGTTCTGGACGAAGCCAAGCTGATACATACGATAGGCGGAGGACGCCCATTTCATAGCGCCTGGGAAAGGCAAGTTTGATCGAGGATTGGAGAGGAGAGGTGGAAGAAAAGGCTCGGGATGGATTTAGGAGTCTTTGTGCGAGCCGTATGCGGTGAGAGTCGCACGTACGGTAACGAGGGGGGTTCGCGTCTATACGTGTAGTGTGGTGGTTGGGCCTACCCACCCTATTTGTTCCATGATCTATGGGTCTACTGGAGCTACCCACTTCGATCAATTAGCCAAGATTTTGACCGGATACGAAATCACTGGTGCTCGATCTAGTGGTATTTTTATGGGGATTCTATCTCTCGCTGTAGGATTCCTATTCAAGATCACTGCAGTTCCTTTTCGGGCGGCTGTAGGACGGACGGCCGCCTATAGGTGGTAGGGTAGGGTGGGTGGTCCCGCTCAGATGGCGGCCAATCTTCCTAACCGCGCGCGGGCCGGGCTTAGAGCGCGTGAAACTCATCACTACCTCGTAAGGGCGTTGAGACCATAGCATGTTACACGAAAGCGCCGCTTTCTCTGTCGTGTTGTCACACAGCTGCCCGACTAGAAGAGCCACTCGCTCTGTCGTGTTGTCACACAAGATAAGCACGCCGCCCGCCTGCTGGCCGGGCGAATCGAAGTTCTCTTCCGGTCAACTGTCCACCCAGTCAAGTGCAAAAAACACAGTAGAATCACGCAACGCACGCTGCTGGTGTGCTTCCTGCCCGCGAGGAAAGAAAGAAGAGCGACAAGGTTCAGTTCTGATTTGACTGTTTGCAGCATGGGAGCAGATTACCCAAAAAATCCCTGGGAACAATGAAAAAAAAAAGATATCTCGGTAACGAAAACTATAGGGGGCTGTATTGGCGAGATCCAACGGTGAACAGCTGCCCAAAAGAAAAACCGCCTGGAAGTCCGAGGACCTTTAGTCTCGTACCCTACCCCCGAACTTGCAGCCTTCGCGCCAAGCAAGACCGCCCTTGTCCCTTTCCTTTCTCCATTCCGCCTCCTTCTTTGCTTTGCCTTAGACTCTATTGGAACAAAGCTAAAGTTGTTCGTATGCCCACTTTACCTACTTGACGAAAGGGAACGAACTTTGTTTTCTTTCCGGGTTTATGGATTGGATTCAGTCAGCGTCACTCCTTTGATTATGTCGTGACGCTTTGGTTACCGGCGAAGGCTTCCAAAGGCGACCCTCTCGAGTTTCCGGCTCTTTCCTAGATTGAAGTAGCCTTTCGTCGCCCTACCAAACGAAAGAAGTAACTATCAAAAAGCTCGCCCTACTGAAGTACCAAAGTTGCGCTCCGCCCGGTGACTAAGAAAGAAATTGGTTTGCGCTTGAATTGAAGTGATGAGGTCGCAAAGAGGGAAGTAGGGCTCCTATTGACTAAAGGTTTGTTCTTCGGTTTCCTTTAGAATGAAAGTAGCTATGAAGCCCCTACTACTTTACTTACTTTGTCAGATTCAAAAGGCGAAGAGCCCCCACAAAAAATAGTCGTATGGGTTGGGGTGCTTGTGGTAAGCTGCCTTGGGTATGAGGAATTCCTAAAAAAAAAGGCAAAGTCCGGTATTTGACGAAGATCTTTCTATCAATTTTTTTTTAGAAAAAAAAGATATCTCTTCATCTATCTCTTGTCTATCTATCATTGATTCTATCTATGAATCAAGTCAAAAGACTTCGTTTTTTGGTTCCCCCCCGAATGGATTAGATCCTTTCTGCCAACGAAATGAACGAAGAAACCTAAGAGTAAGAGAAGAGCGTCTTCTCTTAGGTCCTTTTTTTTTTTTTGCAACACAGGAGCCCTCTTTTTTTCATCCCTGCAGCTTTCCTTTGTATTGGACGCATGGCGTAGCTAGGACCTTAAAATCATGTATGTTTGAGCCTCTGTTCAAACCAAACAAACCCACCCCTATTTGAATTGAATAAGGCTGGAAAGAATGCCCGCCAAGTTCAGATAAGGGAATGCTTTCCCCAACCAAACAAGGAAAGGCTCGACGAAGGGAGGGGGATGCGGCGGGGGAAGGAAAACGCTTTCGGAGATCGAGATTGGATTTGTTTTTTCATTGAAAACGAAGAAGGCTGAGGATGGCCTACGGTGCGTGTTATCTGAAGGGAACACGCTTTTTCGACCGCGGTGGTATGATTGGCCGGGCCCTCTCCTCGTTCCGCCCGCTGGCCTATTGGGATAGCAGCCTTCGGGCTTTGCCCGCTCTTTATAATCAAGAATTCCGGCTCGGCGCTGGAAAGCGCTGGCAACAACAGAAAGGAAGGGGTCCATGTAGCTGCTGCGCCCGCCCCCTTCTTAGTCAATGGGGCAGCAGGTTCGGCATCTACTAGAAAAGAAATAATCCACTTCTGATAACCACGCCTCTGCTAGGCAGCGTGTGGAATGGCCGAGAGCGGACCTTTCTTTTTGGATATTTAATCCAAGTCGAGAGTGGAGTTACGGGAACAGCCGTCTGATGGAAAACTACTTTCACGTTCGGTTCAGAGAGCACTTTTATCGTTGAGAATTCCTCGTTCCCTTTCGTGTGAATTCCCCAGCGGCGAATTAAAAACATGTGAGGCCCTATCTATTCCATCTCTCGAGCCCCGAAGAAAACCCCCCTCCACTTCGGACTCCATCTCTTTTAACTCTATATATGTGGGCACCTGATATCTATGAGGGTTCACCCACCCCGGTTACAGCATTCCTTTCTATTGCGCCTAAAATTTCTATTTCTGCTAATATTTCACGTGTTTCTATTTATGGTTCCTATGGAGCTACATTGCAACAAATCTTCTTTTTCTGCAGCATTGCTTCTATGATCTTAGGAGCACTGGCCGCCATGGCCCAAACGAAAGTCAAAAGACCTCTAGCTCATAGTTCAATTGGACATGTAGGTTATATTCGTACTGGTTTCTCATGTGGAACCATAGAAGGAATTCAATCACTACTAATTGGTATCTTTATTTATGCATTAATGATGATAGATGCATTCGCCATAGTTTCAGCATTACGGCAAACCCGTGTCAAATATATAGCGGATTTGGGCACTCTAGCCAAAACGAATCCTACGGCTATTACCTTCTCCATTACTATGTTCTCATACGCAGGAATACCCCCCTTAGCCGGCTTTTGTAGCAAATTCTATTTATTCTTCACCGCTTTGGGTTGTGGGGCTTACTTCCTAGCCCCAGTGGGAGTAGTGACTAGCGTTATAGGTTATTGGGTGGCCGGAAGGTTGCCACGAGTAAGTAAGTTTGGGGGACCGAAGGCAGTTCTCCGTACACCGGACACGTAGCTTACCGAATCAGTTGCGACACGGATGGGAATGCATGCTACAAAAGATAGGGTCGAGTCTGAAACATCAACCTCTACTCAATATCCTTGGACGAGTCCATAATCACTACACGAGATGAACCTTGGTTTGGTGAATTGAAGTTGACCTTAGGTGTAATAGGACTCCCAGTTACTGCGCGCGATCGTATACTGAGGTGCTCCCCGCCGGTTGTTGGAACGACGCGAGCCGGGCTGGGCCTCGATTCAGAAAGATGAAGGGCCAAAAAGTATAGAAATAGGGGGTTACAAATTCCCCATCTCATTGGGGGCGGAAAACGAATCCACATCTCGATGTGAGACAGCCTTTTTCTATTTTAGTTGGGAAAGAACGGCGAAGTCCATCCGAAGCGTCCAATGAAGAATAATAGGAAAGCAAAGCGCCAATGGCGCGCGAAGCGCATGCGGAAGGGGCACGGAGAAAACTCCGTGTGGAGGAGAAGCAGCCGAGCTCCTTCGCTTCCTGGGCCCGAACCAGTGCAGTCTTTCCTGGCCAAATCAAGGATTTTGGGCTTCGTGCTACGCAACTTAACTATAAAAATCCACTTTTTTTAGTAATATATATGAATAGAAAGATAGATCCATCCATCTATCCTATCCGATTTATATATATTCCTTTGTGTGATAATTTAGGTAATAGACTTCACAAAAAGAGGATATATGATATGATTGAGCAACTTGTTAGGTTGAATGGTGATAAATATAATGATTCTGTTATTAAAGGTGTCTTTATTCGTATCTATTATGAACCTAAGGATTCCCTTAAATCATTATAATTTCCTAAGATATCAAATATGATTAGCATAATTAGCAATGTTATTATGGATTCTGAAATAGAAAGTGGTAATCTACCCGAGGCAAAATCACTTATGTATAAAAAGACTCGTATTACCTCTAAAATAAGCGCTATAAAAAGTAGTATAAAAGGATGTCGTCCTTTCATTGTAGCCGATATAGAGACTGTAGTAGTGAATAATGTTCATGTTCCTTATGCAGCAGGTTACTTAGTGGTGACGCCAGGTGATGATCTAACATCCCTACCTTCCTATTCGATTAAAACCTTTTTCAGTGAAGATCACATAAATTTCTATCCTAACTTTGAAGAGAGGAGTGAAAGAATGTTATATGAATTTTTATCCAATTTGGAAGAATCTGTGAAAAAAAATAGTAGTATCCGTCTTCGAACAGTTTATTTCCATAATTTTGCCCGATTTGAAGGTATTATCATTCTTAGGTATTATGCTGATCGTGGTAATAAGTATAAAATCAAAACATTGTTGAGGAATCATAAGCTTTACGAGTTGAAAGTTTATCTTGGCGATAAGTTCTTCTTACGTTTCAGAGATTCTTGCACATTACTGCCTAGCTCTCTTAATAAATTGGGAAAGACTCTATGTCCTGAATTAGGATCCAAAGGTTCTATCCCGCATGATGATTTGTCTGTGTCTAATCTTCTGTTGAATAGTGTGGATTTGAGAAACTATCTTCGCCAAGATATCCTTATCTTAGGTGGTGTGATGTTGAAGGCTCAAGAGATTAATTGGTCGTCATACCGTATTGATATCGAGGATGTGATGACATTATATCCCTTAAAATATTTCGTCAGAAGTTTTTTGATGATAAGACCTTTCATATCAATATACCTACAAGAAACCAAGACAATTTTATTAGGCGTGGCTATTATGGGGGGCATGTTGATGTCTATAAGCCCTATGGTGAGAATCTTTACTATTATGATGTGAACTCATTATATCCTTTTATTATGAAATCCTATCCTATGCCTTGTGGTATACCTGTCTGGAAGAATAATTTGGAGTGCGTTGGATTGGATAGCTTGTTTGGCTTTATTGAGGCCTATGTTGTATGTCCTACCAATATATCACGTCCATTCTTGCCCTATAAGGATAAATCAGGTACTTTACTCTTTCCTACAGGTAAGTTCGTTGGAGTCTTTTATAGCGAAGAGTTGAAGTTCGCACGTGATTTAGGTTACCATGTAATTCCTCTTAGGGGTTATTTGTTTGAGAAGAAGTCAAGTCCTTTCGAAGACTTAATCTCACACCTCTATGAAAGCAGACAAAAAGCCAAGAAAGCTGGTGATGAAGCTATGACATTTATTTATAAGATTCTAATGAACTCCCTCTATGGTAGATTTGGTATGAATCCTGAAAGTACAGTAACAGAGATCTGCAATCAAAAAAGATATGAAGAATTGATGAAGATGGATAATTTTCAATCTGCAGAGATGCTTACCGATCATTACTATATTGTAAATTTCCTTAGCAATTGTAGCTTTGCTGACGACGATGACTGGAAACCTCCTAAGATGTCGGCTGTTCAATTGGCTGCAGCTATCACTGCTTGTGCTCGTATTTATATGTACCCATACATTTCCAGACCTGACTGTTACTATACTGATACTGACTCAATAGTTCTAGGAAGTCCTCTTCCTGACGATTTAATCTCATCCATTGAATTGGGTAAGTTTAAACTCGAAAGCCATGTCAAGAGAGGTATCTTCTTAGCACCTAAGAGTTATATGTTAGACATAGAAGATGATAGACAAATTATTAAACACAAGGGTCCTGCTAAAGAATTAGTTACATCTGAATGGTTTCAAAATCAATTAGCAGATCTATCTCTAACGGATCAGATCCCCACTATAGCTAATTTCAGAATAGATTGGAAAAAACTCCAGATCGTAAAAAAGGAAATGATCATCAAACTAGGACTACCACAGAGTACGAAAAGAGAGAATGTCTATGATTCAAATAATGTCTGGATAGACACACGACCTATAGATGTAATAGACTTAGGAAGTCAAGATGCTAATACTATTTTAAAATATGAACTAAAGAATAAAAATGAAGAATCTGTCAGTCAGTCCACTACTGAAGGTAAAGAGTCCACAACGGAAGGTCAAAAGACCACTACTCCTCAACCGACTCTCTACAAAATCAAGGCTGAGGCTCTGAAAGCTAAGGCTAAGAAGGCTAAGGTTAAGAAGGCTAAGGCTAAGAAGGCTAAGAAGGACAATGACAATAGCTCATCCCCGAGACCAAAACCAGATGAATAATAGCAATAACAGGGGTGAGTAGGGCCCTACCTTATCTCCCTACTCTCCGGTTCATCCGTTAGACCGGTCCATTTTAACATCCTATTTAACATCCTACTATCTTGTAAGACACTAGATAACCAGACACTAGATAACCAGAGAAATCTTCTAAGACACTAGATAACCAGACATATTACATATCAATGATACTTTCAGGTCTCTCCCATTGTAGCTGCCCCTCAGTATTAATGTAGAGCTTCCCTTGCCACGGTCTTAAAACTCTACCACCCCGGGTTCCTGCACGTACTTTAGCAGTCAAACCCCATGCTGGAAGCACCGTGTGTAACTGCAATATTTCATTATATTTTAATACCGTCTTCTTATCAGTAAATCCAAGGACTGCGGTATTCAGGCACCTAGACCAAAAACAGTTTAATTCTGACGTAAATGAAATTATCTAAATGTTCCAAATACAAGTCCATTACTATAAAATATAGCAAGCCTATTCCTTTAGATGGTTTCCTTTTAGTTTGAACAAATCCTAAGATTCTATCAACCTGTTCACCATCAACTTGTAGTTTTGTTACAAAGGAATCTACCATTTTAATGATAATTGGATTCTGTAACAAAGCATCAACCTTTTGCATTATTATCCCTCTATCCATAGACGCTGTACCTGGTGTTAATTCATAAAGTTTAAAAGATCCTAGTGTGACCGATGCTTTACTTGCTATAAAGTTATCCATAAAATTGAAACGTATATAATTAGGATGGAAAACAATCGAATCGAGGGTCCGGAGGCATCTTCAAAACATATTAACCGCCGCCCCCTGTTACAATATAGTCCACAGCTTGCATATAATATGGGCTTTGAATTGCAAGCTCACCGAGCGAGTTATATATGTTTTGAAGAATGTGAAGATCTTCAATATCGCCGTGTAGTTGGGCGGCGACGTCTTGAATACTGGTTCGCGCGGGTAACTGCACGCCCTGCGACTGCAAAAGGGCCTCCAGCCGATTACATATCTGCTCCTTTACAGAGTCGAAGGCCAAGTCTCCCAAGCGTTGTGAAATGTTATTAATCGTTAACCCGCGCAAACGTCCGGCCCGAAAAGCTACGAGAATGGCCAAGGGCAGAACTAAGCCCATGCTCAAAATATACTGAGTAACAAATTGTTCCATTTATCAATCACAAAAAGTCGATCGAGTACGACCAGCGCGGTTGTTCCTATTTCATTTTCTTCTTCCAAGCCTTAGAAAGCACTCACTGGGTTACTTAAGGAATCCTTCCTACTTGACCTACTTGACCGGCTGAGAAAGCACTTCTTCTTGAAGGAGAGAAAAAAAGTCATGTTTCCGCTCATCCGAGTGACGTAGGTGCACAAGAATACTTCGCGCCACAACCATCGCTTTTTTATAGGTTCTACGGACCGATGCCTGCTGCTTCATCTGGGATAAAAGAATCATAGATATGCCGGTCATTAGAAGGAAGAACCGCCATAAAAATCTTCCTCGTGTATCATCTGTAGCAAAATTATGAACGGAAGCTAGCAATCCGGACCGTATTGAAAAGGTTCCTAAGATACAGCATAGAAGAGTCACAATATTTATAAACGAGGTCCAAGAATGAAGAAGGGGTAGAATTACTGAATGAATACGAGTAGTGGCTAAGACCCGCGGCATAAAGGATGCATTTTCTACAGGATCCCGAAACCACCAGCCACCCCGACCTAATTCATGATGAGCCCACCAACTTCCCGGTAAGATGCCTATGGTAAAAAAGCACCGACATGCCAAGATAAAAATGCGAATGGCTTCCTGGTCCTGGTCAGAGACCACTGTGTTCGGGCCGGCGGTCCAAGAAAGAGGCGAAGTAGCGGTATCTTTCTTTCCATTACGAACGACACGCTTCGCCTGCTCCCTCCCCGTGTCCACTAGCGCTCCTGTCCAGAGCGAAGAGAAGGCGAAAAAGCGCCGCCGAAGCAGCATCAGCGGGCTTCTATTGCTATGCAACAATAGAGCAGGATAGCATTTTTCGCCCACATCTTTTAATTTTTTGGTAAAAAGCTCGCTTGTTATACGGGATCTGACGCATCCAGTAGAGCGAAGCAGCCTGACATTCTTTTCGACGGCATCCTTCCGCATTGGCGGCGACTGGAGTGCCATAATCCCATTCATCATTTTTTTATTTACATAAACCAAAGCCCATAGCACTGGCGACGTCTCCGGCATAAATTAAAGGAGGATGTATAGCTGATATAGGATCTTGTAGAACAGGATTTGATTCTTCAAGCGGTTCGGTACGAACGAATAAATTTCGAACAAAAGGATCAGAACTCGCTAATAGGAAAGGAGAGAAAAACAAAGCAATGCCAAGAGCGGTCAATTCGCTGTTCATCGATAGACGAAGCTCTCTCTTTATCATCTCGTGCCAGATGCAACAAAGGATGAGTCCTTTTTCCTTCTCGCGAACCACGGGAGCGCTTAGCGCCCAGAGGAGCAAAGCGAATTTTCCTTTCAGAATATAGCGGTGCATAAAAAAGGGCTGGCCCGTCAAAAGTCCGGTTCCTTCGAAAACGAAGTTCAGAATCTACAAGGGTTCGTAGAACGAAAGGAGTGTACAACTGGGGCTGCACCCCACTTTGTTGTTCGTAACGAGGGAGAGATAGAATGGAGTTCTTCACGAAGTTCAAGACAAAGGAATAAAAAAAAAAGATCTCTGTGGCCTCCTCGTTTTGAGACATTATAGCTTTGGGGTCGACCCCGGTAACAAAGAAGGAATCCATAAAAACTTGGTATCCAACACCATGAGAAAATACTACCCTCATGATTATACCATGTCCCTGAGATTTGATAAAAGAAAGGTGCATTAGCGGTTAATACGTTGTAATTGGAAAAGTTATTAGGAATATGATGGAACGAAAGACTAAGGAAAGAGAGAAGAATGCACCAAAATGCAGGTGCTGCACCAAACGCTGGTGCTTCTTTCTTGTTGTAAGTGAATGCAACGAGAAGACCCGGAAATAACGAATAATGAAACAATTCATATATTGACATTTCATATTTAACAAGATGTATTCGCTTCTCGACGCCAGTTGGCTTGGTCCAACCAAGAAGACATACTTGGGATAAAGAAAGGCATTGTTTGAGCTAAGTCAAGCTTGGCTACCTAGCAAGAAAACGGATGCGCTAAGGTAAGGCTTTAGGCTTTCACGCTAGCGCGCTCCATCCGTTGCTTGTTCCTTCGCGGCACACTTTTTATATATCTCTCTTCGGTCATAATTATTGGAAACATGCTATAGGAGCTATATGTACACTGCCGCGTCGAGACTCTGACCCGCTTTCGCAAATAGGATCACTGGCGGCTTCTTGAAGAGGGATCACTCCTAAATGCAACCTTTCTCTTGTATACGATACCACTCGCCATGTTTCACGTCAAGATCCGTTGCTCAACCCCCTTAAGTCCGTCCTGCGCGCGTCTGTGCTTGAATAGGCAATCCCGATAGCATTCCTTTACTCATCATATAGAATAAGATCTAGCATTTCATCTATCGGGAAAGACTCTACTTTGACCATGATCTGCTTTCATTGTTCCCGGAAAAGGATCAGTAAGATGTTTCCGATCATCTCTGGCAGTTATCCGAAATACATCTTCTCTGATTGCATTCCGGACATCCGCCCTATCCAGAGATTCCCCAACTGAAACTATCTGGCTTGAGCGACGGACACCTCTTGACCAGCTCCCATTCCGACCTTTGCTACTGCTATCGGGTATGCATTTCTAAATGAAGCAGTTGATGCCCGGGAATAAGAAAACTGTTTACTTCAGGTATTCACTCATCCCCCCTCAGTGGCAAGAGGCGAGTAGATAGCAGACTGTTTTTCATTCCTCATTCCTGTGGGATCAATTGAGCAACTACTTTCCCCATTGACAGCAATCTTTCCATCTTCCGGAACTGGCAATAGGATAGGTTGAAAACCAAGCATCCCGGGGATTCAACCAATTCCAGCGCCGAAACTCCCTTCCTTCCTTTTGGAACCAGATCCAACTGAGAGAACTCTATGCCAGTCAAAGCTGGGGAAGGTATACTAGCCGAGAAGCAAAGTAAGATAGCAGCTAAGTGTGACACTCTCTCGACAGGGAACAAGTGGAAGTGGATCTCGATCCAAAACACCATTGGCTTGGTAGCGGGAAAGGGTAGTTGCTGCCGGAGAAAGAAAGATTGATTCACTGTCAGGAAATAAGTAAGAGAGTTCACTGTCCGGAGTTGCTTGAATGAGTGACTTCTGGAGATTGATTTCACTGCCTGAATCTTGTCGTCAGGTATGAATAGATATTCTCTTATCTGCCTTATCTCTAGTTCAATATTGCCTTGCATGTGTTCTGCAACTGACATATGCTAGTTTTTCCTCTCTAACTGCACTCCTCTTTCAGCTAGTCTTCCTTCATTCAATCACCTAGAATACCGATCACAACCTCCTCTATACATCCAACTGGCATTGGGAATCACTTTCAGCCATCTCCCAATCATCTTGTACTCACTTCTGGGATTGAACAGGTAAGAATAGCTCTCTCTCATTCACTGTTGATCGATGAGAGTTAGTCTAATGCCGATTCAACCTTCTTCTAGTCATGTCGGATAGATGCTAATACTTTCATCGCCGGAATGCATTGAATCTTCTTCTACTAGTGAAGATGTTGGAGAACTGGCCAGGAATGATCTTGTGAATACCTTACCGAAAGAGAAGACTGATCGCTGCCATTCGTTCATTTGGGAGAATATCTTAACTGTGCCCTACCGGAGACTGCCTAGAGATTCAATACCGGATAATCTCACTTACGTGATTGACTGCCTGGAATTCCCTAGTAGATCACTCCAGTTCTATGCCTGGGCATTCCGAACATGCACGCCGCATTTCCTACATCCCCTATCCTTCCCTTAAAATTAACTTTCCATGAGACTTGCATGGAATCAGTGATCCGACACGGGCAGTGGGAAGCTATCCAACCCTTCCAACACAGTGAGCAATTTGGCATTTCACTGTCAATCTTACCAATCCAAGTAGTGTAACCAAACCCGGAATGCCTACCTTGTTCACTGTCTGGGTCGGAGAAGACAAGCACTGTTTTTTGGAATCACTGTCAGGAATGCTGGATCGCTAATCTCCGGATGGATTGAATAGAGTCTCTTACCAGACTACCTTCAACAAGTCTGTTTGATGATTCCGGAATCTCTTCAAGCCTTGTCCGGACTGGCTGCTAAGGAGTGAACTGAAAGCTGTCAAAGCATAAGACTGTCTTGCAACCTAATGAATGATCTTTTTTGACTGCAGACTAGAGCTCCATTCAGAGTGAACCAGTGCAGTTACCACTATGCTCCCTTATCAAAGAGCTTGCATTCGATGCTTCTCTATATGATAAGATTCTCAGGCATTTCAGTAACTCTCTTCCGGGCAGTCATAGCTTTGTTACTACGATCGGAGAGCTCCATCTCATGCTAATAGGATAGAAAGGAAGCAGTTAAATCACATAGCTTCGATCAGTTGTATGGCCCGGACCTTGATGGAATTCACAATGAGCGGTTGGGTTATAGAACTTGGTAAGAGGATTTGGTTATATTTGGAAAATAGGATGTAAGAAAGATGCTAGGAAAGGAAGAAAAAGCTTGTGTTTGATAGAACCAAGGTAATTAGTTTGTGTTTGCTATTTCCAAGGTAATTACTTGTGTTTGATAGAACCAAGGAAGAGATCGAAATCAATGCCAATCAAGAGAAATGCCAAATAGAATAAAAGAAGGAAAAAGAAAAAGATCGAAATTCTGACCAAATAATTAGACATTCGAAGATTCTTGTTACTCATATTAGCACCATCATACATCTGGCTTACTACACTGATATCAGTTCTCATGGGTCTTAGTACATTCGTTTCCCTATTCTTTCGGCCGGGAAACTGGCCTTTTGTTTTTCTGGCGACGAAGGTCATGATGCGTTTACTTCTTTTGGTTAGGTACAAGAAAGACATAATTTACGGCCCCGTGAGAGATCCGATCTCAGTTGTTTTCAACTTAATCTCCTTCTCAATCGGTAGGGCTCTTGGAGGAAATTGGATCCAGGTTGGGAAACCAACCCAACGGATCGTAACCTTAGGGCGACCCCCGTTAGTCAAACCCTCCACAGGCAAGCAAGCTTCGACTTGCATGTGTTAAGCATATAGCTGAAGTAGCTTTTTTGGAGCTTCTTAGCGCTTAGGCTACGAAGGATCACTCCTAAAAGCAACCTTTCTCTTACTTATATATGATACCACCAACGCTACCTTGGCAAAGAGCTTGCTCGAAAACAGGTTTGCTTAGTCACTTGCTTTCAAAGGAACTCCCTGGAACTTTATTAAATTGAACTGGCCCGAGAAGTTCTCATTTGAAATTGTAATTCCTGCTTACCTACTTGCTTTCTTGCTCACTGGATCTGTAACAGGTTTTCAAAAACTAACTGGATGGCAGGGAAACTAGAACTTAAAGACGGGAAGGCAGAAATAGGGGGAGTCACTTAGGTGGAGTATTCACACGCCATATGGACTACCAGGGTAAAAATACCAAATACTCAGGACAATGGAAATGCCAATCGGGCACTGTGCCCCTTACTAAATGCAGAAAGAGAGAATATATTAACTACTCGGTACTTAAACTCGTGCTCTTACTTAGTACTTATTGACTATATTGACTATTACTATACCAGGGGAAACAGGGAATACCTACTTTCGGAGACAGGCTCTCCAGGGCCAGGTAGAAGCAAGAAAACTGCCCGGAGGGGAACTAAAACCCCCAGGACAGCAATAAATTCTGCAGGTGGTAAGCAAAGACCTAAATATTACATCTAGCCCTATTACTAGCCATTACCATGGAAAGAATTCTCACTATTAGTGGGCGGCATGCAAGAGAACTGCCTGAAACGGAACTCAAACTGGAACTGGATCTTTAGATGGCTGGTCAAGATAGAAAGCATATGCTTATGGTTTGCCCGCCGTAGCCGCCTACTTTCTTGCCTCAGTTCTATCCTCTGCTGAGGCACATGCATATGCTGTATGCATACTTTCTTAATTAACCATTGTTTTAGACCGAGACCCCAAATTCATGAGCCACTTCTGGAGGACGCTATAGAGGCGAATGGGAACCAAGTTGCTGTATAGTACGTCTTGCTACCCATAAACCTATGGACAAGCCAAAGTTATCAACAAAACCGTAGGAACTTTGCTACTGGTTGCCATTGAATGAAACACAGCTAGCTAAGATCTATGCTTACCAATCATTGAGTTAGCTTACAACAAGACTGCCCATAATGTAACAAGCATGTCTTTATTGGAGGTTGCCTATGCGTTCAATCCTGAGCTACCATTAGACTAAGTACCCCAATCGATGTTTGATGATGATCGGCCAGCCATTAAAAGAGCTGAGGCTATCAAAGCTATGTACTAGGAGATTGGAGAGCAATTGAGCTGAGTTAATGTTAAGCTTAAGAAGCAAAGCCAAGGATAGAGGAAGAGAGAATTTCAACTAGGCAATTTGGTTAAGATACACCTCAGCAAGGAACGATTCTCAATCTTAAGGAGCAGCAAGTTGTCTCCTAAGGCCGACAGACCTTTCAAAGTTCTTAAAAAGATCGACCCTAATGCCTATAGGATTACATTGCTTGAAGGATATGGGGTCTCAGACTCCTTCAACATTACCGACCTCTAACCTTACATTCTCAAAAACGAGCAACCTGGAGCTGAACCAGATTTGATCCTAAATCTCAAACAACTCAAAGGGAATGATAGGGATCAAAGATCGATCATGTGCTCCCGAGCTCGAGGGCTTTCTTAGATAGTTAGCTAAGCTATCCGAAGTTAGTTAAGCACCGAAGAGTGGTGCTTACCCCAATCCGATCCACCAAGCTACTTCACTCTCCATGATATCAAGGTGTTGCAAAGGTGACCAACTAACATGTTAAACCGAACCCTCTACTATGCACTCGTCCAAGCGCAAAATCTAAATACATCAATCTACATAATGTTGAGGCCAACTTAACAACTGTCAAGGGCTGACCATCTGATGCTGACCTAAATGTGAGCCATCCCTACACTAATCTTAGTTTAGCCCCAGTAGTCTAGGTACCGAACTATCGACATCAAACAAACTTGATTAAAAGCCCACCCTTGCTAGACTCACAATATTGTTAGAATCGCAGACTAAGTAAAACACATGTGCGCTATCCTTTCTAACATTCGTACTGTCTTTTCTGATAGAGGACGTTTGTTGCCCATGATTTCATGTTTTCCTTATAAATTATTCTCCTTTTGTTTAGCAAATAAGGATCCTTTTTTTTCTTTTTTTTTGTAATTTTTTTAACTTATGACTTACTCTAACAAGATACTATAAATACTAGCCTAATGTAATAGCCACATCATCAATATATGGAAGAATGCACTAAACTTTTTATTCCCTCTCGAGTAAGTGTCATTTCTACTTACTCTTGAGCTACTCTTATCTCGCCTATTCGAGCGTAAGCTAGTAGCGAGTGACCTCTGGCTTACTTGTGCATCATATCAAGTATGACTCGAACTCATATAAAGCGTTGGTATGTCATATTCATTGTCGATACATGGGAACCCCCTGCTCATCCCTCTAATTTCATTTATTTTTCAAACCATCTTTTTGGTTACGAGTGATATTGAGTTTGTGTATTCATCTACGAGTCCGTATCAAATTGGGTTCCATATCTAATATCAAATTAGAAGTAGGTAGATTTATAAAATTAAGTAAAGTTATAGCAAAAGTTTAGATTGTAAAATTCTTGCCATTTCACCCCTATTTATACAAACAACTAAGCGTCCAAAAATTAGCCATTAGCATATTATTGTCATCGCTCAATGGCTGATCAAACGAGAATTAAAAAAAAAAAAAGCTAAATATCAATGGCACAAATTGAATTTGCCATTGGAAAATGGGGGGGAATCAACGACACATATTGACTTTGCCATTAGAATGTTATAAGCCTTCAACGGATAAATTTGGCTTTGTACAATTGAAGTAAGAAAAAAATATATATTAACCAGCTGGATTGCATGCCATAAGATGGCCTGACAAAGTCAAAATGCTTGGTGGAGGGTACTTAAAGAGGTACCCGGTACCTTCTAAGCACCTGCATGGCTAGGGCAAGCGCTAAGCACCCTTTATTGACACACTGTAATGCTAGCTAGAGCCATCTTGTGTCGAATGCACTATATATTCTCTCTCTCTCTCTGTCTTTTCTTTTTAAGATTATGAATATTAGATCATTGATGAGGCAAGTTCTTTTTTTAAAACAATAGAGTTAAAAGCTACTCACAAGGTTGTAGCTAGGTTTAGACCGATCGAAATTAACAAAAATGGCAAATTGGAATTGGCTGGAGGTTCGGGTTCTTATGGTGTTTCGTAATAGCTACTGGGTTACTGGTTTTGATGTTACAGTTATGTGACCTGTAAACCAACTCAGGCCTTTAATTTCTTTTTTTTTTTTCTGTATTTCCTTAATCTTTCTTGTGCATCATCTTTGAAGAAGCTCTAGGAAATTTTTTTTTTCCTTTTTCACTTTTATTTTTGCATTTCCTTCATTTCTTTTCTTGGTACACCCTGTCTGCTTTGTACATTCATTGCGTAAAACAAAAGACATATTTATTATGTAAAAAAATAAAAAAAGAATTTTACAATCGGCTATATTTAATTGTCTTATTAAAGCACAAAGAAGTTTCATTATAAAATACATCGTAATGCCACATATAGATAGGCATACAAGTTCCTTTATAAGAACAAATTACATTTACAATTCCATGAAATAATAATGTAGGAATATACCAAAGTCATTGAAATATACATAATACCATCATTATCGACGCAACATTTTCCACATATTATAGAGTTTTACAAGTACCTACTCATACTACAATTTCCATTATTCTATGCAATTACCATTATTCCCTATTTCTGCAATATTACTCCTTTGAAATCTTGAAATATTGAAGCAGATCATTAGAATGAAGGGGATATTAAGTTTGGGAATCAAAGGGAGATGGAGAAGGCAAGTCCTCTAAGGTTCCGTTCCTTCAAATACCAACATCGCAAAATACTTCCAACTTGGAAATAAATATGGAAAATTTCCTAAGAAAAACATGTACTTCAATCCCTTCTTTATTATCAAGAGATGAGCTATGAGTATCAGCTATTTGAGTTTTCGCTGCAACCTAAACTTACAATGAACCATTTGTTATCCAATCAACTTTAGTACAACCACTTCCTTAAGCATCAGGATCAGTTAAGGTTTTCTCAAGAGACATGGATCTTCAAGCTAGCAACAGCACTAGAATTTGATTATGTAGAACATAGTTCATTGCAAACCAAGGTCATCAAGAACTAAAGTTGTAAGTAAGCAACAATAATAGCTAATATTGAATTAACAGAGAAAATGATTGAAGTTTGTGTTCTTATTAGATAATTTTTCCATACTCTTTTCAAGTTCAGAAACATAGTATTTCATCAAAAGTGAAATAAGGGAAATATTATGAGAATGCTCATCTATATCTCGCTTTAATTCTTGAACTCTATATTCTCTCCATTGTAATGGCATGCTTCATTTTTCAAGATTTGAAAATGAAGTGACGATATAGGTAGCATAACATAAAAACAAACTCATGTTTATTGCAATACATAGTTATAGAGGAGTTGAAAACTTTAATAACATATATGAATTATTCACATTAAGGATATTTTGAGGGGGGAACAAGGGAAATATTAAGAAACTAGTATAAGAGGGGCTATGTTGTGCTAACGTATATTACATTGAAATGAGTGTATGCATGTGTGTCTATGTAGAAAGAAAAACCAAAAAGTATATTTTGAGCCAATGAAAAATTATATTACATTTCCTACTATTTATAAGATTACACAAGATATAATGAATTAAATATATAATTGTAAAAGATTACAATAGTAGTTATCTTTAAATTGAAAATACTACAATAAAGATACACATTTATTAGCAAATCTTGAGGATTTGTGATGATTTACTATCATGTACATTCATTGCTGAGATCTGTTATCATCATCTAAATCTAAAGACTTGTTACCATTTCTAATAGCCCTCAGCAAATGAATAGGGGGATTATAGACTAAGTTTAAAATTCAAAAATTGAAACCGATTAATAGAAAGAACTTCAGTGAAGATATCATCTAATTGGTTGGTAATAGAGATAAACTTAATTTGAATGTCTTTATTTAGTAACTTTTCACGAATAAAGTAATAATCAGCCTTAATATGCTTCATATAGGCATAAAAATGGGATTGGCAGCAAGTGCAATGGCACTAACATTGTCACACCATATTAACAGAGAAGATGGTAGTGACATATGAAGATCTTTAAGAAGCATTTGAATTTAGTATAATTCAGTAACTGTATGAGCAAGAGCACGGTATTCAACTTCTATACTAGATCTAGTGATAACTGCCTATTTTTTAGGATACCAAGATATAAGAGTTGAACCATAAAAGACACCATAAGTGGATCGTTGATCACTTAGATCCCCAACTTAATCAAAATCGCTCTAGGCTTATAAAGTATTTGATCCCTTTGAATAATAGAGGCCATGATCAATGGTTCCTTTTAAGTAACATAAGACACATTTAGTAGCTATCTAATGTTTAGAAGTGGGAGCATGTAAAAACTGACATAATTAATCGACAATAAATGAAATCTGAGGGCATATTAGTGCACAATACCAAAAGGCACCTACAATAGTATAATACTCAAAAGCATTATCAAGAGGATCACTATCTATAGAGTTAAGTTTGGTGTGAGATGCACATGGAGCACTATACAGTTGACAGCCAATCATGCGAGTGCAATGTAGAAGATATGACAAAAGACTAAGATCCTTCAAAGCAAACTCATCCTTTAACTTATTGATAAGAGAAAAGATCAAGGAAGTGTGAATACCCATAATCAACAGATCATCGACATAGATAAGAACATATAGATAAATGGTATCACGATGAAACACAAAGAAAGATGCATCAAGTTGAGAAGCCTAAAAGCATTAAGTAAGGAATGAAACGGTTTTATGTAACAAGCTCGAGGTGCATATTTGAGGTAATATAATGCCTTATTGAGCCTACAGACATGATTAGAGTAATGAAAGTTCACAAAGGCCTTTGCTTACTTAATGTAAACATTTTCTTGTAAAACAACATGTAAAAAGGCATTAAATACATGTAATTGATGAATATGCCACCCATGATTGACTACTAAAGCCAAAATTAATCTCACTATAGCTGGTTTAATAACAAGACTAAATGTATTAGAGAAATCAACACCACTAATTTGCTCAAACCCCTTGGCAACAAGCCATGCCTTATAGCGCTATATGCTACTATCAACTCGATTGATCCTAAATACCTACTTAGTTTTTATGATGCTACAATTAGGTTGTCACATCCCTGCATAACACAGGATGTACCATCACATAGGGATACCTATTTGTAATTAACACAAGTTCTATTTATAACAAAAGTATACTACAATGGAGTTCAGCTTAACACCTATTTATACAAAAGTTTACGTTTGTTAACATAACCAAACCTAAAATATAGTACCTTTTTTTTCATATATATAGATCCTTTACAGGAATAAGAACAAAATAGAAACAAACTTCTTTAAAAGCGGCTAACTTTGTCTTATGCACTCTCAAAAAAAAATTTTCTTATAGCTGATGCTACCCTGTCAGTTCTCTTCATAACCTGAAGATATACAAGTATCCCCTTAGCTTTTTGTAAGCTAAGTAATAGTGGATAAAATAAAACATAGAATCCACACAAATTAGTACTATAGGATATTCAATCTCGTAATCCAAGTTATCAATACAAACTATTTATATAGAAAATTTATGCTATGTGCATCTACATAACATATATTGATATCGATATCCTATACTTTTCCAATTCTTCATTCAATTAGTTGACATACCTAGGCATCTAGATACTACATTTATGAACCTAAGGCAACAAGGAGCTGCTTAGGAGTAGAACCCCCAACAAATACCACCTACTGTGGTTTGAAAATCCAATACGTAGTCGATCGCACATTATGGGTAGAATAAGTTGAACAATACAGTTCTATATGCTCAAAAGCCAACTCAATAGTTTTGAAGCTTTTAGAAACTTAACCCATAGGCCCTTTTGTGCTATGACATGAATGTAGTGAATAGTATAATAGCTTAATATCAGGCACAAATCTCAAGTTCCACATTATAAACAATTCAACTATCTCAACTTTAGCTTCATTTCTTAGCTTTATATTACATCCTTTCACATAAGGTTCACTTGGGTAAGTACCCTAAAGAATAGTTCAGTTTCTAAGTATTTTAAACTAAATTACATATCGATGGATCAATCATATATAAGAAAACATTTCACTTTTTCAACACACATTCAACAGAATCAAGTATCCAATCAATCCAGCACACATTACAATTCATAACACAATTGACTCTAAGTCAAGTAGACATAAGTCTATCTGTACAAAAATAGGAATATCCACTTACCCAAGCTCGACAATAATGTAAAATCTTAAGCTTCACGATATGGTTGTTCCTCACCTATCACACTTAGAAAAATGCACATAGACCTTAAGTCAACTACCGGGTTAGTACTAAGTTCTTATATATTTTCATTATTGTGTTTCTAAGCTTAATCCAAGTGTATCTTATTCGTTTCTTATCCAATTTTAGTAAACTTTATATCGCCACGATCATTATTTTGAGTACTATTAAGATATCTTAAGAATCATAACCAACCAATATTTTCAAATATCCAAAAATACCCTTTCGTATTACCAATTCGACCGTATGTTATTATAATCTCGTAATTAACTCAATTAAATCCTAAATCTAAATTAAAATTCATAAAATTCCTCATTCCCTAAGCTTTTCAGCATTCGCTATGTACTTAAAAATGCAAATCCTTTACATGTTTAACAAGTATCACATTAGTACTAATTAGTATATCATATATTAGACTAATATATAGGTTTATATTATGAAAATACATGATAAATAGCATACAAGCCTGATTCATTCCATGAAAAATCTTGTAGACTCAAAAAAATACATAGTTTATTTATTGATCATGAATTATACTAAAATAGCTATTATATATTTTTATGAAAATAGTGATTTTAACTCAAAATTAGAAAAAATTAAGCCAACAAGTGAATTTAATCACAACATAAAATTTAAGTGTCCCAATCATCATTATGAACTTCCAGAAATCATAATACATAGGGCTCATACTTTGATTTTGTTAAAAACTAATTAATTAACTAAAACAATGAAATTATCAATTTTATCCAAAATAATTATAATAAATAATAAAAATAATTATTTTCAAAAATTCTTGTTACTGCAATTAAATACATATATTGAGTATGTCACGTACAAATTTTCAACTTGAAAGGACATTATTTACTATTTCTAAAATTTAATTCAATTTTCGTCCAAACAAAGCTATTTCTTAAGGACCTTATATTTCCAATAATTATTTATCAAAAATAAAATTACTGCATTAATCTACACATAAAATAACTCTAGAAAACCAAGTTTCAAAATTAAATAACATCATTTGATATTTTTAGAAAAATTATAAAGTTTTAGCCAGAAATTTGGTTCACTTGAATTGGCCTAATCAGATTCCATAGCCTATTTTTGCTCTAATTTTATTATTTTTTTATAATTTTTTTTCAAAATTTTCATGAGTGATTTTCTTATATTTTCAAACTTGCAAAATATTTTTTTTGAAGTATACAAGTCCTATTTATACTTTCCAAATGGATTAAGATTTATAAAAATTGAACATGTGACTTACATATGTAATTTTCTTATTTTTTCCAAAGGATGGGGTGTCATTTTCTTATTACTTGCCTTTTGACTCCAATTTAATCCTTGGCCACCACATCATGGGGTAATTCATCCTTTCATTTTTTCATTAATTTTCCATTTTTTATATTAATTTACTTTATTTAAATAATAATTTCTTATTATATGTGTGTATTTAATAAAAATAATGCATGTTCTGTGTTAATACATGTATAATTCAACTTCATTTATTATTTTCATGAGTTAAATAACTTATCTCTAATATCCCGTTATATCTAAATGCTCGAATTTTACATTTTCGATATTTATCGACATTAGTGATAAATTGACATTTTCTTAAATTAATATTTTTATATAACTTATTTTGAGAAATTAACTTTACTTTAATTACTTCATCTAATTTTTCTAACCTTACTATGAAGTTTGAAATTAAACTGATATCTTAGCCCAGTGCCTTAAATTTAGGAACTCGAATCCTAAGGTAATCGTATAGACTCAAAATCTAAGGTATTACATAGGTGGTGGAAGACAAAGGGCCTAGGTCTCTTTAGATATAAGAGCATCAAATTCTTGTTTCCTAGCATCACACCACTTCTTAGATTGAGAGGCTTATTTGTATGTAGTAGGTTTGTAATTAGAGTAACGGAGTGAAAGCTACACATAGGGGTGTAAAATAAGTAAGTGTCGGAGAATTTTTTGTTACAAAGAGACCTTATTTAGCTTTGGGTGACCATATGTGATGGGTTAGAGAAGGTAAAGAAAACGAGGGAGCAATACTTACCGTGGATTTGATAGGAGTTGTAACATTATGAGAAGAGGACTTCTCCCGAGATAGAAAAGTATCCTCATCAAATACTACATTTCAAGAGATATGGATCGTGTTGCACAAACGATCAAAATAGTTGTATCCATTTTGGTTTGGTGAATACCTAAGAAAAATGCATCTTTTACTTCAAAAGGCAATTTTGTTATTACTGTAAGGTCACAAAACTAGATAGCAGGTACGGCAACAAATTCTCAAATCAAAATACTATGGAGTCTTATTGAATAATTTGTAATATGGAGAATCATTGTGAAGAACGACAGTGGACAACCTATTTATAAGATAGTGGTGTAAAAAAGGCTTCAACCTAAAAAATAGAAGAGAGACTAGAGTGTGCTAATAATGACAAACCAATTTCCATTATACATCTATGCTTCCTCTCTGCAATGCCATTTAAAGCACTCATGCAAATTGCCATTTAAAGCAAGATAGTCACAAAAGAAACTAGACATTTATTCAACATCATTATTAGTAATGAATTACTTAATACAAGCAAAAAACAAATTTTCAGTCAAAGTTCAAAATTAAAGAAAGAAAGAAAACACTTCTAACCTATTGATAAGAGGATACATCTACCCAAATCTGGTGTCATCATCAACAAAGATAACATAATATTGATTACCATTTTGTGCTTTAATAGGAGAAACCTACACATTAGAATGAATTAATTATGAGGATATGTAGACTCATGAGTAAATAAATTAAAGGTGATTGTTTAGCTTTTCCTAATTGACACAACTGACAAATAAGATCAAATTGAGAAGAGCCTTAAATAGAGAGACTAGAAATGAAGATGACATATCTCATGATTTTTAAGGATGGATGACAAAGTTGAGCGTGCCAAATTTCTAATGACACTTTGAATCCCAAGAGAGCAACCTTAGAATGAGTAATATTGACAAATACTTTATTCAATCGAATAGCATATGATCCTCCTTCACTTGGCCCCTCCAATAGTGTTTAACATGTGTCATCCTTAACAAAAAAAAAAAAAAAAGAGAAGATGTGAGTATGTAGAAGCAATTATTGTCTTGATAAAAAAAAAAAAGATTAATAGAAAGAAGTTTAGTCATTGTTATGGGACATTGAAGCATGTTATGAAAGTGAAGAGGATAATTTGATTTAGAAATGAAAGAGAGTGAATCTTTATTTTTTATTAGATGATTACAAACATTACCTATAGCCACCCTTTCATTTCCATCATAATTTTCAATGAGTAGAAGACTACTCAGATCATCAGTGATATGTTGATTCACATCGCTATCTACATAACATGTGCTATTCTCCACTCCTCTAGCATTAGAGTAAGTAACCATGGCATAGAGTTATTGTAGAGGATGTCAACCTTAAAAGCTAAAATTCATCCGTTTGAAACAATCTAATGTTTAATGGTTGGATCTTTTGTAGATTTGAGATGAGGCTTTAGAGTAGGTTGCATCGAGGACATGTTAAGGAATCTTACTGATATCAACACCAGTGTGCTTATACTAACCTCTTTGTTTATGCTAAGGAGAAAACTTAAATTTATTTTATCTACCATGAGAATCATGACTTTTGGCCATCGTAGATAAAGTAAGTTGATCATTAGATGCCTCAGGATTTTATTGCTTGAAGGTGAGCTCATATGACAATAGTTCCAATTGAAAACCATCAAAGCTCATTGTTTTGTTACAAAGAGCAAGATTGAGAGACATAGACCTTTGAAGGGCTTGACAAACTTGCTTTGAGGTAAAAAGTTCATAAGCAATGGAAAGGACCTTCTTGGTGAGAGTAGAATTTAACCAACTTAAAATAAATTGATCATTCTTCTCACATAAAAAATAAGATGGGTTAATCTTCTTTTTACCATCATCCCATAAATACTTAGTTAGGCATGATTCACTACCATCCATACAACCTTACAATTCATAGCTTCTCAATGCTGGAGTAAATTGGGAAACCCATCCCAAATAATTTCAGCATCTAGGCAAATCAATAATAATTGAGCAATATTTGGTGGGATAAAACCAAAGTTTTGAGAAACCATTAAAAAAATGAAAACTAAAACATAACTAGGAATAACATGAGATAATAGCTGTTATACCAAGAAAGAAAAACCAAAAAGAATATTTTGAGCCAATGAAAAGCTATAATAAATTTATACTATTTATAAGATTACATAAGATACAATGAATTAAAAATATAATTATAAAAGATTACAATGGATGCTGACTTTAAATAGAAAAAAATAAAGCAGATACATATATCCATTAGCAAATCTTGAGGATTTGTGATGATTTATTATGATGCACGTTCATTGTTGAGATCTACTGTCACCATCCAAATTTAAAGATTTGTTTTTTCTAGTGGAATAATAATAAAACTTATATTAAGAAGGGGATTTAAAGCCCTAATATAGACAACATTAGAGCTATTAGCTCTTGTCCAATGAACAAATGCATAATAACAGTTTCCTTCTTGTATAGCAATTCTTAATGGAGTTAAGAGAGTTCGCATCTCCTTATATAAGCAATAAATACATAGATCTTTTTCTAATAGAGGTAAAAAAAATTTAGGAGGATAGACAAAAGTCTCCTCTTCTAACTATTGATGCTACATCTATCTAGCTAATGAGCCTACTACTTTTTGTAGTTCTCTAAGTATTGCATCAATCATCCAATCCATCAGCTTCAATAGATTTTCCCTTCAAATATTTAAAACATTATGCAAAAATAATTTGTAGTTAGACTGTTGTTGTAAAAGAGTAGTTGTAGCTGCTGAGTCTATACAATTTTTTACATGAGTAAAGTTATCCTATATGCAATAGCTTAACCTCCAATATATTGCCTGCAATTTAGCTAAGAGTATATTGATACACCTAAGTTTCTTGGCATATCCATGTATCCATCTTCCTTGAGCATCCTTTATAACTCCTCCTATGGTTGCTTGGCCATTTGTTGTGATAACTAATCAATCAAGGTTAAGTTGAATCTACAGTGACTCAGGTGGCAACCATTGAACATTTACAATTTCACATAGATATTTTTTCCTTTTCCTCTTTAAGTAAGCCTAGTGCTCATACATTAAGGCTCTTATGGATTAGGATAAGTTGATAAATGAAGGAGACATTTATGTGGTAAGTAATTCCTATCAAACCATAAACTCTAAAGTAAGGCTCAAAAATGAAATGATTAAGAGAGAAGGTGTTTGTGAGATTTGTTTTCTTGACCCAAGTGTTAGCTTTGACCCAAACTTCAAGATCCTTCTATTCTTAATATTTATACATGGTTCAATTTGCCAAAGTTGAACAGTGGCTCTAATTATAGAGCAATCTTTTAGAGCATGTTGTAAGGATTTACTAGATCCCTTATATAGTTGCCTAAAGTAATAATTTTCCTCTAAATGAGCTCATGGTAAGTGGGCAAAGCTAAATGAAGGATTGTCCATAAAAACAATTTGGTACTTAGATCCAAAATTCTTTGATCTTGCATATTTTTTTCTTAAGGCTATAGGTCTAATGGATGATGAAATAAGTTGAAAAATGAGAAAACCAATTATCTCTGCATTCCATTTTATTTCACTAATTGAACATATTTCCACAATAAGCTTCTTGTCATTCTATGAAATGGACCCTGAATGAATGATCTTAGGGTGCCCAATTTATTCCAACCAAAAATTTGTCTTTTTTCCATTTCCTAAGACTACAAATCTTGATTTGTTTTAGGTCTATTTGCATTGCAACAACTCCTTACTATAAATAATAGGGTTGATTCTAAAATGGGATTGTTCCAACTACTTCTTGTATTTTTTTATTTAAAAATTTAGCCCAAAGAACTTTTCTTTTTTTCTTTTTAGCTTAAAGAATATTGAAGCAATATTCCTTTTTCTTAAATTTAGTAGACCTAATCTACTAGTTTCTTTAAGCTTTACTACTTCTTGCTAAGGAGCTTAGTGTATTTTCTATCCTTTACTTGAGCCCTTCCAAAAGAAGTTATGTGTTACCTAGGTGAGCTTGTGAATGTTTTCATATAGAAATTTGCACCGATTTATGTAATAGGCTGGTAATGATTTAAGTGTTGTTTTTGCTAGGATTATCCTACCAGCCATGCTTAGAGAAGCTGTTTCCTATCTTATCAACTTCTTCTGTACTTTTTTAAAGAGGAAATTGAGATATGAAGCCTTAGATTTTAAACCTATAGTTAAAGGAAATCTTAGATAAATTCCAAAAGAATCTAAGGCTTTAAACCCAAGAAGGTTGGTTAAATGCAATCATTTAATAATTTTGATGTTATTAGAGAAGAAAACCCCTCACTTGTTTTTATTAACTTTGAGACCTAATAAGTTCTCAATAAAGGATAATGTGTTTTGAATGGTGGTCACATTTCTATCACCAGCTTGAGCACACAGAATAATGTCATCTACAAAAGTAAGATGAGACAAGGAGAAGTCTATACCTTTGATGCAAAAATGAATCTAATTTCCTTAAAAATCTTCCCGTTCAATTAATCTAATAAGCATTTCACACACAAAATAAAGATGTAAGGTGATATAGGATCACCTTATCTAATTCCTCTAATTTTGAAATGAGGGAAGAAGGGGAGCCATTTACTATAATTTCATAACATAGGGAAGTTATACAACTAATTATCAGTTTCCTTTACCAGTTAGGAAAATTTAGGCTTTCCAACACCCAATGAACAAAATATCATTCTAAATAGTGAAAAGCTTTCTCTATACCAAGATTAACGATCATCTAACCTTTCTAGTCTTTTTTCCTATGGCAATTGTCCAAAACCTCATTGAGAAGAATTGCATTATCTATTGCTTTTCTTCCTAAGATAAAGCTTTTCTAGGTTAGATGAATTATGGTATCTAGGAAAAGCCTTACTTTATTCACCAAAATCTTGGTAACTATCTTGTATAAAGTATTACATAGCCCATTTAGCCTAAAGTTCTTTACATTATTTGCATGGCCATTTTTAGGAATTAAGCATAAGAATATTTAATTCAATTTAGAAGGAAATTGCTGCTTCAAAATATACTCAAAATCAAATTTTCGATAGAAACTCCTACAAGATTCTAACATACTTTTCCTAGAATAATGCTTGTAGTCCAGCTTTACCTAGAGCCTTCCATAACTTAATACTCTCTAAGGCTTCTTTGATTTCAAACCTTAAGAGAGGTTTTTCTAAGCTAACCTTTTGCTCCTTACTAAGCCTAACTCGACAATGTTCTGGAATTGGATTAGTGATGAAGGCATTTAGTTTTGCAGATGAATAGAGCTTGATGAAGTGGAAATTAATTAAGTTCTTAATTTGCTCCTAATCATAAGCCTAGTTTCCCCAATCATCTTATAGGGCTAGAATTTTGTTTTTGAATCTTCTAACTAGAATTATTATATGATAAAACTTTGTATTCTTTTACCTTTAAACAACCAATTTTGCCTAAACTTCATTTTCCATAAACTCTCTTCCTTGTCTAAGATACACTCCAAGTTATTCTTTAAGTGATCCTTTTCTCTCAAGAAGTGAGGAGTAGGATAAAGTGCTATTTGGTTTTCTACATTATCCAGTTGTGATAGTGACATTGTTTACTACTTGGTATTATTCAAAACACCTCTTTGTTCCAAACTCTAAACTATTTTGGGATTTAGTCAATGGCTTTTAAGCAATCATTTCTTGCATCCCTCTAAATGTTTTAAATAAGATGAAGATGATACTTATGGGTTAGCTACATAGGATTAAATCTAAATAGCCTCATTTTGAAGGGTAAGGGGTCATATGGATGAGTGTTTAAATGTATTGCATTATGGTCAAATGTTCATTTCCTTAGATAGAGTAATTTGCATTCAAGATATAGCCTTCTGTATGAATCATTCAACCAAGATCTATCTAACATTTTTTGGATTGAAGAGGATAGATTATGATTATTGGACTAAGTAAATTTGGGTCCTACAAAGCCTTTGTCAAATAATCCACAATCAATCACAGATTGCATGTATTGAAAAGCACCATTCCTAGGAAACAACCCTTGATCCCATTTTTAGGAGGAACTAATAATATAATTAAAGTCACCAATCATGCACCATGGTTGTTGCTTAACAGATGATATCAAGCTTCTAATATTAAGCTAAAATTCATCTTTTTTATCTAATGTTTGCTAGCCCATATATTGCTATTAAAGACCAAGTAATGGAAGGGTTCCTAACCTTGCATAACAAGTGGAAAGTTTGAGGCATTTGTTGCACTACATCAACGTCCAACACTATAGCATTCCACATGAGCAAAAGTCTACTACTTTGTCCTTCAGCCTCCTCTACTACAAAGCCTTCACATTAAGATCTATGATAAAAAGTATATGTAATTAATGAATCCAATTTTTTCTCAATGAGGATGATGAGGTCAAGCATATAGTTTTCTATTAGGTCCATCACCTCACCAAGTAAGAATCTTAGTTTTCCTAATGGAAACAAGAATCCGCTCTTCCTCCATAATAGTTGCTAGCATCCTATGCCACATAAATTCATCAACTACCCTTCTTACCCTTTAATCTCAAAATAAAATTTACTTAGATTGTTTTCCATCTCCAATAGTCCCAAGGACTGTTCCAAATTTTGAGATGTGAATTGGTAAGGGTAGAGCTTTTTCAAAATCACAACTATTAGGATTGTTGGTCTAAGAGAACTACGTGCTCCATTATAAGGATTTGATCCGCTAGAATTCAGAGTGTTCTTTGCCACTTTTTCTTAATGTGAGTAGTTGTGATATTATTCTTTGGGGGCAAAGACATGTATTTTAACTTGGTATGTTCTCGTGGTTGCAATGGTCAATCTTGAGTTGGCCAGGATTGCCTCTCCCTTTAGATGTGTTACTTGCGCAACTACTATTGGAATTAGGTTAGGGTTTACCATTTGTCCATAAAACCTCCTCACATCCACTAGTTCCACTACCACTTTGTCTATTGTATATTCCCAATCTATTAAGAAGATGATTTGACTCCCATCCACATTAGGAAGATCTAAGTGTGGTCTTCTAAGTCTATTGATGAAAGTTAAGATTGCCCTTTGATCCATTAGACATTTGGTTTCTCACTAATATTTTAACTTAAGTGATTCTTTTCCTTTAAGAATAGTAGGCATGTGCATTTATGGTAAGGTCTTGAAATGTGAAGGAGTTTACGTTAGGGTTAATGACATTAAATTTCCCTTTAGTGTTCATTCCCTCCTTGATAGGTAGATGATTACTCACCATCAATTCCTCATTTCCACTTGAGACTTTGTCAATTATAGTAGCATTTAACTATGTCTTTTCCTTTTTCTACCCAATGCATAGCTTTGCTATTTTAGCGTCCTTTAGTAATTATCATTACTGTAGCTTAATTTGCCATTTGACTAACCAAGAATCAACTATAAGATTTGCTCCCTTGGGCTTATAGTTAGCAGTCATAGCATCATTACTATTATTTTTATTTCTTATATTTTTTTCTTTTTATTAGTAACTAATATACAATCACCATATGGGCTTTTTGCTCTATAACCTCATTTCCCGAATCTTGGTTTTGGCTTATGGGCATCGATTCTTGCTCTCTTGTACTAGCCTTATTTTAAGGTTGAGGGTAGGCATCATTTATAAGCTTAGATTGTGATCTAACTAAAATTTATTTGTCTTAGTTTAAGCCATCCATTTTAACAATCGAATCCCTTTCTAATTTTTGAGGACGTCCTTTTATCATGTATCTAATACAAGCACATAAGGTACAAAAATATTTTATACCTTCATATTGAAGTTTGAAGACCATATTGTCAACTCTTATTGAATGTAACAAAGTTCCATGGAAGTTAACCTATATAGATAACCTAGCAAACTTACCTCTTTCAGCATTGATGGTATATGTGTCTACTTTAAGCAAAGGTCCAATGGCTCTACCTATTTGTTTCAAAGCATCCATGGTATACGCTAATTTCAAGTGAAGGAGTAAATTCAAATACAAATTTGAAGGAATTAGATTGCAAAGAAGAAATGGGGGAAGAGATGTATATTTTTGTATTTTCTGTAATTTTATGGTTTTTTTCTATATACAACTTATGTATCTATATAAAGATTTTCCCCCTAGATAGTTACTTGATATTTTATAAAATTTTGACTCGTGTACTCTCATAAGTATGATAGAATATTCTAAGAAGTTACTAAAATAGTAAGCTAATTACTAATCGGCTTAGGCTATACTAGTGGCCCATGGACCATAGCCCATTACCGAAAACACTTAAGTTGTAATAAAAAACACTTGGATCTAAATGCTTCCTGCTTAGTCTCATTCAAAACCTTAATTTCCCCCTTCATCTGAAACCCTCACATCATCTCCTCTTCCTTTTGAGAACCTTATCTACGAGGTTGAAGAAGGAAACCATAGCATCAAATTAGTCACATACTCCTATGTAGCATCTGCTAGAGATCAATCTTTCTAATGAACCAAAATCAAGACATCTTATGTCCTCCCTCACTTAACAAGCTTCCTTCCTAGAATTACTACTAACTTTAGTGATAGAAGTAGACCTAGCACAGGACCATGGTAGCACTTTAGCTTTGATATTCGAAAAGTTGGGTGAACAAATGCCTCAAGTAACAAGTTGAACCGATAAACCACTATTCCTACCTTGTCTAAAATCTTACATGGCCTAAAGTACTTTGGTGTAAACTTGTTTTGTTAGTGTGTCTTAAGGCTGTACTGATGGTACAACTATAGTTTTAACTTGACCCAATCCCCTATTCCAAACTCTCTCTCACTTCTATATCTATTTGCTTATTGTTTCATGAGATGTTATGCCCTCCAAAGTAGAAGCGCAATATCTTCTATGTCTGCTCTTTGTTTATTAGTAACGAGTCTACTACTACATTGCTAAAGTCTCTTGGTATGTAAGGTACATGGATTGGGGGTAGATAGCCATTTAGGGTTTTAAATGGAGGTGTCTTAGTGCTTGAGTATACATTGGTGTTGTACCAGCACTTAGCTAGGGCTCGATATTGAGTCCACTTGCTAGGCTCCTCCCCTATTACACACCTTAAATATGTCTCAATACACTTATTGACCACCTTAGATTGGTCATCTGTTTGAGAATGGTAGACTGTAGAAAGATTAAGATCAACCCCTTGAATTCAAAAGAATTCCCTCCAAAAAATTACTTCAGAAGATAGGGTCTTGATCACTCATGATGCTGTATAAAGATGAGAAAGATTAGCAAAGTTACTGTACTTGCTAAATCGATTTACAATGCCCATAATCACTTCCTTGCCCTTTAGTTTAGGTAACCCCTCAATAAAGTCCATAGTGACTTCCTTCCAATACCCATTGTATATAGATAAAGGTTATAACAGCCTCAATAAAGCCACATTCTCATATTTATACTATTGGTATACATTAAATTCCCTCATAAACTATCACACGTCTTTCTTAAGCCCCAGCCAGTAGAAAATAGCCCATACTCTTTTATATGTCATACGTGCCCCCCTAAGGCGCCACCATGATACAACTAAAGCGGCCATACACGCAAGGGTATAGATAAGCCAACCACAATTCTACCCTTCCTCCTAAGTAATCCATCAGTAAATGTGAACCAACCATAAGTTTAGCCTGCCCTAAGCTTATCCAAAACCTTAAAGTAAGCATTATTAATAAGCTAGCTTGCCTTAATGTCATCTATCAATTCTAGTGCCACAACAGTAGTTGAGGTCTATAAGAAGACCGATTCCTTTAACTTGGATAATGCATCAACTACAATGTTAGAGGAGCCACTCTTGAATTGAATCTTATAATCTATGCTCAATAGCTTAATAGGCCACTTATGTTGACTTGAGTTCATTAATTTTTGCTCCAATAAGTACTTTAAGCTATGATGGTCCATTTTGACAATGAAATGCCGCCCAAGGAGGTAATAACACCACTTATCAACTGAATACACTAAGGCCATTAGCTCTTTTTCACAAGTAGACAATCCTTGTAACTTAAGAGGAATAGCCTTTCTTAGATAAGCAATCATAATAGGAATCATTTCCTTGAGCTAGTCACATGCAATTAAGCTAAAGGACTAAAAGGACTTGTACTAAGAATACTAGCTAGAAACCCCATTTAAGACGAGGATTCCTACCCTAGCTTCAACCTTTCACATTTCTACCGGCTCGAATACTAAGCTCTAGTAAAGACTACCACAATTCCCAACCTACCAAGTAACCTTAATCCAAGCCGACCTAATTAGATACCTAACTTGGAGAAGATCTAAACATCCTATAGTGACCAAGCTCTGACCTAAACCAGATCAAGTGTACTTGGACTACTAACTCCTTCTTTTGACTTCATCCAAATTGTAATATATTAAAAGCCAAGCTACCTCAACATATACTTTAGTAAGACTAGTTGCATTCTAGACCGCCAACTACCATGTGACACGTATCTTTTAGCATAACATTCCAAAAGGATTCCTTACTTTTTTTTCCGTACAAGATATTCTTTGTCCTTTTTACCCTTTTTAGTATCTTTTATGTATTTCATTTGTAAATTACCCTTTTGTCTTTTCCATGTACACCTTACAACCCTAATAGAGCTAATATATAAACCCCATTTACTTATACGCAAATAATACATTATTTTTGCATTATTGATTATTACAAGTTTCCTTTCCTAAGCAACCTTAGTGTTCTCGTTTATCTCTTAACTCTTCTCTATTTCCTTTAACAAGGAATAGTAACAAGTGACCCTATCGTTCAGATCAATGAGTCACATTTAGCAAATTTTAGGCTAAGTAGGATTGTCTCATATCCAATTGATAACTACTCAAATTTGCTAATCCCCCTTTTGTTTTCTTTTGTTCCCTTTCATTGTGGTGCTTCTCTGTGCATACAACCTTAGAGACGCATTAGCTTCGCTAGTATCAAAATACAGTTCTAAGAAGGAGTGCATAAAGTTACAATGAAGTTTCGTTCATGTTTGCTGTTAGTGGTTATTGCATTCCTTCCATAGCTTTTGTAATGTGTTTGAGTGAAGTAAGTTTTGAAGTTGTGAATTGTGAAGTGGAGGTTCATGGATTGGTAAGTGTCGATCCAATTGTTACTTTGCTTTTCACCATGAAAACAAAGTAGGTTCATTTCTATTGTGCTTAAGTAAGTGTTGAGTATTGATGCTGTTAGAGTGTATTAGTAAGATTTTAGGAGTAAGTAGAAGTGTTTGTTGTATATCGTGTTGTTAACCAGTCGAAGAAGTATTACACTATGTCAAATTCAACTATTTAAAGTGTTATTGGAGACTTAAGTAGTAATGCTCATGCTAGTCGATGTCAAAATGATAATAATACCCCTAGGTTAGTGTTACAATCTGAGGGTAGCCTAATCGTGGCAGGTACCGTATATCATACAAATGATTATAGATTAGTTCATCTTCCAATCAATAACCCTTTATATGACATTCAAAGCTACTTCTATAGTCATTTACCTAAAGGTACGTAGATAAAGATAATACCATAGCACGGCTATATAACATAAGATTTATAATATATTCACTAATTGTAAACCCTAGGAAATCAATAGTTGAACCTTAATTCAAGTCCGAGTGTCCTAAACTGTATAATAAGTCGATAAGGCTAGTAATAATAAAAGATTATGAAATTTAATAAATTAAATATAACACTGATAATAAAACCCTAGGAATTAATCGAAACCCTAAATCGTGCACTAAAACCCTAAAACTAATTTATGCACCATTAATCAAAATTGATCCCGAATTTGTTCGAAACCCTAAAATTATAAATATAAACCTATAAAATAGTTAAATATTACTCGATAGTGATATAATTATAGTTGATTGCAATTTTTCACTAAATCGCTTACTCACGTAAAATTTTAACGAAATTACTACAATAACTTGTAAAAATTTTAATTGTAATGGGTACCAATTAAATTGATAAATTTTCAAAAAAATTTCAAAATTAATTTATGATGAGTATTGTTATAATCTTTATGTTTCAAAAAATTACATATATTTATTATTAATTATTATTTTCCTTCTCTTTCTTTTTCTTTTTTTCTCTTTTCTTTCTTTTCTTCTTTTTCTCCAATTGCCACGTTTTAGAAAATGAAATCAAATGGAAATCCACATGAGGAAATGAAATGCCAAAGTGTTGAACTACAAAAAAATAAAAATTTTTGAAATGATTTGTTTTGCCTTCTTAAAATTTGCTAAACACGTGAACAAAAGAAAGAAAAAAAAAATCTAGAAAGAAACCGAAATCCTGGAAGCAAAAATGTGAGAAGAAGAAAGGAAGAAGAAAAAGAAGAAAAAGAAGAAGAAAAGAAGAAGAAAAGAGGAAGAAAAGAAAAAGAAAAATTAAAATCAATAGGTAAGTAATTTATTTTTCTAGTATAAATGTATATTATATAGTATATACATGTATAAATAAAGTATTTGTATAGTATTTTTATAAATATAATATTACTAATACATGTATATGTGCATAAATACATAAATTGAATTATATATGCATGTACAAAGATATGTATGTACATAGGTATATTATACAAAAAGGGTATGTATTTCTTTAGAATACATATAAATAGAATAAAGTATTTTTACAAAATAACTATAGGTATAAATATATATGTGTACACGTGAAATATATATATTAATGTATATGTATATAAATTATGTTCGTATATATATATATATATAAATACGTAGCTATATAGTATATATATAGTTGTATATTTCTATAAGTAGTCATATATTCTTAAATACATAATTTACGTATGACATATATATATGTATAATATAGAGTATATATTGCGGTATACCGCATGTATCATAAAATATATGTATAATATATAGTATACATATTTTATAACAAATACTATGTAAATATATATATACCAAATATATAATACATGAATAGGTATTTGTATATTATTTATATATATCTATGCATTCGGAATTATATGAGTATATTTTACAACACATGAATATATGTATATGTACATAAGAATATGTTTGTTTTCATGAAATAAGTATATAAATACATCTGACGTATAACATATAGTATATATATGTAGTATACCGAAAATATATATGTAATGTAATAATATCTATAAACTAAAATAAATTTATAAGGAATAGATATATATATATATATATATATTACCGTAAATTAAGAGTTTTCAATAAGGTAAAATTATAAATTTATAAAATATATTATAAGTCTATATATATATATGTATAAATCATGAAATATATATAAATAATAAGAAAATAAGAAATAATAAAAATAATAGTAGCAATAATAATAATAATAATAATCATAACAAAGTTAAAATCTCAAAAATAGGAAAAGTATGCTCAAAACAATAAAAATATCGAATATATGATTTCAATAATTATTAAATCATAAATATGTTAAAAAAAAGTGAAAATTAATATTTTATAATTTTTAAACTTAAATAGTAATTTTTGTGATATTTTTATAACACAATTTAAACTACGAGTTACAATATCCAAAACGGACTTCGTTACTAGAAAATATGCTCGAAAACGATCAAAATGAACTATAAGTTTATAACGATCCGAACTAAAACAAAAAAGTTACATGCAATTCGATATAAAGCTCAAATCGACAATTTCACGTAATTAGGGGAGATAGACCTTACAAATTATGATACTATTTAGCTTTAAATTCCCAAACTTACAAATTTATATTATTCTCAAGTGATTTCGATATAGACCTTGAGTTGCCACTAGACTATCACAACTCCTGAGTTAGCGATGATTGAGTGAGTTTTTCCTAATGATTCCATACTTATTTGTATTTGTAGTTAGTGAATATAAGTTATGATTAATAAATGAATGTGTATAGAGTTGGGTTATGCTTGTGCATGATAATTGTTGTTGATAGTAAATTTACTTTAAATTTCAATAATGTAATAATTGTTGCATAGTAGATTCACTAAGAATTGATTATTTGTGACTTGGAATGATCACTAAATAAATAAAACTTAATTTTATTTGACTAGAAAAAAGTTAACTTAGATCACATATAATCATACACTGTATAACTAATTCCAGCAGTCACATTACATAAAGGTAGCGAAAGGCCATACGCGGGTTGATTATTGAGTGATATTGATTTCGTACGATGCACGCGTACAATATGACCTTACCCTGGCCCACTAGATGATTAGGTATTGAAGACGCCAATCGCCTAGCTAAGGGTCAAGTGTAGAGGCTTTCGTTTAGGGGTAAGTGAAGGCTGCATGAACCTACTCACAATTATATGTAGAACTTGTTTTGATAAAGCTGGTAATGGATGTACCATTACGTTTTAAATACGAAACACCGCGTTTCATTATGAAATAAGTTCTAATATGATACCTATATCTGACTGTACCGATGAATCTCTAACCCTGACTTTAGAAGGCGTTAAATCTGAGTTGCATATAGTACATAGTCACCTGTATCTATTTGTTTGGCATAATGTTTGTCATGCATTCATTTGGTTGAATTTAACTATTGTATAACTCAATTGGGGTATGGTTGAGGGAAATTATCTTACTAAGCTAGTTAGGTTATACCCTTGTAGTCTTCTCTCACAGGCCGATCTTTTTGTAGAGTCGAACTGTTATATGCTTGAGTTTAGTTTTCTACACGGGTTTTGTATGGGAGCTGGATGTGATTAGAAAGTACTTCTGATAATTTATAGATCTGAATATGTAATTGTTATACTAGTTGAACTTAAGACGTGTTTCAGACTTTGTAGTTGTAAGATTTTATATAAATAGATCATATGTTATGTTTTTATAATATTATTATTTATCATGAAATGATATTACTTAAGCTTACACACTCTTTGTAGTTAGTAGTAGTAGTAGCTGTAGCCTTGTGTACGGTATACGATGACTACCATGACTAGCCCCCTCAGGTCGTGACAAGTAAACATTCTACAATAAGATAAAGTTATTGAATTAACTACTATACAACACTATATAGATCATTACAAGTTTATAATAAATCTATACTTTACGTAAGTTTACTCTTCTCTCTAGCTTACGTACACACCCTAGAACACTAGACTGACCTCAAGCATACCTCAACTAGGTGTAACAAATAGGTCCTCCTACAACAAAAGTTTATAAGGGTATAAGCTTACTATGCTTAGTGACATATCCCTCAACCACACTAACAAGCAAGTTTTACAAACATTAGTTTAAACATACGAATGCATGATCATACAGTATACCACACAAATATATACAGTTGATCAGGTACTACATGTAACTCAAATTTAATACCTTCCGAAGTCAAGATTAGAGTCTACACAACACCAATAAGGTTTGAGTATTATACTCAAACTTATTTCACTATGAAACTCAACATTTCGTATTCAATTCAAAGTAGTTAGTTATTAGTTTATTTTAACCAAAAATCAAGTTCCAAGTATAATTGTAAGTAAGCCCCTGTAGTCCATATTCACACCTAAACGGAGGCTTCTAGACTCGACCCTTGGCCAAGCGGTTAGCATCTCTAAGGTCTAGTAATCTTGTGGGCTAGTGTAAGGTCATATCGTATGTGTGTACCGTACTAAACACTAAATTCATAAATTGTTAACCACCATATGGTCTCTTGCTATCTCTATGTAATGTGATAGCCAAAATCATTTTATGTAATGCATGTTTATGCATGCTTCAATTTATTTTAATCAAGCTTGATATACTTAGGTCCAATTATTGTATAACTAACTAGAATCACGGACAGATCGATTTCTATTGTATTTACTATGCAACAAATAGTAAGTTATCATATTTCTAAGTAATTTCACTTCTTGTCAAGCAATAATATTCACATGTATTACCCAACCCCATGCATCATCCAATTATTTATAACAGTTAATTTTGCTAATTACAAGCACAAACGTATATGAAATTATAAGGAAAAGTCACTTGACCATGATACTAATTAAGGATCATAGTAATCCTCAAGGAAGTCAATGTCTATATCATGATCACCTGTTGATTAAGAAATGAAAAATATAATGAATATCTAAGTAAACTAACTATCCTATATACCTATTTATTTAAATCTACATATATTTCTATCAAATTTCCCTGTTTCAAGCTCTTTTGGTAATCAAATATAACTTTTTTGTTCTATCTTCATTATTTATAAACTTATAGTTAATTTTTATTGTTTTTGAACATACGTATGCGTATCGTTGTCTGTTTAGGATGTTAAAACCTACATTTTTCGAGATAAGCCTAAATTGCTATAACTTTGATTATTTTGACTCAAATATTTTTATTTATTAATTTTAGGTTTTTTTCCTTAGTATTTTACAATTTAATTAATTTTATATTATTATTAGTTAGATTTATATATTATTATTTTTAATTAATTAATAGTTTATGGGCCTTAATTATGCATTATAAGTTTTGGCCCATTATATATGTATGTATATTTTATTATATTATACTTGTGTAGTTAAGTATTTATATACATACATATATTCTTAATTATTTTATTATACTTAATATTTTATTACATATACATACTCTTATTATACACTCTTATTATTGCTTACTATAATCCATATATACATATACTATGTACATATATATATATATATTCTATATAAGTATATACATCTCACTAAATATATATCGTCAATACACATTAACATCAAAAGGAAACATATATGACTAATTTAGAAGTAAAGATAAATAGAATATGTGAAAAAGATGAATAATTACTTGTTTCTAGGAATATTTGAAGATGATTTCCTCCTCTTGCCCACCTTTTTTACGTTGGTTATATACTAAGTTAATAGTATAATGGAATTAGAGTAGGATAAGAAGAAAACAAAGGAAAATAAAAGTTTGAAGATGAGAGGGGAGAGAGAAAGTATGTTAGCCCATATTTGAGTGAAATGGTGGTTAATTTTATATGTAATTTGTAGACAAATCAAGAAAGTTATAGAAGATTCCAAGGGGCACATAGAGCTTACAACAATAAGGAAAAACAATGGAAAAAAGAAAAGGAAAAGAAAAGGAAAAAGAAAGGATAAGAGAATTAAATGCTATTGAAAAGAAGATATTGACTTTTAGTCAACATTTAAAATATTAATATAATAATCATATCATGTACATTTAATAATTTGTAATTTAGAGAGAAAAATAAAAGATAACAAGGAAAATTAAATAAGTAAGGTGAAATAAGAGAAATAAGGAAATAATTTAATACAATAAGATTTAGAATTTCCTTAAAATATTTTTAATACTAAAACTAATATCAATAATAATTTATATTCTAATTATAAAGAAAGTTATAAGGTATATTGGTTATATTAATTAATTAACTCAGAAACAACAAAATAGCACTAAATTAGATTTTAATAATTAAATTCATATAATACTAATTTATGTATATGATTATTAATAATTATAAAATAATATCATCAATTGTATAAATTAAGAAGTACTTCCTCATTTATTAGCACTTAGAATCTATCTCTAGTATTTACTCACATTTAGGGTTAAAAATCTTCATACACAATTAAGATTCTGATTAGTATTTTAGGGTTTTCTTATGATGGTAGTTTAGGGTTTATAAATTAATAAATTTTTTAATCTATATAACCTTATTGATTCATAAAGGTACCTAAGTCATTTAGGTTCAGTCTAGGATTTAGACTACAAATTCATGGGGTTTACAATTAATTGATGATAAGTTTGACAAACTTATCAATCTTATTAAGAGTTTGATTGCTACAATGTAAACCAACAGGAAGCAACCAAGGATTTGCCTCATCATAACCTACCTGAGAATGTTCCTAAGAGATAATATGGCCTAGCTAGCCAAGCTAATTACCTAGTTTGATCCCATCGAGTTGGAAGAATTGCAAACTAAGCTGTTAAATGAAGGTTAGAGTTAAAGGAGATTAAGAAAGATATGGAGGATGTGGATGAAGAGGAAGAAGAAGAGGTTGAATATTATTAGGCATAAGAGCGAAAATGTCGAGCTCCTCAAGGACTTGATAATGTTATGGCCCAAATCTCACTCTTTAGTGGAAGTGAAGATATAGATGAGTATTTAAAGTAGGAAGAGAAGGTATTTGATTGTTATGGGTATATAGATGCAGTTAAGGTTCGACTTGCTACACTTGAATTTTCTAGATATGTTACCATGTGATGAAAGAATCAAACTACAGCTAGAGAGAGAGATAGCAGGCAAGGTATAAGGACTTAGGAAGAGATGAAGAGATTGTTGAGGGGAAGATTTGTATCGAAGACTTATTTGCAAGACACCTTTGTCAAGTTGCAAGAGCTATGTCAAGGAAGTCGACATGTTAATGATTATGTAAGAGAATTTCAGATACTAATGATTCAAGCAGATGTGTATGAATTAGAGGCTCATACAAAGGTTTTATACACCTTTGTCAAGGTTCATTTTTGAACTCAAATATGAGATTCGTAATATTGTAGAGCTACAAAGGTTTTATACATTAGAAGAGGTCGTTAAAGTAGCCTAGAGGATTGAAAAATAGAGGAGAAATGCTCCAAGCAGACTTAGGCCGAGCTTTTCTTAAGCTCCTATTCTGCGTCAACCTACTCTTGTTGAGCTAAAGAGACTCCCTCGAGTTGACAAAAAACATGGCTAACATGATGATAATCGAGCAAGCTAGAAGAGCTTACCTAAACATAGGTTGACTTGGAGGACATATGAGAAAAGACAAACCTCTTGATGGAAGACAAGCAAGTTAAAATGCTTTAAATGCTTAGAATTTAGACACATGGCTGCTGAGTATCCAAACTGACGTACTATAGTACTCCAAGGAGATGTAGCAGATAGTACTAATGAGAGAAAGCCAAAGGAGAAGAAGAATGCTAGACGAGTTAAAGCTGACGAGGAAGAAGAGACCTATGTCTACACTGACCAAGGAGAAGTGATGATGTTAATAGTGAGATGAGTGCTAAGCTCCAATGAAGACCAAAGGGAAAATTTATTTTACACCAAGTATACCATTAAAGAGTAGTTGTGTACCATCATTGTGGATGGAGGGAGCTATACCAACGTTGTCACACAATCCTTTGTACAAAAGCTAGGACAGTCGATCTCTAAGCACCCTCTATCTTACAAGCTACACCAGTTTCATGATAAGGGTGCTTTACATATCATTGAATAAGTAAATGTACCTTTTAGTATTGGAAATGCACATAAGGATGAAGTGGCATGTGATATTGTCCCCATAGGAGATTTACATCTGTTACTTGGAAACCTTGGTTGTTATAAACTCAGCAAATTTAGTATTTTAGGTATAGAGTTGAACTTAAGTACTGTAGATAATTTCCCTAAGTTAATAGAACCGATAAATTTAAAATTAACTAAAACTTTAATTCTAGAACCTAAAATGAATGAAAAACCCTAAAATACTATTTGAATCCCTAATCACATTATAAAACCTTAAACCCTTTATACGTGTAAATACTAAAGATTGAACCCAAAGCAATAAAAACCTTGAAACCTAAAACTCTAAGTTTATAAACGTGCGAATTTACTATAACAACAATAAAACCCTAATTGAGTATAATTATCTAACGATACACTTAGTTGCACAAAATCGCTAACGAACAACTAGAGATTACTTCTAAAAGCTAATAAACACAGGAGTAATAAATTAATTTACAAAATTGATAAGATTATTATATAATTGTTAGTAACCTTATATATATAAATAAATTACTATTATATATATTTAATTATTCGAACCTAATTATAATATTTATTGTATTTCATTGTAATATAACAAATGTTAATAATATATTTTATAATTTTATTTATAATTATATTATTTATTATTCTAAATAATATTTATTGGGTTAAAAATATTTAATGAAAATTAAAAAATTTATGCTAATTATTTATACACTCATTTCCTTATTTTTCCTTTTTCCATATCTTTTTCTTTTTATTTTCTTTTTCCTTCCTAATTTATATGTGTTAAATAAATAATATTATATAATTAACATGTTGACCAAGTCAAACATGTCATTTTCTTTCTTAAATCTTCTCCTCTTTTCTTATCCTTTTCCTTTTTTTTTCTTTTTCCTCCTTTGCTGTAACATACCTCACCCATCCAATACTCCCTAATTCTCTCCATTTGTCTCAAATTAACACATAATATTTAGTCATCTTCCTCCCTCATTTGAACTAACATTTTCATCCCTCTCCTTTTCATATTGTTCTTTTGTTTTCTTCACTTTCTTTTATCCAATAATTTACCCAAAAAATCTAAACCACCATTCTAAATACTATAAACACCAAAAGAAGGATTTTTCTTCAAAACTCTCAAGAACAAGTAAACACATTTCCTTTGTATTTTAATTGTATTTGCTTTTTTATGTAAATTAGGTTTTAGGTATTTTCTTGTATATTTTTGTATATTATCATATTGATGTATTGTACATGTACTTTAGTATTTTGTGGTTGAAACTCCATGTATATGTATTGGATTTAATGTATAACTCTATCTTTCTAAAATTACTTATATGCATATAGATATATACCTATATTTATGGATTTGTTATATAGTTAGTTATGTAATAAATATATGTATATGTACTATGTATGTGTATATATATATATATATATATATACACATACATAGTACATATACATATGTGTGAGTAAAGAAGAAGATAAAGTAGGAATATATATATATATATATATATATATATACACACACATAGTACATATACATATATGTGAGTAAAGAAGAAGATAAAGTAAGAATATATATATATATACACACACATACACGCCTACATATATACTATAGTATGTATATAAACATACACATAAGACTAATTAAGTATTTATACATATATATATATATATCAGTAAACCAAAAGGTATATGAATATGTATATATGTACTATATTAAATTTCCTTGAAAATAAATTTAGAAAAGCATAAGTATAAATATACATATACATACATGTTCATATAAGAGTAATATAATAAGGGTATAAATACATGTATATAAATATATGTACATGCATAGATATACATATAGTATGGTATAGTATAAGTATGCATATATGTATATATACAATTATATATGCTAATTACCTAAATAAGTAAGAATACATAATAAATATATATATATAAGTACATACATACTTATAATATAATTATTTAAGACAAACAACAAAATAGATATATATACATATGTACATAAGTCAGTCGAAACCCATAAAAGAAACTAAGGCCCATATATACATGTATATATATTAATTAACACACTGTAATAACATATAAGTACACATAATGATAGTATAAAATTTAACAAACGTAAAAATTATGGAAAATAACAAAATTGTCATGTGGACTAATGAGAAAGTGCCACGTTAGTAAGTTCTCCAAAAAATCCAATTAAACCGCAAATTGTAAAAATAATTTAAAAAATAATAATTAATTAATTAGAAAATTATTATAATAGCAAAACATTAGCATAATTAGTAAAATAGGCTTAAAATAATAAGGCATTGAAATTAATATAAAATGGACTCAAAAATAAAATATGTCAAAAATATAAAAATTTGAAATTAATTAAATCATAAAATAATTAAGAAAAGCTTCAAATTGATAAATAAAGTCATTTGGGCCAAAATAACTAAATTCGTAATATTTCAGGCCCATAATGAAACATGTGAGTTTCAATATCTAAAATAAATCCTGCTACATAAAAGTACATCTAAAAATGATAAAAATCAATTACGGGATCATATAAAAATTGGAGTTAAAATGAAAATTTACACGAGACTAAAGATTTAAGAAAAATAAAGAAGAATAAGTATGATAACTAAGTTAATTAACCCTATAAACTAATAATAAGGATAAATAAATACATAAGATACCATAATCTACAAAATATATATATATATATTTCTTATTTATCTCAATAAATAAGTTAAACCATATTCCTGCCATACTTGGATTATAATAGGAAATTAGGCGAACTATAATAAATAGTTAGTTAATTGAGAAGTCTAGCATTTCCTAAATACTCATAAATCTTATTATCTTTTAAATACCCAATTATAGAGTTTTGGAAACCCCAAAAGCACGGAGAATGAGTATTAATTTTGATGAGGAAGTTTTGATGATCTACTATCTACTTACTATTTGATGTTTGTTTGCTACTTGTTGATTGATATTGATTACATATTAAATGACTTATTGTTTTGTGTACTATCATCCATGTAATCACCTTCTTAAACTAGTAAATATAAATATCTAAGCAAAATCACTAGTTATGTTTGTTGCATATCTATGACCCAACTAGTATGTTGATGGAGAGTGCTAACTTTGTAAATTTTTTTAGAAAACGTTTTCCAATCATAAACATATTTTTGTATGATTTCTATGAGGGCTCATATCGCCTGTGAATATTATTTTTATCATTAAGAAAAAACTAACATGGTATCTCCAATTAATTGCAAGAGAACTAGCATATTTTTGTCCCGTAGGGCTTCAGATATATTTTGAGTACGAAAGGACTCGCATATTTGTGTCCATGTAGCCTTGGATATATTTTAATAGCGAGATGACTCACTTTGTTGTGCTTAAGGGTCCTTAGATATAATTTATTGATGGTGAATGACCCTAATTAGGGTCTACCTATTTGGATTAGTATTCCTTTCTAGGCTAAGGTAATAGTTGTGTATTGTCTAGAGGGACGATACTCTCAAGCAATCTCATGCAATTAAGGTAGGGTGCTTCGTGTAAGTATAGGGTATAATTGACATGTAGATGACATAAATCTACACCTTTCATAGTTCTGGACTCCTATAGATGTGTTGCTTGTATTCACTACATATGCATTCATTTTACGTATAGATAGATTGCATAGGTGCTAATAATGTTGATAACATACTTAAACAATAGTAGTGAGAAACGAACTCACTAAGCTATGTGTCGAGCTTATTTTTTCACCCTCCTAGTTCTCTTTATAAAATTATGTCTTCTCTAAGCCGATCAGTACTAAACCCTACCCGTTTAATACTGATCATCTACTAGGGTTTAAAGAAAACCATTTTTTCAATTTAAAAAGGGACTGGAGTTGCTACCCAACCGGAGTCAAGAAAAAGAGTTAAGTTATAGCCAACTGGGTGGATTAGCTATAACTTAGCTACCAGTCTATCGATTAAAAAAAATTGTAAAAAAGCTTTTTTGAAAACCAAAGATTTATATCCAAAGGTTAGTTTATTAAACCCTAAACGGGTATCACTTTTAACTTTTAGAATTTAACTTCGCTTTTCCAATGTACCCTTTTTAATTTCTAAAAACATCTGATTATGATACATGTGACTAAATTGATTAATTTACATAAATATTAAAAAATGAAAAAAATAAAACTTTCCATATTTTAAGTAGCCCTGTACTTGCGTACGAGTACTTATGTATCCGCTATTCAGGATCAAACTTTCATAGTTTGTTTAATGAAAATATAGCAGGATGATTGATTTTAACTTTGGAAAAATTGCCAAGTTTATGTTTTTACCCATTTTAAGTTGATTTGAGAAAACATTATAAGGGATCCTAAGTTGGATTTTATTTTTGGAAATTCCAAATAATTCTAATTTGAAAAATAATTGATTTATTTTTAGAAAGCTCAATTTTTCTAAGTGTCAAAATGATTTTTTTTTACTAACCTATTTATTTATTTTTATTCTTTTCTATACTTATTCTATCTATTTCTATTAAAATAAATAAATAGACTACTTCCTTTCTCTTTTTTTTTCTTTTCCGCTTTTTTTTTTTCTTATCTTTCTTTTTATTTTTTCCCATTTATAACATTTAGAAATAGACAAATGAATTTTTTTAAAAAAAAAAAAGAAGAAGAAGAAGGTTATCTTGGATCGGCTCACTTCGGCTCGTATCAGCTTACTTTAACTTGGATTAGCTCAGTTGGCTCACTTTGGCTTGGTCAACTCACTTTGGCCTAGTCAGCTCATGAAATTCAATGGTGGTGGTTTTCTTCAACAAATATCGTAGGAGATGCTATCCTAGAGAGTGAGGAACCTGCTAGAGAAACGAAACTTCAATTTTTGTTTTTCTAAAGTGTTTCAAAGTTTTCATTGTCTTTTGAAAATGAAGAGTAAACCCCTATTTATGAGTGTCATGGTCGAGTTAAGGATGCAAAAAATTAAATGAAATATGATTTTCTTTCAATTTTAGATTGGACAAACCTAGATAATATGTGGTACCAAATACATAGCTGTACGTGTATAAATGTGCTAGAGTGTATCTACTACACTTAGAAGTGAGTTTGCAAATGACGTGACGATGACATGACAATAAAGTGAGAAAAGAAAATAAAAGATATATTTTACACCTTCCATAGATTAAACCCAAGATCTTCAAGTCATATGCAATATCAAGTCCAAGTACTTATCTAATTGAGCTATTGGTTTTTCTTTATTCATGTATAATTAATTGCATATATAGACCAGGTCAACCTGAGCTAGATTTAAATTTAAGCCTAGACTCAACAACCTTTTATTCAAACTATTGAAATTAAAATTATATTCTATTTAAACAACCTAAAAATTTGTTATTTCTAAATTCCTTATTTTATTTTGTGACTTTTCAAATTTCTTACTTTTTTGTATTTTTTCTAAATTTCATATTTTTTGTTCTTTTTCCTATTTTCCTATTTTCTTCTAAGTTTTCCTAGAACTCCTATTCTTCTAAATTTCTTCATTTTGGGGGGTATTTCTTTAATTTTCCATTTTTTGAACTTTTCTAATTTAGGACTCTATAACCTAAACTGAAAAATAACGGGGGGTGGGGGAATTAGGTGTCTACACTATGGTTTGCTCCTTTCCTTATAGTTTCTTTTGCAGGTTTATTTAAGCTAATCTCAATTATAGAGAACAAATTGAAGATATATACAATAATATTAAGATTAGTTGAGAATTGTATAGCCGGTACAAGAACATTCTTTATAGAAGTATTTATATGTTAAGGTCCTATATAATTTAGTATTTCTTATAATTTATAAGGTTGTCTTACCCTATCTTATTATTTGGTAGAAGATACCGATTCTTTATGGCTCTAAGAGACTATGGAATATTGAATATCCATAATTATTTTTATTTTATAATAATTTAATAAATTAAAAATAAGAAATCTTAATGATTAATTATTTAGAGTCTTACAATCTCCAACTTATAAGGCATTTTTCATATCATGGGTACACATATGATATGAAAATTCTAAGCAATCCTACTAGGCCTCCCTTAAGGTAATGATAGTTGTTCAACCGATATGTTATTTACGATAAATATAAGAACACCTATGCCTTTGTCAAGGATGAAAAGAAGATCGTACTGCAACCTATGACACCAACTTAGGTAAATGAAACTCATAACCAGCTCACCCAAGTTAGCAAGAAAAAAGCTTTAATGATGAGTCAAAGAGAGCTCTGAGCTGTTAAGAAGGCCAACGAACCTATGCTTTATTGATCAAAAGATTATTAGAGATGAGAAATCTGGAAGATGTCCATAATGAGATCCAAAGATTGATTGATAATTTTTCTAACTTATTCCCCAAAGAGTTGCCTAAGGGACTACCCCCAATTTGATCCATAGAACAATTTATTGATCTATAGCCAAGTGCAGCCCTACCAAACCGACTTGCCTAAAGAATAAATCCTAAGTCAACTACCAAGCTAAAAAGGCAAGTGGATGGGTTGATAGAATGAAGATATGCGAGAGAGAACATGAGTCCTTATGTTGTACTAGCTCTACTCATTCCAGAGAAGGATGGTTCGTAACCATGTAAATCGATAACCGAGCTATAAACCGTATTATGATCAAGTATAGATACCCAATACTAAAGCTCAATGACATATTAAATGTGCTTTATGGCACCAATATATTCTCAAAGATTGATTTGCAAAGTAGCTACCATCAAATTCACAGGAGGCTTAGTGATGAATGGAAGACTACTTTCAAGACAAAGCATAGTCTCTATGAGTGGTTAGTTATGCCACTCGGACTTACAAATATGCCAAGCACATTTATGCGGCTTATGAAGCATGTGATGCATCCTCTTATCGAAAGATGTGTAGTTATGTACTTTGACAACATATTAGTTTACAATACTGGCTTGAACAACCATATTCAACATCTTAGAGCTGTTTTAGACATTTCATGAGTTAAGAAGTTGTATGGGAACCTAAAGAAGTGTATGTTCTATCAAAGTAAAGTTGTCTTTCTTAGTTTTGTAGTATCTAGAGAAGGAATCTGAGTAGATCTGGAATCTGAGCAGATCAGGAAAAAGTCTAAGCTATCATGGAATGCTCGATGCCAAAGAATATTACTAAAGTACGAAATTTTCATGGTCTTACTTCTTTCTATAGGCAATTCATTAAAAACTCCAATACCATTGCAATCCCCTTAACCAAGCTGACAAAGAAAAATGATGGATTTCGATAGAATGATTGAGCTGAGCTGAGCTTTAAGGAAATCAGAGAGAAGCTCACTATTACCCCTATATTGGCTCTACTAGATTTTGACAAGTCATTTGAATTAGAATACGATGCGTCAGGCATTAGCATTGGTGCTATCTTGATGCAAGAACAATGACTAATTGCTTACTACAATAAGAAGCTCAATGGTGCCACATTAAACTATTCTATGTATAAGAAAGAGTTATACTCACTTTTCTGAGCTCTTATTATATGGCAACACTATTTATTACCATGTAAGTTTGTAATTTATACGAACCATGACTCTTAGAAGCATCTTTGAAGTCAAAACAAACTTTCAAAAAGGTAAGAAAATTTGTTAGAATTTATGAAACGTTTTTCCTATGTGATTTGATATAAGATGGGTAGTACCAACATGGTTGTAGATGCCTTGTCATATCGGTAAACCTTACTAACCACCCTGTAGACAAAAATACTAGGGTTTTCAATGCTTGTAAACCCCATTTTGGTCCTATTCTTAAGTAGTGCAAAGAAAGAGTTACTGTTAGAGGATATTACCTCAAAGATGGTTATCTATTCAAGGAATGAAGGTTGTGTATATCGAGCTATTCCACACATAAGCTTTTGGCAAGGGAAGCTCATAGTGGTGGATTATTTGGTCATTTTAAAGAGACCAAAATGGCAAACTTTTTGAAAGAGAACTTTTACATGCCTAGTTTGGCCAAGGACATTCATAAGATAGTTGGTAGTTATGAAGAGTGCAATAGAGCCAAATGAAAGAGAGAGCTACATGGAGAGTATATGTATTTACCTACACCAATATCACCTTGAGCCGACCTCAACATAGACTTTATCCTAGGGTTGCCTTAGACATCTAGAGTAAAGGATTCGACCCTTATTGTAGTGAATCACTTCAGCAAAATGGTACGCTTCATCCCGTACCATCAAACTAATGATGCTTTATATATTGCTTATTTGTTTTTGTAGGAAATTATCCGATTGCATACAATATCAAAGACCATTGTTTCAAATTGAGATATAAAATCTTGACTTATTTTTAGAAGACTCTTTGGAGAAGACTTGCACTTGCATTCAACTCTAGTAGCTACCCTCAGATTGATAACTAGACTAAAGTAGTGAACAAGATGCTAGGCAGTTTACTCTAAGCCACTATAGGAAAGAATTTAAAAGATTAGGATTTGTATCTACCAACTATAGGGTTTACATACAACTAAACTATCCATAATACCACTAAGAAGGCTCCTTTCAAGGTCGTCTATGACCTCAGTCCCACTATCCCCTTAAATCTGATTGGGACCCCCATAGTTAACAAAAAGAGTCAATCTAGAGATACTCAAGCCCTAGAAATACAAGAACTGCATCAGTCCTTGGTAAGGAAGATCACCATATTCAATTAAAGATAGCAAGAGACTGATAGCCGTAGCTACCAAAATGTTTTCACCCTAAAAAATTACTCAGCTATTCAGCAGATAAGAAAATGATTAACCCTATTCATTGATGCCAACTAAAACTCAGTCCACATGATCGGCTTTGAAGCCCAGCCTATTAATATGTCCAGTTTGAACTTAGGAAAGTAGCATGAATAGTTATGATATGGTACAATCTTACTATATCATCGCCTACTACTCCTATATTTTAGGGATGTGCTCGATTACAAAATTTCCACATAGCTTACTATATAATTGCCTACTACTCCTATATTTTAGTAAGCTTACACCCTTATAAACTTTTGTTGTAGGAGGACCTATTCGTTACACCTAGCCGAGGTATGCTTGAGGTCAGTCTAGTGTTCTGGGTTGTGTACATAAGCTAGAGAGAAGAGTAAACTTATGTAAAGTATAACTTTATTATAAACTTGTAATGATCTATATAGTGTTGTGTAGTAGTTAATTCAATAAGGACTCTCTTATGACCTTCAACTCTATATGTACTCACTTATTTCTCTCTCAAACACTTATTAACTTAGGCATTGGAGTAGCTACATCGGACTAGCCCCGATATCATTTAGCCTTTTGTATTTCTATAGGATCAAAGTCTTACCTTAAAATCACCTAACAACATTTGGTGCAGTATGTTTTTCATTACACACCTAAATGGCAAAAATGAGAATGACAAAGAATGCAAGTGTTAGTTCTTTACCTCATCACCAAATGGGAGGAAGTAGGCATATTGATGAGTAGTTCTTGGCTAAGTTGAAGTAGCTTTGTCTCGACTTAGCGAAAGAAAACCAATAACTCAACAAAAAACATGATGAGATCCTTAACCTTCTACATAAAAATGTCTACTCAAATCAAAACCAAGAACATAACATTAACAACGCTAAGAATAATGGTGTTTCGATTTAGTCTCCTAAATTACCAAGAAAGCAATTTGAAGTTACATTTGGGCCTTCAACCCTTGCTCTAAAGAAAAGTGATAAAGGAAAGAAACTATGGAAAGTGCACCATGTGAGATGCTCACATGTTAGCACCCCACTTCGATGAGTAAACAATTCCAATTAAAGAAGAGTCCTTTTGTCTCTAAAATTTTAGATGAAGTAATACTACGGCATAACAAGTTACCATAATTTAAGACTTATGATGGAATAAGAGACCTTAAAGATCATCTTGAATATTTCCACAACTAGGCTAAGCTTCACGACTTAAGTGATGTTACAGCATATTGAAATTTTCCCTCAACATTGAGGAATGCGGCTAGTACATGGTTTAAACATCTTAGGCCGAACACAATCTCATGTTTCAAAGATTTGGCATAAGTTTTCCTACAACACTTCCTTTCAAGTAAGCCTCTAGTTAAAGATTCCTCTATCCTTAACGCCATAAAGAAAAAATCAGATGAATCTATCAAGGACTATATGGCTAGATTCATGGCCAAGATGGTCTAGATTCTAGAGCTAGACATAAGTGTTGCTCTCAACACAATTATTAATGGAGTTAAATCCCATGGAGACTTTTTAAAGTCTTTGGCCAAAAAAAGTTGAAAAATTTTGCTAAGTTTAAGGCTAAGGCTACTTCTTACATCCACCAGGAAGATAACATTAAAGCCTAGTGATCGGCTGACCAGAGTAGAGGAGACCAGAAAGGCATCAAGAAGAATAGTGCAAAAGATCGTCTCAAAAAAAAAAATGATGAGCAGTGTTCTAAAGGATATAATGTCAAGGACAAAAGGCTATGCATCCTTACATGTTTTATTCATACACCACTCAATCACCCATTCACTAACATATTAATGAAAGTGAGCAGTCAAAGGGGCATGTTGCAATGGCCTATTAGGATGAGAGGAAATCCTTTACAATAGAATTCTAATAAATATTGCAATTTATATTGTGATAGAGACCATAATATTGATAAATGTGTCCAACTCAAGAATGCAATTGAGGATACAATCCAACGAGGATATCTAAGGAAGTTTCTCGCACATGATGTCAAGAATATTGAGTGACCAACTCAAAGGAGACATGATGAGTAGGAGAATGTCACATGGCCTTCTTAAGTGACGAAAGATGGAAGACATGGAAGTAGTAGCAAAGTATTGAATGGTACAATAAATACCATTGTCAGAAAACCTTTTACCTTAGGCTAGTTAAGCTCTTCATGCTCAACCAACACCATACATTATGTTTATAATGTATAGGGCAAGAAGGTCAAGATCGACAATTTAAGGGCATCTAAAGACCACACAATGATGTAGTCATAATTAGTGTGAGAATTGCCAATTTCAAGGTCAAAAAGATTCTTGTTGACAATAGAAGTTTAGCAAATATTATTTTTCAACGTGCTTTTAATCAAATGAGGCCAAAGATCAAAGCACAACTAAGATCTTACGACTATGATTTATATACTTTCAATAATCAACCTATTTGGGTCACTGAAGTAATTTCTCTCCCAATCCAAATTGAGATGACACGTATGTTGTGGAAGATAAGGTGGATTTCTTTGTTATTAAATGTTGGTCCCCATATAATATGATCATGGATGGACCATGTCAGCATTTATTTGGCATGGTTCCTTCAACTACATATCTTAAGGCCAAATTTTCTATACCCACAAGAGTTGGTGTATGTAAAGGTGACCAATAACTAGCAAGATCCTTGTATCTAAAGGTGCTACAGCATGAGGAAATCTTTCAAGTTGAAACTTGTTCAAATCAAAAAATCAATCAGCATAAAAAATGTCGAAGAAGAGACAAAAGAGGTCATGTTAGGAAATGATCCTCAAATGACAACAAAGATAGGGAAAACTTATAAAGTTTGATCAAATTTTTATAGGATAACACCAATGTGCTTACATGGTCTCCCTTAGATATGTTAGGCATCCCTAGAGATGTAATAACCCACAAGCTTCAAATTAATCCCAATATGAAGGTCATTCAATAGAGGAAAAGGCATTTCACTCCTGAATAGCAAGCAGCTATTGAAGAAGAATTCCAAAAGCTATTAAAGGTAGGGTTCATGAAGGAAGAGCCTTATCTGACTTAGCTAGCCAATTGTGTGCTAGTCAAGAAGTCTAATGGAAAATGGTGTATGTGAATAGATTTTAAGGATTTGAGTAAGCCTTGTCCCAAGGATTGTTTACCCTTGTTGAGAATAGATTAGATGGTTAACTCAACTACCAGACATGCTTTGCTATCTTTTATGGATGCGTTTTCCAGCTATAATCAAATCAAAATGGATGAGGAAGATGAAGTACATATATCTTTTATCACTAACTTTGGGATGTATTGTTACATGTTGATACCCTTTAGGCTTAAAAACACTAGCACTACCTATCAAAAGCTTGTCACCAAGATGTTTAAGCCTCATATTCATCGTAATGTCGAAGTATATGTCAATGATTGTGAAAAGTATGATAGAAAATCGACATCTTACCAATCTTAGGGAGACGTTCAATACATTGGGGAGGTACAATATGAAACTAAACCCACAGAAATGTATTTTTGGTGCTACTTTAGGAAAGTTTTTAGGTTATATGGTCACTTGGCATAGCATTGAAGCAAAACTAAGGAAGATTGATGATATTCTAAACATAAAGTCTCCTTGCATAGTCAAAGAAGTTTTGGAGTTAACTAGGTAGATAGCTACCCTAAACAAATTTGTGTTGAAAAGTACATATAGATGTACGAAGTTTTTTTAAATTTTAAAGAACCCGAAAGATTTCCAGTAAACTAATGAGTGTAAAAGAGTACTCAACGAGCTGAAACAGTATCTCGAGTCACCACTAATACTCTTGACACCCTTTTCGAAAGAAAGTTTATACCTATATATGTTAGTCAACAGCTAAGCTTTTTCTTTTTTCTTGGTTCAAATAGAAGGTAGAGAACATCGGCCGATTTATTACATAAGCCATGTTTTATAAGGGTCAGAACACCAACATATGAAGATTGAAAAATTTGTATTGGTGGTGGTTCTCTCGGCAAGAAAGTTAAAGCTATACTTCAAAGCATGTCAAATTATTATCCTTACTAATTAACCTTTACAGTAAGCTTTACAGTGACCAGACTCCTTAGGGAGGATGATGAAGTATGCTCTAAAATTGAGTGCCTATGATGTACAGTGTAAACCCAAACGGTATTAAAAGCTCAAGTATTAGTAGATTTTTTGGCTAAATTCACTAGTAAAGAGGACAGCATAGAGTTGACCAAGAAGATGATATGGAATTTATATGTTGATGGCTCCTTTACTAAAGTAGGATGCAGTATGGGTCTCATTCTACAAGGACCTCACAATGTGAAAGTTAATTATGCTTTGAAATTTGGGTTTCTAGCCAACAATAATGAAGCTAAGTATGAAGCCTTAATAGCTAGACTCAAATTAGAAAAAGAAGTTGGTGCTTAGAAAGTTGAAGTTTTTTTCCAACTCATAACTCATTGTGAATCAGGTTAAGGGGAGTTACGCAATAAAAGAAAAAGTAATGAGCAAGTACTTACTGATAATACAAATGCTCAAGGAAGAGTTTCAATCCTTTTTTATTGAAAAAAATACCAAGAAGCAAAAACATTGCTATTGATAAGTTGTCAACATTAGCCAGTATGGCACTCCTTAATTTAAATGACATCAATAAGAGCTTACAAACTATTGAGCAAAGCTATTAGATGGACCTAATCATAGACTATTTGAAGGATGGTGTTCTTTAAAAAGATGCTCAAAGGTTGATTTATCAAGCTACAAATTATACGATGATAGACGATTGATTATACAAACATAGCATTTCTTAACCTTACCTTCGATGCCTTCCATCGAATGGCATACAACGAATACTGTCTGAATTACATAGTGGTATCTACAACAACCACACGAAGGGATAAACCCTGTATATTCGCATACTGTGATTTAGCTATTATTAGTCGACTATGAAGGAAGATGCAAGAGCTTCTGTTTGGCAATGTCTTCAATGCTAGAAACATGAGGCACTAAGCTATGCACCTTCTACTAAACTGCATAGCCTTACTAGTCCTTGCCCTCTGCTCAGTAAGGATTGAACACATTCGAACCATTTCCAAAGTCTACAACCAAGCCACAATTTGTCATAGTTGCTGTGGATTATTTTACAAAGTGGATAAAGGTTGAAATAGCTAAAATCACCAAACAAAAGGTCGAAGCTTTTGTTTATATCAATATTTGGAGTTCCATTTATGATAATCATTGATAATGGACCATAGTTTGATAATGATAAATTCCAATCATTTTGTGAGAAACATGACATTAGTCTGAATTACACTTCAGTAGCTCATCCTTAGACTGATGGGCAAGTGGAAGCCGTTAATAACATCATCTTGCATAGTTCGAAAAAGAAAGTTGACCAAGTCAAGGGTAAAGAAGCTAACGAACTACCGAGTGTTTTATGAGGGTATAAGACTACCCATAAGACTTCAACCGAAGAAATACCCTTCAGACTGGTATGTAGCTCAGAAGTTGTACTACCAATTAAATTGGATCTACCCAATCTTCGTACACAGAACTTTGACATAATGGCTAATTAGGTTGGCCTTACGGCTAATTTAGATACAATTAAAGAGATAAGAGATGTTACAAGGACGAGAGTTGCTTCATATTAGCATAGAGTAGCCAAATATTGCAATCAAAGAGTGAAACACAATGTATTTCAACCTAGAGATCTAGTTTACAAAAAATTAGAGGCAACTAGTATATGAGATAATCAAGGAAAGCTCGATGCAAATTAAGAGGATCTTGTTAGGATCTGGGAAGTTATAGGCAAGGGGGCCTATCAACTAGAAAGGCTGGATAGGACAATCATCCATTGGGCATGGAATGTTGAGAATTTAAAGCTTTACATTGCTTAGCTCCTTTGATGTTATAGTTTGTCTCTATCCTAAACGTTGTAAGGAGATGACCTACATCTTGTTTTAAGTATGAAATGTTTATTTCAATTTTATGAGTATCTCTATTTCCCATCATTTTCATTCATGATCATTGCATGACTAACGGATTAATGAAGTTCTAGCTATACAGTGAACGAACCAATATTTAATAATTTCGAACCCATAACAGTTAACAAGCTTAATCATTATTGATAAGTAACACCAATTCTCTTTAGTAATATGCTAAGAAATAAGAGAATGACCTCTATTATGCCTTACAAGTAATCTCATGGCAAAGGAAAAAACCACTAGTTCACATCCTATGTGACTAATAAACACTATCTATGAAAAGACATTTAACATGCATACAAAATAAAACATGCCTAAAAGAAAGAACATACACGTGAAATAAAACATGTTGAAAAGATAATAACGCATGTGAAATGAAACGTACTATGAAAATAAAGGGTGTAAAAGCCAAATATCTCATTACAATAGATGGTCATCATCCCAACCATTTTAAGTCCACAACAATTATGAGATAAAATACAAATTAACATATAATCACAAGAATTTAAAACATTCTTGTTCTTTGATTGGGCAGAAGTATTGTCCAAATCAAAAGAAGATAGGACCCTCTTGAAGATTACTTCCTTTTAGGCATTGGAGGTATTAGAGCAGGTAAATGTCTCTTTACAAATATAGGGGGTCTCCTTACATGATCGTTCCTCATCATCAAAAGGAGCCTTAACATTGGCTTCATCATTATCACCTTGCCTTTGAACCTTAGTCTCCACTTCTTTACCAACTTCTTCATCACTAATGTTAGCGTCATTATCATCAACGTCAGCAAAGTCCAAGTATGATAGGTCGTAGTCAAGGTGAACTTTTAAAATCTCCTTTCTCGCCTGTTGATCCTCTTACAGAAGCTTCTTCTTAAGCAATCTCTCATATTGCTGACTAGAAGTGAAAAGGTGATTGGTACTTACATCATATAACTTGACAACAATATGTCCTTTGTTACAACCACCTACTCTATCAACATCTTTCTTTACAATCTCCCTAGAATGATTCCCTCTATTAGGGCCAAGGATTTTGTCCTATCACCGAAGGTCAAGTCAATGTATAAGATGTTCTAGCTCTAGCATGGAACGAAGTACTTGCCTACCTTACTATCATGAAAAAAACTCGATACTATTGATGTTGAGAACCTTATTCCTCAAATCCTCTTTCACTCTCTCATCTAAGGCCTTGAATTTTCTTGGATGGATGTTAACCAACAAGCTCTTTCTCGCTTCTATTTTTAGGACTTGGCTCATTGTTTGTTTAGCCTGACGAGCCTTTCGATGTCTCCTGATGAATGACCTTAACATCACTATTACGACTAATCTCTTAATAGTATTCACCTAACACTTCCTCTCAAGGAATGTTTTCCAAGGAAGAGATCACTTCAAGTTGTATAGCCTCAATAGCTCCAATTTGTTCAGTCCCTTAACTTTCTTTCAATGACACTAGTCACCTTTTTCGGAGCAACAACTTACTTCATGACTTTCTCCTACATGATCTTTTTCAACGTAAGCGGCTGAGTGACAAGTGCTTTGATGCCTGTACATTTATCAAGCTTTAACTTCTTAGCCTTTGCTTAGGCTAGCAGTTTAGCAAGATCTACATCACCTGCAACCATGTCTGTAATAACGGATAGGAGTATTAAAAAAGGGAAAGAGAGAAAAATCAATAACTTATGAGATCCATGCCAAGCGAAGCTCAAAAGTGACTATTCTCTCCCTAAGTCATGAGAACAGCTTTTCTCTTACAGCTCTACTTAGCATGATGATTGCTTTAGCACCTACTGTTGATGGGTGATTCTCGTTCCGGCGTATAAATACCTACAACATGTGAAAATAGCTATGGGGGGGAGCTAGAAGGTGCTCCAGTGCGGCCGCTAAGTTAGTTCCCTCATTATGTAGAGAGAGATATCAAGTACTTTATGTAGAGAGAGATATCAGGTAATTATAGTGTTGAGAGAACGGAAAAGAGTCCCCTTACCTAAGGTCTTGACTGGTATTTATAGTAAGTCTATGGGGATTGTCCTTGGACCGAACTTAGATATTGGACCAAGTAATATAAGCCTATATAACAATTATCCAAAAATGCCAATCAACACTTGCTCCCTACTCTCTTTGGTGACTAAGTAGGAAAGAGAGTATTTAGGAAAGTTGATTTGATGGAGATTTCTATAAAAATTTGTAATCTCAACCTAAAGAGGCTAGAGTGCTTGAAGAAGCAAAAGCTCAAAGAGGTAAAAAGTGGGAGTAGCTGAAATGCTTGAGGTGGCGGGGCCTAAAGAGCCGGGAGTACTAGAAGAGATGAGGGCCTAAAGAGGCAGAAGTACTCAAAGAGGCGAGAGCACCTGAGGAATCAGAAGCACCGAAAGTGGTAAAGGCGCCTGAGGAGGCTAAAGAGCTTGGAAAGGTGAAGAAAGCATGAAAGTTGCCCAAGTTGAGCATAATTTGTGTTAAGTCATAAAATAGGCTGACTAGCCCTTGGTCTATTAAAGTATAGGACCTGGGAATTAGTGCTTTGTGATTCACTCATCACCCGTAATATGTAGGGTTTAGAGCTATTCAAGATTAGCCAGTTAACACATTACGTTTGCATGGGCTTAAAATGTAGTGGTTTCTTTGGCCCTCAATTCATATTTGACTATTTGAATTTGTTTTTAAAGGAGCTAAAAATAGACCTTGGAAAATAAATAATAAATGAATCATAAATAGTAGCTATGGAACTGTACTCATCTTCTATCAATGTGAGGCATCACGTAAGTGGATACTCAAAACTAAGTAAGCTTTATCATCAACTCATATTATCTTGTCAATAATTGATGTTGGAAACCAAGGCATGTAGCTTGGCTATTTAATAATTTGGTGTAGCATATGGAGAAAGTTGGCATAAAGGCTGTCGTTTGATCCGAAAGAGACTTGGAGCTTGGAGCCTGCACTTAGGGAAATGGTTTCTTAGCTTTGTAGTTTAGGTGTAAAGCTCTACCTTCAATGTCTTTATAACAACTCAACCTTAAAATTGAACCAAGTAACTTGGGTATGGCAATTATTCCTAACTGCACGAAAGAGATCGGCTTATAGATGGCTAAAGACAACAATTCCAGTGTATTCACATGACATGGAAGGAGCAGTTCAACTAACTCTGCCATCCATTGATGAGTTTGGTTCAGGTGTAAACCTTACAAATTTAGCTTTCTAAGTATAGAATCAAATGCCCAAACTGTAGATGATTTCCTAAAGTCAATAGAGCCAATGAGATTTAAAACAGATTAAAATCTCAATTCAAAACCTAAAGTAAATATGAATAACCTTAAATTATCAATTGAACCTCTAATCACATAGAATACCCTAAAACCTCAAATATATGTAACTACAAAAGTTAACCTTGAACCTCATCAAAACCCTAAAAGTTAACACTCGAAGACTTAATCGCGTATGAATATATTAAACCCTAAATGTGTAAAGATACTAGAGATTATGCCCTGAAGTAATAAAAACCCTAAAATTGTAACTTTAAGGATATAAAAGCACTAATTCACCATAATTTACCCTAAAACCCTAATTAATAATATAACTTTAGTATTATACTAAATCATTGGTAAAAGATTAAGGGTAACTTTCAATCATTCATAAATACATATTATACTAAAGTAATTCCTTAGAAACTAAGATATTGTATCATAAATCGCATTCATCTTCTAAGTACATAATAAGGATAGTATTACATAGAGTTAGGAGTTTCGTTAAAGCTTAGGTTACATGTAATAAACCTTAATATCCTAATTGATACTTTTCATATTAGTTATACTAAGTAGCCTACCAAATGATGTATATAGGATATAAATACCTAAAGTAAGATCTCATCGTCTATTTTTATTAATCAATTCACCAAATGTCCCATTTCCTTAATTTTTCTCCTAATTTTCCTTAATTACTACATTATGTATACTAAATGGCATATGCTTTTGGAAAGTTAACCAAGTCAACACAAGTTGACCAAGGTTAAAAGGTTGACTAAAGTCAACATATAGAAAAGTCAACAAAATGTCAATTTTACTTTAGAAAAAATCTATTTCTTCTAATGATTTCTTTTCTTTTCTTTTAGCTTTTTCTTCCCTTTCCTTTTCCTTTAGCTTTTTCTTCCCTTTCCATTTCCATTTTTTCCGTCCACTCCTTTTCCCTTCTAGACCCTACTTGTTTTCATTTTCAATGCACAAAATAACATAAAATCAAGTCTCTTTCTTCTTCTTCCCAACCGTAATTCCTCTTGCCTCCACAATTCCAAATGTTTTCTTACTTTACTTTCACACTTTCTACTAACATAAATCAACGAGAAAAAGGTATGTTATCATTTGATTATCTATTTTATGTAGTAGTTAATTGTATAAGCTAAGTTAGTATAGAAAGTTAGTATGATATGTGTATATATGTTGTTAGAAGTGAAAGCTCCATATATATGTGTAGAAGAGTAAGAATCTTTATAAAATGGAAGAAGATGCATGTATATATGTCTTTAAGTATGTGTACATATATGCTAGAGAAATATAAGTATAAAGACCTTTGTACATAAGTATTCATTATATACATAACCTAAACTAAGACATATACTAACTATACATATATATACCATGCTAAATACACCCTTATAACACAAAAAAGAATGAAATTAGATAAGCTTTCTTAAGAAAAATTTTAGGCATACGAAAATACATATGTGACCATATGTATATATGGGTATATGTATAAGTATAAATATGATATATGTATAAGTATACTAGTATATATATAAGTATAGCAAAATTATAGGTATATAGTTAACATATGTAAAGTGTACATAAGATACTTAAGTATAACTTAAGCATGAAGTAAGGGCTTATGCAATCAAATGATAATGTAAGCAACAATGTAACCAAATGATGACATAAGCCATGACATAAGCCACGACATAAGCAAATGATGACACAAGCAATTGATGACTTAAGCAATGACATAAGCATAAGCTTGTAAAATAATAAATTATAAAGATTACATAAGAATAGAACATATATATATATATATATATATACATGTACTTAGGATTTGAAGATCCTTTAAATCCTAATATACTTTCTAAATTGAATTAAACTTAATTAAGTACATAAATTAGTAATACTAATATAATATTTCCTAAGTGTAAGAATCTAATAGCTAATTAAATCATTAAGTACTAAAATATGATATAAACATAAGCAATAAGAATAACTAAACTTCAATAAGTTTAGCCTATATCGTAAAACACGGGTTTTAACGTCTAAAACGGACATCACTATATGAACATGCGTCCAAAAATGATGAAAAACGACTATAAGTTCGTAAATATTGGAATTAGAATGAAAAGTTACTAGATACATAAAAAAAGTCTCATAACTTACAAATATAAGAAAATAGTTACTATTAATCCCATTGAGTGTGGTAAACCTTATACACATTATACTTGGGTTATATTGGGGGAACTAGATAAACTATAATAAACTTTTAGTTAACTAAGGAGTCTGACTTCTCAAAATACTTATAAGTTTTGTTATTTGTTTTAGGTGTTCAATATCAAGTTCTAGAAACCCCAAAGCTTGGAGAATGAGCAATAATCCGGGTAAGGGAGTTCTAATGACCTGCTACTTACTTGTGCATGTTACTTATATGAGGTTTTGCTTCTTGCTATTGCTTGTACGTCTGAATGATTGCTTTGCTTGTTTGCTATCATCTGTATAATCACCTTTTTAAATTGATAAATATAAGTATCAGACCAAAATAATCGATTATACTCATCACATATCTATGATCTGGTAAAGGTATGAATGAGAGTGCTAACTTTGCAAAAATCTTAAAAACAGTAGTTTTGGAAAAAGCTTTTCTACCCTTAAACATATTTTTATATGATCTCTATAAGGGTTCATGGAGGCATAAATAATATTTTAGCGTTAAGGCAAAGCTAGCATGGGATCTCCAATTAATGGCGAGAAAACTTGCTTTATTGTGCCTATAAGGCCTTGAATAATTTTGGTTACAAGAAGACTCGCATGTTTGTATCCAAAGGGCCTTGGATGGTGGATAGTCCTAGTTTAGGATCCACTTATTTGGATTGGAACTCTTTTCTTGACTAAGGTAATAGTCGAGTGCTGCTTAGAGGGGTGATGCCCTTAGACAGTCTCATGCGGATAAGCTGAGGTGCCATATACGGGTAAGTACAAAGGATAATCATGGTGTAGCAAAGTGTAGACGATGTAACTCTACACCATTCATAGTTCCGGACTCCTATGGATGTATTACTTGCATTCATCACGCTTGCATTTATTTTATTTGTAAATAGCTTGCTTGCATATGTGATAATAATGTATGATAACTTGCTTAAACAATAGTGGTGAGGGACGAACTCACTGAGTTGTTTCATGCTCATTCTGTCATGACCCTAAAGAAGGCCTAGTAGGATTACCTAAAATTTTCATATCATTTCTACACCCATGATTGATTTGAAAATCATCTTGTAAGTCAGAGATTGCAAGTAACTAAATAATTAGTCACTAAAGTTTTTTATTTAATTAACTTACGATCATATATATGTGACTATGGATATCTGATAAACTACAATCCAACGGAATTGTAGAGAATCAGTATCCCCTACCAAACAATAAGATTAGATAGTAAAGTTCTAAAACTCAAACTTACTAAAGTCTCAAAATTTAAATGTAATATACAATAATTCTAATGAACCATATAGTATGTCCTCAGAGTCTAACTTCTATGCATCTCGACATTGGCACTCAACCCTTAGTTCTTAATCTATGCCCGATCATCTAGCAACCTACAAGAGAAAACTATTGGGACGTAAGCTACAAGAGCTTAGTGAGTTAATTTCCCTCAACTACACAACAATCAAGTCATACAATAGTTAGGTTCAACCAAATGAATGTATGGCAAATATTATGCCAAATAAATACATGCAAGTGACCAAGTACTGCATGTAACTTAGATTTAACACCCTTCGAAGTCAAGGTTGGAGATTCATCAATACAGTTAGATCCGGGTATCATATTAGAACTTATTTCATAACAAAACTCCGCGTTTCGTATTTAAAATGTAATGGTACATCTATTACCAGTTTTATCAAAACGAGTTCTACATATGATTATGAGTAGGTTCACACAGCCTTCACTCACCCTTAAATGAAGGCTTCTGGACTGGACCCATAGCCGTGCGGTTGGTGCCTCTAACGCCTAATCATCCCGTGAGCCAGGATAAGGTTATATAGCACGTATGCAACGTACGAAATCAATAACAATCAATAATCAACCTACGTATGGCCTCTTGCTACCTCCGTATAATGTAACTATCTAAAATTAGTTATACAGTGCATGATTTATACATGATTTAAGTTAACTTTTCTAGTCGAATAAAATTTAGTGTTATTTATTCAGTAATCATTCGAATTCACAAACAATCAAACTAGTGAATCTACTATGCAACAAACATTATATTATTGCAATTTTAAGGTAAATTCACCATCAACAACAATTATTATGCACAAGCATAGCCTAACCTCATACATATTCATTTATAATTCATAATTTATATTCACTAACTACAAGCACAAACAAGTATGGAATCATTAGGAAAAACTCATTCGACCATGACTAGCTTAGGGGTCGTAGTAGTCTGGTGGCAGCTCAGAGTTGATATCGAAATCACCTGAGAATAATTAAAAATTTGTAAGGTAGGGAATTTAAAGCTAACTAGTGTTATAATTTGTAAGGTCTATTTTACTTAGTTATGTGAAATTACTGATTCAAGCTTTTTATCGAATCGCATGTAACTTTTCGTTTTAGTTCGGATCGTTATGAACTTATAGTCCATTTTGATCGTTTTTTAGCATATTTTCTCGTAACGAGGTCCGTTTTGGATATTATGACTCGTAGTTTAAATTGTGATATAAAAATATCACAAAAATTCATATTTAAGTTTAAAAATTATAAAATATTAATTTTCATTTTTTCTTAACAACTTTATGATTTAATAATTATTTAAATCATATATTTGATATTTTTATTATTTTGAGCATATTTTCCTATTTTTGAGATTTTTACTTTATTATTATTATTATTATTATTATTATTATTATTATTATTATTATTATTATTATTATTATTATTATTATTATTATTATTATTATCACTTCTCATTTTCTTATTAATTATGTATTTCACGATTTATACATACATATATATATCTATATATTTTTGGTATACTATATATATCTAATATATTTTGTACGCTATATGTATATATATACTTATTTTATGAATATAAACATACTCTTATGTACATATATATATATATTTATTGATGTATTTTTATTTACACATAATAATATACTTATATAGTTTCCAAATACCTAAATATATATATATAAATAATCTACAAAGACCTATTCTTATATTATATATATTCGATATATATATTTACATAATATTTATTATAAAATATGTATACTATATATTATACATATATTATGCCGTATACTCCAAAGCATATACTCTATATTATATATATACGTCTTATATGCATACTTATAAAAATACCCAACTACATATATACTATACGACTATACATATATATATATATGTGTGTACAAAAATAATTATACATGTATACACATATATATATAGTTACGGTATATATATCTATATTTATACTATAGTTATGTAATGAAAATACTTAATACTAATTATATGTATTCTAAAAAAAATACATAATACATACTCTTTCCATATAATATACTTATGTATATACATGTATACATACCTAACCCTATACATACATATATAATTAAATTTAAGTATTCATGTACATAGACATATAATAGCAATGTTATATGTAAAAATACCATACAAATATTATATTTATACATGTGTATACTATATAATATATATCTATACTACTAAAATAAATTATTTACCTATTATTTTTTATTTTTCTTCTTCTTTTCTTTCTTCTTTTTTTCTTCCTTCTTTCTCTCTCTCTCTCTTTTTTTCTCTCATGGTTTCTCCCAGATTTCGGTTTCTTGTGTGTGTAGATTTTTTTTTCTTTTTCCAGACTTATATTTTCTCCCCTTGCTCACGTGATTGGTAGCTTAAAATTTAAGCTAAGTTACTTTCTAATCTTTTGCATTTATGTAGATAAAACAAAAATAATAATTTGTAATCTTTTTTTTATTTAAGATTAACACATGGCAATTTGTTTTGCTAACGTCGGCTGCTTGATTTGGATCTTTGTTTTCCAAATTCTAAACATGGCAATTGAAGAAAGAAAAGAAAGTGAGAAAAGAGATAAATTGAAAATGAAAGAGAAGGAAAATAAAAACTAATAATAAATCTATGTAATTTTTCTAAACATATTAATTATAACAAATCTCATCATAAATTAATTTTTAAATTTTTGTGAAATTTTATCAATTTAATTGGTACCTAGTACAACTATAATTTTTACAAGTTATTATAGCGATTTCGTTATAATTTCATTCAAATAGGCTATTTAGTCGAAATTTGTAATTGACTATAATTTTATCACTATTGAGTAATATTTAACTATTTTATAAGTTTATATTTATAATTTTAAGGTTTCGATCAAATTCGGGATCAATTTTGGTTAATGATGTGTAATGTCAGTTTTAGGGTTTTAGTATGCGATTTAGGGTTTTGATCAATTTTTGAGGTTTTTACTATTTATAATATATTTAGATTTATAATTTATTAAATTTTTATCTTACTCGGCTTTAATGATTCTTCAAGTCATCTATAGTATTAAGGCTTAATTCTACTCTTAAATAGTTAAATTTGCGGGGTTTACACATTCCTCCTTAGTTTCTTTTGTAGGTTTACTTACAATAGGATTGGAATAAATCTCGAATGCTGAGTGCGAGATAAAGATATGTATATTAGTATTAGAATTAACTAAGATCTTTATAGGTAATACATAAACATCCTTTATAGAAAATATTTATATGTTAAAATTTAATATAATTTAATATTTCTTATATTTTCTAATGTTGGTATATCATGTCTTATTATTTGGTAGGGGATACCGATTTTTTACGGTTTTGAAGAACTGTGGAATATCTGTAGTTATTTATATTTATATGTTATGTTATGTTACAATAAATTAATTACTTAAAAATCAGTAATCTTAGTGATTTATTATTTAGAGTCTTACAATCTCTGACTTGTAAGGCGATTTTCATATCATGGGTACATACATGTTATGAAAATTTTAGGTAATTTTACTAGGTCCTTTAGAGTCCTGACATCAGGAATGGAAGTTGGCATCAGCTTTAGTTTTGCTGTTTAGATACAACAGCTTGGAGAGAATTGAAAATTGTTCAAACTTGATTTCTTTGAAGTGTAAGACGATTGCCGGGTGTGATTGTAGTTTAGACCTGTCGTCTTCATATCAAAGTTGCTCGGCATACCGTGCAACAAATATCATGAGTTGGTACGGCACATGAAACTCGTCGATAAGTCAGCAGCGCTTACTCGGCAAGGCGATGGATAATTACTCGACGACTAGTTGACTAGGACAAACTTTGCCTCTCCACGTTTATCGTTGGTCGGCATTGGACTGGTTACTATCTCTATGCTTGTAAAAGGCTTGAATTTCAGCTGTAGTCACTCGGTAGTATTGAAACCTGCTTTGTCTGGCCGCCATGTGTATTCGGCCCACTATTACTCAGAGTTTGTTCCTACTTAGTTCCCGGCCATGAGATGTAGGGGATTAGATCCAATGTTGATAATAACTCGGATGGACGGCCGATTGGGTGCTTTCGCCGCTCAAGTATTCTTGTGTAAGGTTTGCTTGGATATCTACCAATCATCAATGGTGTATTGGCTTTCCATCATGCTGTTATCCTCAACACGGTTTGAAGCCAAGCTCGGATGCTGAGTTTATTTTGGAAACAAATCGGTATCCTCTCAGTTGACGGATGACGTCACCAACGACATTCTTTGCCGATTGAAACTTGGACTACTAAGGAAAATAAAGCTCGAAATCCCCATACATTTGTTTAGTGTTTAGTTGCTCGGCAAATCGACGTGGAACTTAAAAGCAGCTCGTCATGCTTACCATGAGTAACTCAGCAATTTAAGCTTAGAGCAGGTCCTCGACAACTCGGCACGGGGGCCCGACATAAGGATGGATAGTTGCTCAGCATGGATAGCTCGACATTTCGGCACAAGTTGTTCCGCCAAATTTCTCGGCCACTCAGCATGAAGTTCGACTTGCATTTTACATAATCTCAACCTCTCGGATGTTTGTAGGTCAATAGAAAAGCTCGACTCGACGACTAGGTAAAACACGGCTTCTCGGCCATTGTTGCAACTGGGAAATTAATCAGCCTCAATACATCTCAATGTATTCGGCGTGAACTCAAGTATCGAGTCAGCAAGGAAATCTGTATTGATCAACTCGGCATCGCCAAGTTGCATGGCCGTGGAAAGTGATTCAGCCTTAGAGTAGATATCTCGGCAAAACTTAGAAGGAGCTAATACAATCATGTATAAGGACAACTCGGCACAAGGTAGTTTTCAAGTATTTGCAGCACATACGACTTCAAAGCGAAAACTATGAAATTGCCCAAAAGTATCGAACGGGTTTTCCCATCAATAATGTCTAAACCTCCGTCACCAGCAATCAAAAAGTAATTACGTGAGGGAGCTTCTTTTTCATATTGTGAATAAGCCTCGAGAAAGATGGTAACTGCCACATAAATGTTTGAAGACGCATCAACACAAAGATGTACAGAAAGAGGAAAAATGAAATCCAAAAGGCCAAAATGCATTGATAAACTATGAACTGATTTTCACCATATGTAGAGAAAAAAAACTTTGACATACCACCTTTCGATAAATTCTCCACAAGACGGAATATCTTCCTACATAATTTCAGCGAATCGCTAGAAGAAGCGATAGTAAATTGTATCTTTGTAATTTTCCTCATTCCTATAGATAGCGCTAATTGTTGACGGGTACTTTTCATTCCAATATACGAACGCCTGCAATATGAGAAAACGGCTACAGGTGTAGCCACTCCGATACTTAAGTTAGTTCCCATGTTATATAGAGAAAGATATCAAGTAGTTATGATATTGAAAGAATAGAAGAGAGTCCCCTTACCTAGGGTCTTGGCTGATATTTATAGTATACCGATGGGGATTGTCCTTGAAACGGATCATTAGAGCAAGCTTAGATATTGGACCAAATAATATAAGTCCATATAACAATTATCCAAAAATGCCTATCAACACCTATCTTCTTTTTCAGAAAAGATTGGTTCCCAATTATCATATCTTCTTATTATCCTCTCAATATCCCAGAAAATCATTTTGTTCTTTCTTCTTTCTTTAATCTTTTTGGCTGCAAAGGTATCATTTGGCATCAATTCAATGTCTTTAGTATAGATGGGCTCAATCCATTGGATTAAAAAATCTAAATCTTCATTTGATATAACTGACATAAACTTGACATGTCACTTGTGGATTTTGGACTTTAACCCATCCATAAAATTTTTAGCATGCCAAGTGGCCACGAAATAGCAACCATTAAGTTGCCTCCTTGTCATAAAGAAGTATTTGAACAACTAGGGTGTAGCCCTAACCTCAAGCTCTTCACAGATTATCTCAAATGCTACAAGTCTATAAGTATTTGATGAAAACGTACTTAGCCTAGCCTAGAAATAATTAAAGAATTGTTTGATAAAATTTGAAAATGGGAAATGCAACCTAAAATTAAGGTATTTTCAGACATATATGAAACTCATGGCTGCTCGGAAAAAACACCCTCTCATCCTCCTTTAGCCTATGTAGATTCCATGTTTGAAGAAGATCTTGCCAGTATTTATTATACTTCAAGACAAGTGTCTTAATAGCACCATTTACTACTCCATCTAAGGAATCACTATAATAAACAATATTATTATACAAATACCTTGCTATAGAGCTTCCTTCCCTATCATCTGGATAGTTATCTATAGGAAGTGTGTTGGTGCAAGCAAGTTTTTCCCATCGCTCCATTGTGCTATTTGCCAAACTACTTGAAGAACATGCCAAATTGTTCCTTTTATGGGGGATAGAAGTAGCCTCAGAATCTGAAAGTACAAGTCGACAAATAATGCTTCGAACCATACTCGATTGAAGCTATACAAGAGAATCACAAATTAGACGAAAATTTGGAAGATGAGATGCCAAAAGCAAATGAGAACTTTGAAAGTGTATACGGATGAGGATAGAATGAAGAAATCTTTTATCAACATGGAAAAATCCTTTATGTATGAATGATTTCTTTTCATAACCCTAACACACTTCTAATGCAAATGCGGTTCTAATTAGATGATCAATTATGGATTAATGACATGTGTTATGAGTCAAAAATCTAATGATTATCGTGTTACTGATAGTTATTAGCCCCTATAGCATAATGATGGTTAGGATGACAACCATCATGCCTATTGCCATAGAAATGTAAATGGGCAAGAAAATTAAAAGGCAACAACCTTTCACTTAGGATATGACTTGTAGTATTTCAAAATAAAAATCAAACTCTCTTACGTCACTCGACATTTGGAAAACACATTTTTATCTTAACCATCCAACTGCCCAAATTGAGCATTAAGCTTTATTTACTCCCATGGTTAGAGTTGATGGCTAAATGTTGATAACTAGATTTCACCCTAAAATATTACTCAGCTATTCGGCTAACGAAAAGATGACTGATCCTATGCTCGACTGATGCCAACTAAGACTTAGTCCATTTGATGAGCCTTGAAGCCTAGCCTATTAATATGTTCAGTTTAAACTTAGGAAAGTGATACGAATAGTTAATCCATTTATTGCAAATTTAATAAGTGCACTTGCTTGATTTCAATACGCTTAGGCTGTTGTAATCACTAAAAACACATAGTTATGGGAATAAGCTATAATCAAAACCACTTGGAGCTAGATGCTTCCTACCTAGTCTCACTTGAAACCCTAATTTCCTCAATCATTCAAAACCCTCACATCATATTATTCTAGGGGTAATTCATATATCCTTAACCAGATAACAATCAAGCTTAAGGCCAAGGTTGAGGGCCTAAAATTTGGCTCCGTGCATCTAATAGTTAAAAAATGACCATTGATCCTGTCTCTTATTACAAGATTTAGATCACTAGGACAATTAAAAGGAAACTACATAAAAGCCTGATCCTAAAGCAATCATGCTGAAATTGCTAACAAATTTCCACATTTGTTTAAGTTTTTGATATAAAACGATGTAGTCCAACGACAAACCAAACACTTTGACAACAATCGTGTAGTTCCATTTTGCATAAAAGGGCCTTTTTTTTTTTTTTTTCTGTTGTTATGCAAAGAGAATGGCTTTCATACCTAGAGGGTCAGAGGTTTGATCAGTCGCCTGATTTTGCTGCTGCAAATCTTTAGCACTTGAATCCATGTCTTATGATCCTGAATTTCCCTGGCCTTCTTCCATTAGATCATGCTCTATTAAATAAAAAACATGAACACAATCAGAATCTAGGTTCTTTAGAACTTGGTCTCGATAAGATTTTTTTCATGTTCCTCATTAGATTGCTCAATCGTGGAAATTTGATATTAAGTCAGTGGAACCGGCCAATAGAACGAGTCTCGACTTGTAGGGCCAATTCTAAGTAGGTTCTGGATGGAAGCCTACCCATAACTAGGTCTAAATGTACCATTTCATATTTTTTAAAAATTTACTCTAGAGTTTTTTACAAAGCTTTAAAGTTTTTATTTTTATCAATTTCAACTTTTCAGTTAATGTCACTCAATTTTCAGTTAAAATAAATAAATAAATTATATGACATTACCATATGGCGTGTTAATGGGGCACAACGACCTTAATGGGTTACTAAAAACAAATAATAATAATATATAAACTAATTTCAATTCGCCGTACGTTTATCCCTTATTATATGATATCTTATTTTTAATATTCTTATATATAGAACATATCTAGTAACTGTATTAAAATCGTTGAAGAAAAAAATGGCAAGTCCGGTCCCCTTTTTCGGCTTGGCATCACTACTTGACTATAATTTTAAGTCAATAGAAAATTAGTATATTGAAGTTGCTCCCTTCAATTCAAGCAAGTGAAATTTCAACAAGATGAGAAATGGCGAAAATTTTACTCCACATATCGGTATATAATTTCACAATCAAATTGCTTAAGGTCAAAAGTTAAAGGAACCATGTACCTAAAAGATACGGAATCAACCTTTTTTTTTTTTTTTGGGTATCGATGTGAAATCAATAATTATTCTTGTGGTGTAATCACTTTCCTAGCAATAAAAATTAAAAAAAAAAAAATTCATTCAAAGCTACATCTGTTCGCATCGCTTGGGACATACAAGTTTAGATGTAGACATGGTACGGGAAGTCGGTATCCGTTCCATCATTTACGTGATGTTTAGAGCGTTTTGGAGAGAATTCTATACTCTCATAAATAAACGATTAATAAACATGAAATAATTCGGGATTATTTCTGCTTGCTTATTTTTTGACGAGAACACTTACCCATACAATATCAGACCAATAACTTCTAAAACTACGAAGACATTCTATTAAAAATATTTATACCAACTTCTATAAATAAATGAAAAAACAAAGCAGAAAAAAAAAAACAATTTTTTGAATAACATCTACGCTAAGACACAAAGTGATAGTTTAAAATATTCATGATAGTAATCTATCTAAAAAATGGAAATAAAAAATATTGCATAATTATTCATATTCCTAACCCGTATTACTAACAAATTCTTGAAGGTTCATCTCCATGCAGTAGGAGGTAACGGGCAATGAAGTGGGTGCACTGGATTTTAACATGGCTCAATCTAATTCTTTAATTGTGTGCGCCTAATCCTCATTATTCCTTAGAAATCTTAGGAGACGATAATGTGATGAGAAATTAAATAATACAAACTGAGCAAGTAATTCAAGAACAAGCTGTTATATCAACCACAAGTAAGGATAATAGGAAAAAAAATACATTCTATCTCCTACACTTTATCCACCTGTTCAGTTTAGAAATGTTAATCTAATCTTAAATTCTTCGTACACTCTTATGATTTGAGTCATAAATCCTTCAAACATGTCAATTTCATTATTAATTTTTATTTTCTAACCTAGCATGCAATATTGCATGACAAATGAAATCACGTCAACAAGAGTAAGGTTTAAGACTGCATTGACATATTTTAGAAGTATCGGTACTCTGATTTGAGAAATGCATAATATACTTATCTCCAAGCTAAAATCCTACAAATCCCATGCATTCTCGATTCTTAATACGTGCCACAAGGCTGACGTTGGCGTCACTATGAAATCATTTCCGGAGTTAGCATACCCTTAAAGATGTAGGAAATAAAAAAGGTGAAAGGTATGCAATGAATATTCTTACATTTCTTCATTAAAATTCACTTATTTGGAAAAGCATGATCATCTTTTAGCTCTTTTTAAGATAGAAATTTGAGGAACATTTCGATCATTTTAAAATAATTTAGAAATTAAGCAATATTTACATTGAACCTATTGACTGTAAATTCCACTAGAGTTTAGGATCGAGCTTAGGCTCCGATACTTGAACGTCAACCTATAATCTTTGGTCCAAAGGGAATACAACCTGTAAAAAATATGTTGGAGGTGACTCTAGCATAGACACTCTTACGCTTATTGCAGTAATGTAGTGTGGAAGGTATAAAAGAGCTTCATTATATAATGAAGGAGAATCTTATGGAGGTATTAGGCAAGGGAAACTCTAGGATGGTTACCATCAAAAACTCGATCAAGAATTGGAAGAAATATAGAAGGATTGCTAAGTCGATGAAATTTGTAAAAGGGAAGCTATGAGGAAGCATTGCTAGAAGATTACACCTATTGTAAAGTGGTGAAACTAGACAAGTAACTTATTCAAACTAAAGTCATTGGGATAAAAAGAATTGGGTTACACTATCCCAAAAAAAGAAAAAAAGAAAAGAAAAAGAATCTAGTAAGACAATGAAATATGTAGTAAAGGGAGAACTTCAAGTAATTAAAGACTTATGAATGATAATGGAAGACTTAAGGATAACAGATAATAGTTCAATAACTAATCTTGTAACAAGACAACTAAACAAATATGAAAAGGAAATAGTCATGTAAGTTGAGGCTCAAATAAGCATTTTACATGGAAGTTGAAGAAGATAGCAGAAACAAGCATATATAACCACCTTAGAGTTCAACAACTTTCAAGGACAAAAATTCTTTAAAGGGAGGTAAAATGTAATATCCTAGAAAAATAAAGGCATAAAATTAAGAAGGGTTAAATATAAGTAGAGGCATATTAGACTTTAATCAATTATTAAGTGAGGGCATTTTTGGAAAAGCCTATCCCTCTATAAAATGCCTTATAAGAGTGAAACTCTACTATCCACCCTCATTCTTATCTAAGGTCTTCTCTCCTTTGATAGAAGCCTTAAACTCCCTAATAGTAGACTTTACAAACCTAAAGGTAAGGTTGAAAACCCCCACAATAATTTATTGGATATCATTTAAAGATCATAAGAGTAAGTGTGAATTCATTCATAATGCAAAAAGAAAGTATTGGTGAAATGTAAAATCATGGGACTTTCACAACCCCAAGAGGATTTCCATTAGTAAGTAATGAATCAATTATAGATTAATAGCTTTTAATTATATCTAAGTATGTTACATTGATTCCCTATGGCTGTGCAATAATTTAGAGAATGGAGAAAACAAAAGATCACTCCAAGATTCCACCAAGTGTTAAGGTAATGTACTTCTTCAATTGAATTATATTACCACACTTGCTTCTAAAACTCCTCTATTTCCATATGCTTAATTTATATGATTCTACACCCAAAACCACACTTCCAAATGCTTCCATCACTTCTCTTCTATTCACTTCACATCACTCAACTCCATGTCATTAAAATCAATAGGATACAATACAATCAGTTCCAAATTTGGGTGCAAATCATTTTCCTCAAAATTAATTACATAAAAACTTTGAAAAATAGCACTTTTTCTTGATTAAATGACTCAAAAATTCATAAAAATTATTGAAAATACTCAGGACTAAATCTCTTCATTGCTATCTTTTGTATAATATAGTAATATCCCTAGAAAATTTTTGAATTAAAAACTACATTCATAAGGATATTTAAAACAACGCGGGGTTTTGCGATTTTTTAAAGACCACATATAACACCACAAAATTTTGGAAAACCAATACTTTTTTCAAATTATACATATAAAATTATTCCAAAATTTTTTTTTTTGAATTTTTAAAATTAGTTTAATATTTTTAGAAATTAAGAGAAAAACAATTGAAGTTAGGCACTCAATAAAATTGGAACATCCTGCCACCACCATCCACTGCGCCTTTGTTGACATAGTTGGGCACCACCTCCGCTGTCACCCTATGTGGTGGTTTCCACCTAAAATCCTTTTAAGTCCTCACATTACGATCTTGTTTGATTTGCACTTTTCAGCTCAATTTTTTTTCCACATTTCTTTCTAGCCACTATCTTTCATTAGCAGAAATTTTTCTCACATCTCTAAGATCCTATTTGAGTTTTAGGAGAGAAATTTCAAATCTTCTAAGTTTGGATGTGGGAAATGATATTTTTCTCAGGCTATTTATAATTCCCCTAATTAGATTGTTAAGTGTCTTTAAGCTATAGTTTTTCAACCCATAGTTGTCCTAACTCATGCATGCCTTTTGCCACTCATTCCCTTTATCTCTGTAATTTTTTTATGATTTTAATTATTTTTAGTTAATCTTACAAAATTTCGAGTATATTAAGTTGGGCTTATATTTATATATACTAATTATACTCAAAGTATCTATATTACTTTTACATATTATTTTATGTCTTTCCAAAATTTCATATTCAATATAATTAATCTCTAAAATTTAGCTAACTTTCCATACTTATTCTACACAGTTTTAGTACATATAGTGTAATATTATAAAATTTAACTATTTTGTTTATAATATTATTATTTTATTATATTTTCATATTCTAAATCCATGGGGTATCTTTATCTAATTTCTATGACCTACTGGTGAAATATCGACTTAATCAGACTACTTTTATAGACACCTAAAATTAACTAATCAAAACAACTACATATAAGTACAAGTCTTACAAAAACTTGAAAAAGTTATTAACTTTATCAAAATATTCTCCTATCCTATAAATTTGGATATGGAATTGGATGATTTTCATTATAATAGTCTGTTTAATTTTGGAGGAAGTAAGATCTAGATACATATTGCATTCTAGAAGTAATCTTTAATTTATTTGCTCTTTTGATCTTTAACTTGAGTCTTGATTTATTAGTTAGGTGGTAGTTCATAGATTCAATTTAAGTTCTTGCATTACAAATTACCAATAGATAATGGGGAAATAATGAGTATTAGTAACTATAATCTTCGTAGGAATGACATCCATATTTATTATACTATATTATAAATTCGATAAGTATACTTATCTCATATCAGTAGTCATACCTATGGTAAAAAATTTTCCATCATCAAGGCTTACCAACCCTACAATAGGAAGAATCAAACGATAGAGTAAATGTACTAAAACAGGTTCTAACATTGGTTCAAGCTAAATATTTCAGAGCAAGTACGCCTAAACCTTATGATTTAGAGGAAACCTTGGAAGACAACAGTGTGCTGAAAAACAGCAAGATACAAATTGAGCCGGTAGAAGAAATAATGACAGGCTCGTGACAGTATTGACCACAACAATCGTAATTCCTAAACCTTTATACACTTTTATGATTGAATCATAAAGAATTCAGAAATGTCATTTCAGTTATGACCCTTTACATGCTTTTATAATTGACCAAACTTTTTTAAATGTTAATTTAGGTCTCTCTGATTGGTGGAAAACATTTTCGCTGAATTTTTTTAGATATTCATCATAATCGAAGTGTTAGAGCCATTGCCGTAGGATTCCGAAGAAGTTTTGGTTACTCTTAATGTTTATTAACAAATGATGGTAGGAGGAAAAGATGACAACTAAATTTATATAACATCGACCATCACAAAAAAAAGTATCGATATAATACAGAGAATATTAGTTTCCATTACGAAAGCGATTTTATAAACATCTTCTCTTATGGTTAACCGCTATCATAAGTAGCAAACTATTATCGCTATCCACTGTATCATTACCATTGCAAAAGCAATTTTATAAATATTTTTTCTTATGGTTAACCGCTACCATAAGTAGCAAACCATTGTGCTAACCATTGTGCTATTCACTGTACCATTAGAATTTATAATGTCATAAAATCTTTACATAATATATCACTATTTGAAAGCTTTACTGTATAACAAATGTTGAGAATTCATCTAAGATACTGTTTAAACTCTTTTTCCATTTTCCTAATGTCTTTGTTAAGGTGTATCGGAAGCTTCCGACAATAGGAAAATTTAAAATTAAATTGATACTTTTAAAAGGGTCAGACTGGAAAAAAAAAAAAAAAAAACTGAAATTTAGCACTTTGTCGCTATCCCTAGCATAAAAACTCGTAAATCACGTTAATTTTCCTTTTTTTTTTTCCCTAAGTATGACCCAGGTTAATATTAAATAATGAAAATTTTCCAATTCCGACGGCTGCCACGTGACTAGTGTTGCTACTTTATTTCTAGGATTACCATCCTTCATAATGCAAGAAGGAAAAGCAGGGTAAAAGCATGATATAGATAATAATTGCATTCTCTTTAAAGTGAAAAAAAAAATTAAAAATAACTTCAAGAAGCATAATAATTTCAATCAAGATAGAAATTTAAAGCACATATCAATCTAAAACAATCTAGCAATTAAGCGAGGCATACGTTAAACTCAAGCAAGGTCTCAGATCTATCAATATTTTGCTGTTTGGCAGCTGGCAAGGAGTTGATCGTTGCATATCCCCTAGCATCCACATATTTCCTGTGCCTTCCATGATTGCAAGTTGTGATTCTGAAACAACCATCCGATGCACACCAAAGAAACTGATGCTATCGGCATAACCACCATGCTCAAACATGGCGGTCAATGCCATTGTCTGACTGGTTCCATCTTCAGAACTCGCAACGTAGAAACCTTGCGCCTTACCAACCAATCCAGAACCGGGCTCCATGCCCTCTGTCAGTTCATCATCAAAAACAGTCAAAGTGCCGAACATCAACTTTTCTAGAGTCATTCCTTGTGGGAGCTGACCTCCACTCAAAAAGGGAAACCCAACTCCACCACCATTCAAGTTAACTCCATTGTTTTGAACTACATTTCCTGAAGTCCCACTAAGGCCAGCCAAGAAAGGAATGTTGTCGTTGTTAATAAGTCCACTGTTACCAGTGTTCTTGGGAACTCCGTTGTTGATGGCAGGTTTAGCTCCATTAGGCTTGGCAAAGGGGACCTGAGCACTTAGTGCTGGATTAGCTACAATCCCCGTCACAGCTACAGCAGTGGGGTTTGAGCCTCCAAGTATATCGTGCATGTAAAAGGTCACTGGATGGAGGCCTCCCCTGGTGTTGTATGATGTAGCACCAGCAGCTGCACTAGTGGCTGTAGCCACAGGTGCTGTAGGGCCAACAAACGGTGGAGATGGATCGGACCAGGCAGCACAGGTGCTGCTGGAGAAGCAGGTGTGTCCTCACCAAGTGATCAAGCAGAGGCAGCACTTTCCACCACGAAAGCTAAAATAAACAAAGCTATCGCTTTAAGATTACTGAATAGGAAGTTTTTGAGTTGCCATGTCTGAGGACGACTAGAGGATCCTGTTTAAGCACTAATTAATTTTGATGTACTCTGAATAGTAGGGTGATGGAAAGAACCAGGTGTTTGAGTGTACATATACGCAAACAAAAGCAGAGTAGAAATGAATATTGATTGAATTGATGAGTTGGAGTAGGTGGTCCTATTCCTGCCTTGTTCCTACTCCCTCCTTTATTAAAATAGTTCAAACAACGAAGGAAAGAGCCTCAATTTCCTTGGTCCACGATGCTTTAATTTGTTAACTCAGGCTGTCAGTGGCCATGATTACAGAAGGCCAATACCGAGGGCTCCACCATTTAGATTTAAAAGCATTTCATCAAAACAACGTGAGAGAGGTATGATCAATGCTATCCTCCGACCAAGGCCTTGCTCCCTAATAAAATATTTCATCATCACAAAAATATACAATAGCTTATATGATTCCCAATACTCTGTCATGGTTGATACCAGAATCAGCTTGGCCAATTTTTTCAGATAAGGCGAATTCAGAATCTTTCTAAATTTTTCAAGATCTAGGATTCAAATCCATGCCACTAACTATACAGCAGCTTACATGATTCCCAATTGACTCAGGCCAAGTCATTGTTAGTAAAGCAACAGAAGAATGTAGAATGAATTTTTCCTTATCAGGTTACAAATCCAATTAGTTTCCACATCCAAGCTGCTATTCTAGCTTTATGTAATGAAACAGAAGAATGTGGCCGAGAGAGGTTTTCATCTCAGCCGCAGATTGGACAATCCATGTACAGCATGCTTTAGTCGCTGATTGTAAACTTAGCAGCCTTACCAGAAGTCTGAAAGAGAATGAGTGATATGTATTAAGGTGATGCAGTCTGAAAATTAAGTCATAGAAAATAACATGCTTAGTTGCTGTTACGCATAAAATTAGGACATCTGTCTCATTGAAGTAGATGTCCAAGTAAAATGAAGATGAAAGAAAGCTTACAGCAGATGGGTGCTTAAGTACCAACATGCAGCGGATGCTACTGACATAGGAGCGGGTAAGCAGAAGCCTCACATGAGGTATAATCTTCCAACTCTCTCCAAGAGCTGGTTTGAAAATTCCTCCTTCTCCACCAACAGTGTGATTTGTCACCTTGTGTGAATTTTGAGATCAGTCTTTTTATTTATATGCCATCTTCTAAGTTACCAGATAGAAAGCTTCCAAATATACTGATACATCTGCATGATATCCTTAAACATACTTCTTGCAGCAAAATAGCAAATGGTAAATGAGAAGAAATCAATAAAATTGAAAATGGAAGCAAATCTTTTTTAATTAAGTATTCATTTAGAGGGTGTCTTTTTTGTAAGGAAAGGCCTATAGTGGTTTTTTTTTTTTTGGCCCCCTTTTTGGATTCAAAAAGATAAAATCTATTTCTGAACTGATTGGACAATCATAAAACCCAATACTGTACAAGGGAAAAGAGAAGGTTAAAGCATTCAAAAGAACCAACATTCCAAAAGAGAGACTCTTCTCAAAAGCTTTAAGGGAGAAAAAAGGGAAAAGGTAATTTATTGAATTAAGTAGGGCCTGATCTATACCTGTTATCAAGGCATCAAAATTGATATTCTATTAGATAAACCCAAAGAAGTTGAGACAGATTCTCCAAGGAGATTCAAGGAACCTCTAGGGTGAGGCCAAACTATAAAAATTCAGGTAAAGCATAAACCTTAGAGGAAACAATAAGAACAATTATAAGATGGAAATATCATACAAGCTTTAATTACTTGAACTTAAAAAAAGTGTGCTGTCTAGCATAACCTAACCAGCACTGGATCACATGAATAATCCATGCCATCCTTTGTCTAGGTACTCACCAGTATAGCAAGGTTATATTCACGTGCTAATTTCTTCAGAAGATATCCAGCAGATGTCATCAAAGCATGCCCTAAATTTATCAAATGAATCAATCCTAGCAATAAAAATTGAATTTTGTGACATGACAGAGAATAAAATAGGGGGAGGAAAGAAAAAAACAAAAAAAAAAATCCATTTCATCTAACCCATGAACTTTTTGTCTGTATATACATTCCAGCATGCTTCATGTGCTCATTCAATCGTATGTGCTCAGTATCTCACCAAACATCCATCTCAAAATTTCAGCTTAAATGCAATATACAAATTCAGGAGGCACTATATCATATCTATTATCCCTTTTTTTATTTCTATTTAAATAGTATTTCTTACTTTTCTTTAATGCCACAGCACTGAAAAAATAATTTATGCTATACAATACATAGTGAATGTGAGAAAACTTCCAATCCAATTAATGTAGGTGGAAATGCTAATAACTATATTGAGAACAAACACAGTCAGGAGTCCTTGAAGGAAAGGAACCCCAATTATTAGGAAGTTGCCAGACAGCATAACATCAAGAGCTATAGGGCATAAATTTGCCCTTGGATTTGCACAGCACATATTTTTTCACTTAAAAACATGGACACAGTTACTCAAAAACCTAAAATTGTCAATTAGGAGTTTGTCAAAATAAATACTTAGGTAAAATAAATTACTCTATCATGATCTTTATGGAACAAATGCAAACAGCTTTCTGAAACCAACAGAGCTTCTACTACGTCATTCAAGATATGAATACTCAATTCATGTAATAAAATTACAAATTCCTCAGAAAATCTAAATATACAGGACAAAACATTATTCCCAGCTGTCCATATTATGAATCACCTAAGAAACCTAATCTTGCTGTATGAACAATTAAAAGAAGATAGATTTGAAGATTATCTAATTCTATGTCTGCAGGAAAAATAACAACCCGCTGCAGAACTGACTTGTCCGAGTTGTATTATAGTATTCAAATTGTGGGGCTTGACATTCAGAGAGAAATTTCACAGAACACCCCTTAACATCTGCGCTTATATATATATACTAAAATCTCCAGACATAAACCACAAGAAACTGAACCAGACAAAAACTCCAATTTGATTTCCCTTGTTTTTTATTAGATGGTGATGTGTTTCCCAAGGCCCAAGCACCTGTGTTTCATGTTTCTGGGGCAGCCAGTGAGACTTGAAAGATAATTAGTGCAAGTGTGTGTGCAGGAATAAAACTGGTGTGTGGAAAGGTGTTGGTGTGAGTAGCTTTGGTGAATTCAAATGGGCTGTGGTGCGTGTGAGTGGGCTGTGACTTGGGATAAAGGAACTTAGTAGTGGCATGGTAGAAGGGAATAAGAAAAAATGTTCTAGGGACACATGACAACATCTACAATATATGAAGATCTTTAAGTACAAGAAGAGGAATCAAGTTGGTTAAGCATGCATATACTTCTCCTACATGGAAAACAGTATGTTTACTTGCTGAGCTTTCTTGCTCAGGGAAACCATCACTGGCTGGGTTTTGTTCGCTTAGGTATTGCCACTCACTCACTTTTATTTCTTCTTTTCACCCTCACAAGCAGCTCTATAAGCTGTTATGTTCCACTTTTACAATATATTTCCAAGTGAGTTTACATTAGTTGGCATCGCCGTGGGAAACATTTTCCAATTTTCCAAACACTCAGTGAAATCATACACAATGACATGAATGGAAGCTCAGGTGGATGAATTAGAAAGGAATGGAGCTGAAATGAGAGGGGATATAGCAAACGTACAGCAACATGTCACCTCATTGGACAAGGAACAAAAGGAAATCAATGGAAACATCATTGTTATGCAAGGCAAGATGAACAAAAAGCAGAAAATGGTTGAAGATCTATGGGTTGCAAACTGTAATAATGGAACATTACCAATGAGACTTCTTCCAACAATGTGAATCACGGGAAACAGCATGCTGCAGTGGATGATGTGACACAATTGGACTCATACTATGTTTGTATTGGAGCTGGACAGAGCAGTAATGCTTCATGCATAGTAATTCCCTTGTTCAATGGAGTAAACCCAGCAAACTGGATATTGATGACTGAACAATATTTCAAAGTCTAGAGGACAAAGGAGGAAAGGAAGGTAGAGTTGCCAGCAATGTGTATGCAGGGAAAGTGTGTTTATTAACTTCATATGTTTGGGCAAAGGATACTTAATTTGGATTGGTTAACAATGAAGGATGAGCTCATAAGATGCTATGGGGGACAATGGGCTTCAAATCGCTATCCCAACTGTGGCAAACCACCTTTGTGACTCAATATATTGAGGAGTTCAAGTCTTTGCTTTCCCAGGCTTCAATATTACCGGAGTTGCAGCAATTGAGGTATTTTCTTGGGGGATTATGAGAGGTTATACAAACACACATAGATACCTTGGGACCTATCACTCTAGAGAAGGCAATGGAGAGAGCCATTAAGATTGAAAAGGAATATAAGTGTGGAATATTTTTTACTCCTAAATGTTGCTTGCACGGAATATAGGAGTTTGGCGACTATGCCCTACTACTCGCAAACTGGACATTAGTTGTATCAAAGCCCCATTACTTCACCTATTTTAGTTGCACAATGATTGCAAACTGAGTTCATGCAGCATCAAGGGGTCCGATGATAAGAGAAGGGTTAAGCACTTGAAGCTCTGCTCAATAACTTAGCTCAGAACAAACCATGGTAGGGTCATTCTACCAGTCCAATACTTTTCAGAATACACAGAAAGAAGTAGGGCCTAGATCCTGCAGGCAATGGCAAATGCCATACTCTGAATTGATGGAAAAGAGGGCCAAGGGACTGTTTCAAGTGTGACCAATCCTACTCGCCTAATCATCATTGTACCAACAAATTTCTGAAGCTACTAGTTTTGGAAGACGAAGTCACGGGTGAAGAGGAGGATTGGGTAAAAGTGGGCACTGAGAAGAGTATTGAAAAAAGAACGGAAGGTGACCAGAATCATGAAGTAACCCTATCCCTATTGGCCATGAAGGGATTTTTCAGACCCAACACCATGAAGTTCGAGGTAAACTAAATGCCACTCCTTTGGTCATTATACTACACAGTGGCGCTAGCCACAATTTCATTTCAAAGTAGATCATAGATAAGCTTAAATTTCCTGTTGAGGCAACATGTGACTCTAAGGTGACATTAGGAGATGGGCATAGCATTACATCAAAGGGGTTATGTAGAAATGTGAAGTTAAAAGGCAAGCGATACTCAAATTGTTGTGGACTGCACTGTCCTGAAATTAGGAGGAGTCGTTTTGATTTTGGGTAATGTATTCCATAGCGTTCCCTATGTAAATTGGTAGATATTGAGCTTTACAATTTGATGTAGCTGCTGGATGGTGATACAAAAGGGGGAGAACAGGCTGTTGACCTACACATTGCAGTACTTTTAACAGAATATGCGAATGCCTTTAAGCACAGCATGGAGCTACTACCTGCACGACCAAGTGACCAACAAATTCCATTGAAATCAAGAAGTGAACCTATTAACATCAGGCCATATTGCTATCCTTTCACTCAAAATAATGAGATAGAGAAAATGGTACAAGAGATGCTTGAAGCGAGAATGATATTCTAGCCCATTTGCCAGCCTAGTAATTTTAGTTAAGAAGATGGATGGATTATGGCAATTTTGTGTTAATCGAGCATTAAATGAGACTACAATTCCAAACAAGAATCCAATTCCGGTAATTGAATAAGTCCTTGATGAGTTGCATGGAGCAACCATCTTGTCTAAGATTGACTTAAAAGCCGAGTACCACCAAATTAGCGTGTATGTAGAGGATATATACAAAACAGCCTTTAGAACCCACCAAGGGTATTACAAATTCCTTGTGATACCCTTTGACTTAACTAAGGCTCTGGCCACCTTTGAAGCAATGATGAATGATTTGTTTAGACCATTCCTGAGGTGATTTGGTGTTAGTATTTTTCAATGATACACACATTGTTAGCACAAATATGAAAAAGCACCTTGAACATTTGCAAACAGTTTTGGGGGTAATAAGGGAGCACCACTTCATGGCTAATAGAAAAAAGTGCCCAAAAAGCTTTGAAATATTTGAGCCATATAATATCAGCAAGAGTAAGTACTAACCGCAAAAAAGTTAAAAGCATCCTCGAATGTCCATTACCTATGTCGGTTAAAAGAGTGTGGGAATTTCTCCCATTCATAGGTTACTACCACAAATTCATCAAAGACTGGTACGATAGCCAGACCTTTGACTGGTTTATTAAAAAAGGGTACTTTTGACTGGACACAAGAGGCAACAGACACATCCATGCCCTGCAGTAAGCACTAGTAGCAACAACCGTGTTAGCAATGCCAAATTTTTCACTACCCTTCACATTTGAGTGTGATGCGCCGGATAGAGTGGGAGTTATCCTACAACAATATAATAAGCTGATTGCCTACTTTAGTAAGGCATTTTCGGATAAGACACTTAACAAGCCTACCTATGAAAAGGAGCTCATGGCCCTTGTTATAGCAATAAAACATTGACCTCCCCTAATCAACAAGACTGGCTTGGAAAATTGTTAGGATATGATTTCAAAATACAATATTGGTCCAAACATGGGAGTAAAGCTGCTGTCTCCCTTGTTTGAGGAAGGAGAATGTGCAGCAATTTTTGACCCAGTTTCGACTGATTTACACAAAATACAAGCAGCGTTGATGCAAGAGCCTTTGCTGGCTTCTAAAGTTAAATCTTTTGCAAGAGGGAAAAGAAGCAAGAGCAGGTTTTCATCTAGTCAACGGCCAGCTTTTATTCAAAAAAAAAAGATTGGTGATTCCCTCCAAATCCAAATGGGTCCAAATATCTTTTAATTAATTTCATGACACCCTTCTAAAAGGAGAAAGACATATCGAAGAATTGCCTCCAATGTATTGGGATGGAATCAAGAAGGATGTAGCAAATTATGTGGCCTCTTGTGCAACTTGTTAATGCCAAAAGTATCAATCCTTGTCACCAGCTGGCTTGCTTTGTCCATTACCTATTCTCAATGCCATTTGGAAAGATATTTCCATGGACTTTGTGTTTGAGCTTCCAAAATCCAAGGGATTTTATGCAATACTAGTGGTAGTTGACCGACTCTCAAAGTATGCACACTTCACACTCACCAAGCATCCATACACTGCCAAGAGGGCAGCTGAATTATTTGTCAAAGAAGTAGTGCATTTGCACGGAATGCCATAATCAATAGTTAGTGACTGAGATCCAACCTTTGTAAGCATTTTTTGGAAGATGTTTCAATTACATTGAACCAAACTACATTTCAGTACCTCTTACCATCCCAAGACAGATGGTCAAACAAAAGTACTCAACCATACTCTGGAAAGCTATCTTAGATGCCTCACTTCAGATTAACCCAAGCAACGAGCAATGTGGATGCATTGAGTGGAATATCATTATAATACTTCTTTCCACACGGCTGCTAAAACGAGCCCCTTTTAAGTGGTTTACGAACAACATCACCTACTTACAGCTTCCTATGTCGATAGAGAAATAGGCTAGGAAGAGCTGCAGGTTGCCTTCCATACCAGAAACGCCATCCTGCAGCAACTCAAACAAAATTTGGCCCATGTGCAATCCCTTTCTTGTGTATTAAGCAACATAGGTGACAGGTGGAGTACTCTATTGGAGATTGGGTTTTCCTCGTATTATGCCCTAGTATGAACCAGCGAATTAAGGCCAAACCTACCTCCAAGCTGGCACCATTATACTTTGGCCCATTTCAAATTGTAGAATGAATTGGCTAAGTTGGTTACAAGCTCCACTTGCCTAGTGATTGCAGGGTGCATTCGGTATTCCATGTTCACTCCTCGAGAAAGCTATTAGGACTTTCCCTGCTGCTGAAGAGTTACCTAAGGATATCTTTGAGGATGCTAAAGTCCTAGAGCAATAACCAGTAACTACACTTGGCAGAAGATACTGTTTAGATGGTCAATACCAAATCCCACAGTTGTTAATTCAATGGCAAGGGCAAGCTCCACTTGATGCCACATGGATAGATACCACATCCTTCCAGCTTCAATTTCCCAACTTTGTCCTGGAGGACAAGGACACCCTTCAGGGGAAGGAATTGATGTGCTTCCCAAGATCCAAGCGCCTATGTTTCATGTTCATAAAAGAAAACAAGGCCCAAATTCTAGGCCACCCAGTGAGACTTGAAAAATAATTGGTGTGTATGTACATGAATGGGTGCCTGCGTGAATCAAAACAGTGTGTGGAAGGATGTTGGTGTAAGTAGCTTTGGTGAATTCAAATGGGCTGTGGTGTACGTGAGTGGGTTGTGACTTGGGAATAAAGGAACTCAGTAGTGACATGGTAGAAGAGAATAAAAAAGAATGTTCTAGGGACACATGGCAACATCCTAGCATTCATGAAGATCTTTAAGTACAGGAGGAATCAAGTTGGTTAGGCATGCATATACTTCTCCTACATGGAAAACAATATGTTTACTAGCTGAGCTTTCTTGCTCAAGGAACCCATCACCAGCTGGGTATTATTCACTCAGGTATTGCCCCTCATTCGCTTTTATTTCTCCTTTTCACCCTCACACGCAGCTCTATAAGATGTTATCTTCCACTTTTATGATATACTTTTGAGTCAGTTTACATTAGATGGCCATTGCTTTTCAAACACACAAAGGGAAGGAGATAGAAAAGAAATTGGAATAACAAAAGAGAACTATGCACATGGAAGAACGTGTACCCTGTGAACCACTGCTCCCAAGAATTGGAGTTATCAAGGAAGAAATGGAGTCAATTATGAGCAACTTCAGTTGATCTCCTCCATGCATCTAAATTAGTTCTCAAATGTCAGGCTATATGTATTTAGGTAATTCAGCAATGGGCTAGAAGAGCTTCCTATATTAGAACCTGCAATTTTATATCATTCTCTAGCTCATAAAGCACTGCAAACATGTCAAAGATGTCGTAAATAGAGTGACATAATATCCTGCTTAGAACATTTTGTGCAACTCTCTCATCAACCTACAAACAAAAAAAAAATAAAAATAATAAGCATTGTAGTGAAGAGAACCAGGTTACAAGAGGAGGCATTTTTAAGCATGTTGTATTAACAGATGCTTAGAAAAAACATGTAAGCATATCATTAAAAAAATAATAAAAAAGAAAAAAGAAAAAATGCATGACGGAGGAAGATCTGGAAGTTGTTTGTGTTTTCATGATAGCACCACGTATAGCTCTTCTTTTCAACTTTTTGATCCAAGTTTCCATTCCCATGGAAAACTAGTCTACATCTTCTATATTTCATTACATCGATCATTCAAAACCTCCTAATATAGAGGCTATGTGCTCAGTGCATTGTCAAAGACAGCGTAAAATAGCCCATGCACTCATAAATGAACAGTAGTTCATCATAAAGATTTAACATATTCAACCAAACTAGATTGAGCGCAATGACATTGATAGATTCTCACACTATCAAGAATTGGGGTTTCTCAAGTTACCTGAGCTCAGCCTCAGTCGTGAATAAATTTGTCCTTCAAGTTCCTAATTTTTACCTAATTGACAAAGCTCAGCTATTTTCTATAACTGCTGCAATGTGGTTTGACAAATGGTTTGCCATTATGTTTATAAATGAACGAAAATTTTGTATCAATGCAGTCAACTCATTTACTTTTCAGGAGATGAATTACAAGAAACCAAATACAGGATTGGCAATCGCTCTATGGAACCTAATATTTGAAGACCAGACAAATAGATGCAAGAGAAACAAAGCACAGAAAAGTAAGATAATTAAATAAATGAGAATATGACAACCAGAGAATGCAATTCGTTTGTGTCTAAACACACCTGACCAACAAAGCATGCAACACGTTTGGGTGAAAAAGAGTTTCTGGTATCTACATAGACAACACGCCCCATATGCTTCTCTGCAACATTTGAGGCAGCAAGTAGACAAAACTGCAATGCAAATGGAAAATGAGAAAGAAGATACATGAAAATGATAGGAAAAGAAAGAGAGAAAAAAAAGTGAAGATGTGCATAATGCTTATAAATTCTAAATTAGGGAACCTATTATTGTGCATGATCGATAGATGGCATTTTGAAAGCAAATTTAAATTATGTTTGTTCATCACCTCCATGAATATCATCAAAAAACACCATTGTTTCTCACCTGTGTTTTACCAGAGGATGATGGCCCAGCTAATTCTGTAATGTGCCCCTGCTGTAATCCACCTCTCAGTAGTAAGTCAACCCTGAATCAAACAGACATCACCAGAAAGTCTTATGAATAGCCTAAAGCATCAATGTACAATAGAATCCTTGTTAAATGTTATCTGTCTTTCACAACATACTCTTCACATCCAGTAGATAGCACATGCTTATTCTTTCGAGCATCTTCTAACAATTCCACACCATTCTGCCAAGGCTGGTGCAGGCAGTCCAGAATAGAAAGGATCTCATCAATTCCCTGCTCAGACAAGATAATGTCAATAATCACAAAAACCATCAATAAATGAACTATTAGTTTCTCAAGTTCAAAGGCATAATCTAATACATAATGCAGAAAGAACCTCTAATCCATCAAAGAGCTTCCAAAAGTAAACCTGCTTTAATCTATCTGCATCAGGCTGTAGTCGTGCATATTCAACAATGACATGGACATCATGAATGAGAAAGTCTTCTACTGCTTAACAAGAAGACAGTATGATTAACAATCAGATTTTGGAAGCATGATTTCTATTTAACAAATGGATGCATTGAATATAACCTCAAACTGTTCTACTATTTGTTGAGACATGTGCGCTAGGACAGAGCTGGTGGGCTGATAGGGCTATAGGTCGACAGAAATTCTATGCATATAAGGTTAATTTCATTTATAGCCAACTCTTACACAGGCCTAAAGCGGGAAGAAAATATCTGGCCCCTAGTCCCATGGTAATGCATCCTTGTGTATAGATCTTGTTTGATTATGTCTATAATACATGATTCTAAGGAATCCAATTCCCATTGTATTTTCACCCATTTCCCCTTTCTACAGAACTGCCAAACATAGTGCAAACTTTTGGCAAAAAAAAAAAAAAATTAATTAATTAATTTGGGTTCCGCAGAATAGGGTACTAATAAAATAAAAGGCTGCGCTTCACTGAGAAGAACTGAAACGAATGGGCATAATGAAGTGCTGTCCGTTTGTCTTCATTTCCATTTTCTTAGTGTGAGATAGTGGCATAACTCAACTGGAAACCTAAATCCATGGGAACAACACGAAAGGGAATCAGAAAAAGAGGAGCGAACCTGAAAGAATGCCACGAGAAGCGCAAAAGCTGCAGAAATTGGAGTCGAGAATGGGATAATCCGTCTCTAATGATTTTAATAGCGGCATCATTCCTCCAGTTCGGCTCGCAGCTTTGCGTCGGCCACATTCACAGGGACGGTGTTTTAGATTGATTTGAACATTTAGCAATTTTCATGTTTTGTTTCCTTAGGATAAGATAACAGAAGCATAAGTGCATCATTAATATGCAAAGGGTGCATTCTTAAAAAATAAAAAAGAAGGAAGAAGAAAAAGAAAAGAGAAGAAAAGAAAGAAGAGGTTGGAGGAAAAAAATATTACCTACACGAGGAAAAAAGCTTTCTTCGATAAAGCGCATCCTTCTTTACCATATTAAAGAGGTAGCACTTTCCTGAAAAAAGTCTTTTTTATTATCACCTAAAGCACAACAGGTGGAGCAAGCAACCAAAAAAACTAAATAAATTTTTTTTTATAAATATTCAAGTAAAAACAAAGCCAATACAAACTTAAAAAATAATATCTCACTTCAATCTGGGATAGCTAACTTAAAACTTCACCATATTTCACCCAAGTAGGCAATTTTCAATTCATTAACGGTACGCATCAACTCATAACAAGACAATCAAAAATTAAAATCAAATGTTTAAATACAAGACATCTAGAGCATACAAAGAAATATGAAAAAGTGTTCTTATATAAGATGTACATAACTAGAAATTAGTTTATACAAAACAAAATAATGTATAAAGCTAGTTTCTTCTTATTTTACTTATAGTGAATACATAAGATATTTAATGGCTACTGTGGCATTGGACAACCCTACAATGTTAGGATCTTGTTGATCTTATCATTACCATTATGAAAGACCCCTCATTCTCATACATCCACCTTACATGAGTGGACCTAAAGGGTTATAATTTGGCTCGCCCAAGTCATGATGCTCTTGGACCTATGCCTCGACCAGATGAAGTGGGTATAATGTGATTAGAGTATAATCTTCCAATAGCTGCATACCCTAATTGACATAGACCCGAGCAATGATGTAGTCAACCTAGTCCATGGAAATCTAAATTTGCTAAAACTCCTTAACTTGTAAAATGAAGAATATTAGTATAAGTAGGTACAAGATAGTGTGTCACAAGTAGCAAGCCATATAGATATACTTACCAATCCCCCCAATAGAGGTCCATCGCTACCAATTCAATGATACATAATGGTCTTGTACTACTACTTATAGTCATGCTCAGCACCTTTAAGACCCTTCATAAGTAGTACCCAAGGATAACTCCAAATGTCAATATAGCTTATATAGTAGCTGATCCAATCAACATTAATGTAACCCCTCAAGTTAATGTGATGAAGTTGCTCTACCCATACATGTCACACTCTAGGGAAACCCTCTACAACCTTCTAAATTGGCATACCATCCACTCCATATGGTGCTACTTAATAATGTTGAAGCATAACAAGGACACATGAGCTATCCATATATATCTACCACTATTGTGGTACTAATTTAAAGGAGCTCATTTGTATAGGATTGCCAAACGATCTACATATATATGTAAGCAATATTATATCTAAACTCCACAACAACTAATATGTGTTCTAGTGTATTATTTACAAATAAATCACTTAACTAAGCATTTCAAAGTTGACAATTACACAAAAAAACAATATCAAAATATGGAAATCACAAATTCAAATAAACAAGAAACCTTAGCATAGAATTTGTCTAATTTGCATGTATATTGTTGCCCCGAAAAAAAAAAGTATATACTTACAATTTGCCCATGGAAAGTAATAACATTATATAACAAACAATTAAAAAGGGTAAATTGATAGTCATAGATATTTTACTCCCACTTTCTTCTCATTCTCTTCAATTTTAGGATAAAAATATTTGAGTAAGGTCTAGATAATTATTTCCAAAAGTTTTCCTTCCTCCCTTCTTCCAAACCAAACAAAGAAAAGAACTAATTACCTCTCAAATCCTATTCTTTATACTCCTTCCTCCCAAATTCACTCATCCTAAACACACTGTAAAAGGTGCACATTCTATCCTGCTTTTGTTATGTATTAAGTTAAGCTTTTATTTTAATTAGAACATTACCAAAAGGAGAAACAAAGAAAGTAGAGGAAAGGTATAAGTTTTCTCTCCTTTTTGTTTTAATACTGATACTTTTAATTATATATATTTTTATATCAAAATCAGTCAAAACAAAACCTCTAATATATTACTCTCCATTACAAGTGTTGTTGGAAGCAAATGTGTAGAAGTGAGAAAAAAGAAAAACAAAAAAAAAATTATAGGTCTCCATTAAAAACAAAAAGTGAGTTTATAACAAGCAAAATTAAATTAGAGGTTTAGGTTATTGTGAGTAATTTGGTTGTTAAATTAAGTTGATTATTTGTTGTAATTAGTTGTTAGAATATTATTTAAAAAGGTAAAAAAAATAGAAAATAGAAAAGTAGAAAAAAAAATATTTGGCACATGTTAAAGTATCATAAAAGGATGTAAAAGTTTCTAGATTTTTCTTTTATTAGTACTGGAGGGTTAGGGGCCAACATATTTGTATAGAAATAGTGTACCAATCATTAATGAAAATTAGAGAAAAATATTCCCCCAAAATTATGTGTTATAGTGTGTAGTTTTTTTTTTTTTTTTTTCTGCTCTCATAAAAACCTTTGTTGCATTTGCAGAAAGGGTTCTTATTTAGAACCAAATCTTTTTTTATTCATCATTTCTATCATTCCATTAATTTTATACTACACTCCTTCATTACACTATTATAATTTCTACCCAATCAAGAATTCATCTACTAAAATAGCTATCTAAACTATTTTAATTTACATTTCTTCTAGAAAAATCACTAAAACCCAAAATACAATATTATTATTTTATGACAAATTCTTAGAAAATTCATCGTAGTTCAATAATTATTAGAGCTATCTAATCCATCACCATAGTTGTCATTAATCCAATGCATGAAGATGCCAATCAAGTTGTTGAACATGTCTTCAAGAAGTTCTGGAAAGAACAAGAAAGAAATTTTAATCAACAATGGAGTTACTAGTAAATACCATGTTGAAATAAGAAGAAAAATTGATTAAGATAATATAAACATAAGTAAGTACTCCTCATTCGACTTTTAGCCCAAAAAGAATTAAAGAGTTGAAACTGGAAAAAAAAAATACTACAAATCCATAGCCAAATTACAAGATAAGCCAAATCACCACCTATCACCACCATAGACTCAAAACCCATCACTAATGTTAACACTTCAAATGCACAATCCTCAACCCATTCATATACAAATCACCTTAGAAATAAACAAAACTCATTCAAACCCCATCAACCTAAATTTCAACTCTAAACCTATATTATCATAACCTATAACTCCACCTTCCTTACTAAACATTTCCACAAACCCACACTTAAACAACAACACCCACATATCTAACCTCTCACCACTAAACGGCTCACTTCACCACCACCTAAAACTACGTCCATACACATCCCTCGCACCACAAAAATAACCCAATCATATTTATGTTTAATTGCTCTCATTTCACCAATGCAATACTTTAAGACAAAAAACTTACATACGCACCATCGCTCCTTATCTCTACAAATCCCACCTTAAAACCTAAAGCAAAACAAAACAAATACTTATGACACTTACAATCTTAAACACAACAAACATAGCAACCCACATCCATACTCCATCACTAGATACATAATCGATAACTCACCAACAAGATTACTTAACGAATAGTTCAACGTACAAAATTGGGCCACACCATATTAAATCATAAGAAAAGAAGGCGAAAAAGAAAATAAAAGAAAGTGTGGCAATAAAAGAATGATATACATTGTCTCTTATACCAATGCTTACTACATCAATTTGCAGTTGACATTGAGGAAAATATGAATTAATTTTATCTAAATTGGAACCAAAGACCAGGATAGCGATGTAATGCCTAGAACCTGGTACTACAACCTATTACATGCCTTATATTCTAATGCTAGGTCAAGTATCCTAAAACCTATAAAATTGGTAACATCTCTACTCTTAATATCTCCATCAAATATAAATATTTGAGAATTCTTCTTAAATTAAACTTCTACCTTCAATACTAGTAAATATTCTTTAGATGAATTAATACTATCTTTGATCGAAAAGCTTATATTATTCAAATGAAATATGATGATAAATAACTCTAGAATCTCATAAATCTATAACAAAAGTGCAACTAATAGCATTAACTTTTCTGGCTTATTCATTAAGCATCAAGTAACTCTCTTAACAAGAAAATAAAATAACAAAACAAGATAATTCAATCTTAATTTCTAGAAAAGTCAATGAAATTCATGTCACTCCTTCTCTATCATCTAAATGATAATAATCATATGCTCAACTAGAATCCTACATTAGTAACCTAATCTTCATAATAGTATTGTTCATAATCCTCATATCTTATTCTTGAAACTAAAAATAGAAATTTCTTAAAGGGTAAGCAATGCCTAATATAGGATACACAAGCATGTGCATGTGAGACAAGCATTAACATAACACATGCATCAAGTATAAGTAAAAGGCAAGAAGCATAGGTTATTATCTTCATTTAAGTCCAATAAACAACGTGTAAAGATACTACTCTTAGAATGTATTTCCAATTTTTTTTACCCTAGCTAGGTTCTCTAATTTATCTTTACTAGACTCTTGAGCTCAATTTTAAGTTTAACCTAAAGGTTTTGAACCAACTTAAGACATCTAAATATTTTTAGAACCTATTAGGTTATGGTTTAGGATGATAAAGATAAGAAACGAGAAGAAGGAGAGAAGACTCGGTTTACACCTTGGAATTACAGTTGTGGACTTTGGCCATGGTTCTCACAATCTAAATAGCATAAGATCACGCCATAGACTATGATTGTGAATTTTGGTCATAGTTCCTGTTGCTTCAAAAACAACAAAGTCATAGCCTTAACCATAGCCGTGCACTTTGGCCGTGATCCTCTTGATTGCAATTCCCTTTAATTCCTCACTCATACTTCAATTTAACACTTGCTTAAGGACTACAAGTAGGATCTGCTCATGTATCCAAGTCGTACTCCTCTTATTTCACAAATTACCCCTCTAACTTACCACTCTTCGCACCAAAACACCATCATCATCATAATCTAATCGTCCAAAACCCATCCACCAAAACCTTTAACTTAATCAATGCAAAAATTTCTCTTCAAAATTGATGACCACATCCAAATCTTACTCTTCTCTTTTCCAAAAACTATAAATGTTTCAAAACATCAATTCCACAATAACAATGAAAATAAAAAGGAAAGGTTATCATTCTTACTTATAAATTAGAATCCAACACTCACTTCTAAAATCCACAATTCACCTACTAATTGACATACTAGATTTGTTATTCTTCAAACCTTAAATAGAAGAATGGGGTTCAAAATGCAAGATCCTATGGATTTAAAGTAAAATGATGCTTTCTTATCTTACCTTTGATTTTCCTCCTTTAATGTTATAGATGAAACACTTGTTCTTGAGAGTCCTTACATGGAAGATCTATTTCAAAATAGGAGTGGGAGAGTAAGAAGAGGCTTGTTTTTGTATTTCTTTATTATGGAATAAGGTTTTTTTTAGGAACTTTTGCAAGGAACAAAAAACCTCTACCCTTTGATTATAAAATATCCTCTTATTATTTATTTTATTAGCCAATTTTCACAATTCCCCCGCCCCCTCCCTAACAAAACTTTTGCCCCTCAAAAGTTGCATACCTTAGTCAAGGAAAGGCTCTTTATACTTTCTTCTTATCTCTTCTTATAAATCCAATGTTGCTTTTCACTTAGACCGATTTGACTATTGCACTATAATGTACAATATCTTTCTTTTTCCCGAGTTCTAAACTATTATGCTCATTATCTATATGGGTCACTCTATGGTGGATGTATTAGGTTGTGGTTCCAAGCACTTCATGCCTACCATTTGTACCCCTTATTACTCTACTTCTTGCTCTAAATTAGGCTTAAGCTTCCTCAACATCAATCCATGGAAGACATTATTTACTCCTTTTAACCTTAGTAGAAGTTCTAGTTTATATGCCACTTTTCTAATATTTTTAGTGATTTTAAAGGGTCCAACATATCTTGGAGCTAATTTTCCTCTTAATTCAAACTTGAAGACTCCCTCAATGAGAGAAATTTTTAATTGCACTTAGTCGCCCATACATATGAATAATAAAATGTAGTTTATTCTAGCAAGTATACTAGATCACATACATAATAATAAAAGACTAATGAGATTAGGTCGTATCCATAGGGACTGGAAACTAATTATTAGATTATATCAATTCCCTCTTTAACTAGGTGATTGAAACAACATGTTTAAATAAATTAAAAGAAAAAAAATAACTTAATTAAAATACAAACAAAGGGATAAGTTTACCAGTCATTTACATGGGATTTCAATCATGCTATCATTTGATCAATAAGATATACTTTCAAAATATGTTAAGACTAATTAGCTAGTTTTTAATCAAATTCACAACGATTTAATTCCCTTTCAAGTTGCTATTGTCATAATTATAGCAAAAATGCCAATTTCGAGTGATTTATCCATAATCCTCAATTAAGTGGTAAATTTCTCTTGCAAATATTATTACCCTAATTAATATTAAAATTCATGTATATTTTTATGCCAAAAAAATTAATATTAATTACATTAAGAGTGTGAACCCTACGAATAATTTAACATGCTTGTGTCTATGTCAATATTAAAACTAATCTTAGTCTAATTTCATGCAAACAAATCATTCCCTTTTGAGTTTTCAAGTTCTATTCATAAAAAATATTGTTAATTAGATAATGAAACTATGAACAATGAAATCGAGACAATTCAAAAATAGGAACTAATCAAATAGTGACATATAATAAAATTATATATTAATTAAATCGTCAAACATGTCAAAATCCATATTATCAAATTAGTTTATGGTATATAGAAACAACACAAAGAAATTCAAAATGATAAAATTAAAAGATGAAGAATAATGAAAATTAGAACCTCTCTATTTAAAATTCTCCCTTGTTCTCATCTCATAACCTCCGTTTATAGTATTGTTAGTGTTGCGGGCAGATTTCCTTACTCGAACCCGTGCGGAAATTAGCATTCTTGACCACACTAAGGAATGCTAAGTCAGCTAGTAATAACTCCCACTGTTTAGAGAGAGAAAATAAGAGAGAGAAACTCTTATGTAAATAGTATTCACTTAAAATAGCTTGATAATATAACTAAGGAGATCTCTCCTATATATACAAGCGGCCTCTCAAGATGGAGGTCCAAGATCAATTCGATCTAATAGTTACAAATGAATCCTCACCTACCTTTACATCAAATGCATCCACCTACCACCTATTTTGGAACCTTCTAGATCTTCTAGAATATTCTAAAGTATTTCCTCTTGGGCTTGAATGAACCTCATGATTTTGAGCCCTTCTAAATCGGCCCGTGACAATCTGCCCCACTTATTTCGGATGTCCTTGTCATATTTTCTTCATAAAACTTTTGAATTTTGTTTAGAAACTGCCATAGAGCTTCAGTAGGTTCTCAACTGGCCTCACTTTCCGGCTTTCCTTTCCGAATAACCATATACTTATGCCTAGGGGAGTGGCTTCGTCTTCTCACATATCTATTCACAATAATTTCTCCAACTTCTTTTTCGTATGATTCTTGAACTCCAACTGGAGCCTTCTGTGATATTGTTCTACTAAGGTTATCCTCATCCTTATGATATGGCTTAAGCATACTAACATGAAATACTGGGTGGAATTTTAATCTTAGAGGTAACTCCAACTTATAAGATACTCGTCCCACTTGTTTCATGATGAGAAATGGTCCTTCATAATGCTTCATTAGTCCTTTGTGCAATTGGCCCTTGGTCCACTAGATTAGGTGTAACTTCACAAGTACTTGATCCCCTACTTGATACTCCATTGGTTAACGCTTCTTATTTGCAACTTTCTTCATTCTCTTGATAGCCTTGTCTAAGTAATTCAGAGCTGAGTCTTGGCTCTCTTTCCACTCTTTTGCAAATTTATATGCTGGGGAACTAAACCCCGTATATCTTGTAGTTATCGTATTGGGAGTTAGTGGCTGTCTCCTTAGGACAAACTCAAATGGATTATACCTTGTTGATTAATTCTTTTGTAGATTGAAAGAGAGTTGTACGACATTCAATAACTTAGACTAATCTTACTGACTTGTACTTACAAAGTGCCTCCAAACTTGAAGGCATTACACTACAACTGTCATTTTCTTCTCATGCACTAGGTATCGTCTCTCCATATCATTCAACTTTCAGCTCTCAAAGGCTATTAGATGATTTTCCTGCATCAAAACCCCACCAATGGCATAATCACTAACATCCGTGCATACTTCAAATACTTTACCAAAATTAGGGAGCGTAAGAACTTGTTCTTTAATGACTGCTTCCTTCAGGGTATCAAATGCCTTCTATCGATCTTCCCTTTATTCCCATAGAACATCTTTCTTGAGTAAATCTGATAAGGAAGCAGCCATTTGAGAGTATCCACGTATGAAACTTCTATAATAATTTACTATGCCAAGAAACAACCTTAATTCGATAGGCTTAATAGGTTCTTTCCATTCTTGAATGGCCCGTATCTTCTCTTCGTCCATTTTGACCTTCCCCTGTCCTACTATGTACCTTAAGAAGGCCACTTCTTCCTTTGCAAAGGTATATTTCTCAAGCTTTACATGTGACTCATTTTCCCTTAAGGCTAAGAAAACTATATGAAGATGTTCTAGGTGCTCTTTCATAGACTTGCTATAAATCATGATATCATCTAAGTAAACCATAACAAAATGATCCAAGAACGGTGCTAATACCCTATTCATAAGACTACAAAAAGTAGCCGGGGTGTTCGTGAGCCCAAATGGCATAATAAGAAACTCAAATGCACCATACCTTATGACGCAAGTGGTTTTGGACTCATCTCCATATGCTATTCGTACTTGATGATATCTTGATCATAAATCCAATTTTGAAAAATATCTTGCCTCTCCTAATTGATCGAACAAGTCCGATACTAAAGGAATGGGGTACTTATTTTTTTCAGTGACCTTATTCAAGGCCTTATAGTCAATACACAACTGGAGGGACCCATCATGTTTCTTCTAGAAGAGAACTAGACTCCAAAAGGTGCCTTTGATGGTTGGATGAATCCAGCTTCCAACAACTCCATCAATTGTCACCTTAATTCTTCTAATTCTTTTGAGGACATGCGATATGGAACTATAGTAGGGGCCTTTGTACCTAGTATTAACTCAATTGCATGATCCACTTCCCTTCTTGGTGGTAGCTTCTTTGGTAACTCTTTAGGCATGATGTCTTTAAATTCTTCTAGTAACTCCTCCACTCGACTTCCCCCTTCAATGTAGCTACGTACGTAACTTCATTCTTTTTTAGGCCCTTCGCTAGTAGCATAGTAGAAAGGAATTTTGTGGCTTGATTAGCTTTCCTTGTAATAAGCACCATACATTGAGAGCTGGTCTCGAGTACACATATACAATTTGTACGAGGAACAATAAGTACATCAATACGATTTAGGAATTCCATCCTAATCATAAATTCAAAGTCATTCATAGGTACTACTTTGATGGTTTCTTTCCCTTTCCACCCTCCTACATGGAGCTCTATCTCCCTAGCTACTCCAATAGTAAGGACTTCCTTTGAGTTTACCTTCTTAAGCCATGTCTTAGTCTTCTCTACTTCCATTCCAATCTTACTTGCTATTACCTTAAAGATGAACAGATGAGATGCCCCTATATCAATAAAGGCATTTAACTTCTTGCCAACAATTATCACCTTAGTGTATATCAATGCCTTTTGCTTCTCCTACATCTTCATAGTACTAAGCAGTCGTACTGAACCCAGTTTAGCCTTGTCCCCTTCATCGAAGCTCTCATCTGCCATAATTACTACCCACAGATCTTTCTTTAGGCATTCCCTAGCATAATGGGGCTCATTGTAGAAATAGCACTACAATGTTCAGCTCTACTCTATCCATCTTATTAAGGAGGGAGTTTAGCAAGTCCCGAGACCTAGCCCTCTGCTTGGTGACTTTGTGGTCATCTTGATTACTTAACTCTTCGACCATCGAAGTGTTGTTGTCTCCTTTAGATAACGTCTCCTCTAGATGACATCTTCTCTATACAAAGGTCTCTTTACCTGACTCTGATACCACTTGTCATGGGCAGATTCCCTTACTTGAACCCGTGCGGTACTTTAGAGGGCACTATCGCTTGTTAACATGGCTTTTCTGATGACTCTAGGTTGCTTGCACTTGATCGTATCAATCTCACTTTGTCTACTACATCTTATACCAAATCTAGACCCAAAATTAATCTCTCGCCTACTCATCCTAATAGAGGGATGATCTGTACTTTCACTCATATAAAGCCTCATAAGAAGCCATTTGAATCGTCACTTGATAACTATTGTTGTATGCGAACTCAATTAAGGGCAAATGTGTATCCCATTGATTACCAAAGTCAAGTACACATGCTCTTGATAAGTCCTCTATAATATGTATGGTTCTTTAAGATTCATCATCAATTTATGGGTCAAAAGTAATATTGAACTATAGTTTCGTGTCCAGGGCTTTGTGTAAACTCTTCCAAAACCTACTAACAAATTGAGTGTCTCCATCTAAAGTAATCTTCACTGGTACCCCACATAGCTTGGCTACCTTCCAAATATACAGCTTGACAAACTTTCCTAAACGAGTAATAAATATTGATGGTAATGAAGTAGGCTGATTTGGTCGCTTGGCCTACAATTACCTAAATGTCATCGTGCTTACTTAAGGTCTTTGGTAAAGTAGTACTAAAACCCATTATTACTTACTCCCACTTCCATTCTAGTATTGGTAGGTTGTAATTCACCTACCTACCTCTAGTACTCAATCAAGATATATTGGCAAGTTTGAAACCTTGATACAAACTTCGCCATCTCTCTTTTTATGTTATTCCACTAATAGTGAGCTTTCAAATCTTGGTACATCTTTGTGCTCTTAGGATATAATGCATCTCCGGGGTCGGACACACGAAGAGGCATTACAATAAAGCGAACCGGAAAGAAAGAAAGAAAAGCTAGTAAAGTTTAGGCAGCTACTAAATGGATATCGCACATTACTCGATCTTACTCGACCAACAATCTGCCAGATATGACACACCAAGGTCACTCATCACTACTCCCTGTTAAGAGGAATAGATAAGAGTTGAATAATAACGGGAACACTAAGATTGTTCAAAGTGAATAATTTTGTATTGAAAGCTAAATGATTGATCATATACAAGAAAGTAAGGGTTTATATACCCGTTCAGTATAGTTGCTTTACATGTATGGAAAGACAAAAGGGTATTCTACACTGGGTTACATAAGACATACTAAAAGGGGTAACACAGATAGAATATTCAGTATGGAAAAGAAAGAATCATTCCAAAACATTGAGTCAGAAGACACATGTTGCTCGGTGGCTAGACATTAGGGATATGATACAACATAGGTGGAAGCAAGAATGCATTACAATCAAAGGTCGACCTGATCTAGATCAAGTTGAGGGCTAATCAGTTTGGTTAGGAAGTTAGTTGAATTGGAGTTAAGCACTAGTGTTCGGTTGGAGAGCTCGACTTAGCTAGCCTTTCTTGGGTTACCTCTTAGGTTAGGACTTCATAGCTGGGCAAGAGCATGTTGGACATATGTGAAGATCTAACAGACAAGTCGGTTAGAGGTTAGATCAAGATAAGAGTCCTCATCTTAGCTATGGCTTAGAGTTAGTATTTTTCGCGCAAGCCTTTTAAGTCCTTGAGCCCGATTTCTTGTAATTGATCTAAAGGGTTGATTCCTATTGGGATGCATAATATATCTAAAGTAATATACCTCTTTTAGTAATTCTTTATGTAATTCTACATTAGTTGACAAGCACAACCAACCCTTATATCTCAGAATTTCCTCGGAGTCAACTACAAATTCAATTTCCTTTCCTATCTCTAACTTTTGTTTTATCTCCTAAATCTCCTCATCTTTTGGTTGGGTTGCTTTGATTTTGTCTATTAAAGTGGGCTAAATCCTCAAACTAGCTAGTTTGGCACTCACTTTTGCTATAAAGACTTCAAGATTTAGTTTGCTCATCTCTTCTAATAAGGGTCGTTGTGGTCTTATTAGAGTAGTAAGGTTCCCTTGTCGCTTTTTGCTTAACACATCAACTGCCATATTTGCCTTCCCAAGGTGATATTAAATGTCTATATCGTAATCCTTTACTAAATCTAGCTACCTTTTGTATTTCATATTTAGATCCTTCCAAGTAAAAAATACATCAAACTCTTATGATTTATGTATACCTTACACCTTTCTCGTATTACATAATGCCTCCAAAGTTTTAGTACATGAATCACAACTGTTAGTTTAAGGTCATACACTGAGTAATTCTTCTAGTAAGGTTTGATGTGATGAGATGTATAGGCTATCACCTTACCATTATCCATTAAAACAACATTAGTATATACCACAAATTCTTCCCTTACTGCGAGGTAACGTTAATATGGAAGCTACTTATCATCCCATTTAAATTTGACTCCTTTTTAAGTTAACCGGGTTAGATAAGCTACTAATGTTAAGAAGCCTTCTACAAATTTCCTATAATAACCCACTAAACCCAGGAAGCTTTTGATTTTTGATGCTATTTAAGGCCTTAGCCAATCTACTACAGCCTTCACCTTCTTAGGATCCATTACAATGCTATCTTTATTTACAATATGCCCCAAGAAAGATACCTGCTCTAGCTAAAAATGACACTTGCTGAATTTTGTGTACAATCGCACTTCTCTTAGTTTTGCTTAGAACTATTCTCAAGTGCCTCTCATGCTCTTCTCTACTTCATGAGTATATAAGGATGTCATCAATAAAGACCACAACAAATGTGTCTAAGTATTCCTTGAATACTCTATTAATGAGATCCATGAATGTTGCTGGGACATTAATGAGACCAAAAGGCATTACTAGAAACTCATAAAGCAAATACCTAGTCAGAAAAGCTGTCTTCTCCACATCCTCTGGTTTGACCTTTAGCTAATAGTACCTCGATCATAAATCTATCTTTGGGAAAACATGTACTCCCAGTAATTAGTCAAAGAGGTCATCTATTCTTAGGATGGGGTACTTATTTTTAATCATAACTTGATTCAAGTCCCTATAATCCATACAAATTCGTATACTTATGTCCTTCTTCTTTATAAAGAGTATTGGGGCTCCCCATAAAGAGGAATTGAGTCTAATAAAACCTTTGTCTTGTAGATCTTCTAATTGCCTTTTCAACTCCCATAGTTCAATAGGTACCAATGATAACCTGGTTTTGAAATAGGGGTAGTACCAAGCACTATGTTGTTGTTGGTGGATTTTGGTAGTTAGAAATATCCTGTAAAGAAAAAAGAAAAGCACTTGGTACCAAGGCTAGTCCGATGCAGCCACTTTAATGCCTAAGTTAGTAAATATGAATAAGGAAAGTTAAGTGAGGGGTCAAGAGGTGCTAGATCCTTTTATAGTATTTCTTTCCTATATTTATAAGTGAATGTCGTATCTAAAGTAGTAGTTATCGAAATAGCCGTCGAGACACATGGAAGACTCTTAATCAAACTCATTTCCTGAAATGCAGGGAGAACAGGCAGTTATGTAATATAACTATGCTAATGATAACTATTTGTGCCATATCCCTTTAATTCAAATTAGGAATGGATTTGTATCACTCGGCTAGATGCTGAGAATATAAGTTACTTGGCCGCTCCGCAGCAGAATGGACAAATGAGTGAAACTTTGACTATCAATGTTTGAGAAGCCGAGTAAATGAAAATTGACTATCAACATTTATAACCCTACCCCCGCCCCCGAACTAACATGTTCGAGGATTCGACAAAAGGGAGTGACATTTAAACATTAAAGATTGACTATAGAGCAGTTCTTTAGATGTTGAGTAAGGTGGGAAGGAAGACGGATTGTACCCTAAATGAAAAGTTGCAATTTTCATTTTCCCACCCGTCAAGAGACTAAAAGAAAGTTTGATACCTATCACTAAGGTCATCATTACATCATAGGCCTAATAACTGTTAGAGACTTGACAACTATTAGATTTCTATCTTGAAACACTTGTCAACAATCTGTGCCATTATCTAACTAGCGCATCATTACCTTCAGAAACACATCAGCAGTTACAAGAATAAACTATCCGTATTTAATGGATTGTTCAAAATCAAAACAGATTTCTTCAATCGTATCCATAAGCTTTCATTTGCTTTTAATGTCTCATCTTTACTCTCTCTCAAATTCTTCAAATTTTGTGATATTCCTCATAATCAATCGGGTATGGTTAGTAGTGTAATTCATTAACTTGTCCTCTCGGATTCTGAAGAAATGGAGACTAAGGCTACTTCTCTCCCCTATAGAAGGAATAAGATGGCGTGTTCTTTGGGTAGTTCGGTTGACAGCGTGGTGGAGTGGTAGGATAAACTTACTTAAATCACTTCCCTCACAGTAGATACCTATCCTGATAACAAAGAGGGAAGATCTATAGTTAGGTATTTGATTTGCTTAAACTACATATATATAAATAAATCGCGAATATTCCAGTAAGTATACTAGGTCAGAATCAAGTAATATAGAGAAAGTAAGGCCGTCGATCCCTTGAGGACTAAAAAATTACTAATCCTATACTAGTTTTTATCAATATTCAGGCAATCAAAATTAAATTAATTAATCTAATAATTACTCTAAAACTATTAAAAAGAAAATTACTATGAAAAATCTAAAATTAAGCAATCAATTGAGAATTGTGAGAAGATAAAATCTACCATAGATTATGCAAATCAAATTGTTATCATATTATATAGATTAATAGCTATATGGTCATTTAAGTGAAATTATTATACTTAAAACTTAAGAATTTAAACCCCTAATTTATTAGTCAGCTTCTGCATCTTCCAATTAACAGTAGACTTTAAATTATAATTATATATCTCTTGATACTATGATTGTCTAATGTTCTAAATCAATTATCCCTAATGTCTTTGTGAATAACCAATTGCCAAACTATGCATTAATCTTTAGATAATTTCTAATTAATTCAATTAACTCTACTGCCACATTGATTAATCAAATCAACTAAGAACTTCTAACAAACCCTATATCAACTCCCGTATCATTAGGATTTCTAACAATTATAATCAATTGAACAATTATAATTAAAATCATGAATCATTCATATATCTCTTAATCCTATAACATGAACACAATCATCATCTTAACTATCTAGGGTTTCATCAATTCCTACAAATAATTTTAGTTAGCCATGGATTTGGAAACAAAAACACAAATATTAATTGAAATTGCAAGGAAATTCATAATTGAAAGCATAAGTAATTCATAGAATCGCATAAGAATAATTGAAATAGATGTCACCAATTCTGTATTGGAAAGAAATAATCTTCAATTGCAACATCAATCTTAGTCTCCACAATAAAAGTAAAATCCTCTTAATGATCAAAGTGCTTCTCCTGAAGAATTCTTAAAAAACTATCTAAAAACTATTCTGCGACTTTCGACATCTAAGGAAAAAGAATGTCCAAAAATCTCTCATACGATGAAACATAAGCTATTTATATGAAAAATTAGGGTTGGTTTACGTGAAGTTTCTTTTTCATGAAGGCCAGTGGTGTAAGTGCAAGTTTGTTGCCTCTAATTCCAATTTGCATATATTGATCCGAACTTCGTTTATTTGCTTAAAACTCTTAAATCCTCTAATTCTAGAAATATCTAAACGAAAATAATTAAATACTAATTCTTAATGATTTCTGTAAAATATATAATAATTCTATCTTAATATGCACTTTTAAAACATGAAAAATATGCCTTTATCAACTCCCCCACACTTGAACTTTTGCTTGTCCTCAAGTAAAATAAACAGAACTAAAGAAATCTATCATTGAAAATACAAAATTTCCAATTGCTATTCGAAGACATCTGATATTTCATATTTTCAGACTCACTAATTTATAATGCCCACTGCTTTAACCAATCCAAAATATGTGATTAGAGTACTATAATTGAAAGTAATCAACTATTCTAAAGAAAACAAATTTAATCCAAGCATTTAACCTAAGATTCCTATTTCAAAAGTAGATACTCAGTCCTAAAAGGAAAAATACCCATTTAAACTTTACAACTGTTAACAAGCATATATATCATCTAATTATTTTGACAAACAAATTAACAAAGCAATGAAAGCATATGGCATCTGCTTTATCCTTAGATTTTCTTCCTTTTTATTACAAGCCTTAATTCATTTCTTGAATTACATTCAAATTTCCATTTTCCATTCCCTTTTTTTTTTTTCAGTTCGAATACTGAACTTTTGCCTTTCCACCCTTCTCGTTATAATAATGCATTGAGTCAGCACATCTCAAGCTCATCATCCAAGTGACTAGGTTTTAAAGAGACCCATATGAACTCTTCCTCACTTTAACATTCAAGTTAGGATACTCTTAACTCATTTTTTTGAGTTATTAGAGTAAAGGCATTCATTTCATCATTTTTTAATGCTTACTACAATTTTTCAGACTTCTTTTATAGGAATCATTAAGTTCAAAGCTTTACTTGTCTCTTTACTAAGTGTTAAAGTGCCGTTAGAACAACTAAAAAGACCATATACTAATTAACCTTACATAGAAGTGAACCTATTTACTTTTCTCTTAAGGACTTGACCGACTTTTAAATTTCAAATTCTAAGGCTAAAAACTAAATAAATTAAGTTCTTAAAGAATTGACTAATTGATTTTAACTAAGTACAAAAATCTCAACATTGGTGAATAAGCCACCTTAGTGAGTCAAGTATTTAAATTACAATCAAATGCTATCAACAATTTCTTTGCATGGTCTCTAGATTCAAAACAAGAAATGTAAGAACAAATAAAGTTCAAGCTGATAAGAAAGTATAACTATTTGTAAACAAAAACTTACATCAAAATTGATATTTTCATTTCCTATAATTCCTCCCCCTACTATAGGATAGATAATGTCCATACTATTTTCTATTCAATATGCAAGAGGAGATAAAAATTCGCAGCAATAAGAAATGAAAAACTAGTACTCCCTTGGATTCAAACTTTCAGCATTAATGAAAATTCCAAGCATAAGATCATTGTTATCAAAAGAATTCAGATCTGACCTATCTCATCAAATACAAAGAGACATGAAATGGCAAAGATAACATAAAAGTGTATTGAAAAGTACATAGTAGAGTTAATGATCTAGAGTTACCCAAATAGATGGGTATTGAACAAAAATAACCGAACAGCTAAATAAAAGAAAAAGAGAAGAAAATACAAGAAAAATGAAAATAAAATAAAAGATTAGAAAAGCACGCAAATATCTAACTGTTTTTGTCAATGCTACTACTCCCTGCACTAGAAGTCTCATAATGGAACTGCTTTACAGCTGCTGGCTAAAAACATGAGATAGTAGACTTCAACATATTGAACATAACAGTCCAAAACATCTTATTCTTCTTCCTTTCTTTCCTAATTTCATCCCAGACTTCTCTAATTTCAGCACTTAATTGTTCATAATTGCTATTTGGAGGATGAGATGAAGTAGATGCTTTATCAGTAGGAGGATGAGATAAAGTAGATGCTCTAGCAGTAGGAGGAGGATTTTTAAGAATATCCTCCTCATCAACAAGATGGGGCTTATTATTTATCTTGACCAATCCCTAACTCTTAAATAGTGCAGTAGAAATAGGTTTACATAAGGTACCATCGTTCTCCTCTGGTTCGTGAAAAAGCCCCATACCCTTTAATAATGCAGTAATATACCCACCACAAAAGATAACCTGTATCCTAGTATCATCAATCTACCTATAGATAAAATTTGCTATCTTTACTCTTAGATCTATCTGATATCCAAAAATCATAATATATAGATAAAAGATGTCAAAATTGGTTACTTTACTATGGCTAGTCGTCTTACGGTTGAGAGTATGAGCAAGGATATAGTGGAGTAGCCTATGCTTTACTGTTGAGAAAGTCATAGCGAGCAACTTTAAAGGTATAAAATCATCCCACTTAGGATGAATCAATTGGAACCAAAATCTCTCAGTAGACCTATCATTAGGCTAAGATTTAGGTAAATTGACTTTCTTATCCTCATATAAACCCAGAAAATAGTTAATTTGACTTAATTCAATGGCATGAATTTCTCCATAAACCTGAAATGTAAAAGTGGACATACAGCTACTTCTCTCCAATTGCAAAGTGGACAAAAAATTAATGGCTACATTTCTATAAGTGGGTTCTTTTACCTCCAATAACCAAAACTATGTTTTATCAGGAACCATCTATTGGATTCTATTGTCCATTCTATACTCTTGCAAAATAGTCCAATCCAGATATTGCTGATTCATTAATGTCATCCATTGTAGCTTCATCCTTTTCTCCCTAGCATACTCCTAATGTAAGAGTAGATCATTGCCCAAACTTTTGGAAGATGAATCGACTGCCGTCTTTTGTTTCTTTCTCTGTTGCATCTTCTTGGGTGGCATGGTGAATGTAGAAAGCACATATCTATAAGAAGAAAAAAATGTAAATGTGTATAGAATAAGTGAAGAGAGTGAGTGTATGAGGTTATGGATGTACGGGAGAGGGAGAATTTGAGAGAAATTTAGAGAGAGAAAAAAATGAGTATGGAGAGAGAGAAAACTAACGAACGTACTTTTAAAAGCACTATACGCTGGCACTTCCATCAATACACTAGTGGCGTACATTACCGATGTATATAGGTAAGCTAGCTGATAGGCTGGCAACCTTAAGTATTAGCCTTGAATTCAAATTTCACTCTTTTCTCTCTTTTTTTTTTCCCTTAGGTCGACTGCCTTCATGCTAATTACCGGCCTAAAATTTTTCAATTTTTTTTAATAAATAAATAAAAAATAACTAATAATGAATAAAAAGAATAAAAAAAAAATATAGTTTAGTTAGATATGAGTTACGTCTCATGAAGCGCTTAGTTTATAGTCGTTAGCCCGACTTTTCTGATCTTACTATGGATCTTTGCTCACCACCATAGTGGTATCACTATCCATGTTTTCTCCTTCAAAATAATGTTTGAGGAGATGACCATTTACCTTGAAAGTACGATTGTCTCTTGTCTTTAACTCAACTGTACCATAAGGAAAAACATTAGCTATTTCAAATAGCCCAAACTATTGAGATCTTAACTTACCTGGGAACAATTTCAGTTGAGAGTTGTATAATAACACTTTCTGATCGGCACAAACTCCTGCTGTTGACTGTTCCTATCATACCATCGCTTGGCTCTCTCCTTGTAGATCTTAGTGTTTTCATAAGATTCTTCTTTGATCTCGTCTAGGTGGTTCAATTGGAGCAATTGCTTTTCACCTACAGCTTGTAAATCAAAATTAAGGTATTTTATAGCCCAATAACCCTTATGCTTAAGCTCTACAGGTAGGTCACATGATTTACTATAAATAATTTTGTATGGGGACATTCCTATAGGGGTTTTAAAAGTTATCCTATAAGCCCACAATGCATCATCGAGTTTTACAAACTGGTCTTTTCTAGATGCATTGACAATCTTTTCTAGGATAAGCTTTATCTCTCTATTGGAAACCTTAACTTGTCCATAAGGTTGTGGATGATATGGGGTAATAAGTTTATGAGTGACTCCATATTTTGTTAATAGTTTTTGAAATTGCCTATTGCAAAAATGAGACCCCCCATCACTTATAATAGCCCTGGGTACCTTAAACCAGGAATTTTTCTTTTCAAAAATTTAATTACCACTCTAGCATCGTTAGTTTGTATAGCTACTGCTTCTACCGATTTTGAAACATAATCTACTACCAAAAGTATATATTTGTTTGAAAAAGGATAAGGGGAAAGGGCCTATGAAGTCTATTCCCCATACATCAAAAAGCTTAATTACCAAAATAGTCTTTTGTGGTAATTCATGTCTCCTAGAAATATTCCTGGTCTTATGGCATTGAGTACAAGACATAACATAATTCCTACAACCACTAAATAAACTAGGCCAATAAAATCTACAAGACAAAATTTTAGCTGTAGTTATTTCTACACCAAAGTGGCCTCTTACTTCTTTAGAATGACAGTGCTAAATTATGTTAAGTTGTTCTATTTCAAGCACACAAAGTCTAATTACTTAGTCATCATAGCTTTGAAAAAGATATGGTTCATCTTAGAAATAAAATTTCATATCATGTAAAAACTTCTTCTTTTGAAATGAGAAACTATATAGTATCATTTTACTAACCATGTAATTAACTATATTAACATACCAAGGTAATTCTCGGATATCTACTACATACAATTGTTCATTAAGGATCTTTTCATTAATGGGTAGCTTTAAACACTTCAATTGTAATCGAGATAAATTATTAGCAATTACATTTTCAATTCTCTTTTTATCTTTAATTTTAAGGTCAAATTCTTGTAGTAATAAGATCCATTAAATTAACCTAGGTTTAGCATCAGCTTTAGCAAACAAATATTTCAAAATAGCATTGTCTGTATATACTATGATCTTAGAACCTATGAGATAAGTCCGAAACTTATCACAAGCAAATATAACCACTAAAAGTTCTTTCTCTGTTGTAGCATAGTTTCTTTGCACTTCATTTAAAGTTTGCTTGCATAGTATATAACATGGAATAACTTACATCTCCTCTGACCAAGTACTGCTCCTACAGCATAGTCGCTAGTATCACACATCATCTTGAAAGGAAGCTCCCAATCTGGTGCAATGATCACTGGTGCTGAAGTAAGCTTCTCCTTTAATAGATTGAATGTTTACAAACAATTGTCATAAAAAACAAAGGTAGAATCTTTTCAAGTAAATTATAAAGAGGTTTAGAGATTTTAGAGAAGTTTTGATAAATCTCCTATAGAAGTCAGTATGCCCTAGGAAGCTCTAACTCCTTTGATTGAAGCAGGTGGTGGCAACTTCTCTATTATCTCCACTTTGGCTCTGTCAACTTCAATCCCCTTTTTCGATACCTTGTGACCCAAGACTATTCCCTCTCTTACCATAAAATGACATTTTTGCCAATTCAAAAGTAGATTAGTCTCTTTGCACCTTTTAAGTATACAGCCTAAATTAGTTAGACATGAATCAAATGACTTCCTAAAGAAAGAGAATTCATCTATAAATATTTCAATAATATCTTCTAACATGTCAGAAAATATAAGCATCATGCATCTTTGAAAAGTCACGGGTACATTACAAAAACCAAAGGGAATTCTCTTAAAGGCAAAGGTACTATAAGGACATGTAAAAATGGTTTTCTCCTGGTCCTTAGGTGTAATATGAATTTGATTATAACTAGAATATCCATCTAAAAAACAATAATAATCATACCTTGAAAGTTTTTCTAACATCTGATCTATGAAAGGGAAGGGGAACTGGTCTTTACGGGTGGCATCATTCAGTTTTCTATAATCTATGCAAACTATTTACTCGATTACAGTACGAGTAAGGATTAACTCATTAACCTCATTTTTAACTACAATCATGCCACCTTTTTTTTGGCATTACCTGAACGGGACTAATTTACTTACTATCTGAGATAGGGTAGATAATACTTACATTCAACAATGTGAGTATCTCTTTCTTCACTACCTCCTGGAGAGTTAGGTTAAGTCATCTTTGTGGTTGTATTGTGAGTTTGTACTTAGCCTCAAAAACTATCTTGTGAGTGCAAATTAAGGGACTAATCCCCTTTATATCGACAATGGTCCACTTGATGGCTTCTTGATGCTCTCTCAGCACTCTTAGAAGTTGTTTCTCCTAGTCACTTGTCAAAGAGAAGGAGATAATTATTTGTAAAGTATAATTTGTTCTAAGATAAGCATATTTTAAATGACTAGGTAAAGGTTTAAGTTTAAGCACCAAGGGTTGTGTCAATGATGGAACTGGCTTTTGCTCATTGGTGCCTAGTTCTTCATACTATGAGCATTGATTTTTGACACCTGCTCCCTAACTTCTTCTTTAAGCTCATAGTTATCGCTCCAATCATGTCATTGACATATGCTTCAACGTTTTGGTGGATTTGTAGTTTGAACATCTTAGTATCAAGTCTTTGGTAAGTTACATCGGTGTTTTTTAGGCTAAAGGGCATCACTGTATAATAATATGTTCCAAAATTAGTGACGTACGGACTCTGTCTTCCTTGTCTATCTTGATTTGGTTGTAACCTAAGAAAGCATCCATAAAAGAAAGTAATGCATGTCCAATGGTTGAATCTACCATCTAATCAACTTTTAGCAATGGGAAATAATCCTTGGGACTGGCTTCATTGAGATTCATGAAGTCTATGTACATTCATCACTTACCATTAGACTTCTTAACTAATACACAATTGGCTAGTTAAGTTTGATAATGCGTTTTTCGAATAAATCTTGCCTTCAATAGCTTTTGTACTTCTTCTTCTATAGCTGCCTATCTCTCTAGTGCAAAATGCCGTTTCTGTTGTTTGCTTACCTTCGTGCTCTAATCAATCTAGAACTTATATACCATAACTTCTTTGGGATCCCTGGTATGTCTGAAGGAGACCATACAAATACGTCGGCATTGACTTACAAGAAGTTGATCAAACTTTGCTAAATATCTACTGGCAAGGGTTTCCTTATCTTCGTTGTTTTTTTAGGGTCATCTCTTAAACTGATTTCCTCGATATCATTCTCGGTACATTCTATGCCAATTGACTTACCTTCTAGACAGCTTTCTACTTAAAATACTTCTTCTTGTTTGAAGGCTCTCATTTACAAGGACCTTGCTAACTATTGGTCCCCTTTGCACATGTTGACTCTCATAAGAGTAAGGAATTTGGCTTTGAGATGTGCGGTTAAAGGGATGATGCTAAATAGATGTTAGTATGGTCGTCCCATGATCATGTTGTATAGGGACCAACATTTGACGATGAGGAAGTCCACTTTATCCTTTGTGACATGTTCGTCATCTTCAATCTAGATTAGCAAAAAAATTACTCTGGCTACTTAGATAGGTTGATTGTTGAAGGCATACAAATCGTATTTATAAGATCTTAGCTATGCCTTAATCTTAGGTCTCATCTAGTCAAAAGCATGTTGGAAAATGATATCCTCCGAACTTCCAATATCAACAAAAATTTTCTTAACCTCGAAGTTGGCAACTCTTACATTGATAACAAGTGCATCATCATGCAGGCTTTAGATGCCTTCAAAGTCTTCTTCTATGAAAGAGATTGTATTATTGATCTTAACCTTCTTGCCTTGGATGTTATAAACATAATTTTTGGTGTTAGTCAGACTCGAAGAGCTTGACTGGCCTATAGTAGGTCCACCAACAATAGTGTTGAATACTCCATTAGGTGCTTTACTGGAACTTCTATCCCTTACATCTCTTCCAACAATAGCTGGTTAAATGTCATTCTCCTGTTCCTCACATCTCCTCTAAGATAATCTCTCAATGTTCTCAACATCATGTAGTAAGAACTTGTTGATACGATTATGTTGAATTGCATCTTCAATTACATTCTTAAGTTGGATGCATTCATATGTATTATGGCCTTTGTCGCGATGGAAATCGCAGTACTTATTGGAATTTCTTCTTGAGAGATTTCCTCTCATTCTTTATAGCCACTGCAAAACGCCTCTTTATCCACGTACCTTCATCAATATATCTGAAATTGGACGATTAATAGGTATGTAGGATGAATATGTTAGAATCCTTAGTCTCTTTCTCTTAGCATTCAAACTTTGCTCATCATCTGTCCTAAGTCTATCTTTTGCACTTCTCCTCTTATCATTTTTCCTATCTCTTCTATTCTGATCGGCTTCTCACCGAGCCTTTATGTTATTTTCCTATTGAATATATGAGGTGCCCTTAGCTTTGAACTCAACGAAAGCTTTCAACTTATTCTTTGTGAGAGACTTGAAAAAGTCTCCATGGGGCTTAACCCCATCGATTATGGCATTGAGGGCTATGCTCATATCCAATTTTAGGAATTGAACCATCTCAGCCATAAACTTAGCCCAATAGTCTCTAATTGACTCATTTGATCTTTGTTTGATTATGTTAAAGATTAAAGAATCCTCAACAGGAAGCTTATTTGTAAGGAAGTGTTGAAGAAACACTTCTGTTAGTTCTTTAAAATAGGAAATGGTGTTCAATTTCAAATGTTTGAACCATATTCTTGCCACATTCCTTAAGGTTGAGGGAAAAGCTTGATAGGCCACTACATCACTAAAACTGTATAACTTAGCCAATGTGCAGTAGTATTCTAAATGATCTTTAAGATCTTTCGTCCCGTCATAAGTTTCAAACTACAGTAGCTTGATGTACCACGGTATCGCTTCCTCCAAAACCTGAGGAGTGAAAGGGCTCTTCTTAATTTGGAACTACTTGCTCGTTGCAATAGGGGTGTTGACATGCGAGAGTCCAGCATGGTGAACCTACTGCGGTTGCTTGCTTTTATCAATTTTTTTGGGTGCAAGCCAAGAGTCTCATCGTAACGACTTTCTTTTTCGGTAACTTAGGTGAATAAATTGAGTCATCACTGTTCTCAACATTTTAATCACTATGCTCTTTGTTTTGATTTGGATAAATGCTATTATGAAGGAGATTAAGGATCTCTTCATGTTTTTTGTTTAGTTCTTGTTTTTTTTAAGCCAAGTTGAGACAAAGCTGCTCGAGCCTAGCTAAACGTTGCTCGTTAATATGCCTACTTCCCCCTTCAAGGTGTTAGGAGGAAGTACTAGCGCCTGCACTCTTAGTCATTCTTGTTTTTGCCATGAAGTTATGTTTGAGAAAAATAGATGGTACCAATGTTGGTGGATTTTGGTAGTTGGAAATATCTTGCAAAGAAAAAAGAAAAGAACTTAGTACCAGGGCTGATCTGATGTGGCTATTCCGATGTATGAATAAGGAAAGTTAAGTGAGGGATCGAGAGATGTCAGATCCTCTTATAGTATTTCTTTCTTATATTTATAGGCAAATGTTGTGTTTAAAGCAGCAATTATTAAAATAATCATCGAGATACGTAGAAGACTCTTGATTGAACCCATTCCCTAAAATGTAAGAAGATCAGGTAGTTATGTAATATAACCATACTAGTGATAACTATTCATACCATTTTCCTTGAATTCAAATTGGGAATGGATCTATGTCACTCGGCCAGATGCTGAGAATATAAGTTACTTAACCACTTGGTAGCTGAATGGACGAGTGACCGAAATTTTGACTATAAACATTTGAGAAGCCAAGTGAAGGAAAATTGACTATCAACACATGTCTATCTTGAACTCTACTTCCTGGTCAGGTGGTAATCCAAGTAGCTCTTTAGGGAAAACATCAGGAAACTCTTATATTACAAGCTCTTACTCTTGACATTACCTTCACTACAGTCTCTACCATAAAAGCAATTCATACATGAGACATCAAGTAAGCCTCTAAGTGATAATCTAATTCATTATCTAATATTCTTCTCGTAGAATCTTAAACAAAACCACCATGTTGTGACAATTTATGGTGGCATAATGTCTTGATAGCTAATATACCCTTAATATTATATCAAAGTCAATCATATCTAGTACTAACAAACCTGTTATAGTATCTTCCCTTTTACTTCAATCTGAACATCCCCAGATACTCTATCCATGATTGTATTACTCTTTAAGGGCATTTTAATAGACAAGGGCTCATCTAACAATATAGTATACAAACCACATATAGATGTAAATGATTAAACAATACAACAACAAGTAGCACCTGTATCAAATAAGACATACACAATGGTTAATTATTGTAAGCATACCTACTACGGTATCTATGTTTAGGACATCCTAATGTTGAAGGACAAAGACCCTAGTCGGAGCTATGAGGGGTCCTAGCTGTTGGAGTTTGATTGTATGGGCAACAGCTTGAAGTTTGGGTAGTTAGGTACCCTAAGGTGTTTGAGTCTTAGCTTCCTTATAATTAACTGCTCAATGCCTTTGTTGTTTACATTTGAAATAGAACCCTTGAGGTAAGATGGTAGATTCCTTACAGTCTCTGCTAACATAGCTTGTCTCACCACAAAGGAAGCATGTACCTAGCATTTACTTGCAATCACTAACATTATGCAGCCTAAAGCAACAAGTTCACTAAGATGGCATAGATGCTTGTAATCTAGCTAGCATCAAAGTTGGCCTAGTTTACATTACCCCAAGTTTATTTCTTCACTCTCTAATCATAATACCCTGTACTAACCTCTTGAATCTATCAGACATCATATAGCTAAGCATAGGTCTCTTACTTAGAGTTGTCTTCCCTTTGCATGCTAGTAATTCTTCCTTTCTTTTCATTCTCTACTCCAAACTTATGGCCATCTTAATCATATTAGAATAGGTGATAACCTTAAGCCCTACTATCCTTTCCTAAAACTTGGGTTCCAATCCATATATGAACCTCTTAGCACATGATCTTTCATCACTCTTCTAGGCTTCTAATATAAATCTATATATGAACCTCTTGGCACGTGATCTTTCATCACTCTTCTAGGCTTTTAATATAAATCTAGCTACATGGTTTAGCTTCACCTCTTATTCAACTATTGTCTTATTACCTTGTTGTAGAGTTTGGTATGCAACCTCCATTTGTTCTCTAGTGTTGTTAGGGAAGAACTTGGTAAATAAGTGTTCCTTGAACCTATTCCAAGTAATAGCACCAACTACTACTATATTGGTTTGGGGAGCACTCTCCTACCATTAAGTTATTATACCCTTCAAAAAGAAAGTTGCATAGGTTGCATTTTTATCTTCTAGCACCTTTACCATAGCAAAAGATTTATTGATGTTAGTAATCCATACCTTAGCTCCTACTAGATCATTTGGCTTAGAGTTAGAAACCTTAGTGATCTCTACATTGGGCTAAATTATTTGCATGTCTCTTTGAATTTGTTGTTGCTGCTATGCTATTAACCTATCATGGCATTCATGGTATTCAACACCTTGTTACACCTTGAAGTGGCGAAGTCACAATAATGTCACCGTGTAAACTAATCTACAATAGTAACTACCTCACAATCGCTATTGTAGATGCGATGTACATAGGGCATCTACGACTCGTTATTTTGAAGTAAATGGCTTATTCATAATTACCCATAAAATTTATATATATAACTAGAAACTTTAAGTTATAATTACATAAAGATACTTATACTATATTACGATCCTAAGAAATATTTACATAGCATAGTAGTTTGATAAGTAAATTATTATAAGACCATTACATAAGTTAATAATAAAACTCTAAAGGACTTAATTGTTCAGCCATGTGAAGGCACTTTAAAAAGAGGCTAACCTCGAGATAGTTATATATGGTATCTCAATCAATACTCGCAAGAAGATCTATAAGAGTATGAGCAACCAATAGCTCAATAAGTCGAGAAGGAGACTTAAGAATGTATAACAAACACAAAATAGGGTTTTCAAACAATTAGTGAAATGCAATGCAATATGCAAATGCCATTACACAACGTAGTCTTGTCTATTGTAATATTAGAGTAATTTCATTCACTATAATCTAGGTTAAGGAGTTTCAATGTTTATACAACAGCTTACAACCAAACCTAAGTTTATGCAATGGAGACATCGCTTCCCCCATGATTAGCCTTTGAACTATTACTCCCATCCTTATCGTAACCTTCCTCTTATCACTTAGTTTGTTTAAGGATGAAGAAAAGACCATTATGTTATCTAACATTATCTTTTTCAAAGGTATCAATATTTGGCTGGAGAATCCTAACTATTCCTTAAAGGGTTGTAATGCATGACTAATTGAGGTATTTAGGTCGTTTATAATTAAGTTTAGTTTAGAGTGACCAAACAATCTCATACCGCTTAATTTACAACAAACCATCACAACACGTCATTAGTATTCAGCAAGTAATCAAAGATACACAAGTATAAGCACATATGGCTACTTATAAGCACGATCATATACAATTCTAAGTCTCTAAGTAGTTTAAAATAGTACTAAAAAATACAGTAATGTATTGAACCTAACTCACGTGAAATCCTTGATTTGCTCACTCAACTTGTTGCAGGTTAACTTATCTCCACATGTCCTATAATATAAATACTCTTTTAGTATTTATATCCTTATGACATACATGCTTTAAATTATGATTTGACTTAACTTTCCAAATATATATATACATATATATATTATTTATTACCAATCTATTATAGGTTAGTTTTTGAATCAGTTTTTCAAATTTGTTTTTGATTTAGGTTCTAATTCAATTATCAATTATGATTATTATACGTAAACCCTAAGAACTCGTTTTGAACCACTATGTGAAATTAATCATATTATATTCAGGTATCTTAAATATCGTATTTTGCTCCTAATTAGTGTTTTAGTCCGTATGGTATACCTTAATCCTAATTTAACTATCGAATTTTCTCTCGATATGAGAAAAATTTATATTTTTCATATAATTACCTAAATTTAAGTTTCATATCATATTTATTCTATATTACTATTATTATTATATTATCAATTTTAACGTAATATTTTATACCTATTACATTTCCAATTTCACATATTATTAATTTATACATAGTACACATAATAATTATATCTAATACTTTAAATACTACAAATATCATACTACATCAGAAATCAATATCCTAAAATACCTAATTATATACAAAATTAGTATTTTCATCAATTTTCCATTAAATTACTAAATTGAGCATAAATTCACTCTTTTATATATTATTTTAAGGCCAAAAAAGTATCTATCTCAAAATTTAATTTATGAAAAATCTCTTTATAGCACTGTTTTAAATACTTAAAATAGTCTATATAAAAATTTTTAGCTTAAAATTATATTTTTAAGGTCATTTATTTTTAAATAAAAAATAAGCTTGAGTTTCAAGATTTCTCAAGCACTATATATTTCCAAATCTAAATTTATCAAACTAATATTTTCCCCTAAATCTTCATACATAAGACCTTAGAATACTAAATTTCATAATTTTCTAAGCATATTTGATAATTTTCTAAACATATTTTTCCCTAATTACACACAATTTTTGCTATTTTTTTTTTCTAAAATTAACTATTTCTATTTCTCTAGTCTCTCTCCAATTTTTTTAGCTTCTTAACTAACCAAAGTGAACTCTAGATGAGGCTTGTTGCTTTTATAGAGTTGTTTGATTTTTTTCTTTTAATATTTGAGTACCATTTATCCCTTATCCTCTTCCATTTTTCTTTATAATTATTCTATTTCAATTTTCTAATTGTTTCTTCTTAATTCCCAACTTGCCATGTCCTTAATCTAGATAATTCCTCACTTTTTCCTATTTTTTAAATTTTATTTAATTATTTAGTCTTATTTTAGCATATTTCGAGTAATTTTGGGTATTTTTTCCTTCGCATAAATACATATATAGTATAAGTAAATATTCTTAAATATTATTTATGTTATTTTATGATTTTTAGTGTGTATATGATTTATTTCTATTGATTCATTATTTATTAAAACTCATTTTACAAATTTCAGATAAATAATGGGCAATATTCTTATAATTTAATGTTATAATATTTAATTATTTTATTACTTATTTTCTTAAATTTAAACTTATGTGATCACTTTTACTAATATTCTTACCTTCATCGTATAATTAAGGCTCAATCAAACAACTTACTTGATTGTTTTAAACTTCACGTATCAACTCTAAACTTTTAATTATAGGGCTTATACACTCGAGCAATAATCACATTATCTTGGGCCTACTCTTGATTCAGTTGAGGGATTCCCCACATAAATTGAGGTGCTTAAGGTTGCCTTTGATTTTAATCCTACCTTTATCCTTGACTTTGGTTTTGTTGAACTTAAGCTTGATTTGGTTTAGGTAAGCCTTGATTCTATTGAGGCTACCTTGGATTAGGCATAGGCACTCCCTCAAGGGGTTGGTTTTGAGTTGGAACAACTTGCAAAGGAGTGAGGTAAGGATTGTTAGTTTGATCACCCTATGAATGAAAAGAGGAGTTAGAGGTAGTTCCACATCTAGATATTCTAAAAGAAAAGAGAATCATAAGAAACATAAGTTTTTAGGCTAAAATAAACAATTGGTAAGGAAAAGAACAACTACAGCTTGATTATTAATAGATAAGAATAAGAAATCTTTATTACTATCACTACTCCACAATTACCCACAAGTCCATTATAAGTCATATTTTATCTCCTTACTCAGTCCTTATTCTACTAAGTTAATACTTAATATTATAAGATTTAAACCTATAACTTTGATGCCACTTTAGTTGTAATGCCCCAGAATCTAGGGTGCTATAACTTGCCACATGTCCTTTGTTGATATCTAATTTTGGAAGGAATTGAAATTAGGTCTCCGAGCTCTTAGACACTTCTGCAAAATAGAAAAAGATTAGTCTATAGGGGTGATAGGGATCAAGGATCGATTACGTGCCTCCGAGCTTGAGTGCTATCTCAGATGGTTTGCTGAGCTGTTTGAGGTAAGTTAAGCACCAAGGAGTAGTATTTATCCCAGCCCGATCTACTAAGCTACTTTGTCCTCCACACCATCCAAGGGATTGTCGAAGTGATTAGTTGACGTATCGAGATGACCCATCCGCACAACACCAGTCCAAGCACTAAATCTAGATACAACTATCTCCATAGTATCGAGGTTGAGCTAACAATTGTTAGGAGCCAACCATTAGAGGCTGATCCTGAGTATGAGTCATCCCTGAGCCAACCCTTGCCCATTCCTAGCAATTGGAGCTACCAAACTACTGACATCGACCAAAGCTTATCAAGGCCTACCCTTGCATGGCTTGCAACGTTATTAAGACCATGGAATGAGCATAATTATGTGCACTGTCCTTTCAGACATCCGTACTGTCCTATTCTCTTTGCATGATTACATTGTTACCCTTGTAAATTATTCCCCCTTTTTCTTAACTAATAGAAATCCTTTTTTTTTTGTAATTTCCATAACCTAGGATTTGCCTTAATTGGGTACTATAAATATTTGCAAATTGTAATAGTCGTATGATCATATAGAGAATACATTGAACTTTTACTCCCTCTCAAGCTAAGTGTCCTTCTACTTACTCTTGAGCTACACTTATTTAGCCCATTGAGCGTGGACTAATGGTGAGTGACCTCCAGCCATACTTATGAGTCATATCAAGTGTGACCTGAGCTCGTATGAGATGTTGGTATGTCATATCCATTATCGATGCATGAGAAACCTGCTTATCTTTGACTACCATTTACTCTTTAAGCCATCTTGTGGCTCGGACCTACCCTTTTGGTTATGCGTAATATTGGGTCCGTATGTTCATCCATGGAATCCGTATCATCTTAGTTAAGTTCATGGAGGGTTTTTCTTATGTTGTAAAATATAAGAATGGAAGGAAAAATGTAGTAGCCGATGCCCTATCAAGACGACATACCTTCCTGACCAAGTTATAGACAAGACTACTTGATTTTTCAACGATAAAGAATATTTATATTGAGGATCCACATTTTTGTCCTAACTATGTTCGGTGTGAGGAAGGACAGATACTAGATGACTATCATAAGGAGGACGGATACTTATTCAGGACCAGGAGGCTATATATCCCGACCTGTTCCATGAGAGAAGTACTTATGTATGAGGCACATGGGGGATGATTGATTAGATACTTTGGCCAGTGTCAAACCTATGAAGTACTATCTATAAGATTCTTTTGGCCGAGAATGATGAAAGATGTGTAGTCTGTGCTAGAGAAGTGTGTAACCTGCTGAAAGGCAAAGAGCTAAGTGGAGCAAGGACATTATCTACCCTTACCTGTTCTAACCAAACCGTGGTCCGAGTTGAGTATGGACTTCATGTTAGGATTATCGAGAACATCTTAAGGGAATGACTCTATCATGGTGGTTATGGATCAATTTAGCAAGATGGCACATTTCATTCCCTGTTCCAGAAGTAACGACACTTCAGCTATTTCTTTTCTTTTCTTGTAGGAAGTAATCAAGCTTTATGGTGTGCTTAGAACCGTTGTTTTAGACCAAGACCCTAAATTCATGAGCTACTTTTAGAGGATACTATGGAGGCAAATAAGAACCAAGCCATTATATAACATATCCTGCCATCTATAGACTAATGGACATACTGAGGTTATCAACAGAACCATGGAGACTTTGCTGTAAGTTATTGTTAGACAAAACATGGCTAACTAGGATCTGTGTCTACCAATCATTGAGTTTACCTACAATAGGACCGCATGTAGCATAAGAAGCATGTCTCCATTCGAGGTTGCCTATGGGTTTAACCTTGAGCTCCTAATGGACCAAGTACCCCAATAAAAACTTGCTGATGATTGACCAGCCATTAAAAGAGTTGAGGCCATCAAAGCTATGCATTAGAAGGTTGTTGAGCAATTGAGCCGAGCTAATATTAAGCTTGAGAAGCGAAGGTGAGGATGGAGGAAAAGAGAATTTCAACCTAGTGATTTGGTTTGGATACATCTCAGTAAGGAATAATTCCTAAACTTGAGGAAGAGTAAGTTGTCTACCAGAGTCGACAGACCTTTCAAAGTGCTTGAAAAAATCAATCCTAAATGCTTATACGATTAAAGTACCTAAAGGATATGGAGTCTCAGACTCCTTTAATATTACTGATCTCTAACCTTACACTCCCGATGACAAGCAACTTGGAGTTGAACCATATTTGATCCTAAATCTCAAATAACTTAGAGGGGATGATGGGGATTAAGGACCGATCATGTACTCCTGAACGTGAAGGCTATCTTATACCATTTACTGAGCTATCTGAGGTGAGTTAAGCATTTAGGAGCAATGTTTGCCTTAATTCAATTTATTGAGCTACTTTACCTTCCACATCATCCAAGAGACTATTAAGGTAATCACTCGATGTACCGAGTCGACCCTTCCACAACAAACCAATCTAATCACCAAATCTAGATTTAGCCACTTCTATAGTGTAGAGGCTGAGCTAACAACTGTCAGGAGCCGACCATTTGAGGCCGATCTTGAGTGTGAGTCATCCCTAAGCCAACCCTTGTCCAGTCTAGTAATTGGAGCTGCCAAACTACCAACACCGACCAGACCTAATTAAGGCCCACCCCTATACGACTCGCAGCGTTATTGGGACCACAGAATCAGCAAATTACGCACGCTATCCTTTTTGACATCTATACTGTCATTTCTAATAAAAATCCTTTTTTTTTAGAATTTCCTATAACCTAAGACTTGCCTTAATTGGGTACTATAAATACTTGCAAATTGTAATAGTCGTATGATCATAGAGAGAATATACTGAATTTTTACTCCCTCTTGAGCTAAGTGTCCTTTTGCTTACTCTTAAACTATACGTATCTAGCCTGTTGAGTGTGGACTAGTGGCGAGTGACCTCTAGTCATACTTATACATAATATCAAGTGTAACCTAAGCTCGTGTGAGGCATTGGTGCATCATATCTATCGTCAGTGTATCATATCTATCGTTAGTGTATGGGAACCCCTGCTCATCTTCAACTACCATTTATTCTTTGAGCCATCTCACCTCCTAAATCCATCCTTTTGGTTACGCGTAATATTAGGTTCCTGTGTTCATCCATGGAATCTATATCAAGGGGTGTCGAGGTAACTTTAGCATTACCATTTCAATGCCTAAGTTAGGTAAATTCAAAAAGAGATGGGTAGAAATAAGAAAGGACTGCTTGAGGGTCTAAAGGAAGCTACTTATCACCTTAGGACCTCCTTTTATTGTTGTAAGATTATTTTGGATGTTGCAATTGCTCCCTCCAATTGCATCACGTGTATCTAATTTAAGTTTTGGGACCACTCCCTGATTTTAAGGGATGTAGCTGACATTACGGTGGCTGATGAACGGTTATTCGAACAAGGAAGCTAACTCTTCACCTAATGTTAGAGTTTGAATTCTTTAGAGTATATCGAGTTAGAATCCAACCTGAAGGCATTTGTTCTGACCTAAAGGATGTTGGTATGACCTAAAGGATGTTGGTATGACCTTTCCTGGTTAAACTAGTCTTATAGAAGTCTAAGTTGCTAGCTTTCCCCGATTTATTCCATATGACCTATAGGAGCTTTAGGAGGTCAGAAGGAAGGTAAAGAGGGAGTGTAATCGAATAAGAGGTTGAAAGCAACTTTAAGCAATTCATTATATGCCTTTAGGAAAAATCCCTATCAACATTTACCCCTAGACTCTTCTTAATAAGTTGATCAGGTGGAGTAATAATACCATTTTGGAGACTGGAAATATTAGCCATGCTTTTCTTTCTCAATGGTCATCTTAGATTACTATTCCCACTGCTTAATTTGCAAACCTTTCATCTGATCTACTAAGGTAGTAAACTGTTATTGGAATATTACTTTTCATTTTAACTTATTGGGGAAGCTTCAACTATCGAACGTAAGGTTTCATGTACCATTTTAAGGATCTATGCAATAATGTTGAGTTTATGTGTGTCCTTTGGGATAGGTGATTTTATCTGAACCATTCAATCTATAAAATATGTAGTGGATTAGATGAATTACACTAATTGGTAACTACAACGCTTATGAATCCTTGGAAAACTACCGCTAAACCCATTCTTTTATATTTTTAACCTTTTCCTTTACACTCTCTTTCCCTTTTCATCTACTTCTTGCCTTAGTGTTCCCATTTCTTCGGATTTTGTTCTTGTTGTCTTATACCCTGCACATTTCCATTTATACTTCACTTATAGCAACTGCTTCGACAAGGTAAGCCATATCTTTTCCTTAATCTAATGACTTAACCTATGCCTAAGAATGGAGCCAATAGTTGTCTACTACACATCAAGTCGGCAATTCTCCTCCTTTAGAAGAACCCTCTACCACAGTAGATCCTAATGTTGCTGATTATCTATGGGATTTGATTAGGTATATTAAGCTAGAAAGAATTTATGCTCTTCGATCATAGAAAATTAGGTAGCTTCCATACTATGATTATCCTATAGATAATGAAGGTAAGTCTCTTACATTACCCCTATATGTTGGGATCTAGTATGATATGAGTCCAAATGGTGTCATAAGCACTGTGAGCGAATAAGAATTTAATGCTATGTGACTTTATTTTAGAGGTGCCCCCTGAGACTGGTTGTTCGAGAGGCCTCAACAACATGAATAAATCATGACATTAGGTGATCGAGAATTCACCCTTTTTGAAAAATACTTCAGGGTTAGTTTGAGGTTAAGTTTTGTTATATTCTAGAGGTCTTACTTTACGTATTACCATCTTTGTCCCTCTATGCTTAACCCAAATGCTTGTAGATTACTTGTAGCTTTTGAATGTATATGTGAAGATTTAGAGGTTAGGACCATCATTACTATGTTTAGGTATTTCTTTACTCTAAAAAAGAAAGAGGGTTGGTTCATATCTATGCCCGACTTCGTTGAAAACTTTTTGTTAGATTGGAGTCTTCAATCCATGAATGGAAATAGAAATGGAAATGGTTAGGTTTACTACTCTATTAGATTTTCCAATCACTTGGAGCTTGTTGATTAGGTTGTTAGATATTAAGCACTTACTCCCTAACGACTAAAGGGCTCATGATGCCATTATGAAGGCTTACAATAACAAATACTTCCTTTGGGATGTTGACAAGATCATAACCAAATATTTCGATGGTGGTCTAGTCTTCCTAAGGATAAAGCTTGGTGGATGAAGGTGTTGGTGGCACTTTTGATGGAAACATTGAAGGTCTAGAAAGTGGAATGGAAGTTAAGCAAGGTATAGGACATTGCAATCTTGCCATGTCGAGAGGGGCTTCTAAGAAGAGGAACCTTTGCGTCTACTTGGGAGTAGGATGATCTTCCTTGCCTATATTTGGTACGGCTGTCATAAGTTCTTTAACTTCATTTTTTAGTTATCCCAATCTAATCTCTTGTACTTCTTACTATAGATACAATACTTAAGGATTATAGTTTTAAAGACTTATTTGTTGAGTTAAAGGCCAGTGGATCAAAGGTGAAGGAGGATTCCAAGCAGACCTCTTCTAAACAAGTCCCTACCAAATAGCCATCCAAGCCTTTAGTTAAAGTATAACCAAAGGCTCCGATCAAGCCGTCAGTAAAACCTACTACCTTTACTACTAGAAAGGATAAGGATGGCCAATAAGTAAAAATTGTTTAGGAGTCCCAATAACCCAAAGCTCCTACCAAAAGGAAGGTTATCGAGGTCATTAAACGAAGGAAGCGACTAAATACTCACGAATACTCTCCTTTGGAGAGGTAGCCTAAATAGGGGAAAACTCTAAGGGACATTAACCTCAAGGCGGTAGGTAACTTTACCAACCCCAATGAGGGAAGGGAAGTTCCATTTAGGATTCTGAGCTCAATCACCCTATTGTAGAGATAAAATACTAAGGTCGTGCAATTTTGGTTAACTTAGCATGTCAACACAACAAACTTTTGCATTAGGGAATGGTCAGATGGCTCTTTAGTTACTTAAAGGGATTCAACTCCTTAACGATGTTCAACCTTTAACCAATGCAGTCAAGCTTTGCTAGAACTTAGGATTGGATAGTATACTTCACTTAGCTGCTTTAAGCTGGTATGATGTAAGCTTTCTTACTTTCTTGAGTTCAATCCTATTTGAATTTTTTATTTGTTTTCTAGCATTCATACTAATTTTTCAAAACTCCTAACGGTTATTAATGATTATGGAAGCCTTCATTGATGAAAAGAATGCCATAATTTTTTTGGTTTGATCTTGTATTTAAGTTTCTCTTTATTTCTTTAAGACCATAAGTTCCCCTTTTTATCACTTTCAGATTGTTGAAGGGGCAAAAAATAAAGTGGTTAGTATAGAGGTCGAAAAGAAGAGTTTATAGGAGAAATGGAGATTAGAGAAAACTAAATTAAAGGAGGAGAAAACTAAGGCTAAGGATGAACTCAAAGTTTGGAAAGAAAAAGCCTAGTGTGAATCTAAAATTCATAAGGAAAAAGTGTTAGCCTTAGACTAAGAGCAAAAGAAAAGCTTTAAGCTTGTGTCTGATTTTAGGAGACATAAAGTGAGGTTGAGTCCCTTAAGGCCAAACATAGCAAGGAGGTCGCACACTTATGAAGATCGTATGAGGAGTTGAAAATTAGGTTAGCTGATGTGGAGAAAGAAAACGAGTCTTAGAAAGTTTATGATAAGCCTTACTTGGACATTAAAGAGAGCAATGAGTACAAGGGGTTGATGAGTTGAAAAATGTTGGACAAGATCAACCTAGCCTAGGAGGAGATTTTAATCCATCACCTTAAATACAATCTTAGTTATTTAAACTTTTCTAAGCAAGCTTAGGATGTCTAGGCCTAAGCTAATATGGGAGAACATACAACAGAAGTGGAAAAGTAAGCAACAAAGGATATAGGTACTTCAGTGGCCGATTCCCTGATGTAGAAGACAGAGATGAGACTCTTGAAGTTCAAGAAGTTGCAACGCCCATCCTTCCAACTAATGCTTAGCTAAATATTGCTCAAGGCTTTGATACTTAAGAGATCCTTCCTACCCAACTCCTAAGACAATGATATCTCTCTGCTTATTGTTCATGTTTCTATTGCAAATTTTCTTTCAGGTCGATATGCTGACCTTGGTATTATAAAACGTATTTTGGGGAGACCTTCTTCAGTCTTCTTTATTTGAATGTTGAAGTTGTTCTCGCACTGCTAGATGTTAGTGTAATCAATCTTTGGTACCTTATGATGACCTTTAATTCTATTGTTCAATTGATTTAAGTTGCCCATCGACTGGTTTATGTTATTTATTTAATAGCCTAGGATCTCTAGATAACCTGTTGTCCATTTATTAGACTTAGGGCTCATCATCCTTGAATTAGCTCATTAATCCTTAGTTAGGATTAGACATTACTCGCCTTGTTAGCTTGGGACTCTAGGATTATGCTTTTGTTTGCTACCCTTAAGAAGATTTGTAATCTATGACTCGTTATCTTTAAGAGGATTTATAGCCTTTGGCTCATCATTCTGAAGAGGACTTATAGCTTACATCCTTAAAAGGATTTTAGATCATAGGCTTGTCATCCTTAAAAGGATTCATAGTCGCCATATATGTCACCCTTACAAGGGTTTAAGGTTTTTAGGTCTTATCATTTTCACCTAGGACTTAGACATCCAAGGATATCCTTTCTCATCACCTATCAGACATAGGACTTAAGGATTAGTGCTTTGTAATTTGTTTGTCATCCTTAAGGAAAGGGCTTAGAGAGGTTTAAAAGATTTTCCTTATTAGAAAAAAATACATAAGGATTGTGCTCATACTTTCCATGAAATTGCAAGTAATGATGAATGATATAATGGAATGAAGTAAAAAGGATTGTACGGCTAACAAAACATTTCATTAACACCATATCAAAATGGAAACAAATCAATTAGTTAGTTCCAACCTTTCATGCTATGAACAAAAACTAAAACAAATCAAGTCAAACAAGAAAAACACATATTCCCACATTAGATCTAGGAAATCAGTTCAAATATCATAAAACCAAATGAAACAAGCCACATAAAACTAGCCTAGCAACAACACAAACATGTAAACGAACAAACATGTGTTCATCTATCCTCTAGATATCAGTACTCCATATTCTTCATTCAAAGTATGGTATGAGGTTGTCAATATTTCATGCTCTTGGGATTAGTTGGCCATCAAGCCTCTTTAGCTTGTTTGCATGCCCATTCCCTACCACCTCTTTCACTTTGATGGGATCCTCCTACGCTGAGGTGAGTTTCCCTTAGCATTCCCTTGCTTCTAATGCTTCCAACTTCCTGTAGACCAAATCACCAAGACGGAAGCTCTTATGCTTGACACATTATCATAGTACTGAGTTACTCGTTGTTAGTAAGTAGTGAAATGGGCTTTAGCCAATGTACTTGAATTATTCTTCGTATATTGTTGCTTTTAGACGTTACCCTTTTAGTCTTTTCCGTTTTTGGTAGGTTGCCCTAGTTTCTTGGGTATAAATACCTACTGTACAAGTAATCGCATAATCACTTATCCTCTTATCATCAATATATTGAATATACTTGATAAAGGCATATTTTTTATGTTTTAAAGTGCAAATTAAGATAGAATTATTATTGATTTTATAGAAATCATTAAAGATTGGTACTTAATTATTTTCATTTGGACATTTAAAAAATTAGAGGATTCAAGAGTGGAATTAAGGATGATTTAGAGTAATTTCACGCAAAGGAATGAAGTTTGATTCAATACGTATGAGTGGGGAATGAAGGCAACCGGCTTACAACTTATATTGGCGGCCCTTGAAGTCAATGTTGCCGGTCCTTGATGGCTATGCCACCGGCCTTGCACTTACACATTGGCCTTCATGAAAAAGAAACTTTACGCAAGTTAACCTTAATTTTTCTTGTAAATTGCTTATGTTTTATTATTTGAGAGACTTTTGAACATACTTTCCCCAAATGTAAAGAGTCGTAGAATAGTTTTTAGTCAGTTCTTGAAGAATTCTTTAGGAGAATTACTTGGATCATTGAGAAGAATTTGCTTTTGATGTGGAGACCAATTTGAAGTTACAATTCAAGATTATCTTTTTCAATACAGAATTAGTGACATTTATTTCAATTATTCTCATGCAATTTTGTGAATTACTTATAATTTTCGTTATGAATTTCGTTGCAATTTCAATTCATATTTGTGTTTTTGTTTCTAAATCCATGGTTGGCTAAATTTATTTGTAGGAATTGATGAAACCCTAGATAACTAAGATGATGATTGTGTTTATGTTATAGGATTAAGAGATATATGGATGATTCATGATTGCAATTTCTATGATTTCAATTGATTATAATTGTTAGAAACCCTAATGATACAGGAGTTGATATAGGATTTGTTAGAAATTCTTAGTTGATTTGATTAATCAATGTGGAAGCAAAGTTAATTGAATTAATTAGAAATTATCTAGAATTTAATGCGATGTTCGGCAATTGATTATTCACTAAGACATTAGGGATATTTGATTTAGGACATTAAACAATCATAGTATCGGGAGATATATGATTGTAATTTAGAGTCTACTATTAATTGGAAGATGTGGAACTTGACTAATTAATTAGGAGTTTAAATCCTTAAGTTTTAAGGTATAATAATTTCACTTGAATGACTATATAGCTATTAATTTATATAACATGACAACAATTTGATTGGCATAATCTAGGGTGGATTCTATTTTCCTACAATTCTCAATTAATCGCTTAATTTTAGATTTTTCATAATTATTTTCTTTTCAATAGTTTTAGAGTAATTATTAATAAGAATTAGCATAGGATTAGTAATTTCTTAGTCCTCGAGGGATTGACAACCTTACTTTCTCTAAATTACTTGATTTCGACCTAGTATACTTGCTGGAGTATTCGTGATTTATTTATGTATTTATATATATATATATTAATCAAATGAATACCCTTTTGTAAGCATTGCTCTTATCGCTTGTTTACTCTTTTCACTCTTATCATAACACTTATGAAAGGCTAGGTAGCGAGAAACCTTACTAGACCATCTCGTGGTCATATTGAGTTGTATTGTGAGTCCTTGGAAGTTCCTTGGTATATTGTATCCTTAGAGCTGCTCATGGGTTTGTTTACTTTACCTTTATTGTCTTCATACAGTCTCATCACTCTCTTCGAGCTTTCGACAAGCTTAAACCCATCCCTTATGATCGGCCTTCTTTGGTCTTATTCTTGATCCGCATCATCTTGGTATTAGAGAGGAGGTTTCATCTAGGTAAGTTGTATTTGTGTTTTATGAAGTAATGCTTGTTGTAGTTGTATGTCGAAGCTGTGAAGAGAATCGTTGAAGTGTTTGAGTAAGTTATAGAGCGTAGTAATTGTTCTTGAGTATACTTTGTTTTGCCTTGTTTTAGACATCTAAGAATAGAGTAGGTTTCTATATAGGGATTTGTTCATGAGTATAGTTAAAAGTGCTTACGGGTTAACTGGAAATTTGTATAGAAATCGTACGTATCATTTAGTTTAGAGAAATATTGTTAATTGTATCTCAAATTCGAAATTTACTAACAAATTTGTTGAAGAAAATGACAGACCTAAGTGCTAATGTTGGTATTGGGGACAACAAAAATTGTGTTGTCTACCATAGCTGACAACTCTAGGGCACCCTTAGAAGTATAAACAAGAAACTAGATGAGTTGGCTAACCTCTTAGCTAACTTGACTAGAGTTATTCATGCAATGGCCTATTGACTTGCTAAGGCTGTGTAGAACACTCCATAAGCTACTCGGCATGTTAAGGGTCAAATCCTAGCTCAATAAGTTCGAAGCGGAGAAGTAGGAGGACGTATGAGAAGAAGGATTAACTTAGGAGATTTAGACGATGATGGAGAAGAAGAGTTTCAAGAAGAAGAGCGAACTCGAGTACCATGAGTTGCCGACCATGTGAAGCTTCAAATTTCAAGCTTTGATGGTTTTAGCAGTGCGAATGATTATTTGGATTGGGAGGAGACGGTTAAACGTTCTTTTATTATTACCAGTATGAGGACTAATAGAAAGTGAGGACTTCTATTGTTGAGTTCTTAGGATATGCCGCCATATGGTTGAAGAACTTCTAAATCATAAGAAGATGAGAAGGTTACAGAGAAGTAAGTATTTGGCCTGAGATGAGGAGAATACTCAAAAATAGATTTATGCCAGACAAATATCTGTAAGACACTTTTACTTGACTTCAAAAGTTGAGATAAAGAGGCCGAACCGTTGATGATTACGTTTAAGAATTCCAAATACTCATGATTCGTTATGAAATAGAAGAGTCATTTGTACGAGTAGTGTCTAGATTCCTTATTGGATTAAGAAGTGATATTCGAGACATTGTGGAATTTCAATAGTTCACTACATTAGATGATGCTATAAGGATAGCCCAATGAGTGTAGAGGTAGAGAAGAAGTCGAGTGCCGACCTGACCCCCGGCGAGTCGACCTACTTAAGGAAGTTACCTAGATCAGTTAAAATTGAGTTGATGCAAAGGGTAGATGCCTAAGCTGAATAGAAGGGTTGACCTGATGGTGATGTGCCGACAAGATCATATGAGAAGGGATAAGGATTTAGGAGGAAGATGAGCTAAATGCTAAGGGTTTCGGCACATGGTTGCTCATTTTCTGCATTAAGGAACTATGGTCATTAAAGGAGATGTCTTAAAGATTGAAGTGGATAGTATTGATGAGGAACTCGAGGAAGAGGTTGTTCCCGATGAGGAAACCACTTAGGAGGATGAAATTGATAGGAATCAAGCTATCGGACATTTAACCCATAATCGAGCCCAAGGACCAAAGGGGCTGGGACGACGAATCCTTTTGTTTTAACTAGCCTTTATCGAGGTCGAGTACTTCCTTACCTAGTCACCTTTAATGCTGTGTTGTATGATTGCCCATTATTCTATGGTATGTTGAGTTGGTGATTACTCCTTAGCACTGAATCGAATAATAAATCGACATCATCCTTGCCAAGAAGCCGAGAGATAGAGAATCCAAACTAACTAAGCCATCCCTACTTAGACAAGCCCATCCGTTCGTGCTTTTTTTTCCGCATCTCCTAACAACCTTGCCAATGCAGCATCACCATATGTACATTATCATATGTAGAATCTGTAGCACCAATGATTGTTTTCCTTATATATTCATTTTTACCCTTTTGTATCGTATACATTGCTTCTTTAGGAAATGTCCTTTTTGTCGTTTCCCTTTTAGGCAAGTTGCCGTAACTTATGAGTATAAATACCCTTATACTTATAGTTGTAAAAGGTAGATTATCTTTAATACACCTTTAAGTACTTTCTTCCTTGCTTATGTAAACACTATTGTTTACTCTCAACATCACTCTTATCCTTTCCCTTAAGCAAGGTTAAGTGGCGAGTAACCTCATTAGACCAATTTGTACGACATATTGAATTGTGCCATAAGTCCTTGGAAGTTCTACTGGTGCATCGTATCCTCTAGAGCTATTTGTGGAGTTTTGCTTTTTGTTTCATTCATCATTTTACCCCCTTTCGTACCTTTTCTCATTAACTCTTTTCGAGCTTTCTGCAAGCAACTGGACGATTCACAACATAGTAGATAGTAGGAGCTGAACCAAAGTGGCATCTGCTGACTTGATCAAGAAGCTAAAGTTACTAACTATCACACATCCAAAGTTATATAAGTTACATTGGTTAAATGAGAAAAGAGCACTACTTATCACTTAACAAGTATTGTTGCCAGTTTCTATAGGGAGTTATTTTGATAAGATTCTTTGTGACATACTACCCATGTGTACATCACATGTGCTGCTCGGCTAATCTTGGCTTTTTGACTGAAGAGTTATACATGACGGATTTAGGAACACCTATGTGTTCGAGAAAGATAGGAGGAAGGTTACGTTAAACCTTATGATGCCAAGTCAAGTTAGCAAATTGCAAGCTAAACTTACTCAAAGGTCTAAGAAAGCTTTAATTCGAAGCAAAGTTGAGCTCTGAGAAGATATAAAGGCCAATAGACCGACTTTTGTGTTGGTTAGAAGGCTATTAGAATTGCAGGAATAGACTAAGCTACCCTTTAAGGTGAGTGAATTACTAAATGAATATGTCGACCTATTTCTAGAACAATCACTTGAAGGATTACCTTCATTTAGAGGCATTGAACACTACAATGACTTGACACCTAGAGTTGCCCTATCGAATAAGCCAGCTTATTGAATGAATCACGAGTAAGCTTTTGAGCACTAAAGACAAGTCAATGAACTATTAGAAAAAGGATATGTAAGGGAGAGCCTTAAACCTTATGTTATGCCGGTGTTCTTCGTGTCGAAAAGGGATGGAACTTAGCGAATGTACATTGATAGCCGAGCCGTGAACAAGATTACCTTCAAGTATTGGTATCCCATGTTATGGCTCGAAGTTGCAGATTCGTAATATTCCCGCTGTTTAAACCATTCTATGATAGTAACTGGTCTCACAGTGCCTACCATAGACATGACCTACACAAAGCGTTGACGACTCCTTGCTTTGAAGTAAATAGTCCGATTAACAATTAAACTACAATTATGATAATTTGTGCAAATTTCTAATAACATGTATAATATTATATATATAAGTCCACAGAGCTTCCCAGGAAGCTTTACTTAAATATAGCAGTTCACTAGATTACATAATAACTATCAGTCTTTCATCTCTAATTACATGGTCACTCTAGTTACACATTATACTAAGTACTTGATCCTCACACCCCTAGCTTCCAATGGACTAACCTCTGGGTAGTTGTAGGGCGGCATAGTATTTGAAATGTTCAGAAATCAGAACCTGCAAAAGGATTTATAAGGGTATCAGCAACTACAGCTCAGTAAGTTGAATTGGAGACTCATGAATGCATACAAGCACGAACAAGGTTATCAAACAATTATTTTCATGCAATGCAACAATCAAGTGTCATCACACAACGTAGTCCGGTCCGTTGTGAAATCAGAGAAATTTCACCCACTCCAATCTGGGTTGAGGAGTTTCCATGTTATGCAGCAACTCACAACCAAACCCAAGCTTGTGCAATGGAGACCTCGCTCATCCCACGACTACCTTTGAACCATTGACTTCACCCTTGCCACGACCTCCTCTCCTGTCACTTAGTTCAACTAAAGATGAAGAAGGGACCATTTTGCAATCCTATGCTCTCCCTTTCGAAGGGGTCGGTATATGGTTAGAGAATCCTATGATCCCCTAACGGGTTGCAATGCATGACATTATTAATTATTTGGGTCAACTAAGATTAAATTCCGTTTAGGGTGTTTAAACAATTTCATACCAATCAATGAGTCACAAAATCACTCACAATACAAATTCAGCATGAATTCAGATACATCAAACACATGCATAAACTACTTACAATCACAATCATATACAAGCCTAAGTCTCCAAGTACTACTAAACTAGTACTCTATTACAATAAGCAATAACCCAACTTACTTGGATTTACTCGATCCCTCGATTCCTTAATCGCAAGCTGATTTGTCTTTAGGTGTCCTATAATACAAATAGGTCTTTTTAGTACTTAGAATTTATGGTTTCATATTCTAAGTTATATTTTAATTCATTTTTTTCTGTGTATACCCATTACGTCCTAATGATTTGTTGTACTCTATTTCGGTGTCCAAATCCTAAATGAGATTTTAAACTTTGATTTCTAAGCCTTAAATATGCTCGAATCCTAATGTGAAATTAATCACATTAAGCTCGAGTGTCCAAATATCCTATTAGGTTATAATTTGGTATTCTAAACTATTCGATACACGCTAACCCTAATTGCGGTATCGGATTTATTCCCGATGTGTAAAAATCTTACATTTTGAGACTTATGCTTAAGATTAATGTTATTTTCAGATTTATTATTTTTCTGATTTCTATTATAATATTATCTAAATAACTCTATTTTTTTAGATTTATTAATTTACAATTTCACATATTACTAAATTCTTATATTAATTACCTAATTTCCCAAATTAACCATACTTAATACTCCAAAGGCTAGGATTAGGGTTTCACTTTAGAGATTAACATCCCTAAACATCTAATTAAGATCTAAATCAGTAATTAACATCTTAATCATCTAATTAATCCCAAATCACCAATTTTTCCATCATTTTAGGGCTAAAAATTAACTTAAAAATTTCGAAAATTAATTTAAAAAAATGGCTTCAAAGCACTGTTCTACATCATATGAGTATGCTACAGAAAAAATTTGAGCTCCCAATTACACTTTTAAGCCTATTTATTTTCGGTTCTAATCATGCTCGGTTTTGAGCAATTTGTTAAGAACCCTATAATTGTAGATGTAATTAAACTAAATCAATATTTTTCCCTAAATCTACATACAATAAAACCTTAGAATAATAAGTTTCATAATTTTCTGGGTAAAATGACTAATTTTAAAAAATTATTCAAAATCGGGAAATTTAAGATACTAATTGGTCCAAAGCTTTCTGGCTGTCCAAACCCTGTCCAAGGTTGTCGGCCTGCCTAGGCGGTGGGCTAGAGTAGCTTGGTGGTGGTGGCTCGGTCCGAGGTGGTGGTGAGTGGTAGGTTTAGCTTACTTACTTAATCTGCACAGTTTTCCTTTTTTTTTTTCTAGATTTTCTCTCGATTTTTTCAGTATTCTTATTTTTCCCATATGCTAAACTGACCAAATGACTTCTGGAAAATTTTTCCCAATTTATAGACATTTGTTGTAATTAATATGCATTAATTTGATAAGACTTTGCCCATTTTCTTTGATTTTTGGCTTTTAGGTTGTCAAATTTTTATTGGCTAATTTTTCTTTTGCAGATTTGGACCTGCCACTACCTGATATTGATTCATCTAGGTTCCTCTGATTTTTTTTTATTTTTTTATAATTAATTTATAATTTCCCTTAATTATTTACTTAGTTTTTGGCCAATTTAGGAAATTTTGCGTATTTTTATCTACACATAAATACATGTGGGGTACACGTGAACATTCCTAATTATTATTTTGGTTATTCTAAAATTTTTGGTATACATATGATCTATTTTTAGTAATTTAATAGTTATTAGATTGCACTTTTCGCATTTTCGGTAATTAGCAATTATTATGCTTAAAATTTAAAAATTTTATAGTCTCCTATTTTACTACTTATTTCCTTAAATTTAAGTTTACGGAGTCATTTTTATTAATATTCCTCTCAATAGTTTATAATTTGGGTTTGATCGGATCCCTTAACCGATCGCCTTAAACCTTGAGTTTTAAGTTCAATCCTACGGTTACTTAGCTTGGCTTTAAGGCTTACATCCCATCCTTAGGTTGGGTGAGCTAAGTAGAGCTAAAGTCTTCAACAAGATTAATTTGAAGTCTGGCTACCATTAGATTTAGATGCGGTTGAGAGATGAGTGGAAAATTGTATTTAAAACTTAGCATAGACTCTACAAGCAGATGATAATTCCTTTTAGCTTATCAAATGCCCTAAGTACTTTCATGCAATTGATGAACCATGTATTGAGAAATCTAACCAAGAAATGTGTCATAGTATACTTTAACGATATCTTTGTACATAGTATTGACCATACGAGCCATGTATTGAGAAATTTGATCAAGAAATGTGTCGTAGTATACTTTAACGATATCTTTGTACATAGTATTGACCACACGAGCTACTGTGAACATCTTCGTGTCATGTTTGATGCACTTCGAATCGATAGGTTATTTGGCTATCTTAAGAAGTGTTGTTTTAGTTAAGAGGAAGTAGTATTTTTAGGTTATGTAGTTGGTGGAGGTTTGAGTGGATAATGAGAAGATCCGAGCTATTGTTGAGTAGCCGACTCTAACCACTTATGTCGAGATGAGAAGTTTCTATGGACTGGCATCCTTTTATCAAAGGTTCATTAGAAACTTCAGTGCCATTGTTGCATCCTTTACTGAGCTTATGGGGAGAAAGAGATAAGATGAGTTTTGTTGATTTTTGATATCTTTGAGGAGATTTTTGAGTTGGAACATGATGCGTTAGGCAGTGGTATAGGTACTTTCTTAATGTAAGAAGGTTGACTAATTGCTTACCATAGTGAGAAGCTTGAAGGACCTCAATTGAGCTACTCTATAACAAAGAACTGTTAGCCCTTATGTGAGCGCTCCAAATGTAGTAGTACTATCTATTGTTGAGAGAGTTTTTCATCTATATCGATTATGAGTCTTTAAGGTACCTTAAGAATCATACCAAATTCTCAAAGCAACAAGCGAGGTGGGTTGAATTCCTAGAAGGATTCAACTTTATGATGAAGTATAAACAAGGGAGGAACAATGTTGTTGCTGATGCTCTATCAAGAAGATATGTTCTCCTGACTGAGCTGCAGACCAGATTGTTGGGGTTTGCAAGCATCAAAGAATAGTACCCTAAGGACCCACATTTCAGACCTATACTTAGGCATTATATCAATGGAAGAGTAGTAGATGAATACCATATGGAGGATGGTTATTTGTTTTGAGGTAGAAAGTTATGTATGTCAACCTATTCATTAAGGGAGTTGCTTATTAGGGAAGCCTACTGTGGAGGACACTTTTGCCATTTTGGAGAGAGAAGAACATATGAGTTGTTGAGTGGACAGTTCTTTTGGTTGATAATGAGGTGAGACGTACATCCAATTATTAAGGGTTATGCTATTTGCAAGAGAAATAAATGTTGAGCTGAGCAAGGGAAAGCAATGCCTTTACCTATCCCGACTAAACCCTAAACTAAGTTGAGCATGGACTTTGTCTTCGGATTACCAAGAACTACCTGAAGCAAAGATTCTATAATGGTTATCATGGATAGATTTAGTAAGATGGAGCACTTTGTACCCTACTCTAAGACTAATGATGCTTCGGCTATTACTTTTCTCTTTTTGCAAGAAATTATTTGGTTATATAGTATGTCGAGAAGTGTAGTCTCAAATAATGATCTAAAGTTTCTAAGCCATTTTTGGAGGACTCTATAGTGTTGGATGGGGACTAAACTGCTATTCAACACTTCTTGTTATCCCTAAACTAATGGCCAAACATAAGTGGTCAACCATACTTTAGGATTATTGCTCCAAGATGCAATAGGGAAGAACTTAATCGATTGGGATGTCTGTATACCCATAGTTGAATTCACTTATAACCATATAATGCATGACACCACCAAGCAAACCCCCTTCAAAGTTTTCTACAACTTCAATCCTGAGTTGCCCCTTGATCATACCTTTATGCCTACGTTCAAGCAAAAAGGCCTTTATACAAGAGCTCGAGTATAGTCCCTTCAATACATCTATGAGAAGGTTACTAAGCAGATTGATCAAGCTAGCAAGAAAATGTGAGAAAAGGTTAAGGGAAGGAAATCAGTATAGTTTCAACCTAGAGACCTAGTATGGTTTCACTTGAGCAAGGATAGATTCTCGAATAAGAGAAAGAACAAGTTATCTATTCAAGTTGAAGGCCCTTTCAAAATCCTTTACAAGATCAACAATGCTTATAGACAGGAACTAACTAAAGATTATGGAGTCTCTGATGCTTTCAACATTGCCGACCTCAATCCTTATCACCCTGAAGGAGAATTGAACGAAGATAAGCTAGATTTCGTCCTAAATCTAAATCAACCAAGAGGGAATGATAGGAATCAAACTATTAAACCTTTAACCTGCAGTTGAGCTCGAGGTCTAGAAAAGCTAATATAGTGAATTCTCCTGCTCCAGTTGGCTCTTGCCGAGGCCAAGTTGATCCTTGGTGCCGACTAACTTCTTATGCTGAGCCAAGTAACTACAAATCTCTCAGAAGTCATGTGTCAACTGGTCGAATGCTTTGCTGATAGCCCGGCCCCTTACACGTACCTACTCGACCATGATCAACCCGACTTCCAAATTGGCAATATTGATGTTGAGAAGCCGTAAGCTCCGGCACATATCCGTAGCTACTCCTTCTTAAATGAACCCAATGTAGCTCAACACCTTTGCTTGGCCTTCCATCCTGATCGTATTATTTTGTTTGTTTTTACCAGAAGCATCCCTAATATGCTTTTGGTACATATCTTAAAACTACATGAAGGAATTTGCAATGCTAATCATTAATTTACTTAAATTTACATTTGTACCCATTATTATTCTTTGTACATTACTGCTTTTAGAAATTACCCTTTTAGTCTTTTCTATTTTAGGCAGGTTACCCTAGTTTCTTAGGTATAAATACTTGTTGTAAACCCTGCAAATTTAGCTATTTAAGAATATAATCGAACCCTAATACTGTAGATGACTTGATAAGTCAGTGAAGCCAAGCAAGATAAGAATTTAATAAATCATAAATGTAAATATATTATAACTAGTAAAAATCTTAGAAATTGATCAAAACCTTAAATCGCATACTAAAACCCTAAAAATTGACTTACACATCATTAAGCAAAATTGAACCCGAATTTGTTCGAAACCCTAAAATTATAAATATAAACCTATAAAATAATTAAATATTACTCAACAGTGATAAAATTATAGTCGATTGCAATTTTTGACTAAAACACTTGTTCGCGTGAAATTATAACGAAATCGCTATAATAACTTATAAAAATTATAATTGTACCGGGTACCAATTAAATTGATAAAATTTCACAAAAATTTAAAAATTAATTTATGATGAGATTTGTTATAATTTTTATGTTTTGAAAAATTACATATATTTATTATTAATTTTTATTTTCCTCCTCATTCTTTTTCAATTTATCTCTTTTCTTCTTTTCTTCAATTGCGACGTTCTGGAAAGGGAAAGCAAATAAGTAGCCCATGTGATTAAATCAAATTGCCATATGTTAAGTTTACAATAAAAGAAAAAAATTGGAGATAAGTCCCTTGTCCCATCTTCATTAATTCAAAAGATTAGGATAGGATTTAGCTTATTATTTTTTTTTATTTTATTTGCTACACATATAAATAAAGAGAAGAACAAATCTTGGAAGAAAACTTAGAAAACAAATTGAGAGAGAAAAAAAAATTTCTGGACGCAAAACAACGTGAGAAAAGAGAAGGAAGAAAAAGAAGAAGAAAAGAAGAAGGAAAAGAAAGTGAAAGAATTAAAATAAAAAGGTAAGTAATTTAGTTTTTAGTATAGATGTATATCATATAGTATATACATGTATAAATGAAGTATTTGTATAGTATTTTTATCAATATAACATTACTAATACATGTATATGTGCATAAATACATAAATTGAATAATATATGCATATATTAGGCTATGTATGTATATATGTATCCATGTATAATTATTTTCATATATATATATAATCGTATAGTATATATATATAGTAGTATATTTCCATAAGTAATAATATATGTATATAAGATATATATATATATATATATATATGTATAATATAGGGTATATTTTGCGGTACACCGCATATATTATAAAATATATGTATAATATATAGTATACACAATCTATAACAAATACTATGTAAATATATATATACCGAATGTATAATACATGAATAGGTAATTGTATATTATTTATTTATATCCATGTCTTCGGAATTATATGAGTATATGTTACAAATACATGAATATATATATATATGTACATAAGAGTATGTTTATGTTCATAAAATAAGTGTATGCATACATATAGTGTATAACATATATTATATATATGTAGTATACCAAAAATATATATAGATATATATATGTATGTATAAATCGTGAAGTACATAAAAAAAATAATAATAAGAAAATGAGAAATAATAAAAATAATAAGGCAATAATAATAATTATCATAAAGTTAAAAATCTCAAAAATAGGAAAATATGCTCAAAATAATAAAAATATCAAATATATGATTTAAATAATTATTAAATCATAAATATATTAAGAAAAAGCTCAAATTAGTAATTTATAATTTTTAAACTAAAATAATAATTTTTTTGATATTTTTATATCACAATTTAAATTATGAGTCATAACGTCCAAAACGGACCATGTTATAAGAAATTACGCTCGAAAACGATAAAAATAGACTATAAGTCCATAACGATCCGAGCTAAAATGAAAAAGTTATACATAATTCGATAAAAAGCTCGAATCGATGATTTCATGTAAATCAATAATCGATTTAAGTAAAAAGTATAGTTTGGCATGTTAGTTTAGTTATTTAATTCCTAAACTTATTACTTTTCATATTCCCTTAATGTTAGGTGATCTTGAGATTAAGACTGACTTACCTTTGGACTATTATAATCCCTGACATTGTTTATGACCAAGTGAGTACTCCCAATGACTCTATACTTGTTTTGTGCTTATAGTTAGTGCACATGAATTAAATATTAATAACTTGAAGCATGAGGTTTTGGGTTATGCATGCAACTGATATTGATTGATTACTATGCAAAATACCGTTAAATGTGAGATAATTGATTGTTGCATTATTTGAATGATTTGTTGATAATGTTTAACCACCTCATAAGTTGACTTAATCATATTCAACCCAACTAAAATTAAACGGTTCAAGCATAAAGCACAAACATTGCATATAATGTTTCGGCTGTCACCTCATGCGGTTGGTAATGAAGGGCCTTGAAGGGATGGATTCCCACATGATTTGATTAGTACAATGCAGGAGCATTGGTACAACAATACCCTACCCTTGGCTCGCGGGTTCTATTGGTGCAGAAGACGCTAACCGTGGGTAGTTGGAGATCGCGTTTAGAAACCACCACTGTTGGGTATAAGCGTAGATTGCGAGAACCCGCTCAATGCTAGACTTGGATATTTGTATACTATTGACTGATGGAAGTAGAAACTTGTTCTATGTAATAGGGAATTCCTATATAATGAAATAAGGGTAAAAACCCAGGTGCTAGAGCCCGGATGTGATCGGTGCCGATGTATCTCTAACCCTTACTTCGGAGGGTGTTAAATTCAATGTTATATACAGTACTGGTCAACTGCATGTATATTGTTTGGCATACTGTTTGTTCATGCATTCATATGTTTGGTAATAAACTAGTTGATAACTTGTTTGTTGGTATAGTATGAGGGTTAACTCACTAAGCTCTTGTAGCTTACTCTCTAATAATTTTCTCTTACAGGTTGCCAGATGATCGAGCATGGGTTAAGAATCGAGAATTAAGTGTCAACGTCGAGATGCATAGAAGTTAGACTCTAGGGACAAATTATATGGTTCATTTGAATTATTATGTATATAGTTATTAATACTACATTTAAATTTTGTGATTTTAATAAGTTTGAGTTTTAGAACTTTACTATCTAATCTTATTGTTTGGTAGGGAATATCGATTCTTTACGATTTTGTTGGACTATGGCTTATCGGATATCCATAGTCACATATATGTGGTCGTAAGTTGATTAAATAAAAAATTTAGTACTAATTGTTTAGAATAGTGTAATCTTTGACTTGCAAGATGATTTTCAAATCATAGGTGCATACATGATATGAAATTTTGAGGTAATCCTACTAGGCCCTCTTTAGGGTCATGATACCTATTGTAATGTAGCCATATCATCACTTATCTTCTTATCATCAATATACTGAATATATCCTTTCGTAATTATTGCTCTCGTAGCTTGTTTACTTCTTTTACTCTTATCCCATCCCTTAAGCAAGGTTAGGTGGAGAATAAACTCACTGAACCATCTCGTATGTCATATTGAGTTATATCGTGAGTCCTTAGAAGTTCCTTGGTGCATCATAGCCTTGGAGCTGTTTGTGGGTTTGCTTACTTTACCTTTACTAATTTCATACAATCCCATCACTCTTTTTAAGCTTTTGGCAAGCTTAGACCCATCCCTTATGACTGGCCTTGTCTTCTCTTGGTCTTAATCCACATCATGTCTCGTGGATGGTATCCAAATTAGCTTATAGGTTAACATCATTATATTTGAGGTTATAAGCTTAGATTCTCATGCTCTACACTTGCAACTCAATTGGCAACACCGTCTTTATCCTAAAAGTTAATTGGAAAAGGGTGTGACTTGTTGAGGTCCTCTAGGTAGTCCTATATCCCCATAAAACATTGGGTAGCTCTTCTGCCCTCCTAGTGCTAGCTCAGTTTACCCTCTTCTTTAGACTTTGTAGGATTACATTGTTCACTTCCTTAGCTTGGCCATTGCTTCGTAGATGTGTAATAAATGTGTAACATAATCTAATCTTCTGAGCTTCATAGTAATCCTTAAACTTATCATTATCAAATTATAGCCTATTGTCCATTATGATTGCATACGATACTCTAAACCTTGTTAATATATTACTTACCATGAATGCTTCGATGCTCTGCTTCATGATGCTTGCTATAGCCTTGGCTTCTACCTATTTGGTAAAATAATCTACTGCAACAATGATGTACTTCCTTTGTTTGGTCATTTTTGGGAAGGGACTAAGTATATCTAATCCCCATTGGGCAAAAGAACAAGGGCCAATAAGGGGAATAAATACATACTTGGGGCTTATTTGATCATAGCATTCCTTTAACATTGATCATAGGTCTAAGCTAGATGAAAAGTATCCTTCCTCACTGTTGGCTACTAGTATCCTAATCTTAGAGCTTAGACATAAAGTGCTACTACTTTGATATGATTGTTGCACACTTTCGCATGCAGATTGGATAATACCCCTTATAATTCAGACGGTTAGAGACATTGCAAATGAGGCATGCTTATGCTTCTCTTGTATAAATTCCTCTTAATCAATGTAAAGTTTGTTGCCTTACAAATAAGGTGTCGAGCTTCCTTAGTGTCTTAAGGCAGAACTCCCTCCTTCAAGTATTCCATAATTGGATCCATCCAATAATGTTTTAGATCTGTTTGTTGAATTTTTGAATGTTCTTGTATTTGTATTTCTTTGCTCCTTTCAAGCAAATATTTTATAAAAATTCTATCCTCCTAGTTCAGTAAGCCCATGGAAGCCAATTTGGACAACTTATCGTTCCAATTTTCCGTCTTTGGTATCTTCATTAGCTGCCAATCCTCAAAATTTTATCCATACTCTTTCACCAACTGCAAATACTTAATCCTACTCTCATCTTTAGCCATACTATTTCCTGTGACATGATTTACTATTAATTGGGAATTGGAGAACGTGTTCAAATGCCTAGCTCTGACCTCTTTCACTAACCTCATCCTAGCTAATAAGGCCTCATAATCTAACTCGTTATTACTAGCTAGGAGACCAAGCTTTAAAGCATAATCGAACTCTAATTGGACCTATAAGGATCAATCCTACTTTAGTTCCTTAACTTGTTGATGAGCCATCTACATACAACTTCTAGGTTCGTTAATCTTCATTTAGGTTAGAGACTTCGGATCATGTAAACTCAACAATAAAGTTTGCCAAAATCTATGCCTTATATGCTTCTCTAAGTTGATATTGTATACTAAGGGCACTAAGCTCCAAGGTATACTTGACCATATGATTTGAAGCATTAGGCTCATGCAAAGCTTGCTTTAGGGTTGGTTAGTTAGCACTATGACTTGATGAGCTTCAAAGTTTAGTAAAAGTTTCATCGCAGCGACTACTATAAGCAAGACAAATTTCTCCAATTTCATATTCCTTTGTACAAGTAAAGCGTTTCCCCTTCTACGGGCTTTGACATGGCTCACATAATAAACTAATCAGTGTACTCGTCCATCTACTAATACTAAAACAAATGAGAGGGCCCAATCACTGACAAATAAGTATAAGTAAAGCCTCTTCCCTTTTACAGGCTTTAATAAGATTAGGGGCCTTATTAGAAATTCTTTCAAGGCCTTAAGAGCCTTCTCACATTCCTCCTTCCATTGGTACTTAAATGGGTTCCTTAAAACTCTAAAAAACTATTTGCGTTTCTCTTCACTTTTGGAGATGAATCTGTATAATGCTATAACTCTATTAGTTGGCCTTTAGACCTCCTTGATGGATTTTGGTGACTCCATGTAAGTACAGCTCGAATCTTCTTTAGATTAGCTTTGATTTCATGTTGCTTCACCATATATCCTAAGAACTTCCCTGAAGAAGCACTAAACACACACTTTTGAAGAGTTAGCTTCATATTATATCTCTTTAGTGTGTCAAAAGTCTCTTAGAGATTGGATAAGCGGTCATCGTTCGTTTTACTCTTCACTATCATTCATATTGTTAACATAATCATTGATATTTCTATGTATCTGAGGTTTAAACATTTTGGTGACTAATCTCTAATATGTAGCTCCTACATTCTTCAATCCGAACGGCATTACATTATAATAGTAAGTCCAAAAATTTGTAATGAAGGACGTATATACCTGATTAGAGGGATGTATCTCGATATGGTTGAAGCTTAAGAATGCATCTATAAAACTTAGCAATGCATGTCCTAAGGTAGAGTTAACCATATGATCTATTCTAGGCAAAGGGAAGCAATCCTTTAGACATACCTTACTTAGATCGGTAAGGTTGATGCACATTTACCATTTCCTGTTCGTCTTCTTCATTGAGACACAATTTAGAAGCCACATAGATATAGCTCTTCCTTAATGAGTCTAACCTTCAACAATTTCTACACCTCTTCTTCAATTGCAACCTGTCTCTCTTATGCAAAGTGTCTTTTCTTCTATTGCATGACCTTTACATTTAGGTCAATGTTCAACTTATGAGTAATAACCTCTTTGGGTATGCCCTACATGTTTGAGGGAAACTAAACAAAGATGTCTTTATTAGCTTGGAGGAAATGTACAATGCACTCCTTTAGATTGGTCGGCATAGTAGCCCTACATGCTCGGGATTATCACTAAGTTGAATTATCAGCATCTCTTCCGTTGGTTCTCCTCTAACCATTAGTTGATTACTCGAGCCTTGCTTGACTATGTAAACTTGATCCCTCTTTAAAGCTTTTAAGTATATAGCTCGAGACAATTGTTAGTCTCCATAACATGTCCTTGTCCCAGCTAGAGCGGGAAACTTTGCCTTTTAGTAGGCTGTAGACATGATCATCTTGAACAAATTGATGGAAAGTCAGCTCATTATGCCATTGTATGGCAAAAGATAATCTACAATCACAAAATCAACTTCCTTATCTATCACATTCTCATAATCTCTGATTTGTAAAGTCAAAGTGACTACCCCATGTAACTTTACTGGTTAGTTATTGAATCTATATAAGCTATACTTGTACTGCTACATCTTGATATTCTCAAGCTTTGAATGGATCTGATCGAATGCGTACTTGAAATTTATATCGATAGAACTCCTTATATCTACCATTACCTTCTTGACCTCGAAATCTACCACCTTGGTCATAATTAGCAGAGCATCATGACATAGAAATTGGATTTCTAGCATATCTTTATCCAAAAAGGTGATCATATCATCGACCCTATGCCTTTTGCCTCTTATATTCATCACATGATCTCCTGCTTCATTCAAAAAGCTCGTTCTGGGAGGAAGACCTCCTCCTATTAGTCCTCTAAAAATCACATTTATCACTTCTCGAGGAGCTCAATTATCTCATCTCTCATGGTCATGCACCATTAGGTCCTGATTATTAGGTTAGAATTCCCCATTTCGAGCTTGTTGTTCAATCCTTCTTTTTTTGTATAGGTCACTCAATGCGCTCCTCCTTATATGCTATAAATTTCTTCAGATATTCCCTTTGCATAGCATCTTCGAGTACGTTCTTTAGATGTATGCACTCATCCATACTATGACCCTTGTCTCTGTGGAAGTCATAATACTTATTGGAATTTCTTCTGGCTGGGTTACTCTTCATTTTCTCAGGCTAAGCTAAAAAACCTTGATTTCATACTTCCACCAAAATATCTAACATAGGTCAATTAAGGAGGGGTATGTTTAGCAAATGTGGGTATTGGTCCCTTCCGATCTCCCAATGGTCGGCTATGCTTACTACATACATCAAAAGTTCTCCCTAGTTTGTCCTTTACATATCTTATGTCTTTGTCTAGTTTCTTCTCATGTTTTTCATGCTTAAACCCTCTTTCAACTTGTATTTGATCCTCTTGTTGGATAAACTTTTTTGACCTGTTTGTAAAATCATTCAGGTAGGTCAGAGGGTGCTTAGCAAGGGACTTGAAGAAGTTTGAGTCCTCCTTGAATCAGTTGGTGATCTTGATTATCAACCGATTGAATTTATGTACATAATCTCTTATTAACTCCCCTTATTTTTGCCTAATCGATGTTAGGAACAAGGAGTCTTTAGCTAGAGGTTTACTAGCTAGAAAGTATTGTTAGAACTCTACTACTAATTGATCAAAGGAGGAGATGGAAGCCATTCTCAACAAATTGAACTAGTTGCTTATAGACTTCCTTAAAGTAGATGGAAAACCTTGCAAGAAATAGCATCAGATAGTCTGTAAAGCTCCTTTAAAGTCCGAAATGTGTTAAAGTGGTCATTTGGGTCCTTCCTTCCATCATATATATCGAATTGAGGTATTTGAACACTTAATAGTAGGACTTCATCTGCTATACTTTGCATGAAAGGACTAGCTTTTTTGCCTTTTGCATTTGTCTCTCTTTTAGAAGTTTCCTTGGTAGCTAACTTTTTAATGTAATCCTCCAAATCTTATAGGCTCATGTCCACCACAGCTCTTTGTGGTAAGCATATAGTCATAGTTTCCACTCTTCTACTTGGAGGAGTTTACATGCATGGTACTACAGGGGACTGTAATGGCATTTTTAGTTAGCCATTTACCCCTGATTGTAGCTCTATGCTTATAGGGGACAATTCTCATTCACCTTAGGTGCCTTCCCATGCAACTGCCATAGTGCATCCTCATGCACCATAGGATTGACTTACTGTCCAACCTATTGTAGGGAAAGAGTAGAAGAGGAGGTGGTATCTTGTTTGTTGAGTGTCTAGCATAAATCTTTATTAGTGGCTTGAATTACCTCTTACTCCTTCACAAACTTAGCACATAATGCCTCTAACTTTGCTATCTAAGGATCATTATTCTGTTATTGCTGATTTTGAGGCACTTGATTGGGTACCTTAACTTGACATACTTTAGAAGCATATTGTTGTAGTGATTATAGCTATTGAATGGCCCGAGGGCCCCTACTCCCCCCCATAGTATGTATTTTGTACAACTTAGTTTTTGCCAAGTCGTGGTAATGAAAACAAACGGTGCCAATTGTTGATATCTAATTTTGGAAGGAACTGAAATTAGGTCTCTAAGCTCTTAAGCATTTTTGTAAAATAAAAGAAGATTATGCTATGGGGGTACTGAGGCAACTCTAATGTTGCCATTCCAATGCCTAAGTTAGTTAAATTCAAAAGAGATGGGTAAAAATAGGAAAAGAGTGTTAGGGGGTCCAGTAGAAGCCACCTTTCGCCTTAGGACCTCCGTTTATAATGCAAGATTATTTTAACGTTGTAATTATTCCCTCCGATTCCATCATGTATATTTGATTAAGTTTAAGACCACTCCTTGATTTTGAGGGACATAGCTAATATCATGGTAGTTGATGAATGGTTATCTAGACAAGGAAGCTAACTGCTCGTACCCAATGTTAGAGTTTGAATTCTTTAGAGCTAACTAAGTCAAAATCTAACCTAAAGTCAATTGTTTTGACCTAAAGGAAGTTGGTTCGACCTTCCCTAGTTAAACTAGTCTTATAGAAGTCTAGGTTGCCAGCCTTTCCTAACCTATTCCACATGACCCATGGGAGTTTTAGGAGGTCAAGGGCGAGGTAAAGAGGGAGTGTGATCAAACAAGAGGTTAAAAGAAGCTCTAAGCAATTCGCTGTATGTCTTTAGGAAATATCCCCACCAACATCCCTTTATTCTAATGACATGTTAAGCATCTTAGAACCTATAAAATTGCTACATCTCTACCTCTCAATATCTCCATTAAATAAATATTTAAAAATTATGCTTAAATTAAACTTCTACCTTCATTACCATTAAATATTCTTCAAATGAATAAGAATTATCTTTGATTGAAAGGTATATTATTCAAATGAAATATAACAATAAATAACTGCTAGAATCTTAGAAATCCATAACAAGAGTAAAACGAATAGCATTATCTTTTTTAGCTTATTTATGGACTCTCAAGTGACTCCCCTAATAGGAAAATAAAATAACAAAACAAGATAATTCAATCTCAATTTCTAGAATAGTCAATAAAATTCATGCTACTCCTTTACTATCATCAAAATGATAATAATCATATCCTCCATTCAGGTTCTCATATTGGTAACCATAATCTTCATAATAGTATTGTTCAAAATCCTCATATCTTGCTCTTGAAACTAAAAATAGAAATTTCACAAAGGGTCAGCAATGCCCAATATAGGATATATAAGCACATGCACATGAGACAAGCATCAAGCATAAGTTATCATCTTCATTTTAAGTCTAGCAAACAACAAGGTTGTAATGTCCTAGAACTTGGAGTAATTGATGATTTTGGAAAGCAATAAATAGTTACTCTATAGACATTGGTGCTAGGTCCTCCATAATACCTTAGAAACTAAGAATCAACCTAGATCTACCTTGATCATTTCAAAGTGTGACTCTACTTGGGATAACATCACAATAAGATCATTAGGGTACCTACCCAAGATCACCAGTCCTCTTAGTCCCTTAAGCTTAGCTAAGCACAAGCAACACACAATTATTAATGGCCAAATAATTATTTAGTATAGTTATATTTCTCTTCCTTAATAAGCATAAACAACAGATAGTATCCTATACCTAAATCTTGTGAATAATTGATAGAATCTACATTAAGAGTTCTTTTAAGATTAACATCTAAGGTACAACGTAAAGATAATAGTCTTAGAATGTATTTCCAAGTTTTTTTTTTCGTAGTTACGTTCCTTCATTTATCTTTACTAGATTCTTGAGCCCAAACTTTAGTTTAACTTAATTGTTTAGAACCAACTTAGACTTCTAAACATTAGAACCAATTAGGTTATGGTTTAAGAGGAAAAAAACAAGATACAAGAAGAAAAAGAGAAGACTCAAGTCTACACCTTGGAATTACGATCGTAGACTTTCACCATGGTTCTCACCATCTGAACAGCAATACGATCACACCATGGACTATGATCGTGAACTTTAGCCATAGTTCTTACTACTTAAAAAACAACAAGATTATCGCTTAGATCGTGATCATAACCTTTGGCTGTGATCCTTTCAATTGCACTTCCCTTTAATTCTTCACTCACACTTTACTTTAACACTTCCTTAACAACCATGAGCAAGATCATGCTTGTGTTTCGAGGTTGTACTCCCCCTATTTCACAAATTACCACTCCAACATGCTGCTCTTTGCACCAAAACTTCATTACCATCGTAATATCCTCTAAAACCAATCCACTAAAACCTTTTAACTCAATCAATGCCAAAATTTCTCCATAAAATCGATAACTACACTATAACTTATCAAGTTTCCAAATCTTACTTCTGTTTTCCTATGACTATAACTATTCCAAAACATGGATTCCACAATAACAATGAAAATAAAAAGGAAAGATTATTGTTCTTACTTGTAAATTAGAATACAACACTCACTTCCAAAATCTTCAATTCACTTGTAAATTGATATATTAGATTTGTTATTCTCCAAACCTTAAATGGAAGAACGAAGCTCAAAATGCAAGATCCTATGGATTTAAAGAAAAGCCATGCTTTCTCATCTTACATTTGATTTTCCTCCTTTAATATTGTAATTGAAGCATTTGTTCATAGGAGGCATCACATAGAAGATCTATTTCAAAAAAGGAGTAGAAAAGTAAGAAGAGCCTAATCTTTGTTTTTTTTTTTATTATGGAATAAGGTTTCTTTTAATAACATTGCAAGGACAAAAATACCCCCAATATAAAATATCCTCTCATTATTTTTATTAGCTAGGTTTTACAAGTGGGTTTCCTAAGTGGACCATAGCAAAGAGAAGCATGGTTAGTGATAAAATTAACAAGAAAAGCACTAATCTATAGAAAAGATGTAAGTTTACTAACCATAATCATCCATATCTTCATTTAGGCATTCCATTAGATGGTTTTAAGGAGTTTCGTATCAACATGATCAGCATTGGTGAAGGTGGAGGAATCATTCATCATGAAAAGGAGGAATTTCTAGCAAAGAACACCGAGTAGCTAACTAAGTATACATCCTCGAGTAATATTGAAACATTCAAATTAACTTAGAACATTCAAACATACATATATATAAAGCAGTTGTAACCATCAATAGGGATACAACCTTACAAAATAAAATAAGTACGATAGGCAATTAATAGGAGTCCCATAAGAATCTCTAGCTATTGAAAATAGAATACAACATCCATGCAAATAAAGTCTAATAAAATTTAAGATGTCCTCTCAATCTCTCTTCTTTCACAAAAAGCCTTTCTCTCATAATTGATTATGGGCATAGCTTGCCCTAGTACAAGCTAACAATTCCTTTATAATAAGACATTGGAGGGGCTTACACTACATCTAACATGGTTAGTATTCTTCATACTACACCTTTATGCTATATTAAATAAGTTTATTGTACAAGTATAAGAATGTAAAAAGTATATGTTCAAATAATTTATATACAACTAGATTAGCAACTGTATAAGCTCGGGATTATGCCTTGTAAGCCAGGGTTGTAATTATTTGAACTATTAGACCTAGGTTCTAAGTACTCTTGGCTACTAATCACATACATTATTTTACATTCCCTCTGTTCTTTGTTCTCTCACAATTCCTTTAATTAATATTAATTTCAATTTTTGATTCCAAAGTCGAGAGTATGAGTATGATAACGTATGTAATTTACTCACCCTTAAGTGATGGACTTTAGGATGCAGTCCTTAAGTAGGCAATTTGCATCTCCAATACCTAGTGATCAAGTAATAATGTGATGTGATGCGAAACAAGGCAAGACTATGTTGCATGTGTGTAGCACGCTAAAACTTAACTAATATAATGTCTACTCTTGCAAAACCCCTCTATCCCATATACGTGATGTGAAAACATAATATAATGTAGAACATGCCATGCATGTTCCAATTAGTTACAAAGTCGGGTACAGTCAATTTCCACTTTAATATAGTGACCAAATAATAACAACAAAAAATTACAGCAAGTATATAGTAGATATCTAATTAATAGACAATTTAGTTATTATATGTTATCATATTTTTTCACCACAAACACACAATTTCAATTACATGCAATTACTTCACCCTAAACATGCCATTTATTATCTTAAATTTAGTGTAGCTAAATTATAAACAAAATAATAAGTATAGAATTAGTGGAATAATCACTCGGCCATGAAATCTTATGAATCATAGTAATTGTTGGGTATGTCCAATATTAGTAAGAAATTGAATAACTATCTACTTATTCTACTATTCTCATCATGATTCCTAATTATAGTTTTTTTCTATCCTTTTTTAGATGTACTATCTCATAGTGGGGTCGGTTTTGAAGGTATGACTTGAAATTTTAGATACTAGGCTAAAAAGTTTTGGACCTTCAAGTAGTTAAACCTTCTTTGTTTTATTTTGTATTGTTTCGGGTTTCCTTTGTATAAATTCAATCTTTGTTGGGTTTTAAACTCTTGTAGGCCCTTGGCTATATGTATGGATTGAAGATATTAGGATTTTTATTTGTCCTTTGGCTTACTTTTGGTCTTTTAACTTAAATGCCTATTTAAAGGGCTTTTTGCCTTCTTTTAAGTCAATTTCCAAAATAAGCTTTCTTTTTGTTCTATTGGGCTTAGAAAAGTTTTAATAGGCTTTTAATTACACTTTTTTACTTTTTTGAAGATATTGCCCGAGTTATGTTTTTTGGCCTGTTTTATCTATTTTGGGTTGGTTTCTCATTTTTAGTCCATTTTAGCCATTCAAGGCCTAGTACTTAAGCACGACTTGTTTTTTTAGGCCCAAAACTTAACCTAACAAATTTTAGTAAGGATTTTAAGATAGGTTTCAATTTTGTTTAGCAAATGCTTTGGCCCTTTTAGTCATGTTTTCAAGCCTAATTTGATGATTTCCACTTTTTTTTTTTTATCAATTTTGGGTCCTAACTAGTAATTAACCTTACTAAATATGCCTTAAACTTTCATTATCTTTTCTTAATCATCATTTTGTAAAGAAAGTGGTAGGGTCAGATTGTACACTTCTGGCCATGGGTTTAAGGTACGTTTTTTAGGGATTTTCTCAACTTTTTCTTAACATGATTACATTTACATTATTGTGGGTCATCTAGAAGCATTTTTTAGTTAAGATATCATGAGAAAAGGTTAAAATATCCTAAGGAAACTTCCACAACATGCCATGTCCAACTTGCTTCTTCAAATAATATAGAGTTTTCTTGGTTAACTTTCAAGATTACAAGCTTACAAATTCTTGTTCCTACATCCTTACAAGTAGAAATCTTACTAAAACAACGTTTACATATGATTTACAAGATGAATACTTACTGATAAGTTTAAATTACTTTACACTTTCAAATTATGTTTAAGCATAGAATTGATCATAAATGTAATTTAATTCTGTAGATTAGGTACTTAATTGAAAAAAATAATGATTTAAGGTAAATCATGAGCAAAGGGAGGAAATATACACTAGAATAACAACTTTCAAGTTAGTTATGATCATGAAGGAGAAGAAATAAGTATAGAAGCATCAATCATAAGCGTGATAACAAAGCAATGAAGAATCCACCTTGGTCACGTTCTTAATCATGGCTATGATTAAGGGAAATTTTGTCAATCCTCCAGTCCATCAAGGCCATGGTCATGGGTATGATGAGATTTCATAATGTGACGAGGAGTTCATGGTCTCAATAATAGTCGTGATTGGTGAAAAATAATTCTTTTCGAAACTATTACGCCCCGAGTTACAAGCATGATAGGAAGGGACATAACTATTCATTTTAACCTTTTCACGTGAACCGGTACATAGAAAGCGTCAAGTGGTGTCATAAAGGGGTAAATTTAAGTCTTTTGACGATAAGATTCTTTAGACAAATATAAAATTTTTTAGCGGGTAGATATATATAAAAAAAGAACATACCACGGGCAAACAAAATAAACATATTTTTTAACCATCCTTGTACCAGTTTTGTATCCTGTATCATTTCTCCTCAAGTGTTGTAACTTGTACCCTTCTTGGAATCATTAGAGAGAGATGACGTAAATTCGTTGTTCTTGTTTTTATTAGATTCTACTATAAAATTCGAACAGGGTTGCACTCTTCTACTGTTCTATGTTAATTTCTTTGTGATTTCTACATTTTATTGATATGATTTGTTTCTTCATTATGTATGAGTAATCTGTTAAGACTTGCTACGTCATTAGCATGATCAAGTGTTTAAAAAAAAAGTAATTTCTTGACGTTTGTTAATTCCGATGAATTGCACTTAATGAATCTAAGTATGGTGTAGTGCATGACATTGACTTAGGATAGATTTTAATAGAATATGTTAAGAGACAATTCTATTGAATAGATCTAGTTTATTGGAACAACTTAATCCTAATAATAGACATATTATTAGGAAAGTTGTTGCATCCATAGGGGAATTGATACATTAACACGACAATAATGCAATCGTAGTTGGCTATTAATTAGGAAGAGATTCTAATAGATACAATTAGGATTAGACGTAAGTAGTTCTAAGAAGAATACTTATGTATTGTAATTTCCCGCATTTAACAAGTATTAGGAGGAAAGGTATTTTAATAAGATGATGTTAATTAATGAAGCAAGTCTGCATGTTATGTGTATTTTCATAGTTGTTCTCATAATCATTGTTTCAACCATTTTAATTTGTGGATTATTATGGTTTAGTTAACAATTAGAGTCTTAATAATCAATCACTTAGTAAATTCAACTGCTAGACAATAAGAAAATTATTAAGTACTAGTGTTTGAGCTATTTTTCCCAGTGGAGATGATACTATACTCATCCGTGCTATAAAATGATAGGTATAATTACCTGTCGAATTGAGTTAAGAATAGGATATAGGTTTATAAATTGTAAAACTCAAAAGCTCTGTTTAGAGGCGATCACTTACAAAAAGGAAATGTACATAGACTTACGTAGTTTCTACTTGTTCCTACTATGTAAAAACACTAAGATCCTATACAAAAAAGAAATAGGGTTAATATGAAAAGGTTTTACTACACTTGTGATGGTGCCTAGGTTATGTGCTCTTTAGCCTTAGTTTTTGGCTCCTCTAAGATATTCTTAAGTTGTTGAAGTGAAGGCTCTTCACTATCTTCTTGCTTCTTGTCTTTAGGCCTAAGAAAAAGTAGGTTTTTGGTTAGGAAAAGAAAGTGCTGAAGGGAGAGTTGAGGGGAGGATTTTGCTGGAGCTTTGAGTCTTGTTTAAGGAAGTGTAATTTGTGAAGTGAGAGAGTGAAATGAAAAAAAGTGCAAGTTTGTATGTATGTATATGTGAGAGTGAGAATCGGCATAAGGGAGAGAAGCTAGAAGTGTGAAGGTTTAAATTATATAGGGCTTTGGATATCGGTTCAATTCTTCGTACCAGATCAATGACCAAGTCAATTTCTCTTTTCGGTGGTAACTTGGGTAAGTCATCAGGAAACTCATTCACTACTCTAATTTCCTCTACATTCAGCTTCTTTGAATTAGTTTTAGAGCATTCCACCAATTGATGTCTATCACCAACTCTAAAGCATTTAACTCTCGTACTCCTAGCATGGCAAAACATCCCTTAAATTCAACTTCTGTCCCTCTACATGTTTTAAACATTATTTTCTTTTTTTGATAGTTAACATTGGCTTTAGCATCTATCATCCAATTCATTCCTAATATAGCATCATACTTTTCTATCTTAAGAAGAATCATATCTATTTTATTGTCAAAGTCCTAAATTCTTAAGGGACATCCTTTCACCTTATCAGTTACTTCCATTCTTTCATCAAAAATAATTTCATGGTTCATAAATTCTCATACTCACTTTTCCATTGATAATTTCAAGTCATCAGTTTACTATTACTTTAAGGCTTGTCTATTATATTAAGCTTATATCGATCATATGTCTTGCACATAATCTTACGCATTACAACCTAAGGTAATTATTCCTTAAAAACCTTATACAATCATCATCTTCATATTATAATCACACAACATAATAGGAAAGATTTTCACCTTGATAATGTCACCTCATGCTTCTAACTCATTAAGCTGTTTAACCACCAAATTAGATTTACAATAAACTACTATAACATCATTTTCAAATTCCACTTGTACTATTAAATTCCCTGTTCCAAATATTGTTGGAACCAGCAAAACTGATAAACCTCTAATCAAGGTATCTTGAACTTCTAATTTGAAATTGGGGTATCTTGGCACTCTTGATCTCTGCCACAAATATTTCTTCTTAATTTAGCATAAATGGGAATATCTCCTTTTGTTCCCTTTTTGACACTTGCTTCTTATATCTTTGGTTTAACACTTCAAACTTACAGTTGTAAGCCTTATGAGGGTAAGAACATTATCAACACCTAAATTGGGGAGAAGTTCAATAATTAACTACTAAGTGTACATATGACATAGACATAAGACATATATGTGATATTAAAAATAGTATATGATCTAAGAGTCTACTCCATCTAACCATTGGGTGGGCTTTTCCTATCTTTGACAACCTAAAGCTTTGATATCACTTTTGTTATGACCTTAAGGGGAGCCTAGTAAGATTGTGTAAAATTTTCATATCGCGTTTGCACCTATGATATAAAAACCATCTTATAAGTTAGAGATTACAAGACTCTAATTAATTAGTCAATAGGATTTCCGATTTTTAATTTATTAACTTATTATAATATATAAATAACTATAAACCTTGCAAATTTAGCCTTTTGGTTATTGAATCAATTTGAGTATTATAGGTAATTATCCTAAGTTAATGGAGTTAATAAATTTAAAATTTTCTAAAATTTTAAACTCGAACATAATAAAAATAAGAAAAATTTTAAAATTTTGATTGAAACCTTAATTGTATTAAAAAAAACCCTAAATCCTATGTATGCAAAAATACCCGAGGTTGAGCTTGAACTTGAAAAAAAATAAAATAAAACCATAAATCAAAGCATATAAAATGAATAATTATACCCTAAAAGTACTAAAACCCTAATTAAATATGACTATCGACTAACATGTGTCATTACGTGAAATTGTTAATGAATGAGTTGAGATAAGTCTCAAATATTTATAAATGTAATGAATAACAATTTAATTAACAAAATTTATAAAAATTATTAATATTAATTTGTAATTATTAATAATTCTATAATTTCACATCCAGAATGGTAACTTGATATTTGCTTAATTTTTCTTTTCCTTTTTCTTTTCTTTTCTTCTTTTCCTTTTTTCTTTGTTAATTTTCTTTCCTTCTACATCGCAAGATTGCGTTTTGGTTACCATGTTGCTTTATTTTTTTTACATGTGATCAAATAGGTGGCATAAGATTAGATGAGATAAGGTGATAGTCAAAGTAAATAAATTAACGAACTTGTCTTCTTTTTCTTTTTCTTTTTTTTTTCTCTTTTATCTTTAAAACTTTTGGTTGGCTGCATAACTTCCTTTTTATAAGACATATTTCATTTACTTTTCTTTGCAAATCAATTTCAAAATAACACAACACACACATACCCACCAAAACTTCAACTTTCCTCTTCCTCTACTTTTCATCTTCCTTTCATTTTCCTTTCATTTCTTGAAACTTTTACACATAATCTACTACTCCTTAATCATATATCTTATTATCTATATCTATTATCTTCAAATCAAGTTACAAGAAGAAGAAGAAAAGCTCTTGGATCAATTATCCCTCAAGACATAAAAGAATTAGTTAAGTGGTATTTTGACGTATCTATTTTTATTACTATACATATACTTTTGTTATGTATGTATATTTTGTGGAAATACATGTATTTGGGGAATATGTAATATAATTAATTTTATAATTTCTCACCCTTGTATTAAAGTTATTTATAGATGTAATGAAAGTATATGAAAGTTAGTAATTTCTTATGTAGATGTGTTCATATATGTATATAAATACTTAGGTATATACTTATATGTACATAGTTATAATTGATTAGGTAAGCATATGATATAAAGAGATATGTATATATATATGTATATAGTATGCATATTTATTTATTTTATTATTTATAAATATGTGTATGTGTCTGGTTATATATGTATGTATAATGCATAAATATATATGTATAGTACATGTATATTTGTATAGTATGTATAGTGTACTTAGGTTTATCTAGTAAAATTACATATGTATATAAATATAAATAAAGTAAGAAAACTTAAGTATAACAGTATATATAAAGTATAAAATACATATGCTAGTAGTATATTGTGGTATAAGTACATGTATATACTTAAAAAGTATACAATATACTAAAATACTAAATTACTAAATAAAGTAAGATAATATGTATACATTTATTTATGCCGTAGGGGTTTAAGAAAAGAAAGTGGATTAATTTATGAAATTTAATAAAATATAATAATATATATATAAATACTAAGTTACAGAATAAGAAAAAATGGAAAAATATGAAAAACTCATCAATGTGACACGTAGAACATTCTTGAAGTACTACGTTAGTATCTTATATTTATAACTAAATTAGTAATTATTAATAGTTATAAAATTATTAATTAGTGAGGAAATTACTAAAGTAGCAAAAAAATGTATTAAATAAGTATTTAATAATAAAAATAGCAAAATAAGTAAATTATTATAAAATAAACTTAAAAATAAGAAAATTTTGAAAAATATAAAATTTAAATAGTTATTAAATCATAAATCTGTAAAGAAAAGCTTAAAATAATAATTTATAAATATTTAACTCAAAATAATGACATTCGTAATATTTTTAAATCATTATGGAAAATATGCGTTACAATGTTCAAAACAAACCTTGCTACATGAAAATACGTTCGAAAATAATAAAAATCAACTATAATTTCATAAAAATCGGAATTAAAATGAAAAAGTTATATAATACTGAAAATTTAAGATAAACTAAGAAAAATAGATAAAAGATTTAAGTTAAACTATATTTATACCATAGGTGAATTATAGTGGGAAACTAAGAAAATAAGGATAGATATTTAAGTAATCAGGGAACTCACTTTTTCATAATACTTACAAGTTTTATTATCTTTTAGGTATCTAATTATTGAGATATGAAAAATCCTAAAGGCTTGAAGAGTGTGCATTAACTTAAGTGAGGGAGTTTTAATGATTTGCTATCTGCTTGCTATTTGTTGTTTGCATGCTACTTGTTGGTTGATGCTGATTACTTATTGAATAACTGATTGCTTTGTCTACTGTCAACCATGTGATCACTTTCTTAAATTGGTAAATATAACTATTCGACTAAAATAACTAATTATATTTGTCGCATGTCTGTGATGCGATTCGTATACTAACAAAGAATACTAGCCTTGTAGATTTTTTATAAAAGTATTTTAAGAAAATGTTTTTCCAATCTTAAATATATTTTGTATGATTTATGTGAGGGCTTATAGTACTTGTGAATGACATTTTTATCGTTAAGATAAAGCTAGTATAGTATCTTCAATTAATTAGAAGAAGACTTGCATATTTGTGCTCATAGGGTCTTGTTTATATTTTAATAGTAAGAGGACTTGCTTTATATGCCTGAAGGGCCTCGGATATGTTCAGTGAATGGACTTAGTTAGGTTTTACCTATATTGATTGTTGTTTCTTAACTAGGGTAATAGTCGAGTGTCGTCTGGAGAGATGATACCCCCAAGCAACCTCATGTGGTTAAGATAAGGTGCTTTGTGCAGGTAAGTATAGAGGATAATCGACATATAGATGACGTAAATCTATACCTTCCATAGTTTTTTACTCCTATGGATGTGTTTCTTGCATGTATGCATTCATTTCATTTGTAGGTTGACTTTTATGTGTACTAATGATGTTAGATAACTTGCTTGAATGATGGTGGCAAGAAACGAACTCAATGAGTCATGGTTTGCTTATTCTCCTATAGTTTCTTTTGTAGGTTTATTTAAACTAAGACTGGGATGAATTTTAAGCATGGAGTGCAAATGGAAGATAAGTTTGACAATGTTGGGGTTAATGGCATAGTGTATGGCTAGTGTAGAAACAATTTAGATAGATAATACAATTATGAATAATTTGATATTTCTTATAATTTATCAAATCGAATCATTTTGTCTTATTATTTGGTGAAGGATATCAATTCTCCATGGTCTTGATGGATCGTGGAATATTAGATATCTATAGTCATTTATATTTTATAGTAAGTTAATGAATTAAAATAAAAAACCTTAATGACCAATCGTTTAGATTCTTGTAATCTCTAACTTATAAGGTGATTTTCGTATTATGGGTGCATACTTGATATGAAAATTTTAGACAATTCTACTAGGCCCTCATTAAGGTCATGATAATAATTATGGATATCCAATATTTTACCATTCCTTAGAACCATAGAGAATTGGTATCTCCTACTAAACAATAAAATCAGGTAGTAAAGTTCTAAAATTTCAACTGATCGAAGTTACATAATCTCATAATAAGAACATTAATTACATTTAATGTTCCAAACTAACTATAAATTCTATCTTCAAATGTAACTCAATACTTATACTTAATACTCAACTCTTAATGAATGCCTAACTATCAATCTACCTAAATGGAAAACTATTGGGAAGTATGTTACACGAGCTTAGTCAAATATCTCTTCGTCTATATTGTCAAGCAGGTTAACAAATAATTAAATAACAAACATATGAATGCATGAGCAAGTAGTATGCCAAACAATATATGTAGTTGACCGGTATGACATACAATATCAGATTTAATGCCCTTTAAGGTAAGGGTTTGAGATTCATTGGCACCAATTACAACCGAGTTCCAATACTTGGGTTTTTAACCATAAATTGAAATTCCATATTTCATAAAATATATTTCTATTTCTAAAATCTAGTAATATACAAAATCCTAGGTCTAGGGGTGAGGTGGCTTTCGTAGTTCACACTCATGCCCCATAATGGTAGTCTCTAGACTCAACCTTTAGCCACCTATAGTTAGCATCTTTGGCGCTAAGTAAGCCCATGAGCTAAGGGTAAGATCTTTTTATACAAGTGCTCTTGTACTGTACTATTAATTAAATCATATGAGATTCTTATCCCTATAAGGCCCTTCATTACTAATCGCGTAAGGTGACAATCGGAACAATAGATGCAATGTTCGTGCTAATGCATGTTTTATTTAATTTATGTTGAATAAGATTATGTCATATTATTAAGTGATCAACCAATATCAACAAACCATCCAAATCATGCAATGGCCAATCATACAACCAATTCTTCAATCATTACATTTGATAATATTTAGCACAATTTAACAACTAGTATCAAGCATATGGACATCCCCTAATCCCATGCATCAATTTATTAATATATATATATATATATATATATAATTTAGGTGCATTAACTATAAACACAATACAAGTATAGAGTCATTGGGAGTACTTATTTGAAAACTCAAGGATTATAGCAGTTGGCAGGGAAACTGGGATCTTTGTTAGGATCACCCGATAATTAGGAAATATAAAGGATAATAAGTATTTAAGTAGGATAACTGTTTTATGTAAATATTTATCTAAAATCTACTTAAGTTTTCTACTTATCTTACATAATTTCCCAATTCAAGCTTTTTCATCAATTGCGTGTAGTTTTTTTGTCAATCTCGTGTAATTTTTTCATTTTAACTTTGATTTTTATGAATTTATAGTCAATTTTCGGATGCACTTTTACATAGTAGGGTCCATTTTAAACATTGTAATTCGCATTTTTCATCATGAATTAGAAATTTCATGAATTTTATTATGTTAGCCCTAATATTTTTATTTATTATTTTAAGCTTTTCTTTATTAATTTATTATTTAATTAATTTTGAAATTTTTTATATTTTTGAGGTATTCTTATTTTTTATTCTATCTTATAATCAATTCTTTATTTCTCTATTTTAAGCTTAAATTCCCAATTATATCACTTTTATCATAATTGTAATTTTCTAATTAATTAAATATTATTGTTTCCTTATTATTTTTATAATTTATGGATTTAATTAGAGTGCTAACATGGTAGCTCCTTATTGTCCCATGTGTTAATTTTTGAAATTCTCTTAATTTTTACATTTTTCCTAATTTGTAATATTACTGTATATACTTATATATTATTATAATTTATTAATTCTTGAAAATTAATACTTACTTTTCCTTTAAGGTCATGGCACACATATACCTATATATATATATATATTATCTTATTTTATGGAATTAGTATCTTAGTATACAATACTTGTATTCTTTAGTTATGTACATATACTTATACCTGTACTATACTAATACTATACGTATATTTATACTTTTTACATATACACATATAATTATGTTTTCTTACTTTATAGATATATATATATATATGTATTTATACTACTTCCTAGTATCTCACATATATGTATAATAAAATAAATATAACTACTATCACATGCATGTACATGTACTATATATATATGTATAGATGAATATATTATACATATACATAGATAAGCATAACATATGTGTACATATAATCTTATATATTTAAACATATACACATATAAACACATATACATGAAGAAAGCAACTTATATGTACAATCAAATACATGTACATATAGTTTATTACAAAGATATCAAAATATATATCTAATCCCTATTACATACTTCTAAGATACTAAAATACTACAAAATACATGGACAACATAAAGAGTACATAGAACTACAAAAACAAACTAAAGACAACCTAATATATTACTTGATTACTCTTGTTTTCTTGGAAAATACCCTCCTTATCCTTCTTAAAATTGATGGAAGCTGATGATAATATGTGTTGTAAAATAAGGTTTAGGGTTGATAATGTAAGGAAAAGAAACAAAGAAAAGGAAAGGGCTAAGAGGTAAGGGGAATGGGATGGTTTAGAAGAGGAAATATATTTATGGGTTTGTGTTTTGTTCCTTGAAAGAAAAAAAAAAAAAAAAGAAAGTGTCAATATGGGAAGTATGTGAGTAGCACAAGAATGGGAAGGGAAAAGTGAAAATTTCAAAAAAAGAAAAAGAAAATAAGATATGGAGATAATGTTGCATTTGACCTTATCCTTCTCTCATCGAGCTTTGATTTTAATCTTTCTAATTAAGCACATGGGGAATTAAAACAAGCAAGTGGTAGCTACAACTGTGATAAGAAAAAGTAGAGGTAGAAAAGAAAAAGAAAGGAAAGGAAAAGAAAAATTATAAAATATTGGTTTGATTTTTCTAAAAGTGTGTTTCACTTTTAAGTGGTATTTGATATAATTTATAATGTAATTATGGAAAGAAATATGGAATATAAAATTAATGTATACCCTTTAGTACATAAACATGAGATATGTAATAAAATTAACTTAAAATAATTAAATCAGTACAAAACTAGGACATATCTATACAAATATAAAATTATAAATAATCACAAAATAATATTAATAATTTTATTAATTTTGTTAATTAAGTTATTACTCTTTACGTTTACAAATATTAAGGAGTTATCTCTGCTTGTTTATTAGAGATTTTATGAGATTATGCTTATCGATCAATAATCATATCCAATTATAGTTTATTACAATTAAGGTAAATTTATATGTTTTATAAGCTTAGAATTTTAGTTTTAGGGTTTTTTTTAATTAGGTTCGAGTTTAATCTCTTATATTTACGTATACATAATGTTTAAGGTTTTTGTACATGATTAGGGTTTTGATTAATATATTAGGGTTTTTCTCATCAATATTATATTCAAGTTTATAATTTAGTGAAACTTTAACTTATTTGATCTTATCAACTTATGAAGTTATTAGGGTACTCAGGTCAAATTTAGAGTTCAAACTAAAACTTTATAGGGTTTATAGATATTACATGACTATATAATGACATTATATGCTAGTTGACTCTTAAATATTATTTTTATAAGTCAAATAATTTATCTCTAAGGGCTCCTTACTTTTAGAGCTCAAATATTGAGTTTCCGATAATTATCGAATGATTCTAGTAAAAATACATTTCATTGAAATTAGATATTGTAGATACTTTACTTTGAAAAACTAACCTTATTAGGACTTATTGTCTAACTTTTTTAGTCTCATATTAAGATTTGACTTAATTCAAACAAAATTATTTGAAAGCTTGAAATCATTTCAAATACACTAACTCGTTTCCGTAGTTAAGTAGTTAGGTTCTCACATCGTCTTTGGATTTAGAGTTATTGTGTACTATAAAATCGGATGAAAAAGGGGGATCCCATAGTGAGAAAAGGATTTGAGATAAGTAAGGCATTAAAAGTTAGAAGGAATTTCAATCCTTTGTAAGTTCTTGATCAAATTTTGTGTTGTATGGTTAATTGTGTTGGTGTATATGGAGTTATAAATCTCACAAATTTTGCATTTTATATATAGAATCAAATTTAAACATTGATAGATATTCTCCAGGCCTAACGAGATAGAAGGAAGTAAAACTGATAAAAACTTTTAAATGAAACCTTAAAACGAACTTGAAAACCATAATATAAAATTTTAAAACCCTAATCATATATAAAAACTCTAAATTATAATTTGAACCTTAAACGTAGAGAGAATGCTAAAACGGTAAATTAACCTTAAATATCATCAAATCGTGAAAAATTTGATATTAACCAACTAGGCATATTCTTAAATATTAAAAATTAGCTAAATAAAACCAATTAAAGTAATTAAATTAATAAAATTACTATTTTATCCTTATTACTATAGAAGTAACACCTATTTGTATGTATAAATAATGTAATCTTAATCATGTAAATTAATATTAAGCAATTAGAGATAACCCTACGTAATAGCAATTAACTAAATTAAGCTATTAGAAATTAAAATTAATAAAATTACATATTTGCCCCTATGGTTATGCATTATGCTATACATGTGTAATTTTCTTTCATATAGAATATTTACATGATATACCGTATAATATCAATTGGCATAAAATCGAACCGATTAAACCAATAAATTAGTAATTTGATTCTAGATATTATGAACCACCTAAATTTCATAGCAAACAGTTAAAGATGTTTTTAAATAATAGTAATTAACTAAATTAAGCTAGTTAAAGAATAAAGTTTATAAAATTAAGAAGCTACCCCCATACATATATGTATTTCGCTATACATGTATATATGTATGCGTATAATTTTCTTTCACATACAATTATTTCCACAACATACTATATGTTGCTAATGGACTTAAATTGGACCAATTAAAGTATTGGATTAATAAAATTACATCCTAACCCCTACATGAATAATTGCATCACATATACTTATATCTATTATGACATTAATCGTGTACATTAAAACATACAAAATACCTTATAAAGTTAAATTAATTTAATTAAGCCAATCAAAATGCTAAACCCATGAAATTACAATTTTGCCCCGTAGAGACGAATTATGCCAAGTATCCATGATCTTGTTTACGTACGATAAAAGCTTAAAATTGAAAGCTCTAATTTGATATTAGAGACCTTAAAATAATGACATGAGAGTACAAACGAAATACAGAACATTAAATATTGATTGGAATCCCTAATCTTAAATCCTAAATGATACTCTAAAACCTAATTTAACACTTATAATCTATAAACCTTTACCTTAAAATTGTAAACCTCAAGTCCTAATTCAAGAGCTATGCATTAATACTTAAAATACTAAAATTTGAAAACCCTAAAACATCCTAAATCCTATATTTTAAAAACTACGACAATTCATTAACACTAGACCATTCTATCTAGTAAAAATAAACACTAATTTGCCATAATTGCATAATTGATTTTCAATAACATTTGTCAAGTGCTAGATAACATTAATTATATGAAGTATGTTATGGATGCATAGACAAGCTTATGTAAATTTAGATTTAATTGTATAGTTTTGAAATGTTATGGTCTTAATAGTAGAATATGAAGTATGTTGTGGATATCTTGAAAATGTAATGTAGAGTAAGTGTAATGTCAAGTTTTGTAAATAAGAAACCATATATTCTGAAAAAAAAAATCTCTCTTGACCAAAATTGATAGGATGAAATTTGAGGTTAATTTTTATTTTCATTATGTGATGTTAGTAAAAAAACCACAATAAAAACATGTACAAATTATATGTGGTGAAACTTAGTTAAGAGATATTGAAACATCCCTAAAAACTACCACAATTTTAACGTAAAAGTAAAGTAACTCCAAATCTAGTCATTTCTAGATTTTAACATATAATTGTGATTAAGAATTATTAACTAATAATTAAGGGTTTATTGAGTGGGTTGGATACCGCACTAGAACCCTAAGTTGAGATTTGGACCTAAAATTACAAAAGGGCCTTAAAATATATGACTTGGATCGATTAAATCATGTAAACAACAACATGTAAAGCCTATGAAATGTCAAATGGAAGTCTAACAAAGCTCGATGGATAAATAAGAAAGGCCTAAGCCTAGGTATAGACCATAAACTCGCCAAATTAGCCCATATTAGCTAATGAACTTAAAAGAACAAGTTGGGCTAAAAACACAAGACAAACTCCAAATCTTTTTAGGCTTAAACATAAAATAAAATCCTAAGAAAAGATATGAACTTGGTTAGGAAACAGAATTACAAGCATAGGCCCATGTAATAGCTTAAAAGAATCAAGTAAGCGCATGAACACATAATACATGAAATTGATTAGACCTGTACCTAAATGTGTTGGTCGCATACTTCAAAATAGACTACCACAAAAAAGTACGTTTGAAATTGATAGAAATCAACTACTTGCATTTGGGAAGTATGGTGAATTTTGCTTGGATAATTAGATAATTTTACCACAAAATTATAATATGATTATTATTGTATTATTAAGTAACCTTGATATCAATACAAGGATGTTCAAGAATTATTATGATCTATGGGTATCATGATAAGATGAGTATTTAGGTGATTACCGTACTTGTTTTTGCATGTAAATTAATTGCACATAGTTGAAGATAACAAACTGTTTGCTTGGGGATATGGGTTTCATGTTATTGCTTATGTGTGCCAAGTTAGGTCAAGACACATTAATTTATAATAATAAAATTGTTTGTTGTTTATGCATGTATCCTACTTACTTACTGTGATTATCTGCTATAATTACTTTGTTTCATTAATAAATTGGCCATAACCATTTCCGACTGATAATTAAAGTGAAACATGCATGGGACGTAATTACATTCCACCATATTCACCATCACATCATGCATGTGGAAAGGAGGGGTCTTGCAGGGGTCAAGAGTATTATTATTTTAGTTTTTTTGCATGGTACACACATATAACAAGACTTCAACTTCGCCCATGGGATCACTAAGCATTGGAGACACCAACTGCTCTACTAAGGGTTATGCCTTTGAGTCTATTGCTTAGGGATGAGTAAACTATATGCGTTGCTCATGTTCATACCTTCGGTTATAGAATTCAAGAATTGAGAATAGTAAGGTATTTTTTAAGAAAAGAATAAGAGTAAAAGTAAAACATTGTGGGAAATAGGGGTTGAGGGTGAGTGGAACTTAGATTTGATGGTACAATTAACTCCAACCCTTACTTCGAGGGTATAATCCTTAGCTATATATAGTTATCAATCTGGCTATATATAAATTGTTTAAGCATATGCTTGTTGCATTAATATGATTATTTAAATAAGTTGTATGATATTTATGTGATGGTATGGTATGAGGAATGCTTAATAAGCTGGATGTAGCTTACCTCATATACCATACCCCTTTCCCCCTCGCCCCCCTTCTAATTTCCTTTACAGGTTAATTGGAAGCTAGATGTAGGCTAAGACCCAAGTGTATAGCATTTTAACTAGTAGAATAATAGATGAATAGTAGTGGAAAGATAACTTATTCAGTTAGATGGTACTTTTACAACTCTAAATAACCAATATAAATATTTTTAATTTACTTACCTAATCTCTTTATATGGTGGGGGATATAGATTCTTTGTGGTTTTAGTGAATTGTAGGTTCTTGGTTATTAGTAGTTATAAGAATAAGTGTAATTAGCAAACATCCAATTAAAGTCTTGTAACCTTTGACTTGTAAGATGGTTTTTATATCGTGAATGTATACGTGATATGAAAAATTTTTACTACCCTACTAAGCCCTCTTTTAGGCCATAACAAGAGTGGAGACACTGGATTTGTGCAAGATTCAATGAGAAACTTAAGTAAATATCCTAAAATTCACTAGTTCTTTTTTAATTGTTTGTAATTGATGAAAAGTAAGGGAATGGGTTGAAAAGATTGTGATTTTGGGTGATTAGATTGATTTGACAAGTGGAGGATGGAATAAACTGGTGTTTCCTGGTGTTAAGGTGCATTCTGGGTTTGTAGTAGAAGTAATGCATGGCTGAAATTTGACTATGCTATAAGATTCTCTAAACCTTGCTAACCAACATAGCTAAGAGAGTGCCATGCTACAAGTACGGTTTTTTTCTTGATTCTAACAAAGTTGTTCTTTAATTCTCTTGTTTTTCTTTATGTTCCCACTAAACACCTTCCCTTTTTAGCAAAGTAAATCTATATGAATAAGTATAGGGTTCCAAATGATAGTTAGGAAAAACTTTCATTCTAAGTAGGAATTAATAGAAATAATTTGATTATTGCAATAAGACTTAAAGAGACTCTTTAAGTTTTGTATCTAGGGTAATTTAGGTATGTGGCACATGTTTGTTGGTTATGGTTATCATGCTAGTTAAACTAAAATAGACCAATGTAGGTTAGACTTTTAATTGTCATGTACTATTTGTGCTTAGCTCGGCTTAGGGTTCGATGTTGGCAGAATCCTAGGGGTACTTGGATGATCAATGGGTGGTAATGTCCCTAGTAAAGTTGTCCATTAAAATGATCTGAAGTAGATTAGAAAATCTTGGTGTTGGTGGTAGCAGTTTCTAGATGTTGTATTGTGAGTACTATTATTAATATATATATATATATATGCAATAGTATAATCGCTTGAGTGAGACCATGAGTACCTTCATGTATTGATTGAAGGACTTAAATAAAGATTTTTGTTGGTGAATTTTGGGATGAGGGAAAATCTTGTAAGAGAAAGTGAAATGCTTGGTACCGAAGCTAGTCCGGCATGGCCACTTCAATGCCTAAGTTAGTAGGGTGATTTTGTATGGAAAATATACGAGTAAGTAAAAAGTTTCAGAGAGCCCTTATAGACTTTCTTTCCAATATTTATAGGAGGTTGTAGTGTCTAAGGCAATTATCTGAATAACTGTTAAGATACGTGGAAGCTTCTTGATTTGATATCTTCCTTAACATGTAGGGAGAGTAGGTGGTTATGTAATATAACCATGCTTATGATAACCATTTATGCCATGGACTTGAATTCAAACCAGCAATGGATTTGTGCTACTCAATAGAAATGCAGTGTGTCATTTATCTGCTGGTATGTCGAGAGATTCGATTACCTGGTATATTGGCAGCCAAATGAACGAGTGTATCAGATGAACAAAAGTTGACTATCAATAGAGATAATAACCTATTGGGTATTTTTTTCCTTACTACATTTATTGCATTTGTTATTGCATTGCTTGTTCATGTGCCTATACTTGCATGTTATGTGCTAAGTAGGGATGTAACCAGGCTGGTTATAATAGGGTTCTCAACCTGCTTGGCTTAGTAAAAATCCTATAGTATATTTCCTAATAGGATTTTTTGATAGGCCTTGGGGAATACCTAAAAATCTTATAAGGTTTTAGTACGAGTTTAGGGTTTTTTAAAAAACCCATTTGGAAACCCGCTACTCAATAAAAAGTAACCTAAATATTATATATTATAGGAAATAAAAACTATCAATTAGAAAACTAGCAAGTTTTTAGATTTCATGCTTTTAATTAAGTATGGATATGATGTCATTATGTTTGATTATAGTAAATTTAATATAATAAAGTAAAAAGTTGATCCTTTTGGGTTTACACTATTATGGAGATGCTACTATATTTTGACATGCAACATCAAAATTGCTTTGCTAATAGAGTTAATTCTTTTACATAGTAGGATAAAACTATGTGGATAATAATTGTAAAAATGTTTATATTGTAATGTATGTCATTTTTTTGTTCATACAGTATAAAAGCATTTTTTTTCCAGGTAAAAAATTAACGAGATTTGATCAAGTAATAGCTTTAGAGGTTTCATTTGCCTGTAACAATAATAGGGAGCTTACTGTTTATTGAAATAAATTCTTAGCAATTTCTAGTTCAGTATTCCATTGTTGATTCATCGTACTACCTTTTTTTTTGGGCCAAAATTCATAGTTCTACTTTCTATCTATAGATTTTCAATACTTTGCTTTTCCTAATCTTTATATTCTATACCTACTTAAATTTGTGCAATTAAATTTATATAACTTATGTTAAGGGGAAAAAAGAAGAAGAGGCAAATGGGTCCTAAGTTTGGGAACTAGGTTTCTCATTAGGCTTATAGGATAGGTTTCAAGTAAATTCTAGGTGTTGGTACTCCATCAGTTCAACTTGTCCCAAACCTACTTTGTTGCATCCCTAGTGATGAGCTCTAGCTTAAACCTTATTTTTATTATTTTTTTTTTCAAATGTAGGAACTATAGTTGAATTGATGGATTATAATGATTTTTAGAGACCCTTGTTACTATTAATGGGAAAGGAAGAATGGTAACTACGTATGCCATTTAGACAGTTCTATGAGTTTGAATAATTAGAATTTTAGTCTTTTAGTTACAAATTTTTGTTAAATAATTAAATATTTTTATTTAGAAGTTATTTAGGTTTACTTTGGAGAACTTATTTTATGAGATTATTTTGAGACTATAGAGGGATTTTGGAGATTTTAGAAAATTGTTTATACATGGTGTTGATGATTGAATTTCATTCACTTAACCACTCAACTACTGATAGGCCGAGTAACTCCATTTTCGATTGACATCAAGAAACATAGATTTGTATCTAATTTGAATTCAAGGAGAGTTGCATGAACAATTATTGCTTTGTATGGTTATATTACATAACTGCCCATTATCTCTATATTTCAGGAATGCAGTTGATCAAGAGGCCTCTACGTATCTTGACAATCACTCTATTAACTACTATTTCAAACATAACATTAGCTTGTAAATAGGAAGAAGAAACACTATAAGAGTCCTTGATTACTTTCCGCTACTTACTCAGTCTTTTCCTACACTTATTTACTGACTTAGGTATTTGAGTGGTCATACCGAAATGGTCTGGTACCAAAAGCTATTTTTTTTTTCTTCCTTTGTAAGACAAAAGTTCTAACCCAAAAGCACCTAATAACATTTGGCGCAGTTTGTTTTTCTTACCCATACACATGGTTAGGACAAGATTAACTAGAAGTATAGGTGCTGGTACTTCATCCTACCACCTTGAAGGGGGAAGTAGGCATACTAACGAACATCTGGCTAAGTCGAAGCAACTTTCCTCGACTTGGCCAAAGAAAACTAGGAATTAACAAAAAAACATGTTGTGATCCTTAATCTCCTTCATAATAATGTTTACCCAAATAAAAACAAAGAGTACGGCAATTATAGCATTGAGAATTGTAATGACTTAATCTATTTACCTAAATTGCTAAGAAAGTAAGCCAAAGTTATGACGGGATCTTCGAATCCTGCACTCAAGAGAGTCGACAAGGGCAAGCAACTACAGCAGGTGCACCATGCTGGATCCTTTCATGTTGACACCCTTACTACAATAAGTAAATGGTTCTAAATTAAAAAGTGCCCTTTCATTCCTCAGATTTTAGACGAGGTTATACAATGACACATCAAGTTGCTGCAACTTGAAACATATGAAGGGATGAAAGATCCTGAAGATCATTTAGAGTATTATAGCACATTGGCTAAGTTGTATTGCTTGAGTGATGCCTTGGCCTGCCAAGCTTTTCCCTTGATATTGAGGAATGCGATAAGTACATGGTTCAAACACCAGAAGCCAAACACTATTTCATATTTCAAAGAACTAGCAAAAGTATTCCTTCAGCACTTCCTTACAAGTAAGCTTTGTGTTAAGGATTCTTCAATTCTTAACACAATAAAGTAGAGGTTAGATGAGTCTATTAGATAGTACCTGGCTAGGTTTATGGTTGAGATGGTCCAAATTCTAGAATTAGACATGAATGTAGCCTTCGATGCCGTCATTGATGGAGTTAAGTTCCATAGAGACTTTTTTAAGTCTCTTGCCAATAATAAGCCAAGAACTTTTACCGAGTTCAAAGCCAAAGCCAAAGGCACATCCTACATCTAATAAGAAGATAACATAAAGGATCGGCAAGAAGCCAATCAAAATAGAGGAGATAAGAAAAATGATAAGAGAAGAAGTGCAAAAGATCGACTTAGGATTGGCGACAATGAAAATCCTAATGCCGAGAGAAAGAGACCTTGAATTTCGACATATTTCTTCAATACACCAATCAATCATCCAATTTTGAACATATTAATGGAGGTATGTGGGCAGGAAGGCATTTTGCAGTAGTAGATTTGATGAGAGGAAACCCTTCAAGGAAAAATTCCAACAAATACTGTGATTTCTATTATAACAAAGGTCATAACACAAACAAATGCATCTAACTTAAGAATGTGATTGAGGATGCAATTCAACGTAGACACTTACGAAAATATCTAGTGCATGATGCAAAGAATATTGAGCGACCATCTCAGAGGAGATGTGAAGCCCAAGAGAATGATACTCGACCAGCAATTGCTAAGAGAGATGCAATAGATGGGAATACTAATAGGGAACCCAATGGGGTAATCAATACTATTATTGATGGACCTTTTGCTATAGACCAGTCAAGCTCTTCGAGTCTGACTAACATTGTAAATTATGTTTTCAATATCCAAGGCAAGAAAGTTAAGATTGATAATACGGTTTCTTTCATGGAGGAAGATTTTCAAGGCATCTAAAGGCCACATGATGACACACTTGTAGTTAGTATGAGAATTGCTAACTTTGAGGTGAAGAAAATTCTCATTAACATTTAAAGTTTGACAGACATTATTTTCCAGCATGCTTTTGACCAAATGAGACTAAAGATTAGAGCATAGCTGAGATCTTACAATTATGATTTGTATGCCTTCAACCATCAACTTGTTCAAGTGATTAGAGTAATTTCTTTACCAATTCAGATTGGAGATGTCGAGCATGTCATAGAAGACAAAGTAGACTTTATTATTGTCAAATTTTGATCCCCATATAACATGATCATGAGATAGTCGTGTCAACACTTATTTGGCATTGTTCCTTCTAGTGCTCATCTTAAAGCCAAATTCCCAACTCCTACAGAAATCGGTGTATGTAAAAGGGATCAACAATTGGCAAGGTCTCTGTATATGAGGGCCTTAAAGCTAGAGAAAATTTTTTAAGTGGAAACTTGTCTAGAAGGAAAGTTAGTTGGCATAGACAATGTTGAAAATGAAAGAGAGGAAATTTCTTTGGGAGGTGATCTTGGAAAAACGATTAGGATAGGGAAACCTTTGCCAATACACATTTGTCAAAATTTAATCAACTTCTCAAAGGACAATGCCGATGTATTCGCATGGTCTACTTAGAACATGCCGAGTATCCTTAGAGACGTTATGGTACACAAGCTCTAGATTGATCTAAGTGTGACTGTAAACCCTACTTTTAATGGGCCTAAGATTTGAGTACGAGTACTTTCCAAACATTCCTAAAGATCAACTAGACCAAAAACTTAATTTTATATTTAGAAACGAATTAAATTTTTCCAATAAAAAAAATTATCGATAAAACTCGAGCTTAAAGAATTGCAAGCTCTAAAGTCACTTAAAACCCTAAACCCTAAAATAATTAAGGAATTTTAACCCTAAGTAATTAATCGATAATTTAATTTGAATAATTTCATTCAACTTTAGAAAATTTCACAATTTTATAAAAATCAAATCATAAATTACAAAACAATGCGAGATGAAAACCCTAAAATAATTTCCTATAAGGTTATGCCCTTATCTTCATGTATACTCTAAATGAGAGTTGGAATCATTTATCAATTGATACCTTATCAAAATCTAGTGATAAGACAATTTCCTTATCACCTCTTCACTTATACTACATATGGACAATTTTTCACAAGATTTCATAAGCTTAACTTTAATAAATGAGACAAGACCACTCTATGGCATAAAAAGACTTTAAATGGTAGATCTAAAAAGGGGAGAACGGGGGGCCATGCACTTGTCATTCACCCATCAATCACTTCTTCTTACACATCACTATTCACCTCTTAATGCTTACATCATCAATAGTTGCAATTGTTGACTTTGTGTAAGCTATAAGACAACACTTTGAAGACATTTAAACACTCATTCTCTCTCCATTTCTAACCAGCCACTCTCTCCATCATTTCTCTCACTTTCAATTTCACTTTCACTTCATCTTTCTCCTTTGAAACAAACATAAAAAGGAAAAACAACCTTACCCCACAAAATCAATTTTTCTTCCATTTTTGAAGCTTCACTCATGGCATTTTTTTTTCTTTTGTTCTTGTGTCATTTTCTTTCACCATCCAAGACCTTTTAAGACCATTAAAACCTTCCACAAACCCCATTCCAAAAGACCAAAAGATTCGGGTTCCAAAAGGTGGCAAAAATGAGGAGGTAAAGTTAAGAGCTAAAGTGGAACCTTAGTGTACAACCACCAAACTTTGCGATAAGGACGAGTAAGTGATTCTTGTGATGTGTGGATTAGTATTTATGTTAGAAGACTTGGATTTCTTGAAGATATGAGTAAGGTTTAAGTTGTTATAACACCAAAAATCGTTTTAAGAGAAACCATGAAACCCTTACATGAAGTTGAAATATGAGCATGTAAAGTTAGTGTTTTGTAAAGACATTTGTTTAATGCTTTGAATGGAAGATTTTAAGCTAAGAAAATCTTGAAATAAGAACTTTAATGGAGAATGATCATGCTGGACATGAGGGTTCCATAGTCATTTGGATGTTGATTTTGTTTCCATTAAGTTAAACATGCTTAAATCTAGACTAAAGTTAAGGAAAAATCCATCATATGAGGTTTTATGAAGAAACCAACTTTGTATAACATGAGCTATGATATGGAGGTTTTATTAAGTATAAGATCTCTTATTTCTTTATGTGGAGCATGAGTTAAAGGATCATTTGATGGAAGAAAACTTAAGTTAAGATTTGGACATAAGTAGTCTAAGTGCATAATCTACCACCTAAACTTAAGGAAATGATGAAACAAGTTGAAAAACCAAGAAAGGACCCCTTGCAACCATCATGAACAGATCTGGAATGTGGGAGAAAGAAGCCTAAAAATGTGATAAAAGTGAAAGAACAAAGTGAAAAGATTAACTAAAGCAAGTATGGTCCTAAAACTCTCAAAACAAGCCTAAAACTCTAAGATGGGCCTTTAATGAAATTCTGACCAACACCTTAAAGTATCAAGAGAGGTTGTTTTGAAGCCCATAAGAAATCTACCTAAGGCCCCATAAGCCCACCAAAGTCACTAACTTTAGTTTGAACCAAAAACAAGCCCATTTGACAACTTAAGCCTACTAAAGGGCCCAAGAAGTGGTTGTTAGCCTTATGAATATAAATCAAAGTTGTAAATATGATCTCAAGGAGTATTTTAAGGTTAGGATAAAATCTTAAGACTAAGCCCAAAGAATTTCCTAAGTTATTAAAAAGCCCATTTACCAAACAAGGCCTAAAAGCACTCCAACACATGAGGAATGCTACTGTTCTGACCCATGGACAGAATTGCATACCTCATTTAGAAAATCTAACCTTACCACATTAAAGTACACTCGAAAACGATGAACATTGACTATAAGATCATAAAAATTAGATTTAAAACGAAAAAGTTATATGCGATTGAACTTTAGGTAAAAACTGGGAAAAATTATGAAAACTAGTTAAGAATATAACTTAAGGAAAATTTACTTAGTTTCTAAAGTTTGTTTCAGTTCCTTATAAAAATTATTTCAATGACTAGGGGAAACTGTTTATGGAGACGACTTGCCTTCGGATTACTTTGATTGACCCACATGGTAGAGTGAGTAAATTCCCGATGACTCTTTACTTGATTGTGCTTGTAGAGTAGATGCACTTAAACTTATATATATAAATTTGGATGCTTGTGGGATATGGGAGATGCATGTGTATGAATTTATGGATGAATGTGATGACTTGTTAATTATATATATAATAATGGGAATTGTTTGTATTAATTTACACATGTGAATTGTACGGAATGAAATTATTTGATCACCCTAAAAATCAAGTTAATCACTTATACGATTAAGAAATCAAAATGAATCATGCATTCCCCATATTGCATACGGATAACACCGACTGTCGCTTCACGTAGAAGATGGGAGGGGACTCACAGGAATACGAGTTTCCTGTGGGATTGGGCATTAGCTATGTCATCATATATATTGAGTCCCTGTCCTAAGCTGATGGGCTTACTAGGCACTGGGAGACGCCAACCGTCTGTGAGGGGCCCAGTCTTGTAGCTTCTGCTTAGGGTGTGTGTTTGTAGATTGCAGAGGCCACCACACCCCTAGACTTAGGATTTTAAAAGATATGATTTGATTTTGGTAAAGGAAGTGTACATATATATATATAGAGAGAGAGAGAGAGAGTTTTGTTTTGGCATGAGCACAATGGTGTAAATGAAATAAAACCTAAGGTCTAGAACCCGGATTTTGGTTTGGGTTGGTTAATTATCTCCAAACCCCGAATTTAAAGGGCGTAATTCTGAGTCATATGTAGTTCCTAGGTCACTGCATGCGTTGTTTGGCATACTGATTATTCATGCATTTATATGATTGTACATTTAATAAATTTCTATCATGCGGTATTGATGAGGGTAATTATCTCACTAAGCGTAAGCTTACACCCCAACAGTTGTTTTCTTTGCAGGTTGATCGATAGTTGGGAATGGGATAGGAATCAAGTGCAGAGTGCTACCATTGAATCAATGTGATGAAAAGCTTGTGTAATTAATTCAGAATGATCCGTAAAATGACTAATGTCTCAATTAACTTTAGTAAGTTTAGAATTTTCTGGAATTGTCTATCTTATTTCACTATTTTAGTAGGGGATACCGATTCTCTATGGTTTTGAGGAACTGTAGAAAAATGGATATCCATAATTATTTATATCATATAATGAGCCAACGAACTAAAATTAAAGACTCTAGCAAATAACTATTTAGAGTCTTGCAATCTCTGACTTGCAAGGCGATTTTCTTATCATAGGTGCATACGTGATATGGAAATTTTAGGCAATACTACCAGGCCCCTCCTAGGATCGCTACAGTGACAATGATTTAATAAAAGAAAAGGCATTTTCTACCCAAGAAGTAAGCAACCATAGAAGAAGTTTAGAAACTCTTGAAGGCAACATTCATTTGGGAAGAGCCTTATCGACATGGCTAGCCAACTATGTGCTAGTAAAGAAGTCTAATGGCAAATGGCGCATGTGCATAGAGTTCATGGACCTTAATAAGGCTTGTCCCAAGGATTGCTTTTCGCTACCAAAAATTGATCAGATGGTCGATTCAACCGTTGGACATGTGTTGCTTTGTTTAATAGATGCTTTCTTACGCTATTACCAAATTAAAATAGATAAGGAAAACAAAGTTCACACATCATTCATCACCAATTTCGGAGCATATTGTTATACGGTGATGCCCTTTGTAAACCCCTAAAATGTTTAATCTAGTTTTTGAAATAGACTCAATTATGTTAAAAACTTTAGGTGTCAACAGGCTAATAAAAGATAAAACTTTAAAAGAATTCATTAATCGCGTAAGAACTTTACTACCCTAAATGCATCTAAATGCTAAAGATTCTATTCAAAAGTGATAGAAACCCTAAATGATCACTTTAAAGATATATGTGCACTAATTCATCATAATATATCCCAAAACCCTAATTGCTAATATAATCCTCATATTTTGCCAAATCATTAGTAAAAGGTTAGAGATGACTTTCAATCATGCATATATGTGTTGAATCCTCAAGTAGTCCTTTAAAAACTAAGATAATGAATCATAGCTTACATTTATTTCTTAAGTATATGATTAAGATAGTCTTACTTAGAGTTTAGGGTATAGTTGAAGATTAGATTACATGTAGTGAACTTTAATACTCGAATTAGTACTTTTTGCACTTATTATCCAAAGTAGTTTATCAAATGAGATATATAGGCTATAAAGACCTAAAGTAAGACCTTATCAACTATGTTTACTAATTAATTCACCAAATACCTCATTTTCTCTCATTTCCTTCATTTTTCCCTTAATTTCCCTTAATTACTACATTATGTGCACAAAATTACATATGCTTAACGAGAATTGACCAAGTCAACACATATTGACCAAGGTCAAAGGGTTGACCAAGTCAACAATTTGAAAAGTCAACAAAAGACACTAAGAGATAAAGAAAATATCTACTCCTTCATGATGGCTTCTCTTATCTTTTCTTTTGATTTTTCTCTTCTTCTCTTTCTCCTCAATTGTTGCCATCCACATCCTCTTCTTCTAGACCCCACCATGTACCTCCTTTCATTATGAAAACAAAACAAAAGAAACAAGCCAAAAATTTCCTTTCAATGCCGTGAGCTTCTTCTTCCTCTTTCACTTTTACAACTTCTCTTTTTTGTCTCCATAATTTCAACACAACTAAAAGTATGTATTTAAGTTACTTTATGTTGCTTTATATTATTCATTAGTTAGTTAATTAGGTAGATTAGAGAATTAGGTATGTGAAAAGTATGATCTTTAAGAAGATGGCATAAAGTTCTCATCTTTAAGTGTAGAAATCTAGGAATCATGAAGAAGGAGAAAGGAAAACATGAATATGTGCTTAAAGAATATGTACATGAGGTAAACCAAAAAGAAGAGAAGCATGGTACATGAGTATTTTCCATGTACATCTCCTAAATTAAAACAAAACCTAACCATACATACTTATACTACACTAATTACACACTTAAAAACACAAAAGAATGGAATTAGGAAGCTTTTCTCAAGGAAAAGATTAGGCATACAAATTTTTGTATAAAAATACGTATCTAATCGTATAGGTATATGAGTATGTATACACGTATAAATATAGTATAAGTCTAAGTAGATGCATAAGTATATATATGTATAAGGTATATCTATATAAGTATAAGGGAAGAAGTAAAATGTACATAAGACATAAGCATGAGGAAAGGCTTATGTAATCACATAATGAAGTAAGTGATGAGGTAAGCACATGATGACATAAGCCATGACATAAGCAAGTGATGACATAAGCAATGACCTAAGCAAATGATGATGTAAGCAATGACATAAACATAGATTATAAACTAAGAAAAGAAGAAAAGTGTATCATAATTAGGAACCAAAATTAGTAAACCTTAATACACTTTCGAAATTGGATTGTACTTAATTAAGTACATGAATTAGTAATAGCAAAGTAAAATCCTCTAAGTATAAGGATTTAAGGGTTAATTAACTCATTAATTATAAACAAAAGATATAAATATAAGTAATAAGAGCAATTAAGTTTTCATAGTTAATATTTCTCTAAATTTAGTTCATATCGTAAAACACGAGTCATAACGTCTAAAACGGACATTACCGTGTAAACGTACGTCTGAAAATGATGAAAAACGACTATAAATTCATAAATATTAGAAATAAAACGAAAAAGATACAAATGTTTAAGAATAAGGTCTAACCGGATAAAAAATTAAGGTAATTTAAGTAGAAGTAGGGAACTAGAATTATTAGTTAATTCAGTTACTTAGTAGCGTTATTATAACATAATGATCAGGTGACCCTGAGGTGAGCGAGGACCTCTCGATCGATTACTATAATTAGGGCAAATCACTATAGCCGAGTGAGTATTTACCCTATGATTCTATGCTTGTTTGTGATTGTAGTTAGTGGATTTAAATATTATGGTTAATTGACTATTGTGTGGGGTTTGGGAAACGCTTGTGTATGATCTTGTATATTGAATCCTGAAATTATCTTAAGTATAGAGAATGCTTTGGTTGTTACATGGTAGTATAGAAAGTGATTGTGTGTACTATTGGATAGTCACAGCATAATTTGAACTTAAGTATACTTGGCTTATAAGAAGAAATTGGAACATGCATTAACATGCATCGTATAAATATAATTCCGGCCGTCACATCACACGGAGGTAAAGAGAGGCCATTCAGGGGTTATTAATATTCATTTATTGGTTCTATATAGTGTACTCGTACAAAATGACCTTACCCTGGCCTGCGAGAACACTAGGTGTTGGAGGCGCCAACCGCCTAGCTAAGGGTCGAGTCTAGAGGCCTCCGTTTAGTGGTGAGTGTGGACTGCGGGGGCCCACTCATGATTATACTAGAACTTGCTTTTTTATGAAAATAAAAGACTTATTTGATTTGAATACGGAGCGTAGAGTTCCGTAGTAAATAAAGTTCTACAATAATACTCGGATCTGATTGGTGCCGTGTATACTCCAACCTTGACTTCGGAGGGCGTTAAATCCGAGTTAAGTATATGAACTAGTTAAGTATACGTATTGTTTGGTATTCTGTTTGATCATTCATTCATATGCGTAAATATAATGTACTTATAACTTGCTTGTGGTGTAGCTGAGGGTTGTACTCACTAAGCTTAGGCTTTACACCCCTTTAGACTTTTGCTGCAGGATAACCTGTTCGTAGAGGCTGGCCGAGGAATGCCACAGGTTAGCTTGGAGATTTGAGTAGTAGTGAGCTATCCTGTATATTAAGAGAACAGTTGATGTAGACCTTTACTCATGTACTTTTGTTTTATTAGTATTGTAGACTTAGATGTACTCACTTACTGTATAAGGTAAGCTTTGTAGTTTAAAATTTATATAAATATTGTAATGTGATGATATCATGTAAATCTGTGTGTTCTTGGGAAACTAGTGGTTGTAGAGCCTTGTATATTATATGAAGAGTTCTTGATTAGAAGGGTAACCAATCAAGGGTTCTTTGTATAGTATACGGCGTCTGCCACGACTAGACCGTCCTCAGTTCGTGACACCCTTTCTGTTGAAAAATGCTGGCATAACTTACTAAAGCTTGTCATCATGATGTTCAAACCCCATATCCATAGAAATGTTGAAGTATATGTTGACGACATGATTGTGAAAAGTATGACAAAGAATTGGCATCTTACTGATCTTGAGGAGACATTTGCTACTTTGAGGAGATATAACATGAAGCTCAATCTGCAAAAGTATTCTTTGATACAACTTTAGGAAAAATTTTAGGGTACATGGTCACATAGCGTAGCATTGAAGCCAACCCGAGAAAGATTGATGTGATAATAAACATGAAATCTCCTCGTACTATCAAGGAGGTATAAGAACTCACTAGGCAAATAGCCACCCTTAACTGGTTTGTGTTAAGAAGCGTGGCTAGGGGCGTAGAATTCTTTAAAAGTTTAAAGAATGTGAGAGAGTTCAAATGGACAAATGATTATGAAAAGGTATTCTAGAAGGCATTCAATGAACTTAAAGAATTCCTTTTATTACCCTCGATACTCTCAATATCTATCTTAAGAGAGAATTTATATTTATACTTATTAGTTAGCTGCTGAGTGCTTTCTTCCTATTGCTTTGAATTGATGTAAGGAGCATCAACTAGTTTATTACTTTAGTCATGTCTTATAAGGATCGAAGCATCGGTACATGAAAATTGAGAAGTTTGTATTAGTAGTAGCTCTCTTGGCAAGGAAATTGAAACTGTATTTTGAGACTCACCAAATCATAGTCCTCACTTATCAACCATTATAGTAGGCATTGCAATGGACAGACTCTTTCGGGAGGATGATGAAATATGCTTTAGAGCTAAGCCCTTATGATGTACAGTACAAACCTATAATGGCATTAAAAGCTTAAGTGCTAGTGGATTTTTTAGACGAGTTTACTGGTGAGAAAGATACCATTGAGATTGCCGAGAAAGCCACATGGTATCTCTATGTGGATGGTTCTTCTACTAGAGAAGGAAGTGGTGCAGGCTTTATTCTATAAGGATCCCATAATGGTAAGGTTAATTATGCCTTGAAATTCGAATTTACAGCCAGCAATAATGAGGTGGAATATGAAGTTTTGATAGCTAGACTTAAATTTCCAAAAGAAATTAGTGTTGAGAAACTTGAAGTTTTCACCAATTCATAATTGGAGGTAAATCAAGTCACAGGAAGTTATGTGGTGAGGGAAGAAGAAATGAGCACTTACCTACTAATGGTACAAATGCTCATGGAAGAGTTTCAGTTTTTTTCAATCCACAAGGTTCTGAAGAGTAAGAATATCTATTGGTAAGTTGTCTAAGTTGGCCAATATGGCATTTCCTAACTTGAGCGACAAATTCTGTCAAATTTCTTCCCTAAAAAAGTTTATCTACTATCTTGTCAAGTTACAAATTGGCTCCTTACCCGAGAGAGAAGTCTTGGATGGACCCCCCTATTAGATTACTTAAGAGATGATGTCCTCCTTGATGATAAGAAAGAGGCTTGAAGATTGGTTTATTAAGCTAGAAATTATACGTTGATAGATAATCGGCTATACAAATGCAGCATTTCTAACCCTTATATTTGATGCCTTCCTCCAAAAGATACCCAACAGGTGTTATCTAAACTAGACGACAATGTATGCATCAACTACATAAAAGCACAAACATTGTATATCCGTGTGTTACGACTCAACTTTATTGGCAGACCATAAAAGATGTAAGAATAGCTGTTTGGCATTGTCTGCAATGCCAAAAGCACAAAGTGTCGAGTCATGCATCTTCTATTGAATTATGTTGCTTATCTAATCATTAGCCCTTTGCTTAATGGGTATTAGACATACTCAAACCTTTTCTAAAATCTATAAACTAACGACAATTTGTTATTGTTATTGTGGATTTTTTCACAAAATGGGTAGAGGCCGAAGCATTAGCAAGGATCATCGAATAGAAAGTGGAGGCATTTGTTTTCAACTCTATAATATCAAGGTTCTGAGTCCCATTTATGATAATTATGGACAATGGACCATAGTTTGATAACAACAAATTCAAATTTGTTTTGTAAGGCAACGACCTACTTGCTTTGAATAACGAACTTTATAATAAGTTCAAACTACCTAGTTAATGAACTAGTATAAGTTCAAGCCTATTACAATTAACGAACTTCATAAATTAGTCAAAAAGCCAAATAACGAACTTTATAATAAGTTCAAGTAAAACAGCTGGTCCACGTTTAAAATGACTAACGAATAGCCTTTAGTAAGGCATCTAATATATTGCATATGAAATAAAACATGTCGAGAAGTATATTGCATGTGAAATAAAATGTGTTGAGAAATAAGGGCATATGAAATAAAAAATGCCTAGAAACAATAAAGTGCGTGAAACAAAAAGTATCAAAACTTCTAAGTAATGCATAAGAAAATGTGAAAGATTCACCACAAATATAATTACAAATTCTCAACTGCTTGGTTACATACTATCCATACAATAATAAATTAATTACACAAATAAGTCTATGATATATTCTCGGTTTAAGCAGAGGCATTCTATTGATAAGAAGGTAGAGCCTTATTAGTGCTTGGGGTTTGGGAACAGGTGAATTTTTCTTTATGCCCATAGGGGATTTCTTTGGATAGATAATCTTAGTTATCTCTACGATCCTCAGCACGAACCTTGTTATCATCTTGCATATTAATCTCGGCACTTAAATCCTTACCATCTTCCTCATTGCAGCAGCTGACTTTATCATCAACATAGGCAAAGTCTAAGCATAAGAGATCATAGTTAAGGTGAAACTTGAGAATTTCTTCTCTTGCTGCCTAACCCCTCCAAGAACTTCTTTTGCAAGAGTCTCTCATATTATCGACTTGAAGTCACGATTTCGAGTGCCTCTTCAACAAAGGGTCCTTTCCTTACTGCCTCTTCTAATTCGGCATTATAGCTTTGTAGCCTAGAGTTGTTGGTCTCTTATTCCTTTATTTGCATCTTAAGCCTGTCTTTCTCATCACTCATTGAGTAGAGTGTTCGAACTAAACCCCAATAGTCTTCCTTCTTTTTGCATAGCTCCTCCTTCAGATCTTCGACCTCCTTATACTACTCATCAACTTTAGCCTTGAGGATTAAGACTTCATTGGCAACAAAAGAGTGTGCCAACCTGGCCTCCATCTTAACCCTTATTCTCGCGTTCTCGATAGTTGTAGTTTAAGCTTTTGAGGAGTTGTATGCATCATCAATTTTTTGCAACAAGTCAATATGGAATGATGATTTTTCCAAACCACCTAAAGATATATGAAGGATTATTATTATTATTACCTTTTTGATTTCTTTATCAGCTTCATCGAAGGCTGTTAGAATGTGGCTCTTAATTTGTAAACAAATAGGAGTATTAGCGACTAAACATGCTTAATAGTTGAAAAGAATCAATTTACACTTACATTGTATAGCTTGGTCGTAATATACACCTTATTACAACCGTCGACCTTATCGACATCTTTCTTCGCAATCTCTTTATCATTTAGAAGAACAACAACTTCCATCAAGGCTAAGGATTTTGTCTTGTCTCCCAGGGCCGATCGGTATGTAACATGTTGTGGCTTCACTACAGAATGAAGTACTCATTAGCCTCCGTATTAGGGAAGAATTCGGTACTCCTAATGCCAAGATCTTTGTTGCACATAGGTTCCTTCACCCTTTCATCCAATTCCTTGGACCTTTTAGTAGGGGGTTAGCCGACGAGCTCCTTTCTACTTCTCTTATTTGTACTTGGCATAACCTCTATTAGGAGTGATGACCCCCTAGTAGCATCTCAATTAGACACTTTAACCTCATTTTGGGGTTCGATTTCTTGGCCACCTTCCTTCGGCTCCCAGTAGGAGGAATATTTTCTATAGGAAGGGTCTTAACTTACATGACCTTACCATTTCTTAGCAAGATGGGAAGTCTTTTGGGCCACCACTTGTTTTGTCGTACCCTCTTTTACTACCTTCTTGATGGTAGTCAATTGAGTAGCTGCAACTATAGAGGTTATCCGTCTATCAGCTTTTGATTTTTTTGCCTTTTCCTAAGCCAACAGCTTAACAAGGTTTACCTCATCAACACCCATATCCGCAATAGAAAGTAGATACATTAATATTAAAGTGATAAATAAGAAAGAACTTACTTCCATGCCGAGCAAGGCTCAAAGGCAATAATTCCTCTCCTAAGACATGAGAATGGCTTTCCTTTTATAGCTCTAAAAGTATGACCATCTCTTAAGGGCATACCATCTTTTTTTGGACAAGATTGGCCCTCCATTTTCATATCACCTAATAATTTGCTTGGAGTCCCAAAAAAACATTTTGTTTTGACTCTTCTCCTGGATTTTCCTTATTGGAATAGCATCGTTCAATACAAGTCCTTTGTGCAAATTGTTTCAGTTTATTAAGTCCAAAAATCTAACTCTTCATCTAAAAGAATAAACACAAACTTGTCATGCCATTTATAAATCTTGGACTCCAATCCATCTATGAACTTCCACCTGTGCCTAGCAGTTGCAAAGTACTAACCATTAAGTTACCTCCTAATCGTAGTGAAATACCGAAATAATTGAGGCACAACCCTAACTTTAACTTCTTTACAAACTATCTTGAAATCCATGAGAAGTTGATAGGTGTTTGGTGAGATCATACTTAGCGCAACTCGAAAATAGTTGAAGAACTGCTTGACAAAAGTCAAGAATAAGAAGTGCAGTCCAAAGCCAAGATATTTTAAGTAGATGTGGAACTTACGCTCCCTTGGAAAGCACACCCTCTCCTCTTCCCTTAACCTCTTAGGATTTCATGTTTCTAGAAGGTCTTGCCAATATTTATTATATTTGGAAACCAGAACTCTATCAATAGTACTCTCTACTCCATCTAGTGAGTCACTAAAGTAAATTGTATTATTATATAAGTACCTTGCTATAGATCTTCCTTCTTTATCTTCTAGATAGTATTTGCTGCAAGAGTGTTGATCTGAGTAAGTTTATCCCACTGCTCTACAACATTGTTGGTTGAGCTACCTGAGGAATATGCCATCTCGCTCCTATTTTAGGAGGGGAGAAGTATCAATCTTAGTAGCTTCAAAATCTAAAAGGATAGGTCGATAAATTATATTGCAAACCATACTTGATTTTAGCTATAATAAATTTCACAGAATTTTTTGAAGGTTATAAGGAAATGTCGTAAGTGAATGAAAGATTTTGAATGCAAATGAAGTTCGAGTGAAATTTGTTTTTAATGTTGGAAAATTCCTTAAATACAAATGATTTGCCCTCATAACCACAACATGTTTTTTGATAAAGTAATGATGCATTGATAGATGGTGTCTAGGATTAATGACATGTATTTTGTGACAAAGATCTAACAGTTATCAAGGCTCTGATAGTTATTAGGTCTATCACATAATTATGATCGATGTGATAGTTGTCGTACTTATTACTATTTGATCTTCTAACAGGTAGGAAAATTGAACAATACGACCTTTTAGATGGGATGCTATTCGTCTTCCTAAATTGAAATCAAAGAATTTCTCACCTTACACGACGTTTGGGAAACAATTTCCCACTCAACCCCCACAAAGAATATCAAAATATCTACTCCCTTAGTTGATGGTTGAATTTCATTCACTTGGCCACACAGCTGCTGATAGGTCGAGTAACTTCATTCTCGGCTAATGCCGAGAAACATAGATCCGTATTTGATTTGAATTCAAAGAGAGTGGTGTAAATAGTTATTGCTTGGTATGGTTATATGACATAACTACCCACTATCCCTATATTTCAAGAGTGCACCTGATCAAGAAGCCTTCATGTGTCCCAATAATCACTCCATTAATTGTTGTTTCAAATAGAACATTAGCCTAAAAATAGGAAGAAGAAACATTATAAGAGTCCCTGATAACTCTCTACTACTTACTTAGTCTTTTCTTACACTCATTTACTGACTTAGCTATCATAGTGGCTATACCGAGATGCCTCCACACAAAAAGCTTTTCTTCTTTTTTTTTTTCCTTCATTTGTAGGACAAAAGTTTCAACCCATAACCCCCTAACAACACTTTGCATGTCAATAGATACTAGAAACATGTAGTGGGTTATGATACCCTAAGTTTAGAGTATCACAACTTAAGTGGTATTAGAACTTGGGTATATAATTTATAGGGAACTTAGGAAAATGATCTATAAGACAGCAAAATAGCGAGAGTGGATGGATAAGGTTAAGTATGCACCCTTTTAAAGTTTATATTATTAACTTTTCCCTTATGTGAATTGTTAGATAATTTGTCTTGTGGATTATTGAAGGTTTTAAGTTTTGAGAGATAAAAGATGTACAGAAAGCCTTAGTAATGGTAATAATCTTAAATCACTTAGAAAAAAGGTAAATTGATGTATATGATAAAGAGCATATTCAAACAGTATAGGAAGTTTCCTTACTTTATAAGAGTTAATAATTCATTGGAAACCACTAGACTTTAAACTTGAGGTTATAGATACCCACTTATAGATACTTGCGATACCTCTAGTAATTAATGATTGATACAATAAAATCATAATGACATAACAATAAATATAGAGTAAGAATATTTATAACAGCTACATAACTATTATGTAATTGTAATGATGCTAAAATCATTATTGACCATAAAAATAACAAAGGTTATAATTATGAGTAATAAAACAATATAATAAACATATAATCATAAATCCCCATAAAGCGTCATTTATTACATAAATTAATGACATATGAAATTAATATTTGATAAACAAAAAAGAGGAAATAAGTAATAATCATTCTTGACTAAGCATGGTAAGACAATGGGATATGAAATTAAAATACTAAAAGAAGAAATAGAAAACGACAAAATTAAACCATAAAAACAAGAAAATCATGACACTGATATAGTTAACTATGATACCTAAAATACATTTTAATGAATTTAAAATCATTAAAATATAATGGTAACAAAATAGTCATACGAATTTCAAATTTCAAAATACAAGTAAAGTCTATCTACTTTACCGTCCTCGATAGATGATACATTTCTATACTACAATAATGATCATAACCAAACATTAAAATGGTACTGATATTAATTATTGAATACTTTAAAAGTAAATGCTATCTCACTATATTAGAGAAGAAAGGCAATAATAAGATATTAGCTAGTTAACAATAATGATAGCAAGAATAACAACAATAATAATGATAATAATAAGACTAGAAACAATTGTGATGACCACTATAAAGAAATAAACATAATAATAGAAAGGTCTTATAATACAAACCATTCCACTAAAATTTCCATAATGAATAGTAAAGCTAATATTAAAAGGATACAAAAAGTTATACAATTCTTATACCTAAAACCAACAACAAGCAAAAACATACAATGAAATAAGACATTTAATAGAAAGGAAAAAGATGATAATTGAATATTTAGTATACATTTTAATGCACATACATAAGAGATGGGATGGCAAGTCCATGTTTCCTTCTTATTTTGATTTGTGTCACCTTGTAGCTATCAGTTTTTTAACTTTAGTTACTCATCCTATTGTGTCATGTTGAGTCAATTTGAGCCGTCAGTTACATTTTGGTCATGTCTAATCTAGTTTCAATTAGATTCACCAACTCTATTTGTATGCATGATTATGCTAAATGATATAGAGTATTAGTTCTATAATACCAAATGAAATGAGGAAAAAAGGCAAAGAAATTCAATCATAGAAAGAAATAAATTGAAGAACAAACAAGTCAGTTAGTGTATAACCCAACCAATAAGCAAAGGATAACTAATTACATATAAAAAAAATTTCTAAATGATCAAACACACATTTGCAGTATCTACTATGGCAACTATTATAGAGAAAAAGTAATTATTATAAAGTGAGTAAATAAATAAGATAATGTATCTAATAAATCATCATATTAGGAAATTCAAACTATAAAGATATGAGTTAATTAATTAAACAATGATAGTAGGTATAACCTTTTCCTCTTACTTAAATAGTTGAATAGTGAGGTACCATATGGGAAGTAAAGAGCAGCTCTAGATTGATATCAAAGAGTATGGTAATAGTCATCTATGAAAAGACCATGATCACAAGGCTATTAAAAAGTAAGCAAATTTGGAGTTTAGGAGTGAATAAATAGAAGAAGATTAGATTTTAAGCAATAAATATGGAGAGGAATTTGATAATAAATTGGGGAAAATTTAATGATCATATTTAGAAATATGAAGTTTAAATAGAAAAGGAATTTGGATATCCTAATATCAAAGAAAGGATTTGCAACTATATAGAATGAAGAAAAGTAGGAAACTTAGGGATATAAGTTGAAAAGACACAAATCTAAAAATGTTACTTTGCTTTATCCAAAAAAAAAATGTTACTTTGAAAAGTTATTAGAGATAATTTGGTGGTATTAAGGAAGCAATTCGAGTAAGTTTGAATCCCTTGAGTCAAAATCAATTAAGAGGTTAATGTAGCAAATATAAAAAGAGAATAGGTAAAGGTAAAATGATCAAAATCTTATGGTTAAAATATAATTGAATTAATACCATGGAGAATGAGGTAAAAGGAGAATTCTTAAGTAATTGGAGGCATATGAATGATAATAGGAGACTGTGCATAACAAAGAACTATTTGATTAGGAGACTAATTGCAAACTTATGAAATATTCAACAATGAGATAGTTACTTAAAGATGGAACGAATGAATCTTTAGAAAGGAAGTGATTTGGTATGTTAAGGTCCAAAAGAGGAAAAGTTAGTGAAGGAAAAAATTTTATCAAAGTATTAGGCAAGGAAACATATAATAGATCCAATAAGACCTAATTAACTTAATAGGAAGTGATAATCTTAAGAAAGTATTGAAAAGAAAGAGTTTGTTATTAGAGTTAAGAGGATAATAACTGTAAATGCGTAACTTAGGGAAAGGTAGAATGGTATGGATTGAGAACATAGACAAAATGGAATAGATAACAATTGAAGAAGTAAAAGCTATGAGATTTAAAGCATTAAGTATTAATCTTAAGAATAAGTGCAAAGTCTAATGAGGTAATAACGAGAGTTAGAAGAAGAGATAAGAAAGAAGTACCAAGAGCTATTCCAATAAATAGGTAAACTTTCAAGGATAAAAGTTTTTTTAAGGAGGGTAAGATGTAATGCTTAGGAAAAAAAAAAGAGAGAAATATACAAAACACATTAATTAATGCAAGGATGGTTTAGTAAAAGGATAATTTAAGTGGAGGGTATTTTGGGAATTACAAAAGATAGGTACCTTTAAGTTAACCTAGCTTTATGAACTCTCTTTTTGTCATTTTCTCTTTAGACTCAGACTTACAACAAGCAAAGTCATTCTTAAGCCCAGTTGAGAAACCTTAAGGTAACATATGTGAATCACGTGCTCCTTATGATTTCCATCAAAGATGAAGGTTTCTAACGTTGTTCTTAGATTAGAGTTATTGTGTGCTATTATATTAGGTGGAAAATGGGTTGCTATAGTGAAAAAAGGATTAAAGGTAAGTAAAGTGTTGAAACATAAAAGGAATTTCATTCCTTTATAAGTTCCTAATCAAATTTATATTTAAAGGTTGATTATGTTGGCGTTTGTGGAGTGGTGATATAAGATTTGTGCAAAATTTGAGAAGAAACTTAAGTAAGTGTCGTAAACCTCACTCATTCTTTTCTTATTGTTAGTAATTGATGAAAAGTATGGGAAGGGTTGAAATGATTATAATTTTGGGTGATTGGATTGACTTGATAAGTGAAGGATGGAATAAACTGGTGTTTTTGGGTGTTAAGGCACATTTTGGGTTTATATTAGAAGTTATGCATGGCTAAAATTCATTGTGTTGTGGGATTCTCCAATAAGTGTAGTGTTCCAAATGATAGTTATGAAGAGCTTTCATTCTATGTAGGCATTAACATAAATAATTTGATTTCTGTAACAAGACTTAGAGAGACTCTTAACATCAATATCTAGGGCAATTCAAGTAAATAATACATGTTCCTTGATTGCAAATGTTAGGGTAGTTAAATTGAAATGGACTAATGTAATATCAAACTTTTAATTATTGTGTGCTATTTGTATTTGGCTTAGCCTAAGGTTCAATGGTAGTAAAACCCTAGGGAGCATTATAAACCCCTAAAATTTTCAATCTAAATCTTAGATTAGAGTCTAGTATGTTAGACAATCTCAAGAGTCAACAAGACTAAATAAGATAAAAGTTTTACTAAATTATGAATTTGGATATATTATATGTAATAAAAAACCTTAAAATTTTGATTGAAATCATAATTGTGTATAAAAACCCTAAACTCTATGTAAGCGTAAATACCCAAGGTTGAACACAAACTTGACAAAACCTCAAACTATGAGTTTAAATTTATAAAAAGAATAAATTTAGCCTAATAGTAATAAAACCCTAAATGAATACAATTGTAGACTAACATGTGTAATCGCGTAAAATCATTAACAAACGCATTGAGATAACTCCTAAATATTATAAATATAACTGGTAACAATTTAATTTATAAATTTTATAAAATTTTGATATTGTTTCATAATTACTAAATTTATAATTTTTATGTTTAGAAAAGTCTATTTTTTTAAATTTTTATTTTTCCTTTTTCTTCCTTTCTCTTTCTTTTTCCTCCCCAATTTTTTTTTCCTTGCAATGTTGAATCCTCTAGAATGTGGTTTGGCTACTTGTGTGTGTATTTGTTTCTCCATGTGCTAAATTAAAGGGATAAAGACAAGCGATTAGATAAGCACCCATCAAGTCAACATAAATGCATTTCTTATCTCCTTTCCTTCTTTTCATTTAGATCGTGTTATATTTCTTTCTTTGGCCAGTTACAATTCCCATCTTTGACTTATCTTTTTCTTTTCTTTCAAAATCAAATTCCTAAAGAACAAAAAAATTCCACCAAAAATCTTTTTTTCTTTTCCCTTCTATCTACTTCTTTTCCTCAAATTTTACTTACTTCTCAACAAACATAAGAAGAAGAAGAAGCTTTCCAATCCATTACACATCAAATTATTAAGAGAAATAGATATGTAGTATGTATATTGTATTTAATTTGTAATAATTATTTATATGTACTTTTTTACATACATGTATTTTGTAGGATCTCATAGGTATCATAAGAGTATATAGTGAATTTCTATGTATTCTATTATTTTTGCAAAGAAAGAGTATATGTACATGTATTGGAATTTATGGAGATTTAGCATTATATCATGTACATGTGTTCACATATGTATAAATTACTATGTGTACATCTATATTATACTTGATTATACACCATTTGGCATAAAAAGGATTCGTGTATATGTATAGATATATACGTACATAGTAAGTATATTATTTTCTTGATAGATATATGTATATGTCTAATATGTGGCCATATATATATATATATATATGTATGTATGTATACTAAGCATTTTCATTATATAGGTATATATATATATAAATAGGAGACCAAATATATATATGTGTATATGTATAAAGTACAAAATATAAGTATAATATAGGCATAGATATTGTATATGTATGTATATGCATGTAACACATGTTGTATATTTAGGATTATATTATTAAATTACATAAGAGTATATTTATAAATAAGTGAGGGAAATTAATTACATAAGTATATGTATACGCATAAAATACATATGTTAAGGGTATAGCATATATACATAAGTGTATGGGTATACTCAAATAGTATATGTATAATATACTATAATACTAAATAATAAATAAAGTAACATAGAATATATATATATATATAAGTATGTAAATCACTAGTTTAAAAGAAAATAGAAAAATTAATAAAATATAATAATAAATGTAATTGTATAAGTATTAAGTAAAATACAAAATAAGAAAATTTTTAAAAATATACAAAATTTCGTGTAAATGATACATGGCACCTTTCCATGCTACTACGTCAGTATTTAATAAAATTTAATTAAATTAGTAATAATAATAATAATGAAATAATTAATTACTTAGAAAATTTTTAAAATAATAAAAAATGAATAAAATAAGTATTTCATCTTAAAAATAAGAACAATTCTAAATATGACATTTAGATGTTTATTTAGTCATAAATATGTAAAGAAAAGCTAGAAATAATATGTTATAATTAGTTAAGTTAAAATAATGAAACTTGTAATATTTTAATCCATAATGAAAATGCAGGTCACAACGTTCAACACAGGTCAGTGAACATATGCTAAGAAGTAGAGAAAATCAATTATGAACGCATGAATATCGAAATTAAAAAGAAAACGTTATATGCGATTAGTAAAAGAGTTTAATCGAAAGAAAACTAACAGAAAACCTAAATAGGTTTAAATAATTAACTACCGAAGATAACTAGTTCACTTAATTACTTATAACTATTTCTATTTTCTAATAATCAGGTGATCTTAACACAAGTTCAGATCTTCCTAAGTATTACTACGATGCTTGAGAAATGTCATGGTTGAGTGTGTAATCTCTATGATTCCATACTTGTTTGTGTTTATGGTTAGTGAATCTAAATAATATTATGAATTAAATGTTGTATGAGGTTAGGAATTTCCATGTAAATGTAATTGTTTGCTGAACTATGAAGTTACTTTAATTACCGATAACAAATTGTTTGTTGCATAGTCAATTGAATGGGAATTGTACTATTTGTGATATTGATTGGTCATATAATAATCGAACTTGATTATAACTGACTTACTAAATAAATTGGAACATGCATCAACATACATTGCATAAATCAACTTCGGCCGTTACATCATACGGAGGTAGGGAGAAGCCATACGACGGTTGTTAAATTCATGAAAATAGTAGTTTAGTACAGTGTACACATATAATATGACCCTACCCTAGCCTATTGGAACACTAGGCATAAGAGGAGTCAATTGCCTAGTTAAGGGTTGAGTCCAAAGGCCTCCATTTAAGGGTAAGTGTAGACTGTAGGGGTTTGCTCACAATTATACCTAGAACTTGGTTTTTGATTAAAACAAATAGATTGATTTATTTAAATTATAAAACATAGAGTTTCGTAGTAAAGTAAGGTTAGGTATAATACTCAGATCTTACTAGTGTCGTATATACTCCAACCTTGACTTCGGAGAGCGTTAAATTTAAGTTGCGTACAGTACCTAGTTAACTGTACGTATTTGATTGGTATTTTGCTTGTCCATGCATTCATATGCTTGATTTTATGTATGTATAACTTGCTTGTTAGTGTGGTTAAGAGATTAACTCACTAAACTATTTAGCTTATACTTTTGTAGACTTTTGTTGCAAGGCTATATTTTTGTAGATGCTGGCCGTTAGATGCTAGAGGTTAGTATGGGATCTTAGGCATGAGTGAGAAAGTTTGAGCGTCGAGAGAATATAAGTAAAGTTCATGTGCCGTTTTGTTATGACTTTGTGTAGTTATTGTGCTTTTAATCGAGGGTATTGTAACTTATGTACAGTATAATTACTTTGATCTAAATGCTATGTAATATATGTATGTTATGATATTGTTTTTATCTGATTACTATTGGGAAGCTAGTAGTTGTAGCAGCCTTATATATCGTATGAAGATCTATGATTGGAAAGTAAACCAATTTAGAGTCTTTTATGCAATATACGACGTCTACCACAACTAGACCACCTTTAGGTCGTATCAAGCACCTTAATGATCAATGGGTAGCACTATCCCAAGTGAAGTTGCCTAATGAAATAATCTAAGATAGATTAGGAAATCTTAAGCTAGAGGTGGTAGTTCTAGGTGCAATATTATGGGTACTATTATATATAAATATATATATGCAATTGTATGAATGGGGTCATAAGTACCTTCATGCATTATTTGAAGCAATTAATTGAAGATAATAACCCATTGTTTTTTTTTATTTACTGCACTTATTACATGTATTGTTGCATCATTTGTTCATGTGCATGTGCCTATGTGTTGCGTACTATGTTTTCGCTCACTCCTTATTTTATTTTATTTTTTTTCCAAATGTAGGAATTATATTGAATTGATAAATTATAAAGTTTTCTGGAAGCCTTTGTTATTACTAATGGGAAGTGAAGAGTGATGACTACGTATGCCATTTAAAGAATGTTATATAAGTTTAGATGGTTATAATTTTGGTCTTTTAGTTATAGATTGTTGTTAAATAACTTATTATTTTTATTTAAAAGTTATTCAAGTTTATTTGAAAGAACTGATTTTATGAGATTATTTGGAGACTACATAGTAACTTTGGAGATTTCAGAAAAATTTTTATACTTGACATATCAGTAAATACTAAAGAGCATAACGGGTTGTGATGCCCCAAGTTTGGGGCATTACACGTACAACAATGCATAAGTACCTATCCCTTCTATGACTTATGAACTCTAGTTTTACTAGGCTTTCACTATGCAATATATATATATATATATATGTATGTATGTATGTATTCCATATCAGATTTGTAGACAAGCTATTTTTGCCCCCACATAGTTTTAGTTTTTGTTTTTGGTTTTTAAATGGTCTTAATTCACTAAATAAATAAGTAAAAACAATTGATTGAAAAAAATTGAAAAATGATGAAAAAAAATAGACAAAATAAAATATTATAAAGGTTTTTTAGGAAAATAGATTTTTAGAAAATAAAATGTTTTAGGGTTAATGGATTTGGTCTAGCTCATTTTGAGTAGTTTTATTTTAGAGAGTCACATGATTTAAGTATAATTTAATTGTACTAAATGTTAAGGTATAGGCCTATGGCCTAATGGTTAAATATTTAAACATGGTATTGGATTTGGCTTGAGATCACGGATTCGAATCTCACTAAGCATATATATGCTTTTAATTCTTCTTCCATTGCAAAAATCAGTTAAGCGTATGGGATTCAAATCTAATTATAAATCTTGTCAAATCTTTTAATATAATAGAATTATATTTAAATCATTATTGGAGATAACATGATTCTAATACAATAATGTTCAATCTGATGTGATAATGATTTGTAGGATTCAAATCTGATTTTGATTTTTTTCAAATTAGATTTGAATCGATACAAAAGATTTGTTCTTGAGTTTAATATATAACAATCATATAGCATAAACTTAATAGCAATTATACACTCACCTCAACCCAACTGCCATCAATTTCCCTTTCTCACAATAAACCAAAGTCCTCTTTCTCCATCCTCACTACCACGATCATCATTAACCAAATACAATTACACAACCCCCAAACCGTAACTTGTGATGACCAAGCACCATTGATAGCAACCAAGTCTAAACCAAGGTTGACTTGACCTACTTTTTTGTTTTTCTATGTCCAAGTCTTGTTTTTTTTTTTCCTTTCTTTTTTGTTTGTTTATTATTATTTATTATTATTAATTTTTTCTTTATTTAGTAAGCCTAAATGAAAATAAAAAAAAAGGGTTTAATATCTATCTACATGAAGTTCTATTTAAATTAAAAAAATAATTTTTTTTTGCACTTAGAAAAGTTATTTTCAAAATTTAATATACCCTTTCAAAAAATTACAACCCCATTTCTAGAAATTTCAAAACAAGAATAAAGAATATAACTTAGGACCATTTTAGAAAATTTTTTTGGTCAAAAGTAAATGAATTAAAGAATGTAAAGTTGATTTATTTTTAAAATTGAAATAAATTAACACACTAAAGTTTTAAGAAAGAACTGCAGATGTTTGATCTCGATTAGTGAGTATATAGGCACCTTTGAGGTGCTGTAAAAATCTATAAAACTTAGGTTTTTTATTTATTTTATTTTCAATTTTTTAATTTTTCTTAAAAACATTAAAAAAGGATAATTTTGAAAAAATAAAACTTAATATTAGAAAAGTGATAATAGTAGCTATTAGGGTTTGATAAGTAGCCTCTGAATTCAGAATTATCTAGTTTTTATCAAATTAAAATCAAAGACCGGTAGCTAAATTATAGTTGGTCCACTCAATTGATTACAATTTCTCTTTTTCCCAACACTAGTCGGATGGAGACTCCAAAAGATTTTCAATTAAAAAGAAATAGGAATTTTCCATTTTTCTTAGTTGAGTATTAATATTAAATAGGTTAGGATTTAGTATTAGTTGAAAAATGGGAAATCAAATTAAAATAAGAAACTAAAAAATCAATCTTGACAACATCACAATCTTCAACTAAATTTGAGATTATACTTTCATAAACATATAAATGTATTTGTGGTTGCTATCCAAGTTCAATAACTTATTAAATACGTTGCAATTCAAGTACTTATTAACATAGCAAACATTTAGCTTGTTAGCAACTTAATGTATATTCACCAATCATTAGGGTCATTATTGTTAAGGTTTTACTTTACCCTTATATCTTGATCTTGATTTGCTTATACTTCCATTAGCAATTTGTCCCAATATGTCCTATTTTGACCATAGTGAGAGTATTTCATATGCTTATGGTGCTGATAGTCTCTTGTTTGATGCCTATGTTCACCACATCTATAACATTTTTTGCTCAATGTAGGACATTTATGAAATTTGTTGTTTTTATTGCACTTTCAATAAGTAATCTTATTTTGATCCTTTTTATTTCCTACCATACTTCATTAGTTATGTTATTTCCCCAACATTATCATCGATGTAGAACTTTCATGTTATGTTATTTCCCTAAGATTAGGTCATGGCTTACCTCATTTTCAATTACTTATTCAACTTTGCTTCCTCCATCTTATCAAGTCTTTAATCCTTATTTTACATGTGATGATGTACATATGTGGTTGGCACCATTTGTAGTTTTGTTAGGGTCTTTTCATTTTGTTTCATGTGTTGGTTATAAAAATCCATTGAGTTAGCTTGTGAGTTTTCCTTAAGTCTTTTGATTTGACTAACATTCTTATGTTGACTTTATTTGACCAATTATTCCAACCTTTGATTAGTCAATTCTAAGGGATTTAGGTAGTTTCTAACAATATTTATAGATGTCCTATCAAGTCTTGAACATTTCTCTTAAATCTCTCCAAGTGATTTTAGCCTTTCTAGAGTATATCTCTAAATATTTCTTAGCAATTAACCTAGTTTATACTAAAGTTTTTAGGGATTTACATTCTTCCCCCCTTAAATAAGTTTTGTCTTCAAAATTTGAAATCATACCTAGTTCCTTGAATAGTTGTGAATAACTAGACTTCTACTTCTACTTCCCAAGTCACTTCTTCATCTCAATGATTCCCCCATAAGACTTTTACATAATGTATCTCCTTATTCTACAATTTCTAGGTTTTTTTTATCTAGAATTTTGGCTAAGTACTCCTCATATGTAAAGTTAGGCTTCAACTTGTTGGGTTCTAACTCAGTAACCCGATCTAGATCTAATATATGTTGTTGTAAAGTAGAAACGTGAAATACATTATGATTAGCAAATAAGCTTGGGGGTAAGGCAAGACAATATGCTTGATCACCTATTCGTTCTAATATTTCAAAAGGTCTAATGTACTGTGGGCTTAACTTTTCTTGAGTTCTTACTTTATGTATACTTTTGATTAGACTTATCTTCAAATATACGTGGTCATTGACTTCAAATTCCATAATTCACCGTTTGAGATCTGCTTAACTCTTTTATCTATCTTAAGCTTTCTTCATCTTTTGCTTAATAGTAGCTACCTTACTTATTGTTTCTTATACCAATTTAGGTCTAAAGCTATTATTTCTATTCCATCCTAAAATAATGGTGATCTATACTTCTTACCATAAAGAGCTTTATATGGGGATATTTGTATAGTTGAGTAGTAAACATTATTATAAGAAAACTCCACCAAAGGAAGATGTCTATCCCAACTTCCCTTAAACTCCATGATATAGGTATGCAATATATCCTCTAAAGTAATATATAGTTCTTTTAGATTATCCATCTATTTGTGAATGATATGCTGTACTAAAATGAAGTTTAGTACTTAACCCCTTTTGTAGACTTATCCAGATTTTTGAAACAAATCTGGGATCTCTATTGGAAACAATTCCAGCAGGTTTGCCATGTAATCGAACTATCTCCCTCATGTATATTCTTGTTAATTTCTCCAAAGGATAAGTCATTTTTATCGAATGGAAATAAGCTAATTTGGTAAGTCGGTCTATAACTACTTAAATCGCATCATGTCCAACTAGAGTCAAAGGAATAAAAGCTACAAAATCCATGGTTATTTGATCCTATTTCCATTTTGGAATTAGAAGTCGTTGTAAAAATCTACCTGGCCATTAGTATTATACTTTTATTCTTTAGCATGATTTGCACTTTGTGATATATTTTGCAACGTCCCTTTTCATCCCTTCTTACCAATAATTCTATTTTAAATCTTGGTACATGTTAGTTCCTCCTAAATGAATTTTATAACTAGAATAGTAGGCTTATTTTAGAATCTCCTTCTGTATCTCTTCATTTCTAAGTATACATAATCTTTTACCCTTCTACATAGAATCGCCTTCTTTGATATCAAATTTAGGATATTTTCCTTACCATATGCCTGACTCAATTGATTTCGTGATGGGGTCTTTGTGTTGAGCTTGCTTTATTCTACTTATTAGTGTGGGCTCACTTGTTAAGTTTGCCAATTCCATATTAGGGTCATGCCAACAAAATTTCGGATTCAAATTTTCAAATTCTTTGACAAGTTCACTTTGTTTAGTAAGCAAAGATTTTACTTTTGATAATTTTTCTGACTTAGTGTATCTCTTACTGCATTTATCTTGCCTAGGCAATAGTTAATGGTTATATCATAATCCTTAATGAGTTCAAACCATCTTTACTTCCTCATATTTAATTCCTTTTGTGTGAACAAATATTTGAGACTTTTATGATTAGTGTATATTTCACATTTTTTAACATATAAAAAATGTCTCCAAATTTTCAAGGCAAAAGTGACCATAACAAGTTCTAAATCATGTGTGGGGTCATTTTGCTCATGTGGTCTTAATTGCCTAGATGCATAAGCAATTACTTTCCTACTTTGCATTAATATACATCTTAGACCATTACGTGAAGCATCATTGGATACTATAAAAGGTTCTTACTATTAGGTAACACCAATATTGGTGTAAGGACTAAGAATTGCTTTAGTTCTTGAAAACCCTTCTCCCGATCATCATTCCAAATGAACTTCTCATTCTTTTGTGTTAATTAGGATAAGGGTTTGGCAATTTTTGAAAATTCCTTGACAAATTTTCTATAGTAACTAGCTAACCTAAGAAAACTCCTTACTTTAGTAACCATTCTAGCCTTTTCCGTTTTACAATTTCCTTAATCTTTTCAGGATCTACCGATATTCCTTCACTAGAGATCTTACGTCTTAAAAATGATATCCCGTTTAGCTAGAACTCACACTTAGACAATTTGGCATACTATTGATTCTCTCATAAAATTTATAACACTGCTCTTAAATGTTCTTCATGTTGTTCCACAGTAGCTGAGTATACCAAAATATCATTAATAAAAACAATCACACATTTATCTAACAATGAACAAAATACTCGATTCATTACATTCAAAAATGCTGTGAGAGCATTTGTCAATCTAAAAGGAATTACTAAAAACTCATAATGAGCATATCAAGTACAAAAAGTAGTTTTAGGCAAATCTTCTGCCTTAATCTGTAATTGATGATATCTTGACCTTAGATTAATTTAAGAAAATATACTTACCCTTTATAACTGGTTAAATAAATCGTCAATGTAGGGTAATGAGTATTTGTTTTTTCCAGTTACTCAATGCAGTTCTCTATAGTCAATGCAAAGTCATAAGGATCCATGCTTCTTCTTTGCAAACAATACTAGAGCTTCCAAGGGAGATAAGCCATGTTGTATAAATCCATAGTCTAGTAATTCCTATAATTGTTTCTTGAGCTATTTGAGTTCAATAGGGGTCATCCAATATGGAGCTTTAGAGATAGGTTTTGTTCCTAGTTTCAAGTCAATTGAGAAATCTGTCTCTCATTTACGAGGTGTAAACCTAGTAATTTCTCTAGGAATACATGCGCAAATTCGTTTACTATTTTGATATCCACAATGTTAGGTTTACCTTTCTCTCCTTCTATAACATAGGCTACACATCAATTCCATGTTAGGTGCTCACTACGTGCAACTATATTTATCAAACCAATTATCTTTGTTTCCCTTGTATAGTTTCTCCCACAAAAGTCACTCTAGTTTCATTTAGAGTATTAAATGTTATTTCTTTTCTATAACAATCCACCATTGCTTGTACTAATGACATTCAATTCTTTCCTAATGTTGCTCCATACTTCCTTATGGGGAAAATTATTAAATCTACCTTAGACTTATGATCAAATATCTTAACAGGACAAGATTCTAACACTTCATTTGTAACTATCATATTTCTTACTGGTGTTTTAATCCCAAAATTTTTTGCTAAGATAGTTTTTGTCGTCTCTAATTGTTCTACAATTCCTGTTGTAATGAATGAATGTGTGGTTCTAGTGTCAAACAATGTATAGAAAATTATATCCTATATCATAATATTTCTTAAGAAAAGATCAGTCCTTCTTTTAGAATTTATTATCATTTTGAGTAATTTGTAGTCTTATGTTTAATATTATGTAAACCCCGCAAATTTAGATATTTGAGAGTAGAATTGAACCCTAATACTATAGATGAATTGATGAGTCATTAAAGCCGAGCAAGATAAAAATTTAATAAATCTAAATTTAAACATATTATAAGTAGTAAAAACCTTAGAAATTGATCAAAATCCTAAATCGCATACTAAAATCCTAAATCTGATTTATGCACCATTAACCAAAATTGAACCTGAATTTGATTAAAACCCTAAAATTATAACTTTAAGCCTATAAAATAATTAAATATCACTTAATAGTGATATAATTGTAGTCGATTTCAATTATCGACTAAATTGCTTAATCGCGTAAAATTTTAACGAAATCGATAAAATAACTTGTAAAAATTATAATTGTAACGGGCACCAATTAAATTGATAAATTTTCACAAAATTCTAAAATTAATTTATGATGATTATTTTTGTGATTTTTAAGCTTAGAAAAATTACATATAATTATTTTTAATTTCCATTTTCTTCCTTTTTCTTTCTTTCATTTTCTCTTTTCCTGTCTTTTCTTCTTTTCTCCTATTTTCCTTACCTTATATGTAAATTATAGCTGCAAAAATTCAGCAGCCCATGTGCATAAAAGAGATGTACATGTTTCACAATTTAAGGGGGAAAGGACAAAGTAATCAAGTAATATCCTATCTAAATTAGTGCTAGATTTTAGAGGATAAACTTATTGGTTTCTTTATTTTAATTGCCTAAAAGGAAATCTACTACATATCATGCCAAAGAGCAAAAAGAAAATCTTGGGAAAAAAAAAGAGAAGAAGAAAACCAAAAACACAAAGTGAGAAGCAAAAGTAAAGAAAACAAAATCAAAACCAAACCATGAAGAACAAGGAGAAGAATAAGAAGAAAAGAAGAAGAAGCAAGAGGAAGAAAAGAAGAAGAAAACAAAAAATAATTAGGTAAACATAATTATTTTAGTAGTATATATGTATAGTATATGGTATGTACATGAATATATGTAGTATTTATATTGTATTTTAGTAAATATTTCATTACCAATACATGTACGTATGCGTGCATAAGTAATAAAATTAAGATATATATATATAATATATATATATGTATAAAGATATGTATGTAGACATGTATGTATATAAGTATAATATACGGCATATGAGTATACATAAGTGTATAAATAAAAATACATGAATATATGTATATGTACATAAGGATATATCAAGTAAGTATTTACTATTTTTACAAAATAAATATATATATATATATAGTTGTACACGTAAAAGAGGAATTAGGTATGTATTTATGCTTATATATATATATATACACATGAATATGTATTTGTATAGTATGTATAAGTATTTTGTACTAAATAAAATAAATTTATAAATAAGTAAGAAATAGGTATATAAATATATATGTGTGTGTGTGTGTATTATCGTAAAATTAGGGATTACAATTTAAAGTAAATTATAAAATTAATTAAATATAGTATAAGTACATAAATATGTATATATAAATCATAAAATACAAATGAATAATAAGAAAATAATAAATAAAAATAATAGCAATAATAATAATAACAATTGTAATAAGACTAAAATCTCAAAAATAGGAAAAATATGCTTAAAATAATAAAAATATCAATTATATGATTTAAATAATTATTAAATCATAAATATATTAAGAAAAAGCTCAAATTAATATTTTATAATTTTTAAATTAAAATAATAATTTTTTTGATATTCTTATATCACAATTCAAACTGCGAGTCAGAACAACCAAAACAGACCTTGTTACGAGAAAATACGCTCGAAAACGATCAAAATGGACTATAAAATCATAATGATTTGAGTTAAAATGAAAAAGTTATATGCAATTCGATAAAAAGCTCGAATCGATGATTTCACGAAAATCAATAACCGATTTAAGTAAACAGTACGATTTAGCATACTAGTTTAGTTATTTAATTCCCAAACTTACTACTTTTATATTCCCCTAATGTTAGGTGATCCTGAGATTGTGACCGATTTTCCTTTGAATTAAATATTAATAACTTGATGCATAGGGTTTTGGGTTATGCATGCGACTAATATTGATTGATTACTGTACAAAATACTGTTAAATATGATAGTTGAAGATTTGGTTATATAATTGATTATTGCATAATTTTAATGATTTGTTGATAATGGTTGATCATCTCATAAATTGACTTAATCATATTCAACTTAACTAAAATTAAACAGATCATGCATAGAGCACGAACATTGCATATAATGTTCGGGCCATCACCTCACACGGTTGGTAATGAAAGCCTTTGGAGGAATGGATTCTCACATGATTTGATTAGTACAGTATAGGAGTATTGGCACAACAAGATCCTAACCTTGGCTCGCTGGTTCTACTGGCACCAGAGACGCTAACCGTAGGTAGTTAGGGGTCACGTCTAGAGACCACCACTGTAGGGTGTGAGCATGGACTGCGGGGCTACTTCACCACTAGACCTGGATATTTATATGTTATTGACTGTTGGAAATAGAAACCTGTTTTGTGAAACAGGGAATTCATATATATATATAATAATATAAAGCTAAAAACCCAAGTACTAGAGCCTGGTTGTGATTGGTGTTGATGTATCTTCAACCCTTACTTTGGTGGGCGTTAAATCTATTGTTATATATAGCACTGGCCAATTGCATATATATTATTTAGCATATAGCTTGTTCATGCATTTATATATTTGGTAATAAACTGTTTGATAACTTGTTTACCGGTTTAGTACGAGGGATAACGCACTAAGCTCTTATAGTTTACCCCTTAATAGTTTTGTTTTGCAGGTTACTAAATGATTGAGCATGGGTTAAGAACTGAGAGTTAAGTGCCAACGTCGAGATGCATAGAAGTTAGAATCCAAGGACAGACTGTATGGTTCATTTGAATTATTATATATATAATTATTAATACTACATTTAAATTTTGTGACTTTAGTAAATTTGAGTTTTAGAACTTTACTACCTAATCTTATTGTTTAGTAGGGGATACCGATTCTTTGCGGTTCTGATGGACTATGGTTTATCGGATATCCATAGTCATATATATGTGGTCGTAAGTTAATTAAGAATAAAAAAATAAATAAAAAAAAACTTTAGTGATTAATTGTTTAGAATCTTGCAATCTTTAACTTATAAGATGATTTTCAAATCATGGGTGCATACATAATATGAAAATTTTAGGTAATCCTACTAGGTCCTCTTTAGGGTGATGACATATTAGGTATTGATTAAGGGTTAAATCTGAGTCTTGTAATTTCATTTAGTTATTCGAGTGAGCAATTTAAGGCATTAGTGAAACTAATTTGAATGACCAAAAAATTTAAGAGTAGATTTAAGAAATTAGTTGAAGACATCCTACAGACCTAGATTTCAAAAATATAATAAAATAATAATAATATGGTTCAATGGAGTAATTTAATTATATATATATTATTTAGGGAAATCGCATAGGACAGGCTCCGTCATTAGTAAATTTGTGGAGATAAATAGTATATGTAATAAAATTATTATGTACTACAAAATAACATATAAAAAATATATAAATATGTCGTATCCAATTTTGATACAAAACAAGTACCCATAACCAATTAAAATATTCGAATAATTATATTTTAAGTTAGATTAAGTGAAAGAAATTAATAAAGATTGAGAAAAAAAAATCATAGACCAGCTGGACTACAATTAGAATGACATATGGAGTGAATGACCAAGTGTAAGAGAATTAGCTAACCAAAGTATATAATTGAATATAGTAAATAAGCCTAAGTATCAAGAGGAGATGGAAGATTAGATTTCAAACCAACCTAAAAGCTTCAGAAAAAATTCTAGGAAGCTCTGAACCATAATCCACTTGCAAATAGGAAGTTGAGGAAATAAGTTGGAAATTAAAAGATATAAGAAGAAATTTAAAAAAATTATACAAAAAATTAGGTATAATATGAGTTAGATGGAATGCATATGGATAGAGAGACACTAGGGAAAAGCGGCCACCACTAGGTGATAGTGGGTCCACAATTTGGGTCAACTAACAAGGTGGCAACCACCATTGGTGATCGGAGCTTCCAATTTCGATAAGGTCTAATTTTATGACGAATTTATTAAAAATATAGAATTTACTAAGGAAATTATAAAAAAAAAATTATTTCCACATATTTTTATGTATAGAATCTAGAAAAAAATATTATTTTGTACAAATTTAATAACTACAATATATGTCCTTAACAAATCGACGAAATCAAATAATTTCAATGTTTAAATAAATAGGTCTAATGGCATAGTTTTTACTTCAAAAATTTTCTATAAAATTTCATATATTTATACTAAAATGCTACCAAAATATTTTTTACAAAATTATTTTCTTTAACTTTTATGAATTTTTGAGTCCTAAATTATGATTAAAATGGTGTTTTTAGGAAAAATATTTTATTTTTTCCTGAAGACCTCACTTAGATTTTGAGTTTAGGTGATTAATAGAGTATTCATTTTATTCTAAAGCTGTTGAATTGTGTTTTGTAGGATGGATTATAGAAAGTCAATAATATACTCTTAAATATATAGGTTAGTGAGTGTTAAGTTAGGGAATTGTTAATGCTGATGTGTTACTTGAGGAATTAAGGATGTAATGAAGCTAAGAAGCATTAGATGAATGTTACTTAGGTTATTTTTATTGGAGTTTGCAGTAGAAGTGAATAAATCAATAAGTTGTATGTAATTTGAACTTAGGCAGAGGATAACTTAGAGGAAGTTGAGGGAAGATGTTCTAATTAAGATTCACTTAGAAGCTAAATTAGAGGTAAGATTACTAGTAAGTGGTGAAACAGGGGAAAGCTCAAAAACTGAGTGAGATGGCAAGCTCTTAAGAAACTTGAAATTGGCTAGGCTTAGAGAATAGCTTAGAGGGTATCCTGTCAAAAGATCTAAAGTTGAGTAGACTTCATGATTAGTTCGCAATATGCCTTAAAGGGTACTTGAAGCAAAATACTTGAGTGTAAGTACTCATAAGTTGCCTTAGAAGGTAATTCGTAGGACATCTTGGGTATTTGTCTAACTTAGAGGATGATTTAGAGGTTAAACTTGTTAATACCTTAACCCTGATATGGTTTAGGGAATAACTCAAAAGCTTCCAATTTAGGAACTTCAAGGGTGACTTAACTCAGAACTTAGCAAAAAGGGTATTTGTTGAAAATCTTGAGTATACCAACCTTAGAGATTGATGTAGATGCTGAATCTAAGTGAACTTCAATGTCTATGTAGTGTAGAAGATAGCTTAGAAGTTTCTCTAGTAAATATTTTGAGGATATCTTGACTTAGGGGATAGCTCAGAAGGTAACATAAACTTATAGCACCATTCTAAACTTCCAATACTAAGGCATAAGCTAATAAACTAATGACTAACCAACTTAATTCTTATGTAGATGAGTAAATTAGCAATATTTCATAATTCATATGTAGAATAAAGTACTACATCGAGATAAATATCGAGGGCCTAATAATAATGATAAGTCAACAAGCAAGTTAGTGAGCAACCGAGTTCTCGATAAGTGGGTTCCACACTTCACTACACTTTGAAGTATTGTTTAAGAATACTTGGAGGCCTTAGTAGATGTCTTGTTTATGATCATAAGGTAGTCGCCTATGCGTATGTCATACCTTACCTTTTAGGTATTTGCTTAAAATTTTTTCTCAAACTCTTGGTACCTGAAGACTGTTTGTTATTGCTGTCCTTAAGTTAAGGATAAGGCAGAACCTATATTCAATTTGCCCTTTTGTTCTATAAACAATTACTTTCAAATAGATTCTCATTTAATATGACCAACAATAGTAAAAGCTTCTACATTAGTGAGGTGTACATAGAGTATCATAGTTACCTCCACTACAAATACACATTCTTGGACCATCACTACTATGCTAAACCAATGGAAAAAATAATAACCATAACTCTCTTAAATAGCCTTCTTCATGTACTCGAGCCAAACTGTATAGTCAATGAGTTCTCTCTAGAGCCCATCTTTAGCTATAGTTTTCGAATTCTCCTTGCCACTTCTGTCTATTTATTCATAACTTGAGGATAAGAGAAACTTATCCCCTCATCTATTGCGAGTTGAGTGAGAATGGAGAAACATACAACAAAAAGCATAACAAAATAGGCATATCATTTAAGTAGTTAGTCTAATTATGTTATCTTATAGTTTCTCGTTGAAGTAATGCAAATGTATCAAGTGTATGCTATGCTCATGCATGTGTCATGCATTGATACCAATATCCTAGCCTAACTTAGCAACTCATCTGGTTTGATCGACTGAAACTAGGCATCTAAAATAAATCCAAGAACCTAGCAATAAGTGCATAGAGTAGTTGGAAAATCTAGCATATAGCTAGCCTAGCAAGTATAATGCGGTCTCTATATGCTAAAAAACTCAACTTTCACAAATTAAGTTGTTCAATTAATAAACCTAGCCTTTCATTTGAAAACTGACCTAAGAATATCACAGTTTTTAGAAAATTTGACCTGTAGGTCCTTTTTGTGCCAAGCCATGAATGCATTAGATTGCATACCAAGCAAAACCTAGAAAATCCAAGAAAACTTATTCATCACTTGTTACCCAGCCTTTACTTTGTAATTTTGTCGGTTCTAAGATCTTAGCATTGATTTCACTTAAGTGAACACCTTAGGAGATAGAGTTAATCCCTAGATTCTTTTCTGAGATAACATAGATTCTAGCAAATGTCACATATGCATTCATCAACATTAAGATAACAACTAAGTTTAATATCATGCCATTATTAAATCAATGACAATTATAATAGGTAGCTCCATATGGTACATTGATAGCACATTAGCTTGCAATCAATGTTCAACTAAGCGAAAACATCACAAGACACACAAAGTTAGGAGTAGACATAAGTTTACTCAAGTACACATAAATATCCACTTACCTGGCTGATAGCATAATCCCATTCCTACTCATTAATGTAAGCTTCCTCTTTCACTAATTCATATGGACATGTGGCACTCGACGGTCTTAATGGTTGATCTTGTCTGCTTGAATTGTTTCCTCAATAATCAATATCATCATTTTAGTTTTAGTAAATATAGAGTTAAATAAGTTCATTTTAATAATTTAAGTATGGTTATAACTTATCTCTAATGAGGGGTGCAAACTTTTTATTGAGTTCTAACTTATTGCTGATGTCTCTAATCATGGTTCTAAAAGGTTGCCTAATACCAAGTTTTTGATATGTGAACCTTCTAAACAAGTATTTGATCTATAGCGTTAATACAATTTTCATTTTAGAACTTTCTATAAAAGTATCTAGAAACAATTTCTTTAATTAGGAACTCTCTGAAGAAGTATTTGAAAATATCCTTATTAACTTAAGAACTATCTAATTAACTTGCGAAAACTATATCAGCTAAGTATATCATGTCACATAACTTTCTAATTAAGTCTCTAAACTAGAAATCAATAGCAAAACAACCTTCTAAAGAATTGTCTGAACAGGATCATTTTACAAATTTACTTGAAATAACTCATCTAACATCATATTTCAGATTATAGACATGTTATATCATGTTCATAAATTAGGGTTATTATACTAAGTAAAACCATATTACCAAATTCTCTAAATTCACATACTTTCCTATCAATGTATTAATCCCACAACATCCAATTTGTTCAAATTTCATCTTTGATTCAAAGCACACAACTCTAGATTGATCTTCGTAGTAGAATAGGATTCAAGTATACATCGAAACCTAATACCAAAGGTTCAATTAAACTCCATACACTTAATCCTCAAGAACATAGCATTTTCATCCAATTTTGAAGACTTAAATATTCCTAAAAATTATGGAAATCCTTTTTATCTGAAAACTCTTCATATAATATTCACATGCAACATAAGCATTCTCTAGAAAAAGTTCGACTTAGAAACTACATTGATAAGGTTATTCAAATCGGTTTTGAAAATTAATCAGTTTTACTTGATTTCCTAAGGAAGTACTATATTCACTTGAAAATTCTTCAACATGATATTTTTGCATAAAATTATATATAAAAATATGCACAAATAAAATTTTTCTATAATTTTCAAAATTAATTTGATATTTTTATCAATTTAACTAAAATTGAGGATACAACTAGACTAATTGAAAAAATGACCTTCAATCATCCATACCGGCCACCACCTTATCGACACTACCTGGTGTTACCTCCACTATCAGGGGGTGGTGATGGTTCACTCCTAGGTAACCTCTATACTTGGGTTCTATTAATTTGCTTAGTTTACATAGTATTGCTTTCTAATTTTTCTAGAATTTTTCTACTTACTTTTACTCCTTTATATTTTTTCAAAATCCCTCATATCCTTAAGAACATTCAAAGAGGTTTTAGTGGATTTCCTAAGCTTGCATGGTGTTAAATGGTCATTTTCTCTCTCCCAAAAGCTTGAGTATCCCTAAATCACTCTAAATGCCCTAATTCGCATGGATACTAAATATAATTCTCTTAATAACTTTTCTTTGTTACTTACCATTGCTATATTTCCTACATCAACTGGCCTACTATTCTAAGTTTCGGGTAGTAGGTCAAAGATTGGGTCTCATAGCATATGTAACGTATATGCATGAATATAGTTGTGCGACTTTGAGTGATGGTTTTATGTATTAATTGCTTCATGATATTATTTACATTGAATTGTTTGAAATTGCTTAACCACCCAAAAGCAATCTTAAAAAAACTCAACTTAACTTCTAATCGGACATATATAATAACCTACTAGGGAAACCACTTGGGCCAAACATAGACTCTTCAATAAGGGTAGCTGAAATGGTCATCTCCTCACCTTTAGTCAAACTAAGTGATAAGAGAAGGGGTTATGATAAGTTTAGGACCGTGGTTCGAAGTAAGGTCTCCGGTGGGGCATATTCTCCATTACACAAGCCTCGGCTTGGTTTTAATTCACAATGTGTGAGGCATCAAACTCTTCAACCTGAATTAGAGATGGCGTAATTTCTTTAATCTCACAACAAACCAGATAACGTTGTGCAATGGTATTTACTTGTATATGCTAACATCTAACTAAATATGCTTGAAAACGCTAGTTACTCTGTATTAGATATGTAGTATTGTTTTTGTCTCACTTACTAATCAAGTTATTGTTCATTCCCTAATAGCTATTTTGCAGGTTTCTCGATAGATATACCAATGCTACCCTAAGTTTTAGAAGACTAGAGAATAAGGTTAGGGAGTGAAATTCAAGACTGATGGGTTGAATTCTTATTTATTTGTAGGTTTCACTAACTTATAGAGAAACTAATAAGTTCTCTACTAATGACCCTCTATTTTTCAACTATGGATATTGTTACTATACTCTGTAATCCTATGAACTTCTATAAATGTGTTACTAATCGCTTTGTTTTCTCATATTAATTTACTTCTTAGAACTTTTTGTTGAAATTGAGATTTTGTACTCCAAATGATTTATAAAGCTTAATTTTTTTAAGTCATTTGGGCCATACGATTATTTTCTAAAACTATTTTGAAAAGTTACATTACAAGTTGATATCTAGTTAAATCAGAATTGGATGGCTTAAAGCGATGAAGTGGTAAACGCCTTATGTAAGCTATAGTTACGTTAGCGACTAAAGTAGCTAGCTTCTAGCTTAGGTTAGTTTATATGGTGAGGCTGTTACAACTCTTTGGTTTAAGACGTAATAATTTTGGGTGGTATTAGAGCACAGTTCTCAGCAATTCACTTGAAGCATGACTCATCTAAACTGACTTTAGGATATTATAACTAAAATGAATAAAACACCTTAGGAACTTTAAGTATTGGGGAAATTAAATGGGACGTAAAAGACTTGCAGTTGTAAGGTCATATATAAGTTACATATGTATGAGATTGTATATGGTATAAAGTAATATAGAGTGAAAGGTAATGCTAATCTAACTTATGTTGTAATTACTTTTAAATTTTGAACCGCCAACTTATTTATGTTTGGTGACGATAATAAATGGTAAAGAGCCTATAGATTTTAAGGTTTAATTGTAGGAGTTGTTTTGTGACAAACTGATTGAGCATTGTTCTATGTTTCTGGTAAAATCATATGAAATTTGTATATTTATTAAGTGAATCATTTTGTAAATGTTGGGTGGTTGGGAGTAGTAAAGGATGAGTAGAAATTTGTATTGTTATTGTTGCTATAGGGAAAAAGATGTTTGATAATTAAGGAGGTTACGATTGTAATGGTTTCAATGATATAATTTCAAACGTTATTTTTAGAAGTGGTTGAGATGGTATTGTTTTTTATGAAATGGGAGTGCTTAGTGAGTCTTAGTTGGTAAAGGTAAGTTTAATTTCCATGATCATATCACATATTCAAATGGTAATCTTTAGGTTTAGACAATTGATTATCATGCTCTCGTTATAATAAGTATAAAAATTGATAAGTTACTAAGAACCATATAGTCAAGTAATAATAAATTATTTGTTATGCTACAACATTATTTATAGAATTAAATGATGTGTAATTTGAGAAGCTCAGGGGAGATTGATCATAGTTGATGAGACGTATGTTGTGATCAAAATGAAATGTAAGATGTAGATTGATTAAGTTTATCATAATAAGTAGAGCATGATTTGGCTTAAAGAATATAGTAGAATTTGATTCAAAGGATTAAGGTAGCTTGAAGACTAACTCGTATGGAATAATAAGGCTAATTAGAGGATGTTCAATATTCTGGGTGAGATCATTGATACATGTCGCAAAATTTATCTTATAGTTGATAAGTGAATGAAAGATATAGGAAAAGGAAGCTAGAGGTTATATTACAAATACAATTTTGGAGAAAGAATACTAGTAGGTTAGGAAAGTTGTGTTTATAATAACCTCAGTATTGCACTCCAAGCAAGTGTAGAGTAGGGAAGGAACTATCTCCATGGTAGTACTCAGGTTTTTATAAAAGTACTTTACATTCCTAGGGATTTCTCTACAGTATTATTGGTTAATTTCTTAGATCTCCACTTGTAAAGGGAAGTAGATATAAAAGTTCTTTTCAATCTAATAATCAACCCCAGTTGAGTTTTAAGAAGAACTTGTTTTTTGGCTAAAAGAACTTTTAGAGATATATAATAAAAACCTTGATGAGAACCTGAGGAGGATTCTAATTATAATTAGATGTCATAACAACTAAGGATAAGACAAAGGTGATTGTATGACTTAGCAAATCGAGAAGTATAAAAAAATAAATATGAAAGGAAACATAATTATATATCAAACTTTAGGAGAAGATTTTCATTAAGCTTAAATGGGGAGTCGTATAGGAGTCAACAAAATAAATGAAAGGAAATGACTTAGTGTAAAGAATAATTGTGACATTAATAGATTGTGTGCAATTATGCAGAGAATAAGTATAGATTTCAAATTAAAATGTTAAGAATGAAGGAAAAGGAGAATGGAATTGATTTCTAAGAGATGTTTTGATGTTTTTGAAAAGCTTAGTAGTCTATAAGTCAAGAATTAATGGGGGTAGGGGTGGGGGGTAAGGGAATAGCTCCTTTGATAGTGAAATGGATTGAAACTCAAATACCCTTGACATGCTTAAATTGTGGTTTATGAAATGAACTCCTATTGTTTGGAGGTATTTAGTAATATTTGATGCAATTCGATTCTCTTGGTATTATAAATATAATTTGTAAATAGTTGACTAAAATAATATTTGCAAGCAATATACTTGGGAAAGCAAACATGATATTTCAATGCATATGAAAGATTATGTGTAGTTATTTGAGGTGAAAATTTCATTCTTGATGTGATTTCCTTAATGTAAAGTTAAGTTTCAACATAATTCTATTTTGGATGTAAAAATAAAATTATGATGTATACGCTTGGGTTTGTGGAATTGAAATCTAAAAGCTATGGAGATAGGAAGTGTATGATCTTAAATGGCAATAGATGGATTTCGAGATTGAAGTGCCTATAGAGATCAATTTAAGCTTATCAACTACCAAAATACTTATTTAAACATAATACATAGCAAGTGACCTTTTGCTCTTACCTTTTCATTTAGAAGACATTATGAAATTGCAGGATTGAAAAGTAATGCTATATTATAGGATTGAATACAAGCAACATGATATATATGTAGGTATTGATATATTATTGTTTCTTATAAGCAAGGACTAAGATATCATAGGAGATATATCTCTATCATTATAAATACCTAGGATGTGATTAATATAATGATTTGTGAATACTGAAAACATCAATAGGAGATATATTGTTAAAGACTACACGATTTTGATTTAATAGGGAGTAATCACTCAAAGAACAGTTTAGATGCTTACATTCTATACCTACCTATAATATATAATATATGAATAAGTGATACACATGAGATATCTCATTAGTATTACTTGTATAAGAAGATATACTAATCAAAGATGTTATGTAGATATTAAAAGAAATGATTAGGATATATATTGTAGAATTTTTATTGGTAAAATAGGAGAATCTTACTTAAAGGAATTAATTGAGATTAAATTGTATACCACTTGTAAATCATATGTAATGGAGTATAAGATAAATTATCATATTCAAAAGGGAGATATCGAATTGGTGAAGTAGTTAGAAACTTAGGAAAACGACTGGAGAATGTAAACTCATTTTTAAGTACCTTTATACTTAAGTAATTGCTAAGCGTTAACCCTAAGGATGACAAATATACCACGAGTTAAATAGTGGAAAATTGAAGTAAATACCTAAAGTGACAAGGACGTTACTATAAACGATTGAAGAGAATGCCTTAAGAAGAATACAATAAAAAATAACACTAAGAACTTTGATTTTAGGAGATCACTAACACTCTTGAATTTGTCAAGATGACTTGATACTTAGGATGAAACAAGACAAGCCTATTTAAAACAAAGATTGAATAGCCTAAACTATGCTAAAACAAAAACATTTAGGATTTGTGAGCAATGGAAGGAGATTTGCCTAACTTTAACTAAAAGATTGAAGCTTGATCATGATAGATATAAGAAGAAAGTTTCAAAAGGTTAATAGCATGATAAATTTATGAGAAAAACTTTAGAAAGGTATTACTAGGGTAGCACGTAGAATGACATATGAAGTAACATGAATGAATGGACAAAGGCTGAAATAGATACCAAAGGTAAACTCTCTCTAGCTTAAGGTTAAGACGTGAATTTATGTAGGAAAGTAAATGATATGTGCTCTAAGTTAAGAAAGAGAAAGGCTCCTTATCATAGGACTTATATTTATTACACCTTATAAATAGATAGGAATAGTAATATATGTACTACAACTATATGAGATACTTGTAGAATTCGTATAGTTGGAAGTAAGGAGTAAAGGTAGCATTAAGTTATCACTAAAGGCTTAGATTAATCCATTTACGAGAAAATGATAAGTTGTAGCGAAGAGTAATGTAGAATGAACGTAAACTCCATTAAAGAGATAAAGTGAAGAAATCACTGACAACTTAATCAACCGAGTGAATAATAAGAAAAGGAAATTGTGAGAGTTATAATTTGGACGCAAGAAGAAGATTTTGATGAACATATAGAATTAGGATCAACTAGAAGATAAATTGAATTAGGTTTAAGGATATGGAAGTAGGAAGATGGTAAAAGAATGTTATAGTGAATACATGTATAAGAATGTTTAAAGTAAATTGATATAATGCATGAAGGTAAAAGAGTAATATTTTTGGTGCAATAGGGATAAATAATGGGATGATTAGTAAAGTTACGTACTGTATGCAATTCATGAAAGCAAATAGGAGATAAGAAAATGTATTAGATTAGAAGGTGATGGTTGTATATGTATTATTGAGTGCATATGAATAAGTAATCTATCACTCTTATCTCTCTCTTACTAAATTCTTTATCTATTAGAAGTCAAGTATTTGTAAACCACTTGTCCTTAAGTTACTTTAAACATGTCATGTCAATCATAAAGTTGGAAACTAGTCAATTTCCTTATCACTTCAGAATCATGTTAGTTCTATCAATTAAATTGTATTTGTTTATCAAGTCAATATTTATTCCATTCGAATACAAATTTGTAAAATGATTGAGATTTGCCAACCTTAACTATACAATTGTATGTGTTAATATATGAAATGCTAAGCTCCTAACTATGAAAATAGTGTAGACTTAGGGAAGAATCCAATAAAAGTGACAACGATAAGGAAGTAATCACTTAACATACTAGATAATTGGATTTAGAAGTTAATAGAGCATAATGAGGAGTAGAGAATGGAGTGAAGATATACACTAGTATTTAGAACTAAGCAGTGGATGTTAGAAGTCAAGTTTAAAATATATTAAGGATCAAAAGAGAAATCATAATTATCGTACTTGATTATCACAGACTTGAAAGATTTAGAGATTACTAAAGTATGCTACATAGTAACAGTATGTAAATTCATGAAGAATGCAACCACAATATTAGGGCTAAAATAATTAACCTTCAATAGGATTATACATTTAAAGAACCATCCATACAAATATTGAATAGGTAAATCTCTAAAAATCTAGAAAACAAAATGTAGAGTATGTGAAAGTATCATGAGGAGATAACCTTAAGCTAAACTAATTGACAATAAAGATGATAGAACTATAAGAGTGTTACACAAGTGGAAGAGCAACTTATTAAGGTACTTAATAAACAAATTCATAGAATTGAAACATGGTTACTTAGAGATCAGATTAATGATAGATTATCTTATCTTGACAAAGATATCTGAACGAATATTAAAGTATGTAGATGTAGAATAGGTAAGATGGATAATTAAAGTTTTGAGAACAAAATTTTTCTAACGGGGGTTAGAAATGTGAGTATAGTAATTTCACGTAGTTATTCTAAAGAGTAATTTAGGGCATTAGTGAAACTACCCTAAATGATTTAAAAATTTATGAATAGATTTGAAACACTAGTTGAAGATACCCCATAGACTCAGATTTCAAAAATGCAATAAAATAATAATAAGAATATAGTTAAATAGAGTAATTTAATTATATATGTATTATTTATTGAAATTACGTAGGATAGGCTCCGCCATTAGTAAATTTGTGAAGATAAATACTATATGTAATAAATTATTACATGATATAAAATAAGATATAATATATATATATATAAATATGTTGTGTGCAATTTTTATACATAACAAGTACTCACAACAAATTAAAATACTCAAATAATCATATTTTAAACTAGATTAAGTCAAAGAAATTAATAAATACTTGCAAAAAAAGAAAAAGAAAATCATATACTTGCTAGACTACAATTAGAATGGCGTATAAAGTGAGTGGCCAAGTGTAGGAGAATTAGCTAACGAAAGTATACAATTGAATATAGTAAGTAAGCCTAAGTATCAAGAGGAGAGAGAAGATAACATTTCAAACTAACCCAAAAGCTTCGAAAAAAAAAAATTGCAAGAGGCTCTGAACGATAATCCCCTTGTAAATAGGAAGTTGAGGAAATAAGTTGGAAATTAAAAGTTACAAGAAGAAATTTAGAAAAAATATACAAAAGATTTGGTGTAATATGAGTTAAATGGAGTACATACGGATAGAGAGACACTAGGGACAAGTGGCCACCACTAGGCAATAATGGACCCATGGGCTAGGTCGATTAACAAGGTAGTAGCCACCATTAGTGATTGGAGCTTCCAATTTCGGTAAGGTCCAATTTTAAGATGAATTTCTTGAGATTTAACGATATAGAATTTACTTAGAAAATCATAGAAAAATTTATTCCCACATATTTTTATGTGTAGAATCTAGAAAAAAAATATTATTTTGTACAAATTTAATAGCTATAGTATACATTCTTAGGAACTTTCGATATTGAAATAAATAGGTCTAATAACATAGTTTCGAATTCAAAATTTTTCTATAAACTTTCCTATATTTATACTAAAATTCTATGAAAAGATTTTCACAAAATTATTTTCTATAATGAATTTTTTAGCCTTAAATGATGATTAAAATGGTGTTTTTGGTAAAAACTACTTTATTTTTTCCTAAGGACCTTGGATTTTGAGTTTAGATGATCAATGAAGTATTTACTTTATACTGGAGCTGTTGAATTTAGTTTTGTGGGAAGGAGAATAGAAAGTCAATAATATGACTTTAAATGTATAGTTTAGTAGATTGTAAACTTGGGGAATTGTGAATGTTGATGTGTTACTTGAGGAATTAGGGATGTACTAAAGCTGAGAAGTATTAGTTGAATGTTACTTGAGCTATTTTTATTGGAGTTTGGGGTGAAAGTGAATAAATCAATAAGTTGTATGTAATTTGTACTTGGGTAGAGGATAACTTAGAGGAAGTTGAGGGAAAATGTTCTACTTGAGTTTTACTCAAGGGCTAAATTAGAGGCAAGATTAAGTGTAAGTGGTGAAATAGGGGAAAGCTCAAAGATTGAGTCAGATGGAAAATTCCTAAGAAACTTGAAATTGGCTGGGCTCAAAGGATAGCTTAAAGGGTATTTTGTTGGAAGATCTAAAGTTGAGTAAACTATACAAATTGGTTCACAAGATTCCTTAAAGGATACTTCAAGTGAAATACATGAGTTTGAGCATTTAGAAGTTGCCTCAAAGGGTAATTCGTAGGACAACTTAGGTATTTATTAAACTTAAAGGATGATTTAGAGGTTTAACTTTTTAATACCTTAACCCTGATATGGCTCAAAGCATAACTCATAAGCTTGCATTTTAAAAACTTCAAGGGTAACTTAACTAAGAACTTAGCTTAGAGGGTATTCATTGAAAATTTTAGGGATTTACCAATCTTAAAGATTGATGTAGAGGCTGAATCTACAGTGAACTTCAATGTTTATGTGGTGTAGAGGATATCTTGAAAGCTTCTCTAGTAAATATTTCAAAGGTATCTTAACTCAAGAGATATCTCAAAAGGTAACATAAACTTATACCACCATTCTAAACTTCCAATACCTAGGGCGTAGGCTAATAAACCAATTACTAACCAAACTAATTCTTATATAGACAGGTAAATTAGCAATATTTCATAATTTATATGCAGAATAAATTACTACATTGAGATAAATATCAAGGGATCACTAACATGGACAAGTTAGCAAGCATAGCCAGTGAGCAACTGAGTTTTAGGTAAGTTGGATTAGTGCTTCACCGCACTTTGAAATATTATTTAAGAATACTTAAAGGCCTTAGTATATATGTTGTTTGTGATTGTAAGTTAATCGCTTGTATGTATGCAATGTGTATGCCTGAATATGAATGTGTTATTTTGAGTGCTGGATTCATGTATTGATTACTTCCTCATAATGTTTGCATTAAGTTGTTTGAAATTGCTTGACTACTCCAAAAGCAATCTAAAAAAAACTCGGCTTAACTTCTAATCGGACATACATTGTAATCTACTAGGGAGCGACTAAGATTCTCAGGCTAAACATAGACCCTTCGATGAGGATAGCTAAAATGGTCCTATCCTCATCCTTAATCGAACCAAGTGATAGGAGATGGGGTTATAGCAAGGTTGGGGACCATGGTTCAAAGTGAAGTCTCGGGTGGAGTGTATTCTCCATTGCATAAGCCTTAGTTTGGTTCTTATCCATAAGTACGAGGTGTCAAACTCGTCAACCCGAATTAGAGTAGGCATAATTTCTCTGATTTCACGATAGATTGGATAATGTCGTTTGATGGCATTTACTTATGTATGCATAACATCTAACTAAACTTGCTTGAAAACCGTAGTTTCTCTATATCATATATGTACTATTATTTTCATCTCACTTATTGAGTAAGTTATTGTTCATTCCCTAATAGCTATTTTGCAGGTATCCTACTAGATGCACTAGTATTACCCTAAGTTCTAGAAGACTAGAGAACAGGGTCAGGGAGTGAGATTCAAGACTAATAAGTTGAATTCTTACTTATTTATAGGTTTCACTAACTTATAGAGAAACTAATAGGGTCTCTACTAATGACCCTTTACTTTTCAACTATGGATATTGTTACTATGCTTTGTAATCCTGTAAACTTCTATAAATTCTTTAGTAATTGCTTTCTTTTCTCGGATTAATTTATTTAGAACTTTTTATTGAAATTAGGATTTCTACTCCAAATGATTTATAAAGCTTAATTTTCATAGTCACTTGAGCTACAAGATTATTTTCTAAAGTTATTTTGAAAAGTTATATCACAAGTTGATATCTATTAGACTTAGAATTGGATGGCTTAAAGTGGTGAAGTGGTAAACGCCTTATGTAAGCTAAACCTACGTTAGCAGCTCAAGTAGCCAGCTGGTACAGAGAGACTAGTTCTCACTAATTTTAGTACTCGGCAATTATGGGTTGACCTTTCGAGTATCTTGACTAAGTACTATGAGGCTTCAAGGACTCTTCCTTAAACTAGAACATCTAACTGCCGACCCCATCCAGTTCAGATCTTGCTTCTTCCAAGACCGGACAAATGATTGCATGCTAACTTCTTCTATTAAATTCATAGTTCTGTATTCTTTTGAATGTTTTCCTTATTTTAAATTATAGGCACCTTCTTTAGGGTTTAAAGTCTTGTATTTTATTTACAATTTTTCCACTAGGGTTTTAGCACTTGCTATAAATAGCAACATTTGTAATTAGTAGACAGATCATTAGATAGTGAAGAATATATACACACTTGGAACTTTCCTCTTTTGAGTAAGGTCATTCTTAAGCTCTTAGAGCTTGCATTTTCCAAATTATTGAGAGTTGATGAACCGTTTAATATTTCTCATATTCTTATCAATCTTGTCCTTAAGATTGTGGTGAGCCTCTTCATTAATGCGAGTTAGTGAGTTACATCTAACCTCTCATTTGAAACCTAAGTGAAATTTAGTATTCGTGAGTCGTATCGAATCTTATTTTGAGCTCAATCCCTAATTGTGTTTGTGTCTTGGTGCATGATATCTATACACATTCACCATCAAAACCCCCATTTGGTTCTTCATTCCTACCTGAACCCTGACTACCCATTCTGGTTTGAGACCTGCTACCGTATCAATAGTAGTCTCCTTTACTTAGTTACTTGCTAAACACTACTACATATCATTCATAATATAAGATTTAGGAACAACTAACATTATAACATTATTCATTAACTACAAAATACTAAAATTCCATCACTTCTTTTTTGGTAAGGAATTGGGTCACACTATCATTCATAGAATCATCTACCCTAAACTCTATTGCAATATTTATAAGTGGTTTTCAACTTTTGTTGTTACTATAGGCTCATCATTGTTGGATCTTGAGGTAGAATCATGCTTGTCTTAGAAATTCAGCTACTTTTCTATAGGATCAAGTTCGAAGGGTGATAGATCAGTATCTTCACGAAGCATGTAATATGATTGAGGTATATATGGAGCTAGACTAATTAGGGAAAAATTTTTAAATCTTAAGGAAATGAGAGGAGTGCTAGGTTCAGGCATAAAGATTGTTCAAAGAGTTGAGTTAATCATAATTTAAGGGTAGAAACATGTCATCCATGCTAAAAGGCTTACTATACCAACTTTCTAGATTATAACCATCCTATCCATATCCATTATCCCAATTCATCATCCCATTCCCTTTGCTTATCCTTAGAGCATACAAGTCATTTCCAACTTGAGGAGTTATACTCTTATATAGGTCCTAAGAGTAGTGACTTTAGTCATTGTCAATTTTCAACATATTTAACTCATAAACCGAGGGGATACCAATAAGATGGAGGTTTTAGAATTTCAAGTTTCGACATTAGTAAAGGAGGTCCAATTAGCTATGCTATTCGTTCCCATATTTCTTCCCAGGAAAAATTCTCTATGATTAGGTTGACATGGTTTCTACGAACATCTTTTGCATAAACTAAAGTTGAGGTGATTGATGTCCATACCTCAAAATTTGTTAAATTGGGTCATTTGTTACTTAAAGCTAGGAAACCTACGTCTTCAATTGTTCCTTGCTAACCATTCTAAATTGCATAAGTCTTAAGCCTATACACATATTCTACAGGGGTAATATACAATGGCAAACTTTTTCCTAACTTAATGATTACTTGCTCCTAAGCAGAATTAAGTACCCTTTTCGACTTTTTTAGGATTTCTTTGATGGATTTCTCTACTCCATAAAGTAAGCAATCTTCACATAATACTTATAGTTGGAGACGATAGTCAGTTAAAGATTCTCCGTTTACCAGAGTGAAGTTCTCCCAAAAGCTTAATATAGTTGCATAGTTGGTCATGATACAATAAAGCACATTTTATTAGTAAAATTTACATTTATTCTACCTTGATTTACCCACTTTCATTTATTTATAGTATTTCTTTATTTTTATTGATTCCTTATATTCAAAACTTCGGCTCTTATACCAACAAAATCTATTATGACCTTGAAATGGCCTAATAGTAATAGACGCCAAGTGTAGATTAAAAGTAACTATTCACATACTTGAAAAACTTTACCAATTACTTCCAATAGGTACATAAAGCATCAACACAAGAATTTTATAGAGTATCACAAACTTAATAGTATAAAACAGAGTCCAAACATTATTATTTATGTATAAATTACATCTTAGATAAAATACTTCAGAAGCCTTTCAAAAAAAGTATATTACAATCTACTTAACATATTTCATTTTCTAAATACATATTTTAATTCCCTTGCTTACTCTCCCTAATCTTATTCCTAAGCTTTTAACCCTTACCACAGTCAAGATCTTCTAAGGTAAACCCAGTAAGATGCCTATATCAAATCAAAGCTATTGAGGTATAAGCTACAACTAGCTTAGTGAAATACTTACTCATACCACCTTTTAAGCAAGTTGGTTAAACAAGCAAATGTCATGCAACAATTTAATATAAATGTCACTTGGCATAACATCCTTAGCCACCATAAAATAGTTGCAGAATCTCAATTCTCACCTGAACCAATACCTATGTTAGCATAATGAATAAGAGATGGTGCCCCTAGATTGGTCCCAAGAGAACCAAATGAGTACATGCTCCTTAAGATCATAAGAGAACCAATTTCTCAGTTATCTAGGTGAACCAACAAACATTCAACCTAGAATTCTTATATTCTTGAAGAAGATGGATTTTCTGGTTAGCTAAAGGAACTAAAAGAAATTTTAATAAAGGCTTTGTAAATAAATCACAAGAAGGATCTCTTGATTGGTCTTAAGAAGGCCTAAATGAAAATAAGAATCATCAGAGCTTTGATTAACCTTTAGATGTATTCAAACTCGAAACATAAAAATGGATACGATTTCATCTAATGCACGACCATCCTCAAAGTCACTTAGTTTGCAATAAACAAGGAAGGTTTTAGCCTTTCCATTCCAAGTGTGATAGTGGTGGCAAATAAAAAGTAGTTTATGCAATACACTATGCATGACTACTTTGATGTTTAGATTTCAATATGCTTAATCTCCATTTATTTTAATGATCCCTCAAAACTTTACACAATTACAGGAATCACATCATATCATAATCATCAACTTTATTTATGGAAATAATTCTTAAATGTAGTAACTAACAATTCAAGCACATATGTTTCCTGAATACACCATGCAAATCAAGTTAAGTATATAAGATTAAAGGTACAACTACTCAATAAGTATATACAAATGATAATCATAGTAGGTGCTCACCTGGTCATCTTCTTATTCATCATAATAGTCTTCTAGGAGTTCAAAATCGAAATTATCGAAAGTGCGTATAAAGATAATGATAATTGAAAAACATATTAATTTACTAAACTTTCTAGTTTAAGTTTTGTTCCAATCTTTTTCTTTTATAACTCTTTCATTTCTTAATTTTTAATGTTTCTTTTTCCATATTGTGTTTAAATGGTCCTTATATGTCTATAAATGTTCTAGGTTCTTATTCCATAGTTTTCCAATCCTGGTATAAGGTCCAAATCATTATGGTATTGCTATGATATGTCCATATGTCAATAAAGTCCAAGTAAAGGGAATTTTATTTGAAAATGATATGTAAGTTATTTTTTAAGGCATGATTTTGTCCACTTGTTTTAGTTTTTATTATTTTAGTCTTCTATTTTAAGGAACTCTTTTGGTTTCCTTCTTGAATTTCATTTGAGTAGTATATTTAGGAAAGTTCTTTTCAAGTATGAAAAGGAATTAAAAGGACTTCCTCTAAGATGAATTTCAAAGTTTGAGGAGCTTCTTTTTAAATCTCAAGTTGAGGAAACTTCTTTAAGGTAGTTTGAGAAAGAAAACTTTCTTTTCCTTGATAATTCTTTAAAACCATAATAAGGACTAATCTTAAAATGAGAGTAGCTTTTTATATAAAAGACTTTTGAGAAGAAATTTCTTTTAAAAGAACTTATTGGTCTAAGAAAGTTATCAAAACAAAACCTAAGATTAAGTTTAATAGAAAATCTTGTCTTTTGGTAAAACATTAGAGTTACTTTCTAAACTCTTTCTTATAGAAATTTTTTCTTGTTTGTTAAAAGAATTTTGATGAAAAGAAGTTGAAAAAAGTTCTTCTTCATAAGTTTTTTTTAGAAAATAAATAGAAGGAAGTTTCCCTTAAAGGAAGATAGTTGAAAAGAGTTTCCTTCGTGATATAAAAGCTTAATTAGATTATCAAAGCTTACTGTTGAAGTCTTGGAGTTTACAAAATGAAGAGGAGAAAGGAGAATTTTGGTGAGAATGGTTAGTGGCTCATAGGAAAGAGATGTGTGTTGGATGGAATGGAGGTGCGGTCCTAAAGGTGATGGTGAGGTTTATTTATAGGAAAAGGTTAATTTAGCTTACTACATAAGCTTTGTTGTATTGTAAGCTTAATTTTCTGTATGTTGGAATGCTAAAATATTTGGAACATGGGTGAGTGCATTCCACTTTGTTGCCGTCACTTTGATGTGAATGCATCTTAATTTGCACATGTTTTCTTTTCTCATTTCAATATCATCATCCATAACATCATTGCTTCTAGATTTAGGTTGCTTATTAGGAATCTATTTCATTTTAGAAATGATGATTGAAATATGGTGTAACAGGGTAATTTCAGCATTCATGACATTGTTGTTTCTAGAAAGGGTTACTTGTTCAACTTTGCTTCTTCTTAATTTCATCATTCATGACCTCATTGTTTGTAGAAAGGTTTACTTGTTCAACTTGGTTTCTTCTTCCTTATCTTAGTCTTTGTCTTTTTCACATGTGTTGATGTACAAATGATGGTGGTGCCACATGTAGATTAATTTAGAGCATCTAATTTTTTCACATGTTGATGTAATGGGAAGATTAGGTCATGGCTTACCTCATTTTCAATTACTTGTTCAAATTTACTTCCTCCATCTTATCAAGTCTTTAGTCCTTATTTTACATGCACCATTTGTAGTCTTGTTAAGGTCTTTTTACTTTGTTTCATGTGTTGGTTATAAAAATCCATTTAGTTAACTTGTTAGTTTTCCTTAGGTCTTTTCTATTTGACTAACATTCTTGTGTTGACTTTATTTGACCAACTATTCTTACCTTTGACTAGTTAATTCTAAAGAATATAGATAATTTCTATCACTATTTATAGATGTCCTATAAAGTGTTGAACACATTTCTTAAATCTCTTCTAATAATTTTAGCCTATTTTGAGTACATCTCTAAATATTTTCTAGCAATTAACCTGTTTGTACTAAAGTTTTTAGGGGTTTACAGGTGGTGCATTTAAGTCGAGGTTTAAAAAACCTTAGGTGTTGCTTAGGGATGTTAAGGACCATGATAAAGATTGAAAGTAGGTGGGTTGGAGAGCATGTAGCTCAAGCAAGCTTGTTGTATGATCGATTTTGCTTGAGGTAGTTTAAGTTTAAGCAAATTCTAGAGAGAGAGTAGAGCTTCACAACCTTGACAAAGAAATTAGTAGTGTATATTTTTTAGTGAATCGATGGAAGTTCATGATCGAAATGAGCTTAGAGAGGTCTTTCTTTACATGCTCAAGCTTGCGCAAGTAAGGAAATAACCATTAATGGATGAATCATCATTGATGTGCTACCTTTAATGATCTTCAATTTTGAGGAAACAACTAAGATTTTACATGTTTTTCAACTTTTAAGACAATTCACTTGCTTCTAATACTAGAAAGAATCTTTACATTTGCCAAAAAAGCTTAGATACAATAGATACTCGAGGAGGTCCAACCTTAGGTTTGGGATTTTTCTCTAAATTTCAAAGTCGATTTAGATAGGAAAAACAATGCACTTAGTCATATTCTCGATATAGATTGAAAGAAAGCCATGAGATCTTCATGATACCGTCACTTATTCATTAGTATTACGAAGAGAGATGGAGGAAAAAAGGAAGGGAAGTAGCTTGGTCAAAAAGGAAAAAGGACAAAAAATTTAGGAAAGAGAAAGAAAGAGATGATGACATGGCACCATATGAGTGCGATGTCATCTACATGGACTAATGGGTGTTTGCAACATGTTAAGGTAAATACGTAGTCCAACTAGAATGTGACACATGGTAAATAAAGGACTTAAAAGCAAAAGGCATAATTTGTGCCTTCCATGGATCGAACATAGGATTTGTTCTTTTCTTTTCTTTTTTTTTTATAAGTGTTATGTCTTTCCATCAGGCCATTAGCCTGTGCTTTATCCATATATGCAATAAATTACACATATGGATTACATAAACTAAGGCTGATTTTGAATTTTAAACTTGGCTTAGGCCAAAACTAATCCCAAATATAAAAAATAGTTATCTACCTAAAACTTATTATTCTAGTTTTATTTTTTCCAATTATCTTTTTAATTTTTGCATTTTCTATTTTTTTTGTATTTTTCATTATTTTCATTTTTTTGTATTTTCTTCAATTTCCAACATTTTTCATTTTTTCTATTTTTTTTATTTTTATAGATTTCTAATTTTTATATTTTCCTCAATTTTCAACATTTTTGTTTTTTTTTTTTCCATTTGGGACCCTAAAAAATAAGGGGACAGAAAGACAGTATCTACAATAGTTCCTCCTTACAGTGAAGTTTGACTAGAATTTTATCGTAAAGACACAAGGAGATACCATTTTTGCCTTAAAAGTATGGGAGATCTAGCGAAGTAAGGCTTTTAGTTCCTAAAAGGAAAAGTGCTATCACTAGAAATCAATCAAGAATTGGTAGGGATTGTAAGAATGATGTGAGTAGTTTATTTGGAGAGGATGAAAAGGGCTCCTTAATAAGCTAATTTGTCTTATGAAGGGGTCAGGCTCCTTTGGGCAAGCTCATAGTCCTAAAGGGGTAGATAGTATAAAATCCTAAGAGTTGAAGAGGGCTCATTGACGAGCTAATTTACCTTAAGAAGGGGTTAGGCTCCTTTAGATGAGCTCACAATCATAAAAAGGAGAGGATATACTAAAGACTATCCTAAGGTGAGAGATGGCTCCTTAACAAGAAATTTCCCCTAAGAAGGGATTAGGCTCTTTAGGTGAGCTTACAATCCTAAAAGGGGTGGATAATGCTAAAGATTATCCTAATGTTGAGATTTTTTTTAATGAGCTAATTACCTTAAAAGGGATTAGGCTCCTTTTTGAAGACTATACTAAAGATTGTTTTGAGGGTAGAAAAAATTTTGACTAGCTAACTTACCCTAAAAACAGATTGGGCTCCTTTTTCTTGATCTTTAAAGAAAGAGATAGTACCTATGACTATCATGAAGGTGGAAAGGGATATTCTTCCACTAGAGCACTCTAAATCCTAATGACTTTTTTAGCATACTTACTAGAGAAAATTGAATAGGATACACAATTGTTTTACATTCTTTTAAGGGGACTTTTGGGGGAAGTCCTAAGGAAAACCCAATGGGGAGGCAACTTTTAAGAGATCTTTTAAAACCTTTAATGCATCTTTCGGGGTTGTTTTGATGTAAGGTCTTTTACTTGGTCACCTTTGATAGCACACAAGTAGAGCTTCTCTTAGATGACTAATACTTACCCAATATCTTTTCATTTTTATGTTATTGTTGGGAATAGTCTAGTACCATACTTGAAATGACCTCACTTTATTTGTGCCCTTCTTTTCCATATTCATTAGACTATGTGACTTTCTTAATGTAATTCCAAGGCATGAATTTCACGGGTCATGTTTTTCTTTTAGATTAGCCTTTATTTTAGCTCCCCTAAGTAAGATAGTCTTCTAACAATAGAACAAGTTTTCCTATCTTAAAAAAGTTAATACTATTGTAAAGTATTTAATGAGTCTTTTTTTTTTTAAGGGTAGGTTGGGGTGGGGGGAGATATTGTTTATATTTAGAAAGGTAAAGTTTTTAATGTAGGATTTGAAAAGATATGGTTAAAGGACTTATCAGATGACGCAATGGGTCTTGTTCAATAGCTTATCCAACATTGACAACTTCCAAAGATATCAACTTTTGCTTGTATAAAATGGAAGTTAAACCATAAATATTTTTAGAGATCGTGATTAATTGATTCTAAACAATGACAAAATTCCTTTAAATTTTTCAAGGATAGCATAATTTGATTGCATCAGCATTTACTTTGTCTTTCAAATTTGGGCCATACATTTAGGAAAAAAATAAAGCTCTTCCAAACAGTACCTTTCAAAGAATGTAACGTCCTCATAATTCGAGGTAATTTTCCTTTAGGCACTTAAATATTTAGGAGAACATTTCTTAAAATCGTCTCCTTCTTTAAAATGTTAGGGTTGCACCTTTTTATTAAAAGCTCCAGATATCCTCTATTGATAACATTGACCATGGCATAACCCTATTAATCTCTTTTTATTAATAAGATTTAGTTACTCAATTCTTTTCCTTACCCATTTAGCTTCATCTAATTGATTTTCAGCTAAAACATGAAGTAAAGAGATTTCCACTTTGATTGGCAGCACTACTTCTATAACTTATATAAATGAGTATGGAGTGGCTTCGCCGAATACTCTAATAGAAATATGGTAGACCATGAGGCAAAAGGTATCATCTCATGCCAATCTTTGTAGGTAACAACCATTTTTTCAATGATTCTTCTAATATTTTTATTGGCTGCTACTACTACCCCATTCAGTTGAGGTTGATCTAGGATAGAATTTCTGTGTGTGGAGTTCTCTCATTATTGTTTTGATGATAACAAAAAATGTAAAGATGTTTAATTAGTATGTTACGTGTACAAGTCATTAAGAAAAAGATAAGATTTTATTTAAGGAGTAAATTTGAAAATGAAAAGTAAATTTAAAGACATTGGATAGTATCAGAGTGTTATTGAACAGTTTGATCCATGAAGCTTATTGGACTTTTAATTAGGTGAAGGCTTAGCTCGACTTGTTATATATATTTGGGTAATGTATCTAATACATTCCACTAAGTTGGACATTAAATGCATAGGGATTAAGGGGGACCAAATGAAAGACAGCATCATTTGGGCAAGTACTTTATGGTAATGAACAAATTTTTAATAAGGCATATTTATCAAATGATTATCAAGTTTCTTACGAGATTTATGATGGATTATTATCAAGATAAGTAAAGCATTTCAACAAATTCAAGTCAAATTTTTATTGAAGCTAGGATTAAGGTTAGACGTGTACCATAATTATATAAAAGGATGAATCTAATTCAAGTTGTAGATTTTTACCAAATTCAAATTGAGTTGATATAGCAATATTTTCCAAGAATATTCATTTAAAGAAATCAAATTTGCTACAGCATACATGTGCAAACCTCAAACAAGAAATATCAAAAGCATCATGTTCAAATTTAAAGACAAACAAGAATCAAGATTTGCTCCTAAATTTCAGGAGATTTTTTAACAAGATGAAATTCAAAAATTTCAAATTGTTATTTGAAGGATACAAGAGTTGAAGTAAAAAACTAACAAAAATTCATGATACATTTATTTTTGTATGAGCTGCAATACAATGTTCAAGAAGAAACATTCAACATGAGTTATTAGGCTTCCACAAATGAAGGGATTACGAGTTCCAACAACTAGTTCAAAATAAATCTATATTTGTTTCGAGATTTGTTCAAGTATTATCTAAGATTTTAGTAAAGAAAGATTACATTTGAAGGATAGAAAAGCAACACTATTCAAATTTGCATGATACAACTATTGTACAATTGTTTACTATAAATTTCATTCTTGAGAGAATTCAGAGACACTTTCCACAGCTAAATCAAAGAGATCATTGCTTACTCTAATTTAATATTCTATTCATCTCTTATACTTATATTCTAAGGATCATTGTATTCAGCCTTCATTGTTACTATAAATCTTATTTTTCAAGAGATAGGATTTATGTTAGAGAAGATCTTCAAAATTCTATAGATCTATGCATAGGCAAGGTTAGTTTAATGAGACAAAGTAGGAGACTTGTATTTGTTTCTCTCTTGATCCAGTTAGTGAAAAGTGGATAGTGAAATGACACTAGTGTAGAATACTAAGTCCCTAGTAGTATAGTAGGTAGAGTGTAGCTGGTACAAAACTGAACCACTATAATCCTTAAGCTTGATCTTATTATCCTTAATCTCATCTATTTTGTGTTTTGTTTATTATTTATATATTGTTTCATGTCATATCTTAGCTAAATACTCAAAGGGGACATTTTTATTTAAGCTTTGTAAAAAGTTTGAATTTTTCTAAGTAATCAATTCACCTCCAACACCCAACATACCACATATTAGTTACTTTTGGGAAATACAATAAGTATCAGAGCTTAGCTTTTGACAACCTAGAGTTTAAAATTGAAGGTGAAATACAATATATCTATTGCTACAAATTATGTCCCCTTTTGCGATGGAACTAACTTTGACTACTAGAAATGCATGATGGAAAGATTTCAGATCATAGGGGATCATTAAGCTTAGAGACGTCCAAACTATCACTGATGGGGAATCAACACTTACATACATTGAGAAGAAGAAGATTAAGAAGAATAATAAGGCGAAACACTTGTTGCTAATGACAATAGCACCATTTGAGTATTACCTTATTTCATCTTGTAAGACTACAAAAGACATCTAGGATACCTTAATTGAGAATCATGAAGGAATAACAACAATTAAGGACTCTTAGATTAATTCATTGCTTCAACAATATAAACAATTTAAGTTTTAACTAAGTGAAAATATACGTAATGTGGTTAATCTTTTTATAGTAATTATTAACAATTTGGCCTTGCAAGTAAAAAGATTGAAGATTTTGATCTTATTCAAAAGATACTAAGGATTTTACCTAGATCTTAGGATGTAAAGAAAATGACAATTGAAGAAGCCCAAGACTTACGGAAGATGACTGTGAGCCAACTAAGGGAAAAGTTACTTGCTTATGAATCTCATATCAATCACATAAATGAACCTGAGAGTAGCAAGAAGACAATTGTATTTAAAGCTCAAGATGCTAATTCAGAGATGGAATTAGAAACAAATGATTATGAGGACATCATACTGTTGGCAAGTAGGCTTAATAGGATTCTCAAGAAGGGTAAGAAAAAGCTTTTCAATAAACATTTTTTCACTAATCATTCTAAGTATGATGTATGTATTATTGGATGATTTTAGGATAGGACTTTGTTCCTGTAAAGGTACAATGAGATAAATAGTATTGGGACTAGTTTGGTGTAGCCACTTCGATACCTAAATTAGCAACCATTTTAGAGAGAAGTGAAATGATTGAATATTGAGTTAAGAGTCTTAAAACAGTTCTTGTGATGCTTTCTCTTCGCATTTCTAAGCAAAAATCAAGTGTTTGAAATAGCAGTTAATCATTGCTAGTAGGCCATATGGAGATCTCATAATGAAGCACAAGCCTAAAATATAGGAATAATAGGTGGTTATGTAATAAAATCGTACCAAATCATAAATGTTTGCACCATTTTCCAAAGTTCAAACTACATGTATTAATAGGCCATGATCTAAGGCCCATTAAATAGGTTAAGTCTTAATCAGCATCAGCTAAGAATAAAGTCACTTAGCTTCTTGTCAGCTAAATTGCTAGATAATATTTTAAGGTGAAAACTGACCATCAACATTTGTCCCCTAACTCCTACAGTTGAGAACTCGACTATGGGAGTAAATAAAGCTTAATGCTTAGTTTAGGCAGTTGGATGGTTAAACCCAAAATGAGTTTCCTAGATGTCGAGTGACATGGGAAGTTTTGATTTTCATTTTAAAATACAACATATCGTATCCTAAATGAAAGATCATAGCCTTTTAATTATCTCGCCTGTTCACTCTTTTGTCATAACATGCGCAGCAATTGTTATCCTAGCCATCATTACATTAAGAGGGCTAATAACTATCAGTGACATGATAATTGTTAGATTTCTGACTCATAATATGTGTCATTAATCCATACTTCACCATCTAATCAAAACATCATTCCCATCAGAAGCATGTTAGGGTTACAAGGAGAAATCATTTAAAAATAAAGGATTTTCCTATATTGATAAAAGATTTCTTCACTCTATTCTCACTTGTATCTACTATCAGAGTTCTCATTTGATTTTTGACATCTCATCTTTATCTTTAGACTTTCATCTAGCTTGAGACTTAATCATATAGCTTCAATCAGGTACAGTTCAAAGCATTATTCATTGACTTATACTTTCATATTTTGAAGCAATTGAGATCGAGGTTGCTTCTCCCCAATACCCTCCCTCCCCCTCCCCCAACAAAAAGAAAAAGAAAAAAAGAAAAAAGAATGATTTGGCATGTTCTTCAAGTAGCTTGGCAGATAGTACAATGGAGTGATGGGAAAAACTTGCCTATATCAATGCTCTTTTAGTGGATAACTATCCAAATGATAAGGAAGGAAGATCTATAGCTAGGTACTCATATAATAATGTTGTTTATTACAGTGATTCTCTAAATGGAATAGCAAGTGGTGTTGTTTAAACAATTGTCTCAAAGTATAATAAATATTGGAAAGATCTTCCTGAAACATGGAATCTGTACAGGCTAAGGGAAGAGGAGAGGGTATGTTTTCCAAGAGAGCATGAATTTCATATATACCTAAAATACCTTAATTTTGGGCTGTACTTCCCATTTTCTACCTTTATCAAACAGTTCTTCAATTACTTCCAGATTGCGCTGAGTATGTTTTTAATGAATAGTTATCAACTTCTCATAGCATTCGAGATAATCTGTGAGGAGGTTGAGGTTAGCGCCACGCCCCAATTATTTAGGTATTTCTTCATGATAAGGAGATAACTCGATGATTGGTATTTCACTGTTGCTCAACATGGTTGGAAATTTAGGGATGAGCTAGAGTTTAAAATCTACAAATAGCATGACAAGTTTGTGTCTATTACATTAAACAAAGATTTAAATTTTTAGATTTATTGGAAAAATACCATCCATACCAAAGATATTGAATTAATGTTGAATGATGGTACTGTAGCCTAAAAAATACAAGAAAGAAGGAAGAATAAAATGTTCTCTTAGGATGTTGGGAGAATAATAAGGCAATAAGAAAATGGGGATCCAATATTTTTTGAGAAAGAAGGTAAGTGCTAGAGTAGTCATCGTGTTGAGTAGAGCTACGAGAGGAAAGTTATTTTCATGGCATGGGGGGAGAATAGTCACCTTTGAGCTTCACTCAATACGGATCTCATAGGTTATTGATTTTCCTCCCTTTTTCCATTTTTAATATTGCTATCATTTGTTGCAAATATGGGTATCGGAAATGTAGATCTCATTAAACTATTGACTTAAGCAAAAGTCAAGAAATTGACGCTTAATAAATATATAAGCACCAAAGCACCTATCACTCAACCAATTGCAGCAAAAAAGATTACATATGAGAATGCCGTGAAATAGGCAATTTTTCTAAAAAAGGTTACTAATCCTGTCAAGAAGAGTCAAGGGATTAAACAAACTAGAGTCGTTCAGGTTACACTTGAAGTAATCCCTCCTATAGAAAACATTCTTTAGGAAGAAATGTTAGGTGATTTGCGCTAAGAAATCAGCAGTAAGGTAGGTGAGTACTTCGTCTCTTATTAGAGCCAAAACATCCTGAATACTAACTTGGCCTTCAGTAATAGGACGAAATCCTTATCCTTGAGGGAAGGAGTCATTCTCCTTAGGGATAAGGAAATTGCAAAGAAAGATGTTGACAGGGTAGGCAGCTATAATAAAGGGCATATTGTCGCTCAGTTGTATGATGTAAGTATCAATCACCTTTTACTTACGACTCATGTTATGTTGCTAACATAATCTTGTTTATGCAGATTAGCAGCTATGTTTTAACATTTCTAAATAAAGTTGACAAAGAAATGAAGAAGGTAATATTTACGTGTTGCTACTCTATTGAGAAGCAAATGAATTATTTATCTTTGTTAACTTATTATAAAAGGTTGGGGAGGCGTATAATTCCTCAAAAGCTCAAACTACTACGGTTGAGAACGTAAAGATTAAAGCTAAGATTGAGGCCAGGAAACTTCAAGAAGAATTGTTAGCTAAGAAGTTAGTACATGGCCTGGTGGTCGATGATGGCTCAAGGCTAAGGCTAAAAGGTAAAGAACATTATAAAGAGATTGAGTACCTAAAGGAAAAGCTCCATAAGAAACGAGAGGAATGTTAGGGTTAGGACAAAAGATTAAATCAATGAGTGATGAGGAGGATAAGGTTATGATGTGAATAAAGGAGTTCGAGATAAATGGCTCTAAGCTCCAGTTTCGTGTTACCGAATTAGAGGAGGCAGCTAAGAAGAAGCCCTCAATTGAGGAAGTGCTAGAAATTGTGACTCCTAATCGAGACAATGTGAGAAACTTCTTAGGAAGAAGCTTTTGTAGGGGGTTCAACAGGTAAGAAAGGAGATTTTGAAAATTCAGCTTGACTACAACCTTTCATGTTTAGACTTTGCTAACATTGATGACAATAAAGCCAACATTGGCAATGAAGAAGTTGGCGAAGAAGCCTAGATTGAGGTTCTAGGGTAGGGTGACAATGATGAAGCTGATGTTGAAGCTCCTATTCATGACGAGGAAAGATCATCTAAGGAGACCCCCTATATTTGCAAAGACACATGTACCTACTCCAAAACCCTTGTATTGGAAAAGAAATAAGCTCTCAGAGGTCCCATCTTCTTCTAGTCAAGAAAATACTTCGGTTCAATCAAAGAAAAGGAATGTTTCAGATTCTTGAAATTCTATTGATTTTGCACTTTATTTTTGTACATGTTATATGGACGAAATATGGTCAGGATGCCAATCATTTATTGTAATTGGTATTCTGCCTTTAAGCGCTTATACTTCTACTATAGTTCATTTCACGTGCAAATTATTAGTTTTCAAAACATTTTATTTTACATGCATGTAATTAATTTTTGGCATGTTTTATTTTACATGCAAGTTGTTGGATGTCTTTATGAAGACATAATGTTCATTAGTAGCTTGTGACATGAACTAGTTTCTTTTTTTTTTTTTTATTGTCATCAGGCATAGCAAAGTTTGTTCTCTAGATTTTCAACCTACTTTAAATAAGAATTTACATTACTTATCAATAATTATTAAGTTTGTTAACAATTATAGGCTTGAACTTATTAAATGCTAGTTTGTTTGCTGTATAGCTAGAACTTTATTAATTCATTAATCATGCATTGATCAGGAATGAAAATGATGTGAAATAAAGACACTCGTAAACTTAAAATGGACATTTCATTGTCAGAATAGGACGTAGGACATCGTCTTACAAAGTTTAGAGTAGAAATAAACCGTAACATCAAAGTAACTAAATAAAGCTTCAAATTCTCGGCATTTTATACTCAAGAGATGATTGTCCCATCTAACCTTTCTAGTTGATAAGCCTCCTTACCTATGACTTCCTAGATCCTGACAAGATTCTCCTAGTTTACACCAAGTTTTCATTGTTTATCTTGTGTACTAGTTGCCTCTAACTTTCTGTAAACCAAATCACCAGGCTAAAAGACCTTGTGTGTCACCTTTTTATTGCAATATCCAGTTGCTCCACACTGATATGTAGCAACTCTCACCCTAAATTGACTATAAGGTTAACTTGATTGGCCATTATATAAAAGTTCTATATTTGAAGATTGGGTAAATCCAATTCAACTGATAGTACAACTTTTGACCCATGTGCTAACCTGAAGGGTGTGTCTCCTATTGAAGTCTTGTAGGTGTTCCTATACCCCCACAATACACTCAACCGTTTGTCAACCTATTTACCCTTAACTTGGTCCACTTTCCTCTTTAAACTATGCAAGATAATCTTATTAATGACTTCTACTTACCCATTGGTTTGAGGATGAGCCATTGACATGTAATTCAGAAGAATGTTGTGTCTCTAACAAAATGCCAAAAATTTATCATTATCAAATTGTGGTCCATTATCAATGATTATCATAAATGGAACTCCAAATCTTGATATGACAAAGTTGAAAACAAAAGCTTTAAACTTTTATTTGATGATTCTAGCCACTGCTTCGATTTCTACCTACTTTATAAATAATTCACTATAACTATGACAAATTGCTGCTGGGTTGTAAACTTTGGAAATGTCTAAGTATTGTTAAGGCTATGTAATTCAGTAGAAGGCGCATAAATTAGTGCTTTATGTTTCTAGCATTATGGACATTGCCGAATAGTGAATCTCACATCTTCCTTCATAGTTGGCTAGTAATAGCTGAGTCACAATATGTAGACATACATGGTTTAACCCTTCACATGGTCATTGCAAATGCCATTGTATAATTCAGACAATATTCGTTGTGCGTCCTTTGGTAGAAGGCAACAAAGGTAAGCTTAGGAAACGCTACATTTGTACAATTAATCATCTATTAACATATAATTTGTAGGTTGATAAATCAACCTTTGAACATCTTTTCTATCATTAGAAACAACACTGTCTTTCAAGTAAACTATAATTAGGTCCATCTAAGATTTCTCTTTTAGGTAGGGAGCCAACTCATAGCTCTACTCAAGAGTTTGTAAGCTCTTCTTGGGGAGATACTTAATAAAGAGCTTGTCATTAATTAGGGAGTATTATATTGGCTGACTTCAATGACCTATCAACAACAATGTTTCTACTTCTCGATATTTTCTCAATTGAAAAGGACTAGAACTCTTTTACGAACGTTTGTGCTATCAACAATACTTACTCATTACTTCTTCTTTTGCTACGTAACTCCTTTTGACTTGATTTACCATAAGTTGTGAGTCGAAAAAAACTTCAACTTTCTCTACACCAACTTAAGTCCAACTATTAAGGCTTCATACTTGGCTTCATTGTTGTTAGCTAAAAACCCAAATTTCAAAGCATAGTTAACTTTCACATGGTAAGGGCCTTACAGAATGAGACTTGTACCATACCCTTCTTCACTAGAGGATCTATTGATGTATAGATTCCATATCAGCTTCTCTACCATCTCTATGTTGTCATCTTCACTAATGAACTCAGCTACAAAATTTGCTAACACTTGAGCTTTCAATGCCATTATAGTTTTGTACTATACACCATGGCACTTAGCACTAGAGCATACTTTATCATTCTCCCCAAGGAGTCTTGATATGAGGCAAGTGTACCTATCAGTTTTAATATAACGGATGTGAGTCCGAGTCGATCCCTCAGAGACTTCGAGTATTAATATTAACCTTAGCTTTACTATCTACCTAGAAAATTATGAAAGTTTAAATCAATTAAAAATACTAAAATTAACAAACTAACTTAATTATAAGTCTTAATTAAGCAATTGAAAAAGTGATAAAATCAAGAACGACTTCAAGAAAGTAATAACGTATTTAGGAATTATTTCCCCTAGTGTTAATCATGTAATCGCTTAAAATATATTCAATTCGGTTTCTATTATTCTTGACCGGAGGGATTCACAACTAAAGTTAATACCTTTCTCAAGCATATTAACCCTAATCCTAAATTATTTACCGGAATCTCTTCACTTAGTAATATAATTTAGAATTGCATTAACGTATAATGAATTCCCATACAATTAATTAACTTTCCAGAAAAAACAGGTATTTTATCTCTAAGTATACATGTAATTCTCTTCAATTATGTAAAGATCTAATTACACATGCAATTTCTCAATCAACATGCATAATATCATATATTGATATTCTAGAAGTATCAATCAATAATTAACGACATAATTGAATCAAGTAAAAATAGAAACTTTATTGAAATTTCTGAATCAATCCAAGAATCACATGAAACCCTAGGTTCCATAATCCTAAATACTCGAATTCTAAGCTATCATAATGAATCTAAGAACGAGTTTCATCAATAATATAAAATAAAATGTGGAAACCCCTTTTGATTGATGAACAATCTCTTTAATCTTGAAGTTGATGTTGTTCCGCCTCTTTCTTGATGTTGTTCCGCCAGTCTCTTTCTCTTCTCTTGTGTCTCTCCGTTTCTGTAACGTCTCTCATGTCTTTTGAAACCCTAATATGTCCTTTTATAGTGTATCAAAAGGATTTTGTTTTCGTTACTAGATACGACCTGAGACATGACCGTGTCCCCAGATCGTGTAACTTTCTGCACAAAGGCAAAATTTTCTACACAACTTCAAAATTTCATAACTTCTTCATTTGAACTTCGATTTGAGTGAAATTTGATTCCTTTTCTTCGTTTTCGATCCTAGAATGAGTTCAAACCTAGAAATCAAAATTTTACTCAATTAAGTATCAATTTCTTGAAAGAAAACCAAAAATGTGAGGAAAATACTATAAAATCACCCTATGAAATATGTTTAAAATTCGAGTTATCAAGTCTAGTCATTGTAAGGCTTGCCATAAAGGCTTATTAGTTAGGACAACAATTTGATGTGACTCAAAGTATGGCTTTAACTTTCTTATTGATAAAATTATTGCCAAAACAAATTTCTCAATTTTTGTATATCGGTGTTCTAGCCCTTGCAAAACATGGTTCACTTAATAAATCGATTGATGCTCTTTGCCTTTCATTCGAACAAAGACAGAGGAAAGTGCTCGGTTATTGATTGACATATATAGATACAAATTTTCTTCTAGAAAAGGTGTTGAAAATATTGGTGGTGACATAAGAAACTCCTTCAACTTGCCAAATGCTCTTTCATACTTGTCTGTCCACCTGAAATCTTTCAAATTCTTTAGGAATTTAAAGAATTCCACACATCTATTGACACTTTTCAATACAAATCTATTTAGGGCAACTATCCATCTGGTTAGCTCTTGAACTTCTTTGATTATGCAAAGGGGCTTCATGTTCCGAATGACATCTTGGGTTTGCTTCAATGCCATGTTGGAACTTAGAAATTTTTCTAAAGTAGCACCAAAAGCACATTTTTACGGATTTAGCTTCATATTGTATCTCTTTAGAGTATTGAATGTCTCCTTAAGATTAGTAAGATGCCGACTTTTTTACGTACTTTTCACTATCATATCATCGACATATACTTCTACGTTATGGTAAATTTGGGGCTTAAACATCCTGGTGACAAGATAGGTTGCATTAGCATTTTTTAGCCCAAAGGGCATCATTGTATAATAATATGTCACAAAGTTGGTGACAATTGACGTGTAAACCTTATCTTTCTCATCTATTTTGATTTGATTGTAGTTGCAAACGTATCCATAAAAGATAGTAAGGCATGTTTGACTATTGAGTTAATGATTTGATCTATTCTTGACAAGGGGAAGCAATCTTTGCTACAGGCCTTATTGAAATCTATGAAGTCTATGCACATGTGCCACTTGCCGTTAAACTTCTTGACTAACATAAATTGGCTAACCAAGCTGGATAAAGCTCTTCCCTAATGAACCTTGCCTTAAGTAGCTTTTGGACTTCTTCTTTTATAGTTTCCTATCGTTTAGGAGCGAAGTGCTTTTTCCTTTATTGAAACACCTTTGCATTAGGATCAATTTGAAGTTTGTGTATTATAACATTTCTAGGGATGCCTGGCATATCTAAGGGAGATCATGTGTAGACAATGGCGTCGTCTTATAAAAAAATTATCAAACTTGGGCGGATGTCTACCAATAAAGGTTTCCCTATCTTTGTCATCTTCCCAGAATCATTTCCTAATTGAATTTCTTCAATATCCTCCTCAGCATTTTCTATGCAGACTGATTTTTGTTTCGAACAAGTTTCAACATAAAAAATTTCTTCTCGGTGTAGTGCCCTTAAATATAAGGATCTTGTTAACTATTGGTCACCTTTACATACACTAACTGCAATAAGAGTGGGAAATTTGGTCCTAAGATGCATAGTTGAAGGTACATGCCGAATAAATGCTGACATGGCCGGCCCATGATTATATTATATGGGCACCAATACTTGACAATAAGGAAATCTACCTTGTCTTCTGCAATATGTTCATCATCTCTAATCTAGATAGGGAAAGAGACTACTCTATTGACCCGAACGGGTTGGTTATTGAAAGCATATAAATCATAGTCATAAGATCTTAATTGTGCTTTGATTTTCAACCTCATCTAATCAAAAGCAGGTTAAAAAATGACATCTGCTAAACTTTCGGTGTCAACAAGCATCTTTTTTACCTCAAAGTTGGCAATTCTTCCATTACCTAAACTGTGTTGTCATGAGGTCTTTGAACACCCTCGAAATCTTCTTCCATGAAAAGAATTGAATTGTTGACCTTGACCTTTTTGCTTTATACATTACAAACATAATGTATGGCGTTAGTCAAGCTTGAAGAGCTTGATTGACTTAATGCAAAAGGTCTACCGATAATAATATTAGTTATAACATTTGCTGCTCTACTACTACTTCCATCTCTTAGATATTTCTTAACCTAAGGAGGCTGTATGATATTCTCTTACTCATCGTGTCTCCTTTAGGGTGTTTGTTCAATATTCTTAGCATAATGTGCAAAGAACTTTCTCAGATACCCATGATGGTTTGCATCCTCAATCTCATTCTTAAGTTGGATACACTCGTTAGTATTATGGCCTCTATTGTGATGGAAATCGTAATATTTATTATAATTCAGTCTTAAAGGATTTCCTCTCATACTTTCTGGCCATCGCAAAACCCCTCTTCGACCATACACTTCCATCAAAATGTTCGCGATTGGATGATTGATTGGTATATCAACAAAAAATGTTGGGATACATGGATTCTTTTTGCTGGCATTATATCCTTCGGAACACTAGTCATTGTTTGTTCTGAGTCGACCTTTTGCACTCTTGTTCTTATCACCTTTCTAATCTCTTCTACTTTGATTAGCTTCTTAGTGAGCTTTAATGTTGTCTTCCTAGTAGATGTATGATGTAGCCTTAGACTTATACTTAGCAAAAGTTTTTAGCTTATTCTTGGCCAGAGACTTAAAAAAGCCTCTAAGGGGTTTAACACCATCAGTAACTGCATTAAGGGTAATGCTCGAGTTTAGCTTTGGGAGTTAGACTATCTCGGCCATGAACCTAGCCAAGTAGTCCTTGATAGATTTGTTTGATTTTTGCTCAATGGTGTTAAGGATAGAATAATCCTTAACTAGAAGCTTACTTGTAAGGAAGTGTAGGAAGAACACTTCTTCTAAATCTTTGAAACACGACATTATGTTTGGCTTCAAATGTTTAAACCATCTATTAGCCACGTTGCTCCATGTTGAGGGAAAAGCCTATTAAGCTACAACATCACTTAAGCCATACAACTTAGCTAGGGTACGGTAATATTCAAGATGATCTTCAAGGTCTTTCGTTCCATCATAAGTTTCAAATTGTGGTAGCTTAATGTGTCGCAGTATTACTTCGTCCAAAATTTCAAGGATGAAAGGACTCTTTTTTAATTTGGAATTGTTTACTCGTCGTAGCAAGGGTACTAACATATGAGGGTCTTATGTGGTGCACTTGTTATGGTTGTTTTCCTTTTTTCATTTTTCTTAAGAGCAGGGGCTGAATGTCCAAGTATAACTTCAGCTTGCTTTCTCAGTAATTCAAGAGAATAGATTGAATCACCATTATTCTCAACATTGTTATCACCATGTTCTTTGTTTTGATTTGTGTGGACATTTCTATAGAGAAGGTTAAGGATCTCATCATGTTTTTTATTGAGTTCTTAGTTTGCTTTAGCTAAGTTGATGCAAAGTTGCTCTAATTTTGTGAAGCAATATTCGTCAATATGCTTACTTCCCCCCACTTGGTGATGGGTGAAGAACCAACACCTGCACTCTTGCCATATGGATATGAAATGAAAAACAAACAACACCAAGTGTTATTTGACGATTTTGGGGTAATGCTTTGTTCCTGTAAAGATACCAAGAGCTAAATAGTACTAAGGCTAGTTTGGTATAGCTACTTGGATGCTTAAGTCAATAAGCATTTTAGAGAGAAATAAAATGACTAAATATTGAGTTAAGATTCTTAAGAGAGTTCTTACAATGCTTCTCTTCATACTTTTAGGCAAAATTAAGTGTCTAAAATAGCAGTTAATAATTAATAGTGGGCCATGTGGAGATCTCCTAATCAAGTGCATGCCTAAAATATAGAAATAGTGAGTGTTTATGTAATGAGATCATACTAGATCATAGTCGTTAAGGCCACTTTCCAAAGTTCAAATTGGATGTATTAACAAGTTGGGCTCTAAGGCCCATCAAGTGGGTTGAACCTTAATTGGCCTCAGCTAAGATTAGAGTCACTTAACTTCTTGTCAACCTAATTTCCAAACAGTATTTTAAGGTAAAAATCAACCATCAACAATGAGGAAAAATTATAAAGAAGAGAAAAAGGAAAAGAAAAAGGAGAAGAAGGAATTGGTATTATGTGGGTACAAGAAACCTAAGCATATGAATGTCCAATATTATTAAAGAAATTGAAAAAGTACAAGAAAAAATGAAGGCGTTACTAGCCACTTAGAGTAACCTAAATGAATCCAAAGCAAATTCAAAAACAAATTCAAAGATAGAAGAAGAAGCCAAGTTGTGTGTAATGGCTATCTCTAAGGTAAATTTTGACTCTAATGATGATGTATGCTTAACAGTGTACAAAAGCAGATTAAGAGTCTTTTTAAAAGAAGTTGAAAGGGCTAAGTCAAAATTGAACAAATAAGATGATGAAATTAAAGGTTCAAAAAGTGAAAAGGATGCCTTATCACAAACAAATTCATTATTGGTTAACAAAAATGGTATATTAAAAAATGATACTAAACCTTTGAAGATAGATAATGAAAATCTAAGGACTACTTAAGATAGTTTAGAAAAGGAGAATTCAATGTTAAAAGAGGAAATTAAGGAATTAAAAGTTAGAATTAATGATTTTTTTTTTTACACAATTGATAAAGCCTTTAACAAGTTTAATGAAAGTGAAAAGAAATTGCAATTGTTGCTATCTTAATAAAGGTTAGATAATTCTAAAAATAGACTTAGATATGAACATAGTGAATCTTCTAAATCAAATAACAAAACCATGTTTGTTACAGGAAAGGAATTAGTTGGTATGGAACTTGGTAAAAATAATAATGTGCATGTTAAGGTTAAATTTGGTGTGTTAGAAAATTAGTATAACAAAAGATATACTGGTCAAAATAATAAATATCTAATCATAGGATACAACAAAGATAGATTCAAGGGCTATCAAAGCCAAAATGTGAAGAACCAGGTAATTTGCAAGTATAGATCATCTAACTCTTATGTATGTTTCTTTTACAATAGATCTGGTCATGTTGAAAAATATTTTTTTTATAAAATGAGTAAGCTTAGTATACAACAAGCTTAAAATTTGGTAGACCTAAGCTAGTCTATATTCTAAAAAGGACTTAATCTTATTTTGATGTGTGGTGATGCATCATTGTTCATAAGTCTAGAGTGGAAAGAAGAAGGTTATGTAAAGTTTGGAGATGATAGTAAGGGAAAAATCATTGCAAATGGCGACATCGGCATACCTCCTCGTACTATAAAAAATGTTTGTTTAGTTCGAGGTTTAAAACATAATTTGTTAAGCACTAGCCAATTATGTGACAATGGTTATAAAATGGTGTTTGATCAAAACAAAATAAAGGCTTATGATAAAAATGGTGCAAAATTAGTTGAAGGCTATCAAAAGAAGAATACATATATTGTTAGACCAGCTAAGGTAGCAACTGAAAATTGTTTTTTGAGTGTTCTTGATAATATACTCTTATGGTGTAAAAAAACTTTGTCATGTTAATTTTCATCAATTGGATAACTTATCTAAGAATAATCTTGCTTATGGCTTTCCTAAAATGCATATAAAGGATGATTTTCATTATGCCACATACATTAAAAGACAAGATGAGTGCTATCTCACATAAGTCTAAACATGTTATATCAACAAAGAGGCCTTTAGAACTTTTGCATCTTGATTTGTTTGGTCCTATACAAACATTGAGCACAAGTGGTAATAAGTATGGTTTAGTGTTAGTAGATGACTTTTCTAGGTATACTTAGGTTTTAAAGTGATACTTTATCTACTTTTGAAAAGCTTTCAAAGTTCAAAATGAAAATGGCGTTTCCATTATTAGTTACAAACTAGTCATGGAAAAAAGTTTGACAATGATGATTTTACAAAGTTTTGTGATCAAAATGGCATCACTCATAATTTTTTAGCCCTTAATAGAGTAGTAGAGCATAAGGATAGAACAATCTAAGAGATGGCATGGACTTTGTTAAATGAAAGTAGTATAGCACAATATTTTTGGGTTGAGGCAGTCTCAATATCATGTTACATCATTAATCTTATATACATAAGATCATTTACTAAGAAAACATCATATGAGTTATATAAAGGTCAAAAACTTACAGTATTATATTTTCACATGTTTGGTTCTACCTGCTTTATTAAAAAAGCTGGTCTAAGCCTTAGTAAATTTGAGGGAACAGTGGATCAAGGCATATTCTTAAGATGCTCTTTGAATAATAAAGCATATCGTATGTTTAACAAGCTTACTAGAACTGTAATGGAATCCATAAATGTTAATTTGCTGATGAAATCAAAGTAGATGATTCTAATGATGACTCACATGAGAAAGCCAAGGCTAAAAGCTCATTATAACCAAAATTAGAAGCAAATCCAAAAGTAGAATCAGGACCAAAAGTTGAAGCAAATTCAAAGATTAGATCATAATCTACCCTGGTAATTTCTAAGCCTTGTAGAATAATCAAGTTTAAGACTTAGCATCCACTTAAATAAGTGATAGGTAATATCAATATTAGAGTTAAAACTAGAGCTAATTTTAGATATATAGAATATAATTTTGCCTTATTATTTGAGCTTAAGCCTAACACTATTGATGAAGCTTTATTTGATAATAGCTAGGTAAATGTAATGCAAGAAGAGTTAAATTAATTTTAAAGAAACTAGGAATGGACACTTGTTCTTAGACTTAAGGAAAAATTTATCATAGGAACAAAGTGGGTATTTAAAAATAAGCTAGATAAGTATGGTAAAATTGTTAGGAATAAAGCAATATCGATAGCTAAGGGCTACTCACAAGAAGAGGGAATTGATTTTGATGAAGCATATGTGTCAATTGCTAGACTAGAAGCAATTAGACTTTTGCTTACTTTTGCTTGTTGTAAAGGCAATTAATTTAAAAGTGTATTTTTAAATGGATATATTAAAGAAGAGGTATGCATAGTACAACCTCTAAGGATTGAAGATCCATTTAAAGAGGACTGCATATAAATTAAGAAAAGCCTTGTATGGATTAAAACAAGCTCTTAAAGCTTAGTATGAAAGATTGAGTGAATTTTTGGTTAAGAATGGATTCCAAAGAGATAAGGTAGACGCAACCCTATTTTTTAAACACTATGACAATCATATATTAGTACTCCAGATATATGTTTGATGACATTATTTTTGGATCTACTAATAAGACATTTTGCAAGGAGTTTTCTCAACTTATGTAGGTTAAGTTTGAAATGTGTTTAATGGGTGAGTTGAACTCCTTTCTTGGACTTCAATTAAAACTAACAAGTGATGGGATCTTTGTAACATCAACAAAAGTACACCAAACAAATCCTGAAGAAGTTTGGAGTAGAAAGTGTCAAAGGTACAACTACACCAATAGGTTCCTTAATCAAGTTAGATCTTAATGATGCATGTACGAAAGTTCATGAAAAGCTTTATAGAAGTTTGATTGGTTCACTACTGTATTTGACTATCAAGACCAAACATATTATTTAGTGTGTATATTTGTACACATTTTCAGTCTAAACCAATTGATACATGTTTACCAACTGTGACAAGGATTTCCAAGTATATATCTTGCACAATAAAATTAGGAATCTACAATCTAAAGAATCAAAACTTTGTTTTGACTAGCTAAGCAAGTATTGACTATGTTGGATGTAAGAAAGATAAAAAAAGTACCTCAGGCACTTATCAATTTCTAAGGAAGAAATTAGTTTTTTGGTCTTCCTAGAAACATAATTCTATTGCCTTATCCACAGTTAAAGTTAAGTATGTTTCAATTGGTAATTATTATGCTAAGATTTTATGGAGTAAACAACAATTATCTAATTATGGACTAAAATTAAAAAATATTCCTATGAAGTGTGATAATGCAAGTGCAATCAATTTGACTACAAATTCGATGCACTAATCTAGATCAAAACATATAGAGGTTAGAAATTATTTCTTACATGATCACGTTAACAATGGTGATGTGGAGACACTTTATTTGAGAGGACTTTAGTCAGCACAAGAACCTGGGGACACCCCTACTAGTAAGGTGTTGATAGATAGAGCTAGGACCCTAACTAGTAAAGTATTAGAAAAGGTTTATTTGCTCTAGTTCTGGGTTGACTAGCATTTTTATAATATTTTGTATTATAATATTGTGTATATGATAAATTTTTCATGTATTATGTTTGAATTTGTAAATTTTAGTAAAGTCTGTCTTGGAATTTCAATTTTCGTATGCTTGTACTTTACTTAAAATAATTGAAAAAAATGTATAGAATTTAGATCCTATTAATTCCTTATATACAAAATTCTCACAAGCACTTAAACACATTTGGGGTCTTGAGTTCTTTAAATTTCAACTCTAAATCAAAAACACTTCATTTGTTTATCATCTATTTACATTATATCTTTGTCTTCATTGTAGTTCAAAACCTGTGATCTCTCTCTCTCTCTCTCTCTCTAAAATGGCTCAAAGAAAATCATCTAGGTTTAGATTAAAAACTAAGAAAGATCCCAAGAATACAAAAGAAAATTTGTATTCCTTGGTCGTACCTTTTGATTTTAATGTGAATCAAACCTGAAGCCAAGAACTACAAAACCTTAACCCTAAAGACTCTCAACCTGTAAATCCTAACCTTGGCTCTAAGAATCTAAACCTAATGTTCAAGAAAAGAACAAGAATGATGAGGGTTTGAGTTCATCTAGTAAGGAGGTTATTGAAACTGAGGAGGAATCTAGAGAAGAAGAAGAAATAGAAGAGGAAAAGATTTCTCTAATTTGAGCAAATAAATGCTAAAAAGAAAAAGGTAAAGGCTCAAATTGTCTATATTTCATCTTCGAATCAAAATCAACATATAGAACCTAGTGTTTTTGACTTTAGGTATTTTCAAAAGAGTAGGTTCTATTGGAATGAATTCCTTGATGTTCTAAGATGTAGAAACTTGTGCACTATTGAGACTATGGTTTTTAGAGTGTTATTGTATGAGTTTTATGAAAATTTAGATGTATCAAAGAGATATATGGGTATTTGAAGTTAATGGACAAAAAATAGAAATTACTAAGATATTAAAAAATCGTTTAAGTTGCCATAGATGAATAATGATAGGGAGTTGATGAAATAGTCTAGAAAGCAAGTTTTTAAGGAATTGAATAGAAGAGAAAGAATCTGGCTAGTGAGGGAGGTCAATATTTTCAATTTTAGGTTAATTATCACATGTTGCACAAAATAATTGTCAATTGCATTCTTCCTAAAAAGGGAAGTACTATAAGTATTTCCAAGGAAGGTGCAATGGGTGATAGTGGCTATGTTAAGGAAGAAAAAGTTAGATCTAGTAACTTAGATTCTTAAGCATCCTTTTATGACTAAGAGGAAGAGGCCTAGCAACAATCTCTTAATGAAGCTTTTCGAGTTTAAGAAGACAAAATGCCAAAAGTTATGAAGAAGGAAATACCCATTAGAGTGATAGGTGAAGATCACTTTAATCACATGGGTATAAAAGTGAAGAACAAGATCTGGTATACTAATGATTAGGCTTTTTATGTGCATGACAAACACAAGAAAAATGGATTTCCTAGATCATTGTTTAATGAGGAGCTTTCAGGAGCAATGTTAGAACCTAAATTAGAATCGAAAGAAAAAGTTGGCAAGAAAAGGAAACGCAAGGAGATATTTAGAGGAAATAAGAAGAAGAGCAAGAAAATTTTGAGATCAAGACAAAAGGGAAGATGGAAATAAAAGAAGGAAAAAGAAGATTTGAATCAGAAGAAGATTTAGAATTTGATTCGAAGTTGAAATGAAAGAAGGACTTAGCGAAACTTCTAAAGCTAAGGGAATTTCAAGAAAGGAAATAGAATACATGATTGAAAAGAATGGATTGGTTGTTAAACAAGTTGCAGAAGTCTCTAAAAGAAGCTGCAAAAACCATACCATCCAAACCATCACCTTTTGCTAACATTTCACTTGAGAAATTATTTCCTCAATCACTTGTGGAACCACAAATTCCACCATCTGGCATTCCACTACATGATCAAATCGATCAACCTCCATCTTTGGCATATTTAGTGGCTACCACTAATCCACATCCTTTAGGTTCAACAGCAAAACCCTCATCTACTTAATCATCTCCACAAGCCAAACTTGGCTTGTCTATTGAAACTGATCTAGTAGTAGAGGAACTAGCACCATAAGTTCGTCCATCAACCTTCTTAATGTTGCCATAGAAAGAATCCACTCCACTGCTACCTTTAAGCACTCCAGCAAGAGTCAAGAAAAGTTACTGGAAGAAAAAAAAGAAGTCTGTTTGAATTTATGTTTGTTTTCTTTGCTATCCATTTAAGTCTCTATTATCAATGTCTATTGTCAAGTTTAATCTAATGTTCAAGTTTCTTTTGTATTCAGAATCATATTAGAGTCAAATTCAAAGACAATATGATGTAATTAGATTTTGTTAATGAAATATCATATTTTCTATCAATTTCTTCTTTATGTTGTCTATTCTTTCTATCCATCATGGATTAAAGGGGAGTAAAAATATCAGATGATAACAAAAAAGGGGAGAAATAAGGAAAAATATTGAATTAATAAATTTCAAAGTATAACCTAATCTAACTTGATTAACAAATTGTTCCAATATATTATATTCTAATTGGATTTCTAAAAATTTTCATCTAGTATGAACTTTAAAAATTTTCTAGGTATTATGCTTCCATTTGATATGACTTGCTATGCAAAACCTTTCACATATTATTCGATATTTTTCTAAGAAAGAGTTTTGTTATCATTAAAAAGGGAGAAAAATTTGAGTTCTCTCATTATTATTTTGATGATAATGAAAAGAGTAAAGATGCTTAATCAATATGCTAAGTGTGCAGGTCATTAAGCAGAAGATAAGACTTTATTTAAGGACTGAATTTGAAAATCAAAAGCAAATTCAAATATGACAGTATTAAAATATTATAGAATAGTTCAATCTGTGAAACTTATTGGACTTTTAATTATTTGAAGACTTGGCTCTATTTGTTGGATTTATTTGGGGAACGTATCCAACAAGTTCCACTAAGTTGGACATTCAATCATGGGGATTAAGGAGGTTTAAATAAAAGAAAACATCACTTAAGTAGGTGCTTTATGATAGTGAATAGATTTTTAATAAGGTAGATTAATTAGATGATTATCAAGTTTCACAGGAGATTTATGATGGATTATTATCAAGATAAATGGAGGATTCCAAGGAATTCAAATTAGATTTTTATTGAAACTAAGGTTCAAGGTTAGATGCATACCACAACTATAGATAAGGATGAATCTAATTATCAAATTCAAATTGATTTGATATAACAATATTTTCGAAGAATATTCATTCAAAGAAATTAGATTTGCTATAGTATATGCGTGTAGTGCTCGAAGAAGAAATGTTAGAAGCATTAAGTTCAAATTTAAAAATTGTTAGCCAAAAAAAAAAAATTTAAGACTAATTAGTATCAAGATTTACTCCTAATTTTTAGGAGATATTTTAATAAGATGTAATTTAAAATTTCAAACTGTCATTTGAAGAATACAAGAGATGAAGCACGAAACTAACAGAAATCCGTGTCATATTTATTTTTGTATTGTGATAGTATAATGTTCAAGAAGAAACAATCAAGAAAAGTATTTAAGCTTTTGCAAATTAAGGGATTACAACTTCCAATAGCTAGTTCAAGATGACTCCAGATTGTTTTCAAGATTTGTTCAAGTATTATCCATGATTTTAGCAAAAAGGCATTGCATGTTAAGGATATGAAAGCAAGACCATTCAACATTTCATGATATAACTGATCTATAATTGTTTGCTGCAAATGTCATTATCGAGAGAATTTAGAGACACTTTCAAAAGCTAACTTAGATACACCATTATCTATTCTAATTAATATTATGTTCATCTCTTATATTTGCATTTTCAGGATCATTGTATTCAGTCCTCATTGTCATTGTAAATCTTATTTTTTGAGAGATAGGATTTATGTTAGAGGAGATATTTAAAATTCTATAGATTTATATATAGGCTAGCCTAGCCTAGTGAGATAAAGTAGAAAACTTGTATTTGTTTCTCTCTTCATTGGGTTAGTGAAAAGTGGATAGTAGAATGATACCGATATGGATTATCAAGTCTTTAGTAGTAGAGTTAGAAGAATGTAGTAGGCATAAGACTAAAGAACTATAATTCTTGAGCCTAATCTTCTCGTCCCTATGTAATATCTTAGAATTTCAATCCATACAATAACCTTAAAATCTAAGCCCCTAAATTTCAGACATCAAGTAATGTTATCTATTTTAATTCAAACTTCATAGTAAAGCTAGAAAAGTTAAATGAAGTATCTTAGTAAGGTAAATTTCTTGAAATAAGTTATATAAAAGGATTAATTTAAGGAAAATATCAATTTATCATAAAGTCAATAACTATCGAAATTGTGAAATTTGAGTTTTTAACAAGATACTAGAGATAAGTTATTTAACTTATAAAAATAATAAATGAAGTGAATTATATAAAATATACATGTATTTACATGTGATATGCATATATGTATTAAATATATACATATAATAATAATAAATTATCAAAATAAGGTAAAATTAATAGAAAATAGTAGAAAATATTCTAGAAAATAATTTGATGAGAGTCATCAAATGATGTGGCAACTTGAGAATCACTTAGAGTGATGAGTCAACACCAAAATAACAAGAGGATGACACATGACGCTTAGTCAACACTTAGGAAAATGGAAAAATGACATGTAATATACACATGCCCAATTTTTATTTAATCAAATCAACTTGAAAACCTATAAATAGGAGCCCATTCCTCATTTGCAATATTTTAGGACTCTAAAAATACAAGAATATAATTTAGGAAAGTTAGGAAAAAATAAAATAAAAATAGAACAAAAAATTAAGAGTGAATCATGTTTAGGGTGATTCAATAGGCTATCTACAACTTGACTTAAAGCCACCTTAGGGTTAGAAGGTCTATCATGAGAGGGCTTAGGTCAACAAGTTGGGTGGCTAGAGGCGATCGATTCATGTGAATTAAAATTCCGCTAGTAAATTCTTTTAATATCTAAAAATATCAAATGATATTGATCAATTGTGAAATTTGGTTTTGTGGGGTTATTTTAGGTGCATATTAATGTAATAATTTTACTTTTAGTTAAATAATTAGTAGAAATATAGAGTCCTTAAGAAAATGCTCTACTTGGGTAAAAATTGCACTAAATTTTACAAATACTAGATGATGTTGTTTCAAGCTCAATTTTTGTATATAATAAACTTAATATATGTATTAATTGACGTAATAAGAAGTTTTTGAAATAAGCAAGTTTACTATTTATTGTAATTAATTTGGATAAAATTGGCAAGTTTACTATTTTATCAGATTAATTAGTGTATGATAAAATCAATGTATGATCCCTATATCTTCTTTTTTCTAGAAGTTTATAATGAGGCTTGAAGCACTTTATTTTTATTTTATAATTCAATTCACTTATTTTCCTAACTTTCACTAATTTTAAGCTAACATGCTATTTTTAGAAATATAGGCGATCAACTAATTTAGTATAATTGAAGGTCAATATCTAAACTATATATTTTTGTGACTTCATATTATTTTTCATATAATTAATCAAGCTCGTATACTATTCATTATGTATTTTTCTACTATAAACCTACATATTTGCCTAATATGTAGAATAGTGAATAATACTATTAAAGTGTTTGTTAGATAATGTAAGATCGGTAACTAAGGCATGTAATTGATATTAAGTGTGGTGGAAAAGTATAATTTTTAAGACTTATAGTTTAGAATTAAAACCTACTCGAGTCAATTATGAAGTTACAATAACGTACAGTCGAGTCAGTAGTACAAAAGGGTACTTTTAGGAATTTAACAATATTGATTAGTCTTGATTGTTAAAATATATCAATAGTACTCAAAATACCAATTGTAACAATAAATTTTACTAAAATTAGATAAGCGATTACTAACTTAATCTTCTAGGTGTTCACCTAAGTGAGCCATAAGTGAGATACTAGGTTTTTGTTAGGGAGAGTTTAAAAATTAGAATAAGACAACTAAGTTAAATAAAACTTAAAGATAGTGGTGTTAAATGATATACTTGAGTTGTTATTGCATGGCATGGCATAAAAGGGACCTACGAGTTAGAATTTTCAGAATAAGGCTTCTAAGTGACTAAGAAAAATCATGGCTTTATGAACTTAGTTTTTTTTAAGCATATAGATTCTCATTGCTGGAAAATATTGACTATTTTGATAGCTTGATTTGGTAAACTACAATGTATAGTTGAATTTTGTAAAACAAAGTTGATAGTTATACTCCCAAACAACTCCTTATTGCCTTTTTTATTGGGTAGACTACAATGTATAGTTTAATTTAGTAAAATAAAGTGAGGGATCCTACTTTCAAGTAACTCCTTGCTGCCCCAAGTTCTTAGACATTGTATCTAGATACTCGGCTATGTTGACTAACTAGATGAGGATATTGGAAAGGCATAGGATATTAGTATCGATGTATGTCATGTACATGAGCATAGCATGCTACATGACTAATAAATAATGCTTAGTTAGGTTAATGTATGTATGAAGATGAATGTACTAGTTATGATTGAAATGTTTCAGTTAAGATATTACCTATATTGTATTGTTCATTATCTAATCTTACTCAACTTCAGTAGCTAAGGGGATAAAATGTTTTAACCTCAAGTTAACAGCATCGTAAAGGGCTTAACGTTAGGAGGGATGTATATTGAGAGCATGAGTCAAAGTTAGTGACTTTTCGATAAAGCCTATACTAAGTTAAGAATCCTACTATTTTGAAGATGACAAAAGAAAGGGATCGTTCATGTTTTGATATAACTATTAGGCTATACATATAAGTTGTAACCAAATGTCTAGTCAAACTCTGATATAGCAATCACATTATCGTATAAATATTGTTTTCTTTTGATAAATAAGTAGGTTAAGTTAAGTTTTAACATATATTCTTATGTGATAGTTCATCTTGTGCTATGTCGAGATGTGACACCCTACTCTCATTTACTTTATGTTTTATTTATTATTTATATATTGTTTCATGCCATATCTTAGCTAAGTAATTAAAGAAGACATTTTTATTAAAGCTTAGTAAAAAGTTTGAATTTTTTAAGGGATTAGTTTATCCCCTTCTTGGTTACTTTTGGGACCAACAATATGGTTCATCTCGAATTACTAGCAAAAGGATGTCATGAGTGAATTGTTGAGATATGTGCCATAAAAAGTTTGAATTTTTTAAGGTACTAGTTTATCCCCTTCTTGGTTACTTTTGGGACCAACAATATGGTTCATCTCGAATTACTAGCAAAAGGATGTCATGAGTGAATTGTTGAGATTTGTGCCATTGTCACCAGGTAGTGATATCTTTCTTGATGAACTTAACCACCATTCCCTTGGTCATACTGGTATAAGAGGCAACTTTAACCCATTTAGTAAAATAGTCGATTGTGATTAATATGAAATGATGTCTATTGGAAACCTTTGGAGTAATTGGCCCAATCACATCAATTCCCCACATGAAAAATAGCCATAGTGTTGATAACATATGAACCTCTTAGGGAAGGGCATTCACTTTGTTAGCATAAATCTAACATAAGTAGTAGTGCCTTACATGCTTGATGCAGTTAGATTCCATAGTTAGTTAACAATAGCTTATTCTCATAATCTTTTGAGTTAGCATGTACTCGTTTGTGTGAGGAATACATGCTCCTTCATGTACTTCGTTCATAAGGGCTTTTACTTCCTCTTCATCCATACATCCAAATAAAGTGGTGTCAAAGGACCTTTTATAAGTGTGCATCCATTAAGTAGGAAATGGTTTGCTAACTTTCTCAAGGTCTTTTGATTCTTTTTGTCAACTTCTTTAAGATACCTATAGCTTTGTAGGTAAGTTTTAATGTCATGATACTAAGGTTCTTTCTCTTGGATACTTTTAGCTATTAGATTGTAGGCTAGTTGCTCTTCCACTTCTATTTTTAGAGGCTAGCTCTTAGCTCCTTCTAAAACTTATATCATGGAAGCTAGTGTATCGAAAGCATCTACAAATTGATTTTGAGTTCTACGTACATATGTAAATGAGATATCCCTAAATCTTTCATCTATCTCTGCTAAATGCATATTTTAAGGTACCAATTTAGGTTCTTTTATCTTACATTACACCAATGTTTTGAGAATAGTAACATAGGATTCTTTCAAGATCCTTAATTCATCCATTCCCAAACTTAAAGCCATTTTTAGGCCTTGTACACATGCTTCATATTCTATAACGTCATTAGTGTATGGAAATTCTAACTTTATTATAATGGCAAATTGAGCCCATAATCTTGATAAAGGCCTTCTTACTTCAAGATAGTCAACTAATTGATTAGATAGGGCTTAACCTTCTACTAAGCTCTAATTCACATATGTGATGTCAAATTTTGATAACAACATATGCTATTTAGATATTCTTCTAATCAAGGCTGGTTTCTCAACAAGATACCTTGCGGGATCTTGTCTTGTCAAGGGTTCAATGGAGTAATATAGAGTGTACTTAATTAGACTTTAGTAATGTAGATACAAATACAACCCTTAGACAAGTACACATAGTTAAGTTATAGTATAGATGCAAATTTGAGTCTAAAATGTCAATCCCACAGGGAACCATTAATATTGAGAAAACCTTAGATTACTAGCAATTCTCCATAAAACTACCAATTATCTAAATTATCAAATTAATTAAATAGTTATAAACTATCAATAGTTATAAGATTGTTGGAGAGCTAAATTTAGTTGGAGATAGGCATAGCATACTAGTAAGGATTAGAATTAAGTAGTAATGTGCTTAAGGACACCTAATTAATTAGGAATTTAGATGATATAACCATTTGTCCTCTTTCTCAATTTTCCACCGATTCCTCTCTACTTTATGAAACTCAAACCCACTCCCTCCACAATCTTTAGCTTGTTTACAATCTAAGAAATTTCGAGTGGCAAGAGAATTTGCTAAAAATAATTTAGGAAAAACTAGAAGAAGATTAGTATAAATAAGGGGTTTTACGAGTCTAGTAATCCAAAGTATAATCTAGGAACAAACCAAGACCATAGATTTTTCATGCTTCTCACTTCACACACAAATAAGAAAATGCCCCCTTTTCAAAAATAGTGGAATGCTATACTACCAATTGACCCGCTTGCAAATAAAACAATTGAATTTTATTGGAAATTGTAAATATCGGTAAGTGTACTGGAATATTGTGTAAAGCCTTACCTTCTAGGTGTTTAAATCATTCTATTACTGCCATCACAGAGTTAAAGATAAGGCAAGATTTGAATTTCACCTATCATTCACCATCATAAAATACTTGTTCTATTCTCATTCGACATAACAAATGACATGGGAAATCTTTACAATAGTGGAGCTTAGAGTATCATAGTTGAATATTCCTATACAGAGTTAATTTAACACGTTTACAATCTTAGAGTTATATTCCATACATTACATGTTGATGCTCCTCGAAAAGCCACTTCCAAAACTTAGGACAAATCCTGCAACTGCTTGATCCTTTTCAAGTGAAACTACTTCACCAAGTGCTCTAAAGTCTTCTTGCTCTTCCAAGGTCCTGTTTATCTCTAACTTAAAGATAAGAAAATTTATCCCCTCAACATACTATAAGCTGAGTGAGAGTGGATAACAAACAACAATACAAGTAATATTATAACATAATCACTGAGCAAGTTACCATTTTCATCACAAAACTCATTATTCAACAAAGCAAAGAAAATGTAACAAATACATGCTATGTTAATACACGTGACACGCATTAGTATCGATATCTTAACCTGGCGTAGCACTCATCCAATTGGTCAACTTTAATTGGGCATTTGGATGTAAACCAAAGTCGAGGGACCTAGCAATGCAACCAACAGGTGCCTAACTAAGCAACCTAGTAGAAACTATGTGAAGTTGTTTAGAAATGCAATACCATCCATAGAAAAAAAAAACCTATCTTATATAAATCACGTTATTCACTTGATAAACCTAACTCTTCATATGAAACTTGACCTAGCAATATCTCAATTTTAGAAAACTTAACTTGTAGGTTCTTTTTATGCCATACCATGAATGCATTAGTCACATACCTAGCAATTGCCAAGTAATACAAGCAAGCTTACTTCTTTACTTTTTAGCCAAGCATTCACTCACTTTTCAATTTTATCTTTAAGACTTCGGTATTGGTTCGCTTATATGAATACCTTAGGAGGTAGAGGTTGCACCTAATCTCTTTATCAAGTTAGTATAGAACCAATACCTTAAATACAGAGAATGCATTGTTTGTTGCATAGTAATATAGAAAATGATTGTGTATATTAGTGGATGGTCACAGCATAACTTGAACTAAATTATACTCGCCTATAAAAAGAAACTGGGACATGCATTAACATGCATTAACATGCATAGCATGGACACTATTCCGGCCGTCACATCACACTGAGATAAAGAGAGGCCATTCGGGGGTTGATATTATTGATTTATTTGGTTATGTACGGAGCACTCGTACAAAATGACCTTACCCTGGCCCATGAGAACACTAAGCGTTGGAGGCGCCAATCGCCTGGCTAAGGTTGAGTCTAGAGGCCTCCGTTTAGGGGTGAGTGTGGATTGCAGGGGCCCACTCACAATTATACTAGAACTTGTGTTTTTTCTGAAAATAAAAGAGTTATTTAATATAAGTACGGAACATGGAGTTCCGTAGTAAAGTAAGTTCTAGTGTAATACCCGGATCTGATTGATGCCGTGTAAACTCCAACCCTAACTTCGGAGGGCGTTAAATCCGAGTTACGTATATGAACTAGTTAAGTATGCGTATTGTTTGGCATTCTGTTTGATCATTCATTCATATGCGTGATTATAATGTACTTATAACTTGCTTGTTGTATGGCTGAGGGTTTTGCTCACTAAGCTTAAGCTTACACCCCTTTAGACTTCTGTTGCAGGATAGCCTGTTCGTAGAGACAGGACGAGGGATGCCACAGATTAGCCTGGGGACTTGGGCAAGAGCGAGGTGTTCTGTGTGATGAAAGGAAAACAGTTTATGTAGACTATTCCTCATGTACTTATGTTTACCTTATTATTATGAACTTAGACATACGTAAATACTGTGTAATGTAAACTTTTGAGCTTAACTTTTATGTAAATATGTTGTGTGATGATATCATGTGAATCTGGATGTACTTTGGAACTAGTAGTTGTAGAGCCTTGTATATTGTGTGAAGAGTTTTTTATTAGAAGGGTAACCAATCAGGGGTTCTTCATGCAGTATACGACGTCTGCCAGGACTAGGCCATCCTCAGTTCGTGACACTCTCACATAACCCCTCTTCAGCAACTCATTGGCTTGACATTAGAGTTTCGAAGCCTACTCAGGATTCATCTGATATGTTGGCTTATCCGGTAGTGCAACGCTGAGTAATAAGTCAATGCAATGCTCTATGTCTTGAGTTGGGGGCAACTCCTTAAGTAACTATTCAGGGAATAGGTCGGCATAGTCATCTAGCAACTCCTTGATTTCCTAGGGAAGCTTACCCTAATCTTTCACTTCCAATAGTCACCTAACCAACAATAGGGTTGGCTCATCAACATTAATGGCCTCTTAGAGCTTAGCTCTACTTATCACCAGAGCTTTCTTCAATCTGTGAGAGAGTTTTTTCTGTAGATTGTAAACTTTTCTTGGTAGCATTGAATTCAATGTGATCTTCTGGTCATCCTTTTCCAACATATATGTATTCTTATAGCCATCATGCATAACTCTCTTGTCAAACAACCACTGCTTACCCAACAACATATGGGAAGTATACATAGGCAGCACATTGCAGAGTATTTGGTTAAAGTAATTCCCTATAATGATCGGCAATAGTATTTATCGAATGACATGTAATTCTCCTTTCTCACTCAACCAGTGCAACTTGTACAACTTAGAGTGTGCAACAGTCAGTAGCTTTAGTTTTGAAACAAGATTGGCCGATGCTACATTGCTGCAACTTCTACTATCCATAATGAGAGCACACATCTGATCATTTACCCTATAGGTGGTATAACACGAATTCTCTCTCTACCCCTCCTCTTGCAAAGGTTCCTTGCTCATAGTGCATCAGAGAAACATGAGTAACTAGTCTAAGTCCTCAGGAAACATATCCTCCTCAATTAGTTCTTTCTTGGCATTTTCTTTTTTGGTAGGAACCTCCTCCTCCTCGGGTTCCTCATCCATGCTCTCTACTTCTAACTTCAAGATGCCTCCCTTAATGACCATCGTCCTTTGATTTCGGTACTAAGCAGCCATATGTCTAAACCCTTGACACTTGAAGCATTTGATCTGGCTGGTCTTCCTGCCAGACTCTTGCTCTTTCTCATACGTACAAGTCGATACTACATCTTTAAGTTAACCTTGTTGCTTGACTCTAACATCAACTCTTCTACTTGGCTCGATATTAGACTGAGCTTAGTAACTTGCCTGTCCTAGTTGGCTAGCTAGAATTCTAGTCATTACTCGGTTCCTTCTTTTCCTTTTTACTCATTGGGCAATCCTAATAGCTTCATCCAATGTGTCAAATCGTTGGAGCTCTACAATGTCTTGGATGTCTCCTCTCAATCTAGTAATAAATCTTGAGATTGTTTGGGCTAGTGGTTTCTCCACTTTACATCGTGTCATAAGCATTTGGAATTCTTGAACATATTTATCAATAGTTTGGTGTCCTTATCTTACCTCTTGAAGCCGAGTGAAAGAATCTTGGAGATACTTTTCCAGTACGAATCTATTTTTGAGCACTCTCTTCAAATTAAGCCAAGTGTTAATCTCTTGGCATCCCTCTCTTCTTCTCATGGCTGAAAAGTTCTTCCACCACATAGCGGCATATCTGGAGAATTCAACAGTAACAGTCCTCACTTTCTCGTAATCCTCATATTGATAATAATCAAATATATGCTCCACCTTCTCTTCCTAATCTAAATACTTGTAAGCATTCCCAGATCCATTGAAACTCGGAATTCGAAGCTTCATATGGTCAGATGCTTTGGGGATTCATGCACACTCCTCAAAATACTCTTCTTCCTCCTTATTAAGCTTTCTATGGTCTACCCTTCGCCTTACTCATTTGCTAACTCTTCCACCTCGAACTGGTCGAGCCTAGTTTTGACCTCTAACAGGTTGAATAGCTTGTGGAGTGTTTTGCACGGCTTCAATGGGTCAACAAGACAATGCATGAACAGTTCGGGTTAGATCTACTAAGAGGTTAGCTACCTCATCAAGTCTCTCATCAGTGCTTCTAGGAGTTCACTGATATTATCTTCCATGGTAGACAACACCACTATCATCACTAACACTAACATTCATACTTAAGTATGTCATTTTTCCTCACAAATTCAAAATTCAAACAAACACTTCAGAAAGTAAACAGCTAATGACACATTGTCAAATGAAATAGTAACTGACTTTGCTTCACATACGCAAAATAGAGTACAATAGAACTTCAAGAACTAACTATAGTTTATGTAAAACCTCTACTCTGATACCAAGATGTTACGAACTATAACTAAAAACAAAAAAGGTCGATTGTTGGAGGGTCTAAGCTTACAGAAAGATCGAAAAATGGTTAATGGGGAAAGATATAAAAAGAGTGATAATGACAAATGAAACAGTAAGCAAACCCATGAACAGCTCTAGGGGATACGACATACTCATGGAACTTTCGAGGACTCACTGCACAATTCGATATAATATACGAATTGATCCAATGAGCTTACTCGTTACCTAACCTTACTTAAGGGAAAGGATAAGAGCGATGCTAAGAGTAAACAAATAGTGTTTACATAAGGAAGAAAGTACTCAAGTGTATTAAAAATAATCTGTTCTGTCACTACTACAAGTACAAGGGTATTTATATCCATAAGTTAGGGCAACTTGCCCAAAAGGGAAAAAACAATAAGGATATTTCCTAAAGAAGCAATGTATATCTAACAAAAGGGTAAAAATGAATATATAAGGAAAACAATCATTGGTGTTACAGATTCTACATATGATATTGTGCACACGGTGACGCTGCATTGGCGAGGTTGTTAGGAGATGTGGACAAAAAGTACGGAAAAATAGGCTTATTCAAGTAATGATGACTTAGTTAGGCCAAATCCTTTATCTCTCGGCTTCCCAGCAAGAATGATGCCGAATGATTGGTCGGCTTGGTATTAAAGAGTAATCATTAACTTGGCATACCATAGAATAATGGGCGATCATACGGTACGACATTAAAAGTGACTCAGCAAGGAAGTAATTAGCTTCAACAGGGGTTGATTGGAACATAAGGATTCGTCATGCTAATCCCTCTAGTCTTTGGGCTCAGCTGTGGGTTAGAAGTCCTGTAGCTTGATTCCCATCACTATATATATATATATACACACAACGAGGAGTTTTGCTAACAAGTATAGATTCTTCCAAGGATGGCCAGTGATAAGATCATTGCCTTAGAAAGAATGGTGCCTTAGATCATCCAACAACTATAAATTTTATTTACCATAATCAATAGCCTCCTAATGCCTCAAAATTCTTGTATAGAAAAAGACTCATAGACTTGGAAGGAAAGGTAGAAACATTATAGAGATACATCATGGACTTATAAGGGTGCCATGTGCTTAATAGATCTCAAATGGTTCCTATTATAGGCTAAACATCACATTTACCATGTTATGAGCACGAGTTGATAGGAAAAAAGCTAGGGATCGATGAGAAAAGCCAAGAGCATGGTGAATCTGGTAGTAAAATATAAGTGAAGTACATTACTTAGATAAAAGGCCTATTAAACCAACTCTTTCATCATTTGAAAGAGGCTAAGATCCTAACACATGAGACCCCTAATCAATACTATAGGCTATGAAATTTTGAATCAATAGCACATTATGACTACCATATGGGCTAGAAAAGGCATTCTATGGGAAAATGCTAAAGAATGAAAAATAAGATTTAGTACTTGATTAATGTCAAGGTTATTTATCCAAATCTTTAAGAGGCCATTACTTCTTTAGGTCATGACATAACTCCAAAGGAACTACCTACAATGCTAAACTTTAAGAGTTTGTTGCTAGCCTTATCCTCTAAACTTTGTGTAATAATGATCATTTGAAATAAAGATTTGGTTATCCTTTGAATTGCTCAAGTTTTTTTAAGGTTAGGCAACTAATTTTTTTAAAGGAAATATATCTAATTGATTGAAAGGTTTGGAATGAAAAAAGGAAAACTACATCCTACATACAAACCTCTAAAACACTTTGAGAGTTAAGTAACATTATGGTGAGGATATTTTGGATTCATTTCTTTAAGGAGATCCATTTTTAATTTGATATGTAAATCAAAATGAAGTTAGGCATTCAATTTTAATATCCTAAACATAACTATCCTTTGCTAGCCCCGCTATGCTCATTGTAAGAGATGTTTTCAAAAATTTAAAACCTTGTCAAGAGCCACCTCATAATGAGGTAATTTGGAGGTCAAGATCAATAATTAGAGATAAAAGGATAAGATTAGTTTATTATTACACCAATAACATCAATTTAAAGACAAATTTTATTTTTGATGAGTTATTTTCTACAAAATGAACCTTAGACACTTTGGAAAAATAGTCACTTTTAGGGCTAAAAAATGATGAGAAGGGAAAGGAGAATAATTGTGACTCAAAATGCATATTTTTTCCAACTTTAAAACTTGCATTTGTACATAAATTCTTGCAAAGTTTTGTTAATTTTTCATGAAATTAGACTTTATCCACAAAATGGATCGATTTTGTGCAAAATTGCTAGAAATGCACGAAGGAATGTTGTTTTTAAATGAATTTGATGCATTTTATATTCTATGTACAAGTACATGCAAGCTACTACGGTCTTGGTAGCTCTTACCATTTGATCAAGGAGGCCAATGAGAAGAGTGTTGGTAAATATCGCCTATCGACTGATCGATATGCCTTGAAGCATTAAGGGACGATCAATCGTTGGAGAAGCTAGTAAATGAATAGAAGTTACAGGATGGATTGAACCATACCAACCAATTAGTACCAGAAGAACTAATTGATCGAAAGAAGAAATTGGGGTTAAGGTTTTTTTACTAAACCTTAATCCCTTCTAAATGCTACATTTCTTAAAAGACAAAGACTAGTTGGAGCTAACATGTCTATCAATCAATTGATAGCCTAAAATTATATATACTTGTAAAAGCAGTAGAAAATGCAAGCTGCAATTAGGATTTTAGTAGTATCAGGTTTAGTTTTACAAGCTCATTGTCAGTTTACTTGTTTTCATGACTTTGTTATGATATTTGATTAATGTTTTTGTGATTTTGATGCACACTTAAGTTTGTTTATTAAGTGTTGAGTACATTATCTTTGTCTAATCTTTCTTCACGTGTTATCATCTTGTTCATTTTGTAGCTAATGGAGTCTATTACTATTCTTGTTTTGCTTACTACTGATATTGTTAAATCTACGAGTGGCTAAGTAGTTATTAGTGGCATTGTGATAATGTAGATGTTGTAGATGGTGTAACCTTATAGTTATGATATTGGTATGAATATTTATTTAGGATTTTGATGATTGGTATTTCGTTTAAACCCTTCGAAGAGCTTAATAATGGAATTTTCATTGAGTTTCCTTGTAATTATGAGATCGAGAGGAGATTAGTTCTAGGAAGTGCCCTTTGAGAGTTAATGGGTTTACATGATTATGAGACTTAGAGGAGGTTAGTTCTATATTTTCCTTAATTAAGTCATTGAGTTGGTGAATTATCTATAGTAGGTTCTTACACTTATTAGATCGAGAGGAGATTAGGTGTTCCCCAATGATTTCACATTATGTTATGTGGTTCTAGTAAATTAAGATTGGTCATGAGATTAATAGGAGATTGACTCCCTAGTTTCTAAGACTATAACTCTTAATTTGTGATAAGAATTAAGTGTTTAGCCTAGCTAAGATCGGACTTAAGTGAAGTCCATCAAAACTCAACTAAGAAAAACCATTCCCGATATCATAATGGCATACACTCAACATTACTTTAGAAGCATGTCATAAGCCCATGTCTTTAATATTAGTGTTAATTGTTACTTTTTGTCCTTGATTTTAATTTCAATTGTAATTCTCAAATTTGACATTCGATTTGCTTAGTTTAGACTATTAGTAGAATCTAATACTTAGATGAGCCCTTTTTCCTTAAGTAATTCGATTTGGTGAATATTCATCAGTATTATTACTGTAAACGATTTAGTACACTAGTTAGTCAAGAGCTTAATATAGTTTCAAAAATTTCCATTTATAAATTTGTGTCTAAAAATATCTAGTGTTTGTGTTGATCGCCTATTAGTTTTTGGTGCCATTGTTAGGGAAAAAGACAATTGTGCTAATATTAGATTAATCAAGAACTCTGAGACTAAACCCTAGTGTAGCATAGTGTAATTGGTAGCTTAGTTTAAATTCTATTAAATTTGAGCAATTTAGTCATTAAAGTTGCAATTTTTATTCATTTTCTTGTTCAATTGAGTTAACTTTGCTATTTTGTTGTTGCTTTGAGTAAAATTGAAGGTAAAGTTTGAAACTTTATTGTTGAAATTGTTGATCAGTGTTGAATTGTCCCTAGCCGATTTATGTCATGATAGGAAGTGTACTATTTATTTTATTAATTTTTTTTTTATAAATTTTTGCAGATTGTAGTTTTGGCGATTTGGTTAGATTGGAAAGGAGTAGAAATTAGCATTATTATTGATCTATATGTGAAGAGGGGCATAAGATTTGGTGGAGCATTTTGACTTTGGAATAGATTGGGCTTTTCATCATAAGATTAGGGAAAGAAGGAGAGAAGAGTTAAGAAAAATGGAGAAAAAAAGGACCCCTTAATAAAGGTGATGTAAACAAGGTTAATAGAAATGAAATTAATGGACATAGAGGAAACGAAAATGGGAATGGTAATAACTAAGCTTTGTAGGAATACTATATTCCCAACTTGAATGAGGTTACACCACCTATTACTTCACCAACTATTCAGGCCAAAAATTTTGAACTTAAACCTACTTTGATTCAAATGGTATAACTCAATCAATTTGGTGGATTGCTATTTGAGGACCTTCGTGAGCATATTCAAAAATTTTTGCAATTGTTTGCTACTATAAAAATGAATGGGGTGTGTGATGATGCAATTCACCTAAGGTTATTTCCATTTTTATTAAGAGATAAAGCTAGGAGTTGGTTAAACTCTCAACAACCTAATTTTATCGCAACATGGGAGGAATTGGTCCATAAGTTTCTATCTTTCTTGAGAAATGATATCACCATGTTTAGGCAGTTTGATGGAGAGTCACTCTATGAAAGTTAGGAGAGGTTTAAGGAGTTATTGAGGAGATGTCTCCACCATGGCTTACCCATATGGAGTATTGTGAACACTTTTTATAATGGTCTTGGAAATGAATTAAGAATGATGGTTGATGCTACTATAGAGGGAAGCACAATGAACAAAATTACTGAAGAGGCATATGATATGTTTGAACAAATAGCTTTACATGCTCATGGTTGGCATTTTAAGAGAGTTTAACCTAGGAAGGAAACGAGTGTAAATTAAGAGGAAGAATTAAGTTGTGTTAGGGAGTAAGTTACCTCACTTACCGCTCAACTTGCTTAGATAGAAAAAGCTAAACAAATCAACACCCCTAGCAGAATTAAGCAATCTTATGAGTATTTTGATGCATGTGGTGGAGTAGGGAATATATGTATGAATTGTCATGTAAGAAATCCCTTTGCCCCATCTAAAGATAGTTAGGAGGAATAAGTTAACATAATGGGGAATTCTTATCAAGTATAGAGAAACTGTAACTCTTACTCAAATACTTACAACCCAAGTTAGAGAGACCATCCTAGTTTAGCATGGGGAAGTAAACAAGGAGGAGGATTTAACAAAGGATTTCAACCACCAAGGATGCAAGCTGGCCAACACTAGTTACTACCTCTACCTCTACCTACATAAAGTTTAATAGGATAGACCATTGAGTAATTATTGAGGAATTTCATTCAAATGTGTTATGTAAGAATGAATGGGCAAGAGGCAACTATGTAAGACATAAATAGATGGATGAAACAATATAATGAAAATATGATCAAAAGACTCTAAGGAAAATTACCTAGCACTACTAAATAAAACCTGATAGATCAAGCTAGATCATCCAGTGGGAATAATGAGGAGGCTAGCGTAGGGCAAAAGGAGTTTTTTTTTAGTGGAGAAAAAGTGTTTGGAGGTAAGTATCTAAGCTTAAAAGATCTCGTTAAGGAATAAGATGAACTTGGTAGAGAAGGAATATTTACAAGAGCGGTTCATGGCTATCATTGATGTAGAAAAATTTACAAAAGAGGAGATAATAGCTCTATTAGTCTTGATAATAGAATTGAGGAAAATCTAAGTGAGGAAGAAATTGAAGAAGAAGCCCCTAATGACAATGACATATATAATTTAGAGACAGCTAGAATGAGGGAAGTCAATGAGGAAGAGGATCTTAGTGAATGTAAAGGCATAGAAACAAATGAAATTGAGGAGAAGAACCTTAGGAAATTTGAATCTAAATAAGAGGGAGAAGTAAGATTAGAAGAGAAACCTAATATCATTGAGTTCAAAATTGTAAACATGATACTTGAGGAGAAAGGTGCATGTAGCTTCTAGTTTCCTTGCAAATTGGACGATCTAGGGAGATTTACAGTACCATATACCATACTAGATAAGTTTTTACTGAGAATACTTTTGGAGACTGGAGTATTAAATAATTGCATGTTGGTGAAAACCATGCGTGAATTAGGATTGGAGAATTTCATGATTATAAGTTTGTATTACATCCAAACCTTTGATAGAGGTTGGACCATACCTTTAGGAAAGCTCTGCTTTATACCCATTAGTGTTAGGCTATGTGACTTCTTAATTGACTTCATAATGATGGACATGAAAGATGAGGAGCAACCCTTAGTTCTTGGAAGATTTCTCTTGGTTACTTCAAGAGCTATATTGGAGATAAAAGAGAGTGATTATCCTAGAGAGTGGTGAGAAGAAAGTGATGCTCCAAGTTAAGGAATGGCTTCAACAATTAAATGAAGGAGAATAAGGATTGGATCAAGAGAAAGAATTTGAACGGAGTAGTTGTATGAGGAAGGGGATGAATTATGGGAAAGGAGAATTGAGTATGAGTTAGGAGACTAAAGGATTTAAGCCCTAGAAGAAGTATGAGGACCCACCTTGAATTTGCATAAAAAAGCTAACCTGAAGGCTTAAAAACAAGTGCTTGGGGAGAGGCAACTCGACCTACCTTTTTTCTTTTTCTTTTTTCACTTAGTTATATTTTATGCCTTTTGTTTTAAAATCTTTTTAGTTATGTCTCTTTTATGTTATGCAAGCATGTGTGAATAAATAAAAGAAGTGTTGAGTTCATCAATTGAACTACCATTGCCAAATCCATAAGGGAATTGGGAATCTATATTACACTAAGAAACTAGGGGAGTTATGTTCTAACTTTCTCTTTTACTTCCCATTGCATACACATTGAATTGTAAGATATACAACTGAATTAAAGTTAGGGGTAGGATAGTTAAATATAGATCTTTAAGTTGTGTGACTTGATTAATTTTATCCCTTTTGTGCACCTAAGAAATATTCTGTTCTAAGAAGTTGGATCCATTTTCCTTTATGCTTTATACTTTAATCTTTGAGTATGTTATCATTTATAAAGTTTGCATGATAGAAAGTAGAAAGAGGTGATTAGGGCTTTGTTTTGAAAGAAGTCCCTTGTGAATAAGTTGTGCACATTTCTCAAAACTTTGTAATCAATTCATGGCATCTTTGCTTTGTTTAGTCATGCCAAATTTAGGCATGGTTTAGAGGTTTAGAGTTAGGGAAATGTTTTGGTTGGGAGTTGGGTTTTTATGTTTTCAAAAGTTTACTAATATATATAAACCATTCTTTTGAGGAACTGAGTGGTTTGTTATTATTATCTAAACCAAAGTGGGTGATGGATTTTACCTAAACATTCCCTGGTTAATACATAATGAATGCCTAAAAAGAAAGAAAAGAAAAGTTGAAAAGAAGAACATGATGGAGATCAAGAAAATTCTTTACATATCAGAAGCGTAACCCTATCACAAAAAGAAAATATAGTTGAGAAAAAGAAAGAAGGAAAATAGAAAGAAATAGAAAAGGTGAAAATTGAAAATCCAAAAAGAGAATAATGGGCATAGTGTGAAAGTTAATCCAAAATCAAGGAGGTGAAGTAAGGTATGATTCAATTGTTACTCTTTGTTTGCATGGCATTAGCATACTTAAGAGACCAATGAGGAAGAAGTATATATGCGGGCCAACCAATTAATCTGAAATATTAGACTTAACTTCAAATTTTATAAGCCTAGCTTAAATGGGAAGTTAACTTTTCTAGGTAACAATTCTTGAGTTAATTACATAGTCTTTGACTTATGAGCATTTGATTTGGTACTAGTGGAATAATTTCAACATCACTTCTAAAGGTTTTTTTACTATATCAAGAGTTTTAAAGTTTGAGCTTTCCATTTGTAACATACTCATAATTACACCCTAAGTAAAAAGGAAATGGATGCTTATCCAATTATTTTCTAAATTACTTGGTTTTAAACTTGCTTGAGGACAAGTAAGGTTCTAAAGTTGGGAGTGGTGATTGGGACTCAAAATGAGTGATTTTTCTAACCTTAAAACTTGCATTTGTATATAAATTCTTGCAAAGTTTATTTAATTTTTCATAAAATTGGACTTTATGCACAAAATGGACCAACTTTTGCAAAATTGCTAGAAATGCATGAAAGAGTGTCATTTTAAAATGAATTGGATGCATTTTATATCATACGTGCAGGTGTACAAGGGTTACTATGTTCTTAGTTGCCCTTACCATTCAATCAAGGAGGCTAATGTGAAGAGTATTGGTAAATTTGGCTTACCGATTGCTCAATAGCCTTACTACCAATTGATTAGTATGCCTTCAAGCATCAAGGGACAACTAATCACTTAGACGATCGATCACTAGAGAGGTTGACAATTGAATAGAAGTTATAGGGGTAGATTTAACCATAACAATCGATTGGTAGAAAAAGTTAAGGTCAGGATCTTTCGACTTAACCCTAATACCTTCTAAATGTTGTGTTTCATAAAATACTAAAATAAGATGGAGTTGATATGCATCTACCAATCAATTGGTAGACCCTTCTACTGATCAGTCGGTTTGATTGGTAGCCTCAAATTATATATACTTACAAATGCAATTGAAAAAATGAGCTGTAATAAGGATTTTAGTAGTATTAGGTTTAGTTTTGCATGCTCATTATCTATTTTCTTGTTTTCATAACTTGTTTATGATATTTGATGAATGTTTTGTGATTTTGATGCATACTTAAGTTTGTTTATTAAGTATTAAGTACATTATCTTCATCTAATCTCTTGTTCACTTGTTATCTAATAGAGTTTGTTGCTATTCTCATTTTATTTATTTCTGATATTGTTAAATCTATGAGTAGCTAAGTAGTTATTAGTGGATTTGTGATAATGTGGATGCTGTAGATGGTGTAACCTTGTAGTAATGATATTGGTATGTATATTTATTTGGGATTTTGATGATTAGCATTTCATTTGAACTTATTAAGGAGCTTGATAATGGAATTTTCACTGGGTTTCCTTATGATTATGAGATCAAGAGGAGATTAAAACTAGGAAGTGCCCTTTAAGAGTTGATGTGTTTGTACAATTATGAGACTAAGAGGAGATTAGTTTTACATTTTCCCTAATTAAGTCATTGAGCTAGTGAATTCTCAATAGCAAGTTCTTACACTTATGAGACTGAGAGAAGATTAGGTGTTTGCCATTGGTTTCACATTACATTATGCGGTTCTAATAAATTAGGATTGGCCATGAGATCGAGAAGAGATTGACTCCTTAGTTTCTAGGACTAAAACACTTAATTCATCAGAGAGATTAAGTGTTTGGCTGATCATATAGGAAAATGAGACAGAGAGGAGATTTTTTGCTACATAGTTAAGTTAAATACCCTACTTAGGATTGGACTCAAGTCGGGTTTGTCAAAATGCAACCAAAAACTATTAGGACTCTAAAGGGGGCCTAGTAAGATTACTTAAAATTTCCATAACATGTGTATACTCATGATATGAAAACTGCCTTACAAGTCAAAGATTGTAAGACTCTAAATAATAAATCACTAAGATTACTGATTTTCAAGTAATTAATTTATTGTAACATAACATAACATGTAATTATAAATAACTATGGATGTCTGATATCTCACAGTTAGAACCATAGAGAATTGGTTTTCCCTACCAAATAATAATACAAGATATACCAACATTAGAAAACTGCAAGAAAAGTTAAATTATATTAAATTCTAACATATAAATATTTTCTCCAAAGAATGTTTATGTATCACCTATGTAGATCTCAACTAACTTTAACACTAATGTACGTATCTTCATCTCGCAGTCAGCACTCGAGACTTATCTTAATCCCATTGTAAGTAAACTTATGAAAGAAAGAATATTGGGGAATAAGCTACAAGAGCTTAGTGAGCTATCCCTCATACCATACTAGCAAACAAGCTATCAAACAAATTGTTACAATCATATGAATGTATGCATACATAGTATGCCAAATAATATATGTAGTTGACCGGTACTGCATATGATATTGGATTTTAACGCTCTTCGAGATAAAGGTTAGAAATTCATCGACACCAATCATGACCAGGCTCTAGCACCTAGGTTTTTACACATAACTTTGAATATCATATTTTGTAAAAAAATATTTCCATTTCTAAGTTGTCTAATAGTATACAAAATCCCAAGCCTAGCGATGAGGTGGCCCCCGCAGTCCACACTCACACCCTATAGCAGAGATCTCTAGACTCGACCTTCAGCCATACGATTGGCGTCTCCATCACCTAGTAAGCCTATAGGTTCAAGTAAGGTCATGTTGTACAAGTGCATCATACAAAAACACTTTAATAAATATAAACAACCCCTACAAGGCCTCTCTTTATCTTCACGTGAAGTGACTGTTGGAATAAGTAATGCAATGTATGGATAATGCATGACCCTTTTAATATAAAATAAGCCAAATATAATTAAGTCAAATTATGATCAACAAACCATTCAAATCATACAACAATCAATCATACAATCTAATCATCAATTACTGTATTTAACCATAGTTCTCATAGCAACCAATCAGTATCAAACACATGCATATCTCGAAACCCCATTCATCAAGTTATTCATATTCAATATAAGCACAAACAAGTATAGAGTCATTGGAAGTACTCACTTGACTATGACAACTCACTTTAGTTGCAATAACAGATCAGAAGATACTCGCTCTCGTCGGGATCACCTGATCATTACGAGATAACAGGGATAATAAGTAGTTGACTCAGCTAATGGTTCTAGATATCTATCTACCTAATTTTACTTAGATTACTATCAACCTTTATTTGATTAAACCTAATTGCTAATCATACGTAACTTTTTCATTCTATTAATTGCTAATCATATGTAACTTTTTCATTCTATTTTCAATATTTACGAAATTATAGTCATTATTCATCGTTTTCAGATGCACGTTCATACGATGTTGTCCATTTTAGACGTTAAGACCCATGTTTTATGATGTAGACTAAATTTATTAAAATTTTAACTATGGAAGCTTAATTATTCTTATTACTTATATTTATATCCAAATATCTCCTGTTTTAGGACTTAATGATTAATTAGCTATTAGATTCTTAAACTTAGGGAATTTTACCTTGGTATTAGTGATTTATATACTTAATTAAATTTAATCCAATTTAGGAAGTGTATTAGGATTTACTAATTCATGTACCTAATTCTTATATACTCTTCTTATTTCTTATTTTATAAACTTATGTTTATGTCATCGCTTACATCATCAATCGCTTATGTCATAGCTTATGTCATCTTTTAATTGCATCATTGCTTACCTCATCCTTTGCTTAGATAAGCCTTACCTCATGCCTAAGTGTATTATGTACACTTATGTACATTTATACATAAGTTAACTATATGCCTACACCTCTGCTATACTTATATGTATACTAGTATACTTATACATATACTTATACATATACCGTATTTATACTTGTACATATACCCATATATATACACGGTTACATACATATTTTTATACAAATTTCGTATGCCTAAAATTCCTCTTAGGAAAGCTTCTCAAATTTCATCTTTTTTGTGTTTTAAGAGTGTATTGAGCATGGTATAGGTATGTATAGTCAGTATATGTCTTAGTTTAAGTTATGCACATAATGAATACTTATTTACAATGGTCTCTAAAATTGTATTTCTCTAGTATACCTTTATGTACATATACTTAAAGACATATACACATGCATCTCCTTCCACTTCACCATGATTTCTACCTTTCTACACCTAAAGATAGAAACTTTATGCCTTCTTCAACATGGATACACATAACACATAATTACTTATCTAATCTACCTCTTCACTTAACTAATAAGTAATATAAAGCAATACATAATAATATAATTACATACCTTAATTTGTTCTTGAAAATATGGAGATAAATTTGGAAAAATTTGAAAGTGAAAGGGAAAGGAAAAGGTTACGATTATGGAGGAAGAGGAAGGGACTTGATTTTGTGTTGTTTTGTGTTTTTTGAAAGTAAAAGCAAGTGGGGTCCTAAGGGAAAAGGAATGGATGGCAAAAGAAGAGGAGAAAACAAAGAAAAGTCTAAAAGAAAGGATAAGAAAAGAAATCATTAGAAGATTTAGATATTTTCTTAAGTGAAAGTGACTTTTGTTGATTTTTCTAAATATTGACTTAGTCAACCTTTTGACTTTGGTCAACATTGTGTTGACTTGGTCAACTTTCCAAAAATAAATGCCATTTTGTGTACATAATGAAGTAAATAGGGAAAATTAGGAGAAAGATTAAGAAAATGAAAGGAAATAAGAAGTTTAGTGAATTGATTAGTAAAAATAGATAATGAGATATTCCATTAGATATTTATATCCTACATACACCATTTGGTAAGTTACTTGGTATAATTAAGATGAAAAATGTCATTTAGTGTATTAATGTTCACTACATGTAACCTAAGTATCAACTAAACCCTTAACTCTATGTAATACTAACCTAGTTATATACTTAGAAGATGAATGTGATCTATGATGTAATATCTTAGTTTCTAATTGATTACTAGTATTGTATGTATTTATGAGTGATTGAAAGTCATCTTTAATCTTTTACCAATGATTTGGTATAATACTAAGGTTATATTATCAATTCGGGTTTTAGGGTAAATTATAGTGAGTTAGTGCTTTTATATCCTTAAAGTTATAGTTTTAAGGTTTTATCACTTTCGAGAGCAATCTCTAGTTTTTATATATATTTAGGGTATAAAAGTTTTCTATACGATTAAATCTTCGGTTGTTATATTAGGGTTTTCATCTTAACTAGCCTTGTCAACTCTTAGAGTCTTTAAGCACACTAGGGTCTACTTTGGGTATTAGGTTGAAATTTTCAGGGGTTTACAAAAACCATGCTTGATATCGTAATGGCATGCCCTTACCATTACTTTGGAAGTATGTCATAAGCTCACATCTTTAGTATTAGTGTTAATGGTTTCTTTTTATCCTTGTTTTTATTTCATTTGCAATTCCCAAATTCAACATTCAATTCTCCTATATTAGAATAGTAGATAGAATTTGGTACTTAGACAACCCCTTTTTCCTTAAGGAATTCGACTTGGTGAATACTCACCAATATTATTGTTGTAAATGATCTAGCGCACTAGTTGGTTAAGGATTTGATATAATTTTAAAAATTTCCATTTATAAAATTTATGTTTAAAAATCTCCAATATAAGGGACAATAAAATGATGGATAAAATAAATTGAAGAAGAGAAAAAAAAAAAAAGAGAGTAAAAAATAATTTTAAAAGAAAAGAATTAAAAAAGAAAGAGAGAAAAAGATAGGCTTGAGAATTGTGCCTAAATCCCAATAAGAAAGCAAACCTTGACATGATTACCTAAATTTACAAGGAAGGTCTAGAGTTAAAGCCCAAACGACCCTAGAAAAACAAAAACCTGATACCCCTTTTATAACACATTCCATGCCCCCAAAACATAAAGCCTTCATCTAAAATACTCCTTACCAATCGTGAATGACAAAAATATAAGGCCTTCCCATATGTAATTTCCCCTACGCATAATAAAGGCTTTTATGATCATAAGAGAATAATTTATCCTAAATATAAGTTGTTTCTGAAACTGAGTAAGCACACTCCTAGTTTTTCTTAAGGGTTCTTGACTTATAAATCTAGGTCGAACAAGTAACTTTTTTTTCTTAAGAAAAATAGGCCCTTTGCATAGATCCTTCTTGAAACCATCTTACTAAAAGCTTAACTCATAATACAAAACCAAAAAAGACCTAATAGATTAATGAGGGCATATTATTTACAAATTGGGTTGTAATTTTTAAGATTGTAGTTAAGAGTGAAAATCAAATCAAGAGTTTGTGAGGAAGTCCTCATATACTAAACTTATCAACAATGAGGTACTTTTTTACATAGTAGTTAAGACTGGTAATATTTGCTCCCTAAAAATTTCAAAGAAGAACAAAATGCTATAGCAACGTACCTCATGATGATTTGCACCAAATGAAAAATGGAAGATGATGAAGTTTAAATGGAAATCGTCCCTTATGGCACCAAAAGGTCCTTTACCCTCAAGGGAAAGAAAATTCCCTAAGGACAAGAATGTCAGTTGATTTGGCCAACATATGGATTAGTAAACCTACCATTTATGGGCAGTCTATTGAACTTATATAGGAATGCTTGCCTTTTGCAAAAAAACAAAGAGAAGAAGGAGGGAGATAGAGAGAAGAAAAGAAATTTCTCCTTTATAAAACAAAAAAACCTCCCAAGCTCCCTCCAATAGTTTGATCTCTTTTTGGTTCTTCTCTCTTGCAACACTAATGACAATGTTTGACTTTTTCCTAATATGTCAGTCATGACTTAAGAACAAGTCAAAGGGATGCAATTTGGCTCTTCTCTTAAGATAGTTTTGTTAACTTAAGGGACTTAGTTGTTAACAACCATTTCGAGTTGACCTTAGACACTTCCATCCTAAGTCAGTCTCTATTGTTGAATTCTAAAAACTCCAAGTCAAGTTTCACGTTCCCAATAATCAAGGGTTTAATCCCAATAGGTTTAATTTGCCTCTTGAATCCTTCACTTCATTAGCAATAAGAGTATTTTTCCCATTGGGAAGATTAAAAGAAAAATAAAGGAACTCTTTCTAAAGCACTTTCTTTTTAAGTGGAATACCTTGATTATTCTAAACCAGTTGATCTTCCATTCCACAATAATTCAGTTCTAACCAATCCAAGTAGATTAGTTTATCTTCCAAAGCTAAGGGTCAGTTTTGTCTAAAGGATTCTACCCCATTTTTTCCATTTGAAAAGGTTTGTTCAATCCTAGTACAAATATTTAGATGAAAAACCACTTGAGTCACAAAAGGTTGAATTAGCCCCATATACAACTCTTATCAAATCCCTATCCTTAATTCTTGTGCCACTACACTTGAGATCCCTTTTGGTCAAATAATGAAACTCTTTTTCAATGTCTATTGGCCAAAAGTATCCTAAAGGAGCATCTTATTCTTCTTGTAAGCAGTACGACATGTTTAATGCTATAGGCTATAAAAGTTTATCCAAATCATGAAATATACAAGATCTTTTTACTAAGGGTGGCTCTCCTTACACTAAGAAAATGTTTTGAGAAGACCTTTGCCAAGAATTATGTTGACTCTTTGTCTAGCATAGTAGCATCTCATTTTTGGGGAAAAAGAGTAACTATTGGAACTGGATCAAGATTCAATTTTATTCTAGGAAATTACTAGATGGATGAAAAAAAAATTTAAAAATAATAAGAAAAAATTAGAATGAAGAAAAATGAAAAAAGAAGAAAACAAGAGAAAAGATGGGGGGAAGGGGGGAAAGGAAAGCTAAGGGAGAAGAGTTGTCAAGAGACAAAGCAATAGACTTGAGCATGGACATTTCTAAAGTTGATATTGACCTACCAATTTGCTTTTGAGAAGCCAACATTAGAGGATGATGATCAAAGTGCTCTTGCTAGCAAAGCTATATGGTTTAGTTGGACAAATGAGCAAAAGTAGCCCATTGAATTTAATGGTTTGAATGTTGCAACATCTAGGTTAAACATTATATAATCTAGTGGTTAGTTAACTAAGGAGCACAAAAGATTGACAAAGAAAATAATGAATCTACTACAGCTTGGATTAAGGAATTTGTCCCAAACAAGCCCCACTTAAAGATTTGTCTTAAAAAAAAAAGAGGAAAAACAAAAATAAAAAAGTTTAAAAGAAGGAAAAATCAATAATAAAATAATAATAAAAAAAGAGTTCCCACAATTTCTAGTCTTAGTTTTCCTCATGATCAAACCTTTATTCCAATTTCTTGATCTTAGGATCTCCTTTTCTAGTTTGACAATTCAAGGGACTTAGTCCATAATGTCTAGTGCAAGTAACCTTAGTGACTCTATTCTTCAAATTTAACCTAGTCACCTATGTCAAAATTTTTTTGAAAAGTGGAATGTCCTAACTTAAGTAAATAATCTCTTTCCTCTTTCAAGGTCAGTTTATCTCATAAGTTTTCTTTCAAAGTTAGTGAGAGAGGCTCAATCCCCTTGAAAATTCAAATCAACCCTTAAAATCGGTTTCATCTAAGACTTCATCCCATTGTCTAAGTCATTAGATTATGATATTTCCCAAAAGAATTAAAAAGTATGATCAAGAGCAAAGGACCCATCAATTTAGGATAGTGAAACAAAAGACCCATAAATCCAAGATGGTGAAAAAAAAAAAAAGAATTATCAATCCAAGATGGTGAAATAATGAACCCATTAAACCAAGATGGTGAAATGAAAGAAAAATCAATCAAAGATGATGAAACAAAAGTCCATCACTCTATCATGGTGAAACAAAAGACCCATCAATCTATGATGGTGAAACAAAAGATCCATCAAGCAAAGATGATGAACAAAAAACCCATTAATCCAAGATGGTGATTAGATTTTTAAGATCAATCAATCCAAGATGGTGAGTTGTGGAAAACTTAAAGAGTTTGAAGAAACGGTTTTTCTTGTCCATCTAATATGGTACTTTTCTCCCTTAAAATCATCCCCCTAATGGATATCTTTAGGCTTCTCTTCAACAAAAAATTCCAAAGAAATTGTATCATATTCAGTTTTTCTAAGATAATCTTTAGGATTATATGCGCGAGTAAAGGAGCCTAAACCTTTCTTAAGGTGAATTAGCTCATCAAAGAGCCCTCTCTCACCTTTAGGATAGTCTTTAGTATTATCCATCCCTTTAGGATTGTGAGCGCATCCAAAGGAGCTTAATCCCTTCATATGGAAAACCAACTCATCAAGAAGCCCTCTTTGATCCATAGGATAGTCTTTAGTATTATCTACCTCTTTAAGATTATTTAGCACATCTTGAGGAGCCTAACTCCTTCAAAAGGCAAATTAGCTTATCAAGGAGCCCTCTTCAACTCTTAAAATAGTCTATGGTAATATCTACCCCTTTAGGATTGTTAGCTAGGATAATGGGGCCTACCCCTTCATAGGGTAAATTTGCTCGTCAAGGAGCCATCACCAACACTTAGTGTAGTTTTTAGTAATATCTACCCCTTTAGGATTGTAAGCACATCAAAAGGAGCCTAACCCCTTCATAAGGTAAAGTAGCTCGTAAATGAGCCTTCTTCAACAATTAGGATGGTCTTTAGTACCATTGGACCCTTTAAGATGCTAAGCTAGTGTAAAGGAGCCCGACCCATTCATTAAATGAATAAGCTCATCAAGGAGCCCACTTTAACCCTTAAGATAGTTTGTAATACTATCTACCTCCTTTTAGGATTGTAATCTCATCTAAAGAAGCTTAACTTCTTCATAGGGCAAATTAGCTTGTCAAGGAACCCCCTTTGGCTCTTTGGATAGTTTATAGTGCTATCCACCTCTTTTAAACTATGAGCTTTCTAAAGGAATCTAACCATTTTTCAAGTGAACTAACTCATCGAGGAGCTCTTTCAATCCCTTATAAATGAATTATACACACCTTTCTTTCAGTCCCTCTAATCTCAATTGATGTTTCGATGAGAGCCTTTTTCCTTTTTAAGGACTAAAAGCCTCGCATTTGTATATCCCTAATATTTTTGGGGTAAAAATGGTATATCTCCCTATCTTTGTGGTAAAGTTTTATTTAAATTTCGTCATAAAGGGAGGTAGTTGAAATCATCCTATTTTTGTCCCTTGTAATTTTTAGAGAAATAAAAAGGTGCCTAAATTGAAAAATTAAAAAAAAATAGAAAGCCAAAAAATTCAAAAAAGAAAAGAAAATTGAAAGCATATAAAAATTGGGAAATTAAAAAAATACAAAAAATGTAAAATTCGAATAAAAAACACAAAAAATTAGAAAATATAGAAATTAAACAACTGACAAAAAAAATGCAATTAAAATGAAAAATGTGAATAAATAAAATTACCAAGTTTGGAAAAATAAAATGATTTTGATACTTTAAGTAATTTTAGGCTCAAACCAAATAATTCAAATATGGTTTAGGCCATTCTAGTTTATATATGCAATTTGTTAGGATATATTTATAGGGCATGGGCTAATAGCCCATTTGGAGATGATCTTGGATTTAGAATTAGAGAAGTGAGAGAGATCTTAAGTTTAATCCTAACATTAGTTGCATTATACCATTTATTTTTTCCTTTTGAACCAAAATGGGCATATATCAACCAGTGATTGGCTGACCATATCTATTTCCTTTCTCTTCCTTCCCTTTACTGGCTTTTCTCAAGTGAATCCAACTCTAGGTTACTACTTTCAAGCCAATTTGATGAAAACTTCTTTGTGATTTCACCAAACTAGTGGTGAAATCATAAATAATACTTTGGATACTATGGATTAAACTAAAGAATACATCTAAATACCATCTCTTATGAGGTTAAATCTATCAAGACCCTATAAGGGGTTTAGTAGGATTGTTTATAATTTTCATATCATGTATATACCCATGATACAAAAATCACCTTACAAATTAGAGATTGTAAGACTCTAAATAATTTATCACTAGGGTTCCCAATTTTTAATTAATTAACATATTATAAAATATAAATAGTTATAGATATCTAATATTCCATAGTTCCTCAGAACTGTAGAGAATTAGTATTCTATACCAAAATACAAGATTAAGTAGTAAAGACCTAAAATATAAACTTACTGATGTTATAAAATCTAAGTATAAGAACAATAATTATATGTAATGTTTCAAATCACCTATACAAATCATCTTTAGGTTATATCTCCTAAAGTATTACAATACCTATACTCAATGCTTAACTCTTAACTCATGCTCAACTATTTGTCAACCTACAAAAGAAAAACTATTAGGGAATAATCTATAAGTGCTTAGTGAGTTATACTGGCAAGTAAATTAACAAACAAATTATTACAACCATATGAATGTAAGTGCATGTAGTATGCCAAACAATATATGCAGTTGACCGATCTTACATATAACATCAGATTTAACGCCCTTTGAGGTAAGGGTTAGAGATATATCAACACCAATCACAATCGAGCTCTAATACTTAGGTTTTTAACCATAAATTTAAAGTTCTTATTTCATGAAATATATTTCTATTTCAAAGAAATCTAGTAATATACAAAATCTTAAGTTTAGTAGTGAGGTGGCCCTCGTAGTCCACACTTACAGCCTATAGTAAAGGTCTCTAAACTCGAACATCAATCATACAGATGGCATCTCTAGCACTTAATAAGTCCGTAGGTTAAGATAAAGTCATGTTGTATGAGTGCACCGTACTAAAATACTTTAATTTAATATATAGAAACAACCCTCATAAGGCCTCTTTTTACCTTCACGTGAAGTGATGACCAGATGGTTGGAATAAGTAATGCAATGCATGGTTAATACATGATCCTTTTAATTTAAGATAAGCTAACTATAATTAAGTTAAATTATTGAGCAGTCAATCAATATCAACAAACCATTCAAATCATGGAATAATCAATCATACAACCAAATCTTCAATTTATCGCATTTAACAGTATTTTGCACTATAATCAATTAATATCAGACGCATGCATAATCTGAATCCCCATGCATTAAGTTATTAATATTTAATTTAGGAGCACTAGCTATAAGCACAAAACAAATATAGAGTCATTAGGAGTATTCACTTGGCCAAAGTTGATATGACTCCTAATAATCATCAGGCAGCTTGCCTTCTTAATTGATATTTCTTGATAAATAGAAATGGAATAAATCTAATGAGTATCTAGACGTAATGCTAGATAGCCTAACTAGTTTAGTATCTATCTTATGATTCTCATTCTACTTAAGTATTATATCATTTATAACTTTTCTTCATTTTAACTTGTACCTTTACATTCTTATAGTAAATTCTTATTAAGTTCGAATGTGCTTCTTTAGTGATAAAATTCGAGTAAAAATTTCAATGTTATTTTATATTGCTTAACTTATTTATTGTAATATTTAGGAAATATTATTTTATCATATATATATAATAATATCCAATTTAATCGTATCAGTAATAATATTCAATAATAACATTATACAAGGTCAAGTTTTCTTGCTTTTCATAAGTTTTATATTAGTATATTATTATATTATAATTTAATTCCAGTTTCCATGTATAACAAGATATATAGTAGTATATTAGGTTAAGTTAAATAAAGTAATTAAGTTAGTTAAAGTAATAGAGCTGGATGGAAATATTAAAATCATATGTTTAAATAACTAAAAACTTTAACTCAATTATGTTGTAGTGTTATTCTAAGATTATATTATGTGTGTATGTATAGTTGTGTTCAATTTATTCCCCATAAATATATGATTTTATCTTATTGTTATCAGTATTATCGTTACTATTATTATTTTTATTATTATTGTTATTGTTTTATACTAACATATATTGTTATTTCATATATACGTATATCTTCTTCAAAATACTTTAACTTTTAAGCATATGTATATATGTATAACATTTTAATTTTTTGAAGAACTCCATATCTTATAGTTATGTTTTATTTATGCTATATAATATGTGTTTATTAGTTTTCTTTTATAGGAAATGATATACGTATATTTGTAAATAATTGTGTTTGATTATTTTTTTTTATTTAATTGAAATCTTATTAAAGTTTATTCATTTGTAAGGTCATATTACTTAAATAATGTAACCAATTTACTTATATCCCTAGATTTTCTTTAAATCCTAAATCACATATAACTTTTTCGTTTTAGCTTCGTTATTTATAAACTTATAGTCGATTTTTATTGTTTTTAAGCATATGTTTATGTAACAAGATTTATTTTGAACATTAAAACTCACATTTTCTAAGATAAGCCTAAATTGTTATAAATTTAATTATTTTGACTCAAATAAATTTATTTAAAAATTTTCGAGTTTTAATTATTATTTTACGACTTAGTTAATTTTCTAAATTTTATATTTTTTTATTTCTTATTTTTAGCTTTAATTTATGTAGTCTTCATTATTTTCTTATTTTAAGCTCGAGTTACTATTTATAGTAATTTTTTTATTATTATTAATTTTATTATTATTCCTTAATTATTTTGAAGTTTTTAGTATAGTTATTTATTTGGATATATTTGCTGATGTAGCACGATTTGATTGGTCTACTTGACACTTTATTGAGTTTTCTTAATTTTTATACCTCTTAAATTTTATATTATTATTATTATTAGGTATATCTATATATTATCATATGTAATTAATTAATAAATCATGGGCCCTAATTGTATATTATGGGTTTTGGCCCATTATATATATATATAATTATATATATAAATACTTACGTGTTTATATACGTACATGTATTCTTAATTAATTTATTATATTAGACATTTTATTATTTATACTTTTATTTAGTATCTTGTATATATACTTATACATAGATATGTACCTATGTACTTTTCTCTATATCATTATACTTAGTATATTAATGGTTATACTCATACTTAATATATTTAGTATATGTACTTATACATGTATACATATGTATATCTATACGTATAGGCATATGTATGTACATATATTTATACATGTACTATACCTTACTATACGTATTTATATACTTTTACATATACATATATATATATATTTATACCTAACTTTATATGTGCTTTTATACATATATATTTATACATATTTTTACATTTCCTATATATTAATTTCTGAGAATCTTTAATGTGCATATCTTATGTACACATTTATATACTCAGTTTTATACATGCATATGTAGAAATTTAATATTCCTTACATATGTAAGTTTATGTACATATTGTATATTTTTATATTCACAGACACATACATATAAACTATACATATATATATATATCAACTTATCTATATGTATAATACCATATATATATATATACCTACTAATAACATCCCCAAAAGAAATAATCATACATCTAAAACCATCATGTTTGTCCATACTCTCTAAATTGTCATACTAAAATACGTGTAAAATATATCAAAATAAGATGGTACAAAATATACTGCAATACATACTTTTTCATAAAAGGACTAATACTAATATTAAGTAAAGGAAAGATGGTTACTTGGTTTGATGAATGATTTGATGAAGAATCATCCCCCTAATCCCTTATTTTAATGTTGAAAATTAGGTAGTTTAATAGTTTGGTTGGAAGTGGAGAAGTAGATAAGGAAAATGGAGGAGAAATGAGGGAAGAAGATGATAGGAGTTATGTATGTGTGTTTGTTGGTTCAAATGGAAGGAAAATTAGCTTTTATTTATATTAATTAATGGTTAGAAAATGAAATGATTTGGAGAACTCTAGAAATCCAATGAATCTCACAGTACAAAGAGAAAATGAGAAGAAAAAGAAAAGAAAAGTAAAAAGAAAAAGAAGAGATAAGGAAAATTAAATGCATTAGATAAGAAATTTAACGCATTTGATAAAGACATGTTAACTTGGTCAACTTCTTGAATATTTTATGAATTATATATAAATAATTTGAAAATAAAAGGAAAATAAGATAAAGTAAGAGGGAAAATAAAAATTAAATATAATAAATCAGTAAACATATATTAGAATTTCCTTACACATTTCTAATCCTATAAACAACTTTCAAAACAATAAATAATATAACTTAAGATAAATTATAAATCATGTCATTAATATTTACTACATATTGTCTAATAACAAATAAATGTCTAAATTGACACAATATTAACTTATATAAATATAAGGTTAATATTCACTATAAAATAATATTATAACTTTTAATGAATTAATCAAGTATTTTTATGTTTATTAACATTTAGAAGTTATCACTAATCATTTGTTAGCGATTTCACACAATTTGGCATTTTATTTAATTATTGGCTCAATTAAGGTTTTATCACTCTTATGGCAAATTACTACATTTATAGGCTTAAAGTTTAAGTTTTAAGGTTTTTATCATTGTAGGGTTTGATCTTTAGTATTTATACACATTTAGGATTTAAGGTTTTAATACTCGATTAATGTTTTTATCAAGTTCAGGGTTAATCTCTTACAATTACACATATTTAAGGTTTAAAGTTTTTGTATGCCATTGGAGTTCCAATTAATAAGTTAGAGTTTTTCATATTTGTTTTAAGTTTAGAATTAAAATTTTAATTGATTTTAAATTTATCAACGTTGTTGATTTAAGAAAATCATCAATAGTATGCAAGTTTGATTCTATACTCAAAAGGCTAGATTTACATGGTTTATTAAATCAAGCTTTGAAAATTAGGAAAAATTACACATTTGAGATGTTCTCCTCATGCAATCTGATGAATTCAAATTAATTAAAGCTTCTATTAATTTAAATCAAGTAAGAACATGATATGGTAACCACATTTCGACTAATTCTTCATCAATTATCATTAAATTCGAAGAATTCTTAGTTACTAGACAGTAATTGAAATCTTTGAATTCAATGTGACTTGAAGCTTCCCATGTTTGTTGTAAGCTAAGACCACTATAAATAAGTAGACCAGGAAGCTATTAAGGCATGAGTCACAACAAAAAGATTCTCACTTTTGAGTTTCTCTCTCTAATCATATGCTCTTCTTTCTCTCTTTACAAAATTGGTCAAGCTCAAAGCTTTTTGAACAAAGCCAATCATATGGGAAGCTTCTCTATGGAATCTTGCCACCACCCTTACCTTACCATGGACATTGACCCCAAGTTTGAATCACCAAGTGTTTGAAGCATGCAACTACCACCTTAAAGGATTACCTATACTATTCCTTAGGTAAACTTAATATTACCACAAGCTTTATAGACATCACGAACCCCTATACCAACACCATCTCAAGCTTCAATAACTACCTTAAGCTACCATACAACCTTCATCTCTCCCTAACCTAAACCACCAACTCTTTGATACTCTCAAAACTACCACCAAACCCCTTATTGCCATTACAACACATGAAAATGTGTCTTCCCCTTCAAAAGGGCAATAAAAAACCATCGTATAAGGCCTCACTATTAGCGTTACGTACACTACACATGATCATGTCAAACAACCCAAGTCTGACCTGAAAGGATTTATACTCAACCTTATAAGTTAACCAGTCGACCCAAATCGACCCCTATACTAACTTGTGACCGTTTCTAAGTGAATATCCTATCCCTTTTCATCTTAATTTATTTCCCATTTTTTAATTTATTTTGTTTTACTTCTATGAAAATTAAAAAAAAATAATAGATTAAAAATAAAAAAAAAGGAATAAAAACGAAAAACTTGAAAAATGAAATGTATAAATGGTTTCTCATGAATAAAATTGCTTTTGTGTTTTGTTTATGAATTTTTATTTAATTCTAAACTTTCTAATTAAAACAATGTTTTATCACTTACAAAATACTTTTTAAAAAAGAATCCATTAATAAACCCTTTTTCAATATTAAGGCTTCTTTTGAATTTTTCAAGAAAATAAAATAGCTAAAATTAGGAACTTTTTAAAATTTTTCTTGAATGAAAACAAAATGAACAAAAAATGTAAACATGGCCATTTTAAAAATTAAAATAAACTAACACATTAAAATTTTATAGAAAAAAAAAAGAACTATCGAAGTTTGGTTACGAATAGCCAGTACATAGACACTAATAGGAAATTATAAGGCAACTTAAAACATGTAAAATTTTATTTCCCCTTTTGTAAATGAATAAGTTATATTCTTTAATTTTTCCTTTTCTCTGAAATTCATTTTTTTATGAAAAGAGATAAATTTGAATTTGGAAAGTTATGTACTCCCTGTTAAAGTTTACATGGCTAGCCTTTAAATCCAAAATTTTTAGTTTTTATTTTTTTTAAAAACAAAATTTTCACTCTCAAATAGCTAAATTGTAACCAAATTACTAAATTGATTATAACTTAACCTTTTTTCTTAACCCTTCACACATGGTGATTCCAAACATTTTTTTTTAGATTAAAAATAATATCAAGTTTTCTTTAATCTTTAGTTGGGGGGCTAATTTTAAAATTAAAAACCAATAATTAATTTATGGTTTTAGTTTTAAGGTTTAGGGTATGATACTGAGGCTTTAGGGTTTAAGGATTACAATTTAGTTTAGGTTTTGTGTTAAATCAAAGATTTTGAACTTTAAGTATTTAATTTTTAAAATAGGAAAAATTCAAGTAGCAATAGTAACATGTAACTTTTTGAGTTTCGGGTACAAGCATTAGGGTTTAGTGTTCAAGATTATATTTTTAAGGTTTACAATTTGTGATTTAGGTTTGAGGTTTGGAGATTGAGGGTTTAGGGTTTGTAATTTTCAAATTAAGGTTTAAGGTATTAGCTTAGTGGTTGGAATTTATGATTTAGCTTTGTGTTTATGGATTAGGTTTATACTTTGAGTTATAGGGTTTTGGCTTTTAAGCTTTGGGTTTAGCAGTTGAGCTTTTTGGGATTAGCGTATACAATTTCGAATTCAAGTTTTAGAGATGGGCTTTTCTCTTTAGGGTTTGGTGTTTAAGGCTTCAGGTATAGGGTTTGGGGTCTGGCATTTAAGGTTTAGGCTTTATAGGTTTCGAGTTAGGATGTTGCTTTTAAGGTTTATGGTTTAGAATAAGGTTTTTTTTTTGTTTTAGGGTTTCGAGTTTAAGGCTTAAGATTGGGTGTTTAGGATTTATGTTTTGTGGTTTAGGGTAGGAAATAAGGTTTAAGGTATTTGAACTGAGGTTTAGGGTTTGCTATTTGCCATTTGGGCTATAAGGTAAAGGGTTTAGATTTCACTATTAGGGGTATAGTGTTTTATTGTTTAAGATTTTAGTTTTGGGGTTCGAGGTTTAGGTTAGGGTTTGAGGTTTCAATAGGTAGGATATGGGGTTTTGGTTTTAGTATTTATGTTTGGGGTTTTAGCTTATGGGATCGAGTTTGGATTTTGGGTATAGGGTTTGATTTTCATGGTTTAGGGATTGTTTTAGGGGTTTACCATTTCTAATTCCACCTTTACGATAGGTTTTAGGCTAAGGGTTTATGTTTTTGGCCAGTTTAAGGTTAGGGTTAGGATTTAAGGTTTAGTATTTGTGGTTTTACTGCTTAGATTTTTTGTTTTTGTGTTTTAGGTATCGTGTTTAGAGTTTCGTATTTTAGGGTTAGGGTTTAGGTTTAAGGACAAAGGGTTTAGGTTTTAAGGTTTGTGATTTTAGATTTAACATTTGGCATTCAGTATTTGGTATTTAGGACTAGGGTTTCAAGTTTAAGGTTTAGTGTTTTGAGTTCTAGTTTTAAGTTTAGTAGTTAGGGTTAGGGGTTAAGATTAATGGTTTAGGTTTAAGGTATAATAAAATTTGGTGTTTTAGATTTAGGGTATAAGGTTTAGGATTTGGTGTTTATGGGTTTAGGGTTTATGGTTTGTGATTTAGGTTTTGTGATTTAAAGTTTGAGTTTTATGGTTGTAGTTTGAGGTAAGGTTTAGGTTTTAAGGTTTCGAGTTTAGTGCTTAGGGTTTAGGGCTTAAGGATTACAATTTAGCATTAGAGAATGGGGTGAAGGGTTAGAGGTTTAGGATTTGTATTAAATTAAAAGTTTTAAAGTTGAAGCATTTAACTTTTAGAATAGGAAAAATTCAGGTAACAGTTATGACACTTACCTTTATGGTTTTAGGGATTAAGATTTAGGCTTTTGGTTTAGTGTTTAAGATTTAGGTTTTAGGGGTTGTGGTTTAGGTTTAAGGTCTAAGAATTTAGGCTTTAGGGGTTACAATTTCCAAATTAGGGTTTAAGGTATAAGCTTAGTGGTTAGATTTTGGGATCCTAGAGTTTTAGGTTTTAAGCTTAGGGTTTAACAGTTAAGGCTTTGGGGATTAGGGTATATGTTTTGGGATTTAGGTTTTGGGGTTGGGGTTTCAACATTATATTTAGTGTTTAGGGCTTAGGGTATGGGGTTTGGGGTTTAGCATTAGGTTTAGGTTTTATGGGTTTTGAATTTAGGGTTGGGGTATGGGATTTAAGGTTTATGTTTTATAATATGGTTTTTTATTTTAGGGTTTATGGTTCGGATTATGGGGTTTAGGGTTTATGATTTGTAGTTTAGGATTTAAGTTTTGGGAATTAGGGTATGGTATAAGGTTTAAGATCTAAGGATTGAGGTTGGTGTTCGGCATTTGGGGTTTAAGGTTTAGAGATCACTGTTAAGGGCTAGGCTATAAGGTTTAGGGCTTCAAATTTGAGATTTAAGGGTTAGGGGTTTTCCATTTGGAGTTTGGTGTTTGTTACATAAGAGTAGGTTATATATGGTTTTTGGATTTAGCATTTTTGGTTTAGTGTAAGGTTTTTTATTTTATGTTTTAGGGTTTGGAGTTTGGTATTGAGGTTTTATGATTTGGTGTTTAGTGTTTAAATTTTAGGGTTTAGGTTAGGATATATGGTTTAGGATTTAAGGATTGAGGTTTGGGGTTTGGTTTCTAAGGTTTACAGATTAAGGTTTAGGGTTTGGGGTTTAAGGGTTTAGTTTCATGGTTTGATTTTAGGGCTTAGGGTTTAGGGCTTGCCAATTACTATTTGGGTTAGTGCTTATGGTTTAATGGTTGAGGTTAAGGTTTTGGATTGGGGTTTCATATTTAGGGCTTAGCATTATAAGGTTTTTAGTTTATGGCCTATTGTTTAGGATTTAAGTTTTAAGGTTAAGGTTTGTGTTTTGGGTTTAGGGCCTAAGGTTTTGAATATGGTGTCTAGGTTTTACAATATCTGTTGGGGCTTAGGGCTTAGGTTTTAGAATTTAGGGTTTGGGATTTAAGAATTGGGTTATTTAGCATTTTACATTTATGATGAGGTTTAGCTTCAGGGTTTAAGGTTTAGCTTTTGTAGTAAAGGTGTAAAGTTTTATTGTTTAAGTTTAGGATTTAGGGTTCAAGTATAGGTTAGAGTCTAAGGTTTAGGTTTTAGTGTTTGTATTTGTGGTTTCAAGATTGAGTTTGGGGTTTCGATTTTTGGGATTGAGTTTGGATTTAAGGTGTAAGGTTTAAGTTTTATGGTTTAGGGATTGTTTGTTGATTTCACCATATATGATTTCATGTTTTAGGGTTTTCTGCATTACAGTTACAAGTTTAAGTTTAGCATTAAAGTTTTAGTGTTTTGGTATTTGTAGTTGTAGTATCTAGGTTTTTGGTATTCAAGTTTAAGTTTTAAGTTTACAATTTAGTGTTTTAGGCTTAGGGTTTAGGTTTTAGGGTCAGGGGTTTCGAATTGAATGTTTGTGATTTAAGATTTAAGATTTAGCATTCGGTGTTTAGGGTTTAGGCCTAAGGTTTCAGGTTTAGGGTTTAGTGCTTCGAGTTCTAGTTTTCAAATTGATAGTTTAAGTTTGGGGTTTGGTGTAGGGGTTTGGGTTTAACATACAAGCTTTAAGGTTTAATGTTTGGGAAGGTGTAGAGTTTAGGGTATAGGTTTTAGGGTTTGGGGTTTATAGGCTAGTGTTTTAGGTTTTGCTATTTAGGGTTTGAGGTTTACAGTTTATGGTTTAGGGTTTAAGTTAAGGTTTAGGTTTTAAGGTTTAGGGTTTAGTGCTTAGGGTTTAAGGTTTAAGGATTATAATTTAGCATTGAAGAATATAGACCTAACCTCTCAAGAGCACAAGAGTACTTGCTACTACCTATAAATAAGGATTATAATCTAAACCCTTCATAAGAACTGTTAGTTTAATAGTATCCTGACAGGCAATAAGCATAAACATAGGAGATTTTTAGACATAAATTTTATAAATGGAAATTTTTGAAACCTTATCAAACCCATAACTGACTTGTATACCGAATCGTCTATAGTAATAGTAATTGTAAGTATTCACCAGGTTAAATTCCTTAGGGGAAAAGGCTCATCCAAGTACTAGATTCTACCTACTAATCTATTATAGGCAAGTTGAATACTGAATAGGCATTGGCAATTGAAATTAAAATGACAGTAAAAAGTAACAATTAAAAAAGACATGGGCTTCTGACGTGGTTCCAAAGTAGTGGTGAAGGTATGCCATTATGATATTAGGGATGGTTTTTAATTGGGTTTTGATGAACTTCATTAAGTTTGATCCTAAGTAAGGCATCTAACTCAAATTTGTAAAAAAAAAAATCTCCACTTAGTCTCATTTTCCCATATGATTTGCTAAACACTTAATTCATATCACGAATTAAGTGCCCCAAACTTAGAAACTAGGGAGTTAATCTCCTCTCGATCTCATGACCTATCCTAATTTACTAAGACTACATAAAGAGGTGTGAACTCAATGAGGAACACCTAATCTCCTCTCAAACTCATATATGTAAGAACCTACTATTTACAATTCATCGACTAAATCACTCAAGTTACGGATTACACAACTAATCTCCTCTTGGTCTCATAATTATATATACCTAGTAATTCTCAAGGTGTACTTCTTGGGAGTAATCTCTTCTAGGTCCCATAATCATAAGGAAACCCAATAAAAATTCCATTAACTAGCTCCTTAAAGAGTTCAAATTAAATGTTAATCATCAAAATCCTAAATAAACACACATACCCATATCATAACTACAAAGCTATGCCATCTACAACATCAACATCATCACAAAGCCACTAATAACTACTGAGCCACCCATATTAGGAACAAAAGCAACAAGAATTGATGAAAATATAGCAACAAACTCCATTGAAAAAACAAGTAAACAAGAAGATAACAAGTGAGCAGGAAGATAATGTAGCAAATACTTCAATAACAAACTTAAATGTGTATCAAAACTACATAAACATTCATCTAATATCATAAACAAGTCAATAAAAGAGAAAAATAGATAATGAGCTTGCAAAACTAAACTTGACAATACTAAAATCCTAATTAAGGCTCGCATTTTCTATTGCAAATGCTAGTATATGTATATTTAGGCTACCCATTGATCGGTAGATACGTATTAGTTCCAGGTTATCTCTGTGTTTTATGAAATGTGGCTTTTAGGGAGGATTAGGGTTTAGTTGAAAAACCATAACCTTAATTTCTTATACCGATCGATTAGCGCTTTTGGTATTGATTGGTTGGTATGGTTGAAGCCATTGCAGTGCCTTCTATTCACTTATTAACCTCCCCAATGATTGATTGTATAATAGGTTGGTCATCCCTTGATACTTTAGGTATATTGATTAGTTAGTACTATGGCGACCAATCGATTGGTAGGCTAAATTTATCTGCACTCTTCACATTGGCCCCTTTGATCGAATGATAGGGACTACCAAGACCATGGTAGCCCCTATATACCTATATGTAGAATATAAAATGTGTCAAATTCATCTATAAACAACACTCTTTCATGCATTTTTAACAATTTTAGACAAGTTGGTATATTTTGTGTGTAAACTGCAATTTCTTGAAAAGTTAACTAAACTTTGCAAGAAATTATGTACAAATGCAAGTTTTAAAGTTGGGAAAATTGTGCATTTTGGGTCACAATCATCACCACCAACTTTAGAACCTTGCTTGTTCTTAAGAAAATTTAAAAAATCAAGTGATTATGCTCACTTGTAATTATGAGTATGTAATACATGGAAAGTTCAAAGTTACATGCTCTTCATATAGTGCAAAAATCGTTAGAAGTGATGCTGAACTTGTTCCACTTGTGCCAAATCAAATGTTCATAAATCAAAGACTGTATAATTAATTTAGGAATCAATGCCTTAAAAAGTTAAGTTTAACATTTTAGACTAAATGAAAGATCATGGTGTTTAATTGGTCAGCTTACACTTATACTTCTTCCATTTTGGTCTCTTAAGTATGCTAATGCCATGAAAATAAAGAGTGACCACTGAATTGTACCTTACCTCGCCTCCCTAAGTTTAGAATAACTTTCATACTATCATAACCCAACAATATCGTTGTCGTAGTAGATCGCCGTGTACCATATAAAGGTCTACTATCAACTCCTTCGCTGATCGTAGGCCTTTCATATGAGGCTCCTTCCATTATACGTTACCACTAAGCCCATAGATAAGTGATATAGAGCAATTCTTACTAAAATTAACTTTTGAGACATAAAGCAATCAAGTAAACGTATGGACTCATTACGTTCCACACCAAAAGAATATTAGAAACACATGTAGTTCATAATAGGAACTACATCATAAATTTTAAACTATGTTATGAATAAAATAAAGGTAAATAGCTATCTACAAAAGCTTTTACAAAATCTCCTCTGAGCTCCTTGATTGCTCCAACCTGTCTCTATACGAGACTCACCACAAGTATGCTTCGGCCTGGATTAACGAAGAGGTTTTCTTGCAACAAAAGGAATCTATTAAGGTGTAATCTTAAGCTTAGTGAGATAAATATCCTCATCAATATCATATGGTATAAATTTATTAGATGCACAATCATATGAATGCGTGAACAATCAGTATGCTAAATAATGTATGTAGTAGCCTAGGAACTACATATGACTCAGAATTATGCCCCTTCTAGCCGAGGTTTGGAGATAATTAACCGACCCAAACCAAAATTCAGGTTCTAGATCTTAGGTTTTATTTCATTTGCACTATTGTGGTTAAGTCAAAACAAAACTATATATATATATGTGTATGTAATTTCCTTATCGAATAATAAATTATATTTTTAAAATTCCAAGTCTAGCGATGTGGTGGCCTTCGCAATCTATAAACACATGCACTAAGCAGAAGCCATAAGACACAGCCCATTACTGACGGTTAGCGTCTCCCGGTACCTAGTAAGCCCATCAACTTAGGATAGAGACTGAATAAAAATGATGACATAGCTAGTACCCAATCCTGTAGGAGGCCCTCCTCCTATGAGTCCCTTCCCACTTTTGCGTAAAGTGGCAATCGGTGTTATCCGAATGCAATTATGGCAAATGAATGATCCATTTAATTTCTTAATCATATAACTGATTAACCCGATTCTCAAGGTGATAAGATAATTTCATTCTATACAATCGCATGTATAAATTATCACAAACAATTCCCATTATTATATAATTAACAAGCCATAGCATTCATTCACAAATTCATATACATGCATTTCCCATATCCTAGAAACATCCAAATTTATATATATATATATATATATATAACTTTAGGTGCATCTATTCTACAAGCAAAATCAAGTAAAGAGTCATCAAAAATTCACTTACTCCGCCATGTGGGTTAGTCAAAGTAGTTCGGGGCAGGTTGTCTCTGAACGTGAGGTCCCCTAGTTATTGAAATCATAATACTATAAGGGATTGAAATAAAACTTAGGAAACTAAGCTAAAACCCCTTAAGTTATACTCTTGACTAGTTTTCGTATTTTTCTGGTTTTACTTACAAGTTTAATCACGTATAACTTTTTCGTTTTAAATCCATTTTTTATGATCTTTATAGTCAATCTTCTTCATTTTTTAGTGTACTTTAATGTGAAGGGATTGGATTTTCGAGATGAGACACGTAAATCTGTCCATAGGTTAGAATAGTAGCGGTTCTCATGGTTTGTAGTGATTTTGGACTTTGTTTGGTTAATAGGCTTTTGATAACTTAGGAAATTCTTTGGGCTTGGCCTTAAGATTTCTTTCTAAGCTCAAAATACTCCTTGAGGTTAGATTTACAACCTTGATTTATACTCCTAAAGCTAACAACCACTTCTTGGGCTCTTAAGTAAGCTTAAGTTGTCAAATGGGCTTGTTTTTTATCCGACTCAAATTTAATTACTTTCTTAGGCTTAGGAAGTGACTTGTGGGTTTCTTGGGAGTCTTAAAACAACTCTTATTGATGCGTTAAGTTGTTGGTCAAAAGTTTAAAGGTAGTTCAACTTGGTGTATGAGGCCCGTTTTGAGTGTTTTAAGCTCAATTTTGAGTTTTAAGCTTCATATACTTATCATACTTGCCTTGGTTGGTTTTTTCACTTTGTTTACTTGCTTTTATCATATTTTTAAGTGTCTCTTAAGGATGTTCCAAATCTGGTTGGTTTGAATATGAGAGCTTCCAACTTGGTTTTCCAACTTATTTCATCATTTTCTTAAGTTTAGGTGTTCAATCATAAACTTAGATTACTTGTATTCAAATCTTAGCTTGACTTATTTTCCATAAGGGGATTATTTGACTCATATTTTTTATGAAAATAGTAAATCTCATACTTATTACAACTTCCATATCATAGTGCATGTCTTACAAAGTTAGTTTCTTCATAAAACTTCATGTGATGGATTTTTTTTCCTTAACCTAAGTCTACATTTGAACATGTTTAACTTAATAGAAGTAAAATCAACACCTAAATGACCTTTGAATCTTCACGTCCAGCATGTTTCTTTTCCATTCAAGTTCTCATTTCAAGATTCTCTTAACTTAAAATCTTTCATTCAAAGTGTTAAACAAGTATCTCTACAAAATACCAACTTTATATGCTCATATTGCAACTTCATGTAAAGGTTTCATGAGTTTGTTTCTTAAGGTAGTCTTTGATGTTATACTAACTTATGATTGTACTCATATCTTTAAGAAATCATAGTCTCCTAACATAAATACTAACCTACTAACATAAAGAAACACTTACTCGTCCACAAAGCAAAAGTATGGAGGTTGTGCACTAAGGTTCCACTTATGCTCTGTATCTTACTTCCTCCTTTTGCACCTTTTTGAAACTCGAATTGTGGTCCTTTGAGAGTTTGGGGAGTGTTCTAAGGGTCCTAAAGAAGCTTTCAATGTTGGAAAATAAAGACACAAGAAGAAGTTCAGTGTGTCGTGAGTGTAGCTGTGCTTGAAAGTGGCAACAAAGTAAAGGATTTGTAAGGTATTTGTGATTCCACTGTTGGGTTGGTTTCAAGTGAGAGAAAAAGGAAGTGAAAATGAAATTAAAAGTGAGAGAAAATGATGAAAGAGTGGCTGGTTGGGAATGGGGTGATTGTGTGTTTAAGAAGTTTGATTTTATTGTCCTATAGTATACACAAAAGTCAACAATTGCAATTATTGATGATGTAAGCATTAAGGGGTGAATAGTGGAGTGTAAGATAAAGTGATTGATGGATGAAAGACAAGAGTATAGCTTCCCTTTTCTAGCTTGTACAACCAGCCATATAGTATCCTTTTGGGCATTGAATTGTCTTGTCTCATTTATTAAAGTTAAGCATGTGAAATCTTGTGATAATTTGTCTATATGTAGTATAAGTGAAGTGGTGATAAGGAAAGTATCTTATCACTAGATTTTGATAAGTTACCAATTAATAAATGACTTCAACTATAAATTGATAAGTCCTTTATGGTGATTTGTTGGTCTACTTATTTATATGTGAGGCTTAGGAATGAAGATAAAGGCATTGTCTTATAGGAAACTGTTTTAGGATTTACTTCCTCAATTCTTTTGTAGATTATGATCCAATTCTTATAAAATTATGAAATTTTCTACAGTTGAATGAAATTATTCAAATTAAATTATCCATTAGTCGCTTAGGGTTAAAAGTCCTTAATTGTTTTAGGGTTTAGGGTTTAGGGTTTTTGGGTGACTTTAGAGTTTGCAGTTTTTCAAGTTCGGGTTTTATCGATAATAGGCTTTTAAATTGAAAAAGTAAATTCTCTTTTAATTGTAAACTTGAGTTCTTAGTTTAGTTAATCCTTAGAAACATCGCTAAAAGTAGGATTTACATATACTATGCCCATTATTCTCTTTTTGGATTTTCAATTTTTAATTTTTCTGTTTCTTGCTTTTTTTTCTTAACTACATTTTCTTTTTATGATGTGATCATACTTTTGATATTTAATGACATTTTCTTAATCCCCATTGTTTTCTTCTTTTCAACTTTTCTTTTCTTTCTTTTTAGATATTCATTATGCATTGTTTACGAAACATCCAAGTAAAATCTAGTATCCACTTCGATTCATATAACATTAATAGACAATTCCTCAAAAGAATGGTGTATATATACAGGTCAACTTTCAAAAATGTTAAAATCTAACACCCGGCCAAAACATTTTTGTAACTCCAAAACTCTAAACCATACCTAAATTGAGCATAACTAAACAACGTAAAGATGTCATGAATTGATTACATGGTTTGGAGAAATGGTCATGACTTCTTCATAAGGGACTTCCTTCAAAATAAAGCCCTAATCACTTCTTCTTACTTTCTTTCATGCAAAATTTATAAATGATAACATACTCAAAGATTAAGGCGCAAAACATAAAGAAAAATGGATCGAACTACTTAGAAAAGAATTATTTCTTAGGTGCACAAATGGAATAAATTTGATCAAATCATCTAAGCCAATTCAGAATCATATAGCTTCAATGTCTGATGTCTAACTTTCCTACCCCAAACTTTAATTTAAATGTATATATCTTACAATTCAGTGCATATGTAATTGGAAGTAAAAGCAAAAGTTAGAATAAAACTCCTATGGTTTCTCAGTGTGATTTGAATTCTCAATTCCCTCCTAGATTTATTGGCAGTAGTTTAATTGATGGATTGAACACTTCCTTTATTTATTCACACATGCCTGCATAATATAAAAGAGACATAACTAAAAGGAATTTAAAATTAAAAAGACTCAAACATAACTAAATAGAAAAATAAAAAAATTGGTAGGTCGATTTTCCTCTCGCCAAGTGCTTATTTTTAATCCTTCAATCTGGCTTTTTGTTATAAGTTCAAGGTAGGTCCTCATTTTTCTTCTAAGGCTCAAATCTTTCAACTTCTTAGCTTATACTCAATTCTTCTTTCTCATAATTCTTCCTCTTTCTCATACTACTACCTTGTTCAAATTCTTTCTCTTGATCCAACCTCCATTCTCTTCCTTTAATTGCTGAAGTCATTCCTTAGCTTAAAGCATTGCTTTCCTTTCTCCACTTTGTAGAATAATTACCCTCTCTTTCATGTCTAATATAGCTCCCGAAGTAGCAAAAAATGATATCCCAAATACTAAGGGTTGCTCTTTGTCTTTCATTTCCATCACTATGAAGTTACATAAGAAGTTACATGGTCCAACACCAATAGGTATGAAGTGGTGTTCTCTTGAAGGTATTGTTTAACCTCTATCGATGGTTTAGATGTAATACAAGCTCATCTTCATGAAATTCTCCAATCTTAATTCCTATATAGTTTTCCCTAACATGTAATTATTTCATACTTTAGTATCTAAAAGCACTTTTGAGAAAAACTTATCTAATATGGTACATGGTATGGTAAATCTCCCTAGATCGTCCAATTTAGATTCAAATTTCCTTAGGTTCTTCTCTTTGAATTCATCTATTTCTATGCTTTTAGATTCATTAGGATCCTCTTCTTCACTAACATCCTTCATTCTAGTTGTCTTCAAATTGTATACATCATCATCACTAGGTGCTTTTTCTTCAATTTCCTCTTTACTTAGATCATCCTCAATTCTATTATCAGGACTCCTCCTAATTAGAGCTACTATCTCCTCTTCTATATCAATCATAACCATTCACTACTCTCTTATAAATATTCCTTCTCCATCTTATTTTGCAACGAGGTCTTCTAGGCTCGAATACTCTACTCTAAACACTTGTTTCCTACTAAAACAAAACTCCTTTTGTCCTATACTAGCCTCCTTATTATTCTCGTTGGATGTTCCAACTTAATCTCTCAGGTTCTGCTTGGTGTTGCTAAGTAAACGTCCTTAGAGTCTTTTGACCATTTTCTCATTGTATTGTTTCATCCATCTATTTATGTCCTACAGTATTGCCCCTTGCACATTCATTCTTGCATTACATTTCTAAATGAAATTCCTCAATACTTGCTCAATGGTCTCTCCTTTTGAACTTTGTATGGGTGAGGGTAAAGGCAGTAACTAATGTTAGCCAACTTACAACCTAAGTCCTTAAAACCCTCTATTATATCCTCCCACTTAATTACCTCCCCTTGCCAAATTAGGTAGACTCTCTAACCTGGGTTGCAAGTATTTAAGTAAGGGTTATAGTTTCTTTGTGCTTGATTGAAATTCCCTATTGCATTACAATACTCATAAGGTTTCTTGCCTCTACCAAAGGGTGCTGACTTGTTTAGCTTTTTCTATCTAAGCAAGCTAAGCGATAAGCAAGGCGACCTGCTCTCTAATTCGAATTGATTCTTCCTCTTGACTTTATACTAGCTACGCTTTTAGGTTGACTCTCTCAAAATGCCAACCATAGGCATCTAAAGCCATTTATTCAAACATATTATATGCATCTTCAGCTAAGTACTATAAGAGTTCAACTAACTTCTACCTTTATCGCTTAATGAAAACGAAAATAACATTAAGTGATTTGCATTATTCGACACCCTATTCATTTTCTATGTAGAGCACAATGGCAAAAAAAACAAAAAAAAAATGAATATCTTCATGAGGGTCCTCAAATGTCGATTCACCAAATTAATTAAGTTACACCATTTGTATTAAAGCGGGTTTAAGTTCAAAATTATTAGCCTAAATAGTTAGCTAAGTAATAGGTAATGCAACCTCATTCAAGTTGGGGACATTGTATTCCTACAAAGCTTGCTTATTACCATTTGCATTTTCATTTCCTCTAAGTCCATTAACTCCATTTCTGTTAATCCCATTTCCATCACCTCCATTAAGGGGTCCTTGTTGATTCTCCTTTTCTCTTAACTCTTCTCTCCATCTTTTCCTAATCATATAATGAAAAGTCTAGTTTATGTTAAGGTCAAATTCCTCTACTAATTCTTGTATCCTACTTTATACACAAGTCGATAATCTTAATTTCTACTCCTTTCCAATCTAATAAAACCTCTAAACTGTTACTTAAAAATATTTTTGCAAGGAATTAAACAACATGCTTCCTAGCTTGATACATATCGGCGAAGGATAAATTTAGTACTTTTTAAACAAATTCAACAGTAAAGTTTCAAACTTTTATCCTCAATTCAAATTAAAGCAACAACAAAATAGTGAAATCAACTTAATTGAACAAGGAAATCACTAAATATCAAAACTTTAATAACTAAACTACTTAAATTTAACAAAATTTAAACTAAGCTACCAATTACATAAGGCTACACTAAAGCTATACTAAGGTAAAGTTTTAGAGTTTACGGTTAATCTTATATTAGGATAACTGCCTTCTCCTTAGCAATAGTTTAAAAACTGATGGGCGATCAATACAAACATAGGAGATTTTTAGACAAAAATTTTATAAATGGAAATTTTCAAAACCATGTCAAACCATTAACTGACCTATGTACTGAATCATCTGTAGTAATAATACTAGTAAGTATTCACCAAGTCAAATTCCTCATAGGAAAGGGCTTGTCTAAGTACCATATTTTACGTACTACTTTATTTTAGGCAAGTCAAATACTAAATTGGGATTTGCATTTGAAATTAAAACGATAGTAAAAAGTAACAATTAACACAATTAAAAAAGACATAGGCTTGTGACATGCTTCCGAAGTAGTGGTGAAGGTATGCCACTACGATATTAGGGATGGTTTTTAATTAGGTTTTGATGAACTTTATTAAGTTTGTTCCTAAATAAGGCATTTAACTTAAATTTGTAGAAAAAAAATCCTCTCGGTCTCATTTTCCCATATGACCAACTAAACACTTAATTCCTGTCACAAATTACGTACTCTAGTCTTAGAAACTAAAAAGTCAATCTCCTCTCGATCTCATGACCTATCCTAATTTACTAAGACTACATAAAGAGTTATGAACTCAATGGGAAACAACTGATCTCTTCTTGATCTCAAAAATGTAAGAGCTCGCTATTGACAATCGACCAACTAAATCACTCAAGATAGGAAATACACAACTAATCTCCTCTTAATCTCAAAATTATGTAAATCCAATAATTCTCAAGGGATACTTCTTAGGACTAATCTTGATAGAAATGAAACCATGGGACTCTTAACCTTAGCCTGAGCTCGAAGGCTTAAGAACTTAGTAAGGCTCACTCTTCTTTACCAATCTACATGAGAAGACTCTTGTAATACCCCAAGATCTCAAGCAAATATGATAACTTTAGGTTTTGAGCCCCTAAATTTAGGGTGTCAAGTAATGTTATTTGTGAACCCCTAAAATTTTCAATCTAACTTTTGAAATAGACTCGAGTATGTTAGACAATTTAGGAGTCGATAAGGCTAATGAAAGAGAAAACCCTAAAAGAATTAATTAATCGTGTAAGAAACTTTTCTACCCTAAATGCATCTAAATGCTAAAGATTCCATTCAAAAGTGATAGAAACCATAAAATGATCACTTTAAAGACATATGTGCACTAATTCAACATAATAAACCCTAAAACCCTAAATTGATAATATAACCCTCATATTTTACCAAATTATTAGTAAAATGTTAGAGATGACTTTCAATTATGCATATATGTTTTGACTCCTCAAGTAGTCTTTTAGAAACTAAGATAATGAATCATATATTATGTTTATTTCTTAAGTATATGGTTAAGATAGTATTACTTAGAGTTAGAGGTATAGTTGAAGATTAGGTTAAATGTAGTGAACCTTAATACTCTAATTAGTACTTTTTGCATTAGTTATACAAAGTAGTTTATCAAATGATGTATATAGGCTATAAATACCTAAAGTAAGACCTCATCAACTATTTTTACTAATCAATTCACCAAATACCTCATTTCCTCTCATTTCCTTTATTTTTCCCTTAATTTCCCTTAATTACTACATTATGTGCACAAAATTACATATGCTTAAGGAAAGTTGACCAAGTCAACACATATTGACCAAGGTCAAAGGGTTGACCAAGTCAACAATTTGAAAAGTCAACAAAAGACACTAAAAGATAAAGAAAATATATACTCCTTTATGATGGCTTTTCTTATCTTTTCTTTTGATTTTTCTCTTCTTCTCTTTCTCCTTAATTATTGCTGTCCACATCTTCTTCCCCTAGACCCCACCATTTGCCTCCTTTCATTATGAAAACAAAACAAAAGAAACAAGCCAAAAATTTCTTTTCAATGCCGTGAACTTTTCCTTCCTCTTTCACTTTCACAACTTCTACTTTTGTCTCCATAAGTCCAACACAACTAAAGGTATGTACTTAAGTTACTTTATGTTATTTTATATTATTCATTAGTTAGTTAATTAGGTAGATTAGATAATTAGGTATGTGAAAAGTATGATCTTGAAGAAGAGGGCATAAAGTCCTCATCTTTAAGTGTAGAAAGTGAGGAACCATGAAGGAGAGGGAAGAAATACATGTGTATGTGCTCTTAGGTATGTGTACATAAAGAAATACCAAAGGAATACTTGTATGAGAACCTTTGTACATGAGTATTGACCATGTACATAACCAAATTAGGATAATACCTAACTATACCTACATATACTACACTAATTACACACTTAAAAACACAAAAGAATGGAATTAGGAAGCTTTTCTTAAGGAAAAGATTAAGCATACGAATTTTTGTATAAAAATACGTATCTAACCATATAGGTATATGAGTATGTATACATGTATAAATACGGTATAAGTCTAAGGAGATGTATAAGAATATATATGTATAAGGTATATGTACATAAGTATAAGGGAATAAGGTATATGTACATAAGTATAAGGGAAGAAGTAAAATGTACATAAGACATTTACATATGACATAAGCATGAGGAGAGGCTTACGTAATCACATAATGAAATAAGTGATGAGGTAAGCACATGACGACATAAGCCATGATATAAGCAATTACCTAAGCAAATGATGATGTAAGAGATGACATAGGCATAGATTATAAACTAAGAAAAGAAGAAAAGTGTATCATAATTAGGAACCTAAATTAGTAAACCTTAATACACTTTCTAAAATGGATTATAGTTAATTAAGTACATGAATTAATAATAGCAAGGTAAAATCCTCTAAGCATAGAGATTTAAGGGTTAACTAACTCATTAAGTATAAACAAAAGATATAAATATAAGTAATAAGAGCAATTAAGTGTTCATAGTTAAAAATTTCTCTAAATTTAGTTTATATCATAAAACACGGGTCATAACGACCAAAACGGACATCACCGTGTGAACGTGCGTCCGAAAACGATGAAAAACGACTATAAATTCGTAAATATTGAAAATAGAATGAAAAAGTTACGTACGATTAGCAATTAGGTTTAATCGAATAAGGACTAATAGTAATCTAAGTAAAATTACGTAGATAGATATCCATAACCATTAGTTGAGTCAACTACTTATTATCCTTGTTATCTCATAATGATTAGGTGATCCTGACGAGGGCAAGGATCTCTCGATCGGTTATTACGACTAGAGCGAGTCGTCATAGTCAAGTGAATACTCCCAATGACTCTATACTTATTTATACTTATTATAGTGCACTTAAATTGAATATCAATAACTTGATGCATGGGGTTTCGGGATATGCATGCGCTTGATCTTGATTGATTTTTGTAAGAAATATTATTAAATACAATAATTGATGATTTGATGGTATGATTGATTTTTAGATGATTTGGATGGTTTGTTGATTTTAATTGATCGCCTCATAATTTGACCTAATTATATTTGGCTTATCTTAAATTAAAAGGTTCATGCATTACATTTACTTATTCTAGTCGTCACTTCACGCGAAGATAAAGGAGGCCTTACGAGGGTTGTTTATATATATTAAAGTGTTTCTGTACAGTGCACTCATACAATATGACCTTATCCGAACCTACATGCTTACTAGGCGATGGAGACGCCAACCGTATGGCTGAGGGTCGAGTCTAGAGATCTCCACTATATGGTGTGAGTGTGGACTACGGGGGCCACCTCACCGCTAAGCCTAGGACTTTGTAAACTACTGGATTTTTGTTTTAGAAATGGCAAATGTAGGCATTTTTTAAATATGGAATTTGAAAGTTATGGGTAAAAAACCCAGGTGCTAGAGCCCGGTCGTGATTGGTGCCGATGAATCTCTAACCCTTATCTCGGAGGGCATTAAAATCTGATATTATATGTAGTACCGGTCAACTGCATATATTGTTTGGCATACTGCATGTGCATGCATTCATATGGTTGTAACAATTTGTTTAATAACTTGTTTGTCAGTATGGTACGAGGGATAGCTCACTAAGCTCTTGTAGCTTATTCCCCAATAGTCTTTTTTTTGCAGGTTTACATACAATGGGATTGGGATAAGTCTCGAGTGCTAAATGCAAGATAAAGATATGTACATTAGTGTTAGACTTAGTTGAGAACTTTATAGGTGATGCATAAACATTCTTTGTAGAAAGTATTCACATGTTAGAATTTAATATAATTTAATTTTTCCTACAATTTTATAATGTTGGTGTATCATGTCTTATTATTTGGTAGGGGATACCGATTCTCTGCGGTTCTAAGGAATTGTGGGATATCGGACATCCATAGTTATTTATAATTATATATTATGTCATGTTACAATAACTTAATGACTTGAAATCATTAATCTTAGTGATTTATTATTTAGAGTCTTACAATGTCTAACTTGCAAGACGGTTTTCATAGCATGGGTACACACCTGTTATGGAAATTTTAGGTAATCTTACTAAGCCCCTTGTAGGGTCCTGACATTATTCATTTTAGTTTAAATTTTACAATAAGATTAGTAAATTTAATTTCTTAAAATAAATTAAATAAAAGGATAAATTAAAGAAAAATGCTAATTTATCGATAAGTCAATAATTATCAAAAGTATGAAATTCGTGCTTTTAGATATGGCGAGATATTAAGGATAAGTTATTTAACTTATAAAAACAATACATGAAGTTGAATTATATATAATATACATGTATTCCTATAGGATATATGTTATATGTAGATAAAAATAATTGATTATTTAAAAATAAGGTAAAATAATACAAAATAATGAAAAATTAATTTAAAAATGAATGGATGAGTCCCCAAATGATATGACAACTTAGAAACAACTTAAAAACATGTGTCATCGCTACAACAATGTGGAAATGATAGTTAACACTTAGGAAAATGGAAAAATAACAAGTACCATACACATGTCTAATTTTTATTTAATTAAATTAACTTAAAAAACTATAAATATGACTCTCACCCTCATTTACAACATTTTTAAACTCTAGAAATATAAGAACACAATTTAAGAAAAATAAAATAAAACAAAAATAGGGTCGAAGTTAGTCACATGTGGTACACAAACCAAACCACAACCTAACATTAAACCATTTTAGGGATTCTAAGTCCACCGTGAGAAGAGGCATTCCAATAAGGTTGTTTGGTTGGAAGGTGGCCGAAGGTCACCAGTTCCGGTAAACTAAAAATCCACCTGTATCTTATTTAATTTTATAAAAATATAAATTTCATTAATTTAATTATGAAATTTGGTTTTCTAAGGTTATTTTTTGAGCATATTAATGTAATAATTTTATTTTAATTAAATCATTAGTGGAAATATGGGATTATGAAGAAAATGCCTTCTTTGGACGAAAGTTGAATTAATTTTTAGAAATATTAGATGATGTTGTTTCTAGCTCAATTTTTGTATATAATATACTTAATATATATTTTAATTTTGGCAACAAGAATTTTCAAAATTAAGCATGTTTACTATTTTTTATAATTATTTCAGATAAAACTGCTAATTTTGCTATTTTCTTAAAATAATTAGTTTTTGATAAAATTAATGAACGAGCCCAACATTTTTTTACTTCTAAATGTTTATAAGGGTATTTAGAACACTTCGTTTTTATCTCACACTTACATTTATTTATTTTCCATAATTTTCCGTAATTTTGAGCTAAAAATGCTATTTTGGTAAAAATAGATAATAGATAATTTAGTGTAATTAATGCTGAATAATTAAACTAAAACTTTCATGAGTTTACAATATTTTTCCTAGAATTAATTAGGCTCATATACTATTTATTATGTATTTTCCTATTATAAACCTATATGTTAGCCTAATATACAATATAGTAATTAGTACTAGTAAGATATTTGTTAAATTTGTAAAAGATTAGTATTTTTTGGTATATAATGGATGGTGACTAGCTTGTGGAATATGGAATTTTAGGATTTTTAACTTAGAACTAACGCTTATTCGGATGAATTACAAAGTTACGATAATAAACAATCGAGTCAATTGCTAGAAAGGTATTTTCGAGCTTGTAGTCATATTGACTAATGATCGTAACAATATAAATTTTACTAAAATTAGATAAGAAATGAGTAACATACAGTCAAATGAAGTTTAAAATAGTAGTAGTAAAACTTATAAGATTTTGAGTTCGACCCATAGTTAACATGAAGACTGTATTTATATTTTCTTAGGTGTGATAAGTAGTGAAGAACCATTACGAATTTTAAGAATTTACACTATTATTAAGGCTAGGTAAGTGGATCCAACTTATGCTTGGAGTAAATATATTGCTACTCATAATACTACGTGCTGTTTGATGTTGTGTTGATTGGATATGGCTATATCTTAGGTAAACTGATATGCTACTATGGTGGATACTGATGTCATGATTTTGAATGACGATAACTATATCTTGATTATGCTCTTATGTTCAGTGTTGATGTAGTGTTACAAATGATTATACTAACTAAGGAAGTTGAGTGATTGCTAACCTAATATTCTGTATGTTCACCTAAGTGAACCCTAAGTGAGATACTAGATTGGAAGAGTTTGAAAACTAGAATTAGATAACTAAGTTGAATAAAACTTAAAGACTAGTTATTCTAAATGATATACTTGAGTTGTTATTACATAATAAGGCATAAAAAGGGACCTACCGGTCAGAATTTTCAAAATGAGGCTTCTAAGTGATCAAGAAAAATCATGGTTTTATGAACTCAGTTTTTAGAAGCATATAGATTCTCATTGCTCGATCACCCTGACTATTGTAATAGTTTGATTTGGTAAACTGTAATGTGTAGTCTAATTTGGTAAAACAAAGTTGGGGATCCTACTCACAAGCAACTCCTTATTGCCTCTATGATTTGGTAGACTATGTGTAGTCTAATTTGGTAAAACAAAGTTAGAGGTCTTACTCCTGGGTAGCTCCTTGTTGCCTTTAGGTTCCTAGATGTTGTATCCAAATGCTTGAGAATGTCGACTAATTGAATGAGTATATTGGAAGGGCATAGGATATCGATATCAATGAGCGACCCAAAGAAAGGTACACTGGCAGCTCATAGTTGTGGCAAACATGGCATGTTAGTTGATACCACTCCTCCTACATTAGTTGATACTTCTAAAGGTTTTGCTTATAATAAGAGATTGAAAAGTAGAGATAGAGGAAAAGGTTACAATAGGAATGTACATGAGTATAGCATGCTACATTGCTAGTAATAAAAGATAATTAGGCTAATGTACGTGTGGAGCTAAATCTACTTATTATGATTGAAATTTTTTAGTTGTGATATTGCCTATATTGTATTATCTGTTATCCATTCTCACTTAAGTTAGCAGCATCATGAACAGCCCAACACCATAAGGGATGTATATTAAGAGCATTAGTCGAAGTTAGCGACTTTTGAATAAAACCTACACTAAGTCAAGAGTTCCACTTATTTTGAAGATGACAAAAAAAAAAAAAAAGATGGCCTTACAGGCTTGCCAAAAGGAATTGATGAAAAGGAGTGCTTTACGGACTCGCTAAGAGAAACTTGGTGAAGGGAAGTAACTTATGGGCTTGCTTAAGAGAATTTGGTGAACAAAAATGCCTTATGGTACTACTAAAAGAACATGTAAAAGAGATTGAGTTAAGATTGCATCTTCAAAAACTAACTAAGCACTTAAATGTGGAAGGTAAGTATCTTATAGGCTAGCTAGAAGAGACTGAAGAAGAGAAGTGCCATAGGGCTCACCAAGAGAAACTTCATGAACAGAGGGGCCCAATGGGCTTTCCTAAAGAAATCAAGCATCCTATGAGCTCACTACAAGATCTTCGCAAAAAAGAAGTGCCCTTATAGGCTTGTTAAAGAACTTGGTGAACTGAAGGGCCCTATGGGCACGCTAAAGGTAATTGAGGAACAGAAGCACCCTATGGGTTTGGTAAAGACTAAGAGTTGAATGGATAGAAGGCAAGATAGCCCTTTTTAAGAGCTGGCTAGGATTAAACTTGCCTGAAACACTATTTAAGGAAAATATTTATAGATGAACCCTTGGAATGATTTCCTTAGGAAGAATGGGAATGACCCTAACTATTGTAGTCAACTTTTTAAAATGGATTGAAAACTTAGCCACATAAGCCAACAAGGACTTGAAATAAAGATAGTTTCCTTTTTTCTTTTTTTTTTCTTTTATTCCCCTTTTTTTTCTTTCTTATTTTTTTTTTAAAGTTTGCTAACAGGTAAAGAACCCTACCTTAGTAATCACATGTGGCCTCTTATGTTCCCCCTAGCCCGGATGACCAGCTGTTTGGTAGGGCCTTGTGATTTCCAACATCCTTAAAAAGGTATCTCATGACTAGTTTAGTCAAATAGGACTTCCTTGTAAACTTTCAGTCCATATTACACTCTTAACTACAGTCCCTAAATTATAGTCCATTTTGCATGTGATATACCTCAATTAATCCATTAGGTCCTTTTCGATTTAACATTATGAATTTAGGCTTTTGATACAAGGGTTCCAAAAGGAACTAATGAAGAAGCCTGTCTTGAAATAAATATTAATCCTAAGTGTACAAGTCAAGAACCTTATGAACAATTAGAAATATACTTACCCTAGTTTCAAAAATAATTTTTATTAAAGATAAATTATCTTTAAAGATCGGAAGAGCTTTTACTTGTATAAGGGTGGTATTGTGGGTGAGAAGGCCAGGCGTGAGAGAGGCTTCAAAGTAAAGATTTTAGGTTTTTGAGCTCGGACTATGATCTAGAGCTATGCATCTTTGGGGCTGTTTAAGCTTTAACTTTAAATTTGATTGCCCTTATTGGGATATAACACATCTCTTAGGTCTTTTAACTTACACTTGGGCCCAATTTCTTTTTTCATCATTTTCTTTTCTTTTTTTTTATTACTTTACCCCACTATTCTTTTGTTGTTCTTTCTTTTTCTTTTGGTCCCAAGTCTCCATTGCCAAGTTTTTTCCACTTAAGCAATTCAGGGCCCTAAATTTATGGATTTTTATTATATGAGCTTGGGTGAGGTAAGTATAAGCTTGAGGTGTTTGAAAAGATATGGCTCTTCTTCATTCTAAAAGAAAATATCTTATCCAAAACAAAAGTTTCTTTTGAATTTAACGTCACTGAAGCAAGCACAAACCAATTTTAATCCCTTTTTCCTTATCAATGACCTTAACCTCTAAATTGCCTCATTGTCGGGTGGTTCTCAATAGGGTTTAAATTTGAAAATTCTTTAAATAGGTCTAATAAGATGAAAAAGAGATGATTGTGTTTAAGATTGAAAAATGAATACCTAACTTCATTTTAATTTGTGCAGCACATTTAATGTGGACCTTCTTTAAGGAATGAGTCCAAAGTATCCTCACCTTTATGCTGCTTAACCTTCAAGGTGTTTGAGGTTAGTATATGGAAAATATTTTGCCATTTTTCATTCTAAACCTTTTAAAAGTGAGTTATCGATTTCTTTAAGGAGAATTTTTTTCCTCCAATAACCTTGCAATCATTTAATTGAAAAGGCAATCAAATTATTTCAGCTATTATTGACTTTATTTAAAACAACTGTCTTTGCCCCTATCTTCACAAGCATCCAATTACTCGAAACAACTCATGAGCTTATCAGAAGGCATTGGTAAGCTCAAAAGAAATGGAGCTCTAAGCAACTCAATTGGACTTTCTCCATGACCTGAAGAAGGACCGTCTTGTTATAGCTCTGGTTAAATGACTTTTACATCAATTAAGACTTAAATCTTGTTTTCAATCTCCAACATTTTTCAGTGGAGTATCCCTTCTGACCCATATGATAGTCGCATCATGCTTTTGGGTCAAAGCTACGTGGTTTGTAATTCATATTAGAGGCTTCATAAGCTATAACCCTTGCTACTTTCAAATGATGAAAGATTTGGGTTCTTTAGTTGAGTGAATCGTCTCCTCTAAGTCCCTTAGGCTTGTTTTTTCTTATTGCTCCTTGGCTTTTTTCTTGTTGGGCCTCTTTCATCACTCATGCTTACTGGAACTTGATTAATGTTGAATGTCAAGTGTTGAAATCTTCTAAGCATAAGGTCCATTGCCATTTCTAGATCTGTAGTGCTTTTTCGTAACATGGCTATCTTTTCTTCTAGATTTGAGAATCTCCTTTCATGGTTCGAATCTTGGGACATCTGGAGAGTGGTGATTATTACGAATAAGATCTAACATTGTTGGGGCATCCGATGCATCATCTTTTCCAATGAGGCAAGTCTATCGTTAGCCATGTGGACTTGATTGGAATAATTCATTACTAGTTAGCAACTTTTTCTTTTCTTTTCATTTCTTTTTTTTTTTATCTTTTTTGAAAGAAATCTCTTATTCTTTTTTTAAGAAAGAGAACAAGGAAAAAGAATGTAATATAAGGAAAAGAATTTTTTATAAGTTGTGATAAAGGAATGAAAACAATCCTAAGGGATCAAAGGCCTAAATATTTACAATCTTACAAGGAAAAAGATCCTAAGGATGTATAAGAGAAGAGATTGGACAAGGTTAGGGTAGAAGGTACAGAGAAAAAGACTAAAAAACTTAAGGACACTACTCTTATGAAGTTATGAATACAAGCAAAATGCAATATAAGGATGATGCAAATGCAAAGAAGGGAGCTGGCAAATTGACAATGATGAGGCAATAAAAAATTTTTTATTACATCTTTGAAGTTTCACTTACATTAAAAAAAAATTATTACAAATAATCCCTAAAGTTTATATTCTCTTTTTCTTGTGAAGTCTTAGCTCCTCTTCAATCTTATTTCTTTTCTTCAACTTAGTTGCCTTAATCCATTGAGCAACCTAGGAAATATCTTTACTATGGAACTTTTGGAAAGCTTTGACCCAGTAATAAGTTGCGATGCCTTTGGGGAGTTCAATGATAACTGATGTAGATGCTTACATTAAAGAATTCTGGATGCTAATGATTCGATGTGAAGTCTTAGAGCTAGAAGACTGAACTATATCTCAATTCATTAGCGGATTGAAGTATGAGATTGGAGATATCCTAGAAACCTTGGGCATTAAGATGCTTAATGATGCAATCTAAGTCACTTAAAGGATAGAAAGGCACAAAATAGGAAGATTCTGACCACCTGTTGGCTGATCAGGAAATAGCTAACCTATTCCGAGTAAATCTGTGTGAACAAAACCAAGCAAGGTCACCGAGACTCAACCTACTCAGGCTACCTGAGTAGAGGAGAAGGAACCATCGAGGAAGCTTGAGAAAAGCCAGAGTTTAAGGAGGAAGATGAGTGAGAGCTAGTGTTTCAAATGCCAAGGATTTGAGCACATAGCTACTTAGTGTCTGAATAGGCAAACAATGGTGATCAAAGGCGAGGTGCTAACCATTGAGGTCGATAGTACTGATGAGGAAGTAAAGGAGTCGAAGTAGGACAAATAGACTGAGCTTTCTAAGGAGGAAGTTATCTACAGCGAGGAAGGCAACTTCATGCCAACTACTCTACTGTTGAAGAGGACAATGAGCATCAGTCCTGTGCTTGAAGCCAAGCAAAGAGAAAATCTCTTCCATATTGGGTGCAAGGTGAATGAATCACTATGTACACTGATCATTAACAGTGGAAGCTACACCAATGTAGCCTCTACATTTTTAGTCTAGCAGCTAAAATTACGGACTATGCCCTATTTGAAACCTTATAAGCTTCATTGGCTTAGTGATAAGAGAGCCCTATAAGTGAATAAACAGGTGTCTGTACCGATCTATATAGGCAAGTATCAAGAAGAAGTGATTTGTGATGTGTTGCCCATGAGTGCATCCTACCTTTTACTTGGACAACCATGGATGTTTGAGCGATCAACAATATACAACTCCAAGAGGAACACATGTTCTATGGAGCGTGAAAGGAGAAGATTGAAATTAAGTTCCATGACTGCCAAGTAGGTAAAAATCATATAGTCCCAGCTTAGATGAACCTGGAAGAAAGAGGCTTTAGTATTGACCCGAGCCAAGCTGAAAAGAGAAATAGAGTTGGAGGGACCAACCTATTTGCTTATCAGGAAGCTTCTAGAGATGAGGCCTGGGGAGGAAGAATTGCTGATCGAGGTAAAAACCCTACTGAGGACTTTGCCAATCTGTTTCTAAAGGAGCTATTGGATGGTTTACCCCTTATCCGAAGTGTCGAGCATGGGATTGACTTGTAGCCAAAGGCCGCCTTGTTGAACAAGCCTGCCCATAGGGTGAACCTTGAATAGGCTATCAAGCCATAGAGGCAAGTAGACGACCTAATGAAGAAAGGGTACATGTGAGAGTCTTTAAGCCCCTATACTACACCAACCTTATTAGTGCCGAAGAAAGATGGGTCTTGGAGGATGTGTATGGATAGATAAGTGATCGATCGAATCACCATCAAGTACAAGTATCCTATACCCAGGCTTTGATGATATGCTAAACGAGTTAAGTGGAGCAAAAGTGTTCTCCAAGATCGATCTCAAATTTAGATACCATTAAATTCAAATGTATGAAGGCAATGAGTAGAAAATTGTATTTAAGACACAACATGGTTTATATGAATGGCTTGTAATGCCATTCGGACTATCCAATATGCCGAGCAAATTTATGCGACTTATGAATCACATACTTCAAGAGTTACCAGGAAGGCTTGTCATGGTTTATTTTGACAACATTTTAGTCTACAATCCCGACTTGGAGACTCACCAAGAGCATCTCCAACAAGTACTTACAAAATTCCAAGCTGAATAGCTTTATGCCAATTTAAAGAAATGCAACTTTTGCCAATCCAAGGTGGTTTTCTTAGGTTTTTTTATGAGCGAAGGTAGCATCTGAGTCGATGGTGAGAAGATAAGAGTGATCATAGAATGGCCTAAGTTGACCTGTTTTATTGATGTGAGAAGTTTCCATGGCCTAGCATTGTTCTCTCACCGATTCATCAGGAACTTCAGTGTAATTGTAGCCCCACTCAACAAACTATGAAAGAAGAATGTTGAATTTAGATGGGGTGAGCAAGAGAAGAGGAGCTTTGAGGAAGTGAAAGAGAGGCTAACTACAGCTCTCGTCTTAGCTTTGCCAAGATTTGACAAGATATTTGAAGTAAAGTGTGATGCGTCCGGACTAGGCATATGTGCTGTGCTGATGCAAGAAGGTCGACTTATTGCTTACTCTAGCAAGAAACTTTAAGGAGCTACACTCAACTATTCCATCTATGATAAGGAGTTCTACTCCTTAATCCAAGCCCTCATAGTTTAGCAACACTACTTGCTACCTAAGGAATTCGTGATCTATACTAATCATAAATCCTTGAGATATCTAAAGAGCCAACCGAAGTTGTCCTGGAGACAAGCTAAGTAGGTTAAGTTCATGGAGGGTTTTTCTTATGTCATCAAATACAAGAACGGAAAGAACAATGTAATGGTCGACACCCTATCGAGATGATGTACCCTCTTGACTGAACTATAGATAAGGCTACTTGGTTTTTCAACCATCAAGAATTTGTATGTCAAGGACCCATACTTTGGTCTTATCTATGTCTATTGTGAGGAAGGGTAGACGCTGGACGACTATCATAAGGAAGATAGGTACTTATTCAAGAAGAGGAGCCCATGTATCCTAACCTGTTCCATGCAAGAATTGCTAGTGCACAAAGCGCATGGAGGTGGATTAACAGGAAACTTTGGCTAGTGCCGAACTTATGAGGTATTGTCTTGCAGATTCTTTTGGCCAAGGATGAAGAAAGATGTCTAATCCATGCTAGAAAGATGTGTACCTGGCAAAAAGCGAAGAGTCGAGTCGAGAAAGGATACTATTAACCCTTGTTGATCCCAACCAAACCATGGTCCGAGCTAAGTATAGACTTCATGTTAGGATTACCAAGGATGTTCTAAGGGAAGGACTTTATCATGGTGGTTGTGGATTGATTTAGTAAGATAGCACATTTTGTACCCTATTCCAAGATTGACGATGCTTCGACTATCTCTTTTCTTTTCTTGCAAAGGTGATTAAGCTTTACATCATGCCCAGAACCATAGTTTCAGATTAAGACCCTAAGTTTATGAGCCACTTTTGGAGGATACTTTGGAGGTGACTGGGAACCAAGTTATTGTACAGCACATCCTACCATCCACAAACTGATAGGTAGACTAAAGTTGTCAACTGAACTATAGGAACTTTGTTATGGGTCACTGTTAGACAAAACATGGCCAATTGGGACCTGTTCCTACCCATCATTGAATTCACATATAATAGGACCACCCATAGTGTAACAAGCATGTCCCCATTCGAGGTCGCTTATGAGTTCAACCCCAAGTTACCCTTAGATTAAGTGCCCCAGTCAATGCTTAATGATGACCAGCTAGTTGTTGAGAGAGTTAAGGCCATCAAAGCCATGCACCAGAAGGTTATAGAGCAACTGCATCAAGCTAATGTTAAGCTCGAGAAGCGAAGCCGAGGACAGAGGAAGAGAGAATTTTAGCCAAGCAACTTAGTCTGGATACACCTTAGCAAGGAATAATTCCTAAACTTGAGAAAAAGCAAGTTGTCTCCTAAGGCCGACAAACCTTTTAAGTACTTAAAAAGATTAACCCTAATGCCTATAGGATTAAATTGCCCGAGGGATATGGGGTCTCAAACACCTTTAACATTATTGACCTCCAACCTTACACTCTCGAAGACAAGCAACTTAGAATCGAACCAGATTTGATCCCAAATCTAAAACAACCTTGAGGAGGAGGATAGGGATCAAGGATCGATTATACGCTCTCAAGCCTTAAGGCTCTCTTAAGTAGTCTGCCGAGCTATCCGAGGTGAGTTAAGTACCGAAAAGCAGTGTTTGTCCCGGTCCAATCTACCGAGCTGCTTTGTTCTCCATGCTATCCAAGATGTTACTAAGGTGATCAACCATCATGTCAAGTCGAACCTTCTACTAAACTGTAGTCCAAGCACCAATTCTAAGTACAACAATCTCCACTGTATCGAAGCCAAGCAAGAGCCAACCATCCGAGGCCATCCCAATGTGAGTCGTCCTTAAACCAACTACAATCCATCCCCTTTTGATACCGAATAGGCCTAACTAGAGGCCTCAACCCTAGTCGAAGCTTAAGAGCATTTTGAAAATCTTTGTAGGGCTAGCCATGATATCTAAGATATATTTTTCATTTCTAATAGAGGAGACTCCTAGTAAATAGGAGTATTCTTCAACAATTGGGCTTAGTTAGCATGGGCCAAATCAAAAAGACTAATTCTGAGGGTCCTAGAAATAGATCAAAGCTCGTAATATGGTGACATTAGTCTGGACTTTTAGTAAAGAGAGGATGGGTTTAATCTTGTCTTCAATGAATTTTTGTTGGTTTGGATTGAAAAATTGAAACCATCTTTCAAGTATCCCCTTATGCTCTAAAGGCTCGTGAATATGGACTTCTTTAAAACGGACCTATGTAAAAGAGGAACTAACTATTTTCTACAAAAATGATGAAAAGAAAATTACATCAAAACTATCTTATCTACATAGGCATTACATCAATATTTATAGGAGAAAAAATGTTTATAGGGAGGAGATTAGGAAGCTTTCATTAACTCCGAATTTCTGTCGAGTAGACCTTGTTGTTGTAAGAATTCTTAATTCATGAGTTGTAGGGGAGGGACTTATGTCACCACAAATAGAGACTTCATTCTTCAACAGGCACGCGGTCAGAGCCCTGGTCTCCTCCCACTGCTTGGGAGCTTACGGTTTCATGTTCTATTTCACTCCCCGATGGGGGTTCTTTTCACCTTTCCCTCACGGTACTACTTCGCTATCGATCACCCAGGAGTATTTTGCCTTGTAAGGTGGTCCTTGCTGATTCACATGGGATTCCACGTGCCCCATGCTACTCGGGTCAGAGCGTAAGCTAGTGATGCTTTCGGCTACTGGACTACCACCATCTAGGGTGCAGCACTCCATTGCTTCACCTAGCATCACGACGCTTGTATTGCTCCCCCGCAACCCCGTTTTCATGGTTTAAGCTGCTCCCATTTCACTCGCTGCTACTACGGGAATCGCTTTTGCTTTTTTTTTTTTAGTTTTACCACATCATGTTAATTTGCCGATGAATGCAATTAGGATAGATTCTAAAATGTCCTTAAGCTGTGTGACCTTGTTAAAGAACACTTTCATTGGTCACAATGAGCTTAAGTGAGGTGGCCTAACAACCTTAAATGGTAGTTACACCATAGCACCCGAAGCCTATACAATGGCACTTCTCCAAGGGTCTTAAGAAGGCCTAGGTTTGATCACATCTATCCCGTATCTTTGATGCAACAAATGACCTCTTATATCCTAATGCGTATGATGTGTAAGATAATAGTACAAACAAATAAACAAAAGTTGAGAGTGAATTCAAGGACAATATAAGGAAAGAAGCTACATGTTCTTTTTTTTTTCTCTCTCTTTTATAATGATGTTGCCTTAAAACCTTAAAGAATGTATACAAGAAGTGTAGGTTCTAGAGGTCCTTAAACTCTATGACCTCACCCATTTCTTACAAAACGGTTCCTTAGTCACATCGAAGTTTAAGTAGGGTAACCTAATCGGCCCCGAACAGTAGTTACCCTACTATGCTTGAAACTTATATGATGGCTCATTGTCCTAAGGTCCTAAGATGGCCTGGTTCAACCGTATCTCTCATGTATTCATGGTACCATAAAATAAATCCCCTATAAATTAAATAAATAAAACTAAACTTGTAAAGAAAATGTTAGCACGATTATGATATAAACAAAGAATGAATAAATAAATTGTATTTGAGGTGAATCTAGAGATCAATTTTAATCTTAGAAAATTGAATGGTTAATGCTCTTGACGGTCCCTAGTGGAGTTGCCAAGCTATCGAGCTCGATTTTTCTTTTAAAATCAAATCTTCTTTAAATCGACTAATATTAAACCCTTAATCGTTTAATACTAATCGTCGATTAAGATTTAAAGAAAATCAGTTCTTTTATAACATTTTAAAGTCTCCACCTAACCAAAGTTGAAAAAAAGTGTTAAGTTATAACCAATTGGGTGGATTGGTTATACTTAACTACTAATCTTTCGATAAAAATTGATTTTGAAAGAAACGATCTCAAAACAAGAGATCTGGATTCAGGGGTTAGGAATTTTAAACCCTTACAACTATTATCAACTTTCCAAATATAATATTAACCTTAAAAATCACCTTTTAATTTTAAAATACAAAACTTGATTATTTACCTAAATGGGATAATTTAAACAATCTAAACTAAAATGGGAAAATCAGGTTTTTCTTTTTTTTTTTTTGTTTTATCATCGCTTTATAGGTGTCTACGTATACGTTATTTGAGATTAGATGTATGAAGTTTTTTTATGAAATCTTTAGTAGGTGATATTGTTTTAATTTGAAAAACAATGACCGAGTTTACGTTCTTAGTTCAATTTGATTTATTTAAGAAAAGTTCTATAAAATGGAAAGTCCTAAATTGGGTTAGTGGTTTTGATTGGTTAGGAGTTTGATCGTAACTTTAGCTGCGGCTGTAAGGTTGCATAGGGTAGTATTTCACTGGCTTACTTGTGGCAATTAGGGTTTAGGTTTTGGTGGTTCAGTAGTACTGCTAGAGGGTACGGTAAGGGGTGGGGGTAGTTGGGTTCGACTTTTGGACCACCACAAAGTTGATCATAGTGGTGGTTTTGAGCAACGAAACCAAAAGAGAAGGAATCTAGAGAGAGAAACACCATGGTTCGGTATTGAGAGAGAGGGTGATCAAAAATGAGAAAGAGAGGTTTGTGAGTTGATTCCTATTGCTTCTCTGCCGTCATGTGCTCTCTTAAGCCCCTTATTTATATACGAAATCATCAAACGAATAAGGAAAGCTTAAATTCGAATTAAAAGAAAGTTCTAGATTTTCAATTTTTTATCTACTTTTTGGAGCTTGATTTGAATGCGTTTTTGATTGAATTTGGGTGCATTCTTAATCACTATTAATACTAAGCCATATGTACTTCGCGATTTCATCGCTAATTTGATGAAATTGCAATGAAAAAGGGATCAAATCTACCTATAAAGTGCACTATTCGAAAAGGAAAACGTAGGAAAACCTGGGGAAACTAGAGGAAAGATGGGAGAAAGAAAAGGAAAGAGAGAGAAAATTAGATGACATCGTGTCACGTCAACTGTACTAATCAATCATAGTGTTCCATGTATCAATAGTGATACGTGGCAGCTAACATAGCATGCTACATGGCTTGATACATAGCGTCACGATAGTACGTCGTCCAATCCCAACTTGCCACATGTCAGCATATGTAACACAATCAATTCCTAACATGTGGCAGTCCTTGATGTGATGAAACATAAAAATAAAAACTTTGTATGCTCCCTCTAAGATTCGAACCCAAGATTTCATGCTCAATACCCAATATCAAGTCCATGTGTTTAACCATTAAACCGTTAGCCTATGCCTTATCAATATGTGCAATTAAATTGCACATACCGACCATGTCAACCCATTTACATTGCCATTATGTACATTGAATCCATTATTATACTCTTCTCCATTCATATCATCCATATTCACACCAATTCCTACACCAACATCGTATCCATTACCTTCATTCAAATTTTCCATCTCAACAAATCTTCTTCTTTCTCGTAGTCATCTATAAAATGTTTTATCAATTTCAAGATCGAAGAGCAACTCAAAATTAGCAACTCCTCTTCTTCACATAAAACAATAAAGGCTTTAAAATTTCAACACAAGAGTAATCCTAGGAGGCTAAATATAAGGGGTTTTAATAATCTCAGCCTAATACAATCCTGTGGCAAGAGGTTCATCACTTCTCCAAATGACCAGTCAAACCTTCAATAGACTCTTCATAAGTCCTTCAAAGCAACAAAAATAATGTAGTAAAAAGTTTTTCAACAAAAAGAAAAGATGCAAATCTACTTTAAGCATGTAAAATAACTCTAACTACAACTAAGTCTACACTATTCTAAACCAAGTCTCAAAGTGAAATACTAATCTAATATTAACTAACTTTCACTTTCCTTGCCTTCTTTAGAAACGATACCAAAAACTTGGTATTGTGATCTCACTTCCACTAATGTTACATACGAATAAGAATTTGCCCTTTTTTAAAATAGTACAATGCTATACTATCAATGGACTCTCATGTGAATATAATTAATTAAATTTTAGTAGATACCATGAACAAATGGCAAGCATACTAGTCTACTAATAGTACAAGGAGAGCAACCAAGATCGTATTTTATGGTGAAAGAAAGAATATAATATAGAAAGATAACTAAAAACTAAATTCTATTATTACTACTCTAATCTAGGAAACCAATTCAGCAATTTCAAAGGAAAAAACATGGAAGTTATCTAAATTAGAAGGAAAAACTACAACGAAGTTAAGCATGGATTTTAGCAATTTCTTAGTATTAGAAGTAGACTTCTTAATAAAAAGATGCATGAGTAATAAGTAAATGATCGTCTAAGATCATTGTGGCCATGCTAAATACCATCAAAAAGCTCTTTAAAGAGTTCAAACCAAATGCCACTCATCAAAATCCTAAATAAATAAAAATACGCATATCAAAACTACAAAGTTACACTATCTACAACATCCATATTATCATAAACCTACTAAGAACTACTTAGCCACTCATATTAGGAACAAAAGCAATAAGCATTGATGAAAGTATAATAGCAAACTCTACTAAAGTATAGGTAAACAAGAAGATAACAAGTGAGCAAAAAGATAACATAGCACATACTTAAATAACAAAATTAAATGTTCATGAAAATCACATAAACATTCACCAAGTATCTTAAACAAGTCATTAAAAGAGGAAAACATACAATAAGCTCACAAAACTAAACCTAACAATACTAAACACCAAATTGCAAATCTCATTTTCTGTTGTAAATGCAAGTATATATAGATTTAGGCTACCGATCCATTGATGAAAGGGTCTATTGATCGACTAGCAAATACGTATCAACTCCAGGTTATATCCATGTTTTATGAAATGCGGTGTTTAAGGAAGATTAAGTTTAGTCGAAAAACCTTAACCCTAATTTCTTCTACTAATCGATTGATATGGTTAAATCCAATCCAACGACTTCTGCTCACTTGTTGGCCTCTCTAAGAATCAACTGTCTAATAGGTTAGTCATCCCTTAATGCTTTTAGCCACACCGATCAATCAGTAGTAAGGCTACCAATTGATCAGTAGGCTAAATTTATCAACACACTTCACATTTGCCCCTTTGATCGAATGGTGGAGGCTACCAAGAACATGATAACCCCTGCACACTTGCACATAGGATATAAAATAAGTCAAATCCATCTAAAAACAAAACTCTTCCATGCATTTTTAGCAATTTTGCATAAGTTGGTTCATTTTGAGCATAAACTCTAATTTCATGAAAAATTAATTAACTTTACAAGAAATTATGCACAAATATAGGTTTCAAAGTTGGAAAATTCACGCATTTTGAGTCATGATCATAGCCATAGGATGGTAATTTGATGGAAAGCCATAACACCATATCATTTTTCCTTTCAACTTATAAAGAATATAACTACCACCACCTTTACCTTAATTGAGACTGCTATCCACATTCAATTTAATATAGCCTTATTTAGGACAATTCTAAGTCAAGGAGATAATGCTTTTTTTTTTTCCTTTTTAGGTGGTTTAGTAATTTTAGCAAACCAATCCCTATCAGACCTAAAATGTTTAAAGGTAAGGGGATTAACATGCCTAAGATTACTGAAATCATCAAAGATTTGTTTTATCAAAATTTTGCTATTTCTATGAGTTTCTCTACGCTTCTTACTGTTACTTTCTCCCCAAATATGCCACAAAACCAAAGTAGGTATATTTAACATATTAGAAATGATAAACTCTAAAATTTTAACATAACTAAAATAGAAGAGATGTTTGGAAGATAAGAGATGCTAAAATAAGATGAAACACCCTTCCAAACATCCTTAGCATAAATATAACAAAAGAAAATGTACATCACTAACTTGCATTCATTAAGGTAGCATATACTCTAGGAAGCCGGAGGCCTACACTAAAGAGTTTGTCTATCATCAATGCGAATAAAAGATCTAAGAGGTCACCACATAAAGAATGATATCTTCAAAGGGATAGTATTATTCTAGAAATGGTTGTTTAGATCCTTCTTTTCTATCTTAGTTCTAAATTCATTTCAAGCACTTAAGGCAAAAAAGGATCCATTTAAAGATATCTTTAGGGTTTAAGATTTAGGTTTTAAGGTTTTCAATTTGTGGTTTAGGTTTATGATTTGGAGATTTGGGGTTCGAGGTTTGTAATTTTCATATTAGGATTTAAGGTATAGGCTTAATGGTTAGAATTCACCATTTAGATTATACGATTTAGGATTTTGGATTTAAGGCTTTATGTTTTTAGGTTAGTTTTTAGGGTTTACACTTTAGGTTCTAGGATTTTTCATTTCAAGCTTAGGGTTTAGTAGCCACATTTTTGGGGATTAGGGTATATGGTTTGGGATTTTGGTATTGTGGTTAGGGTTTTGACTTTAAGGTTTAGGTTTTAAGAGTTTCAAATTTGGGGTTAGGGTATAAAGGCTTATGGTTTATGGCTTGGAATAAGGTTTTATATTTTACGGTTTGGGGTTTAGGTTTTACAATTTGGAGTTTAGGATTTAAGTCTTAGAGATTAAGGTAGGGCATAAGGTTAAGGGTTTAAGGATTGACATTTGGGGTTTGGTGTTTAAGGTCTAGGGTTTAAGGACTAAGGTTTAGCACTAGTTGTAAGGTTTGGGATTTTGGGTTGTAGGGATTTTAGGTTTAGAGTTTGGTGCTAAGGTTTTGTGGTGTATGGATTTTGCATTTGTGGTTAGGGTTTAGGGTTTGTGGTTTTTAGTTTAGTACAAGGTTTTCTATTTTAGGGTTTAAGGTTTAGGTTTATTATTTAGTGTTTAGGATTTACATTTCGAGGTTTACGGCACTGTTGATAGTGTTTTCTAGTAAAATAGGCTAAAGGACTAAATTAATAATATTGAGGCTTAAGCCTAACTCTTAAGGCTAAAGCCCAATCTAAGTATAAGTATTGACTCGCCTACTATAAGTACAGGACAAGACCCCCAAGTAAGGGAACTCCTCTTTCTTTTCTCTCACTTTCCTCATCGCACTACAATTTTATTTTTACGATAAGAGTCTTGACTTAGACACTGGAGTAGCTGCACTAAAGCACCTTTTAGCACTAAAGACCAGTCGAATACCTATCATAGTTTCGTGGTTGAGCTTTGTTTGTGTTGAAAAACTTCAGAAACCTTCAGGAAACTGCTTTGAAACTACTATGGTGTTGTCAATTGAGACTGGGAATTTTTTCGTTAGAAATAATCAACACTTGTCGTCATTTTCAAGATTAATACTATCATATTCCCGGACATGAAGTCACAAAAGCATCTTTCCTGCGAATAAAATATTAAAAGCCAACGATGTACAGTGGAGGTCATCGAGTAAATGATAACCAAGATCGTCGAGTAAATGAATAAATTATCATGCATCTAAGTTAGATGCAACTGTCCTTATATTTCTAAGTTCAGTATATGATCACATCTAGCCAAAAATCCCAAGCACACCGAGCTTTCATGTTCCGAGCTTTCGAGCTCTTGGATATTTAGTCGGTGTTCGAACTATTTCGGAAAACCATGGCCGAGCAACATTGCATGGACTGTTGAGCACGTCCTTGTCAAGAAAATTTGATAGGGCCGAGGAATTCCAATGAAGAATAGCCAAGCTCTTTCATGGCTGATCTATCATAGTTGTCCTTTTGAGCATGACACTCTTATGTAAATTGTCTAAGATCTTGGCACATAACAAGTGAACGCGACCAAGCCGAGCTATGGCATTCACGAGTCCAAGCTCCGATCTCCTTTCAATGGAGTAGGCCAACTCAGAAGCTGAACAATTTGCATAGGTCTGATTACACCAAGCACCTTCATGATAAAAGCTGAGCAATCACCAACTGTGCCAACTAAATGGAGCCCAATAGCACAAGATGCTGAGCAATTCATTGCTAAGGCAGACAACTTATATTTCGTGTATGCTGAGCTCTTTTTAGCCGATAACGGTCCACAGCTGAGTTAAGGTTAGATCGGTGAATCCGAGGTCGAGTTGTCCTACTAAGCAACTCACAACAATGACAACAATATGCTGAACAACAGCTCCATACTAATGCAATGAAATGAAATAGTCGATCTATCTCTTCTCTAGACAATATGATCCAAGCTCATTGCCAAGCACACATTATGACTAGACCATATCTATCTCCATTTCATCACAATTGAATGATACCTTACCGAGCTATGATTGAACGATTATTAATCATGCTGAGCTAAAGTATGCATATCGAAAATCCTTCAGAGCAAATTTGTGCCGCGCTATCCTCATACGTGACTGTAGTACCGAGACAAAACTCCGAGCTGAGAATGAGAAGGTATCAGCGCCTTGCAAGTCTTACGATTGCAACAAGACAACTTTGTCGAGCTATCTACTCCAATGCTGACCTACTTCGACATCATCAAGCTAAGAAATTTAAAGCTCTTCAACCGAGCCACTGTTGCCATTGATTGTGTTAGACTAACCAAGCTTACGTGGCTCGAGCTTATTTACTGGCGTCTATCAAAGTTCCAGACACACGAAGCTGCATTATCGAAACCTCAATCCAAATAAATTTTGGCCAAAAACACGAAGCTGCAGATTCGAGCATGAAATATGAGTAGCGAGTCCAAGCTGATACGAAGAAAGTACAGCTGAGGTGAAAGTGACCTAAACTCCCTAAATAGGGCGGCCATGTATATACAAATAGCAGCAGCTTCTCTCCGACCTTTATATTCTGACAGCATGATCTTCGAGTAACTTTCTAAGTTTCAGTCCGAGCATGGATACAAGTGAGAAGTGCCACCAAGTACTCCTACAACTGTCAAGTTTGTCTTCAAAACAATTCTAGGCATTAACATTGAAAGGCCGAAGATCTAAGTTGTAAGGTCGAGAAGCGTTTGAAGCCAAAATTCCAAGTTGCCCCAAAAGCCGATTAAATTTTCCAAATGGCCTACTGTTGCTACAGACCTAGGAATTCTATTGAATCTTAGTCACAAATTGAAAACTTTGATTTGAAAGAGCATATGTGGACCTCAGCTACCTCTCCACACTAGCACTTGTGCATCCGAGCAGCACCTTTATCGAGCTAACAACTCAAATGCCGACTCACTTTCCATGGCTGCGTAACTCAGCACCGAAGCTCCTTAATTGAGCTACGATGCAACTTAAACAGTACAACAAAACCGGGTAACAAGTCCAAGCAATTCACATGCCGTACTGCTCCTAATACACATGCCGACTCTATTTAAACTACTGCTCTTTACATATTAGAGCTGAGAACTTCTCCAAGCTAAGAAAATTCAAAACATTCTAGTTGATCTACACAATTTGTGTCGTGCTAAGTCGAGTTGCTCGATGCACCAAGTTGAGGAAATCCAAAGCTCATAAGAGCAATTATGCCAACTAATGTGTCTTTAGACTGACCACGTGTAGGCAAGCCAAGACAGGGTAACCAATGTTTGCTGACCTCTATGATCGTGAGTAATTTCGAGCTCGGTCCTTTTCATTGTTGACATGCTATAAATTTCCAAGCTCCAAACACAATGGAGTACTCGAATAGCCCTAAACCATTGTTTATTAAAATATGTGTTTTCACCGATCGAACCCATGTCATATGAAGTAATTGAGCTCTAGAAAAACTGAGGAAAATTGAGGAGCGACAAGAATATTCCAAAGGACGAAGCATGTGGAGGACCAACCTGCTTCTTAACAGAATTTCTCACACAATGATTGAGCTCCAAGCAAACTAATGCGGCATTCATATTCAAGCTCTGATAAGCTTTTCTTTTACACCAAACTGCCGTCCATAGGCATCAAACCAAAGTGGCCAATTCTGAACATGAATTAAAGTCAAGCTCTTCATATCCGGACTTGAGAATAACTCCAAAGTCGAGCACCACTCTCAATTGCAGCTGAGCAGCTTCGAATGGTTGATCGTTGTTTCTAAAGTCGAAGTTCCAAGCAGCAACGACTTAATGTGGGCAAACCCAAGCCCCATCAAATTTTATCGTAGTCTGCTGAACACTTTAAACACAACAAGTTCGAGTTTCCATGGGTACCAAGCTCCATGCTTATGGAGCCAGCAATTCCTACCGAACTACAAGTATGTGGTTAAGGGTATAGTGTATTATTGTTTAAGATTTAGGTTTTGATGTTTAAGGTATGGATTAGGGTGTAGGTTTTGAGTTCTGTGTTTTGGGTTTGTTTTATGGGTTTACCATATATGGTTTCACTTTTGTGATTGGTTGTTAGGGCTAATGTTTATTTTTGGGGTTTTGTGCATTATAGTAACAAGTTTAAGGTTTAGCATTTAGAATTTGATCTTTAGTGTTTGTGGTTTTAGTGTCTAGGTTTTTGGTATTTGGGTTTGAGTTTAGTGTTTCAAGTTTGAGGATTGCATTTTAGGATTTAATGTTTGTGATTTGGGATTTAAGATTTAGCATTCAATGATTAGGGTATTGGGCATAAGGGTAAGGTTTCTGATTTAAGGTTTAGATTTTTGAAATTTGGTTTTGGGTTTTGTAGTTAGGTTTAGGGGTTGAGGTTTGGGATTTGGGTTTAGGAAATTGGTCTTAAGGTTTAAGGTTTGGGGCATAGGGTTTAGATTATGGCGTTTAGGGTTTGGGTATCATGTTTAAGATTTGGGTTTTAGGTTTGGCGTTTATAGGTTGAGGTTTAAGGTTTGTGATTTAGGTCTTATGATCTGGTGTATGAGGCTTACGATTTATAGTTTTTTCTTTTTTCCTTTTTATTTTTTAGTAGCAAACCCCATACACTACTCAAATTCTACTTCCCTTACTAGAAAACATATATAAGGGAATACTACTTCCCTTACAAATGAAAACCTATAGAAAAAATAAAACCATAAAATAAAGGAGAACCTTCTTAATACAATAACTAGCCTATTCAAAACAAAGAAGCAAAAATAAAACACCAATTAATAAAAGACCTTATAAGATAGTAGTTTTCAAGCTAACCTTAAGGAATTTGTACTAATTTTCTTTTAAACTAAACAGCTAGTTGGGAAACATTTATAGCAATGAAATCTGTCTATGTCACGAGCATGTTTAGCCAATTAGTCATTCATAAAATTTCTTTCTCTTGTAACATGGCTAATCGACCCTTGACTTCATCAAGTAGCTTCTTTGCCTAACAATATCAGTACAAACATCCCATCTTGTAATTTCTATCGCTAACCACCTTAACACCACAAGGGAGTCTGATTTTACAATAACCCTCATATGTTAAATTACCTACAAAATTCTAAACCTTTAAAGAGATCTTTCAGTTCAATGGATTCAATGTTCTTATTGTTTTCCTTGAAACCAAAACCCTAGATGAATTTTCCATAAGAATCCCTCCTCCCTTACCTTTACCTCAAGACAGATTACCATCTAAATTTAATTTGAGAACATCTTCTTTAGGACAAACCCAAGAAAGATGAGACAAACCTTTTTTTTGCTTTTTAGGGTTTGATAATGTTGTGAAAAATGTCCTCATCATCCTTAATCCAATGCAAATTAAGGAGATTATTTCTTCCCATATTCAAAAGATCATCTATAATGTAATTGACAAGAATATTAGGAGGCTTGCTTACATTTATATGCTTCCTATTATTTCTTTTATCCCAATGATACCAAAAAGTAACCAAAGGAACAAAAATCCTTATAGTTTAAGTATTTTTTATATCCTTTTAATTCTAGTATGTTATAATCCGGAGGGAGTTGAGTCATGGCAATAACACCATGTAATACGTGAAGATTCAAGATCAAGTATCATCCTTGATCAAGGGCCTTCAGCATACTACACGAGCCATTTCACATCTAAAAACTTCTCTTAATAACTAGCATTAAGTAATAGCAGAGCATATAAATTAAAGTTATACTATCTAATTAATTACTAACATAACATAGATAAGAGAGAACATTAGGTTTCCCTTAAATCAGTCATATAGTATTGAGATATATCAACATAAGTAGTCCAAGCCACTCAACAAGCTAAAAATACTTAATAATGGAGAATAAAGAGACTCCAATAATAAATAAAGGGTTCACTTGAGCTCTTGTCTTCTTCACATCCCCTAATCCCAAGCCGGTGCTATTGACCTCAAGCATCTTATGGCTTGGCTCCAGCCACAAGTCCTGCTATAACAATAAACTATAGGGGGTAAGCTTGACTACTTAGTGAGTAACCTACCTACTCTAAAACATACAATATTAAGCAAGTTATTATTCAAATGTATGAATGCATAGTCAATCATATGCAATGAATAGCATATATAGTCTATTAATAACTATATATAGTATGGTTTTAACGTTAACAATTGCTCGGGTTAAGAAGTATTTTGGGGCATCAGGATCTAGGTATCCATGTTCAATCTAAAGTCTCTTGCTATCAATATCACCTTCAATAGTAAACACAACACGGCCTCAAGAAGAAAGAGACACTTTATAAAGCCAAGAAGTTCCTAAAGATTGAGTTAAGAACATATTAAATGAAATATATCGTACAATAACAATTTTCAATATACAAAATATAATGTGGATCCAACTAAGTATGATCCCCTGTTTTACTGTGTGATGCTAAAGCCCTTAATAGCATGTTATAAGATACAATGCATGAACAGTTTAATTAAAGGTTGAATATTTATTACTTCTGATTCATGGCGACTAACCAATATATTTAGACACTCCAAGATCCTAAGTTCCAATGTAGCAAGCATATAAGTTTATATAATCTTAACATATTTAACAAACAAGTTCAACCATATTAAGCACATGCAGCATCCCATATGCCCCAATCATGCAACAAATTCAACTACTTGACATAATTAAATGCTTCACTAACTACAAGCATAAACAAGTAAAGTAGGGGGCGGTGTACTCATGCGGCCATGATGCTCAAAAGTCCTAATAATCCTCTACCGTGTCCAACTCAAACTCCTTATACCCTGAAGAAGATAATTAAGTTCTATGAGTATTTTATTTGCATCAATTAACTAGGCTTACTACTTACTAGCCCGAAGTTAGTTGTTTTCGTAATTTAAATATATCTTGCTCATTTTAACTCCGTTTTTGGTGATCTTATATTCGTTTTCAAAATTCCTTTCATTTGATGAAGTTGTTTTTAAGTTTCTAGATCAACAAGCTTTCGATTTAGGCCATATAAGGTCATGGGCTCAAGTGGACAGTTGGGCTACTTTAAAATTTTGGCATAGTTTTGGACTTTAGGTTTTGTTTTGAATTTGGCCTTTATACCTAACAATTTAGGTCTTTTTTAAAGTATTTTAAATGGCCTTTTTTTACCTAGCATCTTAAAATTTTAAAGTGAGCCTTAGTGATACTCTGATAAGTTCAAATGAGCCTTTTTACTAAGTTTAGGGCCCTAAATCACTAAGAGACCTATGGTAGGTATCTTGGATAGGCCTTTGGGTTTTGTAGGCCTTTTAAGTAACTCTTTCTAATCCTCTTAACCTAGGGTTCAGAACTGATCACCTAGTTATATGGGCTCCAAAATTGGTTCTTTTGGGCTTAATGTGTCTAAATAACTATTTAGGGCCTTAAGCTTAAGCCCACTTATCTTTTTTTACTTAAGCCTAAAATTAGATAATATGTTTATAGATTTGGTTATTATGGTTCTTAACATCATTCTTAAACCTGCAATCATTCATTAAGCTAGTTTAGGGCCTTAAACTTACTTTAGCTTACTTAGCTTGATTAATTAAGTCCCAAACCATACTTAACACTAAATAAACATATCTTAAGCTAATAGACATGAATTTCCAGATTTGGTGGGTTTATGAAAGTGGTAGCCATGAGTTGTTCCTAGGGTCCAATCTTCCATTTTCATGCAATACTTAATTTTTATGATGTTTCTACTCTAGTAACCTATGTTTATACTAATCTAAAACCATAATCCCTTCATAAAAGTATGTGGAAATGTGTGTGAGAGGACATATATGTGGTGTCATGCAAGAGAAATAAGGGTTCAATCAACTTACTTGATGATTTACTACTCAAATTAACACTACTTAACCTATTTGTGTTATATCATCTACCAAAAGTAGTTTTTCTTGTACTAACCTTTGTTTGCCCTTCTTGTACCTTAGAACTTCTAGGAAATTTCTATAAAATAAGTTTCAGCAACGAAAAATATTAGTACCTAACATTATCTTTCAAGAAAACTAAGGAAAATGTAGCCTAAGCTCTTATCGAAGCAAGCTGTAGAAGGCCATCCTTTATGGTTGTGTGTCATAACCTTGAGTATGGGTATGGGTATGTAAGTGTATCGGCCAACAAGAAGGACGTGTGTAGGTGGCATGGGGCTTAGTGGAGGTGGTTTTGGTGTCGTGGTGGTGCCAATAAGGTGGCTGGTGATGTAGTGTGTAGGTGTAACTAAGAGAAGAAGAAAGAAGGGGTTTATGGCATGATCTTTGAGAGAGAGTTTGAGAGAGTTTTTAGATGTGTTTTAAGGTTTGTGAGACAAGAAGAAATGAGGGAAGGAGAGGGGTGGAGATTGTAATGGTTGTGCTATGGGTGAAGTGGTGAGGCTTATATGCATGTAAAAAAGGGTTGAGCCAAACCCATGTGGGACAATCTCTCACACCGTACTAGCAGTAGTACCTACGGGTCTGTAGTACCCAGGAAGGGGAATTGGGCAGGTATTACTGTGAGACGGCAACGCTGAGAAGGAGCCACATGAACAACACCCAACCCTTTTTACATGCATATAAGCCTCACCACTTCACCCATAGTACAACCATTACAGAGATGGTGGGTGCGGTGGTCATTCATGGAAATGGAGAGAGGGTAAGGGATAAACTTTAATGATTTAGGGAAGTCAAGGACGAGGTACAAAAACGAGACCATGTACCTTATGTACTTTTTGCCAAATTAGGTAAGATCTTACCCCCTTTAAAAGGGATTAAGAGTTTGTCTTTTGGTCATTAATCATGTTTAGCTTGTAGCTAATTAAGATGTAATGGTATTGGTTATGGGTTAGGATTTGATGAAGGTAATTGATGATAATTAAGCATAATTAGACTAATTAAGTATAATTAGGCTGCATTTAGTGTTTTTTTGGACTTTGACACTATACTTTAGCTAATCTAAATTCCCTACATGTGTACCTAAGGTTTTCTTAAGGTATGGTGTTCGTTTATAGTCATTTGATCTACATATAAGCTTAAAAGTTAAGGTTTGAATCATTTAGTATTATCGATCACTTGTATTGATCAATTCAACCTTACTATTAGTGTTTATCTATGAAAGTAAGGTATTTGATCACTTATTTAAGGTTAAATCATCATTTTAGGGTTTTTCATGTATTAAGGTTTTTGCTCATTTAGTTAGATTTTTAGAGCTTACTTCAATTAGGATTTTAGTTGAACACTTAAGGTTCAATTCTTTTACCTAAGTTTTATTATTATGTTTGGGTGGTTCTAGGGACTATACAAGGACTCCTTCATTCAATTCTTCTTTTAGGTTATCTAAATTTAGTAGGGCTTACATCCGCCCCCCTTTAAAGTAAGTTTTGTCCTCAAAACTTGGAGAAGACTTACCTGTTGTCTTAAACAACTCTAGGTATTTGTGCCTTATCTCGTCCTTAACTTCCTATATAGCCTCCTCTTCCTTTTAATGATTCCTCCATAGCACTTTGATATACTTGATCTCCTTGGACCCCAGCTTTTGAGTCTTGCTGTCTAGAATGCAAACAGGGTGCTCCTTATTAGTGAGGTTTTCTTTTGACTACACTAGTTCCAACTCTACTACTCTATTTGGATCCTAAATGTGCTTCTATAGCATCGACACATGGAAGACATTATGTAGTCCTAACAAGTTTGGTAGGAGGGCTACTCGGTAGGCCAGACTTCTTACTCGGTCTAACACCTCAAAAAGTCTAATATACTGGAGGCCCAATTTGCCCTGTGTCCTTGCCCTATGCACACTTTTTATTGGCTTCACCTTAAGGTATACATGATTGCCTACTTGAAATTCCACCTCTCATCTTTTCAAATTGACCTAACTCTTCTGGTAGTCTTAAGCTTCCTTCATCTTCTACTTAATGATAACCACTTTCTCTGTAACCTCTTATATTAAGTCAAGTCTAAAGACCAACTTCTCAATATCATCACAAAATAAGGGAGATCTACACTTCCATACATACAGGGCCTCATATGGTAGCATATGAATGATCAAATGGAAGTTGTTGTTGTAAGAAAATTTGACTAAGGGTAAGTATACATCCTGTAATGGTTGTGCTATGGGTGAAGTGGTGAGGCTTATATGCATGTAAAAAAGGGTTGAGCCAAACCCATGTGGGATAATCCCTCACACCGTGCTAGCAAGGGTACCCACGGGTCTGTAGTACCCAGGAAGGGGAATTGGGCAGGTAATACTGTGAGACGGCAACGTTGAGAAGGAGCCACATGAACAACACCCAACCCTTTTTACATGCATATAAGCCTCACCACTTCACCCATAGCACAACCATTACACATCTTATCTTGCCTTGAACTCTATTACACAAGCTTTCAACATATCTTCCAAGGTCTAGATGGTCCTTTCAGATTGTCCATCCGATTAGGTGTGATAAGTGCCTAAGTGCTTTTGTAGACTTTCCCAGAACTTTGATACAAATCATAGATCTTAATCTAAAACTATGCTTATAAGAACACCATAGAGTCTCACAATTTTCCTTATGTAGATCTATGCTAACTTTTCTAAGGAGTATGTCATACCGATGGGGAGGAAATGTACTAACTTGGTAAGTTTATCCACAATCACTCATATAGCTTCAATTCCTACTTAGGTTTGGGGTAATCTACTAGCAAAGTCCATAGTAATCTACTCCCACTTCCATTTAGGGATTGGTAGTGGTTGCAACAATCCTCTTAGCCTTAGATGTTCTACCTTAACTCTCTAGCATATCTCACATTTTGGTAGATAATCCACCGTATCTTGTTTCATGCCATTCCACCAAAAACTTTGCTTAAGATCTTAGTACATCTTTGTTCCTCCAAGGTGTACCGAATAACCTAAGTTGTGAGCTTCACTCATAATCTCTTTCCAAAGGGAAGTATCTTCTGGTATATATAACCTTTCTTTCAGGTACACAATTCCCTTCTCATCAATGCCAAAATTGGGGTACTTCCCATCTGCCAATTCTTCCTTCACCTTCATTAAAATTGGATCGGTTCATTAAGCATCTTGAATTCTTTCTATCAATGTTGGTTCAATGAGCAGATTCAACAATTATACTCCTCCTCCAGCCCAAGTGAACTCAATATTAAGTTTTTCAAATTCTTTTACTAACTCTTGCTACTTGGTGAGGAGTGAAGCAACTTCTACATGATTTTTCTAGCTTAGTGCATCTATAATGGCATTCACCCATCTTGGGTAGTAATTGATTGCAAGATCGTAATCCTTGATCAATTCTAACCATCTTCTTTGCCTCATATTCAATTCTTTCTATGTAAAAAGGTACTTGAGGCTCTTATGGTCTGTATAAATCTCATACCTTTGGCCATACAAATAGTGCCTCCAAATCTTGAAAGCGAAAGCTATTGCAGCTAACTCTAGGTCATATGTAAGGTAATTATATTCAAGTGACCTAAGTTGTCATGAGGCATAAGCTATGACCTTTCCATTTTGCATCAACATAAAACCTAAACCATTTCTTCAGGCATCATTGTACAGTGTAAAAGGCTCATTAGAATTAGGAAGGACCAAAGTGGGTGCAAACACCAATGTACACTTTAACTCCTAAAAGCTCTTCTCTCTCTTGTCGGTCCATTCATATTTCACATTCTTCTGTATCAATTGGGTGAGTAGTCGAGTTAGTATGGAGAAGTCCTCAACAAATTTCCTATAGTACCTAACAAATCCTAGGAAACTATACACTTTAGTGACTACCTCCAGCCTTTTCCATTTGACTATGGCCTTTACCTTCTCAGGATCGACTGTTATTCCATTACCTAATATTATGTATCCAAGAAAAGAGAACTCTTTCAACCAAAAAACGCATTTAGATAGGTTGGCATATAACTTATGCTCTCTTGGAATTTGCAACACCATTCTTAAATGTTCTTCATGTTGATCAGGAGAGGAAGAATATACTAGAATGTCGTCAATGAAAACAATTACACTCTTGTCTAGTATTACTTGAAATACACTATTCATCAAGTCCATAAAGGCGGCAAGGACATTAGTCAGACCAAAAAGAACCACTAAAAACTCATAATGCCTATACCTTGTTCTGAATGCAGTCTTAAAAACATCATTCAGCTTGATCCTCAATTGGTGGTACCGAAACCTCAAATCAATTCGTGAAAAAACTTCAGCTTCCTTCAACTAATCAAACAAGTAGTCTATCCTTGGTAAGGGGTACTTACTCTTGATAGTTACCTTGTTTAAATCTCGGTAATCTATGCACAATCTCATTGACCCATCTTTCCTTTTTGGAAACAACACAGGTACTCCCCAAGGCGATATACTAGGTCGGATGAATCCTTTATCAAGTAATTCTTCCGACTGCTTTTTCAATTCTTTCAATTCTACTAGGGCCATTTTGTAAGGGGCTTTAGATATATGTTCAGTGCTTAGCCATAGGTCAATAATAAAGTTGACCTCTCTCTTAGGTAGTAACCTTAGGAGTTCATTACGAAAGACATTAGAGAATTCATTAACTACTCGAATTTCTTCCAATTACGGCTTCTCCTTATCAACCTTAGTCATGTTTAAATTGATTCTACCCAAGCTCGAAAGTCTTCATCTAGTTGTACCTCAAGTGAGTATACTTCTCCCAGATCACTGATCACCGATTATCCCTTAAAAGTAGCCTTTGTCCCATCCAAAGTTTCAAAGTCCACTTCCTTACTTTGGCAATCTACCTTGGGTCTTACTATTGACATCTAATTCACGCCTAAGACGACTTAATACTTACTCAACTCAAGCACTATCATATTAGTGCAAGTCTCTCCACCTTGTATTTTTAAAGGGCAATTTTCCACCATCTCTCAGGTCACTATTACACTTCCAGTAGTAGTCTTCATCTTAAAGCACAATTCTACAACCGTAACTTGCAATCCTACTTGTTCAGCAACTTTGGGCATGATAAAAGAGTAGGTTACTCCCGTATCAAACAAGGTATATATGGATATGCTGGAAACATGGATATTCCCTAAACCATCATAGTTTTCATTATTTTAGCTAGTTAGTTTTAAAGCATCCTTTAATTCTCGTAGGTTCTTCTTTTACTACTTGCCATACTTCTCACTCATACATCTATTATTGAATTTGAAAAACAGAAAGTACGAGTTATGTTACATACATATAACAATCTAATATTTATGGTGTCTCCCTCCTCATAGATAATAGTAGCATCTTCTTCCAGTCCATCATCTACATAGCCTTACTCGCCTTCTAAGTTATAAACTCTAGCATGTGCAGGCGCCCCTAGTCTAGCTTGCATGGGTCCTTAGCTTCTTACCTGTTGGTAGACTATTGGGTGACTAAGAAGGACCATAAGGTGAGCTAGCTAAGTAGCTGATGCAGCTCTCCTTTGTAAACAATTAGAAGCAATGTGTCCTGCTTGATTACATACAAAGCATGTCATAGTAGCTCTCTTAAGGCACTCAGTTATGTGATGATTACCATCTCCACATAAGAAACACTTATGCTACAGCTAGGGGCACTTTTTCAAATACTATCCTCCCTTGCACTTCTAACATCTTACTACATCAGTACTTGATCCATAACCTTCCATAGCTAACCTCAATTGATGGCCATGACTCATTATGATCTCCTTCCCTTTCATAGCAAAACTAGGTCCTTCAAAAGGTCTTTTACTACAAATATTTACCCTAGGCCTCTCCATCCTATCCTTAGAACTCTTGGCACTCTCAACTATTCGAGCTATCTAAATAGCCTCATGAAAATCTTGAGGTCAAAACTCACGCACATGGTGCCTGGTGTCAGGATCCAATCCTTTAACAAAAACCTGCATCAACAACCTATCATTGGCCTAGAAATCCTCATCGACAAACTACAACAACTAATTAAACTTTGCCTTCTACTGGTCAATGGAACTGTTCCCCTTCTAAATAAAGAGGAAAGCATCATTTTATAGTAACTTCAATGACTCCGAAAAATAATTTGAAATGAACTCTCTCTTGAATGCCTCCTAAGTAATTGGTTCCCTAGCTATCCTCCTCTTTGACTCGCACCTTGTCCTAGCATGGAGTCTTAGCATATAAGTACCATAAATGACTCGCAAGTGGTAGGGAATCTCAAATGCCTCAAATGTCTACTTAATCTACATGAGCCAATCCTTTACCTCCTTTAGGCAGCTGGCTAGCCTATGAAAATACTTAGTGCACTTGATAAACTCTAGCATCAAGGACCTCTAAGGCTGGGGTGTCTAGGGCTGTTATAAAGGCTAAGTGTACTTACTCAACTAGAGGCAATGGTGGTGGGGGTTCATAAATGTGTAGAATTACACATTTATCTCTACCAAAATGGCATACATTCATACATGTATTAGAACAATTATTTCAAACTATGCTAAAAAATTGATGAATACATGTTTTGGCTCTACTATTCAATGATCTCAACTAAAGGATCAAAAAACTAAGCTTAAGTAGTCCATATGTCTTACTGGTTTTGAGTTTAAATTCTAAAACAGCTTTCAAAATTAAAATGCTAGTACAATTCCCTACTTCCAATATCTAGATTGTCATCTTTTCAATCAACAGCTAGATATCTACACATCAAAACAATAGCAATTGCAGCAAGATCAATTGAGAGCTTAACAAGCAACCAATTTGCAATTGAACTTTAGATTCTTAAAAGATTTAAGCATAAGCTAAGCTAACACTAGCAGCTCAATTTGATGAGTATAGGGCTTCACTATCATTAATTTTTCTTCTATTTGTTGCAAGAAATGAAAATACTATGTAGGAGGCCATGAGTGCTAACATGGATGACAACCGCTGAACAATTCCAGAGTCGAAAGCGACTTCAGCACAAAAGTAAGACAATCAGCACTGCAGCTGTAAACCCCTCAAATTTAGCTATTTAAAAGTAGAATTGAACCCTAATACTGTAGATGACTTGATAAGTCATTAAAGCCGAGCAAGATAAAAATTTAATAAATTATAAATTTGAATATATTATAAGTAATAAAAACTATAGAAAAATTGATCAAGATCCGAAATCGCATATAAAACCCTAAATCTGATTTATACACTATTAACCAAAATTGAATCCGAATTTGATCGAAACCCTAAAATTACTCGATAGTGATATAATCATAGTCGATTATAATTTTCGACTAAATCACCTATTTATGTGAAATTTTAACGAAATCGCTACAATAACTTGTAAAAATTTTAATTGTACTGGGTACCAATTAAATTGATATATTTCCATAAAAAATTAAAAATTAATTGATGATGAGTATTGTTATAATTTTTATGTTTCAAAAAATTACATATATGTATTATTAATTTTTATTTTCCTTCTCTTTCTTTTTCCTTTTTTTCTCTTTTCTTTTTTTTCTTCTTTTCCATTGATGCTACTTTCTAGAAATGAAAATCCAAACCAACAGCCCACATAAGGAAATGAAATGCCAACTATTGAATTGCAAAAAAATAAAAAAATTTGAAATGATTACTTTTGTTTCATCTTCATTAATGTAAAGGATTAAGATAAGATATTTTTTTTATTTTACCCTTCTTAACTTGTTAATTACATAAGACATAAGAAGCAAATAAAGTCTGGAAAGTTTTTCAAAAATAAATTGAAATCTAGAAGCACAAAAACGTGAGGAGAAGAAGAAAAAGAAGGAAGGAAAAGAAGAAGAAGAAGGAAGAAAAGAAGAAGAAAAATAAAATATAATAGGTAAGTAAAATTATTTTAGTAGTAAGAAGAAAAATAAAATATAATAGGTAGTAAAATTATTTTAGTAGTATATATGTATATTATATAGTATGTACATGTATATATATAGTATTTGTATTGTATTTTAGTAAATATAACATTACCATTACATGTATGAGTGCATAAGTAATTAAATTGAAATATATATGTATGTATAAAGATATGTATGTATACATATATGTATATAGGTATATTATATGGTAGGAGTATGTAGTATGCATTTTTTTTAGATTACATATAATAGGTATTAAGTATTTTTACAAAATAACTATAGGTATATACATATATATATGTACTTGTGAACTACATATTGATGTATATGTGTATAAATTATTTGCATATGTATATATATATATATACATGAATATATATTCGTATAGTATGTATAAGTATTTTGTATATATTGCAGATATATACATGTAAGTTATATTTTATTATATACACATAAGTTATATTCCATATACATATAGGTATACATGTATGTAGCGTGAATGTATATATAATATATAGTATATTATAACATATAGTATATATATAGTATATCGAATATTAAGTAAGTAGTATATATAATATATTAATATTTACTAAATAAAATAAATTCATAAATACGCAAAGAGTAGGCATATGAAAAAATATATGTGTACATATGTATATTACCATAAATTAGGAATTACAAATTAAAGTAAATTATAAAATTAATTAAATATAGTATAAGTACATAAATATATATATGTAAATCGTAAAATACAAATTAATAATAAATAATAAAAATAATAGCAATAAATAATAATAACAATCGCAATAAGACTAAAATCTCAAAAATAGGAAAAATATGCTTAAAATAATAAAAATGTCAAATATATAAGTTAAATAATTATTAAATCATAAATATATTAAGAAAAAGCTAAAATTAGTATTTTATAATTTTTAAACTAAAATAATAAATTTTGTGATATTTTTATGTCACAATTCAAACTGCGAGTCACAACGTCTAAAATGAATATCGCTACGAGAAAATACGCTCGAAAATGATCAAAATGGACTATAAGTTTATAATGATTCGAGCTAAAATGAAAAAGTTATACGCAATTCGATAAAAAGCTTAAATCGATGATTTCATGCAAATCAATAATCAATTTAGGTAAACAGTACGATTTAGCATGCTAGTTTTGTTATTTTTCTAAACTTACTACTTTCCATATTCTCCTAATGTTAGGTGATCCTGAGATCGAGACCAACTTACCTTTGGACTATTCAATCCCTAACATCATTTATGACCAAGTGAGTACTCCCAATGACTCTATACTTGTTTTGTGCTTGTAGTTAGTACGCATGAATTAAATATTAATAACTTGATGCATGGGGTTTTGGGTTATACATGCGACTGATATTGATTGATAACTATGTAAAATACTGTTAAATGTGATATAATTGATTGTTGCATTATTTGAATGATTTGTTGATAATGTTTAACCACCTCATAAATTGGCTTAATTATACTTAACCCAACTAAAATTAAACGGTTCATGCATAAAGTACGAACATTGCATATAATGTTCTGGTTGTCACCTCATGCGATTGGTAATGAAGAGCCTTGGAGGGATGGATTCCTACATAATTTAATTAGTGCAGTGTAAGAGCATTGGTATAACAAGACCTTACCCTTGGCTCGTAGGTTCTATTGGCGTTGAAGACTTTAATGGTGGGTGGCTGGGGGTCGCGTCTAGGGACCACCGCTATAGGGTGTGAGCGTGGACTGAGGGAGCCACCTCACCGCTAGACCTAGATATTCGTATACTATTAACTATTGAAAATAGAAACCTGATTTGTGAAATAGGGAATTCATATATATATATATAATGATATAAGGTTAAAAACCTAGGTGCTAGAGCCCGGTTGTGATTAGTGCCGATGTATTTCCAATCCTTACTTCGAAGGGCGTTAAATCCGATGTTGTATGCAGTACCAGTCAACTACATATATACTGTTTAGCAACTGTTTGTTCTTGCATTCATATGTTTGGTAATAAACTGTTTAATAACTTATTTGTTGGTATAGTACGAGGGACTACTCAATAGTTTTCTCTTACAGGTTGTTAAGTGATCTAGCATTGGTTAAGAATTGAGAGTTGAGTGCCAACGTCGAGATGCATAGAAGTTACACTTTGAGGATAAACTATATAGTTCATTTGAATTATTATATATATATATATATAATTATTAATACTACATTTAAATTTTATGACTTTAGTAAGTATGAGTTTTAGAACTTTACTACCTATTCTTATTGTTTGGTAGGGGATACCGATTCTCTGCGATTCTGATGGACTGTGGCTTACTGGATATCCATAGTCACATATATGTGGTCATACATTAATTAAATTAAGAAAAAAAATAATAATAAATGAAAACTTTAGTGACTAATTGTTTAGAGTCTTGTAATCTCCAACTTCTAAGATGATTTTCAAATCATAGGTGCACATATGATATGAAAATTTTAGATAATCCTACTAGACCCCCTTTAGGGTCATGACAGCAGCAGCCATCAATATTCCAACAAGGAGATTTAGAGCTATCACAGTCATGATAAAGGACTAATGATAAGATCAACCGAGACTCATTATGGTTGTGATAAAAAGAATTTGAGTGTTCAATACTCATCACTCCCTCCATTACGACCATGATCAAGAGAGTAACTGAAACGAAACCTAGTTTTCCACCTCTCCATCATAGCCATGATCAAGGGAGTAATCGAGATGAAACCTATTTTCTACTTCTTCATTACGGTTATAATCAAGGGAGCAACTGAGATAGAACCTATTTTTCTACCTGTTCATCATGGCCGTGACTCCACCTCATAATCGCGTCCAACAATTCTAACTCAAGACTAAGCAACTGAATTCATAAACATAAGCAACCCACACTTCTTCAATCTGTTACAGTAGCATGGCATCATGACAAGTAGTAAACAACAATTTCAGTCGAGCTCAATTTATAGCACACGCGCGTCGACCAAGCAACTCTTTACGTTAGCAGCAGTATGCTCGAAAAGCTCCATATAACAATGGCTCCCAACTAGAATTTGGCTTAACCAAGTAGTAGGGAAGCACAATTGAACTGAATGACTAAGTCTAAAGGTATACACTAGCGAGGTTCATTTCCAGAGCAAGTAACAGTTTAATTGACATAAAAGAGTTGCTGAATGAAGAAAAAGTAATTGGAGTTATATATGTTGATCTGCCTAGAGTTATATAGCATGTTCTAGTGTGGATGTTTCTTTCAAGCGTGTCAAATATACAAGCCCAAAATGGAAAGAAACTGTCAACCCATTGTACTACTTTGTGGCCTACGTAGATAGAAATCAACACTATATTACAAAGACAAAGGACAGCCTAAAAGAAGAAAGAAAAAGGCCTACACATGGGAAATAAAAAATAGCAGCTGGAGAATATAGTAGTAGGAGAGAGAGAGAGCTAAAATAAGAGGGAGAGAGAGCCAAAATGAGAGAGAAAGGATAGTAGACGGAGATAGAGAAAAATAGAGGACGAGAAGCAACAACTTAAGGAATTTTTATTTTTAGTTTTAGTAAAGACCAGAAACTTTATTTAGCATCCTTTTAACTTAATTATGTGTTGTTTAATTTCAGAACATTTAGTTTAGTGTTTGTCTTGCTATTTTGATTTCACTCACTTTTAATTCAATTATTGATAGCTTAACTTAGGGAAAAACTTAAATGATTTAGTACTTAGCACCTAGCTCCCTATAGAATACGACCTTGACTCACCATTTGTACTACTTTCACAACCTGATACACTTGTCGGTTCACACACTCATGTTATCATTGAGTCAAGGTTTTGGCCCTGTTGTTGGGGAACTTCGGCTTTGCTAATATTAAATTGGTAGTTGATTCCTTAGACTGGGCACCCTTTTATTTTCATTTGTTCTCTTACCTTTTGGTAGTCTAACTTAGTAATAGCTCAATTAGTTGTTTAATCTACAAATTCCTAGTTAATAGCCTTCTTATTAGTAGTTAAATTGAGTGATATCTTAGTGCATTTTATAGTGAAAACAAAAAAAAAAAAATTACATCTTTATTTCTATTTCTTAGTATTAATTATCGTAGGTTACTTTGTAGTTCAATAGTTTCATTATTAGTTTAGCACTTAGTTAATTTGTGTTAGATTTTTTTTACTTGATTGATCATTTTTCCTATAATTTTCAGTTTTATGTCATTATTTTGCTCTTTGTGTTTTATGCATTTTTCATGGTATAATCGTAGTTGAAATTGTTGACCATATTTTGTTGCTCTATATTTCATTTAGATAACATTCAATTTAGCTTCTTCATAGCTTTGGTCTTTAATTTTGCATTGATCTTGCTATTCATGTGATTTTCTCTTGTTATATCATTCAACTCTTTGAGAAAAGCAAAAAGACTATTCTCTTAGGTCTCACTAGTGTATGTTTGGTGAAAGAATACCTAATTTGACTTTTCTATTGATCTTGAGATTGAGCGAACCTTTCATCAACGTTTGAGAGAAAGAAAAGCAAATCTTGAGCAACTAAGAGTCATGGAAGGTAATGGAAATGGAGATGATCATAATGGGAAAATGTGAAAATTGTGGGTGGAAAGGAGAATACAAGACCAATGTGGGAGTATTTTATGCTCACTGTTGAGGGAGCCGCACCGGCTATTGCGTAGCCTACTATTCAAGCAAACAATTTTAAGTTAAAGCTCACATTGATTAAAATGGTTCAAGTAAATCAATTTGGTGGTAGACCTTTAGAAGACCTACATGATCACTTAATGAATTTCTTACAGATTTGTACTACACTTAAGAGTAATAGAGTTTTCAGATGATGTGATTCGCTTGTACCTATTCCCTTAAGGTTAAGGCTAGAAGCTAGCTAAACTCCTTGTCAACACAATCAATTACAACTTGGGATCAATTAGCATAGAGGTTTCTAGCAAAATTCTTTCCCCCAAACAAGACCGCCCAATTAAGATATGAGATAAATTATTTTCGTTAGTTTGAAGGAGAGACATTCTATGAAGTGTAGGAAAGATTCAAGGAATTACTTAAGTGTTGTCCTCATCATGGTATACTTATGCCCAGTTGATTCACACTTTCTATAATTCATTGGGTGATCAGTTGAGGATGATGATAGATGCAGCCTCTACAGGTAGTCTAATGAGGAAGAATGCCAAACAAGCATATGAGCTCTTTGAGGAAATGGCCTTCAAGTCTTTTAATTGGCATAACGAGAGAGCGAGGCCAAGGCAAGTAGCTATTGTGCATGAATCAAATGCCATTGCTAAGCTTCAAGCTCAAGTAGCAGCTCTTATAGCTTAGATGAATCATATGCAACCTATGCAGGGGGTAGGCTCAAGTTTTCTAAAGGTAGTATGCCTTTTAGGGATCTTCCTATAAGCTTTCCAAATTTTTCAGTAGGGGATTTATACCCCCCAAGTTCAAGTTTAGATATCAAGCAAGCAAATTTTGTGAATAAGTTTAACAAAGGAGTGGAGAACTGGAACCCCTACTCAAATGCATATAATCCAAGATGAAGAGATCGCCTAAACTTTGGTTAGAGAGATAGAAATGCTCCTAGAACCCCACCTATGGTTCAATAAAGGACATTTCCGCATGAGGAAAAAGAGAAAGAAGACACCTTTGTAGAGATGCTAAAAACCTTGTTACAAGAGTTCCAAAACCAAAAAGCCATCATCTAAGATTTGCAAAAACAATTAACTTAGCTCTCCCAATCATCTATAGTAGTCCATAATACTGAAAAGAATCCTAAGGAGGAGGTGAAAATAGTCACATTGAGAAGTAAGAAGGAGCTGGGAAGGAAAAATCAGGATCAGGTTGAGAAGAAGAAATCAAAAGTGAAGCCATATACCCCACCCATCTCATTCTTTAGGAGATTAAAGTAGCAACAATTGGATCATCAATTTTCTAAGTTTTTAAGAAGTTGCATATCAATATTCCATTCATGGATGCACTTGAGCAAATGCCATCTTATGCAAAGTTTATGAAGGACATCCTCACCACGAAAAGGAAGGTAGCTAATCATGAGATTGTAATGTTAACCCAAGAGTGCATAGAAATCCTTCAAAACAAGTTGCCTCCTAACTTGAAAGACCCAAGCAGCTTCACTATTCCATGTATCATTAGAGACTCTTATTTTGATAAGGCCCTATGTGATCTTTAAGAAATTGGGGCTTGAAGAATGTAAATCAACTACAGTTTCTTTGCAATTGGCTGATAGGAGTATCAAGCATCCAAGGGAGATAGTGGAAGATGTACTAGTGAAAGTAGACAAGTTTAACTTCTCAACCGATTTCATTATTCTGAACATGGAGGAGGATTAGGAGATACCTTTGATCTTAGTAAGTAACAATAAACTATAAGGGGATAAGCTCAACTACTTGGTAAGTAAGCTACCTACTCTACAACATGCAATATCAAGCAAGTTATTATTCAAACATAGGAATACATAGTCAATCATATGCAATGCAATAGTATATACAGCCTACTGATAATTGTATGTAGCATGGTTTTAACGCCCACCATTGCCCAGGTTTGGAAGTATTTTAGCACATCAGGATCTACGTATCCATGTCCAATCCAAAGTCTCTTATTGTCGATATCACCCTCAGCAATAGATACGATATGGTCTCAAGCGAAAGGCAGCACTCCTTAGAGCCAATTAGTTCCCAAAGGTCGAGGTAGGAACATGTTGAGCAAAATACGTCATATGATAACAATTTTCAATATACAAAATACAATGTGGATCCAACTAGGCATGATCCCCCATTCTATTGCATAATGCTGATGCCCTTAATATCATGATAGAAGATGCAATCCATGATTGGTTTAATTAGAGGTTGAATATTTATTAGTTCTAATTCATGGCGACTAATGAATATATTCAGACACTCCAAGATCCTAAGTTCTAATACAACAAGCATATAAGTTCATATAATCTTAAGATATTTTACAAAAAAGTTCAACCATATCAAGCACATGCAACATCCCATATGCCCCAATCATGCAACAAATTCAATTACTTGACATAATTAAATGCTTCACTAACTACAAGCAAAGTAACGAGTGTATTCACTCAGCTATGATGCTCAGAAGTCCCAGTAATCTACTGCTGTATCCAAGTCAAAATCCTTATCCCCTGAAGAAGATAAATAAGGTCTATGAGTATTCTATTTGCATCAATTAACAAAGCTTACCACTCACTAACTCGGAGTTAGTTGTTTTCGTAATTTGAACATATCTTCCTCATTTTAAATCCTTTTTCGATGATCTTATAGTCATTTTAGAAAGTTCTTAAATTTGGTGAAGTTTTTAAGTTTCTAGATTAGTAAGCTTTCAGTTTAGGCCCTATAAGATCATGGGCTTATGTGGGGAGTTAGGCCACTTTAGGATTTAGGGCTAGTTTTAGACCTTAGGTTTGGTTTTTGACTTTAGGCTTTATACCTAATAATTTAGGTCTTAAAAAGGTAGTTTAAATGGGATTTTTCCACCTAACACCTCAAAATTTCAACGTAGGCCTCGGTGATACTCTTAAAGGCCCAAATGAGCCTTTTCACTAAGTTTAGAGCCTTAAATCACTAAAGGACCTATGGTGAGTATCTTAGATGGGCCTTTGGGTTTTATTGGCCTTCTAAATAACTCTTCTTAGGCCTTTTAACCAAGGGTTTAGATTTGATCGCCTAGTTACATAGGGTTTAAAATTGGTTCTTTTGAGCTTAATGTGTCTAAATCACTATTTAGGGCCTTGGGCTCAAGCCTGCTTATCCTTTTGAACTTAAGCCTAACATTGGACTTAAGTTTAGCCCACTTTTAATATGTTTACAAATCTGGTTTTTATGGTTGTTAGGGTTATTATGACTACTCTTAAGCCTATAATCATTCATTAAGTTAGTTTAGGGCCTTGAACTTACTTTATCCTACTTAACTTAACTAATTAAGTCCTAAACCATACTTAACACTAAATAAACATGTCATTAAGCTAATAAACAATAAACAAGAATTTTTAAATCTGGTAGGTTCATGAAAGTGGCAACCATGAGTTGTTCTTAAGGTCCAATCTTCCATTTTCATGCAACACTTGATTTTTATGATGTTTAATCTAAAACCATAATCACTTCATAAAAGTATCTAGAAATATGTGTGAGAGGACATATATGGGGTGGCATGCAAGAGAAACAAGGATCCTATTAACCTACTTGATGATATACTACTCAAACTAACACTACTCTACATTACTTAACCTATTTGTGTTATATCATATACCAAAAGCGGTTTTTCTTTTACTAACCTTTGTTTGCCATTCTTGTAGCACCTTATAACTTCTTGGAAGTTGCTATAGAATAAGTTTTAGCAAAGAAAACTATTAGTATCTAACATTATCTTTTAAAAAAAACTACAGAAAACCTAGCCTAAGTTCGTACCAAAAAAAGTTGTAGAAGGCATTCCTTTATGGTTGTGTGTCGTGAGCTTGAATATAGGTGTGTGTATATAAGTGTATCGGCTAGCAAGGGGGATGCGTGTTGGTGGCATAAGGCTTAGTGTCGGTGGTTTTGGTGTAATGGTGGTGCCAGCAAGGTAACCAACAGTGTGGTGTATTGATGTGGCCAATAAGAGAAAAAGGAAAGGGGTTATAACTTGATCTTTGAAGGAAAGAAGGGGAGGGGGTGGTAGGGGTAGGGGGTGGCTGGTCTTAAAATTGGAGAGAGGGTAAGCGATAAACTTTGATGGTTTAGGGAAATCAAGGACAAGGTACAAAAAGTGGGCAATGTATGTTATGTGGTTTTTGCTAAATTGGGTAAGATCTTGTCCCCTTCGATTAATTAAGTGCAATTAGGATGTGTGTAGGGTTTTGTTGGACTTTAACACTATGCTTTAGCTAATTTAAATGCCTTACATGTGTACGTATGGTTTCTTAGGGTTTAGTGTTTGTTTATAGTCATTTGATGTACCTACGAGCTTGAAAGATAGGGTTTGAAACATTTAGTGTTATCGATCACTTATATTGATTGATTCAACCTTATTATTAGTCTTTATCTGTGACATTAAGGTATTTTATTTCTTATTTAGGGTCAAATGATTATTTTAAGGTTTTTCCATCGTTATAAGGTTTTTCAAGTATTAGGGTTCTTGCTCGTTTAGTTAGGTTTTTAAGTCTTACATCTATTAGGGTTTTAGTTGAACACTCAGGATTCAATTCTTTTACCTAAGTGTTAATATTATGTTTGAATGGTTTTAAGGACTATCCAAGGACTCTTTCATCCAATTCTACTTTTAGTTTATCAAAATTTCATAGGGCTTACATAATGTTTATGACAACTAAATCATTTATCATCAGACATAATGTTGAACATAGCAATTAGTGGTTAGTGGTTAAAGAGTATAGAAGGTAGTAATTATGTTAGTAGGAATTTAACCTAAAATGTTGTATAGTATTATATAGAAAATCTTAGGCCTTAATTAATATTTTCTTATTTTGGTGTGGATATCACTATACATATAATAAGTAATAAATAATCTTACTTTCTAAATCATAATTCATTGATATATTATGTTGGTATAGTTTGAGCAAATAGAAGAAACTATGGTTGTCTTATATTTTTTTTTGTTTTTTGGCTTATAGTAGGATACCTCTCTTGTATGCATCTATAAGTATGTAAAAATATGTAGAGATAAATTCAACATCTATGCAACTACTTTTTTTTTTTTTCTTTAGATAGCCAATACATGAAAGTTGATGATTTCCTTCCCATTCAAAGTCAAGAAATTAAAGTGAATGAACCAAAAGAGGAATCAAGAGGAAATGATCTGAGTGAATCAAGTAAGCAATTGAAGATCAAGCTAACATAGAAAGAAGAAAGTGAAGATTTGATCTCCTTACCTAAACTTGATGATGAAGAGATTGAGGAGTCAGCAAGGGTATTGTATACTAAAAAGTATTTGTACAAGCCCTAAAAAAGAGGAGATCTAGGCCAATTTACCATTCCTTGTATTATTCTTGAGAAATACTTCTAGAAGGCTTATTATGACTTAGGAGCTTGTGACAACATGTCTGGAGAATTTATGAGAAAAATTATACTAGAAGGATTCCTTAAAGAGGTAGAATTCGTTATGCCCTTCGCTATTAGGTCAATAAAGAAACCATTGGGGCTCTTCACAAATCTTGTTGTAGAAGTTGGTCATTTCAACTATCCAATAAGTTTCATTGTGCTAAAGATGAATGATGGATCACAACTACTCATCCTAAGCTAATCCTTGTTGGCTATAGCTGGAGCATTGGTTGATGTCAAAGGAAAAAAGATTGTTTTAAGATGTACTACACCTAAAATCAAGCTGTTTACAGGAAAGACTAAGATAAAATGAAGGTATCCACATTGATTTCAATGATCCAAAATATAAATTTGCTAAGGAGTATAACGATCCTCCTTACTAGATGTTTTGCTATGCTAAAGATGAAGACATAGAAGAATGGGCCAAGAAATATCTTGGTTTCCATCTACCATGATGACTATGAAAAAAGGTTCAGTTGAGAAACTTAAAACCCAAGCGTTGGGTAAAAGGCAACCTATCAAAGTTTTATTTAATTCTCGTGTGTTTTCCTTTAAGTTTTTGTCGTCTTATTTTATGTTTATAGAAAATGGAAAAATGAGATACTTTGAGACGATTTCTGTTCTTATATAGATAAAGAGGCTTGAGGTTAGCTCTAAGTGGACCTAAAGAATGAAAAAGAAAACAAGTCATGGTAGCTTAGCTTAATCCCTAGAGTAGTCTTATTTTAACCCTATCTTTTCTATTTATAATTGATGACAACTAAAATGATAAAAGAAATTTAAAGTTGATGGTAGGGAATATGTAATGTAGATTAAAGCTATACTTGTGTTGTGTTAAATTGAAATTACATTTGTGTTGAGTATTTGGTTCCTATGTCTATCCTATTTTCTTGAAATTGCTGAGTTATGTTGAAAAGGAGGAAGAAATTTTTGTTTTATCATGTTCATGAATAAGGATCAAATGGTATGAACTTTTTAAATTACTCTACAATTAATGGACCAAATCTTTGGAATAGATTTATTATCCTTTGTATTTAACTTTGGATTCATGAGCTAAGAATAAGATGATGCCACTAGTTTAAGTTAGGCATTTACCTTTTAGAAAATTGATTCTCGCGTATTATGCTCTTTAAATTTTCAAGTAGCTAAGAATAGTGTTAGAAAAGACGATGAAATTATTTTGTTCTAAAAAAGGATTTCCTAATAAAAAATATTATGAAATTCAACCAAAATTCAAAAGTTAGGGGCAAACTCAACCAAAAAGAAAATAGAAAAGAAAAAGGAAAACAAGAAGAAGAAGAAGAAAAGAAAAAAATATCATGAGTAGACACTTAGGGCGCCCAATAAGTGCATGGCACATCTTCTAGAATGATGAATTCTGGAAAAAGTTCAAGATTCCCTAATATGCACTTGAGGAAAAAGTGAGGAATAAAAAGCTCCTTTGAACAAAAAGTTCGGGATGTATGAGTAAAATATGACCATAATTAAGAAGTTAAAAATATTTAGGAGATCCAAGTAAAGAACACTCTAATTTTGCCATTTTTTTTGGATTATAGTTAGCTTAAGAGGAGGATAAGGGCTATATGTACATTGATGAAATTGTAAGGGCCTTTCTCTATCTTTGTGACAACTTACTTGATCTCAAGTTATTTAATCTTGAGTTAAATAAAAGGCTTAACTTTATAAACCATATATTAATTAATTAATTCTCTTAGATATGTAAACAGGTACACTCAACCATTTACCTAAAGTTTCATGAACTAAAGATAGCTTGTTAAGGACTAAGTTGAAAATTGCACAACTCAGTATGTGGAAAACAGGGGATAGACTTAACAACCAAAAATTAAAGAATCCACCTTTTTTCTCGATGATCGACAAGTGGTTTAAGCTTGCATGAGGACAAATCACAGAGTTGGGGGTATTAATAAGTGTGTGAAACCACACCATATACTTAATTAAAGGATTTCTCTAATGATTATAAGTAATTTAACAAATATTTGAATTAAATTGTATTAATTTTCATCAAAATTACATATAATCTTCAACACAAGTGTAATTCATATTTTTTGTGTTTCATCATTCAAAAATCATATATATTTAAAGAATTTAAGTTCTTGGTACTTATTCTTGTAGGTTCTTAGGCTACCATTACATGATAGCCCTCACTTTAGAAGTCGAAGGAAAAGAAAGATGAAGACATGGAGCAATAGCTACTAGCCTGACGATAATCCTAGTTACTATCAAGTTAACATTTGGAATAGAAGCAAAGAAAGAGGCCAAAATGTTGGACTTTACTAGCTTGACGATAGCCCTATTTACTATCCTATGATTGAAGAGTTGAGGAATTAGCTTTAGCTAATATCAAGCTAGTACACTTGTTGGCATCAAGAACAAAATGTTCATAAGTATCACAAAGACCGGACTATGTTGTCCTAATGATAGTCTCGGCCACTATGATGACAGTAGACTAAACCCTTGGATATTAAACATATCATTTCATTAAGGATCAAAAGGATTGATGGCTGACAAATATCCATAGTTTAGTGGTAGCCTAACATACCGTCCTACTAGTAATAGCTTAATATATATAAAAGTCCTCCATCCTCAATTTACAACAAACTTCTTTGGGAAATTTCTAAGGTTTTAGGTTTCACCTCCACCACTTTCTTTCTCTTTAGGTCATCTTAGGCTAGTTTTAGTGTAGTTTCATGATTTCCATGGCATTTTCTTTTATTTTCATGCTCATAGCATAGGTTTCTAGTGGATTTTAGCTCTTTTCAAGGTTTGGATATGTGGATTTGCATTGTATCTATAACGACCCTAGGGAGGACCTAGTAGTATTGCCTAGAATTTCCATATCACGTATGCACCTATGATAAGAAAATCTCCTTGCAAGTCAGAGATTGCAAGACTCTAAATAGTTATTCGCTAGGGTCTTCAATTTTAGTTTATTGACTCATTATATAATATAAATAATTATGGATATCCATTTTTCTACAATTCCTCAAAACTGTAGAGAATCAGTATCCCCTACCAAAATAGTAAAAGAAGACAGATAATTTTAGAAAATTCTAAACTTACTAAAGATACCAAACTTAATTGAGATATTAGCCATTTTCCAGAGCATTCCAAATTAACTACATAAGCTTTTTATCATACTTATTCAATGGTAACACTCTGCACTCGGTTCTTATCCCTATCCCAACTATTGATCAACCTACAAGGAAAAGAATTGTTGGGGTGTAAGCTTACGCTTAGTGAGATAAATACCTTCATTAATATTGCATGGCAAAAATTTATTAGATACAATCGTATGATTACATGAACAATCAGTATGCCAAACAACGCATACAGTGGCCTAGGAACTGCATACGACTCACAATTATGGCCCCTATAGTCAGGGTTTGGAAATAATTAACCGACCCAAACCAAAATCCAGGTTCTAGATCTTGGGTTTTAATTCATTTGTACTATTGTACTTAAGTCAAAACAAAACTATGTATATATACGTATATATACATGTATATACCTTCATTACCAAATAATAAATCATATTTTCAAAATCCCAAGACTAGCGGTGTGGTGGCCTAAGCAATCCACAAATACACACTCTAAGTAGAAGCTATAAGATATGGCCCCTTGTCGATAGTTGAAGTCTCCCAGCGCCTAGTAAGCTCATGAGCTTAAGATAAAGACTCAATAAAAATGATGACATAGCTAGTACCTAATCCTACAGGAAGCTCATCCTCTTGTAAGTCGCTTCCCATCTTTTACAAGAAATGACAATCAGTGTTATCTGAATGCAATTATGGGGAATGCATGATTCATCTTATTTCTTAATCATATAGATAGTTAATCCGATTTTTTAAGGTGATCAAACAATTTCATTCCACACAATCATAGATATAAATTTATCACAACAATTCTGATTATTATATAATTAACAAGTTATAGCATTCAGTGCACAAATCCATATACATGTATTTCCCATATCCCACAAGCATCCAAATTTATATATATATAAGTTTAGGTATATCTATTCTATAAGCAAAATCAAGTAAAGAGTCATCAAGAATTTACTCACTTAGCCATACGGGTCAATCAAAGTAGTCCGGGGGTAGGTCATCTTTGAAAGCCGAGTCTCCTAGATATTGTAAATATGATACTACAAGGATTTGAAATAAAACTTAGAAACTTAAGCTAAAACCCTTTAAGCTATACTTTTGATTTGGTTTCATAATTTTTCCCGGTTTTACTTAAAAATTCAATCGCGTATAACTTTCTTGTTTTAAATCCAATTTTTATGATCTTATAGTCAATCTTCATCGTTTTCAAGTGTACTTTAATGGGTGAGGTTATATTTTCATGATGAGGTACACAAAAATACCCATAGGTCAGAAAAGTAGCAATCTTCATGATTTGGAATGCTTTTAGGCTTTGTTTGGTTAATGAGCTTTTTGGTAACTTGGGAAATTTGTTTGAGCTTAGGCTTAGGACTTTATTCTAAACTTAAAATACTCTTTAAGGTCAGATTTCCCACTTTGGTTTACACTCTTAGTGCTAAAAACAACTCCTTGGGCTTTTATGTGGGCTTAAGTTGTCAAATGGGCTTATTTTTTATTCAAACTAAAGTTAGTGATTTTGTGGGGCTTATGGAGTCTTAGGTGGACTTCTTGTAGGTTTCAAAACAACCTTTCTTAATACTTTAAAGTGCTGGTTAGAATTTTAATGGAGGCCCAACTTAGAGTTCTAAGCTCTTTTTGAGAGTTTTAGGCTTTATACACTTATCGTACTTGCCTTAGTTAGTCTTTTCACTTTGTTTACTTGGTTTTATCATATTTTTAAGTGAATTTTATTGTGGTTCTAGATCTAGCTGTGAAGAATTCAAGGGGCATTCACTTAGTTTCTTAACTTGTTTTATCATTTCCTTAAGTTTAAGTGTTAAATCATGAACCTAAGATACTTATATTCAAATCTTGACTTAACCTCTCTTCCATGAGATGATTACTTAGCTTATAATTTACATGAAAATAGTAGATCTCATACTTATCACAGCTTCCATATCATTGTTCGTATCTTACAAAGTTGATTTCTTCATAAAAGTTTCATGTAATGGATTTTCGTTCACCTAAGGTTAGGTTTAAGCATCTTTAACTTAATAAAAGTGGAAATAACATCTAAATAGCTCACATAAACTCCATGTCTAGCATGATGTCTCCTCATTCATGTACATATTTCATGATCTTCTCAACTTAGCATACTCATATTTCAACTTTCATGTAAAGGGGTTCACAAGCTTATTTCTTAAGGTGGTCTAGCTATTTTATCATCTTATGATGATGCTCATATCCTTAAGAAATCATGGTCTCCTACCATGGCATATTAGGTCACTTTAACAAGGAAACATCTTACTTGTCCTAAAAGCATAGAAATGGTGGTTGTGCAACTAACTATCCTCTTATGTTCCTTCTTTTTCCTCCTTCTTCTTGTAAGCTCCTTTAGAAACTGGAGTCTTGATCTTTGAAGTAGGGCTTTAAGGATATTTTAAAGTTTCTAAAAGTGATTTTTAAAGTTGACAAATAGAGGGCACATAATAAAGATTGGTGCCGTGAGTATGGAAGCAAAATAGTAGCGGCAATGTTAGGATTTTGTGGAGTTGGATTTCTTCTTTTGGTTTGTGTTTAAAGTGAGAGAAAAGGAAGTGAAAATGAGAGTGAAAGAGGGAGACAGTGGCTGATTTTTGAATGTGAGGAGAAGTGTGTTCAAGAAGCTTTAATTGGTTATCTTTTAGTATGCACAAATGTCAACTTTTTCACAAGACTAAATAATGTAAGCATTAAGGGGTGAATAGTAGATGAAGACAATTGAGTGATTGAAAGTTGACAAGGCATGGCCTCCCTTAGGCTCTCTTCCCAACTAGCCATAGGGTGTCCTCTTTGGGCATTGAGTTGTCTTATCACTTAATTAAAAGTTGAACACATAAAATAATGTGATAACTTGTCTATATGTAATATAAGTAAAGGGATGATAAGAAAAGTATCTTATCACTAGTTTTTGATAAGTTATCAATTGATAAATGATTCCAACTTTCAATTGATAAGTTATTTAGGGTGATTGGTTGGTTTACTTATTTATATACACAAGTTTTATGCATGAAGATAAAAAGATTTTCTTATATGAAATTATTTGGGAGTTTGTTTCCTGAATTGATTTATATGTTTTGATTTAATTCTTATAAAATTATGAAAATTTTTAGAGTTTGAATAAAATTATTCAAATAAAATTTTCAATTAGTTGCTTAGAGTTATAAGCCCTTAATTGTTTTAAGGTTTAAGGTTTTGAGTGACTTAGAGTCTGTGGTTCTCGTAGTCAAGTTTTTATCAATACTAGACTTTTAAATTGGAAAATTAAATTTGTTTTTAAATGTAAACTTGAATTCTTAGCTTAATTTATCCTTAGGAACATTTGGAATGTACTCTTAGTTAAATCACAAGTCTGCTAAAAAAGGTTTACAACTTATCCATATGTAACATGGCTTATAAGTGAAAATAAGGGAATTGTTTTATATGAAATTCTTTTAGTGCTTGATTCTCAAATTAATTTATAAGTTGTGATTTGCTTCTTAAGAAATTTTATAATTTTCTAAAGTTGAATAAAATTTATTCAAATTATATTTTTAATTATTTATTTAGGGTCGTAAGTCCTTAATCATCCTAGGTTTTAGGGTTCAAGTGAGTTTATGTATGTTTTAAGGTTTTTCATGAACTTAGGAGTAATTGACTTATACTTAGGAGCTTAAGGTTCAATCAGCTTAATTATTTAGGATCATCGCTTTATTATGCAACATATATATATATATATATATATCATACGATAGATTAAGAAAAGAAAAGGAAATTGCTTAATAATATATATATATATATATACATACATATTGTGGGGCTACTTATATACACAAGTAAAATAATTTTTGTAAATTTATTAATTTATTCCTTTAACCAACTTAGTTTTGTTGTTTATTATTACTTAAAATAATATTTGATTCGTTCGTTATCAGTTTTATATGATTTCACAAAATTATTGATAATTTCATTAATTTATGGATTTTCAAGCATTAAGATAATTTTATAGAGTTTTAAAAATTTTTATGATTTTATATTTACAGTTTCTATTAAGTTTAGGTTTACATTTTTAAAAGTACGCGTATGTAGGGATTGGTGTTTTTGTGTATGTTTAGGGTTTCCAAATCGTATAATAGGGCATTTCAAGTTCGTTTTAAGTTTCGAGTTTAAAATTTTAGTCAGTTTTCATTTTATGTAGTCTTGTGGACTTAGGAAAATGTGTACGATACTCGAGTCCAATACTATGTTTAAAAAGTTAAATTTATAAAGTCTGTAGTATCCATGAAGATTGTTGGAGAAATCTTAAAAAACTTCGTTGTTGAATTTGAGAAGCTTGGTTTCTCTTTTTGTATTTTCCATGTTTAATGCAATGTTTATTTTCATATTCAAATGTATTATGCGTATGTTTATCTTCCATAAATATGATGATTAGTGCTTATTGTGCTTAATGGTAATGTGTGAACATGATGAAGTAGTTGTGGCTATTCATGTTCTTGTATTGTGATAGTATAAACTTGGAATTTTACTTAGTTATATGGAATAATTCAGTATAACTTAAGTGTTGGGTAAATGTAGAGCCAGGTAGCAATTCCTACACATTGCTCCTCCTCCTTTGTTAAACTCATAGGGTTTAAATACCATAATAAGATTCAAAAAATCCTAGTAAAATCTAGGATTCCTAATTTAGATGGATAATGTTTTAGAGTTATGACTATAATCCTTGTATTCACCTATAACTAAAATTATTTAGGATGAGAAATCAATTCTAACATGGTTATTTAAGTAGTGATAGTTCTTGAATAACTAGCCGATAGTATAGATAAGAGATTGGTAATATAATGCTTCTGCTACATGATAGAATTTACGAAACGAAAGTAGGAAAAATTTTGTGAGTATGAGTAAAACCCATGTTTAGACCATTATAAATACTCAAATAGCATTGTCAAAATGATCTCAAACAATTGTTTGCTTCCTACTCATATATCCTTTTGTAAAGAAATCCACTCCCCAATAACAAGGAATTTGCTAAAATCCACATTTAATTCCACTGTAGTCTTTCTTTATTTTAGATAACTTACATGCCTTCTTTTGAAATTGTTGAATTCATTTGCCTAGATTAAGGTAAAACTATTAAAATCTAATACTTGATTATCTTTCTAAACTTTATTCTTTCCTTCACTACAAAATACGACCTTGGTTACTCTCCTTATACTATCAAAATGTGAGACCCTAATCTTCAACCAACTATCAAAGATTTAAATTATGGCAATTCCTAATAAATATGGAGCTTAGGAAAATATAACTTCAGAAGTAAGGAAATAAAGTGGTCATAAGTAGCATGAGTCATGAGTACTATCACATAAAGCGATTAGAGTAGCTTAGAATCGGTAAATGTAAGGTTCTGAAAAATATTCTTGGAATTAAATAATTTTTTTAATATAGGTTAGAAAAGTTAAAAGAAGAGTCTTAGAAAATTTTATTCAGCAAAATAAAACATATAAAATATTTAATTTAACAAAAATATCATACTATTTGGTATTGTAAAGTTTTATAAAAAAATGTACAATTTGAGTCTCAATAATTAACAAGGCCTTGACAATGAATTATTTAGAAAAGGAAGTAAATAAAGAGACAAGAAATAATGATTAGGCAATATGTATACATGTTAGATACAGTTAGTTATTACATAGATACTCGTAATTAATTATAAACCTAAATATATACATAATACATTAACTTAATTAAATAAATTGATAAAATATTGATTAAATCCTTTGAGATATCTTTCTTTAGAAGTTGTAGATGGCGGAGAATATATTAACTTAGTAGCATGTGTGGTGAATTAACTACATGACACCTAGATTAATAAAATTGATAAAGAATTTATCCAAAACATGTGTAACATAGAAAAGAATTCCACTAACCCAAATTCTCCAATTTTAAACATCTAAGACTAGCTCCTTTCTCCATTTTAGTTAGTTTGAAATCTAGGAAAAAGTAAGAAAGTTCTAGAAGGAGAGAGATTGGCTTAAGGAAAGTGTAGAAGAAAACACAGGGCAAATCTAAGCTTGTTAAGGAATGCAAACAATTATGTAACCTAGAAGTGAAACCTAACCACCACCCAACGGGAAATGACTTGCCTTGCATGGCCGACACACTCAAGGTAGTTGGTAATGACTAGAAGCCTCAACACTAGTAAGTGTACATTTGATTCCAATTTTCGATTAAATTTTAAAAATAGCAAATGATGTCCAAAAATTATAGAACTTGGTTTTCTAAGTATTTTCATGTGTAGATTCCAAATATCAAACTTGATTTTTGAGATTCAAAGCAAAAATATAAGGTTCTTAACAAATCAAGCCTAAAAATGAATCTTGCGTTAAATTTTAAAAATACAAATGATGTAGTTTCTACTCTAATTTTTATATATAAGCTCTTGAAAAGGTCTCCTTTGATTCTATATATAAACGAATCTTGGCCTAATTGTGACAAGGTGTTGAAATTACTAAAAGCAGAAGTTTTACTAAGTGATTTGATGTACAATTGTTGCAATATAATTATAGTTCAACTTTGGGACATTGAATTAGTATATTGGAGTGTAGAAATAAAGGAGTTGATGCTAAAGTTGGGTTATTTGATGATTTAGGAAGTGTATCATGCTAGCCAAAGTATGAGTTAGAATGTAAGTCAGGATATCGAGTAAGTGAGAATATGAAATGACTTCATATATAGAACCTAGATCAGAAGTCAATATAGGGGTTGGCTTATTTGGTATGCATATATGTACATTTTCGAATTAATTCTTTATAACTTATATATGCATTTAGCCATATAGTTAATTAAAGAAATGTATCAATAATAGCCATTAGATAACAAGTGTTTTATTAAAATCTCTTACCTCATAATTAGAATGGTGTAGTAAGGAAATTGGTTATAATAATACTTATGTAATACTTAAGGAGTTCAAAAACTATGTTAAAAGGCATACGTTAGAAGTTCCTATATAGAATGTAAGTCAAAAAGTATCCTAGACCAAAGATGTTTATAAAATAATAATTCTAGGACCTAGACCCAAATGTAAATAAGTTAGTAATCTTGCTTGCACTCGATCTATATTAACTCAAGCATTATATGCATTTTGTTTAGGAGAAATGGGTAAGGAAAAGCCTTAGGAACCAATGTAAGTTTTAGGGAATTTGTTAAGTGGCTTAGGTAAGTAGATTTCATGTGATAGAGTAGATTTTATCTACTTACAACTTATCTAACTGCATTTAATTGATTGCTATTGTGTGAATGTGACATTTTATCTTATGAGTTGCTGAGATGATTCTTGATCATCTGGGTATGTATATTGTTGGTTGCTTCATATTCATAATGCAATATATGATGTTGTTGGTTCGTTGATTGATCTTATTGTGGTTAGTTCTATACTAACTTGACAAAAAGAGTAAGTGCTCACTTTGCCTCTTAGGGTGTTCACTGAGGTGAACCTAATACTGAGGTCCTAGAGATAAAACTAAAAACTGAGTAAAGGCTTAGCTAAAAAGTAAATAAGTAAGCTTACTTATATTACTTAGTAATTACTAGGTATGTGACTGAAGCATTCATAGCATGGTAAGACCAATGGATCAAATTTTCTAAAATTATAATTTTATAAGGTTAGGTTTTATATGAAGAGCTCAGTTTTTCTAGTAAACAACTTGATTTATAAAAGATGGGTTTTGTACATTTAGAATTGCATTTCTAAATCACTTCATGTGGTTTTTTCCAAGCTACTAGGTTAAGCAACTCTTGGTTACATCACTAGGTCCCTGAACTTTGGTTTGCGTCAAAGTCAACTAATTAGATGGGTGCTTGGCTAGGTTAGAATATTAGTTCTAATGCATATCACATGCATTAGTATAGCATGCATTTGTTACATTCGCATTACTTAGTTGGACTAACGAGTTTTGTGATGGAAATGGTTACTTCCTTAGTGATTGTGTTAAGATATTACTTATATAGTTATTTGTTATCCAGTCTCACTCAATTTGCCATAAGTTGAGAGGATAAGTTTTCTTATCGTTAGGGTAGAGATAAATAGGACCTCAAAAGAGCAAGAAGACTTTAAAGTGCTTAGTGGAGTAGTTTTACTTAAGAAGAATCAAGAAATTGCAAGGTTCCTCCTAAGTTATGGAAGTGGCTTTTAGAGGAGCATCAACATGTTCCATATGGAATATAATTTTAAAATAGTAAATATGCTACCTAAACTCTATATCAAAATCAGGTATAACAATATTTAGTTGTCAAACTCTAAGTTTGGACTATTATTGCAATGATTTCTTATGTTGGTTGTTATATCGAATGAGAATAGATTTAGGAACAAATATTTTATGAAGTAGAATGAAAAGTGAAATTCAAATTCTACCTATCCTTAACTTAGGGATGATAGCAAAGGACCGTTTTTTTGGTATCAAAAGTTAAGAAAATTTTTTATAGCAGACACTTCGAAAGTAAGGCGTTAATGGGCGGTATCAAAGCATGGTTTGTAAAGTAAGCCTTAGAGTATCACCATTTGTTTATGGATAAGGATTAGAGGTGTAATGGATTGAAAAATTGAGGCATTTATGTCGATCTAAAGAATCAAAGTAAGGATAGAAATGAGATTTAAAGCATGTCAAGGAACACATATCAAGATTATTTAAGAAGAAGAGATAGAAAGTATAAGGAAGAACATGGATTGAAGTAAGTTTAGAGAAAAAGTCTTAAGGAGGTTGCTAAGAAATTGATGGACTTGAGTTTATATTGAGGAGGATATCTTAGTAAATTCATAACAAAATGTGGGTATTAAAGGAATAGAGTAGAAGATTACTAGACATATAACAGTTGGGATTAAGAAGAAATGGATCAAGTTACATTGTGAGATAAGGAAACAATATAAAGATGAAAATACGGCAATAGGAATGTGCATGTATGAGGTTATCTAGAGTAGCTAAATTAACTTCAAAAGGTCAAAAATGGTATTCCTGTATAGCAGGAATATGTTAAGGAAGGAGTAGAAAAGTTGAACATTACCAGTAACCACCATCTTAAGTAAAAAAAGAAAAAAGAAAAATGGATATAATTTGGGGATGGTTAAACTAGTGCAAAATATCATTCTTCATATACGCCATGGCATACATGAGTAAGCTTGGAAAGGGATGGCAAATATACGACTCTTATGCTTCTTTTGTTCAATTCTCTAACTATCATGACTCCTATGTTTTATGTTAAGTTTTCTATATTTACTATTGATCGAATCATGTCATGCTAATTGTAAGATAAATAATTGGCCAATTCCTTCATATGACTTGTTGGTCTAAGAGTTGTATTAGCCATGTAAAATTCAAAATCAATTCTAACTAAGTGGAGTCATTCTTTGTCTCATTTGAGTCTAAGTCCATGAAAATTTTAGATTTTCCATACTCATACTTGATACTATATGTGTGCTAGCTATATGAAGTACTTAAGCCTTTGGTTATAATGGTGGTGTGATGACTTTGGTTATAGTACTGGTGTGATACCTGGAGAGATATAGAAAGTATACATGAGGAAAGGGATTAGTCATAAGTTACATTTGAGTGATAATATTGTTATGACTAACCTTAAGTAAAGGTAGGAAATAAGAAACATATTAGGTAGCAGAGATAGAGTCAAAAGGTATTTTGTAAACCCCGCGAATTTAGCTTTCTAAGTATAGAAACAAACGTCCAAACTGTAGATGATTTCCTAAACTCAAAAGAGCCAATGAGATTTAAAACCAATTAAAATCTCAATCCAAAACCTAAAGTGGATACAAAAAACCTTAAATCATCAATTGAACCCCTAACTGCATACGAAGACCCTAAAACCTCAAACCACATCAAAACCCTAAGATAACAATCGAAGATTTAACTGCGTAAGAATATATGAAACCCTAAATGTGGAAAAACATTAGAGATTGTGCCCTAAAGTAATAAAAACCCTAAAATTATAACTTTAAGGCTACAAAAGCACTAATTCACCATAATTTACCTTAAAACCCTAAGTGATAATATATCCTCCATATTTTGCCATTTCATCGGTAAACGACTAAAGATAACTCTTAATCATGCATAAACATTTAGAATACTTAAGTGACCCCTTAGAAACTAAGATATTGCATTCTAGATCACATCCATCTTCTAAGTATATAACTAGGTTAGTATTATATAGAGTTAAAGGTTTAATTGAGGCTTAGGTTAAATGTAGTAAACCTTAATACTCTAAATTATATTTTTCATCTTAATTATACTAAGTAGCTTACCAAATGATGTACATAGGATATAAATACCTAATGGAAGATCTCATTATCTATTTTTATTAATCAATTCACTAAATTTCTTATTTCCTTTCATTTCCTTAATCTTTCTCCAAATTTTTCCTAATTAGTTCATTATGTACACAAAAGGGTCTTTATTTTTTTGAAAGTTGACCAAGTCAATACATGTTGACCAAGGTCAAAATGTTAACTAAAGTCAACAAAAGTGTCCTTTTCATTTGAAGAAAATATCTTCTTCTCATGATTTCCTTTCTTTTCTTTTCCTTTAGCATTTCTTTTTCCTTCTCCTCCTAAATTGCTGTCCATTCATCTCCCCTTTTAGACCCCACCATTCTCCTTCTTCCATAAGCAAAACAAATAAAAAGAAACAAAACAAATCAAAAGAAACAAAACAAAAGCCCCCTCCATGCCATGAGCTTCCCTTCCCCTTTCACTCTTCTTAGCTTTTCAACTTTTCAACTATTTCATCCATAGTCAAGGGCAACTTAAGGTATGCTATTTTATTCTTATGTCTTACTTCATCCTCTTTACTACTTAGAAGGAGAAAAGGTTAGGTTATGTATTGTGTACATATATATATATATATATATGTTGATCTAGGCTTAAAATTGTAATCTTTACATGTTGAAGTGTAGAAATCATGGTGAAGAAGAAGGATATGCATGTGCATATGTCCTTAAGTATATGTGTATAAGGATAGGCTAGAAGAATACGTGTATAAATACCTTTGTATATAAGTATACAATATGTAAATAACCTAAAATAAGGTATATACTAACTATAAATACGTCTACCATGTCAAATATACCCTTAAAATACAAAAAGAATGAAATTGTGAAACTTTCTTAAGGGGCTAGATAAGGCATATGAAAATACGTATGAAAATACGTATGTCACCGTATGCGTATATGGGTATATGTATTAGTATATATATAAGTACATAAGTATACATATTAGTATGTTATGAGTGTAGGTAGGTATATAACATATGTATATGTATAAGTACTTAATGACATATATATATATATTTACATGTAATAAATGCATTACATAAACCATGACATCATCAAAGCATTACATAAGCCATGACATCATCAAAAAATTACATAAGCCATGACATCATCAAAGCATTACATAAGCCATGACATCATCAAAAAATTACATAAGCCATGACATCATCAAAAGATTACATAAGGTATGACATAAGCAAATGATGACATAAGCAATAACACAAGCGATTGATGATGTAAGCGATGATATAAGCATAAGCTTATAAAAGAAGAATATAAGTATGTACATGTACTTAGGATCCAAAACCTTAAACCCTAATACCCTTCCTAAATTGAATCAAACTTAATCAAGAACATAGATTAGTAATACCATGTAAAAGTCCCTAAGTATAAGAATAATTGGCTAATTAAATCATTAACTACTAAAATGGAACATAAAACTAGCCAATAAGAATAATTAAACTTTAATAAGATAAAATGTCAATAAATTTAGCCCATATCGTAAAATACGAGTCTTAACGTCCAAAACGGACATCACCGTATGAACGTGCGTCCGAAAAGGATGAAAAACAACTATAAGTTTGCAAATATCAGAATCAGAACGAAAAAGTTACAAAATACATAAAGGAAGCCTCATACCTTACTAATATAAGAAAATAGTTACTATTAATCTCATGGGGTATGTTAACCCTATACACACTATACTCGAGTTAACCTTATACACATTATACTCGGGTTATATTGGAGGAAACTAGATAAACTACAATAGACTTTTAGTTAACTAAGGAGTCTGAATTCTCAGAACAGTTATAAGTTTTACCATTTTGATTTAGGCGTTCGATATCGAGTCCTGGAAACTCTAAAGGCTTGGAGAATGAGTAATAATCCAGGTGAGGGAGTTATGATGACCTGCTACTTGCTTATGTATGTTACTTGTATGATGTTTTGCTGTTTGTTATTACTTGTATGTTTGCATGACTGTTCTGTTTGTATACTATCATCCGTGTGATCACCTTTTTAAATTGATAAATATAAATATCTGCCTAAATAACCGGTTCTACTCATCGCATGTCTATGACTTTGTAAAGGTATGAATGGAGAGTGCTAGCCTTGCAAAAATCTTAAGAAAAGTATTTTTGGAAAAAGCTTTTCTATCCTTAAACAAATTTTTGCATGATCGTTGTAAGGGCTTTTGGAGCCATAAATAGTATTTTTAACATTAAGGCAAAGCTAGCATGGGTTCTCCACTTGATAGCGAGATGACTCGCTTTATTGTGCCTGTAAGGCCTTGGTTGAAATTTGGTTGCGAGAGGACTTGCATGTTTGTGCCCGAAGGGCCTTGGAGGGTGGATAGTCCTAGTTTGGACTCCCCCTATTTGAATTAAAACTCTTTTCTCGGCTAGGGTAATAGTCTAGTTTTGCCTAGTGGGGTGGTACCCCTAGGTAGCCTCATGCGGGTAAGCTGAGGTGCCCTGTGCGGGTAAGTACAGGGGATAATCGAAGTATAGACGATGTAATTCTATACCTTCCATAGTTCCGGACTCCTATGGATGTGTTGCTTGCATTCATCACGCCTGCATTCATTATGTATGTGGATAGCTTGCTTGTATGTACGACAATAATATGTGAAAACTTGCTTGACCGGTAGTGGTGAGGAATGAACTCACTGAGCTGTTTTATGCCCATTTCCCCTTAGTTTCCTTTGCAGGTTTACATACGATGGGATTGGGATATGTCTCGAGTGCTGAGTGCAAGATGAAGATATGTACATTAGTATTAGAAGTAGCTGAGTACTTTTTAGATAATACATAGACATCCTTTGCAGAAAATATTTATTTATTAAACCTTACTCTAATGCTAGTATATCCTGACTTATTATTTGGTAAGGGATACCGATTCTCTGCGGTTTTAAGGAACTGTGGGATATCGGATACCCATAGTTATTTATATTTGTATTCTAAAGTAAATTGATTACTTAAAAATCAGTAACCTTAGTGATTAATCATTTAGAGTCTTGCAATCCCTAACTTACAAGGCGGTTTTCATAGCATGGATGCACACATATTGTGGAAATTTTAGGTAATCCTACTAGGTCCCTTTTAGGGTCCTGATATATTTGAAGGTTGAATCCTATGTAAATTGAAGGTCAGAAGATAGTTCAGAATGTATTTTTCTATAACAACTTAATTTGATGACTTAGAACCTACTTAAAAAAGTATTATAACTTAGAATTAAGAGAGTATATCAAGTTAGAACTTGGGTAAGAAGGTTTGAAAGGTAGGGATTGAGTTGAAATGATATAAAACTTCAAAAGTTTGTCAACTTTAAATAACTTATATAGTAACAACTGGATCTAGTCTACTCCATAATTGATATTCTCATTAGAGTCTATTATAGGAATTGATGACAGAGAAAATATGTTAGAAGTTATCCTGTTGAGAAATTCTAAACGTAACTTCACTAAGAGAATGTGTTTAGTTGATAAAGCTATAAGATAGAAAATGGAATAGGTAATACAAATCAGCCTCCAACTACATCCAAGCTGAGGCCAACCAATCCTAAGCTAAGACCGATCAAGTTTTGCCAAGGCTACTCTAATAACAAAAGATCAAGGGGAAGGAAAGGAGACACTCAGTACTAAGTCTGTCATCTGTCGAGAATCCAAGAGAACACATAGCCGAGGACTTAAGGCCAAAGATCCACTCAGCATGACATTGAGAGACTTGTGCCGACTAATTCTAGCACTCGTCAATTATGGGCCGACATTTCTAGTGTCTCAGTCAAGCATTGCAAGACTTTAGAAGCTCCTCTTGGGGCCCAGACATCCAACTACCAACCTTACCCAGTACAGATCCTACTCCTTTTAGGATAAGCTAAGTGACTATATGCCGACTTCTATTAAACACTCAATTTTGTATTCTTCTACATGTTTTCCTTATTTTATTTATGGGCCTAATTCTTTAAGGTTTAAGGCCTAGTACATTATTTACAGTTTTGTCACTAAGGTTTAGGACTTGTTATAAATAACAACATTTGTAATCATAAAAAAGGAGTTTAGAGATAAGTGAAGAATATTCCCATACAGAGAGTGGAACTTTTACTCCTTCTAGTAAGGCTATACTAAGCTAGCAGAGCTTGCATTTGCTGGATTATCGAGTGTTAATTAAACTCTTTAATCTTTCTTGTGTTCTTATCAATCTTAACCCTAAGATTATAGCAAACCCTCATTTGAGCTGGTTAGTAAGTTACATCTAACCTTCATTTAAATCTCGAGCAACATTTAGTGTTCATGAGTCACATCGAACCCTATGTCCAGCTTAAACCCATGATTATGTTTGTGTCTTAGTGTATGATATCCATCTACATTCTTACTCAAAACCCCTATTTTACTTTCTGTTCTTCATACCCACTCGAATCAACAAATACCCATTCTATTCACCCAACCCAATGCCATATCATATGCATCATCTTATTATCAAAGCTTTAGGGAGACATGCGTGCTAGTGTTATTTAAAGTTGATTTGTAGTTTGAACATTTCTAATAATCATCATTCTATAGTTAGTGTGTTGTTTGTTTTTTTATTTTTTTTGTAGTCGTAGTATTATGCTATATTTAAGTCTAGTAACATTAATTTCAGTAGTTGATTCTAGTTGTTGTGGAAGTGTTTATCAGTAGTGGTAGCTGCAAAAGCCAAGTAGTGGTTGTTTATAGGTTATTGTAATTGTGTTTTGTTGTTTGTTCAATTTTCTAGAAAATTACTATATAGATAAGAATGTCGGAGGATAGTGTCAATAACATTGGTGATAGTCCTCACAAAAGCTTAAGGAGACATGTTGATTACTTAGAATAGCATATTCAAAATCTCATTGACTCTATCCAAGAACTTATTGGTTTAGTCAGGGGCTACAGACGTAATGGCTAAGAAGAAAGAAGGGAACAACCACTCGCCAGTATAAGTGGTTCCAATGAACTTAACAATGATGAGCAACAGCTGAGAAGAGTTATCGAGCTAAGAAGGAGAGAAAACCAACCTGTACTGAGAAGAAGAAACAAAAGTAGTATTGACTTCGAAGCAAATCAAGAAGCTTGAAGAAGAAAGTCGAAGCCAAGAAGGGATATGGACGAGTAGAGCTCAAATAGTAGTGGCCAATCTGAGGAGAACCAACCAATTTGGAATGCAAAGGATGAACCCCGAGCACCTAACTAAGGACTTGATAATATAAAGCTTAAGTTGTTGACCTTCAGAAGAAGTAGTCGACTTGAAGAGTTCCTTTACTAGGTTTCCTAAGTCGAGAAGTTGTTATAAAGCTTAAGTTGTTGACCTTCAATGGAAGTAGTCGACTTGAAGAGTTCCTTGACTAGGTTTCCTAAGTCAAGAAGTTGTTTGAATGCTATGAGTATGATGTTCAAACAAAGGTCAAGCTAGCTTCATTATCCCTTGTTGAATATGCAAGTCTTTGGTAGGATAAGCTGGTTACCAAGCAAGATTTTGAAGGAGAGGAGCCAATCAGAACTTGGAGGCTTATGAAACAATTGATGAATCAACATTTTGTACTAATCTACATCAAGCAAGAAATGCTCCATGCACTCCAACACATAAGACAAGGTCGAAATACTATTGAAGAGTATTTGCAAGTGTTTGAGACCTTGATGACGAGATTGAAGTTGATGAGCCACAGGACTGCACCATTTCTAAGTTCTTGAGTGGACTTCGAGATGATATTACCAACATAGTTGAATTGCAACCATTTAACTCTCTAGAGTAGCTAATCAATTTGGCATTGAGAGTAAAGAGACAGAAGAGGAAGAGGCATCAGAGACCGAGTAGCCAACCTCAACAAGGTAGCCCTGAGCTTGAGAGGTATACCAAGAGAAAAGGGCTAGAGAGGAGGGTAGAGAAAGGAGAGTCTAGCTAATCTATCTATGCCGAGAAGAAGATTGCTAAGAAAGAAAAGGCACCCTGTAACAAGGCTCGAGATGTGAAATGCTTTAAATGCTTGGGCTATGGACACATTGCATCCCAATGCCTGAAGAAGAGGGTCATGGTCTTAAAGAGCAAAGGGCTTGAGACTCAAATTGAGAGTTTAGAAGATTAGTTGATAGAATAAGATGTCTATGCCGAGGATCTAGATAAACTCTTAGCTATGGCGATACGAGTTGACTTGAAGACAGATCTCGAACAAAGGAAAAATTTATTTCATATGTGGTATTTGATGAATAGGAAGTGTTGTTCCCTAGTTGTTGATGGGGGAAGCTGTACCAACATCGTTTCTCCTAAGTTAGTAAAAAAGATGAAATTGCCAACTTACCCGCATCCCCGACCTTATGGATTGAGGTGGTTTGATAACAAGGGTATGATCCATGTACATAAGAGAGCTCGGATAGCATTCAAGGCAAGAGAGTAAGAGGATGGATTGACTTTGATGTGGTACCTATGAATGTCACAAATTTGCTTCGTAGCCAACTATGGGAGTATGATCAAAAAGTGATTCATGATGACTTCCTCAACACTTACACTATTTAAAAGGATGGGAAGAGTAATTGCTTGACCCCTATGAGCATTGAGGAAATCTAGAGACGCTTGACACCCATGGTGAAGCAAAAGGGGAAGAGAAGTTTGCTCGGCATCCCGGCCCATGCTCAATGTTTAATGTCGAGGATGACTTCCTTTTGGACTCACAGTAATGATAGGAATCAGCCTCCAACAATATCCAAGCTGAGACCAATCAAGTTTTCTTGATGCTAATCTAATAACAAAAGATCAAGGGGAAGAAAAGGAGACACTCGATACTAAGTCTGTCATCTGTCATCTGTCAAGAAGCCGAGAGAACACATAGCCGAGGAGTTGAGGCCAAAGATCTACTCGGTACGATACCAAGAGACTAGTGCCAACTAATTCTAGCACTCGTCAATTATAGGTCGACCTTTCTAGTATCTTAGCTAAGCACTGTGAGACTTCAAAAGGTCCTCTTCAGACCCAGACATCTAATTGCCGACCTTGCCCAGTATGAATCCTAGTCCTTTCAAGACAGGCTGAGTGACTATATGTCAACTTCTATTAAATGTACAGTTTTGTATTCTTGTACATGTTTTCTTTATTTTATTTTTGGGCTCAATTCTTTAAGGTTTAAGGCTTGATACATTATTTACATTTTTGCTACTAGGGTTTAAGACTTGCCATAAATAACAACATTTGTAATAATAAAAAAAGAGTTTAGAGATAAGTGAAGAATATTCCCATAGAAAGAGTGAAACATCACCTCCTTTGAGCAAGGCAGCTAACAAAGCTTGCATTTGCTGGATTATTAAGTTTTGATTAAACTCTTTAACCTTTCTCGTATTCTTATCAATCTTGACCTAAGTTTATGGAGAACCTTCATTTAAGCCAATTAGTGAGTTGCATCTAACCCTCATTTGAATCATAAGAAACATTTAGTGTTCGTGAGCTACATCGAACCCTATTTCGAGCTCAAACACCTGATTATGTTTATGTCTTGGTGTATGATATCCATCCACATTCACACTCAAAACCCCTATTTTACTTCCTGTTCTTCATACCCACTTGAATCCACAAATACCCATTCTATTCATTCAACCCGCTGTTATATCATACGCATCAATAGGGAGAGACATGATGACTACTAACCTTGATATAAATTAATAAGGGTTAAGGAGTACGTGATATTGCAAAAGCTAAAGCAATGGATGTTTAAAGCTAATTATATTTAAAGTTATGATATAGAAATTACATAAAAGTACGATTGGCTTAACCATGACAAGCATTAGGTATAGAAAGGAATGCAAAATGAAAAGTAGGCCATGCCTTTAATGATTATGTTGACTCATGAACGTATAGAAATTGAAGTAGAAGATGAAATTTAGTTCTTAAACTATAAGCATAAGATTCATAAATTAGGGTAAAAGGTCTTGTTAGCTTAGGGAATATACTAGAGACTTGGCAAAGTGAGCAAGAAATGATGATAGACAAGAAAATCACTATTATTTTATGAACCCTTATAGTGTGGAAAGAGTATAACAAGAGGTTATAAACTTAGAAGGAAAGGCTTGAATGGTACAAAGAATAGTTACATGGATTAGCATGAGAAAGTCTACGAATATGATTAGGTGAAAGCATATCAGGGATATATCCTCAACAAAAGTTGATGATTATAATGTAATGTGGGAAATAGAGTTGAATAGTAGAAGTACAATGATCAGAGTGAAGCTCTACTATTCTAGATTATGAAAGTTACGAGGACAAAACTTTTTGCAAATGGGGTAGAATGTAAGATCCTAACCTTTGACCAACTATCGAGGACTTAAAATTGTGGCTGATTCCTAATAAATATGGAGCTTAGGAAAATATGACTTGGGAAGGGAGGAAGTAAAGCAATCATATAGCATGAGCTACGAGTACTATCACATAAAGTAAACATAGTTACTTAGAATTAGTAGATGTAGAGTTACAAAAAATATTCTTGAAATTAAATAAATTTTTAATATAGGGTTTCAAAAGTTAAAAGAAGAGCCTCAAAAAAGTTTTTTTGGGAAAATAAAATATATAAAATATTTAATTTAACAAAAGCATCATTTTATCAATATTGCATAGTTTTATAAAAGATGTATGATTTGAGTCTCGATAATTAATAAGGCCTTGATAATGAATTATTTGGAAACGGAAGTAAATGAAGAGCCATTAAATAATGACTAGGAAATATGCATGTACGTTAAATATACTTAGGGACAACATAAATCTCCAAATTAATTATAACCCTAAATATATACATAATACATTAACTTACTCAAAAAATTTTGATTAAATCCTTAGAGGTATCTTTCTTTAGAAGTTGCAGCTGGGGGACAATCTATGAAATTAGTAGTATGTGAGGTAAGTTAACTACATGACACCTAGATTAATAAAATTGATAAAGAATTTATCCAAAACATGTGTAACATAGAAAAGAATTCCATTGACCCAAATTCTCTACTTTTGAACATCTAAGAGCAGCTCCTTTCTCCATTTCAATCAATTTGAAATCTACGAAAAGAATTGGAAAGCCCCAAAAGGAGAGAGATTGGCCTAAGGAAATTGTAGAAGAAAACATGGTGAAAATCCACAATTGTTAAGGAATGCATGCAATTATGCAACCTAGAAGTGAAACCTGGCCACCACCCTATAGGAGATGACTTGATTGGCATGGCCAGAACACTCATAGTAGCCATTAGTGGCTAGATAACTCAATGCCCGCAAGTGTCTACTTTACTTTTAATTTTCAATTAAATTTTAAAAATAACAAATGATGTCCAAAAAGTATAAAACTTGATTTTCCAAAGAATTTTTTCATGTAGAATCCAAATATTAAACTATACTTTTGAGATCCAAAGCAGAAACATGAGGTCCTTAACAAATCAAGCCCAAAAACGAATTGTGCATTAAATTTAAAAAATACTAAATGATGTAGTTTCTTCAAATCAAGCCTAAAAATGAACTGTACATTAAATTTTTAAAATACTAAATGATGTAGTTTCTCCAATTTTTATGTATAATATCTTGAAAGGGTTTACTTTGATTCTATATAAAAAGTTTTAGAAAATTGAGGAGTTGAACATTTAGTAATCTTAACTTAATTGCAACTGTTGAAATTACAAAAAGTGGAAGTTTTACTAGGTGATTTGATGTACAATTGTTACAATATAACTATACTTAAGCTTTAGGATATTGAATTAGTTTGTTAGATTGTGGAAACAAAGGCGTTGATGCTAAAGTTAGCTAATTTGATCATATAAGAACGTGTTGGTCAGAATCTAGGTTAGAATGTCGAGTAAGTCAGAATATGAAATAACTTAATATACATAACCTAGGTTAAAAGTTGATATAGGGGTTGGTTGATATTGTATACATACATATATATATATTCAAATTAATTCTTTATAACTTGTATACCTTTTGTATAGATAGTATTGCATTTCTAAACCACTTCACATAGTTTTTGCTTAGCTATTAGGTTAAGCAACTCTTAGTGCATTGCTAGGTCCCTGGACTTTAATTTGCATCTAAATGCTAGGTTAAAGTCGACCAACCGGATGAGTGCTAAACTAGGTTAGGATATCAATGCTAATGCATATCACATGTATTACATAGTATGCATTTGTTACATTTGCGTTGCTTGGTTGGATAATGAGTTATGGTAACTTGTTTAGTGATTTTGTTGTGATATTACTTATATTGTTGTTTATTATCCACTCTCACTCAACTTATAGTAAGTAGAGGGGGGAATTTTTCTTATCCTTATGTTAGAGATAAATAAGACCTTGGAAGAGCAAGAAGACTTAAAAGCGCTTAGTGAAGTAGTTTCACTTGAAAAGGATCAAGTAATTGTAGGGTTTGTCCTAAGTTTTAGAAGTTCCTTTTCAAGGAGCATCAACATTTTATGTATGGAACATAACTCTGAGATTGTAAATGTGTTAAATTAACTCTGTATTAGAATATTCAACCGTAATACTCTAAGCTCCTCTATTGTAGAGATTTCCCCTATCATTTGTTATGTTCAGTGAGAATAGATTTGTAAACAAGTATTTTATGAAGGTGAATGACAGGCGAAATTCAAATCCTACCTTATCCTTAACTTAGTGATGGCAGTAACAAATGTTTTTAGATACTAAAAGTTAAGAATGGTTTTTGAAGCAAACACTTAAAAGCTAAGGCTTTACATAAATTTCTAGTACACTTGCCAATATTCACTATTTCTAGTAAAATTTAATTGTTTTATTTGTAAGCGAGTCAATTGGTAGTACAATATTCCACTGTTTTTGAAAAAGGGGCATATTCTTAATTGTTCGTGAAGTGAGAAGCATGAAACATCTATGGTCTTGGTTTGTTCCCAAATTACACTTAGACTACTAGACTCGTAAAACCCCTTGTTTATACTGATCTTCTTCTAGTTTTTCATAAATTTTTTTTAGCACTTTCTCTTGCTAGTCAAAATTTCTTGAATTGTAAACAAGATAAAGATTTTTGAGGGGGTGGGTTTGAGTTTTCATAAAGTAAAGAGGAATTGGTGGAAAATTGAGAAAGAGGATAATTGGTTATATTAGCTAAATTCCTAATTATAGGTATCTTTAAGCACATTACTACTTAATTCTAATCCCTACTAATGTGTCACACCTAACTCTAGCTAAATTAAGCTCTCCAACTATCTTATAACTATTGATAGTTTATAGTTATTTAATTAATTTGATAAGTTAGATAATTGGTAATTTTAGTGAGAATTACCAATAATCTAGGGTTTTCTCAATATTAGTAGTTCCCTGTGGGATTGACATCTCGAACTCAAATCTATATTTATAATATAACTTAACTAGGTCACTTATCTAAGAGTGGTATTTATATCCACACCACTAGAGTCCAACAAGTATACTCTATATTACTCCATTGAGCCCTTGACAAGATATGATCCCCTAAGGTATCTTGATGAGAAACCAACCTTGATTAGAAGAATATCCAAGTAGCAAATGTTGTTATCAAAATTTGACATCATGTATGTGAACCAAAGCTCAGTATGGGGTTAAGCTCTATTTGATCAACTAGTTAGAATTTGCCATTACAACAAGGTTAGAATTTCCATACACTAATGACATTGCGGAATATGAAGCATGTGTACTAGGCCTTAAAATGGCTTCAAGTTTAAGAATAGATGAATTAAGGGTCTTTAGAGAATCTGCTTTAATTATTCTCAAAACATTGGTGCAATGTAAGATAAAATACCTTAAATCGATACCTTACCATTTGCATTTTAGCAAAGATAGTGGAATCAATCTACCAAGTTTATTGCTCAAATTGAAGAGAACTACTATTATTTTCCTTATTGCCTCCATACTATTTTGAATACCAATTTTTCCTTAGGAATAGGATAAAGTCTCTATCTCTATTGGAGGAAGCATACTTCTTAAAGATAAGGATATTGTAAGGAGAGACATTGATAGAGTTGGTGGTAGTAATAAAGGCCATATTGCTGCAAAATTGAATGATGTATGTTTTTTAGGTCACTTCATATCTTCACTTTGTAGTATCTATCGTACTTGTTTTGTGAATTAGTAGTCATGTTTAAATGGCCATAGACAAAGTCGAGGAAGAGATGAGAAAGGTAAGTATGCCCTTTCTTCCCTTTTATATGTACATAAGATTGAAAGCGGATTAGCTAAATCCTTCACTTTTCCCTTGTAGAAGGTGGAGGAGGTTTACAACTCCTCCAAAGCACAAACCATCACAATGGAAAATGTGACGATAAAGGCCAAGATAAAGGTTGAGAAGCTATAAGGAAAGCTTGCAGTTGAGTAGAGGGCTCATTGAGAGGTATCTAATGAGGTGTCAGCCTTAAAGACAGAATGATGAGCTCTTCAAAGAAACTGTAGAGTTGAAGAATCAGTTGAAGGAAAGGAACGAAAGTTCTAGAGCCTAGGGCCAACAATTTCTTCAATGACTAAAGTAGAAGATAAATTGAGGGTCTAGATCATGCACTTTAAGACTAAAAACTCCAAACTTAAGGCTTAAGTAGTCGAGTAGTAGTAAGCTTCTAAGGCCAAAACTTTTGTGAAGGAGGCTTTATAGATCGTCACTCCAAATTGGCGATATGAGAAGCTACTTCATAAGAAGTTGTTAGAAGGGGTACAATTGGCTTAGGAGGAGATTTTGAAAGTTTACCTTAACTACAACTCTATTGCCTTGACTTTGCTAACATAGATAATGATGATACTAATAGTAAGGAAGATACGAAGGTTGACAATGAGCAAGGAGTTGAGGGTTAGGGATAGGATAATGACCAGCTGCTGCTGTTGAAACCTCTATCCAGCTTACTACAAAAGAGACCCTTACATTCGAAAGGAGGCTTCCAGTGCTCTTGACGAGACAATTAAGGTCAACAAAGATCCTAACTCTACTACTATTAAAGAAGGCGTGGTTAGTTAAGGCCCTAGTTCCATTAACTCTACTAAGGAAAACATCTTTAACCCTCAATCTGGCTAACTTTTTCTAAATTAGTTTTAATGTTTGGTTAGGTTGGAATGCTAACCTTTTGATTATTGTATTGATACTTTGTTTGATTTCTACTAACATTTTACTTGCTTAATTTCATAGCATGTTTTGTTTCATGTACATGAAGAAACTAGCAATACAAAACTTGCTTAGCAAAGCTTTTAAACTTTCGTACTCGTCTTTGATTATGGATGAAATTATTTGTCCATTCATCTATGGATATGGATAAGGAAAGTTCATTAAGCATTGTTTAACGGAACTTACCTTAAATGTTGGAGTTCATCAATTAAACTAAATTAATACCTGTCAAAGGTAGTCAAGTTCATTATCCATATTAGGTTTGAACTCCTTTTAAATTAGTTAGGCTTGTTAGCTACTTAATGTCATAATTTAAGTTCATTAACCATTGTAGGTCTAAACTTTTTCAATATTAGTTCATTCACTATGTAGGCTTGAACTATGTTATCTGTTAATCATGATTAGATCAAGAAATGCTAAGAACATTTATAAGGATTTGTACAATAGACTAGAGAGTAAACACTTTGATTCGGTAAAAATGAGGCTATTGCCTTACATAATTTTTGGAACAAGTACTAAACATAAACACACAACATTCTTAAACAAAAAATAGTTACTCGAAATACAAATTAAGATTCTTTACATTTTAAGCTCATGGGATAACTTATCCATGCAACCTCTCTAGTTTGTAGGTCCCATTTCCTATGACTTCCTAAACTTTTACAAGATCCTTCTAATTTGTGGTGAGTTTCCCTTGATTATCTCACACACCAATTGCTTCCATCTTTTTGCAAACCAAGTCCCTTCGGTGAAAGATTTTGTACTTAACTTTCTGATTGTAATACCTTACTGCCCTGTATTGGTAAATGGTAACCCTTGCTCTTGCATATCCCATATTTCTTCTATGGTATCTAGATTGGTTGTTAAGCCAAACTGATTTGCCATAACATAAAACTTTTGAGTGTACAAATTAAGCAATTCCAATTTAATTGGCAAGATAGCCTTTGATTCGAAGGCTAATCTATAAGGAGTTTTATTACGACCTAACAGTATTGTTGTCGTGGTAAATTGCCGTGTACCATACAAAGGTTTACTATCAACCCCCTTGCTGATTGCAGGCCTTTCATACGACACACAAGGCTCCTTCTACTGTACGTTACCATTAGGCTCATATATAAGTAATATAGAGCAATTATTACTAAAATTAACTTTTAAGACATAAATTGATTAAGTAAACGTATGGACTTGTTAAGTTCTATACCAAAAGAATATTATCAATAAATGCAATTCATAATAGAAATTGCATCATAAACTTTAAACTATATTATGAACAAAATAAAGGTAAATAGTTATCTACAAAAGCTTTTACAAAATCTCCTTTTTGCTTCTTGATCACTCCAACCCATATCTACAGGAGACTCACCTCGGCATGCCTTAGCTTGGATTAGCGAAGAGGTTTTCCTGCAACAAAAGGAATCTATCGGAGTGTAAGCTTAAGCTTATTGAGATAATTACCCTTGTCAATACCGCATAGCAAAAATTTATTGGATGCACATTCATATGAATGCATGAAAAATTAGTAGCCAAACAATGCATGCAGTAGCCTAGGATTTACATACAACTTAGAATTATGCCCCTTGTAGTTGGGGTCTGGAGATAATTAACCGGCCTAAACCAAAATCTGAGTTCTAGACCTTGCGTTTGATTTCATTTGCACTATTGTGTTTAAGTTAAAACAAAACCACATAGATATATACTTTCTTTCCTAAACAAAAAATTATATTTTCAAAATCTTAAGTCTAGTGGTGTGGTGGCCTCCGCAATCCATAAACACATGCCTTAAGTAGAAGCCACAAGACACTTCCCCTCACTGATGGTTGATGTCTCCTAGTACTTAGTAGACTAGTCAGCTTAGGATAGAGACTCAATAAAATGATGACATAACTGATGCCTAATCTTGTAGGAGGCCCTCTTCCTGTGAGTCCCTTTTCATCTTCTACGTGAGGCAGTAGTCGGTATTATTCAAATGCAATTATGAGGAATGCATGATCCATTTAATTTCTTAATCATATAACTAGTTAATCCAATTTTTCAAGGTGATGAGACAATTTCATTCCATACAATCACACGTATAAATTATCACAAACAATTTCCATTATTATATAATTAGCATGCCATAGCATTCAATCATAAATTCATATACATGCATTTCCTATATCTTACAGGCATCCAATTTATATATATAAGTTTACGTGCGTCTATTCTATAAGCAAAATCAAGTAAAGAGTCATCGGGAATTTACTCACTCCACTAAACGGGTTAGTCAAAGTGGTCCAGGGGCAAGTCGTCTCCAAACGCAGGGTCCCTTGATCATCGAAATCATAATACTATAAGGGATTAAAATAAAACTTAGGAAACTAAGCTAAAACCCCTTAAGTCATACTCTTGACTAGTTTTTGTATTTTTCCCGATTTTACTTAAAAGTTCAATTCTGTATAAATTTCTCGTTTTAAATTCGATTTTTATGATCTTATAGTCAATCTTCATTTTTTTTAGCGTAATTTAATGTAGTGAGGTTAGATTTTTGAGTTGAGACACGAAAATCTACCCATAGGTCAGAATAGTAATGATTCTCATGATTTGGAGTACTTTTAGGCTTTGTTTGGTTAATGGGCTTTTTGGTAACTTAGGATTTCCTTTGGGCTTGGGCTTAAGATTTCATTCTAGGCTAAAAATACTCCTTAAGGTCAGATTTACAACTTTGATTTACACTCCTAAGGCTATCAACCACTTCTTAGGCCCTTAAGTGAGCTTAAGTTATCAAATGGGCTTATTTTTTATTCAATTCAAGGATGGTTACTTTCTTAGGCTTAGGGAGTGTCTTGTGGGCTTCTTGAGAGTCTCAAAACAATTTTCATTATTGTGTCAAGTTTCTAGTCAAAAACTTAAGGTTGGTTCAAGTTGACGCTTGAGGCCCATTTTGGAAGTTTCTAAGCTTGGTTGAGTTTTAGGCTTGATACACTTATCATACTTGCCTTAGTTGTTCTTTTCACTTTGTTTACTTACTTTTATCATATTTTTAAATTTCTTTTAGGAATGTTCCAGATTTGGTTAGTTTGAGTATGAGGGCTTCCAACTTGGTTTTCTAACTTGTTTCATCATTTCCTTAAGTTTAGGTGTTAGATTGTGAACTTAAGCTACTTATATTTGAATCTTAACTTGACTTCTTTTCCATGAGATGATTATTTGACTCATATTTTTCATGAAAATAGAGGATCTCACTTTTATCACACCTCTCATATCATAGTTCATGTCTTACAAAGCTAGTTTCCTCATAAAACTTCATGTGATGGATTTTATCTTCACTTAAGTCTAGATTTGAGCATGTTTAATTTAATAAAAGTGTAAATAACATCCAAATGACTTCTAAACTCTCACGTCCAACATGCTTCTCTTTCATTCAAGTTCTTATTTCAAGATTTTCTCAACTTAAAATCTTCCATTCCAAGTGTTAAACAAGTCTCTTTACAAAATATTAACTTTATATGCTCATATTTTAACTTTCATGTAAGGTTTTCATGAGTTTGCTTCTTAGGGTGGTTTTTGATGTTATACCAACTTATGATCATACTCATATCTTTAAGAAATCATAATCTCCTAACATGAATACTAACTAACACAAGATATACTTATTTGTCCTTAAAGCAAAAATATGGTGATTGTGCACTAAGATTCCACTTATGCTCTTTGTCTTACTTCCTCCATCTTGCACCCTTTTTGGAAACTTGAGTTATGGTCCTTGGAAGTGGGGTTGAAGGAGTGTTATAAGGATCCTAAAGGGGCTTGGAATGTTGGCAAAATGAAAGACAAGAAGAGGATGAAAGTGTTGTATTTGTGTGTGCTTGGAATGTAGCGGCAAGTGAAGGATTTTGTGGGGTTTGGTTGTTTCTTTTTTTTTTGTTTTTAAAGTGAGAGAAAAGGAAGTAAAAATAAAATTGAAAGTGAGAGCAAATGGGGAAAGGAGTAGCCAATTGGAAATGGGGTGGGAAGTATGTTTAAGAAGTTTCATTTTGTTGTCTTGTAGCATGTACAAAAGTTAACAATTGCGACTCTTGATGATGTAAGCATTAAGAGGTGAATAATGGAGTATAAGATAAAGTAATTGATGAATGGAAGACAAGAGTATGCCCCCCCATAAAGCCATGCTAGAATCGGCCATTGGGTGTCCTTTTGGGCATGGAATTATCTTGTCTCATTTATTAAAGTTAAGCATGTGAAATCTTGTGATAATTTGTCCATATGTAGTATAAGTGAAGGGGTCATAAGGAAAGTGTTTTATCACTAGCTTTTGATTGATTATCAATTGATAAATAACTCCAACTCTCAATTGATAAGTTATTAAGGTGATTAGTTGGTTTACTTATCCACATGTAAAGCTTAGACATGAAGATAAGGGAATTGTCTTATACGAAATTGTTTTAGGATTTACTTCTTGAATTGTTTTGTAAATTATGACTTAATTCTTATAAAATTATGAAATTTTCTAGAGTTGAATAAAATTATTCAAATTAAATTATTGATTAGTCGTCTAACGTTAAAAGTCCTTAATTGTTTTAGGGTATAGGGTTTTAGGTGACTTAGAGTTCGTAGTTTTTAAAATTCGGGTTTTATTGATAATAGGCTTTCGAATTGGAAAAGTAAGTTTGTTTTCAATTGTAAACTCGATTCTTAGTTTATTTGATCCTTAGGAACATTTTGGAAGTACTCTTAGTTAAATCATAGGCCCGCTAAAATTAGGGTTTATAAGTTTCTTCCATTGAGTCTTATGGGTGGTCCTATATCCTCATAAAATGTTAGGAAGCTTATCAGCCCACTTTCCCTTTGCCTGATCAACTCTCTACTTTAAACTATATGGGATGGTCTTATTAATAGCTTTCACTTGGTCATTGGTTTTGGGATGAGCTATTGAAGTGTAATTCAGTCGAATGCCATGCTTTTGATAGAAAGCCAACAACATATCATTGTTAAACTATCGACAATTGTCAATGATTATCGTGTAAGGGACTTCAAATCTTGATAGAGTAAAGAATGACTCACCTTTTGACATTACCTCGGCTTCTACTCACTTGGTGAAATAATCTACCATAACTATTATAAATTGCTACTATGTAGTAGCCCCGGTCAAAGGCAAGACAAATTAGTGGCTAGCCAATTCATCATACTTAAGGGCACCCAAGATGGAAGAATTTTTTCATATTGAGGCGAATTCGAAGGGTAAGTCCAGCAGTGTAGAGAGTATTAAAGAGGAGGTTAAGGAAATTTAACTTAAGGATAACCTTGATAAAGCAACTAAGATAGGGAAGCCATTGACAATAAAGATTCGATAAGACTTAACAAAGTTCCTTTGAGATGACATAAATGTTTTTGCATCGACTCCCTCAGACATGCCAGGCATCCTAAGGGAGGTCATGACATACAAATTATAGATAGATCCTAATGCAAAAGTTATTCAATAGAAGAAGAAGCATTTTGCCCCTAAATGATAGGCAACAATTGAAGGAGTCCAAAAATAACTGAAAGCAAGGTTTATATGGGAAAAGCCTTATCTAATATAGTTAGCTAATTGTGTACTAGTTAAGAAGTTGAACAACAAGTAGCGAATGTGCATAGACTTCATTGACTTAAATAAGGCTTTCCTTAAAGATTTTTTTCCCTTGTTAAGGATTGATCAAATGGTAGATTCAACTATCCCGAATGCTTTTCTTTCTTTTATGGATGCATTTTCTAGTTATAATCAAATCAGAATAGAGAAGGAAGATGAGGTGTATACCCCATTTGTTACGAAATTTGGGCTAAAGAATGCCGATGTAACTTGCCAAAGGCTCATAATAAAAATGTTCAACCCCTAAACCCACTACAACATCAAAGTGTATATCGATGATACTAGTCAAGAGCAAAGAAGAGGGTCAAGACCTTGCCAACCTATATAAGACGTTCAAAACATTGGAGAGGTACAACATGAGGTTGAATCCACATAAATATGTTTTTGGGGCTACCTCGAGCAAATTCCTAATATATATGGTAAACTAAAGGGGCATTGAAGTGAATTTAAGGAAGATTAATGCGATATAGAATATGAAGTCCCCAAGTACAATCAAGAAAGTTCAAGAGTTAATAGGATAGATTGCCACCCTAAACATATTGGTCTTAAAGAGCGTAAATAGATGCGCCGAGTTTTTCAAGATTCTAAAGAACCCTAAGAGATGGACTGATAAATGTAAGGCTACAGTCAAGGAGTTGAAGGATTTTCTATCATCTGCACCAGTTCACAAGGAAGACTTATTCTTATATTTGTTTGTCAACAGCAGTCGAGCTCTTTCCTCTATCCTTGTTCATATTGAGGGAAAAGAGCATAGGTCGATCTATTATGTAAGCCACGTCTTGTAAGGTCCAGAGCAAAGGTATACTAAGATCAAGAAATTTGTGTTAGCTATGTTGATTTCAATAAGGAAGCTACAGCCATATTTTGAAGCTCATTAGATCATAGTTCTCACTAATCAACCACTATGGTAGGCCCTACAATGACTTGACTCCTTAAGAAGGATGATAAAGTATACCCTTGATTTTAGTGCCTATGATGTGCAATGTAAACTCAAAATAGTACATTAAGCACAAGACTTAGCAAACTTTGTGGCCGAATTTACTGGAAAAGAGGATAGTGTTGAGATGGTTGAGAAATATATTTGGAACTTGTACATAGATGGCTCTTCCATCCAAGAAGAAAGTGCAGTAGGACTTATCTTAGAAGGACTACAAAATGTGACAATAAAATATGCATTGAAGCTTGGATTTTTAGCAAGTAATAATAAGGCTGAATATGAAGTCTTAATTGCTAAACTAAAGTTAATGAAGGAGGTTAAAGCCTTTTCAAACTCACAATTGATTGTGAACTAAGTCAAGGGAGACTACGCAATGAAGGATGAAGTAATAAGCAAGTGCTTTACTATTATATGAATGCTCTTAGAGGAATTTTAGTCCTACATGATTAAGAAGATTCCTAAAGCTAGGAATATTGTTGATAAATTGTCAAAGTTGGCTAGTACGTTGCTTCATGATTTGAAGGACAAACTCTTCATTGAATACTTATCGAGTAAGAGTTTGGAAGATATGGAACAATGCTATAAGGTATAGTCTTACCCGAAAGAGAAATCATGGATGGACCCGATCACTGAGTATTTGAGAGATGGGGTGTTACCTATAGACAAGAAAGAAGATTAGAGGCTTACATATTAAGCCACAAATTTTACCTTATTTGATCGCAACTTATATAAATACGGCTTTTGCTCAACTATATCTCCATTTCCTTACACTAAAGGATATGCAACAGGTTCTTTTTTATCTACATGTAGGAGTATGTAGTAACCATGTGAAGGCTTAGATGTTATATGTTTAGGCTTTGAGGCTTAGCTACTATTGGTCGACCATGAAAGACAATGTCAAGAATGCAATATAGCAGTATCTACAGTGTTAAAAGCATAAAGCTCTGAGCCATGCATCCTATAGCAAGCTATATAGTTTGAAAGAACCATGTTAAATAAGTTTTGGCTTGGCCAGCCCATGATCATATTATAAGGCGACCAACATTTGACGATGAAGTTTTGGCTTGGCTAGCCCATGATCATATTATAAGGCGACCAACATTTGACGATGAGGAAATCTACTTTATCCTTTGCTAAATTTTCATCATCTCCAATCTAGATTATGATAGAGATCAACCCAAATACTTGTACAGGCCAATTATTAAAAGCATAAAGTCATACTCATAGGATCTCAATGATAAGTGTGAAAAATCCCACACTTATCGTACATAATTTTCTCTAAATTATATGTGATTTTGCATGAAAATGAATTTGAATTCACTAAGGTAGTATTAAAATCATATATAATTGATTTACACATGTGAAAATTATGATTTGATCAATTTAGCACAAAAGATTTAGTATTTTGGATCTTAAGCTTAATATTATTTTTTTATATATATCTTGCAAGTCTTGGGGCTACGATGAAGGTAGTCCCTACATTAGAAGCCTAAAAAAAGAAAAAAAAAAGAAAGTAGAAGAAGATAAAGACAGAAAGCAGGGACTATCGGCTTGACAGTAATCCTAACTATCGTTAAGCTAGCGTTTAGAACAAAACCTTTGAAAGTATTACAAAGAGTAGACATTCCCTCCTAATGGTATAGGCGATTAGCTAATTTAGTACAATTGATAGTCAATATCTAAACTATATATTTTTGTGAGTTCACAGTATTTTTCATATAATTAATCTAGTTTGTATACTATTTATTATGTATTTTCCTAGTATAAGCCTATATATTAGTCTAATATGCAAAATAGTGAATAATATTATTAAAGTGTTTGTTAGATAATGTAAGATTAGTAACTATGAAATTATGATAATGTACAGTGGAAAAGTATAATTTTTAGGACTTCTAGTTTAGAATTAAAACCTACTCGAGTCAATTATGGAATTACGATAATATATGGTCGAGTCAGTAGTACAAAAGGGTATTTTTGGAAATTTGACAATATTAATTGGTCTTAATTGTTAAGATATATTAATAGTATTCAAAATAATGATCATGACTATATAAGGTTTATTGAAATCGAATAAAGAATGAGCAGGATATGGTCAAATGAAGTTTAAAAATGCGGTAATGAAAGATTATAAGAATTTTGGTTCGACTCGTAGTTGATTTAGAAACAATGTTTATATTTTCCTTAGGTGTGATAAGTAAGGAAGGATCACATTGTGAAGTTTAGGATTTTGTGTTATTACTAAGCTCATGTAAGTGGATCTAACCCATGCTTAAAATAGATATATTTCTACTTATAATATTGTATGCTATTTGATGTTGTATTGATTAGATGTGGTTATATCTTAGGTGAACTGATATGCTACTACAATAGATGTAAATGTGGTGATTTTGAATTACTATAATTATATCTTAGTTAGACTGTTATGCTGCTATGTTAGGTGTTGATTTAGTACTTACGAATGATTGTACTAACTTAGAGAGTTGAGTGATCGCTAACTTAATCTTTTAGGTATTTACCTAAGTGAACCATAAGTGAGATACTAGATTTTTGCTAAGGGGAGTTCAAAAACTAGAAACTAATAACTAGGTTAAATAAAAATCAAAGATAGATGGTGTTAAATGATATACTTAAGTTGTTATTGCATAGCATGGCATGGCATAAACGAGACTTATGGGTTAGAATTTTCAAAATGAGGCTTCTAAGTGATTAAGAAAAATCATGGTGTTATGAACTTAGATTTTAGAAGCATATAGATTCTCATTGTCGAAACATCTTAACTATTTTGATAATCTGATTTGGGAAACTATAGTATATAGTCTAAATTTGTAAAACAAAATTGGGGGTCCTACTTTTAAGCAGCTCCTTATTGCCTTTTTGATTTAGTAGACTATAGTATGTAGTCCAATTTAGTAAAATAAAGTTAGGGTTCCTACTCCCAGGTAGCTCCTTGTTGCCCCAAGTTCTTAAACGTTGTATCCAGATGCCCGGCTATGTTGACAAACTAGATAAGGATATTGGAAAGTCATAGGATATTGGTATCGATGCTTACTATGTGTATGAACATAGCATGCTGCATTGCTAATAATAAATGCTTGGTTGGGCTAATGTATGTGTGAAGCTGAACATGCTAGTTATGATTGAAATGTTTTAGTTGTGATATTGCCTCTATTATATTGTTTGTTATCCACTTTTACATAGTTTCGGTAGTTAAGGAGATAAAATGTTTTATCTTTAAGTTAAAACATTGTGAAGTGCTTAACACTAAGGAGGATGTATACTAAGAGCGTGATTCAAAGTCAATGACTTTTAGATGGAACTTGTACTAAGTTAGGAATCTTACCATTTTGAAGATGAGAAAAGAAAAATACTGTTAATGTTTTCATATAAATATTATGATGTACATATAAGTTCTAACCAAATGTCTAGTTAAGCTTTGATGTAACAACCCCATTATCATATTAATAAAGTTTTCTTTTGATGAATGAGTAGATTGAGTTAAGTTTTAATAGGTATTCTTATGTAATAGTATATCCTATGCTCTGCCGGGATGTGACACCCTACTCTCATTTACTTTATGTTTTATTTATTATTTATATATTGGTTCATGCCATATCTTAGCTAAGTAATTAAAGGGGACATTTTTATTTAAGCTTTGCAAAAATTTTGATTTTTTTTAAGGAACTAGTTTACCTTGCTCTTGGTTAATTTTGGGAACAACACTATGGTTGTTCCCAAATTGCTAGCACAAGGATGTCATGAGTGAATTGTTGAGGTTCATGACATTGTTACTGATGATTGTTTTGAGAGTTCCATACCAAGCAGCGATATCTTTCTTGATGAATTGACCACCACTCTATTGGTCATATTAGTATATGAGGCGGCTTTAACCCATTTAGTAAAATAGTCGATTGTGATTAATATGAAACAATGTTTGTTGGAAGCCTTTGGAGTAATTGGCCCTATCACATCAATTCCCCATATTGAGAATGTCCAATGTTGACAACATGTGAACCTCTTGTGGAGGGGCATTCACTTTGTTAGCATAAATCTAACATAAGTTGTAGTGCCTTACATGCTTGATGTAGTTGGATTCCATAGTCAATCAATAATAGCTTATTCTCATAATCTTTCAAGCTAGCATGTACCATGTGAGAGCCACATGCTCCTTTATGTAATTCTTTCATAAGTGCTTTTGCTTCCTCTTCATCCACACATCTAAGTAAAGTAGTGTCAAAGGACCTTCTATAAAGTGTAGATTCGCTAAGTAGGAAATGGTTAGCCAATTTTCTTAAGGTCTTTCGATTCTTTTTGCCAGCTTCTTTAAGATAATTGCCACTTTATAGGTAAGTTTTAATGTCATGATACCAAGATTCTTTCTCTTGGATACATTTAGCTGCTAGATTGTAGGATAGTTACTTTTCCACTTCTATTTTTAGAGGTTGGATCTCTACTCCTTCTAAAACTTGCATCGTAGAGGCTAGTATATACAAAGCATCTACAAACTGATTTTCAGTTCTTCGTACATATGTAAATGAGATATCCCTAAATCATTCTGATACCTAGAGCTTTCTCTCGAAGGGCTTTCTTAGGATTCTCATTCAAACTTTTACCCATCTTAGATGAGGGTTTTCCAATGTATACCTTTGAAAAGATATTAGCTTTGCTGATGTCAAGCTATCTGCTATCGTATCCATGGGGCAATCTCTATAGCATCATCTTTAGTAGCTATCTAGCTAGACTCAACAATTAGTCTTTCTTCTAGAAAATTCTCTAGTAGAGGTACCATTTCTTCTTATACAAATTCAAGAACATTCTCCTGTTGAGCTATCTCCTTACCTTCCTACCAAGTTGTCCCCTTCTTATTCTTCTTCTTGACAACGTAACCTTTAGTAGGTTGTTTCTGCACTTCACCTTAATTGGACTTGACTTTAGTAGCACGCTGATCAAGTTTTTGTTTCTTAGCCTTGTCCTAAGCTAACAATTTCCATGGGTCAACTTCAATTGCACCTATGTCTGCAAAAAACAACGACATTAGAAAATTAAGATATAAAAAGTAAATTTTAACTTACAAATCCATATTGAACGAAGCTCAAAGGCAAAATACTTCCCCCCATAAACTAAAAATATTGGCTCCTTACTAGTAGCTTAGCTTAACATGGTGAGAAATTTGGGTCTTACCTTCCTTGTTAGAAAATATCAATTCCCCATTCATGTAATGGTTGATAATTCTTTCAGCATCCTAATAATTACCACACCACCTATCTTAGATCTTTTTCAAGACGATGGAATCATTTGGTAGCAATTTTACGTCCTTAGTCTTGATGGGTTCAATCTACCAAGTCCAAAAATCATAATCTATGTCTAACCTTACTAATATATATTTGTCATGCCATTTGTAAATTTTAGACTACAAGTTATCCATGAATTTGTGACCATGCCTTACCACCATGTAGAACCACCCATCTAGTTAGCATTTAATGGTAAAGAAAAACCTAAACAATTATACAGTAGCCTTAACTTCAAGCACCTCACAAATTATCTTAAAAGCAACAAGGATTCTATATGTATTAAGAGAAAACATGCCCAGCAAAGCACAAATATAGTTGAAAAAATCCTTTTGGAAATTAGAAAAAAGGAAATGTAAACCAAATTTAAAACACTTCAAGAAAACATAGAACTCATGCTCCATTGGAAAATATGCCCTTTCATCTTCTTTAGGCCTACAAAGTTTCCATTCAAGTGGAAGATGTTCAAAATATTTATTATATCTTGACACAACTGCCCTAATGGCACTACTCTACACTTAAATTGTTGAATCAATATCATACACTACATTATTATACAGGTATTTAGCAACTGACCTATCCTCTCTAGAGATGTTGTGAATTTGAACATTTAGAGTAAAATTAGCAGAACGGATCTTACTTCTACCTATACTTGAAGAGATGTTGTGAATTTGAAAGAAAGGAATCAAAGAACTTTAGAATTTTTCACAAGAGCAATTTGAGAGAGAAAACAATAAGATGCTAGGATGAGCAATCAAGAAAGCATGCAATAATACCCTTAAAGGGCTTTATAAGTACTATTCAAACTTAATCTTTTTTTCGAAGAGTAGAGGCAAAGTTACTAGATTTGAGTGTTATTTGATTGCCAACCATCGATGAGAGACACGTGTGCCATGTCACAAATCTAATAGGTGCAGTACTACTAGTAGTTACAGGAATGTACAGTATAATAATGGTTGAGTTAACACCAGTACCATACGCATATACAGTAAATGAAGAAGCAGGAAAAATGAAATGTCATGACCTTTAAGTTGGGAATTCATATGACTCTTATCAATGAAGTATTGAATGAAATATGGAAATAATTGAAAGCCTAGTAGCTCTGCTCGGCAACCATGTGATGAACTAAAAGCATAAGTACAGATTGCCTACCTACTAATCAAATGGATTGAAAAACACCTCTATACTTACTTTCGTACTCGAATTTTCAATCATGGGAGTTAGAGGGCAAATGATGATAGTGGATTTTCCCTCCTTAGCTATTGCTCAACACATTACTTACCAATCAATTCTATCTTACTAAGGTCCTTGGCCTAGCTAAGTCTAACTACATATGGCGACTTTAGGTTTAGCCATTTTGTAGTCCAAAAAGCTTAGCCTGCCCTAGTTAAGTACTTTGAATTTGAATAAAGGCATGAACGGTTTGGCATCTACTAAGCTTAATTACAAAACTACCTACTCCCCATGTCCTTTGGAATGTGACAAAATTGATGAACTACTATGTATCTTAGGTAGTTAAGCTACCCAACACTACAGTTATCAAACAAGCACCTAAAAATAAGGGAATGCCACCACTCTAAGAACACTCTACACTCTAAACACTCACATACTAACTTATTCTCTTTATCTTGCTCTTACAAACTCTTACTTAGGAGTCGGAGTAGTTATGTTGAACTAGCCTTGTACCCCATAACCTAATTCTTTTCTCTCTTTTAGGAACAAACATTCAATACTACTTTTGACTAACAACACCACTTGCTATATCCCTAGTTGAGTAGCCATCTTATCAAGCTTAAATTTTCAGTTTTTATTTCTCATAACCCAATTAATAATAAACCTGACTTATTTAATATCATCAATTGACTAGAGATTAAAGCAAACCTTGTTTTATTTTTAATTTAAAAAGAAATTGGTGTTAACATTCGATTAGGGTCAAGAAAAAGGTTAAGTTATAGCCAAAAGGGTAAATTAATTACAACTTAGCTACTAAAACGCCAAAAAAATGCTTTGAAAAAAGAAAAATTTGAAAACTAGAAATTTTGAATTTAAAGGCTAACCTACTAAACTATAAACCGGTACCACCCAAAACCTTCTAAATTTAAATTTATCTTTTAAAATACACTTTCTTAAAAAAATGAATTTATTTTTATTGTTTTTCATTTTTATTAATATTTTATTACAAGTTAAGGAAATAAGTATTTTCTATTTTACTATAAAAAGGAAAAATTACATAATAGACCATATTTATTTAGAAAAGGGAAAAAATAAAATTTTACATGTTTGAAGTTGCCTCATAGTTTCATAAAAGTACTTATGTATCCGCTATTCGTAATCAGACTTACATAATTCTATTTTATAAAACTTTAATGAGTTAGTTAATTTTAATTTGAAAATGGCTAAGTTTACATTTTTTATTCATTTTGTTTTTGCTTTAGAAAATTTTTAAAAAAGCCCTAATTTTGATTATTTTATTTTCTTGAAAAATTCTAAGGAAGCCCTAATTTAAAAAAGGGTTTACTAATGAATTTTTCTTTCTAAAAAGAACTTTCTAAGTTAAAAAAAATGTATTTTAATTAGAAAGTTCAGAATAAAATAAAATTTCTTAAGGAAAAACATAAGAGAAATTTTATTCATACAAAACCAATTATTCATTTCATTTTTTGAGTTTTTTTTTTTTTTTGCTTCTTTTCCAATCTATTGTTTATTTTTTAATTTTCATATAATAAAAAATAAAAAAGTATGGAAAATAAATTAATAGGAAAAGAAGAGAACATTCACTTAATAAGGGTCACGAGTTAAGATAAGGGTAGATCAAGGTTCACAAGATGGTTACAGGGTCAAGTTCGGATCTTTTTAAGTTAGGCTTAGGTTATCCATCCCAATAATGTATGGTGTACATGAAGCTAATAAGGAAGAAGACAACAGCATCGAAGGCTTTACACAATGGTTTTCTACTACCTTTTCAAAGGGGAAAACACATTTGTTTTGTATTCACAATAGAGAGCTTAGTAGTAGTGCAATGGTGTTTGGTTGTAGTTTCGAGGTTAGTCAAAGTTAATGGTTTCAATTAGAGAGAGAAGGAGGATGGCAGTTGCTTAGGGTGGTTATCAAAGCTTAAGATGGTGTTGGGATAGGGGTTTATGGTGTCTATGAAGCTCGTGGTGATGTTGAGTTTGACAATGAATAGTGTAGGTAAAGTTTTGAGGTAGTAGCCATGAGCTTCAAACCCTAGGGGGCTTCAAAGTTAGGTTAATGGACATGGCAAGGGACGGGGGTAGTGGTAATTGAAAGTTGATGCCTTAAGGAAACTGCTTGTTTGATTGGTTTTGCATGAAAAGCTTTAAGCTTAATCAATTTTATAGAGTGAGAGAGAGGAATGAATGGCTAGAGAGAGAAACTTGAGAGCAAGTACCTTTGCATGAGTGAGAATGAGAACTTATGACTTGAGAGCTTCCCCATTTACTTATTTCTTAGCTTAGAACAATCATAGGAAACTTCAAATCGCATTGAATTCAAAGATTTCAATCAATATGTATTGCTTGAGAATTCTTCAAATTTAATGATAATAGATGTAAGAAAAGGTCAAAATGCAGCCCCCATATCATGTTCCTACTTGATTTAACTTATTTGAAGCTTCAATTAATTCAAATATGTTAGGTTGCATGAGGAGAAAATGTAGGATGCAAAAATTTTCCTAATTTTCAAAGCCTAATTTGACCTCATAAATGATTGTATTGGCTTGAAAGTGGTGATTTGGAGCTGGATTTACATGAGAAAGGCTAGGAAAGGAAAGGAAAGAGAAAGAGAATGGACATGGTTGGCCAATCATAGGCTAACACATGTCCATTTTGGCTAGAAAAAGAATAAAAGGTGCAATGCGCCTGATGCAACAATCGAACTCAGGATCTCTCTCTTCTCTAATTCCAAGTCTAAGACCATCTCTAAATGGGCTAGTAGCTTATGCCTTGTAAATATATGCAAACAATGTACATACATTGAATAGGCTAGCCAAAACCATATTTGAATATTTGGTTCGGGTCTAAACCAACCTAAATTATCCAAATCCTTTTATTTTTCCTAACTTTCTAGAAATTTTATTTATTCAATTTCTTCATTTTACCTAAATTTTCTACTTTTTTTATTTTTCAATTTTTGTATTTTTTTAAGTTTTCTAATTATTGTATTTTCTAGATTTTTTTTTAAATTTTCTAATCTTTTGTTTTTTTCTAAATTTTCCATTTTTTGTATTTTTCTAAATTTCACAATTTTTATACATTTTTCAGTTTTCTAATTATTTTACATTTTTCTAGGCTTTCTAATTTGTTTTATATTTATTAAAACATTTTAATTTTTTTCAAAATTTTCAATTTAGAACCCTTTTTATTATCGTAAAAATTATAGGGGAAGCAAAAATGGGATACATAAGACCATAACTATCAAATTGCAAATTGCAAAACCTAAATCACAAACCTTTAACCCTATCCCATAAATACCAAAACCCTAAACCCTAATCTTAAACACTATACCCCAAATCTTAAACACTAAACTCTAAAACCTAAGATCAAAATCTTAAACCTTAATACCTATACCCTAAACCCAAGCCCCAATACACAACCCCCAAACCTTAATTACCAAACCCAAAAGTAGAACCTGAGGCATTAAACCCTAAAGCTAAAACCCAAGCCCTAAACTCCAAACACTAAATGTTAAATCTTAAATCCTAAATCACAAAACATAAGTCCTAAACCCTTAACCCTAAAACCCATACTACAAACCTAAAACACTTAACTACAATCTCAAAAGTTGAAACCCGAAGACTAAATAACTAACCAATAAAACCATAAACACTAAACCCCAAATCCTAAATGTTAATCTTAAACTTATAACTATAATGCACAAAACATAAACCTTAGCCTTAAAAACCTATTGTAAAGGTGAAATCATATATGGTAAACCCCAAAAAATAAATCTTAAACTACAAAACTCAAAGCCTATACCCAAATCCATACTCAATCCTAGAAATCAAAACCACAAACTCAATCCCAAAACACAAACACTAAAGTCTAAACCCCAAATCCTACATCCTAAACCCCTAAACTCCAACCCAAACCCCAAAACCTAAATCTTAATTGTAAAACCCTACATGCCTAATTGCAAAACTAAAACCTTAAACTTTTAGACCTAAACGCCAAACCCCAAACCCTGTTATGTACACCAAAAGGTAAATAATAAAACCCAAACCCTAAACCCCATACTTTAAAAGCTAAAACCAAAGCCTTAAACCCTAAATAGAAACCACAAAACCTAAATCCTTAAATTGTAAAATGGGTTTAGAGATTGGTGTCTAGCACTTAAGGCTTAAGGTTTATGTGTTTAAAGTTTAGGGAATAGGGTTTAAGGAATTTAATTTAGTATAAGGTATTGGATTTAGGTTTATTTCATAATTTCATCTTCTTAGTGAATCATTTGTTGAACACTTTTTCAATGTAACAATTGTTATTCTTTTTAATCTATGATATTGTGTTTTGTGATGTAATCTATTGATGTATATCATCTTTAATTCAATATAGTTAGCTATTAAATTATTGTATTGACTAACTATAGAGTTAGGTATTCAATTTCTCTAGTTCAGGGCAACCTAATAGAAGGATTTAAAATCTTAATGTGAGTTTGACATACTTTATTATAGAAGCGATTTGGATAGAGTATTGATATGTTTAACCTAACACTATTTTTTATAACAAATAATAAAAGCATATTTTCATTACTAGGTGCACTAAGTTACGTATTGACTCAAAGCAAGTGAGGACCAATAATGTATTAAGTCATGCAAGTAGTATAGTCAGTGAGTTAGGGTAGTATTCAATAGGGAGCTAAGTGCTAAGCACTAAACTAACTGAGTATTTCCTTAAGCTAAGCTATCAAAAACCGAATTAAATTAGAGTAAAAACTAATTGATGAAATAAACACCAAACCAAATGTCTTAGCTACACTATAAGTGTCCCGAGTCTAAGAGATAAAAAGAATCAATTTGATGTTTGCAAATCTATTCTCATTTGAATTAATACAATGCTTTGATAAGATATTCAAAGTTGCGTAAGCGAGATTTAACTAAACTTCTAAAACTCACCACCTCTCGAAGTATCAGAGTTCCAATTATATTATAAATCATTTGTGTAAATCATCTCGTTAAGGCGATTTATCTAAGTGATCTGCTTACACTAAAATCACCACTCTAGCTAGAAATATGGTTTGAGCACATCTTCTGACTTAAACCATATTTCTAACCATTCTAAACACATGAGTTCATGAATTTAATTATAACCCATATATCCCTATAATGAACTCTTTCAAAAATTCAAGCTATGCCTATTACAAGTTATCGGATCCCTTCCAAGTATCTTTAACTCTACCTATCTAAGAAGTGATGGCTAAGCACTAATCAAATAAGCAATAAACGTGATAGATAAACCAATGACTTCTCTATAACGTATCGAAACAATTCATTTAATACATTAATTCATTAAATCTATCAATGCAAAACCCATATATGATAATAAACACAACATCTCATTACAGTATCCAAATGAATCAAAACATAATCAATAAAATAACAAAGAAGAGAAAACATCCCAAAAGAAAATTGACATTCTTTTGATTCAATTGGAACATGGGATGATCCTCTAGTTTGCTTGAACAAAGGGTTTTAATGCCCCAAAATTAAAGAAAACATACTACAATTAATAAAGAAAAAGTTTCTCTTCATAATATTCTGTACTATGCTATGATATATAAAACTAAGCTATTGTTCTTTATATTCCTTGCCTCTCCGCTCTTGTTCTCCACTAAAATATAAACTACCCTCCATTCCTTATCTGCTATCCTCTGCTCTGATGCAAAAGGGTTGAGTTGTCCATAAGTAGGCCTAACTTGAATGTCATCCTTCAACCGAATCTGAAGCCCACATATCTTTTATCTAATAGCAAATGTGAGCAACTTTCCTCATTAAGTAGTTGGCATTCTTTACACATACAGCTTTCTAAAGTGTGTTGTAGACATTTTATCCTTATTTGGTCGTAGCTCATTAATAACAAATTTAACACAATTATTTGCAAGCTCTGTCATGTCATGAGCTTCCCAAATAATAGGTGAGATGCTATTGCTTTTTCAATTAATTATGTATCCATTTCCCTAAGAGTAGTTGTCCATTGCCAAATTATATACATAGTCATTGTATAAATGAAGCAACTTATGTGTAGTATTTGTTTCTCTCATGAGCTGCTCGATTTGGGTACAACAGATTAGAGCTGCATAGGTTACCCTTGTTGAACTAAGAGTAGAATGAAAAATAAGTAAGTAAAAGCTCACTTTAAGAACATGAGCATAAGCTCACAATTTCTAACAACTAATCTAACAAAATATCCAAAAAATTCTCCCCTTTCACACTAACTGTTTCTCTATTTATAGTACCACTGACCAAAGTATCTATTAGTATTCTTGCCACATTAGCACCTCCATTTAATACTAACCTATACTAAAATACCCATACATGACATGTACCACAATAACACCTACTGTAGACACATGACACACATTCTACACTTCGTACTACTAATCTAGCTACTGGTTCATATCAATGCCACCCTCCTTAAGAATGTCCTTGTCCTCAAGGATAGAATTGGAACTGAAGAAGACGTATTATCTAACCCCTTTGGTGGTTGAATGTGGAGCTTAATGTAAAAAATCAGTTTCATCATCCTACTCCCATATACAACCTAAGCTATCTTACTTCTCTTCTGAAAGCATCATATGCAAAAACTTATTGGAGCATTTATGAGTAAGAGAATAGGGTTGGTCACACTTAAAACAAAGTCCCTTGGCTAACTTATCATGAACTTAGCATTACTTATTTGTTTTTGGCCATGAGATTTCTTCTAACCTTTTCGAGGCTGAAGGTGTGAAGAAGAAATAGTGGACTCTATCTTGGTCTCCCTTGAAAGATGAGCAATAGAATGCAAATGCACACCGTCCTTAGAAGAAGTAAAATCATCGAAGGGATGAGAGGGGTAAGAATTGTGAGACAACAAATTACTAGGAGAAATACGTCGAGAGTGACATAAAGAAAAAGACGTAAGTTGAATGTTATAATCTCTAGGAGTGAATTAACCTACACCTTAGTCAGGAGGAGAAACCATTCCATAAGCAAATTCTCATTCAACTTTCTTGGCTAACTCTATTGCCATAGCAAGGGAAGTCGGAGTAAAAGTGTCCAATCGCATTTGAATTTCTTCCCGAACTTCCTAAAAAATATCTAAGTAATTGAGAATTAGTTATTAACAGAGCTTGCAATACCAAAAACTCAAACTCTCCGATAAAGTTTTCAATAGAATCAACTTATCGAAGTTAAGAAAGACAATTGTATGGATTAACTAGTGAAAGGCCACCAAAATGGTATAGCAACTCCTCTTTCAATACTAACCAAGGGAGATTAAGGAATCTTTGTTGAAGAAATTACAACCAATAGACAATATGGCCATGCATACAAAGTGAAGCCAACGTAACTTTGTAAACGTCACCAATTCAAGTGACCTCAAAGTAATTGATACGAACTAAAGGACTAACATAAAGAAACTAAGGATTTTTATTGATATTTTCTAGTAAAATTTGATTATAAGAACTTTAATCTCTCACAAGTTGAGAGTCATGAACTAAAAGCTCACAAACTAACTAACTTGAGCAAGATTCTCTCAAGAACTAACTTTCAATAATTAACAAAATATTTTCCTATTTCTATCTAACTAACTAAATCTATTTATAGAGATAACACTAGCTAATAGCATCCAACAATATTTGCCCCATCAGCACACCTTCACATACACCTATACATACTAAGTATAAAGGGTCATATCAATTGCCTTCCCCTTGAAAAGGTCCTTGTCCTCAAGGATCGGTTGGATAAGCATCCACAATTATCCTACACCAAGAGCATCAAAGGTAGTCACATGTGTAAATAGGCAGGATCTTGCTCAAACACCCTCAAAGGCACAACAACTGCTAAATCAACATGAAGAAATAGTGCAATGGTCTCCATTACCTTGTGAAATGGAACAAGCAAGTCAACCATAATTCAGGTAGAGAACTGTGTACACTTGATCATACTATCACCTAAGATCAGCGAATCGCTGCCCATTGCAATTGAAACTTTTGTAGCACTAAGATTCATCGCAAAACTTTCCAACACCTCAAAAGACTTATCCGTGCCACTACTCTCAATATTCATGATAGGAACTTGTTTAATGGAGAGTGTAGCTTCTAAATTTGAAGTATAAGCTGCTGTGGAAAATACAGATTTAATCTCAATGGAACTAAAAAAGTCCTTAGCCCCATATTCAACCGCAATACAACCAGCAAAAAAGTTGCAAATCCCAATAGAATCTTCAATCGCACCAACATAGTGGCCAACGTGCTGATCTATCATTGGAACATTACATCGAACACCTGGCATATAGTTATCAGATTCATTACAAAAGCAAGGAAGAATGGAGCTATCACCTTCATCAGTATCACTGAGGAACTGTGAAGAAATTCCAGATTTTTCGCTGGCAAAGTTGTCAGAAAAATGGCTGGAAAATGTGTCGGAAAAGTCGTCAGAAAAGTTTTCGGCAAAGCCGCTAATAGAATTAACAGTAGAATGAAAAAGTTGTCGGAAAATCGCTGGAAAATGTGTCGGAATAGTCAGCATGGTTCAGTCGCATTTCTTCGCTGCTTGCGCAAAAGGGATGAAGTGGCTGCTCCTCTTTCAATTGGTTGTTGGTGTAGCGTGCTGCTCTACAATTATTTGTCCACGGAGTTCATCATGTTGCAACTCATGTCTACTGTTCGATACAAACAAGAATGAGCTTGGCTTCGCATGCTACTCTTGGATGGTTCGGATTATCGCCTGCTGCTGTTCTTGTCAATCGAATGACGTAGCCTGCTGCTGCCATTTATTGCTGTTTTGTTACATGAAGCTACTTTTCATGTTGGTGTGCCGTAGTGAAGAAGAAACTCGGTTGTCAAAGGATCGGGTTGCACAGTTTAGCGTGTTGGGCGCTCTGTTCGAATTCCCTGGCTGCTATTTTGCATGAGGAGCTTCTCGGCCTTTCGCTTGATGAATCGCAGCTGTCTCCTGCTATGTATTCAAATCAGAAGGCTGGTTCTTCAATGAACTGCTCGGGACAATGCTCCTGTTTGTGAATTCAGCTGCTTAGCCTCGAGTTAGAATTGCTGGATGTGATGAGCTCTCGGCCTAGTCGCTCAGTCACTAAACCTACGACCTGCTGTTGAAGTTGCTGCGAGGTTTATCAAATAGCGCTTGGCTGCTGATGTGTTTTGAATGCAGCTGTTGTTCAAGAGCTGGTTTGTAGTTCAAAGCAATCCGCTGTGACTCGGAGTTCTCTGCCTGCTGCTAAGATTTTCCAATTGAGCTGTTCAGATCAAGTTGGAGAAGGAAGACCTGCTGTTTTTGAATTGCAGTAGTGGAGTTTTGAAAAGTCCTGCTGTTGTTTGCTTGAGTGTGGCTGCTACTTTTGTGGGGCTTGCAGCTGCTGTTTTGTTTCAGCTAGCTGTTGTGTGCTAATTCTCTGCTGCAGCTGCCAATGTGGCTCGCAGCTGGAGCATGGTAAGTGGATAGGGGCTGATCATTTTGAAGCACCATCTAGCTGCTGTCATCAGCTAAAGTTCCCGGCTTTCAAGAGCCGCTAAGATTTGCACAAAAGAAGGAGCTGCTGTTAATTCAATTCGGTATTAGTTTAAGTTTGCAATTAAACTTTGAAGCTTAGGATATATTTTCAATCACGGTTGTGCCCCATGTGTTGATTAAGAAAATGAGTTTATTTCATCTCAATAGCCAAGCAAGTGTAATCTCGTTTCCCCAAGCTTAGTTCAACTATCTGTTCAAGTCTAATTTGTTGGCAACTTAAAGCTCTAGTCAATGCATTTGACAATTGCAGCTTGGATAAATTAGTTGCTGTCCAAAGTGAACAGGTCTGTTGTTGCTTTGTTCAGTCTTCTCTTGGATAAATTCAAGGAGCTGCTGCAAGTTCGACACATTATGTTCTTGGTTGGTTTGTCCATGCTCGACTTGCTGCTGGATTTGAGTTGCTCGAGTTAGCGGCTTAAGTTGGTATTGAGGTGCTTAGCCTGGTTTATGTTCCTAAATGAGCTGCTACTAACCCCGAGAATAGGCTCACGATTTCTGCTTTCTTTAAGAAATATAAGCAGCTGTCATGCTTATTGGAGAGACCAAACATTAGGATTAAAGACCTATTTTTAACACAATTCAAATCAAAACATAGTCTCCTCTTGTCGTGTGAATGAATTGAAACCATGTTGCATATTGGTGCTCGATCTTGCTCGCTTCTACTCAACTGGTTTGTGTGTCGCAGCTGCTGTGGAGCGTTCATGACAGTTGCTGCAATTCTTAAATTGAAGTACCATAACTGCTCAACTCACTGTAATTATGTGTTGCTTGGATGAAATTTCGCAGTCGCTCAACACCTGGAGATCGAGAGGCACAAATCTGCTGTACAAGGCATGAGCTGCTGCTATAAAATTGAATGAATCTACTGTCATGCGAATTGGAGCTGCTACAAGTTGTGTAGAATTGTGTCTGTCTTAGCTATTGGTGTAGATGGATGCTCGCGGTGCTTGTTTTGCTTGTCGCTGCAGCTCAAGTTGAATATTAAAGACTAGAAGCTGCTGCATGGCATTGGAGATTGGATGTGCTACTCATTTTTGGTCTACAATGGTGTTCTTGGCTCAATAATGAAAAAGATCTCACTCTAAACTCTGGGAATATGACAGTTCAAGAGAGATCGAATTCAAAAACATGCCAACAACACATTAATTATTTTAGGCCCATTTTTAAATGTTTATGCATGATTGATCCAAAAAGTATGTATTTTACTAATTTTTACATAAAATTCAGAATAAATATGCAAATACATGCATAAATGTGTTATTTAAGTGGGGATAAATGTGTGACTCTACACATTTATCAAATATGCCCAACTTAAAACGTTCCTTGTTCTCAAGCAATTCCAAACATTAATTTCAAAACCAAGTTGACAAAAGGAAAACAAGCACACATTAACTATTATCAACATCAACTTCATATTAGCACCAAAACCATGAAGCACAATGGAACTAATTGCATTCTCATTACTTCATTCCAAGCTCAAGCAACTTTTTCCTACCCCTTAACTACTCAATCAATCAACATGCACACAAATCACTAACAATAGACTTTAGCCACTAATCAGTTGCATAATGAAGTTAGATCACCATATTTAAATCATGATTCTCTTACTAAAAACCAAATATAACATCCATCAACTAAGGAAGAGATCTTTACATTTTGTACACTAGACATGCATGTATACACTTCTAATCCATTTCACAAATACGATACCACTAAGTAAATGATAAAAAGCTATAAGCTTTTCCTTTACTTTGCTCTTCTTGGCTTTCCCATTTTTTCATTTTTTTGTTTTCTTCCCGACTTTAAGCACACATTCATCCCCTATTTAATTCATTTATGTTAAGGAGCTCTTTATTCCTCACTTTTTTCACAAGTTAGATGCTAGGGGCTCATAAACCCTTCTAAGAATTATTCATTCAAGGAGATATGCCTTGTGCTTATTGGGGTACCCTAGATATCCACTTATAGTCTCTTTTTTCTTTACTTCTTTTTTTTAAAAAAAAAATTGATTAATGATTTGGTTAGGGTTTATTTTACCCTTAACTTTAGTTCTTTTAATGTTCATAAAGAAACATTCATGGCAAGCTCATGTTTTCCATGATTTACACGATCATATTAGCTCTTAGAACTTTAAAAAAAATGCATACATACTGATTAGTTGAAAGATGCAAAGACCTAACCCCCAATGGACATGCCTTAATCATAAGTTATCAAATCTTAATCTAAACAAAGCATAACTAAACAAAGCAACAATTTCATGACTTAAGAAAAGAAGTGAGGAGCCTCTAACTCATAATCAAGTTGAAAAAGGTACTAAATTGAAAAAATTGGGTCAAAATTGCTCCTTTTATGAGAAATATAACTAAAGTTTCAAACTTTTTGAAAAATTTTGGTGCCTATAAAGCAAATGGCAACAATAGCATGCATAAATTGTCATTTTCACACATTATACACAAGGGTGAAGAATCAAGTCATATGCAACCAACACAAGTACAATATGTAACCAACACATAGAAACATATGGATAATCAACTCATCACACTCCAGACAACACAAAATCCACCATCTACTCCATTTTGCATCAACCAACATAACCTCCAACTATACTTCAATACAAAATACACCCGCAACTTTTAGGACAAACAATGTCCTCATTGTTTAGCAGAAAACATATGAATAAAAGGAGAGAGAAGGAAAGGACAGGACTTCCTTAGGGAATAGGTTGACAAGCTAGCTACATCTATGTAATTTTTTATCTTTACTCCATACTCACAAACACTCAATTGTCACCTTAGCCACTCTATAAGTGCTCTACACTCCAGGCCAACAGTATAGCCATCCGCATATGCTTTAAATCTCCAATTAAGCAAACTAGCACCAAATAAAACTAGAGAGATCACGGTAGCCTGATCTAACAGATTGTAGACTAAGAGAAAAGACTTAAAGAGCTAACAATCATGAACATGAAAGAACAACCAAAAATGGATAAAGGAGAACTGAAATGAACATAAACATCAAAAATTGAAAGGTAAGCCAACACAACCCAAAAAAAAAAAAAAGACTCAATAGCAGGTTACCTCCTACTCAAAACTTGATTTATAGTCCTCAACCCGAATTTAGCCCCTTTCTACAATGTTAGTTAAAACTTGTGGGGCTCTCTCTCTACAACACTAGGATCATCTTCCATTAGCACTTACCTCATTCTTATAATGCTCGCCTCATCCCAATCAACTGGTCAAAAGAGAAATCACTAAAAACATAAGATTCGTCTCGTTCTTTACACTTCTGAACACATAGCATGATCTCCTCATTTCCTCCTCAGAAGATAATCCTCCTTCCTCATACTTCAATGAGGGCACCAGCTGTAGCTTAGAATGGATGCCTAAGGATCAATGACATGTGTTGGTCATCTCCCATATCTATCACTACAAAATCAATAGGAAACTTATATTGATTGATCTACACTATCGCATCCTCACATATCCTTAAGGGTATCTTAGGAGACTGATCAGCCATCCTTAAGGTCATATATGTAACTCTCAACATACTCCCCAGCTTCAACATCTCCATCATTTTAAAGGACATAAGGTTTACTATAGCAACTAAGTTACATAAAGCACCTAAAATGAACTAGTTTACAATGATGTTCTAGGCTCAATAATGAAAAAGATCTCACTCTAAACTCTAGGAATAAGGCAATTCAAGAGAGATCGAATTCAAAAATATGTCAACAACACATTAATCATTTTAGACTCATTTTGATTCATTTTTAAACATTTATGGGTGATTGATCCCAAAAGCATGTATTTTACTACATAAAATTCACAACAAACATACAAATATATACATAAATGCTTATTTAAGTGGGGATAAATGTGTAACTCTACACATTTATTTCATATACAGTAATAAAATTGGTGAGAACCAGATTGAACCCTATAGAGAATGGTAACTAACTTTTATTAGTAATAGTCCCTTCTAAATCTAGGCAAATAAAATTAAGGGGTTATTAAACAATTAAAATTTGAAAACTATTAAAAAAAATAGTTAACTTAGGATATTAAACATTTTCAAAGATTCAATTACAACCAGATAGTTAGAAATATTGGTTAATGTTAACACACTTCTTTAATAGGTTTAGTTTTAAAGCAATTAAGCCTTAGGTAAAATTCCTTTTAATGAAATTAATAATCACCTAGGATTAATCAATTTATCATTTCTATTGCTAGATAATAAATGAACTAAATTAATCATCTTTAGTTCCTAAACCTTAATTGAATTAAAGGGTATATCATTATGACTTTTTTTAATCTAAATTATTTACTTCATAATAACCAATTAAAAAAGGTCTCACAACTTAATCTTAATTTACACATATTCCAACAAAGTTAGAATACAATTTGTCATAATTAGTGAATTAATGACTTTAACAACAAAATTCATTAACTAATAAGCTAAATATCCAATTAGCAATATCAATAAAGCACATACGAGAAATGATAGTAAAGTTAATATTGAAATCAAGAATATATTAAAAAGAATGAAAACAAACTATAAAGAGTTCCAATCTTTAATTTAGAATCAGATATTATTCCTATTATTTCCCATGTTGAAATCCTTTAAAATATATACTACACTTATTCTAAAATCCTAGACTAACTAAACAAGAGAAAATAATAATCTATTGGACTCTACAATCTACTGGTTCCTACTATATTATAAGGTATTCTATTTATATTATAAGGGATCCCATATAAGAGTGGCCCTAAAAGATACAAGTGTATCTTTCTTGAATTAATCTCTAATCATTGGACAAAATAAAAGATACACGGCCTAAGCTACTAGATATATGGCTTGGAAATTAGAATGTACACGATGTGTAGAATTAAAAGTGCAATTCTTTGATGTAATGTGGCACACAACGTATAGAATCCCTTTATGCAAGTACATGGCCTCTCCAATGTTCCATACATGGCGTATAGGATTTCTCCTGACGGGTACACAGCCGTATATATTTTCTTCTAAATACATGTCGTTACTAGTACACAGCTTGATCTTCTAACCGTATAGCTTTCGTATTCAATTTTCTTCTCCTTGGAATTCTACTTGCTTTTCATTATCATGTGTATATTTTCCGGTATCACACGTTTTAGCTATCAAAAATATAAAAATATATACATTAGTATAATAAAGTATCAAAATAAAATATTAACATATAACAAACTAAAATTACACCAAAAAAGCACTATAAAATCTACCCATAAAATAGGTATAATTAAGCTTTATCAAATTATTGCACACTTTATTAAAAGCTCTTTACTTGTCATCTAGCAAAATAATTAAAACAGTGAAAACTCCTAAGGAAAAAATTCATTAAATGCACAAATTATATAATCAAAAGTAAATACCACACATAGTTTATTCAAGAACAAGAGCACATACTCCTCTACTAAAATTCTTCCTTATAAATATCAAAATTAAAGGCTCCAACAACATTTTATTTCGTAGAATTTTACTTAACTATATTCACATGCCCTTAAAACACAATTACATAATATAGCTAGCTATAGAAATTGAAGTAGAATTCAACAATTAATCCATATAAATTAGAGTTAAACTAGATTATTTAAACAAAGATTAAACAAGAAATCAGAATAAATATAAACTTTACTAATATAGAGTTATTTACGTTTTAATTTTGAAGGATCCATCCATGTTGTGACAAAACCTTGTCAGAAGCACACCCACGACTCCCATGCCATATCATCTTGGTGTCATAGCTATAGGTTTCATGCTTGGCTTTCTTAACATTTAGCAAGGTGTTGTTTTGAATGTGATCAAAGGTAGTGTGACAGCAGGAAGATTTGATTTCTAGCTTTGCTATGTGATTTCAAGAAAGACTAATTTTTATTGTAGTTGAATCTCATATTTAGAGTCCCTATGACTCAAATTATTATTACTATTATTTTTTGGATTGTTCTATATCGCTTCACACTCAACACATTGGCCCATAAAGGATTATTCTAACAACTAAAAAGGGGAATCGATGATTAAGCGCTTTTGTCGTCCGATTTATCCTAGAACTAGAGGCAACTTGAAGGCCTATTGAGGGGTATTCACGAAGGTTCTTTAGGTGTGCCGAAGTAGATTCGTGGGTCTCCATATAGTCGTATTGTGAGTTTTAGTGGGAAAAAAAAAATGCTGCTATATCAATAAAGTTGTGATAGAGCAGTTACGGTTTTCGACTGTTCATAACAATTTTCTTTACAATCAGAGAAGCAATAGTTGTGTAGGCGGTTGGTGTCTGTAGCACGTGGATGTTAAGAACTTCTTGAGGACAGTTGGGTTGTATCGAGGCTTATGTGGCAATGTGTAAAGGAGGTTGTCAGTAGTTGCAGTCACAAGTAATTTTTTGGGTTTGCTTTTATTGGTCGCATGGAGTTTGTGTTGGTGGTTGTTCTTTCAGTGTTATGCGAGCAAGTGATGATCGTAGGTGTTTGATGGAGACTGCAGTTGTGTTCTTAGGTCTATTGAGGTGGTGGTTCCATCTCTACAGTGAATTCGTTGTTATAGTAGTGCGGATGGCAGTTGGTTGCATGAAACAGTGAGTGACGGCGTTTACGTGATTAAAAGGACTGTGAACCGTGACTTAATGTAATATCGAGTGTAAATAGAGCTGTCGTAGTGCTTATCTAAGCTGCTGTCAATTAAGTGCTAAACCAAGTTGTGGCCTTTGGTCCGAGTAGTGTATTGTAGTGAAGCACCGAGCTACAAGCAGCAAGTTTATGCATTTTGTGTACACTGAAGTGTATTGTGCAGTATAGTATACAAGAGGAGGTCAGTAGTTGGATTGTGACCATCCCATGCCTCACCGTTTTTGGTTGTATTACAGATTGTGAGCCAACCTTTTCCCTTCCTGCTTTTCTAGGACTATTCAAGCTCTTCTATCTTTAGAAGTAACACTTGATATTGTCACCATATACCATATGATAGGGAGGTTCTACTTGTCAATCGGTTTTGGTCTGCCATGGGCATCATCAGGAGAGTGGCATTGACTCTCAACCAGTTTGCTTACAGGAAATTGACCCTACCTTAAGAGACTACCCTACCTTATGAATTAACTGCTTACTGATGCTACTCACTTTACATTAAGTCCTAAGTTGAGCACCTTAACTTCCCTTCCAAAACACGAACCATGATACGATCTCCTACCTAAATCCATGACACCCTCGCCATGGGGCCAACTCTTTACCACTACCCTTCGCCTTAAGATCACCAACCCTGTTTCTCTATTGCCCAATCCATGTCAAGATCATCTCTACTAGGATTTAGGGCTTTAATAGGCATCCTCTTGGCCTTACCCTCACCTCTTGTCCTCTAAAGTTGCCTTTTGTCAAGTGACCCCATGGTAGGTTTACCCTTTGAAATATGTTTTATTTTCTTAAGATTCAGGTAGAGTCTTGTTAGCATGCTCCTCATGAGCAGAGTCTTGTTACTATGACTTTCACGATATAGTTGCTCCATCTAGCAACAATTTTCTCCACCCCATAGTCACTCCCTCCCTCGAGCTTCATCTACCTAAGCCTAATTATCAATAAACATTACCTTCTTTCATTTCGGTACACCAAGTAATATTTAGGTGGCTTGTTTAGGTTGGAACTTATTCACTCTAATACCACTTGTCACGAGAAAGGAGGTCCCCCTTAAAGTGCCCATATGCCACTCGACCATCCTATGCCTCATCATATTTGCTCTTATTATGAATTGTAAGCCAACCTTTTTCCTTCTTACTTTCTCATGACTATTATGAACCCTTCTATCTTTAGGACTACCAACCAATATTGTCACCATCCTCCATATGATTAGGAAGCCTAACTTCTCTATCGGTTTCAACCTGTTATGGCTATCATTAGGAGAGTAGGATTAACTCCCAACCAATTTGCTCACAAGAGGTTGACCCTACCTTATGAGACTACCCCACCCTACAAACAAACCGCTTACCGATGCTACTCACTTCACATTAAACCTTAAGTTGAACACCCTAACTTCCTTTCCAAAATATGGACTGTAACATGTTAATCGAGCTACTTAGATGTGATCTTAGTTAGTTAAGTGAGGAAATTGCCAAGTTGTTAGCTTCTCAAGCTACTTGAAAGTGAGCAACATTAGTGAGCTAATCATTATACACTGATCTATCTAATTGTTGTGAGGAAATTAATTGCCAAGCTCTACATGTATATGTACTTGAGTATGAAGTATACAAGTTAATGCATTAGTGTCAAGTAGAGCTTGTGAAAGTTAACTGGTTTTGTTGTATGCTTATAGAAGACAAGAGAAAGGGTGCAATGCAAACAAGTACTGCTATGGTGTCCACTACATTTTTATAAGTCTCAAGATGTGTTTCTGAGCTATCAATAAAAGGAGACCAAAGCCGTTGCTCCATTGTGAAGTGCAATTGTATGTCTTGCAATTGGTGCTTAACTTTTGTAAGTATTGAGTGTGCTATTGTATTAAGTGTTTGGTAGTAGAAGTGTGATGTATGTAGAAGTAAAGAAGTGCAATGGAAAATCGAGTGTGCAACATGAGAGTGCTAAGCTAATTTAATGCACACAACTAAGCTATTTTGTCCCCTTATGTTTGAGTAAGTGTTGTCAAGTTTGTTTTGAGCCAAATTGTAGGTATACGTTATGTGCATGCTAAACTTCAATAATATTGTGCTGAGCTTGTATTGTTGAGAAGTGTCAAACTGTTCTAAAATTAGCCAGAGATTGAAACCAATCTATTACTTTCATATAAGGTGAGCAAGTTGTCATTCCTGCATTATAGTATGTGCTAATGGAGCTAATCCAATTCTCTTTAAAAATTGCAATGTAAATAGAATAGTTGTCCTTTTTGCTTATTGTTGTGTTGAATTGTTGAGTGCGAACTAAAGTGAAGTGTCAAGCAAATGATCGATGACATGGTGATTGGTAAGGACATTAAATGAAGTTCCCTATGTTAGAAAATTTTTGTCGAGCCATCAGAATTTTTATGTGCCAAGTGTTGAAGTAGTTCTTATATGGATAATTTGTTGAGCTTGTTATTTATGTGTGGTAGCGATATTGTGTAGGTATTTAATAAGTGGTGTAGAAATTCCATTGAAAAAAGAAGCTAGTTGTTACATCTTGTTCTTGTGACAATCATAAGTTGATAGAGAAGGTCAACTGTTGTTAAAAATTGTCAAGCTCTTGATTCATTTCAACATTGTAGAATTGAAATTTATCTAATATTGCATATAGAGCTAGATATGGTAATGATTATGACTTTGAAGACATAAGGTCAAGAATACTTATATTCGATTGTTATATAACCCCAAACGAATATTTGGAATGGAAAATTTTAGGTTAACAAAGTTTTTGAAGACTATCCATGTCCTAAACATAAGAACGAAGATATTGTTGATGAACAACTTTGAGGCTTCGCTAAAACATGGTCGAAAAATGTGAAGAGACAAAAGAATCCTCAATAGGGGAATCGGTACATAAAGCTCAATGAGAAGAAAATTTGTGCCTTGACACAAATGAGTTGTACGAAAAATTGTCAACCCTAAGACAGGAGTATATGAGTGTTAAGGAGTATGTAATGGAATATAAGATACTCTTGAGATGATGTGAATTATATGAGTCTCATTCAACTTCAATATCTCGATTTGTAAGAGGTTTGAATCCTAAGATTACTAGAAGCATTGATTCTCATAAAGTTGAAAGTTTGAGCAAGCTATCCAATTAGCCTTAAGGATCAAATCGTCTCATCAAACCAAGAGTTCAATTCTTTTCCGTATGCAAGATCAGTTGAAGAATCAACTCTAGATGCTAAAGCATGAAATAAGGCAACAAAAGGCCACTAAATCAGAGAATGTTGAAGACGAAGAACCAAAGGATAAAGAAGAGGAAATCGAGGAGATGAAGGTAACTAAAGAGGTAAGCAATAGAAAGGATGAGAGCTAAGAAGTTATCTTACCCGTACCTAAGGAGGACCAAGTTAAATTGCAATTAGACACCTAAGTTCTAGATGTGGTTCCATTACCTACCTTGGAAGCTATAGATGATGACTACACATTCTACTATATTTGCCTCCCACATATCAAGTTCTTTTGTCTTAATCCTATGATGAGCTTATACTATCTTGATATGAGCTGTAGTAGTATCATTTTTATGAGTTGGTATAAATTGTTAGTTGGTATTTACTAAGGCTATGGTAATAGGTACGTATATTAGGGTTGTGTTTTGTTTACTCCTGGTGCTCTTGTATTAGAAGAATTTGAAGTATGTAAGTGGAAGGAAGAAGAATTAGGTTATGAGGAAGTAGAGCAGATGATGGTTACTAAGAATGAAGTTATAAGGCAAACATTAAAAGATCATGAAACTTTAAGAATACTTGAGGGTACAAAATAGTTTGAGGTCTTACATGTTTAAATTCCTCGAGCTCATGATAAGATGTTTGAGCTTAAAGTTGTGTTACTTCCCTTGATTGATAGTTGTTAGAACTACTTGAATGTAGTTAGCTGATTACATGATGAATGGAAAGAAGGGACCTTGAAGAAGAGTTTGGTTGATCGAGCTCATGATGAGTAGATAGTGCATTAGCTGATGTTAACATTGGTGGAGGAATTTGAGCACTTTTCTACGTTTATATTCTATTTTTTCGCAAGTTAGTATTTAATCCTGTTCGGATTCATAGTAGCCAATTACTAAGTTTCAGGTCAAAATTTCCCTAATGGAGAGGGGATGATAAGCTACAAGGTACCAAGTTAACCAATTAGCAAGTTTTGGGCTTTGGTTAAGACCTACTCATTAATTCACTATGTGCCAATGACATATTTGGAAGCTTTGTAAGTGTTAGAGACCTGTTAGAGATCTCATATGGAGACCTATTTTAGAGCTTATCATGTGAAGACCTATTTGAGAAGCTCATACGGAGACCTACTACCTAATAGAAAGCTTAATACAACAAGTCATCATAAAAGAATAGGTTATTGGGAACGAAGTTAGTAGAATAGGCCGGCAACAAACAAGACAACGAAATTTACAACTTAACCCATAATAAGTAATCAGTATCCTAACAATTCATCAACCCAACTTAGCAACCTATCAACCGAACTGCTCATCTACCTACCTATTTTTAGCTTTGTTATTAAGAATTCTTATTTCTTGTATTGTTACCAAACTACCCTCGTGTTTTACTTTGTATTTATAGGAATGCCACTAAGGCATCCTTTGTGTCATTTTATTCACACATTTGCCATTATATATAAATAAGACACTTGTCTAGGGTTTTAGATAGACTTTTAGTAGATTAATGAAATTTCCTTAAGTTCTTTCTTATGAAACTCTTATTCTTTAGCTCATATCAAACCTTAAGCAAAGTTGTGCAGCAAGTGACCATTCAAGCTGAATTGGTGCATTACATCAATAAACTATCGGCCATGTTGTGCTCAAGTAGTGCATCACATCCATGTTATAGTAGGACTCATTAGAGGCACACTTACAATTCTCATGGAATATCATATTTCATTTGATTGTCTAATCAAGAATATCAAGGTAATAAAGACTCCTTTGCCTATATTAGAAGTAACAAGTGAGGAAGAGAAGGAAGACACAATTGTAGCCATAAAGGAGCAAATGAAGGAGATTAAAGCCATAAAGGATACAGGGACCTTACAAATTTCATGTTACTAGTTGTTACCTAATCTCAACACTAAAGGCAAGCAACTAATGTAAAACAAAGAGAGAACTTATAACTTACTTGGTGCCTTGTGAAGTTGAAGACATTTTAAGTGGTGATTGATAGTGGCAACTATACAAACCTTGCTTCTATATCTTTTGTTCATGCTTGGGGTTTGAAGATGGTATTATGAACCCCTAAAATTTTCGATCTAACTTTTGAAATAAACTCGAGTATGTTAGACAATTTAGAAGTCGACAAGGCTAATGAAAGAGAAAACCCTAAAAGAATTAATTAATCGCGTAAGAAACTTTTGTACCGTAAATGCATTTAAATGTGAAAGACTCCACTCAAAAGTTAGAAACCCTAAAATGATCACTTTCAAGATATATGTGCACTAATTCATCATAATATATCCCAAAACCCTAATTGCTAATATAATCATCATATTTTGCCAAATAATTAGTAAAAGGTTAGAGATGACTTTCAATCATGCATATACATGTTGAATCCTCAAATAATCCTTTAGAAACTAAGATAATGAATCATAGCTTACATTTATTTCTTAAGTATGTGATTAAGATAGTCTTACTTAGAGTTAAGGGTATAGTTAAAGATTAGGTTACATGTAGTGAACGTTAATACTCAAATTAGTATTTGTTGCACTTGTTATCCAAAGTAGTTTATCAAATGAGATATATAGGCTATAAAGACCTAAAGTAAGACCTCATCAACTATTTTTACTAATCAATTCACCAAATACCTCATTTTCTTAATTTTTCCCTTAATTTCCCTTAATTACTACATTATGTGCACAAAATTACATATGCTTAAGGAAAGTTGACCAAGTCAACACATATTGACTAAGGTCAAAGGATTGACCAAAGTCAACAATTTGAAAAGTTAACAAAAGACACTAAGAGATAAAGAAAATATCTAAGACTTTATGATGGCTTTTCTTATCTTTTCTTTTGATTTTTCTCTTCTTCTCTTTCTCCTCAATTGTTGCCGTCCACATCTTCCTCTTCTAGACCCCACCTTCTTCTTCATTCCAAAAACAAAAAGAAACAAAGTAAAATCCCTTCCTCCATTGCCGTAAGCTTCCATCTTCCATTTCACTTTCCATACCTTTCTTTTTGTCTCCATAATTCCAACACAAATTAAGGTATGTACTTATGATACTATGTCTTGCTTCATCTTCTTTACTAGTTAGAAGAAGAGTTAGGTTAGGTTAAGTAGTTATGTGTCGTGTATATATATGTTGATTTAGGCTTAAAGTTCAAATCTTTACATATGGAAGTGTAGAATTCTTTAGGCAATGGAAGAAGATGCATGTGTTCATGTCTTTGAGCATGTCTACATAAGGGTATGCTAGAGATATACATGTATAAATACCTTTGTACATAAGTATACAATATGTACATAACTTAAAATAAGGCATATACTAACTATACATACATACATATATCATGTCAAATATACCCTTAAAATACAAAAAAAAATGAAATTGTGAAGCTTTCTTAAGGGGGTAGATAAGGCATACGAAAATACATATAAAAATACGTATATCACCGTATGCGTATATGGGCATATGTATTAGTATATGTATAAGTACTTATAAGTACACAAGTATATATATTAGTATCTTAGAAGTATAGGCATGTACATCACATATGTATAAAGTGTGTAAATATATAAGGATAATAATGGACTAATGTTGTCATTAAAGGATTACATGAGCCATGACATCATCAAAAAGATTACATGAGCCATGACATAAGCATAAGCTTATAAAAGAATAGATTATAAGATGACATAAGAATATAACCTATATTATGTATACATGTACTTAGGAGTTGAAGATCCTTTGAACCCTAATACACTTCTTAGATTGAATTAAACTTAATCAAGTATGTGAATTAGTAGCACTAATGTAAAATTTCCTAAGTGTAAAAATTAAATAGCTAATTTAATCCTTAAGTCCTAAACTAGGGTATAAACATAAGCAATAAGAATAATTAAACCTCAATAAGATAAAATTTCGATAAATTTAGCCCATAGTGTAAAACACGAGCCATAACGTCCAAAACGGACATTACTGTGTGAACGTGCGTCTGAAAACCATAAAAAACGACTATAAATTCGTAAATATTGAACATAGAATGAACAAGATACGTACGATTAGCAATTAGGTTTAATCGAATAAGGGATAATAGTAATCTAAGTAGAATTAGATAGATAGATATCCATAACCATTAGTTGAGTCAACTACTTATTATCCTTGTTATCCCGTAATGATTAGGTGATCCCGACGAGAGCGAGGATCTCTCGATCGGTTATTACGACTAGAGCGAGTTGTCATAGTCAAGTGAGTACTCTCGTTGACTCTATACTTGTTTGTGCTCGTAGTTAGTGCACTTAAATTAAATATCAATAACTTAATGCATGGGGTTTCAGGATATGCGTGTGCTTGATATTGATTGATTGTTGTAAGAAATATTGTTAAATATGATAATTGATGATTTTATGGTATGATTGATTTTTATATGATTTGGATGGTTTGTTGATATTGATTGATCGCTTCATAATTTGACCTAATTATATTTGGCTTATCTTAAATTAAAAGGGTCATGCGTTATCCATGCATTACATTTACTTATTCCGGCCGTCACTTCACGCGGAGATAAAGAGAGGCCTTGCGGGGGTTGTTTATATATTAAAGTGTTTCTTTACCCGAACCTACGAGCTTACTAGGCGATAGAGACGCCAACCGTATGGCTGAGGGTTAAGTCTAGAGATCTCTACTGTAGGGTGTAAGTGTGGACTGCGGGGGCCACCTTACCGCTAGGCTTGGGACTTTATGAACTACTAGATTTTTTTAGAAATGGAAATGTAGTTTTTGTGAAATACAAAATTCAAAGTTATGGGTAAAAACCCAGGTGTTAGAGCTCGGTTGTGATTAGTGCCGATGAATCTCCAACCCTTATCTCGGAAGGCGTTAAAATCCGATATTATATGTAGTACCAATCTCTGCATATATTGTTTAGCATACTGCGTGTGCATGCATTCATATGGTTGTAACAATTTGTTTGATAACTTGTTTGTCAGTTTGGTACGAGGGATAGCTCACTAAGCTCTTGTAGCTTATTCCCCAATAGTCTTTTTTTTTTTTTTGCAGGTTTACATACGATGGGCTTGGGATAAGTCTCAAGTGCTGAGTGTGAGATGAAGATATGTACATTAGCATTAGAATTAGTTGAGATCTTTATAAGTGATACATAAACACTCTTTGTAGAAAATATTCACATGTTAGAATTTAATATAATTAAATTTTTCCTACAATTTTATAATGTTGGTATATCTGTCTTATTATTTGGTAGGGGATACCGATTCTCTGCAGTTCTGAGGAACTATAGGCTATCGGACATCCATAGTTATTTATAATTATATATTATGTCATGTTACAATAAATTAATTACTTGAAAATCATTAATCTTAGTGATTTATTATTTAGAGTCTGGCAATCTCTGACTTGCAAGATAGTTTTCATATCATGGGTACATACATGTTATGGAAATTTTAGGTAATCTTATTAGCCCTCCTGTAAGGTCTTGACAGGTATCATACCACATCCTTACACTTTACATTAATAAACAAATTAAATTTCATTGAGGATTAGGGATTATGTGGATGAAAAATTATATGATGTAATAGTAGTGTACGTAGTGCATATTCTATTTAAGAGGAGTGGATGTTTGATAGGAAGGTTTTATATGTTGGTTTTAAGAATGTTTATATGTTTGAAAATGATGGAAGACAAGTTGTTTTGACACTAAGGAGCCCTAAGGAGATAAGGAGAAATCAAAAAGCTAAGACTAAGTTGAAGGAAAGGTAAACGAGTTTCCACATTTTTTCTTCATATAGATCAAATAAACCATAGGAATCGATGGCAAATTCTTTACAATCACAAGTGGATGTGTAATACCCTAGGATTTCAAGCCAGTTCAATAACCCTAAGATTCGAGCTCCTAAATTTAGGACACCGGACTAAGTTATTGTTTTATTTTAAACTTCACAATAAAGTTAGAAAAGTTAGATGAAGTAATTCATGTTAGAAAAGTTAGATGAAGTAATTCAAGTCAAATCAATTTCTTAAAATGAGTTATATAAAAATATTAATTTGATAAAAACATTAATTTATCGATAAAGCTAGTAATAGTAAAATTTAAGCTTTTAGATATAGCAAGATATTAGAAATAAATTAATTAACATTCAAAAATAATAAATGAAGTTGAATTATACATAATATACATGTATTAACATATAATATGCATTATATGTATTAAATATACAAATATAATAAGAAATTATTACTAAAATAAGGTAAATTAATATTAAAAAATGGAAAATTAATAAAAAAATGAAAAGATGAGTTATTCCAAGATGTGGCAGCCTAAAATTAACTGCAGTTGATGAGTTAACACTTGGTTAAGGAGAGAATGACACATGGAGCTTAGGAAAATATGAAATTCACGCGTATAATTTCACTTTTTACAAACAAAAAATCCTCAAACATATAAATAGGGCTCTAAACATCATTTACAATATTTTGGAAACCTGAAAACATAAATACATAATTTTAGAAATTTAAAAAAAATAAAAGAAAATAGTAGGAAAATATAGTGAATTATTGTTCCTAAGGCTATACGCAACCTAAGAAGGAGGTACTTAGGACTTAAAGTTTTGGTGGAGAGAGAAGGTGGGTTGACATAGGGTGGTGGCCGGAGCACTGTAAGCGGATGGGTTAAATTTTACTACCTGATTTTCATTAATTCACTAAAAATATCAAATTAACTCATAAAATTATGACATTTGGTTTCCCTAAGATATTTTTCATGTACTTTCATGTGATAATTTTATTTTCTTAAAATAACATTGATTTATGGTACTTTCTCAAGAACCTACCTTATGTGGACGAATTTTAAATAAAATTTTCAAAATATTAACTAATGTTACTTCGGCCTAAAATTTTTTGTAAAACACACTTATATAATGTATTAAATTTTAGTAATAATAATTTTTGAAAATCTCCATTTTTATAATTATTTTGAATAAAACTGTCAATTTTACCAAATTATTGAAATAATTAGTTTTTGATGAAATTAATAAATGAGCCCTACATTTTTAGACTTCTAGATGTTTATAATGATATTTAAAATATTTAATTTTTATCTCACACATAAATTTGTTTATTTTCCCTAATTTCCATTATTTCGAGCTGAAACCATTATTTTTGTAAAAATAGATAATAGCCAAATTGGGGTAATTCATGGTCAATATTAAACTATATATTTTTGTGAGTCTATAGAATTTTTTTGTGAAATTAATCGGGGTTGTATACTATTTATTATATATTTTCCTAATATAAACCTATATATTAGCTTAATATGTAATGTAGTAATTAGTACTAGAAAAATACTTGTCAAATTCACGTAAAATAAATATATTGGGATATATTAAGGATTATTGGATATGTTTGAAAAGTGTGATTTTTAGGGTTTTAGTTTAGTATTAAAGCTTAATCGAGTTAATTGTAAAGTTACGATATTGCATAGTCGAATCAATAACACGAAAGAGTATTTTTGGAATTTTGACAAAAATTGGTAAGTCTTGACTCTTAAGATATTGTAATAGTACTCAAAATAATAATGGTGACGATATAATGTTTATCAAAATCAGATAAGAAATGAGTAAGATATGATTAAATGAAGTTTGAAAACGCAAAAAAGAAAGCTTATAACAGTTTAGGTTCAACCTATAGTTGATTTGAAGACTGTTATATTTTCATAGGTATGATATGTAAAAAAGGACCACATCGTGAAGTTTAGGATTTTGTGCTATTACTAAGCCTAGGTAAGTAGATCTAACTTATGCTTGAATTATATTTTCCTATGGGTATATCTTGGGTGAATTGATATGCTATTATAGTAGATGCTGAAGTATTGATTTTGAATGATAGTAGTCGTATTTTGGTTAAACTGTTATGTTGCCATGTTGCACGATGATTTGTGCTTACGAATGATTATGCTAACTAGGGAAGTTGAGTGATTGCTAACTCAATCTTCTAGGTATTCACCTCAGTGAATCTTAAGTAAGATACTAAAATTCTACTAAGGAGAATTCAAAAACTAAAATTAGATCACTGGGTTAAATAAAACTTGAAGATTGATTGCATTGATTGATATTCTTAAGTTGCTATTGCATATAATGGTACAACATAACACAAAAAGGAACCTATAAGTCACAACTTTCATAATAAGGCTTCCAAATGATTATGGAAAAAGCATGGCTTTATGAACTTAGATTTTGGAAGCATATAAATTGTATTGCCCGAACATTGTAACTATTTTGATAGTTAAATTTGGTAGACTATAGTGTATGGTCTAATTTGGTAGTGTTGCCACTTTGATTTGGTGAACTACAGTGTGTAGTCTAATTTTTTAATGTTGGGGGTCCTACTCGTAGGAAGCTCCTTATTACCCTAGGTTCTTAAACATTGTATCCAAATCCTCGGTTATATCAACTAACTGGAAAAAGTTTAGAGGGCATAGGATATCAATACTAATGTATGCTACGTGCATAAGCAAAACATGTGGCATTACTAGCAGTAAATGCCTAGTTGGGAAAGTACATATGTAAAGTTGAACTTGCGAGTTATGATTGAAATGTTTTAATTGTGATATGTAATGTTGTCTATCATATTGTCTATATTGCATTGCATACTATCCACTCTCACTCAGCTTCAGTAGCTAAGAGGATAAACTATTTTATCCTTAAGTTAATAGCATTGTAAAGAGCCCAACGCTAAAGGGAGATATATATACTATGAGCATTAGTCGGGGTTAGCAACTTTTGTATGGAGCTTATACTCGGTCATGGATCCATTACTGTAAAGAGGATAAAGGAAAAAGATAGTTCATGTTTTGATGTAAATATTATGTTGTATACATAAGTTGTAATAGGGAGTCTAACTGAACTTCGATGTAGAAAGCCTTTTATTATGTAAACAATGTTGTCTTTTGATGAATGAGGAGGTTGAGTTAATTTTTCAACATGTATTCCTATGTGATGGTGCATCCCGTGCTATGCTAGGATGTGATACAATTATAGGAATTGATTTCGTAAATCAAGACATATTAAGGCCGAAATGACTCGAAGCACCTATAACCAACTAAGGAGAGCATAACTAAGCCAAAATAACATATGGAAGAAGGGAAGTCCAGTAGATTAACCAGCCAGTAAAGATTTGGACTAACCTAGTGGTGATTGAGCAGTAGAATATAGAAAGGCCAATAAGAAACATAATATATCGACTTATTGTTGTGCAAGGGAATGGGCTTGCTAATTCTAGCCATTTCCAAACCAACTAGGCAACTTAAACTAAAGCAGCCTAACTATCTTCATCTAATCTAGTGTACTCCATTTATTTTCTTTATTTATCATTATTTTAAGTTTGTAATTATTTACTACAATACTTGGGATATGTTAATATAGAAACATGTCTCTTTTCATTAATAAGTAGCCACTTTTATCATAAAAACCTTTTTTATCATTCTCCAACGAAGATTAATAGAATTTTACTACTTTTAGCTATTATATTGTCAACCTTATCAATCCTTTACACATGTAATTGATTGTGGTAGTTCTTAATTTGATTATTCCATGAGTCATATTGAAATTTTCATGTTAATCGTTGAGATCCAATGTTCATGAGTCATAATGGATTAGGAGCTTCAAAACTCATGCATGTTAGGCACATTACATGGGAAGAGTAAGGTCTCCATTACATAAGCTTGTTTTGGTCTTTACTTGTTGCATCACACTAATGCAAATAGAGCAAGTATAATTTCTTTAATCTTATGATGGACCAAACAAGATCATGCAATGGCATTCTGTTTCTTCATACATTGTGTCTAATTAACTTACTTGACAACCCTATCTACTTTGTAGTGTATACATGCTTCCATCTCTGTCTTACTTATTGTGTTGTGGCTATTTACCTTTCTAATATACTTTTACTAGTCCAAACTAGTTTGCAGTATTACACCTATTCCTAGATTATTAGTTGACAAGGTTAAAGAGTAGGGATTAATGAAGACATGGCTAATTTTTTGTTTATTTTTCAAGTTCTACTTGTCTTTTAGGAAACTAATTAGGCTACCTTAGGTGGCCCAATAGTTTTAGTTATTGGTCTATGATGTGATATTGAAATATAAAACATTGGACTTATAAACTTTTCTTATAAATGTAAGCACTATATATAAGAATATATGTTAAGTTACTATATTACAGGTCTAATTTAAAAAATAGTTAGAAGAATTGTTATGTAGGTTTTACATAAGAACAAGTCTTGAATTAGATGCTCAAATCTATTTAGTTAAGTTTGCCGTATGTGGATCAAGTCTAGGCTAGCAGTTATAAGATTGGCTTTTATTCTATAATGCATGGCACAACAGTTGTAACTCTACCACTTAAGGTGTAACATTGCATGTTTTTACTTTACTCTAATATCAACTTTGTCTTTTGTAAATGATAAGATATTTAATGTACAACACAATTGGTATCTATTAGGTATTCAGGATTATGATCCTTATAGTTATGGTTTATTATTATCATTTTCAGAGGGTAAAGGGAATATGTTCTACAATTTGAATTCAATCTGATTTTTCCAAGTATTAATACTTAAGAATATGTTATGTGAAAGTGTATGTTATGCTCCTCATTAATATTGTGTTTCATTTAAGGGTACAAAACTTGTAGAAGAAAGAAAGATGTTTCAATATTCAACTTTGTGGTGGATTATTAAGGCATGATATAGGGAGACCATACCTTGGAACAAAAATGTAAATTAAGCTTATAGTAAGTAAAGTTATAGGTCTACATTGTATAATACAATATTAGATAAGTCAAAATATAGTTTATTTTATTTTGAAAAATCATTGAAGTTAATATGCTTTACATAAGGCTTATTTCATCATCTAGACTGCCTCCTCATTTATAAGTTTTGAAATTAGATGTCTCATTATATTTTTGTGGAACATTCTATGCTTGATGATTTATACAATGGTCCAAGTCTGATATAGTTAAGTATATAAGTACATCTTTCTTTATATAAGTACCATCTGCCTTAATTTTTAAATTTGTAGTGAGTGATTGAACAATATTATTATTGCCATACTTTGGTTTGACTTTTTACAATAATTTATTTAGTTACTTTGTGTAATTGTAAATTGTATCTTACTCATATATTTAATTTTTTTTACACGCAACATAGATTTTCCTCTAATATAACTAGTAATAAAACAATTAAAACCTCAAATTAATATGTAATAAAAAAAGGTACATTAGTAATGCAATAATAAAAACCTCAAATCAATTGTTCATTATAGAATAGAAAAATATATATATACTTTTTAGTCCTCAATGTTTACATACTTTTCTATTTAAATTCTTAACCTTTTTCTTTCACCTTATTCAATTCTCTACATTTTCAAATTCTCATAAAATAGGTCTTTCACCATACCCATTAAATTCTCTATCCATCTTAGCATGTTTTAGCTTTTTATTAGCTCGAGAGTAGTTAACTAAGATGGTTGGTGTTTGCATAAATTTTTCTAGCCCTTTTTTCATACTTTTAATAATTTTTTATATTTATTATATTATATAAATAAATTAATTTAATTTTTTATTTATATTATGTTAATAAAGATTTTTAATATTATATTTTATAAGTTAACTATTATGGATCAATTTGAACCATTAGATTTAACAAAAATCCTATTCTTATAATGTTTTCAATGTTTGAACATAAGCGCGAACAATTTAGTAGTTGTCCAAATAACAATTATTCAACTGTCTACTTCTCATCACATTCTACATATGGTGGAATTTAGGAAGTACCACATGCCCTAAGTAGTTCAATTGTCTCTTCTTTATAGTTATTATACAAAGGCCTATAAATATGAGATTTTAACCTCTATAAGGAATGTCTAGACATTCCTTTTACTCATACACTCATTTACAAGTCATTGCAAACACTTAAATACTTACCTAACTTAAGCAGCAAAGTGATTACGTTGGATTAGCCTTGGTATGTTCAAAGGCTTCTTTTTCTCTTTTGCAAGATCATTAACATAACCAATTTATAATAGCAACATTTTGGCCCCATCTATTTCCTAATCTTACAATAGTGGCTAAGACTCGATCAATAAAATGTAAAAGTGGTGCAACTGCTTCCTAACAATTATAAGGAGTAGGTACCACCTCAAAGTAAATCAATTAGCTAAGTTGGAACAACTTCACACCAACTTAGCAAAGGAAGACTAAGAGTTGGCAAGGAAAAATGATGAAATCTTGAATTTGATTCGTGTAAATGTGCTACCAAATTAGAATCTAAAACAAGATGCAAATAACATAACCGGTTCGATCCATTCCCCTAAGCAAGGTATTGAGTAGGTTAGAGTGGTACATGAGGTTTTAACCCTTTCTCTTAAAAAATGGATAAGGAAAGGCCTCATAGTAGGCGCATCGTGCTAATACTTCACATGTAAGCACCCTTGCATCAACTAGTTGATAGTTTATCCTAAAGAAGAGTCCTTTTATCTAAGAAATTCTTGAAGAGGTTATTCCTTAGAACATTATGCTCTCATAGTTCAAAACTTACGTTAGAAAGAAAGACTCAGAAGATCACTTAAAGTATTATTGAACATTGTCTAAACTTCATAGCTTGAGTAATGTAGTTGCTTAGTAGGCGTTCCCATCAAAGCTAAGAAATACAATAGGTACTTAATTCAAGCATTTGAAACCAAACACTACAGCATGTTTTGAAGATTTGGCAAAAGTGTTTTTGTAGTACTTCCTTGCAAGTAAACTTCTAGTTAAGGATTCTTCTATTCTTAACACAATTAAGCAAAAGTCTAATGAATCAACTAGAGAATACTTGGCTTGATTTATGATCAAGATGGTACAAATCCCTAAATTGGACATAAGCATTGCACTCAACACTGTGGTTAAAAAAAAAAAGGCCCAAATGTTTGTAAAATTCAAAGCCAAAGCAACTTCTTATATCTACTAGGAAGATAACATAAAAGCTTAGCATAAGGCCAACCAAAGTAGATCTAATCCTAAGAATGATAAAAACCATAGAAGTGCAAAAGATTAGCTCAGCAGCCATGATGACCGATATCTTGGAAGAGTTAACATAGATAGGAAGAGGCCACAAAAACATATTCCGTTCACACTCCCCCTTAATCATCCTGTGTTAGATATCTTGATGAAAGTACAGAATCAAAAGATACTACAATGGCCTAAATGAACGAAAGGAAACCCTTCTAAAAGGAACTCTAATAAATACTACGATTTTCATCATGACAAAGACCAAAATACCGATGAATGCATACAAATCAAGAACGCCATTGAGGATATTCAAAGAGATTATTTAAGGAAACTTTTAGCTTGCAATAGAAAATATTGAATGATCAACCCAAAGGAGGAGAGACAACCAAGATTAGGAAGAACGACTTATTCAGGCTAGGAAGGAAGGTAGAGAATGTTGTAATAATAACAATAGAGCCCTAGTAGTGTTATAAACAACATAGTTGGTAGACCTTCAAGTTTAGGCCAGTCTTGGTCTTCAAGCTCAACTAATACCATTAATTATGTTTGTAACATGCAAGGTAAGAAAATGAAGGTCGATAATTCCATAACTTTCTTAGAGAAAGATCACGAGGGCATGTAAAAGCCTCATAATGATGCGTTACTCATCAGTAAAAGAATAGCAAACTTCAAAGTTACGAAAGATTTTGATTGACATAAGAAGCTTAATAGATATGATATTCTAACATGTTTTTTATCAAATGAAACCTAACATCAAGGCACAATTAAGAGCATATGATTATGATTTGTATGACTTTAACAATCAACCTATTCGTATAATTAGAGTATTTTCCCTCCCCATCCAGGTTGGCAATGACAACAATGTAGCCAAAGGAAAAGTGGATTTGCTTATAGTCAAATGCTAGTCACCCTACAACATGATTATGGGTCAACATGTCAGAATTTGTTCAGTATGGTCCCTTTAATTGCACATCTAGAAGCCAAGTTCCCCACTCCTACTAAGGTAGGGGTCTATAATGAAGATCAATAGCTTATAAGGTCCAAATATTTAAAGGCCCTCAAGTACAAAGAAGTTTTTCACATTAAAGCAAACCTAGAACAAAGAATTACCAATGTAGAGGATCCTAAGGAGGAAATCGAGGAAATCTAACTTACATAAGATCTAAAGAAGACAACAAAGATCAGAAAGTCTCTATCCCAATACTAAGGCAAGATTTGGTAAAATTCCTACAAACTAATGTTGATGTATTCGTATTGTCACCTTTTGACATACTTAGCATACCAAGAGAGGTCATGATCCATAAGTTAAAGATGGTCATTCAACAGACAAAAGGCACTTCGCCCCTAAGTAGTAAGCGGCAATTGAGGAAGAAGTCTATATTCTTATTTTAAAGCAAGGTTCATTCAGAGGAGCCTTATTTAGCTTAGTTAGCCAATCAAATATTGGTCAAGAAGTCAAACGGCAAATGGTGTATGTGTATAGACTTTATTGATCTAAATAAGGCTTACCTAAAAGATTGTTTTCCCTGCCAAGAATTGAAAAGATGGTAGATTGAATTGCTAAACATGCCTTTCTCAGTTTTATGGATGTTTTCTCTAACTATAACCAGATTAGGGTGGATAAAGAAGATGAAGTGCACACTTCATCACTTCATTCCTCACTTATTTTAGTATGTACTACTATACTATCATGCCATTTTTGGTTTAAAGAATATTAGTGCAACCTACCAACGACTAGTGATGAAGATGTTTAAGCCACAAATTCATCGTAATATCCAAGTTTATGTTGATGGTATGATTGTTAAAAGTAAGGAAGAGGATCAGCACCTTGTCGACCTTTATGAGCTTTTAACACTTTAAGAAGGTACAATATGAAACTAAATCTACAAAAGTATGTCTTCAAACCAACTTTAGGGATACTTTTACATTACATGGCAACTTAGTGGGGCATAGAGGCTAACCTAGAGAAGATAAATGCAATAAAATATATGAATTCCTCGAGCACCATAAAAGAAGTCTGGTAGCTAACATATGGGTTCACAAACTTAAATAGATTTATTTCATAGAGTGTAGAAAGATGTATTAAGTTCTTTAAGGTCTTAAAGAGCCCTAGAGATCTTAAGTAGGCTGATGAATGTGAGGTCGCATTCCATGAATTGAAGATTTCCTATCATCTCCTCTAGTACTTTCAAAACCTATCCCTCGATGAGAGTTGTTCCTTTATCTATCTGTTAGTAGTCGAGCTCTTTCTTCTATACTAGTTCATATCGAGGGAAACGAGCTCCAACTAATTTATTATGTAAGTCACGTACTACAAAGGCTAAAGCTAAGAAATACAAAGATGGAGAAGTTTGTCCTCGCCATAGTTATGGCAGCTAAGAAATTAAAGCCTTAATTTAAGGCTCACTAAATCATAATCCTTATAGATCAACTATTACGGTAAGCACAACAGAGACCCGATTCCTTTGGAAGGATGTTGAAGTATGCCTTAGAATTAAATGCATATGATTTTTAATACCAACTAAGGGTAGTGCTGAAGCCTTAAGTATTAGTAGATTTCATTACAAAGTTTACTGGTGAAGAAGTTAGTACTGAGCTCATTCAAAAGCTGCAATAGAATTTATATGTAGATGGCTTGTCAACTTAAGAGGGGTATAGAGCAAGTCTTGTCTTATAAGGCCTACACAATTTGAGAGTTCAGTATGTGCTCAAATTTGGGTTTGTGGCCAACAAAAATGAAGTTGAATATGAAACGATTATTATCAGACTATAGCTAAGTAAGTCAAAGTTGAAAAGATTGGCGTATTTCTAATTCACAACTAATTGTCAATCAACTTAAAGGAAATTATGCCATAAAGGAAGAAGTGATGAGTAAGTACTTAACCATAGTATGAATGCTTGCAAAGGAATTTTCGTCCTTTACTTTTATAAAGATTCCAAGGGCCCAAAATATTGCTATTGATAAACTATCTAAGTTGGCATCTACCTCAATCCTAGATTTGAATGATCAGTTCTTTATCAAATATTAGCTAAACAAGAGTCTCCAAACATTTGAACAATGTTGTGAAGTGTAATCCCTACCTAAGGAAATGTCTTAGATAGATCCCATTATTAGATATTTAAAAGATAAGGTAATACCCTTTGACAAGAAAGAAGCTCAAAGGCTTATATATCAAGCTACCAACTACACCTTGATTGATGATCAACTTTATTAGTGCAACTTCGGCTAACATTACCTCTATTACCTCGCACCTAAGGAAGCACAAGAACTTCTTTCTAAGCTTCATGCAAGGGTATGTAGTAATCATGTCAAGGCTTAAACAGTATATGTCCACATACTAAGGTTTGGATATTATTAGTTAACAATGAAGGAGGAGGAGGATGCTAAAAACATTGTTCAACACTACCCACTACGCCAGAAACATGAAGTCTTAAGCCATGTACCCCCAAACGAGCTACATAGTATGAATAACCTTTGGTTAGTTGCTCAATAGGGATTAGACATATTGGGTCCATTCTTGAGGGCCATAGGACAACAATAATTCATTATAGTTGCAGTAGACTACTTCATTGAATGAATGAAGGCCAAAATAGTAACCAAGATCATCAAACAAAAAGTATAATCCTTTGTGTCTAGTTCTATCATAGCTAGGTTTAAGGTCACCTACATGATCATAACAAACAATGGCTTACAATTTGACAATGACAAATTCTAAGCTTTTGATGAGAAGCACAGCATACGCCTAAATTACCCCTTAGTTGCTCACTGCAAACTAATGGAGAACTAGAGCTAGTTAATAAAACTATATTATATTGTTTGAAGCATAAGGTAGATTAAGTAAAAAGCAAAATGGGCCAACAAGCTTCCAAGCATCTTATGGGGATATAGAACCATATATAGAACCCCAATAGGTAAGATTCCATTTAGGCTAGCATTTAGGTCAGAAGCCATCCTTCTGATACAGTTAGTAATAGGAATTAGACCACCAAACCTCTAACCCAAGTCTAAGCCCAAGTAATAAGGGTGAAATCTCTGATACCAATATAATAAGGAATCAAAGGATTGATCCAGAAAGAAATGGTAGCAAATCTTGAACGAATAGAAATGGGAATTAAAAAGAAAATGGGTATGAAGAACATGAAGGTTTTTTTTATGGTGAATGTGGATGGATATCACGTACCAAAACAAAAACACAATAAGGGGTTTGAGCTTAAAATAGAGTTCAATACGACTTATGAACACTAAATGTGGCTTGAGGTTTCAAAGGAAGGCTAGTACAACTTACTAATCGGTTCAAATGAAGGGGTCCACCACAATCTGAGAATAAGATTGATAAGAGTGTGGGGACAATTAAAGAATCTAATCAACACTCGATAATCTAACAAATGATAACTCAAGTATAGCCTTGCTTGAAAGAGGAAAATTTCTCTCTCTGTATATATCTCTATATACCTATATGTTTGTATCTTTCTATGTCTATCTATATGCGTATACAACAGTTGCTATTTATAGCAAGTCCTTAACTCTAGTGGCAAAACTATAAAATATGTATGAGGCCTTTGACCTTAAAGAATCGGGCCTATAAATAAAATAAAGGAAAAAAATATACAAGAATGCAAAACTATGCATTTTACAGAAGTCAGCATACAATCACTCAGCATGTCCTAGGAGTAGAAGTATTTGAACCGGATAGGGTCAGCAATTTGATGTATGGGTTCAAGAAGGAGACCCTGAACTCTCGTGTAGCTTGGCCAAGATACTAGAAAGTTCAACCCATAATTGCTAAGTCCTAGAATCAGTCGGTACGAATCTCTCGATGCTATGCCGAGTGGTTCTTAGGTCTTAAGTACTCAGCCTTATGGTATCTTATATTCTTGGCAGATAATAGGCTTATTGCCGAATGTCTCCTTTTCTTCCCCTTAGCCTTCTATCATTTGCTTGGCCTCGGTGAAAGCTGTTTGGCCGTAGCCTTGAACTGTTTGGCCTTGGGTTGGAACAGGTTGGCATCTTCTTCTAGATGGTCGGTGTCGGCTTCTAATAGGTTGGCCTCAGCTTGGGCATAATCGAAGTCTAATTCCCATCACCAAGGACTAGAAGGCATTATAATGCGAGTTCTTTCTTTTCACCCTATAGCTAATGAGTCTGAGCTGCTATAGTCTACCAACCTAATGCCCTATCTAAGCTTAACCATCTTGTACCTATCAATAGTCTCCAATTGTTGACCAAGGATGCACTCAAACAACAATTGGATCTACCTAACCAATTATACAGCTGACCACTACTTTGATAGTACCGACCTCAAGCTCAATAGTATTGGTATCGAATACCCTATTGCACACCCACCCCCACAACTTCTCAAAAGGACCCCTAAGTCTATTAGGCACTTCGGCTTGCTAGTCACCAACCTAATCATACAGTATGTCTTCTTCTTGTAGAAAGTTACCCATCTATAAGGAGCCACATGTTCAAGCAATCATATAACAGAATCCTCCATATAAGACAGATGACTTTCTCGATTTTCTCTTTATGCCCTTTTTTTTTTCATTCTTTGTACATTACTTTATTAGGGCTTTACCCTTTTAGTCATTTCCATTTATAGTTGTTTCCTTAATGTTTCAGGTATAAATACCCATTATAAAGGTAGTTGTGACATGATAAATTAGATATCAACTATACTTCCTCTTTTGTGAGCTAAGTGTGCTTACTTCCCTCTTTTACTCTTATCTTAACTCTTAAGCAAGGCTAGGCGGTGAGTTTCCTCATTAGACCAGCTCATACATCATATTGAGTGAAGTCATGAGTCGTTGATAGTTCCCTAATGCGTCATATCCTCAAAGCTGAACATGGGTTTACTTATTTTACTTTCATTGTTGTTCACATGTTTTTCTTTCCATCTTCATTTTCAAGCTTTCTACAAGCTGGACCTACCCTGATACTATCACCCTTGTTAGACTTTGACACGGCGTATCATCTTGGTATTAGAGCGAAGGTTCATTTAGGTAAATTGTATTTGAGCTTTCTTATGAGTAGTGTTTTGTTATGGTAAAGTGTTGTAGTTGCTCAGAAGTTAGTTGTGAGTGTTTAAGTAAGAGGCATAGTAGTTTACTATAGCTACATACTCTATTTTTTCCTATTTCAAACATATAAAAACAAAGTAAGTTTCAATTGGGATTATTGTTCTCTAGAGTAGTTATGGCATTCGTAGATTATTTGCGCATTCGTTTGGAAGAGTATGGGTACTGTTTAGCTTAGAGGACTAGTGTTTGTTGATTCTTAGATTCTAAGTTTGTTATTAAGTTTTATTGGAGAGAATGATGGATCCTAATGTCAACGCTAGTATTAATGATGACAATAGTGGTATTATTTACCATAAATGATAACCGTTGGACACCTCTAGAAGTATAGATGAATGAATTGATTAGATGGGTAACCTTATGGCTAATTTGACGAAAGATGTTCATGCATTGGCCTTTCAACATGCTGAAGCCATGCAAAATACTCCCTAAGCCACTTAACCTACAAGAAGACAAATCCTAGCTCGATAAGATCGAAGTGGAGTAGGAAGACGTGTTAGGAGAAGGATTGACTTAAATGATGTGGATTATGAAGGAGAAGAATAGTTCAATAAGGAAGAGGAGTGAGACTAAGCACCCCAAGCTATTGACCATATGAAGCTTCTAATCTCGAGCTTCAATGGGTCTAGAAATGTAGATAATTATTTAGAATGGGAGGAGAAAGTTGAACGCATTTCTTACTATTATCGATATAAGAATTGTGATAAGGTGAAGGTTGATACTATAAAATTCTCGAGGTATGTTGCATTATGGTAAAAGAACTTCTAGACCATAAGGAGGTGAGAAGGATATAGAGAAGTCAACACCTGGCCCAAGAAGAAGAGAATTCTCGGAACTATGTTTGTACTAGATACTTACCTATAAGATACTTTTGCTAAACTTCAGGAGCTATAATAAATGAGCTAAATTGTTGATGAGTATATTCAAGAGTTCTAAATGCTTATGATTTGATGTAAAGTAGATGAGCCATCATCACAAACAGTATCTGGATTTCTTACTGGATTAAGAAGTGACATCCAAGATATCGTGGAACTTCAACAGTTTACTAGGTTAGATAAGGCTATAAGGATAGCTCAGTAAGTGGAAAGACAAAAGAGAAATAGGCTAAACCAACCCACAATGAGTCAATCTGTACAATTAACCGGACCTACTCAACAAAGTGTTGAACCGAGACAAAGAACAAATGTCAAAGCTGAACAAAAGGGTTCGACCAGTTGATAATGATCTATAGCTAATGGCTTATGAGAAGGGACAAGGATCTAGGAGGAAGATTAGCCAAATCAAGTGCTTTAAATGCTAAGGGTTTAGGTACATGCGTATTCGAACCAAAGGACCTTAATTATCAAGGGAGATGTCCTGAAGATTAAAGTAAACAGCACAAATGAGGAAATAGAAGAGGAACAAGAAGTAGAGGAAGAGATTGAGGCTAATGCTGAATTGGTTAAGGAAGATGTATTTGCTGAGGACCTAGAAAAACTGACCTTAGTTGTATGACGTATGATGAGTATAGAACCCTCCATTAAGGAATAGTAGAGAGAAAAGTTATTCCACATCACTTACAAGGTAAATGATGAGATCTATCAGCTTATAGTGGATAATGGGAGCTAGATTAACATGGCATCTATTAACTTGGTTAAGAAGCTCATAAGATGCAATAGCTAAATAAGAAGGGAGCACTACTTGTCACTTAGCAAGTGTTGTTTCCAATCTCTATTAGAAACTACTCTGATGAAATCCTTTGTAATGTGTTACCCATGTGTATGTCACATGTATTGCTTAGCAAACCTTAGCTTTTTTATCACAATGTTATTCATGACGGTTTTAGGAATACGTATTCGTTTGAGAAGGATAGTAAGAGAATTACTTTGAACGCCATGACCTCGAGCTAAGTAAGTAGACTATAAGCTTAAATAGCTTAAGGAACCAAAAGCTTTGGTTCTAAGTTGAGCAGAGCTATGAGAGGCTATTATAACTAGCACACCAACCTTCCTTTTGTTCGAGTGATTATTAGATTTGAAGGGGCAACTTGAACTACTCCTAAAGATTAAGGAGCTATTGGACTAGTATGCAAACCTATTCTTAAAACAACTATTGGAAGCATTACCCCCTTTCCGAAGCATATAGCATTACATTGACTTGACACCTAGCGCTACCCTACCAAATAAACCAAATTATAGAATGAATTCTAAGCAAGCTGTAAAGCTTTAAAAGCAAGTCAACAAACTATTAGAGAAGGGGTATATAAGACAGAATCTTAACCCCTATTTTGTGTCCGCATTACTTATGTCGAAGAAGGATGGCACTTAGTGTATGTTTATGGATAGTAGAGTTGTCAACAATATTACGATCAAGTACTGTTACCCCCTCTCGAGGCTAGATGATATGTTGGATGAACTGCGTGGTGCAAGGTTTAGTAAGATCAACCTAAAATTAAGGTACCACTAGATTCGAATGAGACAAGGGAATGAATGGAAAACTACTTTTAAGACCCGATGTGACCTATACGAGTAGATGGTCATGCCCTTTAGATTATCAAACACCCCAAAAACTTTTATGAAACTAATGAATAATGTCTTGAGAGATCTAATTGGAAAATTTATTGTCATCTTCTTTGACAATATCCTTGTTTATAGTATCGACCTGGTAATGCATACTAACCAGCTCTAAGCTGTTTTTTATGTCCTCCAAGCAAAGAGATTACTTAGAAACCTGAAGAAATAATATTTCTATTAGGAAGAAGTGATCTTCCTAGGTAACGTGGTTAGTGGAAAAGGATTAAGAGTTGATGAAGAGAAGATACATGCCATTATTGAGTGGCTAACCCTAACCGCATGTGCCAAGGTGAGGAGTTTCCATGGATTAGCATCATTCCACCGATGCTTTATGTGAGGATTCAATACCATAGTAGTAGCCTTGACTAAGCTAACAAAAAAAGAATGTGGAGTTTAAGTAGGGAGAGAAAGAGGAGGGGAGTTTTGCCAAGATAAAAACAAGGCTAACCTTTACCTTAATCTTGGCTCTACCAGACATTAATTGAATGTTTAAGCTAAAATGCAACGTGTTAGTATCGCAGATGTGTGCATTAAAGCTATGTTGATGCAAGAGGGCCGACTAGTCAATTATCATAGTGAGAAGCTCAAGCAAGTACAATTAAACTATTTTGTGTATGATAACGAGCTTTTGGCCCTAATTCAAGCTCTTTGTATATAGCAACATTATCTTCAGTCAAAGGAATTTGTCATATGTATAGATCATGAGTCTTTGAGATATTTATAGAGCTAATTAAAGCTTTTCAAACATTAAGCTCAATGGATTAAATATCTAGAGGGATTTAATTTGTCATCAAACACAAGCAAGGCAAGAATAATGTAGTTATTGATGCTTTATCAAGGAGACATGTTCTTCTTACTGAGTTGTAAACTAGGTTGTTAAGGTTTGCATGCATTAAAGAATAATATCAAAATGATTCTCATTTTGGCCTTATATATAAGCATTGTAAAGAAGGAAGAGTACCATATGGAGGAAGGTTATCTGTTCCAAGGTGGTAAATTGTATGTGCCAACTTGTTTAATTAAAGAGCTGCTGATGAGAGAAGCCCACAACAGAGAACTTTTTAGGCAATTTGGGGAATGAAGGACATATGATCTACAAAATGATAGGTTCTTTTGACCTAGGATGAAGGGTGATGTGCATCGTGTGATTGAAGAATGTGCCATCTGTAAAAAAGTAAAAGGCCAAGCAAAACAAGGGAAGGCAATGCCTCTACTTATTCCGACTAAACTATAGGCTAACCTAAGCAAAAAATTTTCCCTTAGATTAACCTGAACTGATTAAGGCAAAGACTCCGTAATGGTTGTCATAGATAGGTTCAGTAAAATGGCACATTTTTTGCCCAGCACCAAAACTAATGATACTTTGGCTATTGCTTCTTTATTTTTGCAAGAAATAGTTCGCTTATACAGGTGCCAAGGAATATGGTCTCAAATAGAGACCCAAAATTTTTAAGCCATTTCTAGATAACTCTTTGGTGTCAAATGGGAACCAAACTACTGTTTCGCACTTCTTGCATTCCCCAAATTGATCGTACCCTAGGATCACTACTCTAAACTACAATGAGAAAGAACTTCGCTAATTAGGACGTCTACCTACCTATAGTCAAATTTTCTTACAATAGGAAAGTAAATGCCACCACCAGGTACAACCCATTTGTCGTCTATTGTTTCAACCTTAAACTGCCCCTCAATTGCACCCCAATGCTAGCTATAGATCAAGAAGATCTAAAAGCGAGGACTAGAGTTCAGTATCTCCAGTAGATTTACCAATAAGTTGCCTAGCACATTGACCTAACTGCTAGAAAACTAAGGGAGAAAGGTAAATAAAGGAAGACTAAGCAGTTTCAAATTAGTAACCAAGTGTAGCTACACTTTACTAAGGAAAGATTTCCAAACAAGAGGAAGAGCAAGCTATTTATTGAAGCTAATGGGCCCTTTTAAGATCCTTAGAAGATTAATGATAACACTTACTAATTAAAGCTACTAAATGACTTCAGAGTATCTAATGTGTTCAATGTTACTGACTTCAGTCCCTACCGATCTAAGGAAGGCCTAGATGAGGATCAGTTGGACTTGATCCCAAATCCTAATCAACCTAATAGGGATAATATGACTTAAACTATCAAACCTTTGAGTCAAGCCTAAGCTCAAGGACCAGAAAGCGTAGCGAGGTAAGTTCTCTCTTTTTACCCTACAATCGATGAGTTTAAGTTACTGCAATTTGCTAATCTAATGCCCTATCTAAGATGAACCCTCTTATGCCTATCAATAGTCTCTAATTATTGACCATAGATATACTTAAAATGTACTCAGACAGTAACTTGATTCACCCGATCAACTGTACAACTGACCTGAATATGAACTGCTTTGACAATCCAACCCTTCACACATATACTCACCAATAACTATGCTAACCTCCAGCTTAGCAATATTGGTGTTAGGAACCCTAGCACAAATCTACCCCCGCAACTTCTTGAAAGGACCCTAAGTTTGCTTATCATCTTAACTTAGCAGTCACCAACCTAATCGTATAGTTTATCTTCTTCTACAAGAAACTTTCCCATCTATAGAGAGCCATGTATTGAAGTAATCATATAACAAAATCCTCCGTATGAGATAGATGTCTTTCTTGATTTTCTATTTATGTCCTTTTTTTTCTCTCCATTCTTTGTACATTACTTCTTTAGGGCTTTATCCTTTTAGTCATTTTTGTTTATAGTTGTTTCCCTAATGTTTCGGGTATAAAGAACCATTATAAAGGTAGTTGCAACTTAATAAATTAGACGTCAACTATACTTCCTCTTTTATGAGCTAAGTGTGCTTACTTCCCTCTTTTACACTTATCTTAAACCTTAAACAAAACCAGGCAGCAAGTACTCTCATTAGACCAGCTCTATGTCATATTGAGTTGACCCATGAGTCCATAGTAGTTCCTTGGTGCATCATATTCTTGGAGTTGATCATGGGTTTTTCTTATTTCACTTTCATTGTTATTTGTACATTTATCTTTCCATCTTCGTTGTCAAGCTTTTTGCTACAAGCTTGGACCCACCCAAACATCGTCCCCCTTGTCAACTCTCAACATGGCATATTAATTAGAGCTTCCAAGCTTAAAGACATAAGGTTTCAATGGTATGGCTAATCAAATTGACTTAGAAACCAATTTACAAACATTCAAAGAAATTAGGATATTGCAAGGTCTAAAATTGTGGCCCATCAGCATAGAGTGGTATGATACTATAACAAATGTGCTTAGGAGCTGAGTTGATCACTAAGACTCACCATAGGAAGTAGTAATGGTAAACACAATAGCTTTCGTAAAATTGCTCAAAGGATATGATGCACAAATGAGCATAACACGACTTTGTACCTTGCTTGATATGACTCATAAGCTAAATAATAAGGTCCACTCACCACTAATCTGAGGCTACTTGGCAACATTAGATAAGAGTGTAAGAGGAATGTACTTGGAGAAGGGTATCTAACAAGAATAAGAATTTTCATTAATTACTACGGTTTAAGATTATTATAGCTATAGTAGAAAGGACCATTTATAGTAAGTCCTTTGTCACATTTACCCCTTTTCTAACAATATAGTACAAGTGTTAGAAAGTACGATACAGGTTGCAACCTGCCAATAGGTTCATATTTTGGGGTTTTAGGGCACTACAGTTAAGTTAAGCTAAAGTTGGGGCTAAAGTTGATGAGCTGTGCTAAGAGCTATCGAGGTGAATGAATGCCGTAGCAATTCTATAGATAGGAAGAGTAGAGCTCGATGTAAAAGGACCTTAGACTCAATGCTTAATAGGTTAGCCTTGATACTTGGCAAGTCAACCTCGGTACTGGGTAAGTCAGCCTTAGCACTAAGCAAGTCAGCCGTAAGAGTTTGAGTAGAGTAGGGTATGTATGAGTTAGGCCTTAGAGAGTTCATCTACATCTCTTCCATATGTAGGAGCTCATCCTTGATGGGCTGACAAGAGAGAATCCTCCTAGTAAGAGATTGGAGGCCTTAGAGGTGAACACGAGTGATAGGTTTGGAGGTCAGCAATCCATCAATAACCAAAATGTGAGCATAACGTTTTTCAACCTAGTAACCTACTTTGTCAAAAAATGAAGGCAATAGGCTCATATGACATAAAGGGAAAATGCGTAGCAAATTAAGATAATCCCATCTTAATCCAAGAAGTTATGGGAAATGGTGCTTATTGATTGGAAAGGTTAGATGGACAAGTCATTTCACAAGCAATGAATGCTAGGAATGTAATATTATATTTAGAGTGATCCTTTGTAAGCAATATCATAGTTGCAATTTTGTTTTCTTAAATGTTTTAGTTCCAAAGTTTGTTTTTAGTCTCAATTGGTATGTTTGTCATGGGCAATATTTCTTTAGAACTTTGCAATGAAGAACTTTCATTTAAATTTTCACATATTGTTATACTTGATTTCTATTTCTTCTTGACCTAATTATGATAAAAGGATAATAAAATTTTAAAGGTTCAATCCACCTTGACAAACAAACTAACTTGATGATTCCAACGCAATATGGTTAAAGAACTAAATAAATAAATTTAGTAGTTCTATCTTAGCATAGTTAACAAACCCTTAGCCCACACTACAAGAGGTTACTGGACAAGCATTCATTGCCTTAATCTAACTTAGAAAATATGAGTATGAAATACTAAAAGCCTCTATAAGCTAACACATCGCAATAAATTTACCAAGTAAATAATGTATGAATGAAATGTGCAAAAGAAAATTTCCATAAGTAAAACATACTTCACAAAGCAAGGTTAAAATCAGTTTAATAGAATTTCAAAAATAGATTAGCATTTTAATCAAAGAAGTTCAAATAAGAAGAAAAATGAATTTAAACAGATGGTTAGTTAGTTGCATCCTAGATAGTAGTATTCTCTTCACCTCATACTTGATTAGCCTGGGGAACTTCCATTGGAGCAGGATCCTTAATAGGTATTAGGACCTTAAACATGGCAAGGGTTTCATGAGTTCGTTCTTGACAAACGCTTTCCTCTTCAATACCATTGTCTTCTTCATCATTATTGACATCGATAAAGTAGAGACAAGAGAGGTCATAGTTTGGATGAACCTTTAATAGGGGTAGGTGCGATACAGTTCCCATAACCCAAACCCACCCACCGCCATCTCCCCCGCCCCCCTTCCCCCATCCGCCTTCTAAGCCAAACACAAAGCTAACAATTCAATTTTTTCTTAAATCAAACATAACGACTTATTTCAATTTGCAAATATTTCAAACCTATAATGAACAGTTCAGTTTATAGTTTAAACCTTTTTTTAATAAAATATTGAAATGTGAAACATGAGCAATCTATAAGACTTTGTAAAAATAATCGCATGTATGTGATGTTTTGTAATTTTAATCCTATACTTCCTTGAACTTCAGAAAATGTCAAGTTTATTGGAATTTCTCTAAATTTAAATGAAAATCTACAAAGCATGCCAACTTAAGCAATACTAAAAAAAGCATACGAAGATGTAGAATATACATTGGAAAAGTCATATGAGCATCATCCAATATTTACTAAAAAAAAAATGTTATGTATACCTTTATATCAAATAAGGAAGGCATATGGTGTAGGAACCATTAAATACCATTCCAACTTCTCAAGTATGCCCTTTTCATTGCTAGGACATGTTCTCTAATATAAGCATTGTCTAATATGAAAATAAAGTATTAGAAGATGAAACAATAATATCGTTAAAAACAAATAAAAATCTTAGAGCTACATTTCATAACCTATGGATTGTAGTAGTCGACAATACATTCAAAAACCAGCAAATAAACAACCATTCATCTAAAATAATGAACTCCTTATTAATAATAACATCCATTCACTTCCATAGATAAAATATAGTTTAATATCATTCAAATATAGTTTCAAGCAAGATAAAAATTGAAGAGCAAATAGCATAACATAATCTGATGCCATCTTCATTAGCTACACAATTCATCTAAATACAAAAAAATGTGATAACATCAAGCTCATATTATAGTAGCCAATAGCTCCAGCACTAAACAATAGATCTTCACTTATAAGATCTCTAAGCATCAACTTCCAATTTGAACCTAAAATAAAATAATAATAAAGTGTGAAAATGGCATCAAGTGACAATTCACAGCATTTCCTTATTTTAAATTTTAAAATTTTTGCCATCAATCCATATATGAAAAGAGATTAAAAAAAAAAAAAGCAGAGAATTGGATGAGCTTGCTACCTAACTCTTTCACCCTTTATTTATTTATAGCATCGTTAAAGAAAATATACAATAAGCAACACATACCTCTTACAAATCAACAAACTTAGCAAAGAAACAACTTATTGTGCATTGAAAACCTAGTTTTACAATTGCACAAAATTGACAAATTAAGCAATTATACAAACAATTAACCAAAAGATCATGCTAACAAAAAAATCATAAAAACAACCTCAATTTAATCAAGTGTAATATGGGTAGTAGTCGACTGCACCATCTTACCAACTTCAACATTTGAACGTACATATTGAAAAAACAAAGATATTAGCAAATGAAAATATGCATCATAAGTCAAAAAATTTTAAAAATTTTGAGAAAACAAAAGAAATCTTACTTGAGTTAAAAATTTCTAATACTTGAAAATCTTCCTCCACACATGATACAATACCAGGATTTTTTTAACTAATCTAGTGCACAAATAAGGGCTTCAACCTTATAAGGAGTTAGAGAACTTCTAAAAGGATCAAGTATACAACCATTAGTACTAGAAGCACTCTTAGAACATACAGTCAACAACACATCTTTTGCCATTAAAGAAAGGATAAGGAATCTAGAAGAAGATCTTTTCCACCAATCCAACACATCAAGATCCTTGTTATCAATGTCGTCATGCTCTTCTCCTAAATATCTTTCTAATTCATTCTTCTAGAATAGTTTTTCCCCTTCTCCCATCTCACAATTGAAAACTTTTATGCAAGGTTTACAACTGTTGGTTTCATGTCTAGCCATTTTTCCTCCATCCAACTTTGAGAAGATGAGCTACCAATTTCATCCTTATACCCAAAGTTAAACTCATAGTGATGATATAATGGTGAAAGTGCATAATTGATTTTACCTATGAGTAGAGTTCCCTTTTCAGCATCATACACATGCTTAATCATCCAATCAACATAAGGCAACCTCGAACAAGGATCAAGAACCACTGAAAGAAAGAAAAAAAAAAGCCAATACATTGATATTATTGATATTTCCCCAATATTTGTCAAGTTTTCTTCTCACCCTTTCAACCATCATGCTTACTGATGGATCATTATTTTTGCATTACTTATTGATTTCACAGCTAACACCCAATATCTCCTCAACAAATTGGTTGCAAGTTACATAAAGAGAGTAAAAAATGTTCAAGGTAGCATCATAAATTTCTTTCAAGAATGTTAATATGCTATGTAGATATTTTGAATCCTCATCCATTCTAACTCCCCTTATTTTCTCCCTCTTAAGTTCTAATATGAAGTTATCATCATTATTTTCCATCAATGCAAATGCTTTCTAAAACTTTACAACTACTTCTAATAGCAAGTAAGTGGAGGTCCATCTAGTTTTCACATCCAAAGACAAAAATGCCTTATTATCATTTTTATTTCCATCTACACAATTCTTAAATTTTATGAGTCTTGCTAGAGAAGACCTAACACATCTAACTGCTAAACGGATTCTAAAAATTGATTCATCTAAATCTTTGAAACCATCATTCACAATTAAAACTAATACATGAGCACAAAACCTTATGTGAAGGAACTCACCCTTCATGAAGAGTGTAACCCAAGATTCAAACCTTTTTTTTCAAATGCTGAATGTAGAAATCATTGGAACTTACATTGTGAACAGTTGCCATAAGAACCTTAGTAATACCCTAACATTGCAAACATGTTGTAATGGTATTGGCTATAGCCTCACCAAAGTGGCCACCTATTTAACAAAAATTCATAATCTTCCTTTTGCATTTTCCAATTATCATCGATGTAATGACATGCCAAACATAAATAACATAGATTCATATTAGATATCCATGTGTCTGTGGTCAAACATACCCTACCTTGAAATGTAGAAAAAAAAACTTCAACATTCCCCTTTCTTCTTTAAAGAACTCCACACAATCCTGAGTCAATGTTCTATGAGATGGAACTATAAATTTTTTATTATAATACATTCCAAAGAGTTATGAAAGCCTCATGCTTAACAAGTCTGAATGAAAGTTCAACAACTATAATAACCCAATAAGCACTTACCTATACTGACTTTTATCAAATCTATTCATGGTAATAGACAATTACTTACTTTCTAAGACTATAGGAAGAGGCTTTTGCTTACCTTTGCTCATTGAGAAGTCATTCTTATTAGTAAAATGCTTATACCTAGTCAAATGAGTGCATAATGCACTTGTTCCATTTCCATTACTATGTTTGAAGGGTTTTTTTATAGTAATCACACCTACCACTATGATTTCCTTTCGCATCAAGTACACTCAATGACATGTGTTCCCAAACGTTAGATCATTGTCTCTTACTGCCAAAAGAAGTGGATTGAAGATGTGTAGATGAATTACTAAAACAAGGTACAATTCCCTCATTATTAGCTTGATTGTACTCATCCAACTCGTTTATGTCAAGTTCTTGTACATCATCGTCTATTGGTTCGCTCATGTTCTATTCTTCAAACATAGACATCTAAAAAGTAACAAGAAGTTGGATTAAATATTATGGTGCTACTCTTTGTCGACATTCTCTATTAACATGCCAAGGCTAAACCATTAAATGGAAAGAATGATCTTTATTCCACAAAAAGTAATCATATTTATATTAGGTTTAACTATACTAGTAAACAATTATATCACATATGAGGGTAAAAAAAAAAAAGTATTTTTCTCTATAAGGTATATAGTAGACACATATCTTTACCCCATAATCATTTTCTGAGATTTACAAATTTACTATACTGATAGATTCTTTATGTTTAAAAAGAAAACCTTCCACTATGATATTTAGTTACATAAGTCAATGCTATAAAAATTTAAATTTCCGATCAGAGGTAGTTTAAACTTTAAAGATCTAATTCATTGAATATACCCTTAATGCCAATTAGTTGAGCCCATTTAAAACAAACTTTGTACCACATAACATTGGTATAGAAATTTCCACCTATTGAACTTTAATCCTATATGTTACCAAAAATAACTATATAACATTAGTGAGGTCTTACAGTAAGTACTGAATATTACTTATTATGAAGTGATTAAATTCACAATTAAAACATATCTAACATTAAAAAGTCATCTCACTTTGATAACTTTTCTTGAATTAATTAAGAAATAAAATTACAAATTTATAAGACTTTATTATGGATTTAGAGAATAAATGTTAGATTTATAGTACAAATTATTAAGTTTAGGGCTTGAAAATGACCATAAAATATAGAAGGACTATATTAGAGGTTTAGAAAAAAAATTCACAAATTCTACACATGTAGGGGGATTCAACAAAACATTTAAAGACAAAGAAGAAATTACCCTTGTTAGTAGTATAATGTTCATAATTGAAGCAGTCAAAATTAGCAACACTAGGATTTAACCACAAATAGAAAAAATACAATAGGAGGAGTTGCAACATATACATTAGACAAAGCATCAATGACAAAGATATTCCAAGTTTCCAACCGTAATGACATGCATAGATCGTTGAAGAAATAAAGTGGGCTTGTTGAGAAAGCTTACCTTCTATGACTATAAGGAGTAGTAAAGCATACAGGTGGTAGCAAATTTGTGAAGACTAAAGAGGCTAGAGAGAGATCGATGATGTTATGACAAAGAGTCGTCTAAGAGGAAGAGAGAAAGTAAGATCTATTTTTAAGGTAGTTGCACCGCTAAGGTTCTTTTGAATTTTGATACTTTACTTTTCTATTGTTATGCTTTTACTTTTAAGGCCTTTAGTTTTAGTTATGGCATCTTTTGCTCTATGAGTTTTAAAAATAACCTGTTTAATTTGTTTCAAACTAATCAATTTGGTTTAGTCTCGCGAACCAAACCACAAATCAGTTAAAATCAATCAAACCGCATGACAAACAACACCAATTAAAATATATAAAGAAAAGAACCTATTTTCCAATGTGGTTCAGTTCTTTTCACGATTTGCACTATGATTTAAGGTTATTTTGCCTAGCCCTAGCCTTTAGTATTTCCTCCTTAGCTAGCTAAACTCCTGTAAGAAACTTCTTTCAAAGGAGCTTTTCATAAAGCTTACTAAGTGTCACGATCTCTAAACTCTCTCCATAGACATCTTTGATCTAGAGGCTTACTCTAGTTCAGTAATCCAAACTTGTTGATAAGAGGAGTTGTCTTTAAGTTGGTTGATTTCTTCCTTCAAAGTATCCTCCTTGCTTGAGGAGGCATAAGATTGACTTAACTTCTATCATTACTCCTTTTGTCCTTGAAGATTAACCTTAAGATCCTCTGCCTCTTTCCTAAGCTCTTCATTCTAAGATTTTATAGTAAGAAGCTCCTTCGAGGCCTCCTTGTGAGCTCTTTCTTTAGAAGCCAAAAGGCCTTATAGCTTTTCCACATCCACTTCAACCTTTACCTTAGCCTTCTTAATGGCTATAGTCTGCATTTTTTAGGCATTGTAAACCTCCTCTATTCTCCGTACATAAGAAAATGAATTAGCTTTGAATATTAAACATAACCGAAAAGTAGAATGACAATTACCCTTTGCATCTTAGGCTTGGCCTCTTTGATGGCTACTATCACGCCGTAAGAGTAGTAGAGTTATAACAGTTCTGCTGTGTATACCAACCTATGATAGAAGCTAACCACTCAACTACTATTATAGACTTGGTATACATAAGGCACATACAACTAAACAACTTTGAAACATCTTTAGTTCAATAGCTATAGTGAAATGGAGACGTTTAGTCCGTATATTTATTTGAAAAATAGAAGTTTGATTAATATAATTCCTTTGAAAAATATTTGATTTTTTTTTCTACAAGAAGCTTTATAAAAAATTCCAAAATCATTTTTGTAATAAATATAATACTCTAAGTTAGTTTGGGTCATATAAATGGCCTAGTTGACCTTAAAATGAACACAAATAGAATATTCTAGTCCATTTGCTCCTCATTCCAGGCCTGTTGCCCATCTCTTATACATCTAAATTTGGTTCTCTTGGTGTCTATCTTCTAAAACCTGCAAAAAAACTATAGGGATATGAGCTACTACTACTTAATATGGGGATGGAGACGTAAGCATAACACAACAATTAAGCACGACTATCATTTAATTAGTTAGATGTAATTCAATGCAATAAGCATATGCCATCTACATGATATTATCCATTCCGTCGTAAAGCTAAAGAAATTACGCTTGCTTTAACCTAAGTTGAGGAGTTTTAACAAATAGAGGCTTACATCCAAGCAAATCTTGACCAAATCTAAGTTTATGCAATGGAGCTTGCTCCTCCCAAGATCTCTTTGAACGAAAATCCCTAACCTCATCCTGACCTCTTCTCCTATCACTTAGTTAGGCCTTGAGTATGGAGGAAGGCTAATTTCCACTACCTTATCAAAGGGTCGGTGTTTGGTCAAATAAAACTAATCGTTCTCCTAAAAGGTTGTAATGCATGATCAATTAGTAGTTAAATCTAAGCTTAGCTTAATTTATTTTAAAGGTGACCAAGCAATTGCAAACACTTAAATCAAAAAGTAAAATATAGCAACGCAATCACAACATATAACATAATAATCATACAATTTAGCAAATAGTTTCCAAGAACATGCGTCACATGCTCACAATCAACTACTTTACAACCACAAACAAGTACATGCATTAGCCTCCAAGTACTTTTATATGTACTTCAAAATACTATCAAGCATTGATCCTACTAACATGGATTCCTATTCACTCTTGTAACTCAAATGCCCTAGTTCATTTGTCATCAATGGTCCCTATATTGCAAATCATATTTTAGTTTCAACACATTTCTTTAGAATAAGAGTGTTTTAAGTATTGTACTTTTGCTTTAGTTTAACATTCTTTTAGTATGCCCCAGGTGTTGGTTATGGGTATTTAACGGTTATTACTTTTATATAGGTTATTTTAACCTTCTACTTAATCTTTTACTAAGGTCTATTAGGTGTATGGTACCTTCTACTTAAGTTCCTATTAAGGTTTTAACTTGTATTCTTTAATGTGGAACATTGTACATAACATTCTACTAAGGTCTCTTAAGCTTAGAGTACCTTCTACTCAAATTTCTACTAAGGTCTTTAGTTATATTATTTATCTATTAAACCTTCTACCCAAGTTTCTACTAATGTTTTAACTCATATTTGTTTAATATGGAACCTTTTATGTAAACTTCTATTAACATTTTGGCTAATATTTCTTTTGAGTTGGGGCTCATATGAACACAAATTGGGTTTTCTAAGTATCTCTCTTCCGACCTATTAAGAAGTTAGTTTTGAGATTGAAATTGGACCTAAGAGAAACTAGACTTCTAGTAAGAGTAGGTTCACCTTCCATTAGGGAGAGCTACTCATGAGTAGTAGTTATGAGCTCTTTCTTGTTCCAATTTAAAAGAGGTGATTCCTTCAATTGCTGATCAAGTGACTCATACCCCAACCCCCTAATTCTTCCCTTCACCACCTCTTAACCCCATTAGTTGATTAGATTATCAAATAAGCATTCTGCATAACCTTTTACATGAATTTTGGTTATAGTTTCTATACTAGGAAACCTTCTACTACTGTAATTTTATGGTCAACTTAATTAGGGAAGCTTCTGTAATACCTTTTACAAGTCAGTAGTTTGCATCACCATCTATAGAAGCTTCTACAAGACCTTTTACTGCTACCAACTCCTACATCAATTCATCCAAAACTTTTACAACACTTTTTATAGGCACTAGATTACTCAAATTCACCAAAAACTCCATTTTTCACACTTTACTTTACTTTATTCATGCCTAACCTTGCCAAAACTCCATCGATATCGGCTTGTATGGTTCAGAAATGCATCCTCATCAACATGAACAATCCGAAATTCAACCAAAAAGAATGTTAAACATACCTAATTAACTAATGTACCTAAAATACATATATCAGGTCGAAAAATCATGGTTTTAAGGCAAATATACTTCGTGTATAATGGCTAAAGTCTTTGATTTACTATTGATTTTTGAGGATTTTTAACAAAAATAATTAATTTGTTATGTTAGTGAAATATCCCCATAAGTATTTAAGTAAAATCATTAAGTTTAGCTTCGGAAAACCCATGTTTTCATAGAATCTCCTATTTAGTCAACCTACTACATGCAACCAAAAATTACTCAAAAGTAGTGAGAAATAAGGTCTAACACAATTATATGAAAAATAGTGGATTTTCTTTACATTCCAACTTTTCGGTTTTTCCAGAAATTAAAAATTAACCCAAATAAAAGGAAAATTTTTAGAGAAACTCTTTACCTAGAAATTTTATATATGTAATAAGGCATTTACAAAAAAATTTTGGTTAGGAAACTACATCGTTCGGGCTTCTAAAAATTGAATTGAAAATTAACTCCAAACGACTCATTTCTTAGGAGCGATATATTAAATGAAAGATTTTTGTAAAAATAATAATTTTTCACGAAACTATGCTTAAAGTTTTGCAAGAATAAATTTTTCTAAAACTTTCAAATAAAATTTGATATTTTTAACAAATTTTTAAAAATTGAGTACAAAACTGAACTTACCAATGCTAGAGATCTCAATGGCCGATGGTGGAAGTTGTTTTATTAGGTGGAGGTCTAAGTGGTGGTGGTTGCTCATCATTACGTTGCTCCTAAGTTTGGAAACCCTAATCTTGCAAATTATCACTAGTTTCTCCTATTTTCATTAAATTTCTCTAAAATCTTCCAAAAAAAATTTCCACAAATTTTTCTTAAATTCCTTAATGTCTAAAGAGTCAAAAATAGTAAAAGGAAGGGTATTGATAGGTGTTGAGTTGAGTGGGTTAATTAGATGGCATGCATGACAAGTGTAAATGGATTTTAATTTTATTTACACCAAGTGTCAAGTGGTTTTGGAAAACCATGACTTGATAATAGTTTTTCCTTAAAACTATGTAATCCCATGGTTTTAGATAACCAATAACTCATCTTTGGTTTTCCAAAAATCCATGTGCTCCCTTAATTTATTATTTGCATAAAAATAGTTTATTATTTATTATATTTTAGGTTAGTGGTTATTTTTGCATAAAAGCTTCTACAACCCATGATCTGTTAATTAACTTAATTACATACTATTTATTTTAATCATTTTATTTATTATTATTATTATTTTATAGCACTTATTACTTTTTTTTATCTATTTAGTTTATTCTAAGCTCCTTTATATTTTGGGTGGTTGGGTTCTGAAATCTTTCAAAATTTTACTAATAAAAGAGCTATTTTTACCATTTTAGCTTACTTTAATATTTTAATATTCTGTCACAACAATATAATTTACAATTTCGCTTTAACTAACTTTTGGGGTTCCACGGATGACTTCAAGCCTAAACGGATTGATTATAGGGACGTTCTAAATTTGAGAGTTTGGAATCTTTATATTATAATTAGTTTATATATATATATATATAGAGAGAGAGAGAGAGAGAGAGATTGTAGTTATCATTTCTAAGTGTTATCTCTTGTTATTTTATTAAAATTAGCATTGTTAATTTAAGTTTGAGATCTTGTTAAATTAGGTCTCAATTTCATAGTTTTCTCATTTCCATAATTAAGAAGTGAATTTAAAATTATTTTTAACTTTTAACTTGCATGATTATTTTATAATTTTATTTCGAATACCTAGATTTTAGGTTGTTTTACTAATTTGTGGTCCTAGCGTGTTTTTCAAGTCATGCCAAGTGAATTTTCACAGCTATTTTAAGCTCCCCCAAACTAATGTCCTTCTTGCTAAAATGCGGGTCTAACATTTCTACCCCCATTTAGAAAAGTTTTGTCCTCAAAACTTTTGTATGCATAAGTTTCTAGTATTGGGTACTTAGTTCTAATTATTCCTAGTTGATAATTTAGGGGAGTTGATATTCATTCTTATTTACTAAGTCTTTCGGCATCCTAAAGTTATTTTGTTAGTATAAGTATATGTCTACCTATAAAGTGTTTTTGTGCTTCATTTCTCAACTGGATTATCCAATATTTTAAGAAGTCGCTTTCTAAAATTAATTAATATCTCATTCTAGTCTCTTTAGTCTTTGAAAAATTTAAGGTTTCACTTATCTCTATTTTCAAATGTTATGCTAAATATGTTAAGTTTTCTCTATTTGTTTTTACTTTTACAAAAGCTTCTACGACTAACTTCATTGGCCCTTGCTTCTAAGATCGATGGCCTTTGGTAAGCTTTGGAAATAATCTTATGGTTTATGTATTTCAACTATAGTTCTTCATAAATTAGATGAGAAATCATACTACCTATAATTTTCTCAGTTTTATGGGTCTAAGTTAATTAAAAACCTTATTAACTTTTAGTTTAAACAAATTCCACTTTTCAATAGCTTTCTTTCTTGTTCACCATAGTTCTTCTATAGGTTGCAAAATATTAATTTTATTAAGCAATTTTAAGATATTATTATAGGCTAAACTTTAGTTATCTATTTTACATTCTGCTTCCTCTATCATTTAATAAATTAACCTGTGGCTTTTAGATAAGATTCTTAGTCATTTCTTAATTCAATGATATTCCAAATTTATGCATTTATAGGTATATCGTTGATTGTCTCGGCATTTATTGATTATGCTAATATATCTAATACCTTAAATGATTTCCCTCTTAGTTTCTAAATTTCTTATAGTTTACTTATAGATACTTCTATTTATCATGTTTATACTAATCTTCATCCTATTCTAACAATAGAGATTGTGATCACTACTTATCTCACCACTGTGATAGTGATTAATATTCATATTTATTTCTAAAAATAATTTGAAATCAATTGTTTTAATGTTATTTATTTATATAGGTATAAGTTATTAGTTTGATCTTTGATCATTTATATATTATGTCATTTGAAATGTCAGATTTGATTATTTGACTCATATTACAATTACATAAGTTGTTTGATTTTTCAAAGTGGCACTTTTGATTGATCTTGGTTGTATAAGTACGCCAATACTATTATATAGTTATTAGTATTAGTTAGAGTCATGAGATAATTTTTTAGACATAGAGTTTGTTTGCTTTAGCTTAGTTTCCAATTATTATTATTGGTTAGTTTATCTTTTATGTTATGTGTCACATATATGAGTGTTATTTGTTACTTAGTTAGTTCCATAGTTCCTTGCACTCCATATATCTTAGCATAATTATACCAATAGGAATTACTGGTAAATTTTAACTTTCCATTTACTCGAACTTGACCATAACAATCAACAACTGACTTAACTTTACTTGACTCAACTCAAATTAACTCAATTACACACAATCTGATGTAACAGGACTCAACATGACTTGAGGCTAATGTAGCCTAACACTTTAACATAGACCATATAGATGAACCACTCCTTCCCAAGCGAATATTCATACTAGTACACTTAAAGATTACTATTTTGATAGTTTCTTTATTGCTTCTTGTTATATTTATTCATGATTCTTTTATTAGAGTCTATATTTCCTTATTAATTTAATTTCATGTTTGTTATAGTATTCTCATTTTCACATTTATTACCTACTATTGAAGATTAAGTGGAAATTTTGATTTTATTTGGAGTGATTTTGTGTTATCATTGTAGTTATGGTTATGGTATTTTGCTATTTGTGTTGACATCGTTGTCCTTGAGTTTGATGGTCAAAACGGACAGGTGTGGTTTTGATTTTCAAGGCTAAGTTTTATCCTTAAATTTGGAGTTATCATTTGATTACGTCATTATCAACATATTTAAGGACTCGATCATGATGTTTGTCAGGAAAAGTTTGGCTCTTATGAGTTGGTTTATGATTGGGTGGGGTGATGAAGGATTATTTTATAGGGTTAAGAGGAAGAGAATGGTGATAAGTAGTTGACTTGGCTCTAATTTATTTGTAACTAGGTTCACGTGGAATAAGGAGTGAGGAGAGATATTCTTTAAGGTTCATCCTATATATTAAAATGGTAAAGGTTGATGTATGAGTCGGTTTCAAGTAGTTTGCTATCCTTTTCATCTTAAATCTCAACTAAGTTTTATAGTTAGGACTATCAATTATAATCGACCTAGCGTACCTATAGGTATATATATACATACTTAATTCATGAGTTGAAACGAGGTAAATGTAGATCTAACTCTATTGAAAACTTTCATGATAGATAATTCAATATATTCAGTCATGATACAAAGAATAAATGAATTATCAATCATATGGGATCTACTACTTATGTAAAGACCAATAAAACGAAGAAGAGAAGTCACAAGTTTTAGTATGAGGTGTATGTGATAGGTACTTATCATTCCTTACACATGTTAAGTCTTTTATCAATTTCAAATTTCGTAGTAGTACAAAATATAAATACATCACACATAGGCCATACACATTACAATTCAAAGTATCCTAAAAGGTTTACATTTATTCATAATGATCCAAATTATAATGATATACTTTATATGGAAGTGAAGACACTTTTGAAATTACATTTTATCATACAATTTTAAATGCATTAAAGGTCTAAACATGTTTACGGTTACATTAAGTTGACCAGCAATAAGGATCCTCTTGTCAATTGGGAGATACTATGCCAATTAGATTTTATAGAATATTTTGAACGAGTTCCTGAGACTTAAGGTAGGTACGCGTTAAAAATAATGTTTTTCCTAACAATTTAAGTTAGTAGAGTCTAATATCAACTCTTATAGTCTACTCAATTGATTTTATACTAAAGTTAATCTAGCTCATTACCTTCAATTCCAAACTTCATTTGTCAATCACCGTCCTAATTTGTTAATTGATTACATGTTTATCTAATCTTTTGTTTTTCAATCTCATCTAAAGTTCGAATCGTGCTTTGCTTAGGTCTTTTGAAGATTTTTTCCTAGTTTTACTTCTTTATCCTATTTATATAAGGATCTCATTATTTTTCTAATTATCCTATGTCTTTCTCACTCTAATACTTATACTCAATGACAATATCCAACTTAGTGATGTGTCCTTAGAACTACTAAGGATAAGAAATCCTTCATCCTTAACTTCTATTTCTAACCTTCTATAAGCTTCTATAATTCTTACTCCATTAGGTTTTACTACTCGATTGTCTTCTACAATAGCTTCTATAAGGTCATCTTTAGGTTTTATCTCACCTTCTACAAAAGGTTCTTCCTAACCTTCTATAAAATCCTCTTCATTAGGTCTAACTAATTCCTTTTCATTAGGTTCTACTTCACTTTTTACAAAAGGTTCTATAGGGTTCCCTTCATATGCTTATACATTATCCTTCTTATCAAATGCCCCTCATCAAGCTTTATCCTAAGCTTTTGCATAAGGTTCTACAATTTCCAAAAATGGCCTTCACCAAACTCTTTAATGAGGTTTCATAGGTTCATCTACATATGATTATAGCCTTTTATTTAAGGTTCTACAAAAGCTTCTACCGCTAGATGTTACAACATTCTCTACTTCCCTTTAAATCTTCTAAGTATAACTAAATAGTTACAAGTTCATTTTTTTAGTCTTGTAAGTTAGCATAAAGGAAAGTCAGTAAGATTTTATAATCCTATATTTTTTTACTTATATATATAAGATATATATACACCTAAAGTCTACATCTTTAAACTACCCATTTGCTACCCACTCTCATGTTGATACCTAATATATCTATTTGATTTTTATTGAGACGCTTCACATTAAGTTCCTTGAGAACCATGCATATAAGTCCTTAAGAAATAAGGCTCTAATACCACCTAAGAACTATCATACCCTAAGAATGGTAGAGTCATAACAATTCACCGTATACACTAACCTCTGACATAAGCTAGCTACTTAGCTGTTATCATAAACTTGGTATACACAAAGCACATATAACTAAACAACTCTAAAGCATCTTTAGTTCAATAGCTACAATAAAATAAAGACATTTAGTACATATATTTCTTTGAAAAATAGAAGTTTGATTAATATAATTCTTTAGAAAAACACTAAATTTTTTTCTTTTTGTATAAGAAGTTTTATAAAACAATCTAAAATCATTTTTACAATAAATATAATACTTTAAGTTAGTTTGGGTCATACAAATGGCCTAGTTAACCCTAAAATGAAGACAGATAGAATATTCTAGTCCATTTGCTTCTCACTCCAGACCCGTTGCCCATCTCCTATACATATAGGATTTAGGTGATCTTAGTATCTATCTTCTAAGACCTAAAAAAGAATTATGGGGATATAAGCTTCAATCACTTAGTAAGAGGATGGAGATAGAAGCATACACAACATAACAATCAAGCTAGGTGATCATTTAGTTAGTTTGATACGATGCGATGCAGTGCAATGCAATAAGCATATGCTATCCACATGATGTTGTTCAACCCTTATGTAGTTAGAGAAATTTTGCTTGCTCTAACCTAGGTTAAGGAGTTTTAAAACTCAAGCTTATGCAATAGAGCTTGCTCCTCCTAAGACCTCTTTGAACCAATGTTCCCAACCTCATCCCGATGTCCTCTCTTATCACTTTGTTGAGCCTTAAGTGTGGAGGAAGGCTAATTTCCGTTAGCTCATTAGAGGGATGGTGTTTGGTCGAATAACCCTAATTGTTCCCCTAGTGGGTTGCAATATATGATCGGTTAGTAGTTAAATCTAAGTTTAGCTTAATCCATTTTTGAGGTAACCAACCAAATGTAAACACTCAAATCAAGAAGTAAAACATAGCAATGCGTTACAACATATAGCATAACAATCAAATAATTTAGTAAATAGTTTCCAAGTACACACGTCGCATGCTTATAATCAACTACTTTACAAATACAAACAAGTATATGCATTAGCCTCTAAGTACTTTTATATAGTACTCCAAAATACCAATAAGCATTGATCCTATTATTTAGATTCCCATTCACTCTTGTAACTCAAATGCTCCAATCCTTTGGTAATCAATGGTTCCTATATTGTAAATCATATTTCAGTTTCAATACATTTCATTAGAGTAAGAGTGTTTTAAGTATTGTACTTTTGTTTTAGCTTAACATTCTTTTAGTATGCCCTAAGTGTTGGTTATGGGTATTTAAGGGTTATTACTTTTACGTAGGTTATTTTGACATTCCGTTTAATCTTTTACTAAGGTCTACTAGGTGCATGGTATCTTCTACTTAAGTCCCTACTAGGGATTTAACTTTTATTCTTTGATGTGGAACATTCTATGCAACCTTCTTATAGGATCACCTAGGCTTAGAGTGCCTTTTATTCAAATTTCTATTGATGTCCTTAGTTATATCCTTTGTCTATTAAACCTTCTATCCAAGTTTCTACTTATGTTTTAACTCATATTTGTTTGATATGAAACCTTCTACACAAACTTCTACTAACATCTTCACTCATACTTCTTATCAAACAAACCTTCTACATAACATTTTACAGGAATTTTGGTTATAGTTTCTATACTAGGAAACCTTCTACTGAAGTTTCCACTATTGTAATTTTATGGTCAACTTAATTAGGGAAGCTTCTACAATGCCTTCTACAAGTCAACAGTTTACACCAGCATCTACAAAACCTTCTATAGGACCTTCTACTACTATTAGTACCTTCACTAATTCATCTAAAACTTCTACAACACCTTTTACAAGCACCATATTACTCCAATTCACTAAAAACTTCATTTTTCACACTTTACTTTTTTAATGCTCAACCTTGCCAAAACTCCACCAATATCAACTTACATGGATAAAAAATGCATCCACATCGACGTGCACAACCCAAAATTCAACAAAGTTGAATGTTAAACACACCTAATTAACTAATTTATCTAAAATACATATATTGGGCTGAAAAATCATGGTTTTTAGGCCAATATACTTAATTTACAGCAGCTAAAATCTTCTATTTACTACTAATTTTTAATAATTTTTAACAAAAATAATTAATTTATTAACTTAGTGAAAAATCCCGGTAAGCATTTAAGTAAAATCATCAAGTTTAGCTTTGGAAAACCCATCTTTTCGTAGAATCTCCTATTTCCACTTAAAAATTGAGGTCAAACTACTAAATGTAACCAAAAATTACTCAAAAGTGATGCAAATAAGATCTAACACAATCATGCAGAAAATAGTGGATTTTCCTTACATTCCTTCTTATCGATTTTTCCAAAAACTAAAAATTAACCCAAATAAAAGGAAAATTTTAAGAGAAATTCTTTACATAGAAATTTTATATATGTAATGAGGTATTTATAGAAAAATTTTGTTGAAGAAAATACATCATTCGGGCTTTTGAAAATCAAATCGAAAATTATGTCCAAACAACTCATTTCTTAAGAGTGATATTTTTAATGAAAGATTTTTATAAAAATAATAATTTTTCATGAAAATATGCTTAAACTTATGAAAGAATAAATTTTTCTAAAATTTTTAGATAAAATTTGATATTTTTAATAAATTTTTTAAAATCGAGTACAAAACCGAATTCATCGATGCAAGAGATCTCGATGGCCGGTGGTGGCGGTGGTTTTGTCAACCCAAAAGGGCATCAGGTGGAGGTCTAAGTGGTAGTGGTCACTCATTGTCAGGTTGCTCCTAAGTTTGGAAACCTTAATCTTGTAAATTATTGCCTAATTTTTCCTTTTTTTTTTTTAACTTTCTCTAAAATCTTCCAAAAACTTTTTCCATGAATTACCCTTAAATTCCTTAATGTCTAAAGCATCCAAAATGGTGTCCATAATTAACAAATGAATTTAAAAATACGTTTAACTTTTAGCTTGCATGATTATTTTATAATTCTATTTTAAATATCGAGATTCTAGGTCATTTTACTAACTTATGGTCTTAACATGTTTTTCAAGTCATGACAAGTAGATTTTCACAACAATTCTAAACTTTCTTGTACTATTGTCCTCTTTGTTAAAATACGAGTCTAATAGCCATCAAAATGTGCACGTTCACCTAAAGAAGCAAAAGTTAGTCTAACAACACACAATTATGCAAGTACTAATACTTCGGCATCAATTCAAACTTACATTGCACAACTTAGCAATAGTCAATGTCAAAACATCGATACTTGACCCATTTCACATCCTTTCACATAATCTCCCTATCTCAATGAAAGATGACTCCCTTCATTAAGGTTGGTGCCTTGCTTCCATCCCTAAAAGTAAAGTCAAAAGTCAACATATGCCTATCCTATAGAGGAATAAACTCACAAAATTATTCTTCAATCAAAGTAAAATTAGTTGATTTGATGCCAAAAGCATGATGTCCCTAAGGTATAGCAAGCACAACGGGGGAGTAGAATTATCATCCGTGTCAAGAGAATCACTTGCAAAGTTGAAGGTCTTTGATTTCTTGGTAGCAAGAGCCTTCTCTAATGTCTTTCCTTCCCTCCTCTTCATTGGTACATCTAAATGGTCAACTAAAGTATTTACCTACAAGACTTTAAAATACTTTACCTTAGAGCCATTTACATAGGTTTTTTTGAAGGTATTGGCTTAATCTTGCTTAGCACAACTTTCTCCTTCTCTACAAGTTTAACAGCATTGAGAACCTCCTACTCGGTAACAGCCTTAACAGCATACTAATCAACTTTTATCTTCTTGGCCTTTGCTTAAGCCATGAGCTTCCTTAGCTTAACTTCTCTAACACCCATGTCTACAACGAATAAAGTATATACATGAATATGGAAACATATATATATAACATAGAGATAGATTCCAAACCATGTCGAGCTAAGCTCAAAGGATGAAATTTACCCAGGAGATCTAGGATCAACATTACTCCATTAGCTCAACTCAACATAGTAGAGAAATTAGGTAATACCTTTGTCTTCTACTTCATCAGAAAAAATTAGTTTTGTCAGGACCTTAAAGGGGGCCTAGTAGGATTACCTAAAATTTCCACAACATGTGTGCACCCATGCTATGAAAATCGCCTTGCAAATCAGAGATTGTAAGACTCTAAATGATTAATCGCTAAGGTTACTGATTTTTGAGTAATCAATTTACTGTAGAATACAAATATAAATAACTATGGGTATCCGATATCCCACAGTTCCTCAGAACCGTAGAGAATCGGTATCCCCTACCAAATAATAAGACAGGATATACTAACATTATAGTAAGGTTTAATAAATAAATATTTTCTACAAAGGATGTCTATGTATCATCTAAAAAGTACTCAACTACTCTTAATACTAATGTACATATCTTCATCTCGTACTCAACACTCGAGACATATCCCAATCCCATCATATGTAAACCTGCAAAGAAAACTAAGGGGGAATGAGCATAAAACAGCTCAGTGAGTTCATTCCTCACCACTACCGGTCAAGCAAGTTTTCACACATTATCATCACACATGCAAGCAAGCTATCCACATACATAATGAATGCAGGTATGATGAATGCAAGCAACACATCCATAGGAGTCTAGAACTATGGAAGGTGTAGAATTACGTTGCCTACACTTCGATTATCCCCTGTACTTACCCGCACGGGGCACCTCAGCTTACCCACATGAGGCTACCTAGGGGCACCACCCTACTAGGCAAAACTCGACTATTACCCTAGCCGAGAAAAGAGTTTCAATCCAAATAGGGGGAGTCCAAACTAAGACTATCCACCCTCTAAGGCCCCTCGGGCACAATCATGCGAGTCCTCTCGCAACTAAAACTTAACCAGGGCCTTATAGGCACAATAAAGCGAGTCCTCTCGCTATCAAGTGGAGAACCCATGCTAGCTTTGCCTTAACGTTGAAAATACTCTTTATGGCTCCTCAAGCCCTTACAGCGATCATGAAAAAAATTTGTTCACGGATAGAAAAGCTTTTTCCAAAAATACTTTTCTTAAGATTTTTGCAAGGCTAGCACTCTCCATTCATACCTTTACCAAGTCATAGACATGCGACGAGTAGAATCGGTTATTTAAGCAGATATTTATATTTATCAATTTAAAAAGGTGATCACAAGGATGATAACATACAAGCAGAACAGTCATTCAAACAAACAAGCAATAGCAAACAGCAAAACATCATACAAGTAACACACACAAGCAAGTAGGAGGTCATCAGAACTCCCTCACCTGGATTATTGCTCATTCTCCAAGCCTTTAGGGTTTCCAGGACTCGATATCGAACGCCTAAATCAAAATGGTAAAACTTATAAGTGTTTTGAGTATTCAGACTCCTTAGTTAACTAAAAGTCCATTGTAGTTTATCTAGTTTCATCCAATATAACCTGAGTATAGTGTATGTAGGGTTAACCCGAGTATAGTGTATATAGGATTACCATATCCCATGAGATTAATAGTAACTATTTTCTTCTATTGGTAAGGTATGAGGCTTCCTTTATGTATTTTGCAACTTTTTGTTCTGATTCCGATATTTGCAAACTTATATTCATTTTTTCATCCTTTTCGGACGTACGTTCACACGGTGATGTTCGTTTTGGACGTTAAGACCCGTGTTTTATGATATGAACTAAATTTATTGAAATTTTATCTTATTGAAGTTTAATTATTCTCATTGCTTATGTTTATGCCCTAGTTTAGGGTTTAATAATTGAATTAGCTATTTGATTCATACACTTAGGAAATTTCACATTAGTGCTACTAATCCACATACTTGATTAAATTTAATTCAATCTAGGAAGTATATTAGGGTTTAAGGGATTTTCAACTTCTAAATACATATATATACCTATGTTATGTGCTTATGTAATCTTATTATTTCTTCTATTATAAACCTAGGCTTACATCATCACTTATGTAATCAATTGATGATTTCATGGCTTATGTAATGTTTAGATGATGTCATGGTTTATGTAATGTTTAGATGTTGTCATGGCTTATGTAATCCATTTAGTGCATGAAAATATATATGTCATTAAGTACTTATACATATACATATGTTACATACCTACCTACACTCATAATATACTAATATGTGTACTTATGTACTAATATATATACTAATACATATACCCATATACGCATACGGTGACATACGTATTTTTATACGTATTTTCGTATGCCTTATATAGCCCCTTAAGAAAGCTTCACAATTTCATTCTTTTTGTATTTTAAGAGTATATTTGACATGATATATGTATGTATAGTTAGTATATACCTTAGTTTAGGTTATGTGCATATTGTATACTTATTTACAAAGGTATTTATACTTCTATTCTTTTAGCATATCCTTTTATACATATACTTAAGGACATATGCACATGCATATCCTTCTTCTTCTTCATGATTCCTAGATTTCTACACCTAAAGAAGAGAACTTTGTGCTCTTTTCTTCAAGACAACACTAAACACATAACTACTTATCTAATATACTTAATTAACTAACTAATGAAGAAGATAAAACAAGATAAAGTAACTTAGATACATACCTTTGCTTATGTTGGAATTAAGGAGACAAAAAGGAAGATGTTAAAGGTAAAATGGAGATGGAAGCTTACGGCAATGGAGGAGGATTTTTGGTTTGTTTCTTTTGATTTGTTTTGCTTATGGAAGAAGGAGAATGGTGGGGTCTAAAAGGTAGAAGATGTGGACGGCAATTGAGAAGAAAAGGAGAAGAAAAAAAATCAAAAAGAAAGAAAAGAAAAGCCATCATTAAGGAAGAGATATTTTCTTTATCTCTTTAGTCTTTTGTTGACTTTTCAAAATGTTGACTTTAGTCAACATGTGTTGACTTGGTCAACTTTTGGACTTTGGTCAACATGTGTTATCTTAGTCAACATTCCTTAAGTATGTGTAATTTTGTGCACATAATGTAGTAATTAAGGGAAATTAGGGGAAAAATGAAGGAAATGAGAAGAAATGAGGTATATGATGCATTGATGTGTAAATGTGGTTGATGAGATCTTACTTTAGGTCTTTAAAGTCCATATATCTCATTTGATAAACTACTTTGGATAACAAGTGTAAAAAGTACTAATTTGAGCATTAAAGTTCACTACATGTAACCTAATCTTCAACTATAACCCTAACTCTAAGTGAGATTACCTTAATCACATACTTAAGGGATAAATATAATCTATGACTCATTATCTTAGTTTCTAATGGATTCCTTGAGGATTTGAATCATATAAGCATGAATGAGGGTCATCTCTAACCTTTTACTAATGATTTGGCAAAATATGAGCATTATATTATCAATTAGGGTTTTAAGGTAAATTATGGTGAATTAGTGCTTTTGTATCCTTAAAGTTAAAATTTTAGGGTTTTTTATTACTTTAGGGCACAATCTCTAATGTATTTCCACATTTAGGGTTTCATATATTCTTACACGATTAAATCTTCGATTGTTATCTTAGGGTTTTGATGTGGTTCGAGGTTTTAGGGTCTTCGTATACGATTAGGGGTTCAATTGATGATTAAGGTTTTTCGTATCCACTCTAGGTTTTGGATTGAGATTTTAATCGGTTTTAAATCTCATTGGCTTTTTTGAGTTTAGGAAATCATCTACAGTTTGGACGTTTATTTCTATACTTAGGAAGCTAAATTTGCGGGGTTTACATTTTTACCCCTTTCATGTTGATCAATTATCACCTCGATGTCCCGAAAGAAAAACTTTTTTCACTAAACCTGGATCTTTTGAATTGCTAACATATTATTGGGGAAGAGTTTAATGTCATCTATACAAATATATTCTAACCACCTATGCTAGAAATCCAACCCAACCTCCAACCTAATCAACATAAATTTGTCATGCCAACTATGAATTTTAGATTCTTAACCAGCTAAACACTTTCTTTTTGTATCGAGCAATAGCATAAGCTACCCATCATTTTATTGTTCTATTATAAATAAATACCTAAATAACTCTACTATATATGTTGTTGGTGAATTTTGGGGTGAGGAAATAGTTCTACAGAAGAGAGTAAAATACTTGGTACTGAGGCCAATCTGGTGCGACCACTCCGATGCCTAAGTTAGAATGATCATTTAGTATAATAAGTATGTGAATAAAAAGTATTTGAGAGCTCTTATAAAGTTTCTTTTTCGATATTTATAGACGGCTGTTATGTCTAAGGCAGTTATCAAGGTAATTGTTAAGATACGTGGAGACCTCTTGATTTAACATCTCCCCTAATACGTAGGAATAGTAAGTGGTTGTAAAATATAACTGTACTTATGATAATTGTTTGTGCCATAGATTTGAATTCAAACCAGGAGCGTTTCTTGTACTCGGCATAAGTACCGTGTGTCCTCTACATAATGCGAATGCCGAGAGAGTCGATTACCCAGCATATCGATTAACGAAAGGACGAGTGTAAGTTGAGCGAAAACTGACTATCAACATTTGCCCCCCAACTCCCGTATTCAAATAGTTAACAAAGGGAGTTAAATATATATATATATAGCAAAGGCCGAGTGGGGAGCGATTCTTTGGATTCATGCTAGGTAACATGGGAAGTAAGATGGATCACATCCCAGCCGAAACTTCACCATTTCAAAACTTTCACCGGTTCGGGAAACTAAAAAGTTGTAGGCACGACATCTGTCACCTAAGTCATCATTTTGTTGCAGGCCTAATAACTATTAGAAAGTTTTCAGCCGTTAGATTTCTGTCATGAGACATGCGTCAACAATCCACGGGACTATCATATCAACACATCAATGCTGTCAAAGCAGATTTGCAGTTATGAGAACGGATCGTCCATATATAAGGTACTATTCATAATCAGATTTCACTTCTCTAGTTACACCTAAAATTTTCATTCGTTTTCCAATCTTCAAAATCGCATTCTTCAACTTTTGTTATTTCATTTCATACAACCATCTTGGTATGGTTCGCAAAGTTGCTTGTCGACTTGTTTTATCCGATTCCAAGGCAACGAAAACTGAGGCTACTCTTCTCTCCCAAAATAAGAGCGAAGTGACATGTTCTTCAAGATGTTCAACCGATAGTATGGAGGTAAGGTGAGATAAACTTTCTTAGATTAACGAGCTTCTTATGGATAATTATCCTGAGGATAAGGAAGGGAGGTCTTTAGCAAAATATCTGTACAACACAATAGCCTACTTTTGCAATTCTCCTAATAGGACCGCAAGTTCTGTCGACAGAGTTCTCGTCACAAAGTATAATCAGTACTGGTGAGATCTTCCTAGAACATTGAACTTAAGGAGGCCGAGAGACGAGAAAGAGTATGCTTTCCACAGGAGTGCGAGTTCCATATATACTTGAAGTATCTGGATTTTGGGTTGCACTTTCCTTTCTCGGCTTTTGTTCAGGCCTTCTTCAACTACTTTACAGTCGCACCAAGTATGTTCTCACCTAACACATATTGGCTTCTAGTGGTTTTTGAGATAGTATGTGAAGAAGTTGAGGTCAAGGCTACACCTCAGCTATTTAGATTTTTCTTTAATATCCATATACAGCCTATCAAGTGGTACTTCGCTATTGCAAAGCATGGGCGTAAGTTCATGGATGGGTAAGAATCTAAGATTCACAAGTGGCATGATAAGTTCGTATCAATAGTGTTTGATTAGCACTTGGACTTTTGGACCCAATGGACTGAGCCGATACATACAACGGATGTAGACCTGATGCCAAATGATGTAGTAGAAGCAAAGAAGATGCAGAATAGAAGGAGAAACAAAATATTCTTCTAGGATGCCGAGAGAATTATACAGTATTATGAAAATGGTGAACCAATATTTTCTAAAAAAGAGAGTACGTTAATGTGTTACCACCGTACTAAGTATAGCCACAAGGAAAGCTGTTCTCGAGACTTTAGGGGAGAGAGTAGCCTTTGATCCTTACTCAACACAGAAAATGTAAGTTCATATTTTTCCCCTATGTATGTTAATTCATTTACTCACTTTATAGATATGGCTACCAGAGAGGTGAATCCTATAAAGTTACTCAAACTAAGGCTAAGAAGTCCAAGGCTGATAGGAGGGGGACCACCTCAACAACTACCACACGGCATGTTGTCGTAAAGAGACCAGCAAAGGAAGTTGCAGCAAAGCAGACAACTACGTAGATCTCTCGTCCTCCCGAGAGAGTGAAGGAGAATAAGCATATACAGCTAAGCGAGGTTCGTTCTGAAGAGCCTCTAATCATGATTATTCAAACTTCCGTCTAGCCAAGGAATAACGATCATCAAGAGACATACCCCGATGAGGAGGATGAAAATGCCATTTCCATAGAAGACTTATCACAGGTGATTACGGTGGCTCCAAGTGGTGGAAAAAGACTAAGGAAGGAACTTGCCAGCCAACCACCTGTCAAGAAGTCTAAAGGCTTAGATGAAAGGGTGAAGGAGGCAATGCATTCTAAAGCTCTTAGCATCACTAGTGTCGAATTCTTGCTAAGCAAAGAGGTCGGCAAGTACTTCATCCCTTGCTAGAGTCATCAGATTTTAGACACTGGCTCGACCTTAGGAGATAGGATGAAATCTTTGGCTTTAATGGAAGGGGTCATTCTTCCGAAAGACAAAGATATCACCAAGAAGGATTTCTACAGGGTCAGCAGTTGCAATAAGGCCCATGTCGTGGCCAAATTGTGTGATGTAAGTATCTATAAACATTTCTTTTAATTATCGAGCTCGTCCGGGTAATTAACACTTTTTTTTTTCCAAATGAGCAGCTACATTCTTACATCTTTGGATGAAGCCGACAAAGAGGCAAGGAAAGTAATATCTTTAGTTATATGTGTAATATCTAATCATTATTGATTATAATAATTGAATTTGCTATAGAAAGTTAAGGATACGTACAATGCATCAAAGGCCCAAACTGCCACTGCCAAGAATGTGAAGATTAGGGCTAGGATGGAGGCGAGAAAGCTTAGGGATGAACTTGCTATCAAAAAGTTGGCACATGGTCTTGTCGCCGATGAAATCTCTAACATGAAGGCTAAAATGAAAGAAGAGTCCAAAAAGTCCAAAAGCTTGAAAGAAGAGCTGCAGAAGAAGAAGGAAGAGTGCCAAGGCCTCAACTGGATTATTTATACAATGAGCGGCAATGAAGATAAGCTTAGGATGCAGATAAAGGAGTTGGAGACTAACAACTTGAACTTATAGAGCCGTGTCACCAAATTGTTGGAGGCTATGAGGAAGGGACCTTCAATTGAAGAGGCTCTCAATATAGTCACTCCCAGTCGGCAATACAAGAGGCTTCTATGCAAAAAGTTGTTGGAGGTGGTTCAACCGGCAAGGGAGGAGGTATTGAAGCTTTAACCTGATTATGATCTCTCATGTCTTGATTTTGCTGATGTTGACGACAAAGTTAGTAGTGCCGACAAAGATGAAGGTGATGAGATAGGTGCTAAGAGTATAAATGATAGTAACAATGAAGCTGATGCCAAGGACGTTGACCGCTCCGAGAACTTAGCTGCTGAGGAAGCCCCAGCCAAAGATTTAAGAATCACTTCTGATGAATCTGAGAATAGGTCATAGGACTTGTTATATTGGTATATTGCATTCTCGTGTAATTAATAATTGGAATATAATCAAGGTAATGCCGAGTGCTTATGACTGTTTTCACATAACTGTGTTTTCATGATTTGTATGGTTTATGCATGTTGTTTTGCGCTCTCATTCGTCGGCATGCTTTAATTCACTCCATTTGTTTCTCGGCATGTTTTATTTCATACACCCTACTATCTTTTGGCCTATTTCATCTCATAAGCCCATTGCTTTTATGCATGTTTTATTCCATACGTCTATTGTCTCTCGGCGTGTTTTATTTCACGTACCTTGGCATGTTTTATTTCATATGCCCATTGTTTATTGCAATGTTTTATTTCACATACCCATCGTTTATAGGCATGTTTTATTTCATACGCCCATCATTTATCTGTATGTTTTATTTTACACGCCCATTGTTTTATACTGTTCGTTAACCATTTGAGGTGTAGACTAGCCACATTACTCGGTCGAACAGTTAATTTATATAGTTCTTTTACCATGTTAGGCTAGAACTTAAATTACTTCGTTTGCCGTGCAACCTAGAACTCGTTCATTCGACAATTATAACCAAAACACAATAAGACTTCAAATATATAATTGTCATAAATAAGTCTTACAAGCATGTTGGTTGCCGCCAAATGAGTGACGGTAGAAGTCATTTAACATTAATTGAAATAAAATTTTAGATTATCAACATTCTAAGCTCGAGGGATGATAGATCCATTTAACCTTTCTAATCAATAGGCCCTTTCGCTAACGACTTGCCAGATCCTGATAGGATCCTCCTAATTCATGCCGAGCTTTCCCTGATTTGCTTGTACACCTATTGCTTCCATCTTATGGCAAACCAGATCTTCAGGTTGGAAAACCTTGTACTTAACTTTCTAATCAATGAGCCCCCTTGCCAACAACTTCTTGGATCCTAATAAAATCCTCCTAATTCACGCCAAGCTTGCCTTGATTTGCTCATGTACCTATTGCTTCCATCTTATGGCAAACCAAATCTCCAGATTGGAAAACCTTATGATTAACCTTTTTATTATAGTATCTTGTTACCATAACCTTGGATTTTGCAATGTCTCAAATTTCCTCAATAGTGTCCAGATTCACTGTTAATCCAACTTGATTAAGCATAACGTCAAAATTATGTGTATGCAAATTAGGCAAGTCTAACTCAATCGACAACATGGCTTCACTACCATATGCTAACTTAAATGGTGTCTCTACCGTTGCGATTCTATTAATGGTTTTATATCCCCATAGGACGTTCAGTAGTTCATCAGCTTATTTCCCTCTGACTTAATCCACTTTCCGTTTTATGCTACTTAGTATGATCTTGTTTATGGCTTCGACTTGTCCATCTATCTAAGGGTGCACTATGGACGTATAGTAAAGTTGAATGTCGTGCCTTTCGCAAAATGTTCGAAACCTATTGTTATCAAACTACAGACCGTTATCTGTAATTATCATGTAGGGAACTCCGAATCTTGATATGATGGCGTTGAAGACGAAAGCTTCCACTTTCTACTCCAGGATTTTTGCCATAGCCTCAACCTCAACCCATTTGATAAAGTAGTCCACAGCGAGAATGACGAAGAGTCACTAGGTAGTAGACTCAGGAAGGGGTTCGAGAATATCTAACCCCTACTAGGCGAAAGGCTAAGGGCTAGTTAGGCTACATAATTCTCTTGTGAGTGCTTTACTTGGCAACTCGTACTTCTAGCATTGAGGATACTGTTGGACAACGTCCTCCACATCTTCTTTCATAGTCAACCAATAATAACCAAGTTGCAGTGCTCGAATATACAATATTTGTAGACAAACAAAGGGGATGGATGGTTGTCTAGCAAGTCTACATCCTTTGTATGTATTGGCCCAGTCCATTGGGTCCAGAAGTCTAAGTGCTCATCAGACACTATTGATACGAACTTATCATGCCACTTGTGAATCTTGGATTCTAACCCCTCCATGAACTTATGCCCATGCCTTACAGCAGCGAAGTACCACAAATTAGGCTACTTGCGGATAGTGAAGAAAAATCTAAACAATTGAGGTGTAGCCCTGACCTCAACTTCTTCACATACTATCTCAAAAGCTGCTAGAAGCCGATATGTGTTGGGTGAGAACATACTCAGTGCAACTCTAAAGTAGTTGAAGAAGCCCTAAACAAAAGCTGAGAAAGGGAAGCACAACCCAAAATCCAGATACTTTAAGTATATATGGAACTCGCACTCCCATGGAAAGCATACTCTCTTCTCGTCTCTCAACCTCCTCAAGTTCCATGTTCTAAGAAGATCTCGCTAGTACTAATTATACTTTGTGATGAGAACTCTATTATCAGAATTGGTGGTCCCATCAAGAGAATTACAAAAGTAAGCTATTATGTTATACAACATATACAGTTGTCATTCGCACTCTATAGAAGACACACAGATAATAACTATACTTTAAAAGAAGGAATCCATCCACTCCTTTTAAGGAGTGGCTGTTGCAATGCTTATTGCAATAGTTGATCGATGAGGATAATAATCTGGTCAGACCAAAACAGAGGAAAGTGTACGGCAACTGACTGATAAATATAAGTATAAATTTTCTCTAGGAATAGGTATCAAGAGTATCGAAGGCAACGTAACAAATTCCTTGAGCTTATTGAAAGCTCTTTCACAATCTTCAGTCCAATTGAATTCCTTTGAATTCTTCAAAATTTTAAAGAATTCTACGCACCTATCGGCACTTCTTGACCCGAATCTGTTGAGGGTAGCAATTTTCCCTAGTAAGTTCCTGCACCTCTTTGACCGTGCGAGGTGATTTCGTATTCCTTATGGCTTCAATCTTTCATGGATTGGCCTCAATGCCACGTCATGTGACCATATACCCGAAAAATTTCCCTAATGTTGTGCCAAAGATGCACTTTTGTGGGTTAAGTTTCATGTAATATCTTCGCAATGTGGCAAACGTCTCCTCTAGATCTACGTAATGCTGATCTTCCTTCATGCTCTTCACAATCATGTCATCTACATATACTTCAACATTCCTATGAATTTGAGATTTGAACATCTTCGTTATTAATCTCTGGTATGTGGTACCAGCGTTCTTCAACCTAAAAGGCATCACCATATAACAGTACATTCCAAAATTGGTAACGAAAGATGTGTGGACTTCATCTGCCTTATCCATCTTGATTTAATTGTAACCAGAGAAAGCATCCATAAAAGAAAGCAACACATGTCTTGTGGTTGCATCTACCATCTGATCGATTTTTAGCAACAAGAAAGAATCCTTAGGACAGGCCTTGTTCAAATCCGTGAAGCCTATGCACATTCACCACTTGCTCTTATACTTCTTAACTAGCATAAAATTTGCTAGCTAAGTCGAATAAAGCTCTTCTTGGATGAATCTTGCCTTCAATAATTTCTAGACCTCTTCTTCTATTGCTGCTTGTCTCTTTAGTGTAAAATGTCTCTTTTTCTATTGGACCTCCTTTACATTTGAGTCAATCTAAAGCTTATGTACCAAACGTCTCTCGGAATACTTGGCATATCTGATGGTGACCATGCAAACACATCAGCATTGGCTTGCAAGAAGTCAATCAAACTTTGTCGGACATTTACTGACATGGGTTTTCCTATCCTTGTTGTATTCTCGAGATCATTTCAAAAAGGAATTTCCTTTGTATCATTCTCGGCATTCTCTATGCTGACCGACTTACCTTCTAGATAGGTCTCGACCTGAAACACTTCTTTTAACCTCAAAGCCCTTATATATAAGGAGCGTGCCAATTGCTTATCCCTTCTGCATACACTGACCTCCGTGGGAGTGGAAAACTTAGCTTTTAGATGTGTCATTGAAGGGACGATGCTGAATAAATGTTGGCATGGCCATCCCATTATCATATTGTAAGGGGACCAACATTTGACGACGAGAAAATCTACTTTGTCCTCTGCAACATACTTGTCATCGCCGATTTGTATCAACAAAGAGATAATTCCGGCTACTTAGATGGGTTGATTATTGAAAGCATAAAGGTCATACTTGTAAGACCTCAATGACCTTAGGCCTTATTTGATTGAAGACATGCTGAAAAATGATATAAGCCAAACTTGTCATATCAACAAGAATCTTCTTTACCTCAAAGTTAGTAACTCTCGCATTGATGACAAGTACATCATCGTGTAGTCTCTGTATGCCCTTAAAATCCTCTTCCCCTTAAGATATTATATTATCAATCTTGACCTTCTTTCCATAAATATTGCAAATGTAATTTCTGGCATTAACTGAGTTTGAAGAACTCAATTAGCCTATACTAGGTCTACCAACAATTGTGTTAATTACTCTGTTGGGTGCTCTATTGGGATTAACATCCCTTACATCTCTCACGGCCATTGATAACCGAGTATCATCCTCATGTTCCTTTCTTCTCCTTTGAGATGGTCTTTTAGCATCATGCACTAGAAATTTTCGCTGGTACCCGCATTGTATTACATCTTCAATTGAATTTTTGAGTTAAATGTACTCATCCGTATTGTGACCTTTGTCATGGTGGAAGTCACAATACTTGTTTGAATTTCTTCTTGAGGGATTCCCTCACATTCTTTCCGGCCAATGGAGGAGACCTCTCTCCCTACGGACCTTTATCAAAATATCTAAGATTAGACGGTTGACAAGTGTGTAGGATGAGAATACCAAGATCCTTAGTCTCTTCCTCACGGCTTTGAACTATTGTCGTTGTCCATACTAAGTCTATCCTTAGCATTTTTCCATTTGTCTTTCTTTCCATCTCCTCTGCTTTGATCAGCCTCTCATTTTGCCTTTATGTTGTCTTCCTATTAGATGTATGGGTGGCTTTAGCCTTAAACTTAGCAAAAGTTTTTGGCTTGTTCTTTACGAGAGACTTAAAAAAGTCTCCATAGGACTTGACTCCATTGATTACGGCGTTGAGGGCCACACTCATATCCAGTTTTGGGATTTGGACCATTTCAACCATAAATTTGGCCAAATAGTCTTTGGTTGACTCATCAAACCTTTGTTTAAAGGTGTTCAGGATTAAAGAATCCTTAACAGGAAGTTTGCTAGGAAGGAAGTGTTGAAGAAACACTTTTACTAATTCATTGAAACATAAAATGGTATTTAGCTTCAGGTGTTTGAATCACGTACTGGCTACGTTCTTCAAGGTTGAAGGAAAAGCTTAACAAGCCACTGCATTACTTAAACCATGTAACTTGGCTAGTGTTCGGTAATAGTCCAAGTGGTCTTCAGGGTCCTTTGTCCCATCATATGTTTCGATTGAGGTAGCTTAATGTGATGAGGAATTACTTCTTCTAAAATCTTTGGAATAAAAGGACTTTTCTTGATTTGGAACTGTTTGGTCGCTAAAATTGGGATACTAACATGCAAAGGTCCTACATGATACACGTGTTGTAGTTGCTTAATTATTAATATTTTTGAAAGCAGGAGCTGTGGGTCGCGTTGGAACCTTAGTTTGCTTTTTTGGCAATTCAAGTGAATAAATGGAATCATTAGTACTGTTGGCATCATGATCGTCATACTCTTTTTCCTGATTCAAGCGAAAACTTTTATGGAGAAGGTCAAGGGTTTGTTCGTGTTTTTTATTTAACTCAGAATTTTCTTTAGCTAAATCGAGATAAAGTTGATCGAGTCGAGCCAATCATTGCTCATTAGCATGCCAACTCCCTCCTTCAGGGTGTTGGAGGAAGTACCAACACCTGCATTTCATGTCATCTTAGTTCTAACAATTTAGTCATGTTTAGAGAAAAGCAAATGACACCAAATGTTGTTGGTGAATTTTGGGGTAAGGAAATAGTCCTGCAAAAGAGAGTAAAATACTTGGTACCGAGGCCATTCCGGTGCAGCCACTCCGATGCTTAAGTTAAAATGGCAATTTAGTATAGTAAGCATGCGAATAAGACGTGTCCAAGAGCTCTTATAGAGTTTCTTTTCAATATTTATAGATGGTTGTTGTATCTAAGGTAGTTGTCGAGGTAACTACTAAGACACATGGAGATCTCTTGACTTGACATCTCCCCTAATATGTATGGATAGCAAGTGGTTGTAAAATATAACCGTACTTATGATAACTATTCGCATCATAGATTTGAATTCAAACCAAGAACATTTCTTGTACTCGACATAAGTGCTGTGTATCTTCTATAGAGTGCAAATGCTAAGAGAGTTGATTACCCGGCATCTCAGCTGATGAAAAGACGAGTGTAAGTTGAGCGAAAACTGACTATCAACATATGTAACCTTTAACTCTTCACATATTATTTTGAAAGCTATAAGAATCTTATAAGTATTTAGAGAAAACATGCTCAAAGCTACATGAAAGTAATTGAAAATCGCCTTGTGGAAGTTTATAAATGGAAAACGTAGGCAAAATTCAAAATACTTCAAATAAACGTAAAACTCATTTTCAAGAGGAAAGCATACCCTCCATCTAACCTAAGTTTTCTCAAACTCGACTCTTCGAGAAGGGAGGATAGAAAGCCTCATACCTTAAAACTAAGTCCTTATCTACATGGTTTGAGATTCCATTGGAGCCCCTTCATCAAACAAAATGTTGTTATACAAATAGATAGCTTGTTTATTGCTTTCTCCATCATTGGGTTATACGTCCCTTTAAAGAGCATCATCCAAGAAAGTTTCTCTTACCTCTTAATTGCACTATTGCAACTTGAAGCCAACCACCTTAATTGCTAAATAATGTTGATCCCATTACCTCATAGGGGAGAGTAGCCTTAGAGGAAGGAGAGTTAGCTATCTTAAACTGGCCATGAATTGAAGTGAGAATTTGAGCTTAAAGGAGTTTACAGTGTTTGCTTGAGTGGAAACTTGTGGAAATCGTAGAAAAGTGAAAGAAATGAGAGAGAATAGTTTGGGGTTTTTATAAATGGTAGTTCTTAGGAAATCAAATTGATTTAATTTGATTTAAATCAGATGGAAAACACGTGTAACTAAAAGTGATCCGAAGGTCATAATCTTACTGACAATTACTAAATGTATAGAGGGGATGATAATGGAAAAGACAGCTGTCATGTGCACTTTGAGGGAAGGGAAAACAAAAAGTCATGACTCTTTACCTAGAAGTTTCATTCCCATTAAAGATAACTCAACCTAAATAAGTACAACACCCTCATTAACGATGTGACTTACTTAAGTTTGGTAATATAACAAGTTTGATCATATCATAGTCACTTGCTTACTTGGCATAAATAGGGACACAATTAAACTATTACTCCCCTATTCAATGTGTAAACCATGAGAGTCGAGGGCCAAATGTTGATAGGGAATTTTCATCCCTTAATTAAATGCTCGATTGATGACCCGTATCAAGAGATTTGATAAATGATTAAGGTCATACTTTTGTCTAACCTCCATTATAGCTAACCACTTAAGCTATGAGCCCCTTATTAGAGCTTCTATAACTCAACACTTATCACCCTACTAGTCTTACTAAAGGCCTAATTATCAAGGCTTGGTCTATAAAATTTAAATGTTCGAACACAGGTGCAAACAGTTTAGCAGCTATCCAAACAACGACTATTCAACTACCCTTTTCTCCTTATGTTCTGCACGTGGCTAAGTTTAAGAAGTGCCTCTAAGCGATTCCTCATCGGTTCAACTATCTTTCCTTTGCAATTATTAAAAAAACGCCTATAAATATAAGATGTTAATCTCTATAAGGACTCTCTAGACATTCATTTTAATAACATTCTCATTTTATTAGTCAATACAGACACTTAAATGCTTACTTGACTTAAGCATTCGAGTGGTTATGCCAAACTAGCCTTGGTACCCCCAAAGCCTTCTTTTTCTCTTTTGCAAGATCCTTTACATAACCAATTTATAATAACAGCAAAGCCATTGAGACATCAAAAATCTACCAATTGAAAGGAAAAAAAAAATAGATATTAGACTCGTATAAGAAAGAAAAAAGTTGTAACGTGAGAATAGAGAGGAACTAACTAATAAACCAACCATGAAAGACTTACAATAAGCAAATAACTAACTAAAACCAACCTTAACTAGCATAATCAGGAATGGAACACAAGATCAATACTATGCTATATAGAAATGAAATTATCATTTAATAAGAAAGGAAACACATTAATCAAACAAAAAAGGGTATTACAAATAGGAAGAATCCAAGATGTAGCAGAATCCTAAAGAGGTGTGAAACTCCTACAATTAGAGAGAGAAAAGTGATGGTTTATCATTAGAGATTAAAAGAACTTATCCTTTTACTTCAAATTTTTGCACAGACAATGCTTTTAAAAAATTTAAGAAAAATATATGCCTTTAGAACAAGTACAAGAAGCAGCTTATTGATACTAATCGAGATGTGCTTAAGTTCTTAATGAATTAAGAAAATAAGGAAATTTTCAACTAATGAAACGCCTATTTCCTCAATTTCTTAAAGAAATCCATAATTTTCTTTCCATTACTCTCTTTAATTAACCTAAAAAATGGTTGCCCTACTAGTTGGACGAATGATAGATCTATAAGTGTTTAATTTGACCCAATATTATTAGGGTGTCCAAATTGTGTATTGTCTATTTGAAGAGTGAAATGATTTAGTTTTTCCCTTTTATATATGCAAAACATATGTTCTTTCCATCTAATAAATTAAGTAATATACCAACTTCAATTTTCCTGACAGGCGTCTTAATGATGGAATATTGTTTTATCGTAAACTACCAAATACACCATAACATGGGGATAAAGCTAGTAGAAATATCCAAAATTTTATATATATTTTTGGTATCTAAACTTTAAATTTATTCAATTTAGTACCACAACTTGTTAAATAAGATAAATTATTATTTCTATTATAACGACCATTATAAAAAATATTTATTTGTTTCTCTTTAGAAAGTTGAAGCATTAAATGAAATAAAAAATAAAGCTTGAGCATTAAAATAGAAATAAAATGAAAGTTGGTGTACTTATATTATTATTCTACCATTTTATAATAACAGTTGTTATAATGAAGATATAAGTTTGTCTCATTTAAAAAGTTAGGATACTAAAATAAACGAGTTTAAAGTTTAAATACTAAAATAAAAAAATATAAAAGTTAAGGTACTTGTATTGGTTTTATCCCCCATAACATGAAAAGAAAAGTGTAATCCTTTTGAAGTTTTGATGAAGTTAAATCCTCGTTAATGTAGCAATTGTCTATAATCCAATCAAGAAGATTTTAGGTAAGATTTACGATTGAAAGATTTGTAACCATATTTGTCATTTTATTGGAGCAGGAAAATTTTTGAGGCCATGATTTAGACGTTCATTAGGATTAAGACATCGTATGCATACTTTATTCTCTACTACTAGATGTATTCTCAAATAAACTATTGTAGACAGCTAATTTTTGCGCCCTTTTATTTTTCAAATTAGGTTATAGGATCCTAAAGAAAACCCCAAAAAATGAAGAAATTTAGAAAAATAGGAATTCAAGAAAAACATAAGAAAATAGGAAAATAGGAAAAAAGCAAAAAAAATAAGAAATTTAGATAATACAAAAAAAAAAGAAAATTTGAAAATATCACAAAAAAATTATAAATAAATAAAAGATTTTACAAAATAACATTTCATTTAGGTTTAGAAGTTAAGCCATTGAACCTAGGCTTAGATTTGAATATGGCTCAAGCTGACCAAGTCTTAATTGCACATATAAACAAGGCATAGGCCAACGGCCTGACGGTTAAACATATAGATATAACACTAGCATTAAGCATAAAGTCTTGGGTTCAAAACTTGGCAAAGGTAGGGAGGCCTTTTTATCATTTTTTTTGTTTTTAATCACATCAAGGATTACTACGTGTAAGGGTTTAATTATGCCACATGTCCTAACACGTGGCATCATCGAATTTGTTGGCCCGCTGACGTGGCATCCACGTGGTGTGCCAAGTTAGTTGTCACATGTCATGAAATGATACATGGAATATCAAGGTTGGTCGGCACAGCTGACGTGGTGCCATGTCAACCCACTTTTTCTTCCCCCTTCTTTCCTTTTCCCTTCTTTTTCCTCTCTTTTCCTCTTTTTCCCTAGACTTTCTCTAGGTTTCCAGCACTTTCCACTTCAGACCACCCACTTCAACATGATTTTTGGACCCTTTCTTATTGCAATTTCACCAAATCAATAGCGAAATTGCAAATAGACATGGCCTATTATGAATCGGTATAAAAACCATGTCTAAATATAGTCAAAGTGGTTAGCATTCTTATTTATTTAGGGTTTAATAAATTAGCCCCCGGATCTAAATCTTTGGTTTTTAAAAAAGCCGTTTTACAAATTGGTTTTTTAGTCGATAGACCGGTAGCTAAGTTATAACCAATCCACTCAATTGGTTATAACTTAACCCCTTTTCCTAACTTCAGTTAAGTGGCAACTCCAAATTTTTTCAAGTTGGAAAAAATGATCTTCTTTAAACCCTAGTCGAAGGTCAATATTAAACGAGTAAAGTTTAGTATTGATCAGTTTAGAGAAGACCTAATATTATAAAAAGAACCGGAAGGGTGAAAAACCAGGTTCGACAGCTTAGCGACTCCACTGGGGACAATCAAGAGGGCTAACCACTTAAAAAACATTTCGAAATTAAAATCACTTTTCAAATTACCCGCATTGTTTAGTTATTTATTTCTTTATATATTGATTTGTTTATTTATTGATTGCTTCATGTACATATTTGTTTATTTAACATATTTTAGTAAGTATGATATTTATTTTGCTACATCATGAATGCATGGTAGATGCGATCAAACTCGGGCTCTCATAAGACCTTAAAACGGGGAGTTATTGTGTAAAGTCTCGAATGTAGTGGGGCAACCACCGTTTAGGGCCGATTAGGATACCCCGCTTAAACTTCAATATGACCAATGAACCATTTCTTCATAAATGTGTGAGGTCATAGAGTTTAAGGACTGTTAGAACCTACCTATCTTACATTACACTTCATAGGGTCAACAAATAATTAACAAAATGGCAATGTTACAAAAAAATAAAAGAAAAAAAAAGAAAAAAAATGATGACAAAGATTCTAGAGTTTTTCCCTATATCCTTCTTAGAATTGATGTACATAAGAGATCTTGTATATTTTTTTCTTGTAATTTGCCTTTCCCTTGTAATTTATGCTTTCTTTGTAATGTTTCCAAAATGGCCAACTCATCCAACACCAGGGTTCTCGCCAAAGAGATTCTTGTCCACATACTTACAAACCCAAAGCCCGTACTCAACTAGTGGTTTCAAACCTTCAGTCCAAGAGCAACATTTCATTATCAACAAAATTAGATCTATATTCTCACTAGCCAAAGTAAAGGTTAACATTATGCTAATAAGGGCCTTAGTCCATTTCTGGGAGCCCAAAGATGTGGCTTTCCAATTTGGACCACATCTAATCAGCCCAACTCTAGAGGAGTACACCCAACTGCTCCAAGCTCCTCCGTTGGATGAAATATACATCCCGGAACTCAGCTTCAGCCTAACATATATCTTCTCAAGATTTTTAGGGATCCATAAGACTGAGATAAATGAGACCCTAGACTACTGCAACAAATATGCCATCAAGATATGGGATCTAGTCCATTGGTACCAGAATGAGCCCAGCTCCAACAATCAAGCGTTGTTTTTTGGGAATTGGAGAGAATACCAAATCAAGGCCTATGTGCTAGTTGTGTTCACCACTATCTTGTTCCCAAGTAGGTTTCTTCTTATACACTTTAGTGTAACAAAGTTAGTAGCTCAATTTTGGGAACGTAAATCTTACATTCCTGCCCTACTTGCTGAGCAAATAAGGAATCTTAATTTCCTTAAGGAAAGGGGCTGCGAAGATCTCAAGTCAAGCATGGCATTATTAATGGTTTGGTTCGTCAGTCACATCAAGTGCTATGGATTGGATTTAATAAGGGGAGCATTTGAGAATAAGGTTGACCTTATTGATTCTTTCATCAATAAGATCAAATTACCAAAAGACATCTTTACCCTTCTCTAGATAGAGGTTTTATAAGATTTTCGAGTAGAAGACATACTGTAGACTGCTAAGTGGAGCAATTACACTAAGGTCATACTGGTTTGCAAGAATTACCATTCTGTACCACTAATCGGGATGAGCTGGTATACAGGCTACTATCTAAGCAACATGGTAAGACAAGTTGGAGGGATCCAGGACATAGTTCACAAACCTTCATTGGAAACATTCACTATTAATCTCAAGGAACCTCACTCCACAAAAAAGGTATCCAAACTTTACAAGATCAAAACCTGGTAGGACACTCGGACCATAAGCCCAAACATCGATCTGAGTGAGTTCATAGGAGAAGTGGACAAACATCGGGTTACCGAAGAGTATTTATACAATCAACTTTACAAGGTAGGCGTAATGCGATATCCGGCACCAGAAGTCTTTCAGACCTCCCCTATGCGCCCTAACTTTGAACTAGTAACATATATGGACCAAATGAAAGCACCTATGGAGATCCTCCATGATGAGAAACATAAATGGGCGAACCTATGCCGAGAATCTAGACAAAGGTCGCCCTAGAACACCAACTAAAGATGGCTTAGAAGAAAATTCAAGAGTTTGAAGAAATAGCTAAGCATGACCAAAAGAAGAAGAAAATGTCATCTGAGCCCCAGAAAAAAAAAAAGGGAAATTAGCATAGACGAATTTGTACCTTTTTCTCTCTTCCATGTAATAAAACTCTGGGAATCCAAAAATAATAAATAACTTGTCATTCTATTAATCATTTGTTGATTTTCTCCTTTTCATCAGTGTGATTCACTTACATTTCATTCATTTGCATTCTTTTTCAAAATATCCCTATGCTAACTTGTTGATTAGTGGTTTTACCCAGGTAGCTAAGATAGCTCCCAAACATTAAACCTTCTAGAAAAGCCCCATCAAAACTTGTTCTCAAACCAGAATGGCCAACCAAGGAAACAACAACAATAATGGCAACATCAACCTTGAGGTTATTGACTCCATAGAGTTAAGATTCCAATCTTTGGAACAAATAATGGGAAAGATGGTAGATCAACTGAACTTCCTTGCTGACAACATCTCTCTGCTCAAGTCTACGACCCATCAAATGAAGAGCACTCTAAAGCCCAATATAGAAAGAATACTAAGGCCCCACCCATTGAAACAGAAGAAGCTTACCCTAAAGGCAATCAAAGCTTTAGATCCTTTGAAACTGAAGGGGTATTTCCAAAGGCCAACATAACCTTTGAGCCGAATTCTTACTCATTCCTAACAACCCGAAGCCTAAAGTTGACCAAGACAGATTAAAAGAGCTCAAAGAGCGGTTAACTCAACAAATCACAGAAAAAATGAAAACACTCGAAGGGTATGATGGATTCAAGCACACTAGAATAATAAACTTCTTTGCTTATGATTATGGAAGCTTCCTAGAAAAATTCAATGTACCTAACTTTGAAAAATACAATGGGACTGGATGCCCCAAGCTATACACCTAGCTGTATGTATGTAAGATGGGCAAGTATACACAGTATGATCAACTTATGGTCCAGACCTTTCAAGACAGCCTGATAGGCCCTGCCTTAACCTAGTATGCCAGTTGAACTTAAATCAGGTGAATACATGGGAGAGGCTGGCTAAAGCATTTTATGAGAAATATAGATTTAATGTCAAAGTAGCACCAACAATGATGGATTTGGTTACCCTAAGGAAAAGACACAATAAGTCCTTCAAAGAATATGCTCAAAGGTGGAGGTCCCTAGCTGCAAGGGTATATACCCTTGTGATTGAAAAAGAGCTGACGGTAGCTTTCATTAACACTCTTGAGAGGCCCTACTTCGCTCACTTGATTGGATAAGCCTCTTCTAGCTTTGCAGAAATAGTAGTAGCAACGTGCCGAATTGAGAGTACCATTTCCTCTGGCAAGCTGCAAGAAACAGCAGATAGACAACCACCCTCTACTAAACCTACCACCAGCAAGCCTAAAGAAGCTACTGTTAACATTGGTAACTCGAATGCAAGACCTAACTCCCAAGTTTCTTTTAGGATGAATCCCCTGCTAGCTCAACCACAGTACATAAGCCAACTATAGGCTATTAGGGCCCCAAGACAGTTTACTAGAATACTAGTTTTACTTAGTCAGGTGCTCGAGAAGTTAAGAAGAAATAATTTGCTACATTCTGAAGCTCCCAGTGAAAGGTACAGGCCGAAGGTCTCTGATCCCAATGCAAGATGTCAATATCATTTAGGGCAAGTAGGCCATTCAACTGATTCATGTTAGAGGTTGAAAAACAAAATCCAAGATTTGATCGATGAAGGTACAATACAATTGGATTTTGTAGAGGCTCCTACCCCAAACGTCAACAACAACCTACAGCTAAGGCATGGACCTATCATCAATACAATATCTGACCACCTAGAATCTGCCATCAATATGATTGGTCAAAACCAAGAACTAAAGGTTTATAGGTTCTACAAAAAAAGAGGTCCCATAAACTAAAAGGTATACATTCTACGTACCTGTGACCTTCGAAAATTATAAAGCTGCCCCCTTCAATTACCAGGCAATAAACTAAGGGCAATTAAGCTCACTTGTAGGGGGGATCACTTGCTCCAACAGAATCTACAATCTAAAGAAAGACTTAAAAAAGAAGGGCGTATAGGAAATGCCAAACGGCGAACAAGCTGAATGTGAAGAAGGATTAATTTCCTTCACTAAAATGATCAAATCTAGTGAGTACAAAATAATGGACCAGCTCGCTAAGACTCCGGCACAAATATCCTTCATGAGTCTATTGATGGCATCAGACCCACACTGAGAGGCCTTATTTAGAACACTAAGGGATGTCAAGGTCCCTTGTGAAATCTCGACTGAAAGGATTGGCTCTGTCACCAATTCCATCCTTACCATAGATCAAATTTCCTTCTCCACCAAGGAACTGGGCAAAGAAGGTACCGAACACACAAAGCATTTGTTCATAATAGTAAGGATAAGTAACATCAATGCAACAAGAGTCCTCATGACAATGGGTTGTCTCTAAATGTTTGTCCTTTAGCTACCATAGATCTATTGGGCATCGATACAACCACTATTAAACCTAGTTCAACAACGGTAAGAGCTTTTGATAGATCTAGGAGAGAGATAATAAGGGAGGTGGACTTATCAGCTGATATTGGCCCGCAGACGTTCAGCATCCCATTTCAGGTTTTGGACATTCCAAGGACCTTTAATCTGTTGTTGGGAAGCCCTTAGATACATTCAGCAAAGGCCATATCATCAACTCTTCACCAAAAAGTTAAGTTCATCTCCAATGGCCAGGTCATCACAATTCTAGGTAACCAAGATTATGAAATCTATAAAAAGATAGCCATACCCTATATCGATACAAAAGAACAAGAGGACTTTGGACTCCAAATGTTTAATAAGGTATGCATGATCACCAATTAGCAAAAAGAAGAGAGGCTGAAATACAAAGAAGGCCAGTTTGGGTCATATGGGTTAGGGTATATTCCAACCCCAATAGAAGAATTGCAAAGAATGCAAACTAGGGATAGAAAGGATGATAGGTTGTATCACACTCCAATGAACTTCCCACTATCGTCAAAAACTTTCATCAAGACCAAAATCCAAAACTCAAAGCCCACTAAAGAAGGCACTTCCAACGAGAATGAAGGGGTTGTCCTAATCAACAAAGCCCATCACTTGAAAATTGGTTCTCCATCCTTATGAATAACAATAAGTCTTCCGTAGGGTAAAGAATGAATCATGATCCAGTATTTTATAGAATTTTGTAATAAAATGCCTTTATTCTTTAAATGCTTGTACTCAACAAAAAGTTCCCCAAAATGAAATTAGTTTCTTTTCTCTTTATTCTAACCTTACTTACACTCTTCCTTTTGCACTCTTTCTTTTTTCAGATCCAACGACTCAAATAAAGGCCATGGATACCTCGCACAAATAGGCAATGAGAATATTGACATCACTTTCGACCTTATTAGGTTAGTCATCGGAGTTGATGTTGATGACCATAATGACTTACAAGAAAGCCAGCAAAAACATAAAATGAGTAGAATTTCCATTGATGAGCCAACAGAGATAATTAATGTTGGTACCAATGAAAACCTTAAGTTATTGAAGAATGGGGGAAATTTGGAAGAAAATCAAAAGATAGAGATGACTACATTGCTATTCAAATACCAAGAAGAATTTGCATAGTCTTATGACGATATGCCCGAATTAGACCCATCGATCATGGTCTATCACTTACCCACACAAGAGGATATCAAGCCTAAAATACAAAAGTTGAGAAGGTTTCGACTAGATATCTTGTTGAAAATAAAGGAAGAAGTCAAAAAATTATTCGAAGTCAGCTTCATTAACGTATCTAATTATCCTGAGTAGGTAGCCAACATAGTACCAGTTATGAAGAAGAATGGGAAAGTCAGTATGTGTGTAGATTTTCGAGACCTCAATCAAGCAACCCTTAAGGATAATTTTCCTTTACCCCATATCGATGTATTGGTCGATAACACAGCCGAAAACTATATTTTCTCTTTCATGGATGGATTTTTCATATAGAACCAAATTTGAATGGCTGAAGAAGATAAAGCCAAGACCATGTACATCACGACTTGGGGCACATTTTGCTACAAAGTGATGCCTTTCGGACTTAAAAATGCCGGGGTAACTTACCAAAGGGCCATGGTAGCAATTTTTACAACATGATGCACAAAGAAGTCGAGGTATATGTCGATAATATGATTGCCAAGTCTAAAGAAGGAGAAAATCATATGGAAAATCTAAGGAGATTATTTGATAGGTTGAGAAAATTCCACCTGAAACTCAACCTAGAGAAGTGTACTTTTGGGGTGACTTCAGGGAAGTTATTAGGTTTCATAATCAGCTAAAGGGGCATTGAAGTGGACATTGATAAAGTTAAAGCGATAGTTGACCTACCCTCCCCACGTACACTTAAAGAAATCAAAGGTTTGTTGGGCCGTTTAAACTATATAGCTCTATTCATATCCTAACTCACAGACAAGTGTCGTCCTTTATTTAAATTGTTAAAAAATAATGCCAAGATCAACCAAGACAAAGAGTGTGAGTAAGCCTTTACAACAATCAAAGAATACCTCATGAACCCTCCAATTCTAATAGCTCTGAAACCTAGGAAGCCTTTATTCCTATACTTGACAATATTACCAAAGTCCATGGGGTGCATGCTTGGCCAAAAAAATGAGAAAGGAAAGGAATGGGCTATATTCTACTTGACCAAAAAATTCACTAAAGGGGAGCAGAGATATTCAAAAATTGAAAGAACCTGTTGTGCATTGGTCTAGGTAATGCATCGACTCAGACAATACATACTCTACTACCAGGTGGAATTACTGACTCAACACAATCCCCTGAAGTACTTAGCAGACAAACCAACCCTAATTGGTAGAATCTCAAAGTGGCAAGTGCTGCTATCAGAGTTCGACATTACATATGTGAACTGAAATTCAATCAAAGGGTAAGCTTTAGCAGATCAATGAGCAGAAAACCCCTCTAATAGTACTCCCCAAGAAGTACAAGTCAATTTCCCCGATGAAGGTATTTTAGTGGTCGGAGGAAACTCTGATAAAGGAAAGGATGACAAGCCACCAAAATGGAAAATGTTCTTTGATGGTGCAGCCAACGTGTTTGGATGTGGAATTAGGGCAATACTAATATCCCTTGAAGATACTCAATATCTTGTGGCCATAAAGCTTGTTTTCCTATACACTAATAATATTGTTAAATATGAAGCATACATCATAGGACTCAAGATGGCCCTAAAGAAAGACAATTAGAAGTGTATGGGGACTCCTCACTCATTATTGGCCAAGTACGGAGAGAGTACAAAACTAAAGATCCTAAGCTGTTGCCTTATCACCGGCTTTTGACGGAATTAATGGAAAGTTTTATAGAAGTCACCTTTAATCACATACCAAGGACTCATAATCAATTTGCTAATGCTTTAACTATGCTAGCATCTATGATCCAGATATCTGCTGGAGTTGAGATTCAGCCCCTTACTATTGAAATTGAAGACAAGCCTGCCTTCTGCCTAACGATTGAGGGTACCAAAAACCATGGTATCATGATATTAAGGTGTTCTTACAACAAGGTGCATACCCTGAAAAGGTCAAGAAAAAAAGACAAAAAGATGATTAGGAGACTAGCCACCCAATTCTTAGTAAGCGAGTCCACCTTACACCGACACTTATTTGACGGTATACTCTTAAGGTGTATAGCTGATAAAGAGGCTGAGAATTTAATGAAAGAGGTACATGAAAGAGTATGTGGTCCTCACATGAATAGGTACATGTTGGCAAAGAAAATCATGAGACTAAGGTATTATTGGTCAACAATGGAAAATGATTGCATCAAACATGTTAGGTACTGTCATTTAAACCAAGTTTATGCGAATAAGATAAACGCCCCGCCTCAGGAATTGTATGCCCTCCCAACACCATGGCCTTTCTCAATGTGGGGCATAGATATCATCATCCCTATCACTCCAAGAGCGTCTAATGGGCATCGCTTCATATTAGTCACCATCGACTACTTCAACAAATGGGTAGAGGCTTCATCATACTCAAATGTTACTAAAGGGGTCATAGTTAAGTTCATCAAGAGGGACATCTTGGTTCGGTACGGGACTCCTAAAACAATCATCACTGATAATGGCAACAAGCTTATGACAGAATTATGCCGGCAATTCCGAATCATTCACAGGGACTTTACTCCTTATCGACCCCAAATGAATGGAGCTATCGAAGCAGCAAACAAAAACCTCAAAGGAATCATTGAAAAATGTATGTTACATATAAGGACTGGCATGAGATGTTATCCTTCGCACTCATGTCCTATCAAACTTCCATCAAAACATCAATTGGGGCAATACCATACTCTTTAGTATACGACATTGAAGCATTGTCACCAGTAGAGGTCGAAATCCCATCACTCAGGTTACTATCAGAAATTCATTTGGATGAAGCTAATTGGGTAAAAAAATGCATCGAATAGCTAAATTTGATTGATGAAAGGAGATTGACAACCCTATATCATAATCAATGCTATTAGCAAAGAATGGTTAGGCCTTCAACAAAAGGGTGCGACCTTGTAACCTTAAAGAAGGAGATTTGGTGTTAAGAAAAGCTCTCCCCAATGCACAAGACTTTAGAGGGAAATTTACCCCCAATTACAGGGGTCCTTATGTCGTAAAGCGAGTATTATCAGGAAGGGCTTTGATTTTGTCCCAAACGGATGGTCTAGATTTGAGAGACCTTGTAAATGCCGATATTGTAAAATTGTACCTAGATTTGAAAGACCCTATAAATGCTGTTACTGTAAAATTGTACTATCCATAAGAAATAAGTGGGAATTTTTCTTAAAACATGAAAATGCCAGTCATTTTGAATGTCATTGTAGTCCAACTTTCATTATCTACAAGCAAATTTGGTATCCTTGGCCGTTGTCGTTGTTAGAATAATCACCCCCTCTATGGATAGGTCTAATTCCCTTGACCTCATTTAATCAAACCTATACACTACAAATATGAGAGGAGTTAAGGAATGAGATCTAGAACATTTGTAATTAACAAAATTCTTTAAATACTTTATTATGGATTGATCCCCCTTAATGGGGAGTTTTATTATCTATCTTTTCAAAGGAATGTGCAACTCAAGTAAGCAATCATGGTAGATGGGAATGAGACTTTTTGGTTCATAAAAGTTCCAAAGAAACAAAAATAGTGGGTAGTTTTCCTGCATTAGGCTAATCTCCATGATTTCTTCAAAAAGAACTAGCAAAATCTTGAACGTTGTATGTCAAGAACATCTAAGTTGATAACAAGGGACTAATACAAGAGTTAGTAAGTTTCTAATGGGGTCTTTTCAAAAAAGGTTTGACAGATTGGGTGCTATCGACAAAGATCAGGTAAGTATTTCTATACAGTGCTAGTACACCAATTTTTTCTTGCATTTAGACTACTTTTACTCCCAACAATCTTTTTTTTAACCAACCTAGAGGCGTTTACTTTCTGCATTTAGTATTTGGCCAACCTATGAAGACAGGATCTTAGCTCAGTTCATCCTTCCAAATTTCTTGTAAACAAGCCACTCTCTTCACCAAGTTCTGTAGGGCAATTTTTTTCACCAAGTTTCTCTTAACCAGTTCATAAAGCAATTACCTTCATCATTTTCTTAACTAGCCTTTCAAGTTTGCCCACCTTGGTTAGTCAGCTCATAACGGTACAACCAAGTTTGCTCATTCATTTTAGGGTCTTAGCTAACTCTAGGAGCGCTTTGCCCAACTTAGTTAGTTAACTCATTAGGGTACGACCAAGTTTGCTCATTCTTTTTAAGATCTTAGCCAGCTCTAGGAACGTTTTGCCCACCTTGGTTAGTTAGCTCATCAAGGCACGACCAAGTTTGCTCATTCTTCTTAGGGTCTTAACCAGCTCTAGGGACGCTTTACCCACCTTGGTTAGTCAGCTCATCAGGGTACGACTAAGTTTTCTCAACTCAGTTTAGGGTCTTAGCTAGCTTAAGGAATGCTTAGCCCGTTTCACTTCACTTTGTCAGTTTATACGAACATGACCAGACCTCAATTCTTCTTTCCATTTTTCAGCCATATAGAGCGCCACCCTTCTCTTCTCAAAATCCCCAATGGATTAGACTTAGGATAGTAAGCTAGCTATAGCACTTTTTAGCATAAAATCCATTCTTGAGGCAAAAATAGTATCTGTTTTATCTTCATGGCAAAGTTTTGTTCAAATTTTACCATAAAGAGGGGTAGCTATAAACACCTAATTTTTTCCCCTTTTTATTTTTCAAATTACGTTTAGGGTCCTAAATTAGAAAAAGTTCAAAAAAATAGAAAATTAAATAAAACCCCAAAAAATGAAGAAATTTAGAAAAATAGGAATTCTAGAAAAACATAAGAAAATAGGAAAAAAGCACAAAAATAAGAAATTTTGAAAAAATCACAAAAATAAATAAATAAACAAAAGATTTTAGAAAATAACATTTCATTTAGGTTTAGAAGTTGAGCCATTGAACCTGGGCTTAGATTTAAATATGGCTCAGGCTGACTGAGTCCATATGTGAGGTCAACGGCCTGACAGTTAAGCATATGGACATAGTATTAGCATTAAGCATAAGGTCTTGGGTTCGAAACTTAGCAAAACCAGGAAGGCTTTTTTCTCATTTTTTGGTTTTTAATCACATCAAGGACTGCCACATGTCAGGGTCTAATTACGCCACATGTCCTGACACATGGCATCATCAAATTTGTTGGCCCACTAACGTAACGCCACGTGACATGGTGTGCCACGTCAACTGCCACGTGTCACGAAATGACACGCGGCACACCGAGGTTGGTCAGCACAGCTGATGTGGCGCCACGTCAGCCCACTTTTTCTTCCCCCTTCCTTCCTTTTCCCTTCTTTTTCCTCTCTTTTCCTCTCTTTCCCTCTCTTTCCCTCAACTTTCTCTAGGTTTCCAACACTTTCCACTTCAGACCACCCACTCCAGCATGATTTTTGGACCCTTTCTCGTTGTAATTTCATCAAATCAATGGCGAAATTACATAATAGACATAGCCTATTGTGAATCGGTACAAAAAAACATATCTAAATAGAGGCAAAGGAGCATTCAATTTGAGCTCTAAATATCCGAAAAATGTTGTTTTCCTAAGCATTCTTCATTAATCCGATCCGAGCTTTCCTTATTTTCTAAGAACAATTCAAGTATAAAAAGAGCTTCAAGGAGTACACATAAGGAGATACAACGAATAGAATCAATCCCCACACTCTCTCTATCCATTCCCGATCACTTTCTCTCTCTAACCCACTATTTCTCTCTTCCATCCTCTCTCCTCACTCCAACCCGAGCTAAGCCACCACTCTAAGAAGACTACGCATAGCTCAGGCTCTCTAACCCAGCTGTTTTCGACCTCCGCCGTACCCCCTAGCAAAGTCACCCAAGTACCATTGTTGACTACCACCTCTGACAATCGCCAAAACAAGCTCCATTAACCACGGCATTTCTTCTGCCCACCGCCCCCCACCCCCAATCCCAATTAGAAATACATAAAAGCCCCTTTTCCCCTTCGATTTGGAGGCTAGATCAGGCTAAATCGTACCCCGCTGGTGTTAGAGAAGAAGAAGCTAAGATTCGACCTAACCCAACCCAACCCGATCCAACCTATCCAACCCTCCTAGGTCTGACCCATGCATCCGAAGCCGTCCGAAAATTTTTTTAATTCTTTTTTTATTTATTTTATTTTTTATTTTATTTTGTTTATTTGTTTTGTGTAAATGTAATAGAAAATACTAATAATGAAAAATATATATATATATAAAAAGAAAGGAAAAACAAAAAAGAACGAAAAACAAAAAAAAAAAGAAAAAAAGAAAGATAAAAAGTAGTCTATTTATTTATTTTAATAAAAATAGATAGAATAAGTATAAAATAAATAAGATAATATAAAATAAAAATTAATAAATAGGTTAGTAAACAAAAATTGTTTTTACACTTAGAAAAATTAAGCTTTATAAAAATAAGTGAAAATAAATAAACCTTTTTCTAAATTAGGACTATTTTTAGAGTTTCTAAAAATAAAATACCAATTAAGACGCTTTAAAAGAATTTCTTTGAGTAAATTGAACTAGGTAAAAACGTAAATGCGACCTTTTTTCAAAAATTAAAATGAAATCACCTACTAAAGTTTTTTATAAACAAACTACGGAAGTCTGATCCCTAATAATGTGTACGTAGGCACCCGTACGTAAGTACAGGGCGACTTAAAATATGGAAAGTTTTATTTTTTCTATTTTTAGATATTTATATAAATTAATCAATTTAGCCGCACGTATCATAATTAGAAAAGTGAAGTTAAATTCAAAAAGTTGAAAAGTAGTATCCGTTTAAGGTTTAATAAATTAGCCTCCGAGCCTAAATCTTTCGTTTTCAAAAAAGCCATTTTACAAATTGGTAGCTAAGTTATAACCAATCCACCCAATTGATTATAACTTAACCCCTTTTCTCGACTCTAGTTAGAAGGCGACTCCAAATTTTTTTAAGTTAGAAAAAATGATTTTCTTTAAACCTTAGTCAAGGGTTAATATCAAACGGGTAGAGTTTAATACTGATCGATTTAGAGAAAACCTAATTTTATAAAAAAAACTAGGAGGGTGAAAAACGAAGCTCGATAACTACCATGGTTATTCCATTCTAATATAAGGGCCATAAGAACATGTCAAGCTTTGGTAATGTGTAGTAAGGCTAAGAAAAAAAAAAAACAGTGAATGATAAATCAAATTGTAAGCAAAACTAATCTAATTTGAAAAATCGATTTTTTTGCAAACGGTCTAATTTATAGTTCAGTTAAGGAAAGCGAACAAAACCGAACCATTTTAAGTTGAACTGAACTAGTTGGTTTAACAAAGAAAAAAATTCACGCAAATGTTTTTTTGCTTTTTTATTATTTTCCATCAATCTTCATGTATTTCATCAATTTTTTTGTCTTATTGTTTTTCATCTTAATTCTAGGCCAATTATTAAGATTAAATTGAGAGAATTCCTTTTAAAATTTCAAATCTAGAAATTTTATTTTTCTAAAATGCCCTTTTCTTATTTGTTTTTAAATTAAGAGTCTGTCCTTGGCTCTCTTTACATGTCTCTTATCTTTTTTCCAATCTTTGGCATGCTTCTTGTCTTCTTCGTATCACTTTAGATAAGCAGCTTAACTTCTCCTTCCACATTGTTGTTTATTGAAATGAAGTCTCTTATCCTTATCTAATTAAGTTAGAGTTATGATTTTTTATAACTTTTTCTAAGCATTGTTACACATAATAAATGTATGAAAAATTAACTAGAAACATATGAAAATTCAATGGAAATGACAATATAATATTAGAAATAAAAAAGTTCAGCAAAACTTGATATAAATGGTTTGAACTAGACCGAATAGATTATAATTAGATTCAAAAAATTTACGAATAAAAGAAGCAAACTGTACCGAATCAAATTGTACCGAACCAAACCGTACCTACCCATATTCTTCATATAGAATGTGTACCAAGAACCTAGAAGATTGACTAGAGACAATTTTTTACTACCTTAGTCTAGAGGACATATAAATTGGTCAAGTGCCATTACTTTCTCTTATAATTCCTGTTAGTTTTCGCGTTTTTATTCTCCATAACTATTTTCCTTATTTTCAGTTTCCTATTTCACAATTTCCTTTAATCTTGTAATTCGTAACTTATTAGATTGTTTCTATTTCAAGTTGTTTACTTATCCATTAACTAGTTCACATTATTTTATTTTGCATGATAGGTGTTGATAAGCTATTTTCAACATGGGCTTGCTAGGTCTAGACTAACCCATCTAAGACATAGCCAAGCTCTTTGATAACATTAACTTATCATCTATATTTTGGAGTGAATTTGCATCATTCTATACATTAATTATGTTAGCTATCGACGATTTTGAGCTTAATTAGTTATTATTCATTTATAAGTGTTTTTCAAGCTTTTGACAAGTTTTCAAACAATTTTCGAAAGTTTTGAAGATTTATCAAGGAATTACATTAATTAAGCTATTCAAATGAGTGAAGTTCAACTAATAATTAACGTTTAAGGAAGAAAACGTGCATGTATACGGCTGTATACTCCGATCGTATCGCTCTTGTCGAGAATTTTTATTAAAAAATACAAGTTGCACTTAAAGAAGAAGAACACATCAAAGACCACATCCACATTCCTAGAGCATGTACTTGCCACAATTTGTCAGTCTCCTAAATTTGGAAGGCTTCTTTTATAACCATGAGTCTAAGTCTTATAAATTTAGGGTTTTAGGTTTAGTGCAAGGAGAGGAACCTAGAGGGAAACATTAACAATGCACGTTCATAGATTTTTGTAAGGATTTATATAAATATATTACATATTGGTGTTCATGTCTTATTTATTTATTTTTTTTCAATAGATATGTCTCATGGTTATTGATGATATTTTTCAAATTTACATACAACAATAGATAAAGTCAAAAGAATTACAATAATTCAAATTACGTAAATGCAATGTCATGTACTAATGGTTATATCATTTTGCATTAAGTAAAGATTGTGATTACTGCACAAAATTTGTGTCTTCTAGATACATATTGCTAATTTCATGACAAACTTTTATTATTATAAACATGTTGAATAGACAAACTGGCTCTCGCGGACATCTTATATATAAAAAGATGCTATGAAGTGGAAGCCACCCAGGGAATTTGCTAAAGATCGTAGGCACTCCCATCAAGATATTTTTGGAATTACCTATAAATCCAAAATGAAGTTTCTGTTTACTAGTCACTCTTCCTAAGCCTACCAAGTCAGAGCCTTAGCTGCCATGAAACATCTCTTTCTCCTCCGCCTAGCCCGGACAGGCACAATACGTTATCAGCTTGAGTTAGGTAACTACAGGTACTAATGGTTTCTTTAACTCTGGCCACAAAAAAAGGAAAGAAAAAGTTCTGTTTAACTCTAGCTTTAAAATGTTCTTTTCGGAACTAGCTTTGATTATTCACACAGGCTTTGACCGGGACAGAAGGAATGAATGGAGTTATGCCTATTTTTTTCTTTGTTTTATTTTCTGATAAGTTTGTAGATGAATTTTACTTATTCACATTTTTGTATCTATACATCGGTTTTAGTTGTATGATGGTTTCTCAATTATTGTGCAAATTGTTGACCTTTAATTTTTGCAAGCTTTAATGTAGACGTGGTTTCAGGTAAGACACATGGAGGAGCATGATGATGACGTGGAGGTCAAAAAAAGAAAATAGGCTGATATTGGATCTTTTGATCACCCATTTTTTGAAAACCACTTTTGGGGGCTTCCGCCTTACACACAGAAGATTGGATTGCCTGAATCACGAGTATTATCTACTGTCTTACGATCACCTCATATTGATAAAAAGTCCAGAGAACAATTTGAAATGGAAATCAAGAAACAATTTCTGGTCATAAAAACAGAAAGGCATGAATTGCGCAAGAAGTTCTTTCGGTTAAAACGCCGTGCGACTCGGAGGACATAAGACTTCTTTTCTTGGTCAAGCCCAAAAGTTCTTTTTTTTTTTTTCTTAATTTCTAAGAAAAAGCATTATAATAAAAAGTTAGTAAAAATAAAAAAAAAATCCTGATGACTCATTAATCTACAAAGAAAGTTGGGTTTTATATTTTAAACTAACTTTTTTTTAATATAAAAATATTTTCATACCAAAAATCTTAACAGTGGATAATTTTTACCTATAATGTCCAATTAGTAAATTCTATATTCATACTCCTATTTAAAAATAAAATCTAGGCCTCGAACTAGGTAAAATTTTAAAATAACTTTCTAAAATAAGTGTCAATTAGCCTCAAAACACGAATTTTGGAACCTCAAGATCCAAGCCTTCATGTGATAGCTACAAATGGATGAGTAATAGATATTAGGAGTAAACATAATTTGGTTCACTACAGTTCGCTATCTCTAATTGAATCGAACCGAACCTAATATTACAATTTGTTTTTTTTTTTTTAAAGTCGAACCTAACCTCTGGTTCGGTTCGTAAATTTTTTTAATGTAATTAAAACTGATTCGGTTCAATTCGATCCATGATTCAAACTATTTGTGTCAACTTTTCACTAAATATTTTTATTTCTAATGAAAATGGAATTTATTCAACTTAATTTTAATAATAAACGTAAAATTATGATAAAAAAAAGATATGAAAAATTTGATGAAATTTATGAAGATTGATAGAAAAAAATATAAAAAAGTACAAAATAATTGCATAAATTTTTTTATTTAACTAAACAGTTCAGTTCAAAAAGATACGATTCGATTTGCTTTCTCAAACCAAACCACAAACCATTTATACATAATTAAACTGAATTATAAACCAAACGGTTCGCAAGAAAATCGTTTACAGTTTTTTTTCCCGACCCTAATAGATATAACCCATATGCTAAGGAGCATTCCAAATTGAGCACTCATTTGGTGCTTTAACGCACCAATAGCAACCACAACTGTCAAACACAAATGGAAGGGTTACTTCAAATATGTAACAAAGCTAAGGGTTAAGGGTAAAGTGGTTGAATTGAGTTCAACTAAAGGTCTACTTAAGTCAATAAAAATATAAAAATAAAATTCTATTTTAATCATTAACAATGAGAAATATGAAATAATAACAAAATTGCAAATTCAAATAATCAATAGACTAATTTGTATATATATTAGAATTGTAGTGATCTCACTTTTATTTTTACACTTTTACTATTTGTTTATATTTTTATTGGAAAAGTAAAAGTAATGTCGATTTCAAATGGAAAAAATAAATTATGGACTTTCTTTTTTATCATAAGAAACATGAATTATTTGATAGTTGTTGGTAAAATATAGTTGATTTATGATGAAAAAAATAAAATTCCTAATGTATGTAAATATACACAAAAATTCGAATAACTTTGAATATGTATGTTGGTAATGGGCTTCTATCAACATCTATTTATCTCTTCAAATGACAAAAAAATAAAAAATAAAAAAGCAAAAGGGTGTTATGAAATAAGTTGATAATTTTCTACTTTACTATAATTGATTTATTTATTGTAATATTTATACTATCCTTTGGCCAAAATATACATTTATATATATATATATATATGCACTTCCCAATTTTAAATTGTAGGAAAATAAAAGTGTTTGTTTAAATTTAATCATAATTATTATAATTTACATTTCAAGCGTCATGCATAAATGCTTGCTTGGGCTATAATAATATCAAAGAAAGACAGATGAATAGAAAATAATATGAGTATCACGAAATTGAGAAGGATCATGAATGTGGAAAAGAAAAATGAATCAGTGGAGGTATGTCAAACTGCATTATAGATTAAAAAGTTAGAAGAGTTGGTGCAATGTAAGTTACAATTATTGATTTCTATTTCACATTGCCATTGTTTTATAGTCTTTTGAAAGTCCCACATTACTAATTTATCAATATCTTGAAGAAGACAACACCTATAAAAGGGCTTCTTATGTGCTATAGAAGATATAATGGCTATGTATTTATTGCATTAAATGCCTTGGAGCTTATAATAGTTAGCCCTTTAAAATTAAGATCCCTAATGGGTATTTATTTATTCATGTTTTTTTTATTTTTTATTTTAAATAAAAATTAGTACATTAAGACTCCATTGACTCGGTTAGGTTGACTAAGTTATGGTTGAACTACCCAGGTTGCATAGGCCTGTTTGATTCGCCATGGAGACAATTTTAGAGTTTGGATTAGCCACCAACCAAGCCAGTCCAATTCTTACAACAATGATAATAGCTCCATGATGGACAGCAGTAGCAGCATTTCACATAAAGCATTCGAGAATAGTAATAACCCATAATGAATACTAATGCGAACTCCATGCAAGCAAATATTAGCAGCTATGAAGCAAGGCACATACACTAATAGCATTGGTCAACTCTACCCAATTACTAGGACGTTCTAAGCATTCAATTTCCAAGTTATTTGGGATAAAACATATTGGACAAAGAAAAAGGCCAAAAGTCTACATGTGGATAGCCACAAATGAAGCTAAAGTCAAGGCCATAATTTTTTCCAACTTATAAATTTGGAAAAGCTAATGCGAGTCAAGCTTGTGTGAAGATTTTGACACTATTTCTGAATATTAAGTGAACTAATAAGGGAAGACTCCTATTGTTATTAATAAAAAAAAAAAAAGGCAAGCCCATGTTTAAAGTAAGAAAATTACAAAGGATGAGGAGCAAAGGGTAGCAAAGTGGATAGCATAATTAAAAGAGAGACCATTAGTAAAGAACTTAGTTTTTGATGCAAAATCTTAGCCGATAGTTTAGCTTAGGTAGGAAATAGATTAGAGACAAGTACTCCATTTTTATTTTTTAGTATGTTTCTTTAAGTTTTAGGGCACTAAAGCCCTATGTTCTAGCTATATAAAAAGGATCATCCTGGGTTCCAAATGTATTAAGACTTATCGATTTTATTTTGAGAGTTAGATTTGAAGGTACCCATTAAGTTGTTTTCTATTCCTTGTTATTTCAATTACATTATATCTTGATTCATATGGATATTATGATAAGACATTATGCTTATTAGTTTATGGGTTTTGGATTAATGGATTGGGATAAAGCCTTTATAGATACCTGAACTTTTTAAAATTTTCATTTTAATACATGAACTTTTCATTTTTTTTTCATTTAAGTCCTTAAACCAATTAAATTGCATCACTTTGAGACATCCGTTAATTTTAGCAAGAACAAATATCAATGTTGCTACCTTTGTTCACCAAAAATTCTCATGAATCTAGTTTTCCAGAAATGTGTTATTGGCAATTTTATTTTTCCCTTTCTATCTATTGTTGGTTTTATTTTTTCTTCCTTTATTTTTACTTTTTCTTCTTCTTCTTTTTGGTTATAATTCTATCTAATGTTTTTTGAATATCAGCAAATGGAGGAAGAGTTCAAGACGTTGATTATTCTCTCTCATTATCTTAATGTACACCCTTGATAGACTAGCTTTTTACATTGATGTCCATAAGGTGAAGTAACTCCACTTTATATCCTATATAGATCGGAAGATTTCCCTAGTTTTGGGAAGAGGCAACAAAGAGCCATCATTTGCTTGAAACTATCTTAAGTATAGCATTCTGGTGCAATAAGATTCCTGTCCTAAACGTAAAGCTTCTAAAACTTACAGTGTGTTGGTGTTTCCTTAAGAATGTACTGGTAAGAGATTCTCTTTAACATTTTAGACAACTTTGATTTGCTTTTCTCCTTACCATTGCTCTTGTTAGAGTCAAAGATCCAAGATTAACATTTATGAGTGGATAGATTGCAATTTGGGAATTAGGGTTTGCTGGTTTTCTTTCTAAACTTCTAGTGCGCAAGAAGGGGTCCTTTTCCATGCCAACACCAGGTAGGATAGAGAGATAAGTTTAGATCAACTCCAGTTAAGACAGAGGGATGCCATCTTAGCAACATTGACATCTATTACTATTGAAATTAATGGATGTCTCAAAGTGATACAATTTAATTGGTTTAGGGGCTTAAATGAAAAAATGAAAAGTTCAGGTAGTAAAACAAAAATCTTAAAAATTTCAAGTCTTTGTAAAGGCTTTATCCCTTAATGGATTTAACAAATTATTGCTTAAATGACTCAATTTGATGTTGATCATTGTGTTTATCTTCTATTTAATTAGTGTTTAGCTAACACTCTTTAGGTAGATAAAGTTAGAAGATACTCGAGAAGGTTCTGATTACTCGTAGTGAATGTAACTTAAATTTTTGAAAAAACTCGTTATAAGGATATGTGGTTTTTAATTAAATTCATGAACTCACATTTTTCATGTGGTTAGAAATATGGTTTAGATCATAGAGATATGCTTGATCCATATTTCTAACTCAAATAGTAATCTCAGTATGAATGGACTGCTATTTACTTGATAATTATAGATAAATCGCCTTGGTCAGATGATTTATCTATAATTAGAACTTCGCTACTTCAGGAGGTAGGTAAGTTCTTATGAGTTTAGTTAAATCTTGTTTAGTCAATTTCAAATTTGGCATCAAGGAATCACATTGATTCAAATGAGAATAGATTTACAAATTCTAAATTGATCTTTACATCTTCTTGACCCTGAGACTCTCAAAATGTAGCTAGGACATTCAATTTGGTCTTTATTTTTTAATCAGTTTTTACACTCTTTTAATTCAATTTTCAATAACTTAGCTTAGGAATTAACTCAATTAGTTTAGTAATTAGTACTTAGCTCCCTGTAGAATACAACCTTGATTTACTTACCATACTACTCACATGACCTAATACACTTATTGATTTTTACTTGCTTTAATTTGATTTTATAAAACTGTATGATCGTTGTTTAGCATGGAATGCATCATCACACAAAAATACCTATTAAAAAATAACTCAACCTGCTCATTCATAAAAAAAAAAAGAAACTTTATTTATGTAATAATGGGATTGCTACATCAAAGTTCAACTAGACATTTTGTTACAACTTATATGTATAACCTAATATTTACATCAAACCTAAACCATCCTTTTTCTTTTGTCATCTTTAAAATAGTAGCATTTCTACTTAGTACAGGTTCCATTCAAAAGTCGTTGACTCTAACTTACGCTCTTAGTGTACACCTCCCCCCCACCCCCCCCCCCCCTCCCTCTCTCTCTCTCTCTCTTATGTTAGGCCCTTCACGATACTGTTAACATAAAGATAAAACATTTTATCTTCTCAACTACTCAAGATGAGAGTAAATAACAAACAATACAATATAAGTAATATCACAAATAAAACACTTCAATCATAATCAATACTTTCAACTTCATATATACATTGGCCTAACCAAGCATTTATTGCTAGTAATGCAGTATGCTATGCTTATATATGTAGCATACATCAACACCATTATCCTATGCTATCTAATATCCTCATCTGGTTAGTCAACATAGCCAGGCATCTGGATATAATGTCTAAGAACTTAGGGTAATAAGGAGCTACTTGGAGTAAGACCCCCAACCAAATTAAACTACACACTATAGTCTATTGAATCAAAAAGGCAACAAGGAGCTGCCTAAAAGTAGGAATCGCAATTTTGTTTTATAAACTTGACTACATACTATAGTTTACCAAATCAAACTATCAAAGTAATCAAGATGTTTGAGCAATGTGAATCTATATGCTTCTAAAAACTAAGTTCATAAAGCCATAATTTTTTGCAATCAATTAGAAGCCTCATTTTGAAAATTCTGACCTGTAAGTCCCTTTTATACCATGCTATGCCATGCCATAATATACAATAACCACTCAAATATATCATTCCATACAATCAATCTTTAAGTTTGTTCAACTTAGTTTTCGAACTCTCCTTAATAAGATTCTAACATCTTACTTAGGGTTTACTCAAGTGAACACCTAAAAGATTAAGTTAGCAATCCCTCAACTCTTCAAGTTAGTACAATTTTGTAAGCACCAAATCAATACCTAACATAATAGCATGACAATTTAACCAAAATATAGTTACTATCATTCAAAATCACCACATCCACATCAACATCAACATCAACATCAACATCCACTATAGTAGCATTTCAATTCACCCAAGATATAGCAATGTCCAATCAAGATAGCATCAAAGAGTATGCAGTATTATGAGTAGTAATATATCTACTCGAAGCATAGGTTAAATCCACTTACCTGGTCTTAATAGTAGTATAAAATCCTAAACTTCGCCACACCTATAGCGACCCTAGGAGGGACCTAGTAGTATTGCCTAAAATTTCCATATCAAGTGTGCACCCATGATAAGAAAATCGCCTTGCAAGTCAGAGATTACAAGACTCTAAATAATTATTTGCTAGAGTCTTCAATTTCAGTTTATTGGCTCATTATATATTATAAATAATTATGGATATCCATTTTTCTACAGTTCCTCAGAACCATAGAGAATCGGTATCCCCTACCAAAATAGTGAAATAAGATAGACAATTTTAGAAAATTCTTAACTTACTAAAGATACTAAACTTAATTAAGACATTAGTTGTTTTTCGGAGCATTCCAAATTAAATATACACACTCTTCATCATAATGATTCAATGGTAGCACTCTGTACTCGATTCCTATCCCATTCCCAACTATCGATCAACCTGCAAGGAAAAGAACTATTGGGGTGTAAGCTTACGCCTAGTGAGATAATTACCCTCATCAATACCGCATGACAGAAATTTATTAAATGCACAATCATATGAATGCATGAACAATCAGTATGCCGAACGCATGCAGTGACCTAGGAACTGCATATAACTCAGAATTTCGCCCCCTCAAGTCAAGGTTTAGAGATAATTAACCGACCCAAACCAAAATCCGGGTTCTAAACCTTGGGTTTTATTTCATTTGCACTATCGTGCTTATGCCAAAACAAAACTCTATATGTATATATATATGTATACTTCCTTTACCCAAATCAAATCATATCCTTTAAAATCTCAAGTCTAGCGGTGTGGTGGCCCCCACAGTCTACAAATACATACCTTAAGCAGAAGCCACAATACTCGGCCCCTCACCCACAGTTGGCATCTCCCAGCGCCTAGTAAGCCCATCAGCTTAAGACAGAGACTCAATATATATGATGACATAGCTAGTGCCCAATCCTGCAGGAAACTCGTATTCCTGTGAGTCCTTTCCCATCTTCTACGTGAACCGGCAGTCGGTGTTATCCGTATGCAATATGGGGAATGCATGATTCATTTTGAGTTCTTAATTGTATAAGTGATTAACTTGATTTTTAGGGTGATCAAACAATTTCATTCCATACAATTTACATGTATATATTAATACAAACAATTCCCATTATTATATATATAATTAACGAGTCATCACATTCATCCATAAATCCATACACATGCATCTCCCATATCCTACAAGCTTCCAAATTTATATATATAAGTTTAGGTGCATCTATTCTACAAGCACAATCAAGTAAAGAGTCATCGGGAATTTACTCACTCTGCCATGTGGGTCAGTTAAAGTAATCTGGAGGCAATTCGTCTCCGTATACGGTGTCTCCTAGTCATTGAAATAATATTTATAAGGGATTAAATTAAACTTAAGAAACTAAGTAAATTTTTCCTTAAGTTATACTTTTGTCTAGTTTTCGAAAATTTTCCTGGTTTTTGCCTAAAGTTCAATTGCGTATAACTTTTTCGTTTTAAATCCGATTTTTATGATCTTATAGTTAATCTTCATCGTTTTTTAGTATACTTTAACGTGGTGAGGTTAGATTTTCTAAATGAGGTATACAATTCTATCCATAGGTCAGAACAGTAGCATCCCTCATGTATTGGAGTGCTTTTGTGCCTTGTATGGTAAATGGCCTTTTTGATAACTTGAGAAATCCTTTGGGCTTAGTCTTAAGATTTTATCCTAAGCTTAAAATACTTCTTGAGATCATATTTACAACTTTGATTTATATTCCTAGGGCTAACAACCACTTCATGAGCCCTTTAGTGGGCTTAAGTTGTCAAATGGGCTTGTTTTTTGTTCAAGCTAAAGTTAGTGACTTTGGTGGGCTTGTGGGGCCTTAGGTGGATTTATTATGGGCTTAAAAACAACCTCTCTTGATACTTTAAGGTGCTAGTTAGAATTTCCCTGAAGGCCCAACTTAGAGTTCTAGGCTTGTTTTGAGAGTTTTAGGCTCGGTTTTGAGTTTTAGACTTTGTATGCTTACCATACTTACTTTGGTTAATCTTTTCACTTTGTTCATTCACTTTTATCATATTTTTAGGCTTCTTTCTCCCACGTTCCAGATCTATTCATGATGGTTCCAAGGGGCCCTTACTTGGTTTTTCAACTTGTTTCATCATTTCCTTAAGTTTAGGGGGTAGATTATGCACTTAAACTACTTGTATCCAAATCTTAACTTAAGTTTTCTTCCATAAGATGATCCTTTAACTCATGCTCCACATAAATAAATAAAAGATCTTATACTTAATATAATCTCCATATCATAGCTCATGTCATACAAAGTTGGTTTCTTCATAAAACTTCACGTGATGTATTTTTCCTTAACTTTAGTCTAGATTTAAGTATGTTTAACTTAATGGAAACAAAATCAACATCCAAATGACTATGGAATCCTCAGTTCAGCATGCTCATCCTTCATTCAAGTTTTTGTTTCAAGACTTTCTCAACTTAAAATCTTCCATTCAAAGTGTTGAAAAGTGTCTTTACAAAAAACCAACTTTACAAGCTCATGCTTCAACTTCACGTAAAAGTTTCATGGTTTGTTTCTTAAAACGATTTTTGGTGTTATAACAATGTAAACCTTACTTATATCTTCAAGAAATCAAAGTTTCCTAACATAAATGCTAACCCACATATCACAAGAAACACTTACTCGTCCTTAAAGCAAAGTATGGTGGTTGTGCACTATGGTTCTACTTAAGCTCTTCACTTTGCTTCCTCCTTTTGCCACCTTTCGAAAACCTAAGTTGTTTAATCTTTTGGAATGGGGTTTGTGGAAGGTTCTAATGGTTCTAAAAGATCTTAGATGGTGAAAGAAAATGACACAAGAATAAGAAGAGAAATTACCATAAGTATAGAAGCAAAAATGGTGGCGGCAATGTTGGGGATTTGTGGAGTTTGATTTCTTCTTTTGATTTGTGTTTAAAGTGAGAGAAAAGGATGTGAAAATGGGAGTGAAAGAGGGAAAGAGTGGTAGATTTTGAATGAGGAAAGAAGTGTGTGCAAGAAGCTTTAATTGGTTGTCTTGTAACTTACACAAAAGTCAACAATTGCAACTATTGATGATCTAAGCATTAAGGGGTGAATAGTGATGTGTAACAGAAAGTGATTGATAGTTGAAAGACAAGTGCATGTCCCTCCTTTCTTCCTTATTTAAATCTGCCATTTAAAGTCTTTTTGGGCCATGGAGCGGTCTTGTCTCATTTAATGAAGTTAAGCATATGAAATCTTGTGAAAAATTGTCCATATGTAGTATAAATGAAGGGGTGATAAGGAAAATATCTTATCACTAAATTTTCATAAGTTATCAATTGATAAATGATTCCAACTCTCAATTGATGAGTTATCTAAAGTGATTGGTTGATCTAATTATCGAAGTGTAAGGCTTAAGCATGAAGATAAGGGCATGGTCTTATAGAAAATTGTTTTTAGGGTTTTCATCTCGCATTGTTTTATAATTTATGATTTGATTTTTATAAAATTGTGAAATTTTCTAAAGTTGAATGAAATTATTCAAATTAAATTATCGATTAATTACTTAGGGTTAAAATTCCTTAATTATTTTAGGGTTTAAGGTTTTAAGTGACTTTAGAGATTGTAGTTCTTCAAGCTCGGGTTTTATCGATAATTGGTTTTTTTTTTTTGGATTGGAAAAATTTAATTCGTTTCTAAATATAAACTTAAGTTTTTGGTCTAGTTAATCTTTAGAAATGTTCGGAAAGTACTCATACTCAAATCTTAGGCCTACTAAAAGTAGGGTTTACAATACCGTCCTTCCTTACTTATCATACTTATAAAAATATAAATACAATCTTCAAGTCAAGTATGGATTGAACGTGAACTCTTATAAGCTTTTATTACTGTATTTTTAAACTTCATTTCACCATATCTTACTCATTCTTTATCCAGTTTCAGTAAACTTTATATCATCACAATCATTGTTTTGAGTACTATTAATATATCTTAAGAATCAAGAATGATCAATATAGTTACAAGCCCAAAAATATCCTTTCTCGCTACTGACTCGATTGTATGTTATTGTGACTCCATAATTAACCCAAGTAAGTTTTATTTTTAAGCTAAAAACCCTAAAAATCATGCTTTACAAACTTATCCAATAACCCTTAATATATCCTAAAGTATTCATTTTACATAAATTTGACATATATTTTACTAATACTAATTATTATATTATATATTGAGCTAATATATAGGTTTTTATTAGAAAAATACACAATAAATAGTATACAAGCCCGATTAATTTCACAAAAAAATCCTATAAACTTAGAAAAATAAGTAGTTTATTTATTGACCATGAATTACAATAAACTAACTATTATCTATTTTTTACGAAAATAATGGTTTTAGCTCGAAATTATAAAAAATTAGGGAAAATAAAAAAATTTGTGTGTAAGATTAAAATTAAGTATTCTAAATATCTTTATAAACCTCTAAAAGTCAAAACATGGAGGGATTATTTATTAATTGAGTCAAAAACTAATTATTTCAACAATTCAATAAAACTAGCAATTTTATCCAAAATAATGATAAAAAAATAGTAAACATGTTTATTTTTCAAAATCATTATTACTGCAACCAAATCCATATATTAACTATATTGTGTAAAAAAATTCAGCTTGAAAGGACATTATTTAATATTTCAAAATTTTAGTTTAATTTTCGTCCAAATAAGGCATTTTCTTAAGGACCCTATATTTTCACTAATTATTTAATTAAAATAAAATTATTACATTAATCTAAACCTAAAATAACCTTAGGAAACCAAATTTCATAATTAAATAATATCATTTGATATTTTGAGAAAATTAGACAAATTAGGAGCAAAAAATTAGTTCACCTAAACCGGCCGCCTCCAGCCACCCTCTAACTACTACACCTTATCAAAAAGTCTTCTCTCATGGTGGACCTTCAAACTCCAAAGCAACTCAATGTCAGGTTGTGTTTTGGTTTGTGAACTGCACGTGACCAGCTTTGACCCTATTTTTTGTTTTATTTTTTTTCTAGTTTTTTAAATTATGTTCTTGTATTTTTAAAGTCCTAAAATATTATGATTGAGAGTTTTTGTCCTATTTACAGGTTTTCAAGTTGATTTGATCCATTAAATTTTGGACATGTGTATGCTACATATCAATTTTCCATTTCATAGGTACCATGTGTCATTCTCTAATTAATTAGGTGTTGACTCATATTTTCCAACTTATATCATATTGCTACATAGGTTGATGACTCATCCATCCTTTTTTTAATTAATTTTCCATTATTTTATACTAATTTACCTTATTTTTTATAATTTATCGTTATTATATATATGTATTTAATACTTATATTGCATATCACATTTAAATATGTGTATATTATATACAATTCACTTCATTTATTATTTTTATAAGTTAACTAACTTATCTCTAATATCTTACTATATCTAAAAACTCGAATTTCACATTTTCAATAGTTTATCGGTTTTGTCAATAAATTCACATTTTTCTTAAATTAATCCTTTGTATAGCTTACTTTGAAAAATTAAATTTACTAGAATACTTCATCTAACTTTTCTAGCTTTATTCTGAAGTTTAAAAAAAAAAATGGATAATGTTAGTCGATGTCCTAAATTTAAGAGCTTAGATCCTAGGGTTATCACATTAGTTGAAAAAACCGAGTATTAAAAACACTAAAAATGAAAAAATTCTATAAAAGCATTTGAGTTGAAATGGTTTAATTTCATACTTAAATATTGCTTATTACTATATAGAAAACTGTGTTTTATTTAACCTAAATTTTTTTAATCCATAACCCAATTTTGATTACTAATATGATACATAAGTAGTACTTATATGAAATTTCCTTAGTCAATGTTCCACATTTTACATACTAAAATTGAATTATGAAATCCATCAATATTTTTAAATCCAAACCAAGAGATTGACCTAAACATATTAAGAGGTCAAGGTTAAGAGGCCGAATCGAGGTCAACTCGAGGTTGAATTAGGGTTAATAAAACTAGAAATATAAGTCATATTTTATTTTCAAATAAAAAAAAAAACATAAAATTACATTAATTTTTAAGTTGAAATAAATTAATACTTATGTTTTATCCATATGGTAAATCTTCATTTCATCTTCCTTCCCATACCTTTCATTGAGATTGAGAACCTAAATGTTATACTTGTAAAAGTTTTAGTCTTTGACAATTAACTATCAAAAGCAATATAACATAATATTTTTGTCAAATTAAGCCTAAACATATACAAATTAGTGACCCTGTTTTCATCAAATTAAGTTGTCTCCTTAAAGAACTTAACTTTAGCACTCATTGTATACTCTCTCTAATGCTTCAACTTTTTTAGTGTATTGTACTTGCTTAAATGCATCTAACTTACCCTCTACCTCAAACCATTATCTATTATTATTATTACATGAACACTCTTTATTCATAGAGAAAGCCATCATATCATAACATGATACTAAAAGCTAAACAAAGATTGCCCCTTTTTGTTTTGTTCAACAATGATGGTAGATGAAGAAAAGCTTAAGCAAGCTCTCTTTCAACCAACCTTCATGATGGAGATAAAAGCAAGAACAACCGTGATATTCATTTTGTAGTTTACATCCAAATGCTTTCTAGTATGGAAAGATTAAGTTGCATTATGCAGACAATAGCCCACATCTTTTATGTTAGAAAACTTCCCTTAAGTAATTACGTATTAGTAAAGGCTTACCTAAGCCCGTATATGTATAGGACCCGTGAGTGGAATTATGTATTGCACAAGTTCACATCTCTAAGTTATGGGCCTTTTAGTATCTTATAAGGGTTTTATCTTTTATTGTTTTGATACTGTCCACTTGACTTTTTTTCGATTTGACCGTCCAGGTCATTGACATAACATTTAGTTGTTGTCAATCCAATTTTCTAAGAAAGATCGAACCATGTTAGTGACCAGTCCATAATTGAACTAGTTCAACAAGCCAATCTGATCCATTATTACAATGCTAGAATCTATGTGTAATAAAGTTACATATTATTTAGCCTTAGATTCTAAGGCATAATTATAAAATAATATTGTTGGTTGAGCATTAGTCATATGCTATTTCTAAGCTTACTTAGATGTATGCTTGTCCCTTTTTAGCTTTAGAGCTTTATAATCCTAAGTAAACAAATAAATGAAACTTGTTCTTTTGTAAATTCCCTAAAAAAAATTAAAATAGTCGGAGGTAATGGAAGAGAAAAATAAATAGCAAATAAATAAAATTGGTCAGGATAGGTCTTGGTTCCTTAGAAGAGTAAGGTTATTCGCATTGTCAATATAAATATAAGGGCTAAATTAGTAAGTATTGATCTTAGTTTATCAGAAGAGTGAGGTTATTTCCTAATTTTAATGAGCTTCAATAAAGAAATCAAATAAAATTAAAAATCCTTCCAATGAAAATATAAGGAGATGATTAGAGGATGAGTAAATGTGAGATGCATTTGCTCTTAATTATAGTGCTTATTAGTGTGACTGAGGAGAGACTTGTCTAAACCCTAGCTATGTGTAAGGAGTTGTGTATGATTTTTTCCTAGTCACATAAAAAGGAGTTAATTAAATAATTAATCCTTGGTTAAACAGTGTGCATAAACTTTGATTGGAATTAGCTGTTGAATTCTAATATTTGTGTTTCTTGTGAATTAAGAAAGTGACTAAGAAGAGATTATGTAAGTTGCTAAAAGTATTAAGTGAAGCTTTATAGGGTTACATGACATAGCTCATGAGGATTTGATCCTTAATTTATAATAGGGTGAAATGTGATTTTTTTTTTTTGAGGTATCTTGAATAATAACAAGTTGAGTTAATATTTATCATCTTGATTTCTTTTATGTCAATCCTTGATAAGGATTAATAAATTTATTTTAGGATAAGTAAATGCTTAAGTGTAGAGAGATTTGATGAGTGTGTAAATGCACATATTTCTTAGTCAATTTTACAATGATTTTATAGGATTTTCCTAGTATTTTTATTGAATTTGATGCCAAATTCATTTATATTTTGATTTCAGGCTTCATCTGCTTATTTGCAGAGTTTGATGATTTTAGACAAACTTTTGGAAGATTTGGAGATGATTTGGACAAATTTTGAAGCCTTAGAATGGATCACATCCATGAATAATGATCGTGAATCGAAATTATGCACAAAGGAGTAAGAAATAAAGAAGAAATTGGTGTCTAGAGAAGACTATGACCATAGTCTTGGGTGCGTTTCTCCTCCTTCAATTATTTTATGATTTTTGAAGCATATAAATGATTTGAAGTCAAAAAGTTGTCCTAGACATGTACTTTTAGAAAAGACCTTGTAAACACAATATAGAATAGGCTATAACTCGTTCTTATTTCTTTCATTCAATTAGAATTAGGCGTTGAGAACATATTTTTTAGAGTAACTTATACTTTCTTGTTCAAGTTCAACATTAGGAGTGATAAGAGTAATATTTGATCTTAATTTAGGGTTTGGAACTCATCCAAAGGTTGTATTCACTCCCTTCTACATATTCTTGATTTGAATATTATGTACCTATTATTTCCTATGTACTTAATTTAGTATTATTTATTTGATGATTCAGATTATTAGTTAATGAATTGTGTTTATTATTTAAAGTCTTTAATTCCCTAATGAAGATAACATAAAATTTGACTTTGTCGAAATACGTGGTAATTAGGAATGAGTTGTGAAACCTTTTAATTATTTATTATGATCTGGATAATTTGGATTAGTAAATATATGCTCTTTAATTCAATTAAGGTTTAAGAATTAAGGATGATTAATTTAGATTATCTCTTGTCTAGTGATAGAAACGATAAGTTGGTCAATCTTAGGTATTCGCTTCACGAATTGAAATTCCTAGTACTTAATTACTTTAGAACTAAAACTGTTAAAGACATCTTTGTTATCATTAACTAGTATTCTAATTGTTTGATTTGCAATTAAATCCTTAGTGATGTTGATATCCTCATTAAATTGTTATGTCATATTAGTTTTCATAATTTAACTATTTCCATAAACCCCTTTATTTTAACTGCCTAGATTTAGACAGGACTAATACTATTAAAAATTGGACATCAGTCCTTATGAAATCGACATGGCTCTCAGTAGTGTTATTACGAATACCGACCTAGTATACTTATTAGTAAAAATATGCTTTGTTATTTGTTATAAAAAGTAGGGTTAGGTCAAGCCTATTACAAACTAAGATCGATCCTTAGAAATTTAGCCCTTATTTTTGTATTGGTGGAGGGAAAGCACCTTGTTCTTCTAAGAAACCAAAGCCAATATTCGTCAATTTTTTATTTAATTTCCTTTTGCATTAACAATAGGAAAGAATCTTACTCTTCTAATAGACTAAGATCAATCCTTACAAATTTTTAACTTTTATTTCCTTACTTTTCTTATGCCTACAACTATTTTGATTTTTCAAGAAACTTTCAAGGGACAAATCTCATTTGTTCATCCAATGAAAAAATTTCTACAAAAATAGAAATGGATAATTATCATCTAGAATTAAGCTTAGAAATAAAAATAACTTACCCTTAACTACTCAATATCTATCCTAATCCCGAGTCCAAATTTAAGTTTAAGTAATAGGGAACTCTAAACTACAAGGGTTTAATTGCTCAAATTTAGCAAAGTGAACTAAGGTTATAAGGAATTGTAGGTAAATTCCCAAAAAAAAAAAAAATGCTTGCTTACATACGTAAAGGGGTATAAATTTCTAAAGTTATTTTAAATAAACAAAGCTTAAGTATACAGTATTCAATCAGCTCATACTCATTAACATACAATTTTATTCTTTCCCCCTATACTTCAATTATATAGTGTCCACAATGTACACTATCATGGAAACATAATAAAAATAAAAAGGGAAAAGGAAAGCAAAAGAAACTAGAACATCCCCGATTTAATGGCATTGACCATGAAAATTTTCATGTCTAGATTTGTAAATTCCATGCGATCTATTCAAGCGTAAAGTTTCCTTCGTAGGAAAAGGAACTAACTATAAAAGAAAAAGAAGTTAACTAAACACAACTAAATAATGAAAGAACTACTAAATCAAGCTTGTCATAACAATCCCTGCAAAACTATTAGTCGACAAGAAGTCAAAAAGTTAATGGAAAAGAAGTAAAGGTAAGATGTTAAGGGTTAAAATCATCTAGGAAAAAAAAATGTAACTAGGTCTTTTAAAAAGAAAAGGGAACTGAATCATCTTCTTCCCTTCGCTGTGTTCCTCTTCAGCAATCTCTTCAACATTATCATTGGAATCTTGGACAGGTGGTGGTGGAACCTTATTGAGTTAGTAAGGCCTCAATAGCTATAGAAGTATGCCACACCTCCTATTTAAGAGTCTACTTTCCAACCATACTCTTGATTTTTCCTAACGCTAAAGAAGATCGAGGTTGCTAAGATGACGTAGATCACTTGTCTTGAGGTAGCTCAAGTAATGGTTCTTAGGATGGAGCAAGGAGCTTCATAGCTTGAATAAACTTGAAACCAATCGAGGTAGGGGAATCTATCCTTTGCATGGGTCGAAGAACATGAAATAGAACTGTGTTCTTCACAAGTTGTGTAATAAAAGGACTTATGAAAATATGTCCAACTCTTCCCTCAATGGCTTAGCTTCTAAAAGAGAAGTCCATTTAAACATTCAAATTTATCTAACATCACTCCATTATACTGTATAGATGTCAAGCCTGATTTTTCGGTTTCCTATTATTTAAAATTAATTTCCATTTTCCGATTAATACAAAACTCTAACACATTTAATATTAATCCTCGACTAAAAAAATTGGGAAATTTCAGTTTCTTATTTAGGAAAAATTTTTGGAGCCACCACCTAACCAAAGTCAGGAAAAAAAGAAATCATAATCAATTAGGTGGATTGATTATGATTTAGCTACCGATCTTTGATTTCAATTTAAATAAAAAAATCAAAGAGTTCCGAATTTAGGGGCTAACCTATTAAACTCTAACGGGTATCACTATTTATTTATTGAAATTAGAAATATTCTTCTAATTATAATCTTTTTTTAATAAATAAATAAATAAAAATCAAAAGAAAAAGAACCTAAGTTTCTACAAATTTTATCTTTGCCCCGAAAGTACTTATGTACTCGCTAGCCAGGATCAAACGATCATAGTTTCTTCCCAAAACTTTTTAGTATATTGGTTGATTTCAATTTTGAAAACCGAACGAGTTTACGTTGTTATAAAAAGAATTTCCTAAAAGTCATAAAATCTTTTTTTTATATATATAAAAAAAATTTCCTTTTTTAATTTTTATTTTTTAAAAATTGATTTTTTATATGAAGATTTCTATATAAAAAAAAAACCTAATCCTAAAAAGTCCTAAACTAATATATATACATATATATCCGTACCTATATTTTTACAACTATCTATCTAAATATATATAATGTGATATACTTAAAAAAAAAAACTAACATTAAAGAAATCTACTCGACTAATATATATACCTAACTACTTATATATCATATTATTAACTTAAATAAGGATCTAATAGAATAATGATAATATGATTAAAAAAAAATTAAAGAAACCAAACCTAATTATTCGGAATTGGTTAGGCGTGCCGTGGCTCGGTAAGAGTTGCGTATTTGGAGTCAGGGTCGTCTGGAGTTTCCACGCTTGGTTTGGTCACCATTATCGAAATCGGGGATTAAGTGTAGTGTTGTTGCTGTCGTCTGTTGCCGTGACAAGGGCATATAGCGAATGCTAGTTGAAGTTGGTGAGTTGAACTTACAACAGCTATTGCGGACGATGCTGTGGCGTACATATTAGATGAAACGTGGGGATCGCGTATGAAGGAAAAGGCTGTTTTGGTGTTGCTGATCAGGAGACTACGATATTGGTGTAGTCTAGTCGCGTGGCCTAAACTGCAGTTGTGGACTACTGTAGCAGTAGGCATTGGTTGTGAGCTTCTGTTAGTGCAGCAAGTTATATAGTGGCCTGCAGCATCCGCTTGGGTAAGGTATCAGGTTGTTTGAGCAAATGGGTCGTACATGTTGGATCGGGGGGTAAATTTGATAGTGAAGTGGTTCATCTCGAGCGTATATTGGCAGTAGGTCAAAAGATTGAAGAATAGTGATAGGTAGAGGACCAATAGTGCTGTCGCATGGTTGCTGGGTCGTCAGTAATGTAAGCGTATGTTTGGCTTCGCTGATGTAGATAGTTGTTGGCATTGTAGATGTCGGTGTTGTGTTGTTGTCATTGGGATGTGATCTGCCTTATTCATTAAAAGCAATTCGGTGGCGTGGAGTTTGGTCGTTACGTGAATGAATGTTTATGGAGGATGAAACCGAACGTCGTAGCTATTCGCGGCTTCAATAGCTGTTGTAGACTTGCTGCTGGAGATGGTGTAGTCTGCTTCAAGCAATGGTTAGACAATGGTTTGTGAACTGGGATGAGTACAGCAGTTATGAGAGAGGGTCGGATGGCCTGCTGTTGATGGAGCTTAGATTAATCAATCTTAGAGAAGTTATGCCATTCATTGAATGTGGCTCATGGGCATTGAAACTATGCAATTCAGTACTTAGTGGACAATGATTATGTACACGAGCTGTTGTAGTCGACGACTGTTGTATGGCTAACCGGAGTTGCGATGCGAATCGTAGACGGTAGCACGGCATGGACAGTGGCAGAGGCTGATGTCCAATCGATGGAAGACAATAAAGTAGTGACTCAGCTATGCTATGTTGGATGCTGTGCAAACACCAGAGTATTCTACTATCAGCGATTGGGGATTTGCACAACTGAGGAGGAGACGTATTAGTGGTGTGGTTAAGGTCAAGGTCGTGCGGTGTAGTGATCAAGTCCGTGGAATTAAACTTTGGCAGATTGGTGCGCGAGAGAGGCGTTGGACGTTTGGGTGTGTAAGTTCACCTGGAGTTTCTGTACTTGGTCTGGTTCGTGTAGTTAGTGTTGAATTGGGATGGGTTGAAGCTAAACAAAAAAACTCTTTCATTTTGGCGTGTATGTATATTTTTAAACCCAAACCAAACTATATCGAATCGTATCTATTGTATCTAATTTGATAAAGATCAAATATAATTTAAATCATTTATATCAATTTAAACCTGATTCGATAAAAATCAAACTAGATTTAATATTTTATAACGATTTAAATCGAATTATAAATCACATTAGATTTGGATCTCATAAAAGATTAAAAAATTTAGATTTGAAACCCATTTAACTCAATTGGTTTTCACAAAATGGATTAAAAGGTACATAAATGCCTAATGATATTTGAACCCAAGACTTCAAACTAAATCCATTTCAATGCTCTAATACTTATCCGTTAAACTGTTGGCTTGTACCTTAGTTTTTAGTACAACTAAATCGCACTTAAACAATATGACTCCCTAAAATAATAATTTGAACTAGACCAAAACTAAAACTATTGACCCTAAAATAATTTACTTCTTGAAAAATGTAGAAGTCTTCATAATTTTTCCTTTTCTCATTTTTCAGGTATTTTCATTATTTTTCAATTTTTATTATTTTTATTATTTATATTTTTTAATTAGGACCCTTTTTTAAAAAAATAAAAAATTAAGACTACGGAGAGGCAAAAATTAGGTGTTTACAATAGATATAGGATAAACCTCTCATTAACAACCTTATACTATACTTCTTATAATACTCTTAGCACTTAATGAATAATCGTAAGAGCAAGATCTCTCAAATTTGAAACCATTGATTTCCTTAGAGCTACAAACCATGACCAAGAACAAATAAGGCCAATTGCTGAATGGGTCCAAGCTTACCGAAAACTGAAAAAGGAAATGATGGAGAATGTACGAAAAAACAAATGTGAACAACATAGTAAGCAAAAAACTACGAATAGCTCTAATGGATATGACGCATTAATAAAACTTTCGAGGACTCACAGCACAACTTGATACAACGCACAAGATGGTCTGATGAGCTTACTCACTACCTAGTCTTGTTTAAGGGTTATGATAAAAGTGAGATGAATGTAAATAAAGTAATGTTTACAAGAGACAAATGTCTAGTGTATTAATGTTCAATCTGATTTATAGCTACAACTACAAGGGGTATTTATACGCAAGAATTTAGGGCAATATGCCCAAAAAAGAAAAGACAAAAAAGGTATTACTCTAAAGAAATAATGTATAAGGGTAAAAATGAATAGTCAAGAAAAGCAATTATTAGTGTGGTAGATTCTACACATGGTCCTGTACATGAGCGATGATGTACTAGTGAGGCTGTTAAAGGATGCAGACAAAAGTATACGGTCTCGTTACTTATCCAAGCAAGGGTGGCTAAGGATTAGTCTAGTCTCTCTCTCTTGGCTTCTCGGCAAGGGAAATGCCAAGTCATTAGTCGATTAGGGCATAAGTGAGTAATCTACAACCCAACATACTTTAAAGAGATAGGTAGTCATTCAACTTGGCATAAAGAGCAACTTGGCAAAGAAGTACTCAACTTTGGTAAGAGTCAACTAGAGTTGAAAAATCTGCCTAGTTAGGCCTCTAGTCCTCGAGCTTAGCTATGGGTTAATGGCCCAATAGCCTAATTCCTATCATTCCTTTTGGGTTGATTTAGATTTGGGATCAAATCTGAATGGTCTTTGATCAGCTCTCTATCAAGGTGATATGGACTAAGGTTAGCAATGTTAAAGGTGTTAAAAACCCCATAATCCTCAAGTAGCTCCAATCTATAGGCATTATCATTAATCTTCTAGAGGATTCTAAAAGGTCCTTCAACTCTTGCAAATAATTTGTTCCTCCTCTTACTTAGAGACCGTTGCTTATTGAGGTACAACCATACTAAGTCTCCTTACTGGAATTGTTTAGCCATCCTACCCTTAGCCTTCTCTCACATTCTTTTAGTAGGTTAGTTGATGTATCGAGTGACTTTGTCATAGATGTGCTGAAGGGACTGTGCTCTTCCTATTGTATCTAGGTCTTCTTGCACAGGCATAAGTACAGGGGTGTGATCGAGGAGAAACTCGAGATTGAAACCATAGACAACCTCAAAGGGAGTCTACTTAGTGGTGTCATGCACTATTCAGTTGTAAACAAATTTGACCACTAGCAAGCAAACATCCCAATAGGCCAAGTTTTTACCTACTATAGCTCGGAGTAATGATCTTAAAGTGCGATTAACCACCTTTATTTGGCTATCAATTTAGGGGTAACAGGAAGTACTGAATAGTAGTTTAGTCCCCATCCGTCGCCACAAGGTCCTCTAAAAATGACTCAAGAACTTCAAGTCTCTATCAGAGACTATACTTCTTAACACACTATGTAACTATATAATCTTCTACAAGAAAAGAGAAGCAATAGTTGAAATATCGTTAGTTTTAATACAAGGCACAAAGTGCACCATCTTAATGAACCAATCCATGATAACCATTACAGAATCTTTGCCTCATGCAATTCGTAGTAATTCGAGGATAAAGTCCATGCTCAACTCAATCTATGGTTTTGTCGAAATAGGTAAAGGCATTACTTTCCATTTTCTGGCTTGGCACTTAGCCCTTTTGCACACGACATAGCTTTCAACAACTCAGTGCACATCTCGCCTTATCTTAAGCCAAGAGAATCAACCACTCAGTAATTCATATGCCCTTTTCTCCCCAAAATGCCCAGAAAGTCTACCACTATAGGCTTCCCTGATCAGCAACTCTCGTAGTGAACAAGTCAGCATGCATAATTTTCCCCCTTAAAACAAGTAGCCATCTTCCACATGGTACTCGTCCATTGTTCTTCCATTGACACATCGTACACATACGGATCCAAAGTGTAAATCCTCATGGTACTGCTCCTTGATACTTGTAAACCCAAATAATCTAGTCTACAGTTCGCTCAGGAGTACATGTCTTCTTGAAAGAGCATCTGCAACTACATTGCTCTTTCCTTGTTTATATTTTATTACAAAATTGAATCCCTCAAGGAACTCAACCCATCTCACTTGCCGCTTCAACAACTTGGTCTAACTTCGGAGGTACCTTAGGGATTCATGATCAATATAGATGATAAAATCTATCGGTAGTAGGTAATTCTACCATACTTGCAATGCCCGAATCAGTGCCAAAAGTTCTTTGTCATATAAAGAGTAATTTAACTGAGGTCTTCTAAGCTTCTCACTGTAGAAGGCAATTAGTTGGCCTTCCTGCATTAGGACAACGCTTATTCTAATGCCTAATGCATTACATTCCAACTCAAATATTTTCTCAAAGTGAAGCAAAACTAACATCAGAACGGAGGTCAATCTTTCTTTCTCTTAGCAAAGCTCCTCTCCTCCCTTTCTCCCTATCGAAAGTCATTGTTTTTCTTCATCAACTACGGAAGTGGTGCAGCAAAGGTATTGAAATTCCTAATGAATCATTTATAGAATGAAGCTAGTCCTTGGAAACTTCTTACGTCGGCACAAGTAGTAAGAGTCAACCACTCAACGATTGCTTAGATCTTTTCGTCATCCACTCATAAGCCTCCTCTACTTACTACATAACCTAAGAATACCATTTTCTCCTAGCAAAAGTAACACTTTTTAAGATTACCGAATAATTTCTTAGTATGGAGGATATCTAAAATGACTTAAAGATGTTCACAATGACTCGACATGTCAGTACTATAGACTAAGATGTCATCAAAGTACACTACGACACACTTCTCAATCAAATATCTCAACACATGATTCATTAGTCTCATAAAAGTGCTTGAGGCATTCAACAAGCCAAAGGGCATGACCATCCATTCATATAATCCAAGTCAAGTCTTTAACGCCGTTTTCCACTCAACTTCTAGCCTTAGGCGAATTTAATGGTAGCTATACTTAAGATCAATCTTACTGAAAATCTTGGCTCCACTCAATTCATCCAGCTTATCTTCCAACCTTAGAATAGGATACCTATACTTGATCGTAATCTAGTTTACAACTCAACTGTCTACACACATCTGCGAGGTTCCATCTTTTTTGGCACTAAAAGCACCGACACAACGCAAGGGTTGAAACTTTCCTTAACATATCCTCTCTTCAATAGCTCATTGACTTCATGTTGAAGCTCAAAAGCCTGTTTGAGACTCATTCGATAGGCAGGCTTATTCAGTAGCACGACGCTGAGTATTAAGTCTATGCAGTATTCTATGCCTCGAATTAGGGGTAACCCCTCAGGTAACTGTTTTAGGAACAGGTCGACATATTCGTCCAGCAACTCTTTTATTTCCTAAGGTAGTTCACCTCACTCCTTAATCTCTAATAAGCACCTGACGAACATAAGGGTCTACATATTAGCTTTAAGGATCTCTTAGAGCTCAACTCTACTCATTACTAAAGCCTTCTTTGATCCGCGAGCAAGTTTAGCCTGCAGTTTATTAACTTCACTTGACGACATTAAGTTCAATGTAATCTTCCTGCTATCCTTCTCAAATGTATACGTATCCCAGTATCCATCATAGATAACTCTTTAGTCAAATAACCATGGTTTACCAAGCAACACGTAAGAAGCACACATGGGTAGTTTATCATAGATAATTTAGTCAAAGTAATTTTTGATAGTGATCAGCAATAGTACTTATTGAGTGACATATAGTACCCCTTTCTCGCTCAACCAATGCAACTTGTATGGTTTTAGATGTGCAATAATCGGCAACTTCAATTTTGTAATGAGATCAGCTGATACTACATTAGTACAACTTCCACTATCTATAATGAGAGCATATACTTGATTATTCACCTTATAGGTGGTATGAAACAAATTCTCTCTCCACTCCTCTTCGCATGAGGGTTCCATGTTCATTATGCGTCGAAAAACCATGATCAACTGGTCTAAATGCTCAACAAACACATCCTCTTCAATTAGTTCTTTCTCGGTAATGATCTCTTCTTCCTCGAGTTCCTCATCCATACTCTCTACCTCTAGCTTTGTGACGTCTCCCTTGATCACCATAGTTCGTCAGTTTGAGCACTAAGAGATCATATGTCCTAACCTTAGCACTTAAATCACTTAATCTGGCTCATCTTCTTACTAGATCCTTACCCCTTCTCATAAGTTCAGGTCAGTAATTCACCGTTAGGTCGACATTTCAACTCGACTCAAACATCCACCTTTCGCTCAGTTTCATACTTAACTAAGTTTGGTGACTTCCTTGTCCAAGTCGGCTGATCAGTAGTCTAGTCAGTACTCGACCTCTCATCTGTCTCTCCACTCATTGAGCTATTTGGATGGCTTCATCCATTATTGTGAATCCTTAGAGCTCCATAATGTCTCGAATATCGCCTCTTAATCCCGTAATGAACTTAGAGATTGTTCGTGCTAGAGGCTCCTTCACTTCACATTGAAACATAAGCATTTGGAATTCCTAAACATACTCATCAATTGTTCGGCCTCTTTGTCTCAACTCCTAAAGCCGAATGAACATATCGTGTAGGTAAGTTTCTAACACAAATTTATTTCTCAATATTCTTTTCATTTCAGGCCACATGTTAATCTCTCGATAGCCTTCTCGCCTCCTCATGACTTGGAAATTTTTCCACCACATGGTGGCATATCTGGAGAATTTACTAGCAGTAAATCTTACCTTCTCACAATCTCTGTACTGATAACATTCAAAAATACGATCCACTTTCTCCCCCCATTCTAGATATTAATCGGCATTCCCTGATGCGTAATCCACGTAGCAATCTCGAATGCCAATGGGGTTTAAATGGGAATAAGGAACAAGAAATGAGAATAGGGTTTTTATTGCGAATGTGTATGGATATCACACATTAATGCACAAACATAATTAGGGGTTAAGGTCAAAATAGGGTTCGATACAACTCACGAACACTAAATGTCACTTGGGTTTCAAATGAGAGGTTAGAGGCAACTCACTAACTCATTCAAATGAAGGGTTCACCATAATTTTAAAGGTAAGATTGATAAGAACACAAAATATTAAGGAGTCCAACACACTCAATAATCTGAAACGCCAGCTTAAAGGGCTCAAGAATGTCGTTTCTTCTAAAAGGCACGTTCAAGTGTAAATTTACTATATGAATATTCGTCACTATCTCTCTTTTTCATAATTACAAAAGTTGCTATTTATAACAAGTCCTAAAGCCCTAGTGGCAAAACCATAAATAACATAAAAGGCCTTAAACCCTAAAGAATGGCCCATAATCAAAATAAGGAAAATATTTACAAAGTATACCAAACTGTGCGCTTAACAGAGTGGTCAGCATGCAATCATCGGAGCTATTTGTGGGCTCAAGCAAGGGTCAGTTGGTAGTCAGGTGTCTAAACAAGGTTGGAATGTTTGGAAAGTCTAATTATGCTTGGTCAAGCTCCCCCTAAGGTCGGCCTACAATTGTTGTACTCATAGATTACTTAGCGCGAACTTTCTTGTGCTGTGCCAAGCTACTCTTTGGCCTTGAGTGCTCAATCGTATGGTTTCTTAGCTTCTCGGTAAATGATAGACTTGAGGCCAAGTAGCTCCTTTTCTTCCCCTCAATCTTCTAGTATTAACTTAGCCTCGAAAAAAGCTATTTGACCCTAGCTTTGACTAATTTGGCCTTGGGTTAAGACAAGTCATCTTCAGCTTCTAGCAGGTCGACGTTAGCTTAAGACAGGTTAATCTCAACTTAAAGATCATTGTGGACTGATTCCTATCATTCCCAAATCTATTGAAGATCGGAATCCAAAGCTTCACTGGGTCATATGCTCTAGGGACTCAAGCTCACTCTTCTTTAAAATGCCCTTCCTCATCCTCTTCATCCAGTTCCCTCAAGTCTATCCTTTGTCTTAATTGTCCACTATTCCTCCACCTCAAACTAATTGAGTTGGGTTCTAACCTCTAATAAGTTGAGCGACTTGTAGGGTGTTTTGTGTAGCCTTAATTAGTCAACAAGACAATGCATGAACAACTCAGGTCAAATCTACTAATTGGTTAGCCACTTCATCAAGTCTCTCGTCAGTGCTCCTAAAGGTTCCCTAAGACTATCATCTATGGTGGACAACTATACTGTTATCATCTCCAGCACCAATGTTTACACTTGATTCAGTTATTTTCTCCATAAATTCAAAGCTCAAACTCTTAAAATAGGTGATATAGCAAACACTTCCACAAACTAGAAAAAAATAACAACTAACAAACATAGCAATCAAACGAATGCAATAACTTGCTTTGTTTCACATATGCAAAACAGAGTATAAATAGAACTTCAAACATGAGCTACAACTCAAACAAAACTTTTGCTCTAATACCAAGATACTATGAACCATGACTAAGAATAGACAAGGCCAATTACAAAATTGGTTAAAGCTTGTCGAAAGCTCGAAAAGAAAATGATGGGGAATGTGTGAAAGAACAAATGTGAATGACACAATAACTAAACACCCATGAACAGCTCCAATGGATATAATGCACCAATGGAACTTCTAAGGACTTATGGCACAACTCGATATGATGTACTAGATGGTTTGGTGAGGTTACTCGCCACCTAACCTTGCTTAAGGTTAGGATAAGAGTGAGATGAATATAAACAAAGTAGTGTTTACGAGAGACAAATGTCTAGTATATTAATGTTCGATCTAATTTACAACTATAAGTAAAAAGGGTATTTATACCAAAGAATTTAGGGCAATGTGCCTAAAAAGGAAAAGATAAAAAGGGTATTACCTTAAAGAAGTAATGTACAAGGGTAAAAATGAATATTTAAGAAAAGTAATGATTAGTGTGGTAAATTCCACATATGGTCCTATACACAAGGTAGTGATGCACTAGCAAGGCCGTTAGAGGATGCAGACAAAAGTGTACGGTTTAGTTACTTGTCCGAGTAAAGGTAGCTAGGGATCAATTCGATTTCTCTCTCTTGGCTTGTCAACAAGGGAGATGCCAAGTCATTAGTAAGCTCGAGTACAAGTGAGTAATCTACAACTCAGCATACTTCAAAGAGATGGGCAGTCATTCAGCTCGACATAAAGAGTAACTTAGCAAAGAAGTACTCAACTTTGGCAGGAGTCAACTGGAGTAAAAGAATCCGCTTTGCCAAACCTTTCAGTCCTCGAGCTCTGTTGCAGGTCTACAACCTAGTATCTAATTCCTATCACCTGGGTTATAGATTGATCCACTATAACTCAACCTCAACCATACTTGAGAATCACTTACCTCTTCAGGCAACTTGATTAGTAAGTTCTTGTATTCATCAATGCACATAAAACTCTCAGGATATATTCACAATGCCACAATATCCTACCAAAACACATGCTCACCACTATTTCATTTCATTAGAAATACATGGTAGTTTGTGTCCCATTCTAAATCGTATTAATCGCCAAAGTAAGAATACTAAGGAAGTCTAAGGTAAGCTCCTTATAAGATAACTCATCAATGGTCAAGAGCTAATCCCATCTTTCAAACTCTAAATACTCACTTAGCCAAGAATCATAACTAACTTGATCCAAAGCCTCCGATCTTATAATAGCATTAATTCTAAACTCCTTCTTGGATAACTTAGCATATCACTTCCTTTACCATGCTTCATTAAATCATAGCATAGGGTAAGTTGAGGTAGAATCAAAGCTATTCTTTCTAGTAGCATGCTTATAGTAAGGCATGATCTAAAATAAATAAATAAAAAAAAAGAGAGTTCAATTCGATATTATGTTTAAAAAAAAAAATTATGCAACAAAAAATTTTTGACTACTAATATAAGCTATCAAGGATCTTTTAAAATGCCATGATTGTGGCATCTACTAGGTAATTGTATTAAAAACTCAATTATGGGCAAAATAATAGCAATTCATATGTATTCCACGATGCACAATGTGAATTCATAGAAAACATGCATAATTCCCAATCACTTCATAATATCCCCTTCTTCTTCATCACCTTTACAACATTCTTCATAATCTTCCTCTTTTCAACATCCACAAATCATGAACTTTTAAGAGTGATTTTGAACAGACAATGCATATACAATACTTCTTTTCTCATAATCTTTCACTAATCACCCCTAAAATTAATAATCTCTACACATGCAATCATTACATTATCTAACTAAACCCTAAACAAAAATCTAATCTTTATTCAAATAAACAACAAAATAATAATCCCAAGTGAAGAGTAAGGTTGTACATAGCTTTGATTTACTAATTTGCATGAGAAATTTGCAAAAATCGTGAGGTTTAGTTGCTTAATAGTAAGAGAAAGTTGATGCGAACTAATAAGGTCAATCGTTGGATGGGTCCAAGTTTAACGAAAGCTTAAAAAGGGGTGATGAGGAAATGCACAAAAGAGTGAGTGAAGAATAAGAAAAACCTACGAGTAGCTCTAAAGGATATGATATACCAATGGAACTTTCGAAGACTCATGACACAACTCAATATGACACACAAGATAGTCCGATGAGATTACTAACCACCTAGCCTTGCTTAAGGGATAAGATAGGAGTGAAATGAAGTAAATAATCAGTGTTTACAAGAAGAGGAATATTCAGTGTATTGATAATGATCTACTTATTTCAACTACAAGTACAAGGGGATTCACACTTGAAAGTTAGGGCAACTTACCTAAAAAGGAAAAGACAAAAGGCTATTGTCCTAGAGAAGTAGTGTAGAAGAATATAAGAGGGTAAAAAAATATATTTAAGAAAAGCAATTTATTACTGTAGCATATTCTGTACGTGGTCCTGTATACATGGTAGAGATACATTAGTGATGCTATTGGGGGATGTAAACAAAAGAGTATAATCAGATTGCTTATCTAAGCAAGGGTAGATAAGGATCAATCTAGAGTCTTACTCGATCTCTCGGTAAGAGAATGCCAATAAATGGATTGGCTCAGATGTAAGTGAGTAAGTGTGCATGGTTTGGCTATTATCTCAGAAATCTACAATTCGATACACAACTTTAGAGATATGGGCAATTATTCGGCTTGACATGTAGAATAGCTCAACAAAGAGATACTTAATTTCGGCAAGAGTTGGTTAGAGCAGGAAGATCCGCTTTGCCAACCCATCCAATCCTCAGGCTTGACTTCGAGTCAAAGGCCTAGTAACCTGATTCCCATAAAAAAAGTAATGTATTAGAGAGAGTAGATGTATAGAATGAGAGGAAGAAAAAATACTAATGAAGTTTGAATTTGTGGATCGACCACAATCAAGGATCATAGTTGTTGGTTTTGGTCATGGTTCTCCCTAATCATGTCACAATAGGTAATGGATGCTTCTTGTCTATGGAACCACCCTCATCATTGCAGCCTAAAGCCTTTCTACCTTAGAAGTCCTTCATTAACTCCTTATCCTTGTCCTTCTTTTCAATTAACCTCTACTAGTTGGCCTTACACCTTATGCAAATGTTGTCTTCTTAGTCCATGTATTTCTAAGCCTTCTGCCATAATTCTTCCATAGTCTCCATTTTTATCCTATATAGAGATTGAAAGAAGTCCTCAAAAGCCCTAACGCTTAGTTGGGTGGCAAGAAAAGCTACTCCCTCATCTAATTGAGGGATCTTAACCTTAGTGTTGTTGAATCGATGATACCATTAATCTAGCATATGTATTTTAGGATAGTGTTACATGATTTTATTTACTAATTGTGTTAATTTTATAGTGATTTGGAGCTTAATTCATTAATATTTCATTTGTAGGAGTTTTGGAACACTTTTGATGAATTTTTAGAGATTTTTACGGATTTTTAGAGATTAATTGAAGAAGTTCATTAATCAAGCAATTGGGGTAGAGGAATTCAAGCAAGAATTGAAGTCCAAAGAGGACCCCATTGTTATGTTCTTGGCCATATACCTCTCATCAAGAATTTCCATCAAATTAGAAGAATTTGCATACGTAGTATAAGACTAACCCCTAACCATCACAGCTATGATCTTAAGGTATGGTGATTTTGTGATTTATGAGTTTTATTTTTCTTAACAAGTTTTCTTTGTTAACCTATGTTTAATCACTACAAATAGGTGTTTAAGTTTAGGTTACAAAGAGAACTCTTTTGAGAAGAGCTTATAGGGTAAAATTTCTACAAGGGTTTTCTCTTTTATTTCTTCTATCTTTTAATTGCTATGTCTTAATTTTATTCATTTTTTGTAAATCGTTATTGAACCCAAGTTTTTTATGTGACTATTGATGCTTTCTTATTTCAATCTATGATATTGCATTTTGAGATCTAATTGTATTGGATTGTATTATTCCTCAATTCGATTTTACCAGCAATTGAATTAATGAGAGAGTTTGTTATAGAGTTTGCAAGATCTTATAGTATAGCTAATTGATACAATTCAAAGCAATCAATTTGAATGAAGCTTAGCTTTTTAGTTTCTTTAGATTAAGGTGACCTAATAAAGGGATTCAAGATTGTAATGCAATCCTGAGATACTCTACTATAGAAGCAATTTAGATGGAGTATACTTTAGTTTCGAAATCAATTAGAGACATGACTCAAATTAGTTCATATTAGGAATCTCCACAATCCAAAATTACAATTGGTGTTGAAAAGTTGCATAGAATTAGGTAGTAAATAAGATAAGCTTTACTAAGAATTATATATTCCCTCTTATCTAAATAATTTTATTATTTTAATTATTCATGTATTTTTAGTTATTCTAGTATTTTTAATTAATTTTGTTATTTTATTTTTTATAATCATTGTTCTTTGTTTTATTGTTTATTCAATTATAATCATAATTGCAAAGTTAAGTAATTGGAGATTATAAGAAACTTTTGCTAATAATTTAGGGTTCACTCATATTCATGGTTCTCTATGGGATCAACAACTCAAACTTAAAATTCTTATTTATATTATAACTTCAATAGGAGCACTTACCTAATACTGTCGCATGTGCTTCAAGTTTTTGGCCCTATTGCTTGGGAACCAATGGAGTGAAACTAATTAGGATAGTAGAAAAACCTTAGTTTTTCCAATTATTTTAACATGCTTGTAACATGCTATATCCTTCCTATAGTTTCTTTTGGTATTTTCTTTATTGGTTTACTTCTAACTTCTAGATTATGTTAGTTTATGACAAGGAGTAGTGGTATAAGTCTTATTGAATTTGATATGAAAATTGAAAGGACTTCTAGCTACCTATGCAAGAAAGTACATAAAGTTGTAAAAATAATTAATCAAGGTTCACTACTTTGACTTAAAGTCGAGTAAAAAGAAGATTCAAAAGGATAAGAAGAATAAGAATTTGAAAACATGGCAATGAACAATGATGATGCTAACAAAACCTTTATAGAATTTGCTAAGCCTAAGGTGATTAGAGCGAAGTCTAATATCACTAAACCGACGGTGTAGGCAACAAATTTTTAGATCTAGCCAAACATAATCTAGATGGTGCAATAGTTGATCCAATTTGATGGGTTGGCTGATAAAGATCTAAACAATTATATCTCAAGCTTTCTAGAAATTTGGCAAAGCCTTTAAAATTAAAGGAGTCACGAACAACATAGTGAAACTTAGGTTATCCTCGTTTCTACTTACTAATAAGTCTAAGCAATGGCTTAATTCACTTCCTAAAGGAGCAATCACCACCTAAGAAGACTTAGTAGAAATTTCTAGAGAAATACTTTCCACTTGTCAAAACAAAAAAATTGAGGAATGACATATCATTCTATGCCCAATCGATGGAGAAACATTATATGATACCCGAGATAAATTTAAGGAGTTGCTCAGGAATTGCCTACATCATGGGTTATCTTTGTGGATGTAGATTCAAACATTTTATAATGATCTCAATTATCCTATTGGTAGATGATCAATGTCATAGCTAGAGGCACTTTGAGTGCTAAGCCACCAAATGAAGCCTAAAAATTGATAGACAACATAGTTATGGATAATTTGCTATAGGATAATATAAGAGCTAAGGTTAAATTAGCTAAAAGATTTGAAGTGGATTCGATATCTTCACTAATAACCTAAGTTGAAAATCTGAGTAAGAAAATTGAAGGATTAATGAAATTGATGAATGTCGTGCAAGAAGAAACACTGATTGATATGGAAGAGGTTAATTTAATTGCTAACAGAACTCAAAATAACCCTTTCAGTAATACTTATAATATAAGATGGAGAGATCACCAAAATTTCTCTTAGACAAGCCAACAGTAGTAGCTAAACAAGAATGTTCAAGCTTTGAATAGGAATCCCAATTTAGAAGAAGTGATAAATAGGCTTATAAAGAACTCAAATGTTCAATTCCAAGCTATAGAAGCAATACTCAAGAATTTTGATGCATCCTTCCGAAAATTAGAGAGTCAGTCGGGGCAATTAGCCAAAATCATCGTGAGAGGCAACAAGGAAGTCTGCCAAAAAATATTTAACCCAACCCAAACCAATAGGATTGGAACAAAACTAATGGAAGGATTGAACTATTAAGCTAATGACATAAAAGTAAAACAATGGTGCTCTTGGAAGGCATCACAACCTTATTATTATGTATGTTTCTCTTTTAATTATTGTTGTTTCAATTTCATTGTCTAATCGAGTATTATGTCTTTGAGATTAGTTAGCCTTACCTTGCATGAATGCTTTTATTTTATCTAATAGTAAATGGAAAAGTTTCTTAATGTAATGTTGTTTAAAAATTTTCTATCATCTATTTGAGTAGCTCTTCAATTGAAGTTTGAGACTCAATCAATTTTGTTTATAGGATTTTATGAAGTAATTTTAGGAAAAGAAACAAGGAAAATCAATAAAAGTTGGATTCAAAGGTCAGAGAGGACCATGGCTAAAGTTTACCCCCGTGAACTTGCTCATGATCTCCTAGAAGATAAAAATAAAAAAGAAGCTTGAAATTGGAGGTTGAAAGGATGACAACCAAGATTATACCCATAATCATGCCTTAGGTAAAACTATGCAGCTGTACAGCACATCTAATAAGAAATGAACTACTATACCTTTAACTTAAAGCCAAGCTCAAAGCCTAGAAGGATAAATAATGCAAATTCTCATGTTCCAGCCAGCTCTTGCTAAAGTCAAGCTGATCCTCATTACCGACCAATTGCTTATGCTAAGCCAAGTAACTACACATCTCTTAGTAGTCAAGTTCTAACTCAACTTATACTCTATCGACCCAATTCTTCACGTACCTACTCAACCATGATCAAGCCAACCTTTAACTTAGCAATATTGGTCCCAAGAAGTTAAGAGCTCCAACACACATCCACAACCACTTCTTCTCTAATAGACCGAAGTCTACTCTACATCTCTACTCAGCACCCCCATCCTAATCGTACCATTTGTCTATTTTCACCAGAAGCATCTCCAATAATTTGTTGCTACGTCTTCAAGACCCACGTGAAGGATTCGCTGCATTAATCCACTGATTTCTTTGATTTTTCATTTTTATCATTCATTATTCCTTATACATTACTTCTTTGGGCATTACCCTTTTAGTCTTTTCCATTTTAGGCACGTTGTCCTAGTTTTTTGGGTATAAATACCCACTGTACATATAGCCACATTATCATCATTCCCTAGAATATCAAATATACTCTGTTGTGAGCATCTCTCTCACCTTTTTTGCTTATTTCACTCTTATCGCAACCCTTAAGCAAGGCTAGGTGGTGAGTAACCTTATTGGACCATCTCGTACATTATATTAAGTTATGTTGTACATCGTCGAAAGTTCCCTAGTGCATCATATCCCGAAGTTGTTCAAGGGTTTGCTTGTTTTATTTTCTTTGTTGTTCTCATGCACTTCCATCCATCTCTTCAAGCTTTCTGCAAGCTTAGACCCACCTCAATACCATTACCCTTGTCAACTCTTGGTGGCATATCATCTTGATATCTGAGTGAAGGTTTCATTTGAGTAAGTTATGTTTGAACCTTCTTGAGTAGTAGTGATTGTGGTTATCTGTTACAAAGAGTTTAGCTAAAAGTACTAAGTAGAAGACATAGTAATTTGCTATAGTTGTATGCTCTATTTTTCCCTATTTCAAAAATACGAAAATAGAGTAAGTTTTAGTTGAGCTTGTTGTTCTTGGGAAGTTGTTGTTATGTTTGTGTGATAGCTAAACTTTTACATGAAGAAGTCATTGAGCGTATGTGATTATTTGGTTTAAAGAAGACTTATCTTTTGTTTCTTGGATTCTAAGTTTTGTTACTAAGTTTTGCAAATAAAATGATAGATCCTAGTGTCAACGCAAGAATTAGTGATGACAACAGTGGTGTTGTCCACCATAGATAACAATCCTAAGGCACCCCAATAGCACAAACAAAAGGCTTGATGAAGTGGCTAACCTTATAGCTGATTTGACTCGAACTATTCATGCAATGGCTTATTAACTCGCTAAGGCCATGTAGAATACTCTACGAGCTACTCAACCTGCTAAAGGACAAACCCTAGCACGATAAGTTCAAGGTAGAGGTGTAGGAGGATGAGTGTGAAGAAGGATTGATTTAGGTGATATGGATGATGATGAAGGGGAAAAAGAGTACGAAGAAGAAGAAGAGCGAGCTCAAGCTGTAAACCCCACAAATTTAGCTATTTAAGAGTAGGAATGAGCTCTAATACTATAGATGACTTGATAAGTCATTAGAACCAAGCAAGATAAAAATTTAATAAATCATAAATTTAAATATATTATAAGTAGTAAAAACCTTACAAATTGATCAAAACCCTAAATCGCATACTAAAACCCTAAAAACTGACTTACACATCATTAATCAAAATTGAACTCGAATTTGATCGAAACCCTAGAATTATAAATATAAACCTATAAAATAATTAAATATTACTAACAGTGATAAAATTATAGTCGATTACAATTTTCGATTAAATCACCTATTCGTGCAAAATTATAACGAAATCACCATAATAACTTGTAAAAATTATAATTGTAACGGGTACCAATTAAATTGATAAAATTTCACAAAAATTTAAAAATTAATTTACGAGGAGATTTTTTATAATTTATATATTTCAAAAAATTACATATATTTATTATTAATTTTTATTTTCCTTCTCTTTCATTTTCAATTTATCTCTTCTCTCTCTTTTCTTCCTTTCCTTCTTTTTCTTCAATTGCAATGTTCTGGAACTCCAATTAACAGCCTAAGTGAGAATTGAATTTGCCAAGTGTTAAGCTTAAAAAAATAAATTGAAGATAATTATCTTATCCCATCCTCATAAATGCAAAGATTAGGATAAGATTTATTTATTTATTTTCCTAAATTTGCTAATTACCGTATATAAAAGTAAGAAGCAAAGTTTGGAAATTTTTTTTAAGAAAAACACACACCGAAACTTGGAAAGCAAAACCGTAAGGGAGAGAAACAAAAAGAAAGAAGGAAAAGAAGAAAGAAAGGAAGAAGAAAAGAAGAAGAGAAATTAAATAAATAGGTAAGTAAATATTTTAGGAATATAGATGTATAATATGTAGTATATACATGTATAAATATAGTATTTATATAGTATATTTTTAATAAAACACTACTATTACATGTATATGTGTGCACAAATATATAAATTAAATTATATATGCATGTATTAGGCTATGTATGTATACATGTATTAACATAGGTATATTATATGAAAGACTATGTATTATGTATTTTTTTTTGTAGAATACTTATAATTAATATTAAGTATTTTCATAACTATAGTATATATATACATATTAGTACCGTAAGATATATATATATATGTATCCATGTATAATTATTTTGTATATATATACATATGTAATCGTATAGTATAAATATAGTAGTATGTTTCTATAAACAATAATATATGACATATATATATATATATGTATAATATATAGTATCCATAGTTTATAACAAATACTACTATGTAAATATGTATACACTGAGTATATAATATAAGAATAAGTATTTGTAGATTATTTATATATTTAAGTATTCGGAAATTATATATGTTTCTTTATATATATAAATACAAATATATGAATATATGTATTGTACATAAGAGTATATTTATTTTCAATAAATACATATATAATGTATAGTATATATATATGTAGTATACCGAATATATATATATATATGTATGTATAAGTACATAAATAATAAGAAAATGAGAAATAATAAAAATAATCTCAAACTCCCATCTTGCTTCTTCTGAAATTGAGCAGGAGCCTTATATGGAACTTTTGAGGATCAAATGAAGCCCGCCTCTAATAACTCATCCAATTTCTTCTTCAACTTAGCAAGTTAGAGAGGTAACATTTTATACGGAACTCTAGCAAGTTGTTTGGCACTAGGAGTCAGCTCAATCTCATGGTCCACATATCATGTAAGAGGTAATTCCTTTAAGAGCTTATCAGGCATCACTAAATCGTACTCCTTCAAGACCTTCTCTATTACCTTAGGTATCTCAATCTTTCATGCTTCATCCTTCTCTATAAGGACAATTAAGAAAGTAAGCTCCTAATGTCTAAGCCCTCTTGTTAGTTAAAATGTTAATAGCATCATAGCACCAATAATCTTTCCTTCCTTAACATGGTTGTGATAGGCTGCACCAAGAACAAATAAGGACAACTGTATCTAAGGTGAGTCCAAGTTTGTCGAAAGCTTGAAAAAGAGGGTAGATTGTGCAAAATAGAAGGAGAAAATAAGCAAAATCTTATGAACGATCCAAAGGATATGATGCACTAAGGAACTTCCATAAACTAACAAACTAGTTCGATGTGACACACAAGCAGCTCAGTTAGGTCACTCGTAACTTTGCTTAAGGGATATGATAAGAGTTAAGGGGGGAAGTAAGCATAGTAGCTCACAAAAAAAAAAATGTAATGTATTTTAATAAAGGATGATTCTAATGTTGTGGCAACAAAATACAAAGGTATTTATACCCGATAATCTAGTGCAACATTCTAAAAATGGAGAAGACAAAAAGGGTATTATCTAAAGGACGTAAAATACAAGGAATGTAAAGAGATATTAATGAAAAATCAAGAAAACATTTGATTGGTGCAGCAGATCCCATCACGTAGTCATTTAGACACTTGGATGGCAGTCAATGCTAATGCTTCTAGCTTAACTGACTATGAAGTACGGTCAACCTAAACTGAGCTATAGACTCTTTCAATGTGAATTCAACTCAAAGACAAATCGATTGAGCTGGTGGGTAGGTGTGTTGAGTTGTTAGTTTAGTGCTCCTTAGGTTGTCACTCAATGATAATTGATAGGTCTAACAAAGCTCGGCTTAGGATTGATAATAGATCAATATAAAGTGGTAGCTCGGACTCTTTTAGTGTAAGTTAGGATGAAAGGATGCACCTTGCCAAGCTTTTAAGCCTGCTTTCTTAAGTTAGTAGTCTAGTTGCTCAATTCCTATCATCCCCCTTCAAGATGATTAGGAATTACAACCAAATCTGACAGGTCTTTGATCTGCTTTTCTTCCAGTCAGTAAGGGTTAAGGTCAGCAATGTTAAATACATTGAACACTCCAAAGTTTTAGGGTAACTCCACTCGATAAGCATTGTTATTGATCTGTTGGAGCATTCTAAATGGTCCTTTTTCTTGGGCAAACAACTTGCACTTCTTCTTCCTAAGAAATCTTTCCATGCTTAAATGTAGCCATACTAGGTTATCAAGCTAAAATTACTTGGTCTTCTTTCCCTTTCCTTTCTCTTCCAACTTCTTTGTAGCTCGATTAGTCTATTGGATAACCTTTGGATAGATTTTTCAGAAAGACTGTACTCTAGTTCTTACTTTGAGGTCTTTTGGGTCTTGTAATGGTACTAGGGTGTGATTAAGGAGGAGTTCGAGGTTAAAACCATAGACAACCTCAAATGGTACATGTCCAGTGGTATCATATATTGTCCTATTGTAAGCAAACTACTATGGGCAAGCTTACATCCCAATAGGCTAGGTTCTTCCCTACTACAACTTAGAGCAGTGAACCTAAGATGCAATTGGTGACCTCTATTTGACTATCAATTTAGGGATGATAAGAAGTACTGAACAATAGTTCGGTTCCCATCTAACGCTAAAGTGTTCCCCAAAAATGGCTTAAGAACTTTAGGTCTTAGTCTAATACCACACTCCTCGGCACTCCATGTAAGCAAACTATTTCCTATGAAAATGAAGAAGCAATAGTCAAAGCATCATTAGTTTTAGCGCTGGGCATAAAGTGTACAATCTTATTGAATCTATTCACAACGACCATCACAAAATCTTTACCTCGGGTAGTTCGAGATAAAAGAAGGACAAAGTCCATACTCAGATTAACCTATGGTCTTGTTAAGATAGGTAGAGGCATCATTCTCCCTTGTTTAACTCAACTCTTCGCTTTCTTATTGGTTACACAACTCTCCCCCACATAGTGCACATCTCGCCTCATCTTTGGCTAATAGAACCTCAAATTCAATACCTCAAATGCCCTTTTCTCTCCAAAGTGCCCAAAAAATTCTACTATGAGCTTCTCTTACTACCTTAAACCTTGGAACAAATATCCATCCCCAACATAATAGTCATCTACTATCTTCCCTTCTTAACATCGTCCATATATATGACTAAAATAAGGGTCATATTGATACTACTCCTTAATGCTAGCAAACCCTAAAAGTTTAGTCTACAACTTAGTGAGAAAAAGATGTCTCCTAGATAAGGCATCAACAGTCACATTAGTCTTACCTTGCTTGTACTTGGTCATAAAGTTGAAACCTTTCAGAAATTCAACCCTTTAGGCTTATCTCTTTGATAGTTTGGTTTGACTTTTGAGATATCTTAAGGACTCATGATCTACATAAATGACAAATTCTCTCAGCAATAGATAATGTTGCCACACTTGAAGAGATCAGATAGGGGCAAGGAGTTCTTTGTCATATACAATATAGTTCAACTGAGGTCCCCTCAACTTCTCACAATCGTATGCAATAGGTCAGCCTTCCTGCATTAACATAGCACCTATGCCAACACCTAATGCATCATGCTCTAGCTCAAATATTTTCTTAAAGTCGGGTTGAGCTAACACAATGTAGAGGTCAATCTCTCCTTGACCTCGATAAAGCTTCTTTCTTCTTTCTCTCCCCACTTGAATTCCATATTCTTCTTTGTCAACTTGGTAAGTAGTGCAACAATGGTGCAAAAACCCTTAATATATCGATGGTAAATGGATACTAGTCCATAGAAGCTTCTCACCTTTAAACATGTGGTTAGGGTTGACTATTCCACAATAGCTCAAATCTTCTCATCATCGATTCATAGGCCTCCTCCATTCACAACAAATCCAGGGAAGATCACTTCTTCCTGGCAGAAATAACATTTCTTCAAATTTTCAAATAATTTCTCTACTTAGAGAATATCAAAAACTGCTCGAAGATGATCAACATGTTTGGACAAGTCGATATTATATAAGAAGGTATCATTAAAGTAGACTATAACAAACTTACCGATCAGGTCTCTTAAAACATGATTCATCAACCTCATAAAAGTGCTCTGAGTGAATCATTACCCAAATGGCATCACCATCTACTTGTATAAATCATGCCAAGTTTTCAACGTAGTTTTCCACTCATCTCCTTGTCTCATTCGAATCTAGGGGTATCTTGACTTTAGGTCAATCTTGTTAAATATTCTAACACAACTTATATAACGACCCAACAGTATCGTTGTCGTGATAGGTCGCCGTGTACCGTATAAAGGTCTATTATCAACCCCCTTACTGATCATAGGCCTTTCATACGACACACAAGGCTCCTTCCACTCTACGTTACCACTAGACCCATAGACAAGTAATATAGAGCAATTTAACTAAAATTACTTCTATGTTATAAATTAACTAATTGTGTGGGCTCGTAAGACCCACACCAAAACAATATTACAAACGAATGCAGTTCATAACGGAACTGCATAATATCTAAGTAATGCATAAATACATGAAAGTATCTAAATATCTATTACAAAATATCCTCTTCGCTCTCTGATCGCTCCAACCCGTCTCTACCCGAGACTTACCACGGGCATGCCTCGGCCCGGATTGACGAAGAGGTTCTCCTGCACCAACAGAAATCTACAGGGGAGTAAGCTTACGCTTAGTGAGATAAATGCCCTCATCAGTGCCACAAGGCAGAAATTTATTAGATGCACAATCATATGAATGCATGAACAAACAGTATGCCATACAACGCATGCAGTGACTTAGGAACTGCATACAACTCAGAATTTCGCCCCCTGAAGTCGGGGTTTAGAGATAATTAACCGACCCAAACCAACATCCGGGTTCTAGACCTTGGGTTTTATTTCATTTGCACTATCGTGCTCATACCAAAACAAAACTATACATATATACATATATATATATATATACTTCCTTGATCAAAATCAAATCATATCCTTTAAAAATCCCAAGTCTAGCGGTGTGGTGGCCCCCGCAGTCCACAAACACACGCCTTAAGCAGAAGCCACAAGACTCGGCCCCTCGCCGACTGTTGGCGTCTCCCAGTGCCTAGTAAGCCCATCAGCTTAAGACAGAAACTCAATATATATGATGGCATAGCTAGTGCTCAATCCTGCAGGAAACTCGTATTCCTCTGAGTCTTTTCCCATCTTCTGCGTGAAGCGACAGTCGGTGTTACCCGTATGCAATATGAGGAATGCATGATTCATTTTGAGTTCTTAATCATATAAGTGATTAACTTGATTTTCAGGGTGATCAACCAATTTCATTCCATACAATTCACAAGTATATATTCATGCAAACAATTCCCATTATTATATATAATTAACAAGTCATCACACTCATCCATAATTTCATACACATGCATCTCCCATATCCCACAAGCATCTAAATTTATAAATATAAGATTAGGTGCATCTACTTTACAAGCACAATCAAGTAAAGAGTCATCGAGAAATTACTCACTCTGCCATGTGGTTCAATCAAAGTAGTCCGGAGGTAAGTCGTCTCCGAAAACAGTGTCCCCTAGTCATTGAAATAATTTTTATAAGGAATTGAAGCAAACTTAAGAAACTATGTAAATTTTCCTTAAGTTATATTCTTAGCTAATTTTCGTAATTTTTCCGGTTTTTACCTAATGTTCAATCGCGTATAACTTTTTCGTTTTAAATCCGATTTTTATGATCTTATAGTCAATCTTCATCGTTTTAGAGTGTACTTTAACGTGGTAAGGTTATATTTTCAAAATGAGGTATGCAATTCTGTCCATGGGTCAGAACAGTAGCGTTCCTCATGTGTTGGAGTGTTTTTAGGCCTTGTTTGGTAAATGGGCTTTTGATAACTTGAGGAATCCTTTGGGCTTGACCTTTAAATTTTATCCTAAGCTTAAAATACTCCTTGAGATCAGATTTACAACTTTGATTTATATTCCTAAGGCTAACAACCACTTCTTGGGCCCTTTAGTGAGCTTAAGTTGTCAAATGGGCTTGTTTTTAGTTCAAACTAAGGTTTATGACTTTGGTGGGCTTATGGGGCCCTATGTGGATTTCTTATGGGCTTCCAAACAACCTTTCTTGGTACTTTAAGGTGCTGATCAGATTTTTGTTGAAGGCCCATCCTAGAGTTTTAGGCTTGTTTTGGGAGTTTTAAGCTCGGTTTTGGGTTTTAGGCTTTATATGCTCACTATACTTGCTTTAGTTAATCTTTTCACTTTGTTCTTTTACTTTTATCATATTTTTAGGCCTCATTTTCCCATGTTCCAGATCTGTTCATGTTGGTCCTAAGGGGTCCTCCCTTGGTTTTTCAACTTGTTTCATCATTTCCTTAAGTTTAGGGGGTAAATTATGCACTTAACTACTTGTGTACAAATCTTAACTTAAGTTTCCTTCCATCAAATGATCCTTTAACTCATGTTCCACATAAAGAAATAAAAGATCTCATACTTAATACAACTCCCATATCATGGCTCATGTCATACAAAGTTGGTTTCTCCATAAAACTTCGTGTGATGGATTTTTCCTTAACTTAAATCTAGATTTGAGTATGTTTAACTAAATGGAAACAAAATCAACATTCAAATGGCCATGGAACCCTCACGTCCAGCATGCATATCCTCCATTAAAGTTCTCATTTCAAGGTTTCCTTAGCTTAAAATCTTCCATTCAAAACATTAAACAATTGTCTTCACAAAATACCAACTTTACATGCTCATATTTCAACTTCATGCAAGGGTTTTGTGGTTGGTTTCTTAAAACGATTTTTGGAAATTCTAACAACTTAAACCTTTCTTGCATCTTCAAGAAATCCAAGTCTCCTAACATAAATATCAACCCACACATCACAAGAAATACTTACTCGTCCTTAACGCAAAGTTTGGTGGTTGTGCACTAAGGTTCCTCTTAAGCCTTTAACTTTGCTTCCTCCTTTTTGCTTACCTTTTGAAACCCGAATCATTTGGTCTTTTGCAAAGGGATTTATGGAAGATTCTAATGGTCTTAAATGTCTTAAATGATGAAAGAAAATGGCGCAAGTGCAAAGGGAAAAAAAATGCCGTGAGTTGAAGCTTTCAAATGGGAGAAAAATTGATTTTGTGGGGTAAGGTTGTTTCCCCTTTTTATGTTTGTTTTAAAAGAGAGAATGATGAAGTGAAAGTGAAATTCAAAGTGAAAGAAATGGGGAAGAGTATGGCCGGTTGAAAATGGAGAGAGAAGGAGTGTTTAAATGTCTTGGAAGTGTTGCCTTGTAGCTTACATAAAGTCAACAATTGCAACTCTTGATGATATAAGCATTAAGGGATGAATAGTGATGTGTAAGAAAAAGTGATTGATGGGTGAATGACTAATGCATGGCCCCCCTTTCTCCCCTTTTTAGATTTTCCATTTTATGTCCTTGCATGCCATGGAGTGGTCTTGTCTCCTTTATTAAAGTAAAGCTTATTAATTCTTGTGAAAATTGTCCATATTTTGTATAAGTGAAGAGATGATAAGGAAATTGTCTTATCACTAGATTTTGATAAGTTATCAATTGATAATTGATTCCAACTCTCAATTGATAAGTTATCTAAGGTGATTGGTTGGTCTACTTATTTATGTGTAAGGCTTATACATCAAGATAAGGACATAGCCTTATAGAAAATTGTTTTAGGATTTCTATCCTACATTGTTTTGTAATTTATGATTTGATTTTCATAAAATTGTGAAATTCTCTAAAGTTGGATGAAATTATTCAAATTAAATTATCGATTAATTATTTAGGGTTAAAATTCCTTAATGGCTTTAAGGTTTACAGTTTTAAGTAGCTTTAGAGCTCGTAGTTCTTCAAGCTCAGGTTTTCTCGATAATTGGTTTTTGAATTGTAAAAATTTAATTCATTTCTACATATAAACTTAAGTTTTTAGTTTAGTTGATCTTTAGGAACATTTGGAAAGTACTCTTAATTGAGTCTTAGGCCCACTAAAAGTAAGGTTTACAACTTAGTTCGTCTAACATGTCATGTAGCCACAGGATGGGGCACTTGTATTTGATTGTAACAACTCTACTATCTATGCACATTCACCATGTACCATCTTTCTTTAGCACGAGCAATGCAGGTACAACATAAAGATTAAGACTTTCTTTCACATATCCTTTTTCCAATATCTCATTGACTTGCCTCTAGAGCTTGGCAAATTAGTCGGGATTTACCTAATAAGTTGGCTTATTTAGCAAGGCTACACCATATATCAAATTAATGCAATGTTCAACTCCTCCGACAGGATGCATTCTAATAGGTAACTACTCGAGAAACCAGTCAAAATATTCGTCTAACAGTTCTTGGATCTCTTCAGTCTTCTTATTAATAAGAAGGTCAACATGTCGAATTTGGTGGCTTCTCGGAGTTTTGCTTAGCTCAAAGCTAAAGTCTTTGTTGATTCTCGAGCTAATTCAGCTTATAACTTGCTTACTTAGCTAGGGGTCATGGGGTGCAAAGTGATCTTCATTCCATCTTTCACAAACATATACGGTTATAAAACCTATCGTGAATGATCCTTCGATCAAAAAGCTAAGGTCAGCCTAACAACACATGTAACACGTACATCAGAAGTACATCACAAGGAATCTCATCAAAGCAATTCCCAATTGAGATTAGCAACAAGACTTGTTAAGTAACATACAGTGCTCCCTTCTCATTTAGCCATTGCAACTTGTATTGCTTGGGATGTGATAAGGTTGGCAAATTGATCTTTTGGACTAGGTTAGCAAAAGCTATATTAATACAACTTCCACTATCCACTATGAGTGCACATACTTGCTCATTCACCTTACAGGAGATGAAAAACAAGTTCTTTCTCTGTGCGTCCTCAATAGAAGGTTCTATGTTCATAGCACAACGACCAACCAAAGTCAACTTATATAAGTCCTCGGCAAACACATCCTCTTCAACTAGCTGCTCATTACTCCCAGTGTTCTTTTCCAATTCTTCTTTTTCTTCACACTCCTCGTTCATACTATCTATTTCAATCTTAAAAGCATCACCTTTGATTATCACGGTTTACCTGTTAGGACACTAGGCAGCCATATGCCTAAATCCTTGATGCTTAAAACACTTAATCTAGCTTATGCTCCTTCCAGACCCTCATCCTTTCTCTAATGTTTTTTGGGTCATCTCCTGGTCAATGGAACGACCATTCTACTTTATGACCACATCGATCCTCCTACTAAACTCAGCACTCTATTAGTGTCGGTTGCTAATATAGGCAAGTTGGCTTCCTTGAATAGGATGACTCATACGAGGTTGGGTCAACCTATTCCTCCTCTACCTTTCCACAATCTAAGGTATTCTTATAATCTCATCCAAAGTCATAAAATGTTTCAATTCTATTACATCTCAAATTTTCTCTCTCAATCCTATCAGAAATGTACAAACTATCTAAGCTGATGGCTCATTGACTTCACAACAAATCAAAAGTATTTGGAATTTTCACACATGCTCATCATCAGTATGACTTCCTTGTCTCAGCTCTTGAAGTCAAGCAAAAGTATCTTACAAATAGGTATGTGGCATAAATCTAGCTCTAAGAACTCTCTTCATCTCTAGCCAAGTGTTGAACTTCTCTATATCTATCTCTTCTATGTATGGCTTAAAAATTCTTCCACCACATCACAGTATATCCAGAGAACTCAACGATAACAGATCAGACTTTATCATAGTCTTCATATTGATAGTAATGAAAGACTCTTTCCACCTTCTACTCCTAGGCAAGATACTCATCCACATCTTCGATTCCAACTAAAGCTCAAAACTTAAAGTTTTACATGGTTGGTGTTAAGACCCTAAAAGGGGTCTAGTAGGATTACCTAAAATTTCCATAACAGGTGTACACCCATGATATGAAAACCGCCTTGTAAGTTAGGGATTACAAGACTCTAAATAATAAATCACTAAGATTATTGATTTTCAAGTAATTAATTTATTGTAACATAACATAACATATAAATATAAATAACTATAGATATCCGATATCCCACAGTTCCTCAGAACCATAGAGAATCAGTATCCCCTACTAAATAATAAGACAGGATATACTAATATTATATAAAAAAAATAGATACAAGCAAAAATTATACTATAGTTAGTTTTAATATACAAAATATTTTCTACAAAGGATGTCTATGTATCATCTAAAAAGTACTCAGCTACTTCTAATACTAGTTACAAATCTTCATCTCACACTCAGTGCTCGAAACATATCCTAATCCCATCGTAAGTAAACCTGCAAAGAAAACTAAGGGGGAATAAGCATAAAACAGCTTAGTGAGTTCGTCCCTTACCACTACCGTTCAAGCAAGTTATCACACATTATTATCACACATGCAAGCAAGCTATCTACATACATAATGAATGCAAGCAACACATCCATAGGAGTCCGGAACTATGGAATGTGTAGAATTACGTCGTCCACACTTCAATTATCCCTTGTACTTACCCGCATAGGGCACCTCAGCTTACCCGCATGAGGTTACCTAGGGCACCACCCCTCTAGGCAACACTTAACTATTACCTTAGTCGAGAAAAGAGTTTCAATCTAAATAGGGGGATTCTAAACTAAGACTATCCACCCTCCAAGGCCTTTCGGGCACAAACATGCGAGTCCTCTTGCAACCAAAATTATCTAAAGCCTTATAGGCACAATAAAGTGAGTCTTCTCACTATCAAGTGGAGAACCCATGCTAGCTTTGCCTTAACGATAAAATATCATTTCTAGCACTACGGCCCTTATTGAAATCGTACAAAATATGTTTAAGATTTGGAAATATTTTTCCAAAAATACCCTTTTCAACATTTTACAAAGCTAGCACTCTCCATCTACATATTTACTAGGTCATAAACATGCAACGAATAGAACCGGTTATTTGGGTCAGATATTTATATTTATCAATTTAAAAAGGTGATCACACAGACAATGGCATACAAGTAAAATAGTCATTCTAATATACAAGCAACAGCAAGCAGCAAAACATCATACAAGTAACACGTACAAGCAAGTAGCAGGTCATTAAAACTCCCTTTCCTGGATTATTGCTCATTCTCTAAGCCTTTGGGGTTTCCAGGACTCTATATTGAACACCTAAATCAAAATGATAAAAATTATAAGTGCTCTAAGAAGTCAAACTCCTTAGTCAACTAAAAGTCTATTGTAGCTTATCTAGTTTCCCCTAATATAACCTAAGTATAATGTGTCTAGGGTTTATCATATTCAATGGGGTTAATAGTAACTATTTTCTTATATTTGTAAGTTATGAGACTTCCTTTATGTATTTTGTAACTTTTTCATTCTAATTCCGATATTTGCAAACTCATAGTCGTTTTTCATCGTTTTCGGAATCATGTTCACACGGTGATGTCCATTTTGGACGTTAAGACCCGTGTTTTACGATATGAGCTAAACTTATTAAAATTTTAACTCATTGAAGCTTAATTATTTTCATTGCTTATGTTTATATCCTGTTCTAGTATTTAATGATTTAATTAGCCATTAGATTCTTACACTTAAGGAATTTTACATTGGTATTACTAATTCACATACTTAATTAAGTTTAATCCAATTTAGGAAGTGTATTAGGGTTTAAAGGATCTTTGACTCCTAAGTACATGTATACATATATAGGTTATATTCTTATGTAATCTTATAATTTATTATTTTACAAGCTTATGTTTATGTCATGGCTTATGTGACTTTTGATGATGTCATGGCTTATGCAATCATTTGATGATGTTATGGCTTATGTAATTCATTCATTACATATAAATATATATATATCCTTATGTACTCATACATATACATATGTTATATACCTACCTATACTTATATCATACTAATATGTACACTTATGTACCTATACATATACTAATACATATACCCATATACTCATACAGTGACATACGTATTCTTATACGTATTTTCATATGCCTTATCTACTCCCTTAAGAAAGCTTCTCAAATTTCACTTTTTTGTATTTTAAGGGTATATTTATCATGGTATATGTATGTATAGTTAGTAGATGTCTTAATTTAGGTTATGTACATAATGAATACTTATGTACAAAGGTATTTATACATGTATATCTCTAGCATACCCTTATATACACATACTCAAAGACATGTACACATACATCCTCTTCCATTGCCTAAAGATTTCTACACTTCCACATGTAAATATTGAAACTTTAGGCCTAAAGCAACATATATATACACAACACATAACCACTTAACTTATCCTACTCTCCTTCTAACTAGTAAAGAGGATGAAGCAAGACATAGTATTATAAGTACATACCTTAATTTTGCTTTTGAAAATGGATGAAAAGGAAAGAAGAGTGAAAGGGGAAGGGAAGATACGGTTGGAAAGGGGAAGAAGAAAGGGGCTTTGCTTTGTTTTAGTTTGTGTTTAAAAAAGTGAAGAAAAGTGGGGTCTAGAAGAAGGAAGAAGTGGACGGTAAAGAAAAGAAAAAAAGAAGCGAAAAGCCAAAAGAAAAGAAAAGAAATCATGAAAAGGAAGCTATTTTTTTTTTTTCAAATGAAAGGGACATTTGTGTTGACTTTTCTACATGTTGACTATAGTCAACATGTGTTGACTTTGGTTAACTTCCCATACATAATGTAATAATTAAAGAAAATTAGGAGAAAAATTAAGAAAATGAAACGAAATGAGGAGTTTAATGGATTGATTAGGAAAAATAGATGATGAAATCTTACTTTAGGTATTTATATCCTATATACATCATTTGGTAAGCTACTTAGCATAACTAGTAGGAAAAGTATCAATTAGGGTGTTAAGGTTCACTACATTTAACCTAAGCTTCAACTAAACTCTTAACCTTATATGATACAAACCTAGTTATATACTGAGAAGATGAATATGATCTATGATGCAATATCTTAGTTTCTAAGGGATTACTTTGGTATTATAAATATTTGTAAATGATTAAAGGTTATCCTTAATCTTTTACTAATGATTTAGTATAATACTAAGGTTATATTATCAATTAGGGTTTTAGGGTAAATTATGGTGAATTAGTATTTTTATATTCTTAAAGTTATAGTTTTAGGGTTTTTATTACTTCCAGGTACAACCTTTAGTGTTCTTACACATTTAAGGTTCAATATATTCATATGCGATTAAGTTTTCGGTTGTTATCTTAAGGTTTTGATGAGGTTCGAGGTTAACTTTTGCAGTTACATATACTTAAGGTTTTAGGGTCTTCGTATGTGATTAGAGATTCAATCGATAATTTATGGTTTTTCATATTCGCTTTAGGTTTTGAATTGAGATTTTAATCAGTTTTGAATCTTACTGGCTCTATTGACTTCAGGAAATCATCTACAGTTTAGGCGTTTGATTCTATACTTAGAAAGCTAGATTTGTGGGGTTTATAAGTTGACTAACTATGGATTCACCTCAGTCGAAAATGATTTTTGCAAATCACCAACTTATAAGAAGCCTTCAACAAAATGAGAGAATATGACAAGAAGCTTAACCCCTAAAAGTTTAGGGTGGCCTCAAGTAAGTTCTTTGGCTATATAGTCACTCAACAAGGCATAGAGGTGAACCTCGAAAAAGCTTGACATCTTATAAAGAATGAAGCCCCTACAACAGTCAAAGGAGTGTAGACGGTCATGAGGAATGGCTACCATAATAAGTAGATTTGTGTCCCGAAGTACGGATGGGATATGAGTGGACACTATTGTGTTAAGCTACCAGTGTACCTATCATCTACAATAATACTTCTTGTGAGTATTCACTTGGCCAAATTCCTCAGAGAAAAGGGTTTTGCTAAGCACTAAATCTTAACATGCTACTTCAATCTAGGTTAGTCAAATGGAAAGCAGTGAATTATAATTAGATGCAAAAACGAGAAAAAAAGGCTGACAATTAGCACAAATACTAAAGTCATGGGCTCATGACAAGTTTCGATGTGGTGGTGAAGTTATACTGTTATGATATTAAGGATCGTTTTTAATTGGGTTTTGATGGAATTTACTTAAGCTAAATCCCAAGTAAGGTCTCTCACTTAACTATATAGTGAAAAATCTCCTCTTAGTCTCATTATCCTATATAATCAACTAAACTCTTAATTTCCGTCATGAAGTAAATGCTCTAGTTCTAGAAACTAAGGGGTTAGTCTCCTCTCAATCTCATAGATGTGAGGTTCTATTTATCAATACTCTACAAAATTATTGACTCATATTAGAAATAATATGACCAATCTCCTCTCAATCTCATAATCATATAAGTTTACTCACTCACAAGGGATTTCCTAAGACTAATTTCCTCTTGATCTCATAGTTACAAGAAAACCCCATTGAAAGGATCAATTTCTAGTGCCTGAACAAGTTTAAATAAGGCATTAAACAATAAAATCCTAACTAAATACACAAACCCATATCACAACTAAAACACTTTACCTACTACATCTTTCACATTGTTACAAACCCATAAAAAGCTAACTATAACATTTTACCTACTACGTCTTCCATATTGTCACAAACCTAAAAAAAAAAAAAAAACTAATTTAGCTACTCATAATATTAAAAATAACAACAAGAACATTCATTTATATTACAAAAAACTCCATAAATGAACAAGACAACAAGACAACAGCACAAGAGCAAGTGATTAAATGAAAACAAGATGATATTACTCTTTAATCTAACTCAAATATTAAGAAATATGCATCAAAATCTTAAAAAACAAGTGCCAAATAACATGAACAACGTCAAGAAAAAGTAAATAAGGCAATAGCACGCATAACTAGAATAAAACCTAGAAAATCCCTAATTGCAGCTCCTAATTTTTACTATAATTGCAAGTCAATCAATGGATGAGAAGGTCTACCGATGGATCAGTAGACATGTAGTAGCCTTGGGATGTCTTTGTGTTTTATGAAACTCAGTGTTTCATGATTAGGGTTTTAAATCAGAAAAACCCTAACCTTATTCATCTGGCCAATTGATTGATGTAGATGGTACCGATCAATGTGAGTGATTCCATCCTTGCACTTTCCATTCACCATAACATCCATTCTTTCGATCGATCGCCTAGTTATTTGATGTAACCATAATGCTTCAAGGCATACTGATTAGTCGATAGCAAGCAACTAATCAATTAGTAGGCGAAATTTCCTAACTTCATTTATTTTAGCCTTCTTAATAGTAAGGGCTTCTAAGATCATGGTAACCCCCATAAGGCTATACATAGGATGTAAAATTAATAAAATTCATTTAAATTCAATCCTTTTTTATAATTTTTACCATACTCAAGTTGGTTCATTTTGTTCATAAAATCTAATTTTATATAAAATTAACTAGCTTTTGCTAAATTTATGTAGAAATGCAGGTCTTAAAGTTAGGAAAAGTTATGCATTTTAAGCCACAATAACTACCCCCAACTTTAGAACCTTGCTTGTCCTCTAGTAAGCTTAAGAAATATCAAATTTTTCAAAGAATAATAGGACAAGAATGCACTTCCTTTATGCTCAAATGTAATCATGAGTATGTTATGCCATTAAAAGCTCAAAGGTTGTATGTACTTGATAGAATGCAAAAATCTTTAGAAGTGATGTTGAAATTGTTCCACTTGTGCTAAATCAAATGCTCATAAATCAAAGACCATGTAATTAATCTAAGAATCAATTCCTAAAAAATTTAACTTCTCATTTAGGTTAATCTTATGAAATTTGGAGTCAAATCAACATTTCAATCTAAATGAGAGGTCTCAATGTTTAATTGTGTAAACCCTACTTTTAGTGGGCCTAAGATTTGAGTACGAGTACTTTCCGAACGTTCCCAAAGATTGGCCTAAAAAGACTTTAAATGGCAGATATAAACAAGGAATAAAGAGGGGCCATGCACTTGTCATTCACCCATCAGTCACTTCTTCTTACACATCAATATTCACCCCTTAATGCTTACATCATCAATAGTTGTAATTGTTGACTTTTGTGTAAGCTACAAGACAACACTTTCAAGACATTTAAGCCCTCATTCTCTCTCCACTCCAACCGGCCACTCTCTCCATCATTTCTCTCACTTTCAATTTCACTCTCACATCTTCTTTCTCTCCTTTGAAACAAACATAAAAAGGAGAAACAACCTTACCCCACAAAATCAACTTTTCTTCCATTTTTGAAGCTTCACTCACGGCAACTTTTTCTTTTGTTCTTGTGTCATTTTCTTTCACCATCTAAGACCTTTTAAGACCATTAGAACCTTCCACAAACCCTATTCCAAAAGACCAAAAGATTCGGGTTCCAAAAGGTACCAAAAAGGAGGAGGCAAAGTTAAGAACTTAAGTAGAACCTTAGTGCATAACCACCAAACTTTGCTTTAAGGACGAGTAAGTGTTTCTTGTGATATTTGGATTAGTATTTATGTTAGGAGACTTTGATTTCTTGAAGATATGAGTAAGGTTTAAGTTGTTATAACACCAAAAATCGTTTTAAGAAACAAACCATGAAACCCTTACATGAAGTTGAAACATGAGCATGTAAAGTTGGTGTTTTGTAAAGACATTTGTTTAATGCTTTGAATGGAAGATTTTAAGCTAAGAAAATCTTGAAATAAGAACTTTAATGGAGGATGAGCATGCTGGACGTGATGGTTCCATAGTCATTTGGATGTTGATTTTGTTTCCATTAAGTTAAACATGCTTAAATGTAGACTTAAGTTAAAGAAAAATCCATCACATGAGGTTTTATGAAGAAACCAACTTTGTATGACATGAGCTATGATATGGGAGTTGTATTAAATATAAGATCTTCTATTTCTTTGCATGGAACATAAGTTAAAGAATCATCTTGTGGAAGAAAAGTTAAGTTAAGATTTGGACACAAGTAGTCTAAGTGCAAAATCTACCACCTAAACTTAAGGAAATGATGAAACAAGTTGAAACACCAAGTAAGGACCCCTTGGAACCATCATGAACAGATCTGGAACGTGGGAGAAAAATGCCTAAAAATATGATAAAATTGAATGAACAAAAGGGATTCATGAGCAAGGAGAGTCAAGCATGAGCTGAGGAGTTTAAGGATTTGAGCCCCAAAGGATGAACGTCGGAACCTCGTGCTTCTGATGATGCATAAAGGAGAAGTGTTCATGACTCATTCATAAGGGACTTCTTTCAAAAATAAGGTCTTAATCATTTCTTCCTACTTTCTTTTATGCAAACTTAATAGGATGATGACATACTCAAATCTAGAGGCATAGAGCATCAGGGAAAATGGATCCGACTTTTCAAAAAGAAACTATCTTGTAGGTGCACAAAAGGGATAACTTAGCATGAATTGATGGTGTCTCTCAATTGATGAATTCAATCTTTCCCTTATTTATTCACATGTGCCTGCATAACATAAAAGAGATGTAACTACAAAGACTTTGAAATTAAAAATTATTCATAAACTAAATAAAAAGAAAAGAAAAGATAGTGAGTTAGGTTACCTCCCGCCAAGTGCTTGTTTTTAAGCCTTTAGCCTAGCTTTTTGATGATGCTTCAATGTGGGTCTTTATTCATCCTTTGGGGCTCAAATCCTTAAACTCCTCAGCTCATGCTTGACTCTCCTTGCTCATGAATCCTCCTTTTTCTCATACAACTATCTTTCTAAAATTCTTTTTCTTAATTTAACTCCTATTCTCCTTCCCATAGTTGTTGAATTCATTCCTTGGCCTCAAGCATCACTTTCCTTTCTCTACTTTCTAAGATAATTACCCTCACTTTCATATCTAATATAGCTCCGAAGGTCACTAAGAACAACCTTCTAAAGACTAAGGGTTGATCTTCAGCCTTCATATCCATTACAATGAAGTCAACCAAGAAGTCACATAATCATACACTAACGAATATGAAGTGGAGTTCTCCTAAAGGCGTGGTCCATCCTTAATTGATGATTCGTACATAATACAAGCTCCCCTTCATAAAACCTTCTAATCTTAATTCTCACATAGTTTTCCCTAAGATAAAGTTTTTTTATGCACATGTATCCAAAAGAACTTTTTGGGAAATTTTATCTAATATGGTACATAGCATGGTAAATCTCCCTAGATCTTCCAATCTGCAAGCAAACTAGAAAGCATTAGCATCCTTCTTCTTCAGCACCATGTCCATGATTTTAAACTCATCGATAGTAGGTTTCTCCTCTAGACTAACTTCACCTTCTTTTGTAGATTTAGACTTGTTAAGATCTTCTTTCTTAATTCTCTAAAGACAACCTTCCTTTGGTTCATCCCTTTCTATGTCTTTCCATTCACTAAGATCCTCTTCAACTTCCTCTTCACTCAAATCCTCTTCTTCACTTGTTTCCCTCATTCTATTTGTCTCCATGTTGTATACATCATCTTCTTCTTCAACTTCCTCTTCTTAAAAGTCCTCATCCATTTCATTATCAAGAATCCTCTTCAAGTTCAACTATTAACTCTTCCTTTGATGGTGTAAACATCTCCTCATCCATAAGCTCAACTTCTTCCTAAAGGTCTTTTGGCCTCAACTATTCACCTCCAAACACTTGCATTCCACTAAAGCATAACTCCTTTTCTTATACACTAGCATCCTTATGATTTCCACTGGTTTTCCCTGCTTGATCTCTCAGTTTTGCTTGGTGTTGCTAGGTAATTGTCCTAAAAGTCTCTTGTTCATGTTCTCATATTATCAAACCATCCATTTGTGTATATCTTACAAAGTGGACTCTTGCACATTCATTCTCGCATCACACTTTTGAATAAAATCTCAATGCTTACTCAGCAAATTCTCCGTTAAAGTTTGTGGAGGTAAGGACAAAGGTGGTGACTTATGCTAGCCAGCTTGTATCTTAGGTACTTAAAAACCTCTATTAAATCCTATTCTTTGATTATCTCCCTACGACAAGTTAAGATGGTTTCTCTAACTTAGGTCTTAAGTGTTTTAGTAAAGGTTATAATTTCTTTGTCCTTGATTGAAATTCCCCATTGCATTAACTTGTTCCTTCTGACTATCTCTTGATGAGTTAAAGGGGTTTCTAACTTGAAAATTTGTGCTCAAATGCCCTACTCCACCACATATACAATAGTATTCATAAGGTTGCTTATGATTGCTAAAGCTACTAACTTGTTTGGCTTTTTCTTTCTAAGTGAGCTAAGCAACAAGTGAGGCAACTTGCTCTATAAGTTAACTTAATTCTTCTTCTGTACTTACACTCACTACTCTCCTTGGTTGATAGAAACTTTTGAACTAGCTCGCCCGATGTAGTGATAAAATTGGAAGGCTAGGAGTATAACCAACTTCTTGCCTTGTCTCATAATGAAAATGGAAATAACCTTAGCTGGATTGCATCATTAGACACCCTATTTGTTTTCATCGTGGCACATAATTGCAAAAAATTTTTGAAGATGTTCATGGGGGTCCTCAAATGGTAATCTACTAAATTGATTAAGTTGCACCATCTAAATCAAGATTGGTCTAAGTTCAAAATTATTTGTTTAAATAGTTAACCAAGTGACAATGGAGCAAATTCATTCAAATTTGGAGCACAATATTCCCATAAAGCTTAGTTATTAATGTTCCCATTTCCATTATCTCCCTGTCCATTGTTTCCATTCCCATTAATTCTATTTACATCTCCTCCATTAAAGCGCCCTTACTAATTTTCCATTCTCTTAACTCTTGTCTTCTCCTTTCTCTAATCATACGATGAAATGTTCAACCTATCTTAAGGTCAAATTACTCTACTAATTCTCTCCTCTTCACATACAACTCAACAATTCTTAACTCTACTCCTCTTCAATCCAACCAAACCTCCAGACTACAACCTACAAATCACAATTGAAATATATAAACAACACTCTTCCTAGCTTGACACAAATCAGCTATGGATAAATTAAGCACTTTTCCAACAAATTCAACATTAAAGTTTCAAACTCTATCCTCAAATTAATAACAAAATAGCAAGATCAACTCATTTGAACAAAAAATGGATAAAGATCAAAACTTCAATAATTAAACTATTCAAAATTAACGAAAATTGCACTAAGTTACCAACTAAAACTAATAACTATGACTACATTAATGCCTAGGCTTAGAGTCCTTAGTTTATCTGATATTAACACAATTACCTCTTCCCTAGTAACAGTGCCAAAAACTGACGGTGATACAATGCACTGATAAAAAATGTTAGATTTGAAAACACAAGTTGATCCCTAGACTTCAGTGTTGTTAAAATTACGAGTCAAAAATACGATTCTATAAGTTTATGATTTTATAATGTTTTTTCTAATTAAAATGGATGTAAAATTGTTTATGTACAAACTTTTGGTTTCATGTATGATTCTACAAGTTCATAATTTTACCAGTTTTGTACGATTCTGTATGATTTTATCTATTATATATATTCAAATAAATAGTAAAATCACAATTTTGAAAACCATGCTGGCAATGGCATCAAAAACTAACGAGAAGCGACATGTACACACAAAATTTTATAAATAAAACTTTTAAAAACAATTATGTCTCTTGACCGACCAGTGTACCAAATCATTTACAATAATAATACCAATAAGTATTCATCGGGTCAAATTCCTCTGGGAAAAAAGTTCGACTAAGCACCAAATCCTAACCTACTACTCTAATCTAGTTTATTTAAATCGAAAGCAATACATTATAGTTGGATGCAAAAATGGGAACAAAGGCTAACAATTAACACAAATACTAAAGACGAAAGCTCATGAGATGTTTCCAATGCAGTGGTGAAGTTATGTCATTATGATATCAAGGATGGTTTTTTTATTAGGTTTTGATGGAATTCACTTAAGCTCAATCCTAAGTAGGTCCTCTTACTCAACTATGTACCAAGAAATCTCCTCCCAATCTCATTTTTCTACATGATCAACTAAACACTTAATTCTTGTCACGAATTAAGTTCTCTAGTTTTAGAAATTAAGGGGCCAATCTCCTTTCGGTCTTATAAAATATCCTAATTCACCATAATCACTTACAGTAGTGTGAATTCAATGGGCTACACCTAATCTCCTATCAGTCTCATAGATATGAGGTACCATTTATCAATACTCTACAAACTTATTGACTCAAGTTGGAAAATACATGACTACTCTCCTCTCGGTCTCATAATCATGCAAGTCCATTCACTCTTAAGGGATTTACCAGAACTAATCTCCTCTCAATCTCAAACATACAAGAAAACCCCATTAAAAGGATCAATTTCTAGTGCCTCAACAAGTTCAAATTAGGCATTAAATATCAAAATCCCAACTAAATACACAAACCCATATCACAACTACAACATTCCACCTATTACATCTTTCACATTGTCATAAACCCACAAAAAAATTCCTAATTTAGCTACTAATGATATTACAAATAATAAGAAGAACATTTGTTAATATTGTAGAAAACTCCATAAATGAATAAGGCAACAAAATGACAATACAAAACAAGTGATTAAATGAAAATAAGATGATATTACTCTTTAATCTAACTTTAATATCAACAAATGTGCATCAAAATCTTAAAAACAAGTGCCAAATAACAAGAACAAGGTTAAGAAATAGTAAATAATGAATACACAAAACTAGACTAAAACCTAGAAAATCCCTAATTGCAACTCACAATTTTTACTACAATTTCAAGTATTTAAAGAATTGAGCTACTGATCAATCGACAAGAAGGTCTACCAATGTATCGGTAAATATGTATCGACTCTAGCTTGTCTTCTCATTTTATGAAATGCGGCGTTTAGTGATTAAGGTTTTAAGTAACCCTAATTCTTTTTACCTATTGATCGATGTAGATGGTACTAATTGGTGTGAGTAATTTCATCCCTACACTTTCTATTCACCGTACTGCCCTCTCTTCCGATTGATTGCCTGATCAATCAGTGTAACCCTGATGCTTTAAGGCATATCGATTAGTTGATAGCAAGGCTACCAACCGATCAGTAGGGTAAATTTCCTGACTTCATTAATTTTAGCCTTCTTAATCAAATGGTAGGGGTACCAAGATCATAGTAGCCCCTGTGCACCTGTACATAGGATATAAAATTAATTAAATTCAATCATTTTTCAACATTTTTATCAATTTTACTCAAGTTGGTCCATTTTATGTATAAACCCTAATTTTATATAAAATTAACTAGTTTTTGCTAAATTTATGCACAAATGTAAGTTTTAAGGTTGGGAAAAATTTCATATTTGGAGCTGTGATCACTATCAATGGCCTCTTTCTTCATTTCCTTGTCATTGGGATAAAAGTCACTTACTAGGCTCTTGATAAGAGTTATCTTATCTATCTCTACCTCCAAATCACCCAATGCTTCCTCCTTTGCTAGTGTTGATATGCTAGAAGGGCCTTTCGTCATTGCTAAATAATTAAGATCCTTCTAGTCCTTCAAATTAGAGAAGTTAGTCCGTACTTACTTGAAGTTGACAGTCTAATTAAATAAAAGCTTGAGAAAAGCTAGAAAAGTGAAAGAACTTAGAGAAAATCAAAGAAATATTGGAAGTAGAGAGGAAATTTTAAGAGTAGAATAAATGAAAAACTAAACAAATGAACCCCTCAAAAAGTATTTCTAGAATCTAAATGAGGGGAAAACAAACGGGCAGTTATTGAAATCTAAAAAGGTATGACATTCCACCATTCATTTCTCACTATGTAGCTTACAATTAAATTCAATAGCTAAGATCTTCCTAACACAACAACTTCAACCATATGTGTGACCGTAATGTTGTGACAACTATCAAGTCGCATTAACTGCATATCAAAACATATACCAAAAGAGTATTTTGAAAAATTGCCTTCTTAGGCAATCTTTGAAGATGTCTTCTCACCAGAATCTAGACCATTTAAGGAATAGAGAACCCCTTAAGGTCCAAACAACTCAAGTAAAGTAAAACCTCACACAACTTAGACCACTCCTCCTTGATGGCATAGCCAGTCACCATCTAATTTGAGCTATCTCTAAACGATTCACTTAGTCCATCAGTTTAGCTTGGGTCCCAATGTAGTTTACCCATGGCGAAGGATTCCTATTCTAGACGGCATACCAGTATGGCATATTAGGTATAAGTTATAACCAAGTTCACCAGTTTACCCACCTCATCACCTTAGTAAGTCCGATTAGATGACTTTCCCAATCTAGATCAGCTTAGCTCAGGTTCATGAGCAAAACGCTACAATTTTGAACAAAACAATCCATGCCTTTGTCCACTCCATTAACTTAAGAAACATTAATCTTCTACAAGCAAATGGAGAATTGAAGATCTATTATGTGGGATAATCGACAATGTACCCTAGGAACCCATTTAACCTCTAACTCTCCTTATCAACTTCTCAACAAAGAGACCACAGTTGATAGGAGATTTTGGATAGGGGTCCTTTAGACCCATACCAACTTAAAAGGGCCTTAGGCCAACTATTTAAGTCCATAGTCGACATGCTCCTTCCTTAACAGACTTATCCCAGCCTATGCTTAACCTATATGAAACTCCAATAAGCAAAAGACCGACTACTTCTTCAAAGCTAATCTCTTTAGGTCAAGGATAGATAAGGGCACTAACAGATCCTTAACTTGGTCAACAACATGACCCTTAGATTCTCATCATACGATTGCCAACATGATGCCCACTTTCTATGCATAGCAGATGGTTCATCATGAAGATGTATACCCTATATTCTCTCTAGCTCTCCACTATAAATATAGGTGACTCTCTAATGGTATATCACTTATACACATACTCTAACCTCGAGCTCTCTAACATTCTTACTTATACCCTTAATTATAGGAATCAACCAACAAGCCCCTACTCTCATGCAAGAAGACTAACTAACATGGTCTGTTGAGTTCTAAGCCATCACCCCACTATAGAAGAAGCCAACTTGTTATGTTAATTTTATATGGTCGTGCTTCGAAGCCAACATGAGTTCAGCCTCATCTTTACACATGAGCAAGGTTACTCCAAGCTATCTAAGAGCTAAACACCATATGTGTCGATCATTTTTACAAGCTATTCTCAAGTATAAAGCTTACACATTTGCCTTAAAGATTAGTTTGTTACATACCACATCTCCCATCCTCTCTCCAAAAGCCATGTTTCCCACAACCTACAACCCTAATACTTGATAGTGAATATTCTCTTTTAGTTCATTTACATATTTGTCTTTCTTGTATAGTTTTTGTGACATTAATTTTGACCCTTTTAATAATTTGGTACATTAGATCGTAACCCTAGCAAGACAAGGATAAAAAACCTATGATAACCTACCGTAAATCATCTTAGTATCTTTCAATTAAAGAAAATTCTACTAAGTTAGTTTTCTTTTCTCTGAGAAAACCCCATTCTTAGCTCATATCAACCCTTAACCAAGGTTATGTAGTAAGCAACCCTACAACCTAGACAGACAAGTCACATCTAGCATATTGTTGGCCATATTGAACTTAGGTGGTGCATCACATCTACTAAGTTGCTTGCAGGTTAGCTTAACCTCTTACCCACATTTATCTACTCGTACCCATTTCCCCTTTTCTTGGATAGCTTCAAAGGACCAACCCATACTATGGTAAGCTATTGTCAAAGGGTCAAAGGCTCATTATCTATCTTTGTATTCTATGCCACATCATCTTAATATCAAAGCTCAAGGTTTTGAGAAGGGTCGTAATATAATTTATCGATGGTAAGTGTTTGTTAAGCAACGTTAAGATTGTATAGGAGTTTGAAATTGTAGTGTTAGGTTAAGAATATTGCGGTTGTACAATGCTATTTGGTAAAGGTGTGAATGTTCTATTGTGCCCCGTTTTCATTGTCAAAAAATAAACTAATGGCCATTATGCAAAGAGTGGTGGTAGTAGTTGTTGAAAAGGGTAACAAAAGTTATTGATTGTATGTAGGTTTTTCTTCCATTGTTAAAACAAGTGTAGTGGTTATCAAACTATTAGGTATCATAGTGTAGTGTTGTATTAGGTATTGTCAAAAAGACAACAGATCCTAGGCATAATGCAATAGTCAAGGGCAATGAAAGTAATGCTCTAAGAAGAGGTTAACGTATAGAGCGAGCTCTAAGAACCATCGATAAATGGATGGACGACTGAAAAATATGTTAGTCTTCATGCAAATAGAAACTACAAGTTGCACAGAAAGAGCTCATTGAGCTGATAAACAAACTATTGATGAAACTCTAAAAGAACTCCAAGCTAGTTTGTAAACCCTACTTTTAGTGGGCCTAAGACTTGATTAAGAGTACTCTCCGAACGTTCCTAAAGATCAACTAAACTAAAAATTTAAGTTTATATTTAGAAACGAATTAAATTTTTACAATTCAAAAGCTAATTGTTGATAAAACTCGAGCTTGAAGAACTACGAGCTCTAAAGCTACTTAAAACCCTTAAGGAATTTTAACCCTAAATAATTAATCGATAATTTAATTTGAATAATTTCATTCAACTTTAGAAAATTTCACAATTCTATAAAAATCAAATCATAAATTACAAAACAATGTAAGATAAAAATCCTAAAACAATTTTCTATAAGGCTATGCCCTTATCTTCATGCATAAGCATTACACATAAATAAGTAGACCAACCAATCACCTTAGGTAACTTATCAATTGAGAGTTGAAATCATTTATCAATTGATAACTTATCAAAATCTAGTGATAAGACAATTTCCTTATCACCTCTTCACTTATACTACATATAGACAATTTTTCACAAGAATTCATAAGCTTAACTTTAATAAAGGAGACAAGACCACTCCATGGCATAAAAAGACTTCCAATGGCAGATCTAAAAAGGGGAGAAAGGGGGGCCATGCACTTGTCATTCACCCATCAATAACTTCTTCTTACACATCACTATTCACCTCTTAATGCTTACATCATCAATAGTTGCAAGTATTGACTTTATGTAAGCTACAAGACAACACTTTCAAGATATTTAAACACTCCTTCTCTCTCCATTTCCAACCGGCCACACTCTCCACCATTTCTCTCCCTTTCAATTCCACTTTCACTTCATCTTTCTCTCTTTTGAAACAAACATAAAAAGGGGAAACAACCTTACCCCACAAAAATCAAATTTTTCCATTTTGAAGCTTCACTCACGGTATTTTTTTCTTTTGTTCTTGTGTCATTTTATTTCACCATTTAAGACCTTTTAAGACCATTAGAATCTTCCATAAACCCCATTCCAAAAGAACAAAAGATTCGAGTTTCAAAAGGTAGCAAAAAGGAGGAAGCAAAGTTAAAGGCTTAAGTGGAACTTTAGTGCACAACCACCAAACTTTGCGTTAAGGACGAGTAAGTGTTTCTTGTGATATTTGGATTAGTATTTATGTTAGGAGACTTTGATTTCTTGAAGATATGAGTAAGGTTTAAGTTGTTATAACACCAAAAATCGTTTTAAGAAACAAACCATGAAACCCTTACATGAAGTTGAAACATGAGCATGTAAAGTTGGTGTTTTGTAAAGACATTTGTTTAATGCTTTGAATAGAAGATTTTAAGCTAAGAAAATCTTGAAATAAGAACTTTAATGGAGGATGAGCATGCTGGACGTGATGGTTCCATAGTCATTTGGATGTTGATTTTGTTTCCATTAAGTTAAACATGCTCAAATGTAGACTTAAGTTAAAGAAAAATCCATCACATGAGGTTTTATGAAGAAACCAACTTTGTATGACATGAGCTATGATATGGGAGTTGTATTAAATATAAGATCTTCTATTTCTTTATGTGGAACATGAGTTAAAGGATCATTTGATGGAAGGAAACTTAAGTTAAGATTTGTACACAAGTAGTTAAGTGTATAATCTACCACCTAAACTTAAGGAAATGATGAAACAAGTTGAAAAAACCAAGTAAGGACCCCTTAGGACCATCATGAACAGATCTGGAATGTTGGAAAATGAGGCCTAAAAATATGATAAAATTGAAAGAACAAAGTGAAAAGATTAACTAAAGCAAGTATAGTAAGCATATAAAGCCTAAAAATCAAAACCGAGCTTAAAACTTCCAAAACAAGCCTAGAACTCTAAGATGGGCCTTCAATAAAAATCTGACCAGCACCTTAAAGTACCAAGAGAGGTTGTTTTGAAGCCCATAAGAAATCCACCTAAGGCCCCATAAGTCCACCAAAGTCATTAACTTTAGTTTGAACCAAAAACAAGCCCATTTGACAACTTAAGCCCACTAAAGGGCCCAAGAAATGGTTGTTAGCCTTAGGAATATAAATCAAAGTTGTAAATCTGATCTCAAGGAGTATTTTAAGCTTAGGATAAAATCTAAAGACCAAGCCCAAAGGATTCCTCAAGTTATCAAAAGCCTATTTACCAAACAAGGCCCAAAAACACTCCAACGCATGAGGATCGCTCCTGTTCTGACCCATGGACAGAATTGTATATCTCATTTCGAAAATATAACCTTACCACATTAAAGTACACTTGAAAAAGATGAAGATTGACTATAAGATCATAAAACTCGGATTTAAAACGAAAAAGTTATACGTGATTGAACTTTAGGTAAAAACCGGGAAAAATTACGAAAACTAGTTAAGAATATAACTTAAAGAAACTTTACTTAGTTTCTTCAGTTTGCTTCAATTCCTTATAAAAATTATTTCAATGACCAGGGGACACCATTTACGGAGACGACTTGCCTCCGGATTACTTTGACTGACTCATATGGCAAAGTGAGTAAATTCCCGATGACTCTTTACTTGATTGTGCTTGTAAAGTAGATGCACCTAATCTTATATTTATAAATTTGGATGCTTGTGGGATATGAGAGATGCATGTGTATGAATTTGTGGATGAATGTGATGACTTGTTAATTATATATAATAACGGGAATTGTTTGTATGAATATATACATGTGAATTGTATGGAATGAAATTGGTTGATCACCCTAAAAATCAAGTTAATCACTTATATGATTAAGAAATCAAAATGAATCATGCATTCCCCATATTGCATACGGATAACACCGACTGCTGCTTCACGCAAAAGATGGGAAGGGACTCACAAGAATACGAGTTTCCTATAGGATTGGGCACTAGCTATGCCATCATATATATTGAGTCTCTGTCTTAAGCTGATGGGCTTACTAGGCGCTGAGAGACGCCAACCGTCGGCAAGGGGCCGAGTCTTGTAGCTTCTACTTAGGGCGTGTGTTTGTGGACTGCGGGGGCCACCATACCACTAGACTTGGGATTTTAAAAGATATGATTTGATTTTGGTAAAGGAAGTATATATATATATATATGTATATATGTAGAGTTTTGTTTTGGTATGAGCACAATAGTGTAGATGAAATAAAACCCAAGGTCTAGAACTCGGATTTTGGTTTGGGTCGGTTAATTATCTCCAAACCCCAACTTCAGGGGGCAAAATTATGAGTCGTATGCAGTTCCTAGGTCACTGCATGCGTTGTTTGGCATACTGTTTGTTCATGCATTCATATGGTTGTGTATCTAATAAATGTTTGTCGTGTGGTACTGATGAGGGCATTTATCTCACTAAGCGCAAGCTTATACCCCCATAGATTTTTGTTGGTGCAATAGAACCTCTTCGTCAATTCGAGCCAAGGCATGCCCGTGGTAAGTCTCGTATAGAGACAGGTTGGAGCAATCAAAGAGCAAAGAGGACATTTTGTAATAGATTATAGATATTTAGATACTTTTATGTATTTTTGCATAATTTAGATTTTATGCAATTCCATTATGAACTGCATTTGTTTGTAATATTGATTTGGTGTGGGTCTCACGAGCCTACACAACTAGTTAATTTATAACATAGAAGTAATTTTAGTTAAATTGCTCCATATTACTTGTTTATGAGCCTAGTGGTAATGTAGAGTGGAAGGAGCCTTGTGTGTCGTATGAAAGGCCTATGATCAGCAAGGGGGTTGATAATAGACCTTTATACGGTACACGGCGACCTATCACAACAACGATACTATTAGGTCATCATATGGTTATCGATGAATTAAACCTAATCAAGAAGTCCAATGAAGAAGAGAAGTTTACCTAACTCACAACATTCGAGTTGGAGGAGTCGAGTGAAAAGTCAATGGAAGGATGGGAGTAGTGGAGGAAGGAGAAAGTGATGACAAAGCGTTCTATGAAGTCAATGAGAGACTAGATCAAATACCCTAAAGCCAACCTAATAAAGTTGTATGCCTTGTTCGGCACTTCCGAGGAAGAGTAGATTATCTTACTTACTAATGAATCAATCTTGATGAAGTGGGAGAAATTGATAAGGATAATTATGTAGAAGGACATGAAGGCTGAGCTTCCAAATGTCTTGGTAATGTTAGAATTCAAATTCTAAGCTACTTAGGGAATGGTAATGCTGACAAGTACTTAGACTAAAAGGAGCGAGTAAAAAAGTTGTTTGAATGTTACTAGTATGCCAAAGAAGACAAGGTAAGCCTTGCCATTCTAAAATTAATCGGGTACACCTGCATATGGTGGATGAAGTTGCAGTTGATGCAAAGAAGGGATGGAAGACAAGATGTAAGAACATGGGAAGAAATGAAGAGAGTCACGTGAGGAATACTCATTCCTGATTCTTATTATCATAATACTTTTGCTAAGTTGCAAGAGCTTAAATAAGGGAATCACTCTGTTGATAAATATGTACAAGAGTTCCAAATGTTGATGATTAGATGTGAAGTAGATGAGCCTAAGGCATGAACTGTTTCTAGATTCATTAGTAGTCTAAGACATGACCATAGAGACACCATTCGAGGTGCAATTCTTTCACACCCTTGAGAAAGTTATCAAGATCGCCCAACGTATTGAGAGACAAAGAAAGAGTTGGCCTTATCGAGTTCCATCTTCTCGACTTATTCAATCTATCCAACCTATCCAATGGGATGGTAAGAAGGAACGATAGATGTCACATGTAGAAGGAGTGAGGTTGGAACAAGGAGGAAAAGATAAGGAATTTGGAAAGGGGCAAATCTTAGGAAGAAAAACAAGTGAAATAAAGTGCTTGAAATGCAAAGGCTTTGGACATATGGCCATCCATTGTCTAAACTAGTAAACTATGGTAATTAAGGATGATGTCCTAACCTTTAAAGTGTATAGTATAGACGAAGAAGTTAGTGAAGCTGCGGAAGAAATGGTAGCGGGAGTGAAGGTAGAAGTTGTAGGAGATAACATTTACCTAGAGTAAAGGGATATGCTAACATTGGTTGTCCACCAAGCTTTGAGTGTAGAACCTAACAAGGAGAATAAGTAATGAGAGAATCTGTTTCATCCTACATGTAAGGTAAAAGATCAAATTTATGCATTAAACATTGATAGTGGTAATTGTAGAAATGTTGCATCTAAGAGGTTAGTCAAAGCATTTGCAATTGTCAACCTCTTTACATCCTAAGCCATACAAACTTCATTGGTTGAATAAGAAAGGATTATTGTATGTTACTAAACAAGTGTTGCTACCAATTTCCATTAGGAGTTATAAGGATGAGATTATGTGTGATGTGTTGTTAATGTATGCATCTCACATTTTACTTGGCCGACCTTAGTTATTTGATAGAAGAGTCATGCACAATGGGTATAAGAATACTTATACATTTGAGAAGGATGCTTGACCAGTTATACTTTTTTCCAATGACACCAAGCTAGGTTGGTAGTGTATAAGCTAAGTTATGCCAATAGACTAAGAAGACTTTGGTTATGAGGCAATCTGAATTAAGAGGTGCCATCAAGTCTAATGAGCTGACCTTCTTGCTAATATAACGACTGTTGGAACTGAAAGAACATGTTGACCTATTTAAAGAGGTCTAAAAGTTGTTAAAGGAATTTTCTATTCTATTTCCTAAATAGTTACTAGGTAAGTTGCCACCAAAATGAAGAATAGAGCATGGAATTGACTTATAGCCAAGAACCACTTTACCAAATCAACCAGCCAATCAAATGAACCTCAAGTAAGCTGCCAAGCTACAAAGGTAAGTAAATAAAATAATTGAGATGGGTTATGTTAAAGAAAGTTTGATTCCATATGCTATGCCTACACTGTTAGTCCTTGAGAAAAATGGAAGTTGGAGAGTGTGTTTAGACAACCAAGTTGTTAATAAAATCACTATTAAGTATAAGTACCAAATCCCCAAGTTAGATGATATGTTGGATCAGTTGCATGGTGCGAGAATATTATCAAAAATTAACCTAAAGTCCGAATATCACCAAATCCACATGCAAAAAGTAGATGAGTGGAAAATGGTCTTCAAGATAAGGCATGGGTTATACGAATGGCTTATGATGCCATTTGGCCTATCGAATGCTTTGAGTACTTTCATGAGATTGATGAACCATATGCTAAGAATTAGATAAGAAAATTTGTTGTAATGTCAATCATCTCTAATCTATTAAACTATTCAATAATTTGAAGAAGTATTGTTTTTGTCAAGAAGAAGTTATGTTTTGTTAAGTATGTTATCAATGGTGAAGGACTAAAAGTTCACAAGGAGAAGATTCAAGCTATTGTCAAGTAGCCTACCCCAACCTTGTTTCTAGAACTACATAGTTTCCATGGCTTTGCTTTTTTCTATTGTAGGATCATTCAAAACATTAGTTTTGTTGCTATAACCCTTACTAAGCTCACAAGGAAGAACATTGAATTTTTTTGGGGAAGCAAGGAAGAAGAAAGCTCTGCTGAGCTAAAGAAGAGGTTGGCTCCAACACCATTGCTATCATTACTAGATTTTAGTGAGGTATTTAAGCTAAAGTGCTATGCTTCTAACATAAGAATTGGTGTAATGCTCATGCAAGACTACCAAACCATCACATACTTTAGCGAGACATTCAAAGGATCTCCTCTAAACTACTTAGTTTATGGGAAAGAATTATACACACTCATTCAAGCCTTACAAACTGGCAACATTACCTACTATCAAAAGAGTTCATTGTGTTCTCCGATAATCAAACCCTAAGGTACTTAAGAAGCTGATGTGTCTCTAAGGTTATACATATGAAGAGGCATCATAATGAGTGATAACTAAAAGAATATAAAAGGGTTTAGCAAATTCGAGTAGCTACCAATCAGATATAATGCACTAATTGATCCTACTTGACCTACAATTCACTGAATGTGGCTTACTAGTCCAATCTACAAGTCACTCACCACTACTCTTTGATAAAGGGAATAGATAAGAGTTAAGGTAGAATGACAACACTTGAGTTACTCAAGAAAGAAGGTAGTAATATTCAATAATGCAATGATGTGTCTGCATACAAGTAAATGGGGTTTATATATAAGCCTTACTAGGGTTATAAGGCATACGTAGAAAAGATAAAAAAACTAATTTACAAATAGAATACATAAAACATAGTAAAAAGGGTTAAAAGGATAAAGAATATTCTATATGGAAAGAATAAGGAATCTTTGGAATGTCGTACCAAAAGACACATGTCAAGGGGTAGTTAAAGGCTTGCAATGTGGTTGGCTAAGTTGTAACGAATGCTAAGGCTGCTTAGTAGTCGTAAGGTCTTGTTCGGACAAAGTTAGAAGGGTGTCATCGGTCAGATGACCTAGTTAGGTTCAAGTCAGAGCTCAAGCTATGAGGAATACTCCAATCCTTTCTTAGTTGGATATCTCAGCAACTCGACTCGAACAAACGTTTGATGCTAGTCAACTTAAGAGCTATCTAGATCATAACATAAGCTCAACAATAGATATGGCTGCTCGTTAGTTGGCATGCATGCTAGACAAATCAGTACGATTGCTTGGTAGCCCAAAAACTATGTTAGAACTTATGAGAGCTTGGTACTCTTGTTAGCAGTAGTGGAAAAGATAAGATCAAAATAAGAATCCTAGTCTTGAATGGGATTTTAAGCTAATATTCTCCATATGAGTCCTTGTAGTCCTCTAGCTCAACTGCACTTAACTGATTCAAGGAGTTGATTCCTATCATCTACCTAGAGGTCAAAAAAATTTATCCTTAAATCTAAAGTGCCTTCGTGTTATTATTCTATCCTAGCATCTATTGGGCTTACTTCTAGTCGATGGGGAATTAGATCGGATAAATTGAAGGTGGAGGAAACACCATAGTTCTCTAGTAATTCAATTTGGGAAATCATTCTTAGTTGAGGTGAATCCATACTAAGTCACCTAGTTTAAAGGAAGCAATTTGGTAGCCACAACTATAAATCTCTTGTTGTCTTCATTTAAACTTCGTGATCTTCCTTGCTACAAACTGATGTAGTTCTTGCAATTCTTGGGCTCGAGTGACTCTAGATCGACTCTCTTTAGCAGCTATAAGGGTATTGATCAAATCTAGGGGAATAGTGGGATTGAGGCCATAAACGACCTCCAATGTTAATTAGGTCCAAAGAGTGACAAGGCTAGTCACAAGGGTGGGTCCAATCTTGCAAAAACCTTGAAAAGCTTATGGAAATGCACGAAAACAACAGAGAAAAGTAAAACAATATGCATCAGGGAACTTCTAAGGACTTATAGCACAACTCGATATGACACACGAGATGATCCAATGAGGCATGGTATCTAATAAGTTCTACCTACTATTAGATTTAAACTAATGACTCTCACTATATGAAAGCAATACTCTAACCATAAGTTAAGTAAGTTATTTTTCATTACAAAGAGAAAGATTGATTGGCAAGCTCCAATTTGTTATTATGAATATGAAAAGAAAGGGTATTATCCTAAGTCATTACCTTTAGCTTAGTTTGAGTAGCACTTCTTGTATGAGATACTAACTACAACTACACCAAAGACAAGGGGAATAGGGAATCCTGTACCAAATGCAACTACTCGCTACCTAGCCATGCTTAAGGGTTAGGATAAAAGTGAAGTAAGTAAACAAGCTATGAGTTTGGTCATGAAAGAAAGAATATTTAATATCAAATGTAAGATGATAATAAGATGTCTTGCAACTACAATACAATGGGGTATTTATACCTTAAATATTAGGGCATTCTACCCAAAATGGAAATGACTAAAAAGGCGACATCCTAAAGAAGTAAAGTATAAGGAATGATAAAAGGTATAATTAAAAATACAACAAAAATGAGTATCTTATACGGAGGATTCTGTCATATGCTTGCTTAGATACATGGCTCTATGGATGGGTGACTTTCTGTTAGAAAAGATAAACTGTATGTTTAGGTTAGTAACTGCTGAGCTAAGCTGCCGAGCTGGGGAGGGGGGTCAACTATGCTAAGCTGAACAGATAATTCTTCAAAGGTGAATTCACCTCAAACATGTCCAATATGGCTCGGATTCAAGTTAGCTAAGTTGATGGTCAGATAAGCCGTGTTAATGCTCGAGTATAGTTCAAGTCAACAGTTGGAGACAAATGATGAGTGCGAGAGGTTTTGACTCAACTAAGGTATCAAGTTAGCAAACTGCATCAACTCAGATACCTCAGTGGTAGGTCCCAAGGAAAGAATTTACTTAGCCATGCTTTTCGTCCCTTGGGCTCAAGCTGAAGTCAAGGATCCAATAGTTTGATTCCTATCAACCTCGAATGGAGTCTTCCCAATAGTGCTATGAACAGTTCAATTACATGCAAACTCCACAACTGGCAAACACAAATCCCAATCTTTTAAGTTCATTCCTAGGATAGATCGAAGTAAATTCCCTAGTGTTCTACTCCCTACTTCAGTCTAACCATCAATTGCAGGGTGACTACTAGAGCTGAATACAAGTTTAGTTCCAAGTCTTTTCTAAAGAGTCTTCTAAAAATAGTTTAAGAATTTTGTATCTTGATATGAAACAATGGTCTTAAGGATATACTATGATAATGAGAAAGATTTCTACATATATGGACAAATCGGTCAATGATATCAGAATCTAACAAATCTGATACTCCATGTAATCAGACAACTACATGCAAAAACAAGTCAGCAATATACAAAGCATCATTAGTTCGATGGCACAGGATGAAGTGTACCACTTTTCTTAAGCAATATACTACAATAAAGATTTTAAAATCAAGGCTTTACTAGCCGAAGGTGATGAGGGATGTTCATCGGGTTATCAAGCGGTGTATGATTTGTAGAGAGGCTAAGAGCCAATTTGTACAAGGGAAGGCTATGCCACTGCTTGTACCAGCTGAACCTTAGACTAATCTAAGTGTGGATTTTGTTCTTAGTTTGCATAGAATGGCATGTAGAAAGGATGTAGTAATGGTTGTCATTGATTAGTTTATCAAGATGGCACATTTTATGCCTTGCTACAAACACCATAGTTCTCGGGTCAAAAAGATTTGTCCTTAAATTTGAAGAGGTTTCTAGCTCTTAATCTTTCCTAGCATCTGTTGGGTCTTCTTTTGGTCAGTAGAGAATCAAATTGGATACATTGAAGGTAAACACCATAGTTCTTAGGTAACTCAATTTGGTAAGCTTTGTGGTTGATCTTCTTTAAGACTTTGAATAGACCATCAGCTTGTGGAGATAGCTTGTTTTCTCTCAGGTACAAAAATCATTTTCGACTAAGGTGAATCCATAGTAAGTCAACTTGTAAACCCCACAAATCTAGCTTTCTAAGTATAGAATCAAACGCCCAAACTATAGATAATTTCCTGAAGTCAATAGAGCCAGTAAGATTTAAAACCAATTAAAATCTCAATTCAAAACCTAAAGCGAATATGAAAAGCCTTAAATTATTAATTGAACCTCTAATCACATACGAAGACCCTAAAACCTTAAGTATATGTAACTGCAAAAGTTAACCTCGAACCTCATCAAAACCTTAAGATAACAACTGAAAACTTAATCGCATATGAATATATTGAACCTTAAATGTGTAAAAACACTAAAGATTCTACCTGGAAGTAATAAAAACCCTAAAACTATAACTTTAAGAATATAAAAACACTAATTCACCATAATTTACCCTAAAACCCTAATTGATAATATAACCTTAGTATTATACTAAATCATTAGTAAAAGATTAAAGATAACCTTCAATCATTCACAAATATTTATAATACTAAAGTAATCCTTTAGAAACTAAGATATCGCATCATAGATCACATTCATCTTCTCAGTATATAACTAGGTTAGTATTATATGGAGTTAAGAGTTTAGTTAAATCTTATGTTTCATGTAGTAAACATTAACACCCTAAATGACACTTTTCATAATAATTATACTAAGTAGCTTACCAAATGACATATATAGGATATAAATACCTAATGGAAGATCTTATTATCTATTGTTACTAATTAATTCACTAAGCTTCTTATTTTGTTTCATTTCCTTAATCTTTCCCCTAATTTTCCCTAATTGCTTCATTATGTACATTAAATGGCATGTAATTTTGGAAAGTTAACCAAGTTAACACATGTTGACCAAGGTCAAAAGGTTGACTAAGTCAACATATGGAAAGGTCAACAAAATGTCCTTTTCACTCTAGAAATACCTCTTCCTTTCTAATGATTTTTTTTCTTTTCTTTTAGATTTTTCTTCCTTTTCCCTTCCTCTTTGTCATCCACAACTTTTCCATTTAGGACCCCACTTGTTTTCATTTTAAAAACACAAAACCAAGTCCTTTTCTTCTTCTTCCCAATCATGATTCCATTTGCTTCCAAAATTCCAAACATTTTCTTACTTACTTTCACACTTTCTACTAACATAAATCAAGGAGAAAGAGGTATGTTATCATTTGACTTTCTATTTTATGTAGTAGTTAGTTGTGTAAGTTAGGTTAGTGTATAAAGTTGGTATAATATATACATATATGTTGATTAAGGAATAAAGTTCCAATCTTTATGCTTAGAAGTGTAAGATAGCTTTAGTAAATGGAAGAAAAGCATGTGTACATATATCTAAGTATATGTATATAAGAGTATGCTTGATAAAAACATGTTTAAAGACCTTTGTATATAACCCAAAATAAGGCATATACCAACTATACATACATATACCATACTAAATACACCCTTAAAATACAAAAAGATGAAATTTGAGAAGCTTTTTTAAGAGGAATTTTAGGCATACGAAAATACGTATAAAAATACATATGTCACCATATGTGTATACGGGTATATGTATAAGTCTAAATACGGTATATGTATAAGTATATGTATGAGTATACAAGTATATATAAGTATAGTAAAGGTATAAGTATATACTTAACATATGTATAAGTGTACATAAGACACTTAAGCATGAGGTAAGGGCTTATATAATCAAATAATGATGTAAGCAATGATGCAATCAAAAGATGATATAAGCCATGACATAAGCAATTGATGACATAAGCATAAGCTTGTAAAATAATAACTTATAAGATTACATAAGAATATAACATAAGTATGTACATGTACTTAGGATCCGAAAATCTTCTAAACCCTAATACCCTCCCTAAATTGAATCAAACTTAATTAAGTATGTGAATTAGTAATACCAAGGTAAAATTCCCTAAGTATAAGAATCTAATGGCTAATTAAATCATTAAATAATAAAATAGGATATAAACATAAGCAATAAGAATAATTAAGCTTCAATAAGTTTAGTCCATATAGTAAAACACAAGTCTTAACGTCCAAAATGGACATCACCGTGTAAATGTACGTCTAAAAACTATAACGAACGACTATAAGTTTGTAAATATCGAAGATAAAATGAAAAAGTTACATGCAACTAAAGATGTAAGATAAAACTGAATAGAATAAGTAAGATAACTAAGTAATAGACTCGTAAGCTAATAATAAGGAAAAATAAATAACTAAATACATGAAGTAGCATAACTTACAAATATACAAACATAGTTACTATTGATCCCACTAAAGTATGATATACCTTGTACATGCCATACTTAGGTTATATTGAGAGACTAAACAAACTACAATAGACTTTTAGTTAACTAAGGAGTCTGACTTCTCAAAATACTTATAAGTTTTACTACTTTTTTAGGCGTTCAATATCGAGTTTTAGAAACCCTAAAGCTTGGAGAATGAGCAATAATCCAAGTGAGGGTGTTCTAATGACCTGCTACTTGTTTGTGCGTATTGTATGTATGAGGTTTTACTACTTGTTGTTGCTTGTATGTCTAAATGACTGCTTTTCTTGTTTGCTATCATCTGTTTAATCACCTTTTTAAATTGATAAATATAAGTATCAAACCAAAATAATTGATAATACTCGTCGCATGTGTATGACCTAGTAAAAGAATGAATAGAGAGTGCTAGCTTTGCAAAAATCTTAAGAAAAGTGTTTTTGGAAAAAGCTTTTTTACTCCTAAACATATTTTTGTATGATCTCTATAAGGGCTCGTAGAGCCATAAATAATATTTTAACGTTAAGGCAAAGTGAGTACGGGATCTCCAATTGATAGTGAGAGGACTTACATGTTTGCGCCTGAGGGGCCTTGGATGGTAGATAGTCCTAGTTTAGGATCCACCTATTTGGATTGGAACTCTTTTCTCAACTAGGTTAATAATCGAATGTTGCCTAGAGAAGTGGTGCCCCTAGGTAGCCTCATGCGAATAAGCTAAGGTGCCTTGTACTAGTAAGTATAGGGATAATCGAAGTGTAGATGACGTAATTCTATACCGTTCATAGTTCCAAACTCCTATGGATGTGTTGCTTGCATTCATCACACCTACATTTATCACGCCTACATTTATTTTTTATGTAAATAGCTTGCTTGCATGTGTGATAATAATGTATGATAACTTACTTAAATGGTAGTGGTGAGAGACGAACTCATTGAGTTGTTTTATGCTCATTCCCCTTAGTTTCTTTTGCAGGTTTTCTTATGATAGGATTAAGATAAATCTCGAGTGCCAAGTGCATGATGAAGATATGTATATTAGTGTTAAAATTAGCTGAGATCTTTATAAGTGATACATAAACATCCTTTGTAGAAAATATTTATATGTTAGAATTTAATATAATTTAATTTTCCTTGTAGTTTTCTAATGTTGGTATATCCTGTTTTATTATTTGGTAGGGGATACCAATTTTCTGTGGTTCTGAGGAACTGTACAATATCGAACATCCATAGTTATTTATATTTATATTCTACAGTAAATTAATTACTAAAAAAAAATCAGTAACCTTAGCAATTAATCATTTAGAGTTTTGCAATTTCTAACTTACAAAGCGATTTTCGTATCATAGGTGCACATATGATAGGAAAATTTTAGGTAATCCTACTAAGCCCCCTCTAAGGTCCTGACACAACTAGTCTAAAAGAAATAGCTTAATGGCTACGACTACCAATCTCTTGTCATCTATGATTGAACTTGGTGAATTTCCCTACTACGGACTGATGCAATTCTTGTATGTCTTGGGCTCGAGCAACTCCATATCAACTCTCTTCAGCAACTTTAAGGGTATTGATAAAATCTATGGGGATAGTGGGATTAAGGCCATAGATGACCTCAATTAGAGTCTTCCTAGTAGTATTGTAGATAGTTCGGTTGTATACAAACTCCACAACTAGTAGACACATATTCCAATCTTTTAAATTCTTTCCCACAATAGCTTAAAGTAAGTTGCCTAGCATTATGTTCACCACTTCAGTCTAGCCATCAGTTTGAAGGTAGCTACTAAAGCTAAATACAAGTTCCAAATCTTCTTTAGGGAGTCTTCCAAAAATAGCTTAAGAATTTTGTATCTCAATCTAAAACAATGGTCTATAGTACTCCATGTAGTTAGACAACTTCATGCAAAAACAAGTCAGCAATATATAAAGCATCATTAGTTTGATGGCATAAGATGAAGAGTGTCATTTTACTGAAGCGATTCACTCCAACAAAGATTGAATCCTTTCCTCTGGATGTCTTGGGTAACCTTAAGGTAAAGTCCATGCTGAGGTCAGCCCAAGGTGAGGTCAATGTAGGTAAGACATATGCTCCCCATGTGACTCTCTTTTTCCCCTTAGCCCTCTTACACACTTCATAATTATTGACTACCTTATAGACATCCTTAGCCAAACTAGGCTAGTAAAAATTTTCCTTTAACAATTTAGTTGTTTTGGTCTCTCTAAAATAACTAGATAATCTACCACTATAAGCTTCACTAACCTACAACTCGCATGTAGAATAACTCAATATATGCAGCCTTCTTTCCATAAATAGATAACCATCCTTGAGATAATACCCTCTAACAACAACTCCTTCTCTACACCACTCAAGAATAGGGCCAAAATGGGAGTCTCCAGCATATTACTCGGTGATGAGTGAAAATCCTAGTAATTTCGTCTGCATGGTGGTCAGTAAGGTCTACATACGTAATAAGGCATCTATGAACACATTGGCACTCTCCTACTTGTATCAAATCACATAAGAAAACCCTTCCATAAATTCCAACCATTTCGCTTGCCTCTTCAAAAGTTTTTTCTAACTACCAAGATACTTCAAGGACTCATGATCCAAATAGATTACAAACTATTGAGGTAACAAATAGTGTTGCCAAATAGTAAAAGCTAGGAAAAGAGAGTACAACTCTTTCTTGTACACAAAATAATTCAATGTAGCACCACTAAGCTTCCTTTTGTGGTAGGCAACCAGTCGATGTTCCTACATCAAGATTGCACCAATGACAATGGCTAATGTATTGCATTCCAATTCATATGGCTTATCAAAATCTAGTAGGGACAAGACAGGGATAGTAGTAGCTTCTCTTCAATCTCCTTAAAGCTTTGCTCAGCTTGGTCATTCCATCAAAATCCCTTACTCCTTTTCACCAGTTCAATCAAGGGGGGCATAATTGTATTGAAGTTTTTAATGAATCACCTAAAGAAAGAAGCAAGGCCATGAAAACTTTGTACTTCAATTACATTCTTTGGCATCGACCATTCCAAAATAGCTCAAACCTTTTCCTCATCTACTCAAATGTCGTATCCAAACACTACATACTAGAACGAGTACTTCACTTCAACAGAATATGCACTTCTTGAAGTTTCCATACAACTTCTCAGCTCGTAAAATGTCAAACACAAGATGGAGATGTTAAACATACTTGTTCAGGTCAATACCGTATACTAATATGTCATCAAAAACACAACTACACATCTTTTGATCAATGGACACATCGCATGGTTCATAAGTCACAAAATGTGCTAGATGCATTTGTAAGTTCAAATGACATAACCAACCAGTCATAAAGATCATGCCTAATTTAAAGGCAATCCTCCCTTCATCACTAAGTCTTATGCGAATTTGGTAGTAGCTACATTGCAAATTAATCTTCAAAAAAATGTTGGCACCATGAAACTCATCTAACGTGTCATCGAGTCTCAATATTAAGTATCTATATTTGATTATAATACTGTTGATAGCACAACTATCAATGCACATGTGCTACAAACCATCTTTCTCCATGACGAGTAAAGTTAGTATAGCACAAGGACTCATGCTTTCTGTCACATAACCTCATTCTATCAACTCATATACTTATCTTTTCAGCTTAATAGCCTACTCAAGATTCATTCTATAAGTGGTTCAATTCAGTAAGGCTGCATTTGGTTGTAGATTAATATAGTGTTCTACACCTTGGGCTAGGGGTAGTCCCTTAGACAACTCTTCGAGGAATAAGTTAGAAAATTCATCAATCAATCCTCAAATCTAAATAGGGTCATCTTCTAGATTTCTCATCTCTAATAATCTTCTAATCAATAGAAACATAGGCTCATCAGCCTTCTCAACAACTCAGAGCTCTCTTTAACTCATCACTAAAGCTTTCTTTTTTCTAGCTAGGGTGAGCTAGTTATGGGTGACATTCACCTAGGTTGGTGTCATAGGTTATAGCATGATCTTCTTTCCATCCTTGACAAAGGTGTAGGTATTCTTATATCCATTATGAGTAACATGTTGATCGAATAACTAAGGTCATCCAAGTAACAAATGTGAAGCTCCCATTGGGACAACATCATACACTACTTCGTCCTTATACACATTCCCAATACTAAAAGGTACATTTAATTGTTTACTGTCATGCAAAGGACCCTTATCATGAAGCCAGTATAGCTTCTAAGGTCAAGGGTGTTTAGAGTTTATTAGTCATAACCTTTGCACAAAGGACTATGCAACAACATTAGTACAACTCCCGCCATCTATAATGATGGTGTACAATTGTCCCTCAATCATACACTTTATGTGAAATAAATTCTCTCTCTAGTCCTCCTCAAAGCTCAGTAAGGAGCTTAGAACTTGTCTCAATACTAAGGTCATCACTTCTTCCTAGTCAGCATAGACACATGTCTCCTGTTATTCCTCGGCATTGAATCTTCTAATATTTTTCTCCTCCTCTAGCTTGCTCTCGTCGATGCTATCCATTATATCTCCCTATATCACATCAATTCAGACTCTCAATAACCATGTATCTAAAACCCAAACATTTGAAATACTTCACCTCACTTGTCTTCCACAGAGGTATGTCCTTGCTCATATATCCTCGAAGTCGGCCTATCCATGACTCTGCTCTTCTAGCCTACTCGACTATCATCAAGTCAATTATATTTTTACTCAGCTTAGGGGAGTCTCCTCAACTCAGCATGAGTAGTTTAGTATGGAACAGGAGCTCAAGAAAATATCGGCTCAAATCTGCTCAGGGTATTTCTCCTCTGCTTTTTAGTTCTTTGTGCTTCTTTAATGACCTCTTCCATTGTATGGAACCTTTGTACTTCCACAATATTGTGAATCTCATATTTAAGTTTGAAGATGAACCTCAATACAGTACAAACCTAAAGTTCATCCATATCTACTTGAATCATTAGCATTTGAAATTCTCTCACATAATCATCAACAAATCAATTTCTTTGACAAAGCTCTTGCAATTTAGCAAATGTGTCCTATAGGTAAGTTTCAGGCACAAATCTTCCTTATAGCAGTTTTTCTTAATTTAACCTTTATTAAGTTCAACCCACTTAATATAGATTAAATGACATTAAATTAAGCAAAAACAATTTTCTTTGAAAAAATATTTTTAAAAAAATAATTCAGAATCACCAACCAATAAAACTAATAAAAAAGTTAAATTAGGGTTTTCAAGTAGGAAAACCCTAATCTAGCCACTAGTCTATGAATTTTTTAAAAAAAATGAATTTTTCAGAAAATTTAATTAGAAATCTAAATTTAAGGGCTAACCTATTAAGACCAAGTCACCATGTAAAAATTTAAAAAAAAAAAACTAATTAATGCAAAGGATGTGAAAATGCATAAAAATGAATTTTTTTAGTGCAAAATTTCCCTAAAAATGAAAATTAAACAAAATATTTTACAAATTTTACTATTACCTTGAAAGTGTCTACATACCCACTAATCGAGATCAAATCGATCGTAGTTGTCATCTTTAGAAAAACTTTCGTAAGTTGATTCTTTTCATTAAAAAAATGGCTAGATATATGTTTATTAACCGTTAATTTTATTAAGAAAAATCCCTAAAAACCTTATTTTTATTCCTAATTAAAAAAACCCTAAAAAGCTAATTTTTGAAAAGTCCTAAATTAAGATTTTTATCTTTTTAAAAAAATAACTAAGTGATAAAATTTTTCATTTTTCAAGAAAAACACTAAAGACTTAAAAATGTAATTTTTATGAAATATGCTATTTTCTACATGATTAAAATTTTCTATGGAAAAGATGCTTAAACCGTACAAAAGAAGCTTAAACAATAAAAAAGATGCCTAGCTATAGAAAAAATGCCTAAATCATAAAAAAAAATGCCTAAATCATGAAAAAATATCTAAACCATGAAAAAAAAGTCCAACCATAGAAAAGATATATAAACTCTGAAAAAGATGCCTAACCATAGAAAAGAAGTATAAACTATGAAAAAGAAGCTTAGCTATATTAAAGATGCAAATTAAAAAAAAAATTATTTTATGAAAAACTAACTAAGTAACAAAGTTATTTTTCTTCTAAAAAAATTCCTAAAATGCCTAATTTTTTTTAAAATGAAATTTTTATCTAAAGATGCAATCTTTTCTCAAAGAATACAAAAGTGAAAATTTTAATAAAACGTGAATTGTTATAAAACATGCAATTCGGAACCCTAAATATGCAACTTGTCATAAGACAACACTAAAAACATACGATTCTAATAAAGATACAAAAAGAAATAAATAGGCTTAAAAAAAAAAGCCTAACTACCGGGACCAAAACTTGCAAAGAAATGTATATTAGCATGCATTTTAAACAATACCAATACCATGCTAAAAAAATTCACAAAGTAAAATAAGGGGAAAAAATGCAACTAATATCAACTAATAACCTGCATAAGAAGACAAACTAAGTTAGTAGGTGTTTTTCAATTAAAATAGACAACATAAAAGAAAAAGATAATAAAATAAAAACCTACCAAGCTTAATAAACATACACGAGTAAGACTAAGGGAGTCATCAATCGCGAGTTGGGCTAGATTTCAAGTCGCGGAGCTCTGTAGGTAGTCCAACTGGGTCAAGAGAGAAGAGGACCAACCGCAACTAAACTGACTTCTCACAATAGTCTCCAATCACCAAAACAAGAGGTAAAAGTTGATCTTTATGAGATTCTAATTAGTAAAACTTAGACTAGTTATGGTGCCTTGGTGTAAGGCAGCTATCTAGTGGTGTTTAACATTTGGGCATCAATAGTAGTTTGTATTCAAGGTTTGGTGTCATTCAGTTTGTGTTGTATCAGTCATCTGAAGGTTACATGATGTAGTATTGGATAAGAAGAGAGGGGTAAATGGTAGAGCTAGTTTATAGGGGGGCTGACGGTGGATGAAGGAAAAGAGGGGCTAGGTCAAGAGTGTAGTCTAGTACATTGTTGTGCTGGTCACCGTGCATTGGTATTAAGTGGCTAGTGCGATGGGCGACGAGCTATGAAGTGGGTGCTACTGTGTTAGGGCATGTGAGTAAACAGTAGTGTTAAGTTTAGTCAAGCTATGTAAAGTCGAACGTAGAGTGGGTTCTAGGTTATATGAATGCCACATTTATACGAGAGTGTCACTGGTGTTGGGTTGGGTTTACTACTATTCATTGCTTAGTGTTAAATGTTTAGGTCTTTGTGAGAGTCTATGTGAGAGGATGGTAGTGGAGAAAGGTAGTCACGTTAGTATCACAGGGTATGGTTATACGTATGTGTGCATAGGTATTGGGCTAATGGTATACAGATGACTATTTGAGGTTTAAATGAGGGTAAATAACTGCTAGAGTATGTACTATGTTGGATGGGTCAATGGATATTACGTCAAAAGGTTGGAGTCAAGAGTGAGACTGGAGCTACTATGTTGAGTCGCAGTTTAAGGATTTGGTTGATCGATAGAGAAAAGATCAAGGGGTGTAAGGGGTCAATTGGGAGTAAGAGGATGAGAGATGATGGTTGATGGCTATTGTCTTAAAAGATTGAGTTCCCCCTTTATCTCAAATTCCTAGACCCATTTATATAGCTTTTAACTCAAATCTTGATTAAATCTAAGATTAACCCCAAATCAATTATAAAAGAGAGTTATTCTTAGAATTTCTTTTATCAATCCTCATTCAAACAAGATTGAAGCAAATCCTTACAAATTTGGATATTTTGTTAATATTCAATAAGATCTAATCCAAATTCGTAATAAAAAATGAAGATTTAGATGGAGATTTTTTAATAACATATCTCCTTCCATAACTGAATTCGAATACAATCAGTTTTGGGGAAGAGAATGAAGCCATCACATAGATGGCATGTGACATAGGTTTAGAAAAAGAAAAAAAAATATGCCCTCGGTTTGGCTCGATCCCTTAATCCCCTAACAACTTCTTTCTCATGCCAAGCAAAATAAACTTAAGCCTTTGTTATTAGGCCCTACATAAATTTAAACTTTCAAACCTAAGCCCAATCCATTCTAAAATGGCCCTGACCTTTCTATATAACCTAAAATATACATGCTGAGTATTTTTAACACCACTATAAATCTGGAGTCTTATTAGTCTAGTTAAAATATTCTTTAGTTTGGACAAAAAGCCATTTTAGATTTTACTAGATTATTTTCCTAATGAAGTGATGTGTCTCTAAGGTCGGAAAGCTAGCAAAGTCCAAGTAGTTACTAAATGAATATCACATACCTCGATCCTACTTGGCCAACAATCCATTGAATATGACATACCGATCCAAATTGAAGGGTCGCTCACCAATACTCCTTGCCAAAGGGAATAGATAAAAGTTGAATGATAACGAGAACACTAAGGTTACTCAAAGTAAATAATTCTGTATTGAAAGTTGGATGATCCTGTATACAAGAAAGTAGGGATTTATATACCTATCCACTAGGATTACTTTACATATATGAAAAGACAAAAGGGTATTCTTCACTAGGTTACATAAGACATACTAAAATGGGTAAAAGAGACAAAGAATATTCAGTACGAAAAAGAACTAATCATTGTAGAATATTATGTCAGAAGACACGTGTTGCTTGGAGGCTAGACATCAGGAATATGATATAATGTAGGTAGAAATAGGAATACGTTACAATTAAGGGCCGACCTGATCTGGATTAGGTCAAGAGCTAATCAATCTGGTTAGGAAGTCTACTGAATTAGAGTCAAGCACCAATGGTCGGTTGGAGACCTCGGCTTGGCTAGCCTTACCCAAGTTACCTTCTAGGTCAAGACTTCGCAACTGGGCAAGAACATACTAGATACAAGTAAAGATCTAACAGATAGGTCGGCTAGGGGTCGAATTGGGATAGGAGTCCCCATCTTGGCTATAGCTTAGAATCAGTATTTTCCGTGTGAGACATTAAAGTCCTCGAGCTCGGCTTCTTGTGATCGGCCCAAGGGATTGATTCCTATCATCTACCTAGGGGTCAGAAAGATTTATCCTCAAATCTAAAGTGGTTTTTGCTCATTCTTCAAGGAGCTTGCAAGGTCTTCTTCTATTGGTTGATGGGGAATTAGATCGGATATATTAAAGGTAGAGGAGACACCATAGTCATCAGATAACTCGATCTGGTAAGCATTACAATTGATCTTCTTAAGGATTGTTGGCTTAAGGTGATAGTTTGCTTTGTCTTAAGTATAAAATCGCTCTCAGCTGAGGTAAATCCATACTAAGTCTCTTTGTTGGAAAGAAAAAGTTTGACGGCCTTGGTTACCAATCTCTTGCTGCCTCTAGTTGAATTTAGCAATCTTCTTTATTACGAACTAGTGCAATTCATGTAATTCTTGAGCTCAATCAACTCCAGATTGACTCTCTTCAATAGTTGGTGGGGTACTGATCATGTCCAAGGGAATGGTTGGGTTTAAGGCCATAGACAACCTTGAATGGGTCTTCCCATAGTGTTGTGGGCAGTTCAGTTGTATGCGAACTCCATGACAGGTAGGCACAAATCCCAATCCCTTAAGTTCTTTCCTACAATAGCTCTAAGAAAATTTCCTAGCATCCTACTTACCTCTTCACTCTAACCATTAGTCTGAGGGTGGCTACTAGAGCTAAATACTAATTTAGTCCCGAATCTCCTCTAATAAATCTTCCAGAAATAGCTCAAAAATCTTTTGTCCCAATCTGAGACAATAGTCTTCGGTACTTTATGTAGTCGAACAACCACCTATAAAAACAAATCAGCAATATATAAAAGATCGTTAATCCGATGGCATGGAATGAAGTGTACCATTTTGCTGCAACAATCTACTACAACAAAAGAAGAATCTTTCCCTCTAGATATCTTAGGTAACCTTAGGACAAAGTCCATGCTGAGGTCGACCTATAGTAAGGTAAGCGTTGGTAAAGGCATATACTCTCTATGGGGTTCTCTCTTCCCTTTAGCATGCTTACACACTTTACAATGATCGATTACCTTATGGACATCCTTGGCCAAACCTAGCCAGTAAAAATTTTCTTTCAATAGATTGGCTATCTTGACCTCCCCAAAGTGGCTAGAAAGTCCACCGCTGTTAGCTTCTTAGATCAACAGTTCATATGTGGAGTAGTTTAGAATATATAGTCTACAATCCTCAAACAGATAGCCATCCTTAAGATAATATCCTCCAACAACTAGTCCTTGACGACACTATTCAACAAGGGAATCGAAGTGAAGGTCATTAGCATACTACTCAATGATGAGTAAGAATTCCAATAGTTTTTTTTCTTTTTTTTTTTTTTTTGCAAAGTAGTCAACAAAGTTTGCCGTCATGACAAAGCGTCGGCGAACACATTTACACTTCTCTTCTTATGTCGGATCACGTACAAGAAACATTCCATGAACTCTAACCACTTAGCTTGTCTCTTCGAAAGCTTGTTCTGACTCTTAAGATGCTTCAATGACTTGTGGTCAATGTAAATAACAAACTCTCGTAGAAGCAAATAATGTTGCCAAACAGTAAGGGCTCAAAAAAGGGAGTACATCTCCTTCTCGTACACAAAATAGTTAAAGGCTGAGCCACTCAATTTCTCACTGTAGTAAGCGACGGGCCGTCATTCTTATATCAGGACAACACCAATTCCAACTCTCGATGCATCGCACTCCAATTCGAAGGGCTTGTCAAAATCTGGTCATAAAAGGACAGGTATCGAGGTGAGCTTCTCCTTAATCTCCCTAAAACTTTGCTCAACTCAATCGTTCCACCTAAACCCTTCATTCTTCTTTATCAGCTCGATCAATGGAGTGGCTATTATGCTTAAGTCCTTAATAAATCACCTATAGAAAGAAGCTAGGCCATGGAAACTTCGAACTTCAATGACATTTTTCTACGTCGGCCATTCCAAAATAGCTTGGATCTTCTCCTCATCTACTCAGATTCCTTCCCCTGACACTACAAACCTTAAGAACATCACCTCTTTTTAGCAAAACACGCATTTCTTTACATTCCCATACAACTTCTCAGCTTACAGGATGCCAAATACTTTATGAAGATGTTAAACATGGTTGTTTAGGTCAATACTATACACCAGTATGTCATCGAAGTATACAACCATACATCTCCCAAGAAGAGACCTCATCACATGGTTCATTAACCTCATGAATGTACTCGGCACATTAGTAAGTCCAAATGGCATAACTAACCATTCGTAGAGCCCATGCCTAATCTTAAAGGCAATCTTCCATTCATCACCTGGCCTCATGCGAATTTGGTGATAGCCATTTCTTAGATCAATCTTTGAAAATATCTTCGCAACATGAAGCTCATCTAACATATCATCGAGCTTTAGTATCAGGTATTTATACTTGATAGTAATTTAGTTGATTGCTTGGCTATCGATGCACATGCACCATGAACCATCCTTCTTCGGAACTAATAGAGTTAGTACAACATAAGGGCTCAAGCTCTCCTTTACATATGCTAGCTTAATGAGTTCGTCCACCTGTCTTTTCAGCTCGGCAACCTACTTAGGGGTCATCCTCTCTGCAGGTCGATTCGGCAAGGTAGTACCTAGCTACAAATCAATACAGTGTTCTGTACCTTAGACTGGTAGCAATCCTTTAGCAAGCTTTGGATCTCTTCTAAAACATTTCATAACTCCCTCATCTCCATCAATCTCCTAACCAATAGGAATATCGATTCATCAGCTTCCTTAGCAGATCAGAGCTCTCTATAACTCATCACTAAGGCTTTCTTCTTACTAGCTCGAGTAAGCTGATTATGGGTCTCATTTACTTCGGACAGGGTTGAGGTTACAACACTATCCTCCTTCCATCCTTAACAAAGGCATAGGTGTTCTTATACCCATCATGTGTAATACATCAATCGAACAACCAAGGTCATCCAAGCAACAAATGTAAAGCTCCTATGGGGATGACATGACATTGCACACTACTTCATCCCTGTATACATTTCTGACACTGAACGGTATGGTCACTTGTTTAGTCACGTGCAAAGCACCCTTATCATGAAGTCAATGCAGCTTGTAAGATTAAGGATGCCTTAAGGTCGGTAGACTCAACCTCAGCACAAAGGATTACGCAACTACGTTAGTGCAACTTCCTCTATCTACTATGATCGTGCATAATTGGCCTTTGACAATACACTTAGTATGGAACAAATTCTCCCTCTAGTCTTCCTCAAGGTTCGACGAAGAACTCAAGACTTGTCTCAAGACTAGGGTCATCACTTCTCCCTAGTCGACATAGATACAGGTCTCCTCTTCCTCCTTAGCTTCTGCCTTTCGAACCTCCTACTCCTATTTAGGCTCACTCTCATCTGTGATATCTACTACATCTCCTTGGAGCACCATGACACGTCAATTTCGACACTCAACAGCCAAATGTCCAAAGCCTAAGTATTTAAAGCATTTCACCTCGCTAGACTTCCGTCCAGAGGTCTGTCCTTTCTCATACATTCTGGAAGGTGGCTAACCTCAGCTCAGCCTGACTGTCCTGCTCGATCATACTAACCTACTCGACTATCGTTAGGTCAGTCATTCTTTTCCACGGCTCAGTTTAAACATGTTAGTGATAAAGGAATATTTTTCATGTTTTAAAGTGCAAATTAAGATAGAATTATTATTGATTTTATAAAAATCATTAAGAAATTATACTTAATTATTTTCGTTTGGACATTTCAAGAATTAAAGGATTCAAGAGTGGAATTACGAATGATTTAGAGTAATTTTATGCAAAGGAACAAAGTCTAAATCAACACACACAAGTTGGAATTGAAAGCAACTAGCCTATAATGTACACCGTTGACCCTTGATGTCTATGCCACCGGCCTAACAACCAGCCTTACATTTACACTGCTGGCCTTCATGAAAAAGAAACTTTACGTGAGTCGACCCTTATTTTTCTTATAAATAGCTTATGTTTTATCGTTTAAGGGACTTTTAAACACACTTTCCTTAAACTTAGAGAGTCATAAAATAATCTTTAAATAGTTCTTAAAGAATTCTTCAGGAAAATTGCTTAGATCATTGAGAAGAATTTGTTTTTATTGTAGAGACCAAGTTAAAGTTGCAATTAAAGATTATCTTTTCTAATGTAGAATTGGTAACATCTATTTCGATCATTCTTATGCAATTATGTGAATTACTTATGCTTTCAATTATGAATTTCCTTACAATTTCAATTAGTTTCCAAATCCATGGTTAGCTAAATTTATTTATGAGAATTGATGAAACCTTAGATAGCTAAGATGATGATTGTGTTCATGTTATAAGATTAAGAGATATATGGATGATTCATGATTGCAATTTCTATGATTTCAATTATAATTGTTAGAAACCCTAATGATATGGGAGTTGATATAGGGTTTGTTAGAAATTCTTAGTTGATTTGATTAATCAATGTGGAAGTAGAGTTAATTGAATTAATTAGAAATTATCTAGATATTAATGCAGTGTTCGATGATTGATTATTCACTAAGACATTAGGGATAATTGATTTAGGACATTAAACAATCATAGTATCAAGAGATATATGATTGTAATTTAGAGTCTACTGTTAATTGGAAGATACGGAAGCTAACTAATTAATTAGGAGTTTAAATCCTTAAGTTTTAAGGTATAATAATTTCACTTGAATGACCATATAACTATTAATTTATATAATGCAATAACAATTTGATTGGCATAATCTAGGGTAGATTCTATTTTCCCACAATTCTCAATTAATTGCTTAATTTTAGATTTTTCGTAGTTACTTTCTTTTTAATAGTTTTAGAGTAATGATTAGATTAATTAATTTAATTTTGATTGCCTAAATATTTATAAGAACTAACATAGAATTAGTAATTTCTTAATCCTCGAGGGATCGATAACCTTGCTTTCTCTATATTACTTGATTTCGACCCAATATACCTGCCAAAGTATTCGTGATTTATTTATATATATATATATATTTTAAGCAAATCAGTTGGCATGATATTAAGGCTTAGGAGAATATTGGCCCAGGTCAGTTCGAAACATTTATCCTCTACCTTTCAACCCTCTACGCTATCTTGATGACCTCTTATAAATTATAAAACCATTGTACTTCTACAATATTGTGAATCTCATACTTAGGTCCAAAAATGAACCTCGATACTACACGAGCTTCTAGCTCTTCCATGTCGACTCAGATCATTAACATCTACAACTCTCTTACGTAGTCATCAATAGTTCGGCTTCTTTGGCGAAGCTCTTGTGACTTTGCAAACATATCTTGTAAATAAGTTTCAAGCACAAATTTACCTCTTAATAACCTTTTCATTTCCCAAGTTCTAATACCCTGTCTTCCATCTCTTGCCTAGCTGCATTCAGATTCTTCCACCACATGGTGGCATATCCAGTAAACTCTAATATAGCAAGTTGGACCTTGACTACATCCTCATAACCACAACATTCAAATACTTTCTCGACCTTCTCTTCCCACTCCAAGTATTCATATGCATCTCCATTTCTATCGAAGGGCGTGATTTGCACCTTAACATTATCTAGCCCTCAAGGGACTCGGCGTCCTCGTCCTTATGCTCAGTAATAATAATCAACTTCTTCTTCTTCAACAAACCCTTTAATTCCTAGCTCCGCATCATCTTCCCCATTCTCCTTTAACTCCAGTCTACATCTAGCAACTTGGTTTGCTACTCCTCCAGCCTATAGTGATTGAATTAGGGTTGTTGTCTATTAACTTGCATTGCGGTGACTAGACTCTCAATAAGGTTTGTGAGTCTGTCAAGCTTATCATCAACCGACCCCGGGGTATTAATTTCATTAAAACCACGACCAGGTTGAGCACTACTACCTTGGTCATTAATAACTCCCTAAATACTTAAATCTAACATAGTACAGTACTTCTCAAACAAATTAACAACCAGCTAACAACTTCAACACCTGATAGTCACTTAAATAAGATAGAAAAAACTTGCACTGTTTTCATAATGAAAAACAAATTAAAATTGAGTAACAATAAAACCACTCTTGCTATCACACCAACACACTGTAGTAGCTATGAAAGGAACATAGCAACCACCAACAGTGAAGTGAACAAAAACTTCACTACAACTTCACACACTCCCTCATGTAATTTTGCTCTAATACTAATGAAGCTAATACGTCCTGAAGTCGAACACATGGAGGGGCACCACAACGAAGCAAGCCAGAAAGAAACAAAGAAAAAGCTAGCAAAGTCCGAGCAACTACCGAATGGATATGACACACCACTCAATCTTACTCGACCAACAATCTATTGAATATGACATACAGATCCAAATTGAAGGGTCACTCGCCACTACTCCTTACCAAAGGGACTAGATAAAAGTTAAATGATAACAAGAACACTAAGGTCGCTCGAAGTAAATAATTCCGTATTGAAAGTTGGATGATCCCATATACAAGAAAGTAGGGGTTTATATACCTGTCCACTGGGTTGCTTTACATATATGAAAAGACAAAAGAGTATTCTACACTAGGTTACATAAGACATATTAAAGGGGGTAAAAGAGACAAAGAATATTCAATATGGAAAAAAAACTAATCATTCAAGAATATTGTATTAGAAGACATATGTTGCTTGGAGGCTAGACATCAAGAATATAATACAACGTAGGTAGAAACAGGAATGTGTTACAGTTAGGGGCTGACCTTATCTGGACAAGTCGAGAGCTAATTAGTCTAGTTAGGAAGTCTACTGAATTGGAGTCAAGCACCAATGGTCGGTTGGAGAGCTCGGCTCGGCTAGCCTTTCCTAAGTTAACTTCTAGGTCAGGATTCGCAACTAGGTAGGACCATGTCAGACACACGTGAGGATCTAAAAAATAGGTCGGCTAGGGGTCAAATCAGGATAGGAGTCCCCATCTTAGTTATGGCTTAGAATTAGTATTTTCTATATGAGCCCTTGAAGTCCTCAAGCTTGGCTTCTTATTATCAACCTAAGGGGTTGATTCCTATCATGAAGCTCTAAAAAAGAAAATGTTAAAGACTTCAAATTAGTTAAATCGCATGTATACTTCACATTATTGCTCGATCTGAGCCCCAAATGATCAACTAACTTAACTTTGACACTTATGAAACTTTTTCATTTTTTCCAATTTAAAATTTTTTTTTCAATTTTTAAATTTTTTGGTGTTCTCCATTTCTTTTTTATTTTTTTGTAAACCTAGCCCAAAAGTTAAAAATAAAAAATAAAAAAATGGGACTAAAATTAAAATAAAATATGGCAAAAATAGGGTATCTACAACACCTCATCGTCCATCTCTCATTCTAGCTACATTCAAACTCTTCCAACACATGATAACATATCCAATAAATTTCAATGCAGCAAGTCACACTTTAACGACATCAGTATACCCATAATAGTGAAACTCTTTCTCTTCCTACTATAAATATTTATTTGCATCTTCACTTTCACTAAAGGGTGGGGTTTGGACCTTAACATTATCACGTCCTTAAGAAGCATGGCATCCCCGTTCTTATGCTTGGTAATATTCAACCTCTTTTTCTTCCTCTCCATCATTCTCTAACTCCATGTCCTCAATATCTTCCTCAATCTCTTTTAACTCCAGCCTTCATCTAATAGCTTGGTGTATAACTCCTCCAACTCGATGGTGTATAACTAGGCGATCAACTCAATTACCTTAGCCATATCATTTCTCAGGAACATTCTTAGGTAAATTATGATGTAGTACACCCTATGGTTGTTTTTTGTTGACTTAAATCACAATAACCAAATTTTCAATAAGACTAGTGAGTCATCAAGCTTATCATCAACTAATCCAAGAGTGTTACTATAAATCTCACAAATTTAGCATTTTAGGTAACAAATCAATTTAAATATTATAGGTAATTACCCTAACTCAACGGAGTCAATAAATTTAAAACTAATTAAAGTTTTAAACTTGAACATAATACAAAAGATAAAAACCCTAAAATTTTGCTTAAAACCTAAATCCCATACAAAAACCCTAAATTCAATGTACACGCAAAAACCCAAAATCGAACTCAAACTTGACAAAAACCCTAAAATTATAACTATACGCTTATAAGATGAATAAATATAACTTAATAGTAATATAACCATAGTCGATCACAATTATTGACTAAATCGCAAAATTGCGTATAAACCTTAACAAAAATGTTGAAATAACTAGTAAATATTAAAAACGTAACAGGTACCAATTAAATTAATAAATTTTCATAAAATCTCAAAATTAATTTATAAATACTAATTTTATGATTTCTATGTTTGGAAAAATTAAATATATTTATTTTTATTTTCTTTTTTCTTTCTTTTTCTTCTTCATTTTTTTTCCTTTGCTTCCACGTGATTTCTAGCTATAAATTATAGCAGCCCATGTGTATCAATCGTAATTTACAAGTGTCGACAAGTTATGGAAGAAAAGACAAAGAATTAAAGTAAGTGTCTTATCTCAATTAATAAAAATATTAAGCAAGATTTCTTTTCTTCTTTTTCATTTGCTTTTAATCCTCCTTATTGCTCCTTTACATCTAGAACTTCTTAGAGAAAAGAAAAATTAACACACAAATTAAACCAAAACACTAAGAAGAAGAAGAAGAAGAAGAAAAAGGGATTTTTACCATTTAATTTACTAAAGAATTTAGGTAGGTATATTTATTTATTTTAGTACATATATATTATATGTATGTATATGTATAGTGGGCATTTTTTTTTATATATTTATGTGTAGGAGTATATGTATGTATTATACATAGTATATTTATTGTGTAGTATGTACATGTATGTGTATATAATATAATATATACTATGTATTTCCTTACTTAGGTATGTATGTATATGTATGCGTGACTATGTATATATATGTATATGTACATAGTATTTATTTTTATTATACAATGTATAAATGTAAGCATACATATAAGATATATATATATATGTACTATGTATTTCTATATTTATGTACATATGTATGTATTAAGTATTTTCTCTATGTATGTAGATGTATATATATACTTAATATTTTGATTATATGATATATATGTATATGTGTATAATAAGTATATGTATACTCAATATTTTCAATTTATAAAGAAAATTTTCTATATGTATATGTATAAAAGTGTACTAGACGTGATGATTAGATATATATATAAATATTTATGTATATTATTATTTGTATTTCTTATTTTTGTATATATATATATATATATAATACAACCATACATGTATATATGTATATAAAGTACAAATACATGTATATTATACTCATACATATAGTATATAATATATAATTAAGATTAAGATAATTTAATACACAAGTACATTATACATATAAGTATACATATATGAATAGAATCATATATGTAGAAATACAAGTATATTTGAATAAGTATATACATAATATATTATAATATTAACTTAATAAATAAAGTAATTTAATAATTATATATATACATATATGAGTATACTATAACATTAGGAAAAATTATAGTAAATAATTAATTTAGAAAATTTAATAAAATATAGTAATGAATATTAATATACGTATATATATGTATATACCATAAAATATAAAATAATAAGAAAATATATGAAAAAGTAGAAAAGGACACATGGCACTCTTATATGTTGCCACATCACCTCTTAAGTATAATTTAAGTAATTTTCGTAATTGCTAATAAAAATAATAATTAATTAATTAGAAAAATGATAAAGTAGAAAATTTTGAATTAATAAATCTTAAATCTCAAAAAAGTGTAAAAATAAGTAATTATAGTAAAATAAGCCTAAAATAAGAAAATTACAAATTTTACAATACAAATAATTATTAAATTTTAATTACATTAAGAAAAGCATAAATTAATATTCTATAACTTTTTAAGTCAAAATAATAAAGTTCGTGATAGTTTTATTTCACAGTCAAACTGCAGAATTACAACGTCCAAAACGAACCCCACTATGAGAAAGTAAGCTTAAAAATAATCAAAATGGACTATAAGTTCATAAGAATCCAAACTAAATTGAAAAAGTTATACACGATTAAAAATTTAAGATAATATGAGTGAGAGATTTAAGTCAAACTATAAACCCTACTTTTATCGAGCCTAAGATTTGATTAAGAGTATTTCTCAAACATTCTCAAGGATTAACTAAACTAAAAACTTAAGTTCATATTTAGAAATGAATTAAAATTTTTCAATTCAGAAAACTAATTATCGATAAAACCTAAGCTTGAAGAACTACGAACTCTAAAGTCACTTAAGACCCTAAACCCTAAAACAATTAAGGAATTTTAACCCTAAGTGACTAATTGATAATTTAATTTGAAGAATTTCATTCAACTCTATAAAATTTCACAATTTTATAAAAATCGAATCATAATTTACAACATAATACAAGAAGTAAATTCTAACATAATTTCCTGTAAGACCATGCCCTTATCTTTATACCAAGCCTTACATATAAATAAGTAGACCAACCAATCACCTCGAATGACTTATCAATTGAAAGTTGGAATCGTGTATCAATTGATAACCTATCCAAATCTAGTGATAAGATACATTCCTTATCACCTTTCCACTTATATTACATATGAACAAACTTTTACAAGATTTCACATGCTTAACTTTAATAAAGGAGACAAGACAAGTCCATGCCCAAAAAGAACATCCCATGGCCGGTTTGAACAAGAAGGAGAGGGGGGCCATGCTCTTGTCTTTCATCCATCGATGACTTTCTCTTATGCACTACTATTCACTCCTTAATGCTTACATCATCAATAGTTGCAATTGTTGACTCTTGTGTAAGCTACAAGTAACAATTTCAAGCTTCTTAAAGACACATTCACTCCTATTCCAACCGGCCACTCTTGCATCATTTTCTCTTGCTTTCCATTTCATTTTTACTTCCTTCTTCTCTCATTTGAAACCAACTCGAAAAGTGGGAACACTTAAGCCCCACAAAATCAACTTTGCTGCCACTTTCCAAGCTTCACTCACGGCACTTTCATTTTCTTTTCTTATGTATTTCTCTTACAACATTTAAGCTCCTTTAGGACCCTTAGAACCTTCCACAAACCCCACTCCAAAGGATCAAACAATTTGCATTTCTAAAAAAGGTGCAAAAGAATGAAGTAAGGTTAAGAGCTTAAGTAGAACCTTTGTACACAACCACCATACTTTGCTTTAAGGACGAGTAAGTATTTTTTGTATTAGTAGGTTAGTGTTCTGTTAGGAGACTTTGATTTCTTAAAGATATGAGTATAATTATAAGTTGTTATAACATCAAAGACCATCTTAAGAAACAAACTCATAAAACCCTTGCATGAAGTTGAAACATGAGCATGTAAAGTTGGTGTTTTGTAAAGATACTTGTTTAACGTTTTGAATGAAAGATTTAAAGTTGAGAAAATCTTGAAACAAGAACCTGAATGAAAGATGAACATGCTACACGTGAGGATTTAAAGATCATTTGGATGTCAATTTTATTTCCATTACGCTAAACATGCTTAAATCTAGACTTAAGTTAAGAAAAAATCCATCACATGAAGTTTTATGAGAAAACTAACTTTATATGACTTAAGCTATGATATGAAAGTTGTAATAAGTATGAGACCTTTTATTTTTTGTGTAAAGCATGAGCTAAAGAATCATCCCACAGAAGAAAATTCAAGTTAAGATTTGAATACAAGTAGTTTAAATTCATGATCTAACACCTAAACTTAAGAAAATGATCAAACAAGTTGGAAAACCAAGTTGAAAACCCTCATATTCAAACTAACTAAATCTAGAACATCCTTAAAAGACACTTCAAAATATGATAAAGGTAAGTAAACAAAGTAAAAAGACCAACCAAGGTAGTATGGTAAGTATATTAAGCTTAAAACTCAAAATTGAGCTTAAAACTTCCAAAATGGGCCTCATACACTAAGTTAAACCACCCTTAAATTTCTGACTAGTAACTTGACACATCAATAAGAGTTGTTTTAAGACTCTCAAGAAACCCACAAAACACTCCCTAAGCCCAACAAAATGATTAAATTTGAGTTGGATAAAAAATAAGCCCATTTGACAACTTAAGCCCACTTAAGAGCCCAAGAAGTGTTTGATAGCCTTAGGAGTAGAAATCAAAGTTGCAAATCTAACCTTAAGGAATATTTTGAGCTAAGAAGGAAATCTTAAGACTAAGCCCAAAGGATTTCCTAAGTTACCAAAAAGCCCATTAACCAAACAAAGCCCAAAAGTACTCCAAATCATAAGGACCACTAGTATTTTGACCCATGGACAGATTTGCATATCTCATTTCGAAAATCTAACCTCACCATATTAAAGTACACTAAAAAACGATGAAGATTGAACTTTTAAGTAAAATCGAGAAAAGATACGAAAACTAGTCAAGAGTATAACTTAAGGGAACTTAGCTTAGTTTCTAAGTTTATTTCAATCCCTTATAGTATTATTTCGATGACCAGTGGACACTGCGTACGAAGACAACTTGCCTCCGAACTACTTTAACTGACCGCATGGCGGAGTGAGTAAATTCCTAATGACTCTTTACTTGATTTTGCTTGTAGAATAGATACACCTAAACTTATATATATATATATATATTTGGATACTTATAAGATATGAGAAATGCATGTGTATGAATTTGTGGATGAATGCGATGACTTGTTAATTATATAATAATGGGAATCATTGTGATAAATTATACTTGCAAGTGTATGGAATGAAATTGTTTGATCACCTTGAAAAATTATATTAACGAACTATATGATTAAGAAATAAGATTAATCATGCAATTCCCATAATTGCATTTGGATAATACCGACTTCTGCTTCACGCAGAAGATAGGAAGGGACTCATAGGAGGATGAGCTTCTTGTAGGATTGGGCATTACCTACGTCATCATTTTTATTGAGTCTCTGTCCTAAGCTGATGGGCTTACTAAGCACTAAGAGACACCAACTGTCGGTAAGGGGCCAAGTCTTGTGGCTTCTGCTTAGGGCGTGTGTTTGTGGATTATGAAGGCCACTACACCACTAGACTTAGGATTTTAAAAGTATGATTTGTTATTCGATAAAGAAAGTATATACAAATATAAATATATATTTATAGTTTTGTTTTGGCTTAAGCACAATAATGTAAATGAAATAAAACCTAAGGTCTAGAACCTGAATTTTGGTTTAGGTCGATTAATTATCTCCAAACCCCGACTATAGGAGGCATAATTCTGAGTCATATGCAATTCCTAGGTCACTGCATACGTTGTTCGGCATACTGGTTGTTCATGCATTCATATGATTGTGCATCTAATAAATTTCTACCATATAGTACTAACAAGGGCATTTATCTTACTAAGCTTAAGCTTATACCTTGATAGATTTTTGTTGTTACAGGAAAACCTCTTCTCTAATCCGAACCAAGGAATGCCCGTAATAAGTCTCATATAGAGACAAGTTGGAGTAATCAGGGAGCGCAAAGAAAATTTTATAATAGACTTTCAGATAACTAGTTAATTTTATATTTTGTTTATAACATAGATTAAAATTTCTAATGCAGTTCCCTTATAAACTGCATTTGTTTGTAATTTTCTTTTGGTATGGATTTTACGAGTCCACATGTTTAGTTAATTTATACCATAGAAGTAATTTTAGTTAAATTGCTATATATTACTTATTTATGGGCCTGGTTGTAACGTATAGTAGAAGGAGCCTTGTGTGTCGTATGAAAGGCCTTCAATCAATAAAAAGGTTACTAGTAGACCTTTGCACGGTACACGACGACCTATCACGACAACGATACTATTGGGTCATGATACCAACTATATTTATACCATATTTGAGGTATAGTGGAAGACTAGGCAAATAATGATAGATATTTAGTTAATTGGAGGACCTAATTTTTCAAAATACTTATAAGCTTTCTTATTTTTTAGGTAATCGATTATCAAGCCCTAGATTCTCAAAGGTCGGGAAAGTAAGCATTAACCTAGGTGAAGGAATTCTTATGATCTGCTATCTACTTGCTATTTGTTATTTATGTACTCCCTATTGGTTGATACTGATTATTGTTGAATGACTGATTTCTTTATGTGATCATTTTCTTAAATTGGTAAATGTAACTATTCGACTAAAGAAATCAGTTATATTTGTTATATGTTTATGATCCACTTGGTACGTTGATGGAAAGTGTTAGCTTTGCGAATTTTTTAGAAAAGTATTTTTGAAAAATATTTTTCCAAACTTAAACATATTTTGTATGATTTTTAAAAAAGAGCTCATAGTGTCATAAATGATGTTTTTATGGTTAAGGAAAAGCTAACATGGTATCTCTAATTGATTGCCAAAGGACTCACATATTTGTGCCCGTGGGGTCTTGGATATTTATGGATAACAAGATAGGCTCACTTTGTGTGCCTGAGGGGCCTTTGATATGTTTAGTAGGCGGCCCTAGTTGAGCTCCATCTATATTGATTGTTGATTATCGAACTAAGGTAATAGTCGAGTAACGTCTAATGGAACCATACCCTAGACAGCCTTAAGTGGTTAAGGTGAGGTACTCCGTGTGGGTAAGTGTAAGGAAAAAATCAATGTGTAGACGACATAACTCTATACCTTCCATAGTTTCGGACTCCTATAGATATGTTGCTTGCATTCATTCATATATAGATAGCTTACATGTATGCTAATAATGTTTATTAACTTGCTTGACAATAGTGGTGAGGAACAAATTCATTAAGCCATGGTTTACTCATTCCCTTATAGTTTTTTTTTGCAAGTTTCTTGTAAGTAGAAGTTGAGATAAGCTTGAGAGCAAAGTACAAACTGGAGATAGGTTTGGTAATATTAAGGTTGATTGAAAAGTGTATAACGGTACAGAAACAATTTATGTAAAGTATATTCATATAATAAGATTATGTAGTATTTCTTGTAAATTAATAAGTTGTTTTACCTTGTCTTAACATTTGGTAGGAGATAACGATTCTAATGGACTATAGCTTATCAGATATCTATATTTACTTATATTTTATATCAAACTATTTAATTAAAATTGAAAACCTTAATGTTTAATTATTTAGAGTCTTATAATCTCTAACTTGTAAGGTAGTTTTTATATCATGAGTGCACCATGATATGAAGATTTTAAACAATCCTATTAGACCCTCCTTAGAGTCATGACAGTTACTATCATTTTGACCTCGACTAACATGAGAACCACTACTCAAGTCACCAATAATATCTTGAACACTCAAATTTGACATAGTGTAATACTTCTCTAACAAGTTAACAACATAATACATAACAAACACTTCCACTTACTACCCATAACCTTATTAACTTACTCTAACAACTTCAATACCTAATACTTACTCGAATATAATAGAAATGAACTTACTGTATTTTCATAGTGGGAAACAGAGTAACAATAGAAACTACACTTACCAATCCACAAATCTTCACTATACAACTCACAACTTCAAAACTTACTTCACTCAAACACACTATAACAACTACAAAAGGAACACGGCATTCACTAACAACAAACACGAACCAAAATTTCACTACAACTTCGTATACTCCCTTTTGGAGACGTACTTGACAGCAACGAAGTTGATGTATCTTTGAGGTTGTACACATGGAAGCCATACCACATCTAATAGGAACAAGAAAATAAAAGGGGCATTAGCAAATCTAACCAGCTACCAATCAGATATGATACACTAATCGATCCAATTCAGCCTATAATCCGTCGAATGCAACTTACTGGCCCAAACTATAAGGTCACTCATCACTACTTTTTGCTAAAGAGAATAGAGAAGAATTAAAAGATAAACAAGAACACTAAGGTTGCTCAAAAAGGAAACTTATAATAATTAATAATGTAATGATGTGTTGTTTGTGTATAAGTAAACGAGGTCATATACTAACCCTACTAGAGTTACAAGGCATATATGGAAAAAACAAAAAGACTAATTTACAAATGGAACATATGAAACATACTAAAAAGGGAAAAAGAGACATAATATTATGTACGGAAAAAGGAAGGAATCCTTTTAGAATGTTGTACTAGAATGCAACTAGTCATACTAACATATACCTTAAGGTAGCTCAACTTTTAATATCTTACAAGGCGAATGAAGTCAAAAGAAGTTAGTAACTAGAGCAGACCTAATTTGTTTTACGTCAAAGCTTGGTCGTTGAAGGATATTTAGATCCTCTCCAGGTCAGGTATCTTCGTAGCTAACTATTCCATGGTATGAGCTCGATAATGGATGGAGGTTGATTGGTAGGTCGATACTTTTGCTTGGAAGCTCAAGAATTGTATCAATTCATACTAGATCTCAGTATTCAAGTCAACAGAAATGTGAAAGGTAGAGATCAAGATATGAATCCTCGTCTTGATAGGGTTTCAAGCTACTATTCTTCATGTGAATCCTTGTAGTCCTCTAGCTCAACTGCATGTGACTAGTCTAAAGAGTTAATTCCTATCATCAGCACATCATTCCATCCACAAATAGATGGTTAGACAAAGGTCGTCAATAGAACATTAGGATCTCTACTCCGAGATACTTTGGAAGAAAACCAAGTTAATTAAGATATTTTCCTGCTCATTATTGAGTTCACCTACAACAAATCTATCCATATCACAATAGGTAAGACCCTACTCTAAGTAGTTTATGGTTCTAATCTAAAGTTACCACTCGATCAAACCCTAATACCTCAAGGTAAGTAAGGTGATCTAGAAGCTAAAACCCTATAGCAAATTTACCTAATGGTAGCTAAGCACTTTAATCGACCAGCCAAAAGGTCAACTCGAAGGAGTTATGGACAAAGGTTAAGGAAGCTACTACGACCAGGAGATCTCATATAGTTACACCTTAGCAAGGAAAGGTTTCCACACAAGAGAATGAACAAGCTCTTACCTCGAGTTAAAGGTCCTTTTCGAATACTTTACAAGATCAATGACAACGCTTACAAGCTTAAGCTTTCCAAAAGATACAGGGTTTCTAATGTCTTTAATATTGCTAACCTAAGCCCATATGTACTTGAGTAAGACATCCCCGAGGGACACTTCAAGGATTTGATTCCAAATCTTAAATAACCCGAAGGGAATGATAAGAATCAGCCAACAAGTCCCCTTACCCACTCCTGGGTAAGAGGACTAGCTAACATGGCTCGTTGAGTTCTGAACCATTGCCCTACTCTAAAGGAAGCAAATCTATTATGTTAATGTGATATGGTTGTGCCTCCAACCTAAAAAAAGTTTAGCCTACTCTTCATAGATAAGCAAGGTCAAGCCAAGCTATCTAAGAGCTTAGTGCCGAATGTCCCGATATGTTCTATTAGCTGTTCTCCAACTATCGGCCTTATCCCTTTACCTCAAAGTTTGTTACATATTGTATCTCTCAACCTCTCTTTAGAAGCCACATGTCCCACATCCCATAACCCTACTACTTAAAAGAGAATATTCTCTTTTGGAGCATTTGCAAATTTCTCCTTTCTTGTATAGTCTTTGTAACATTAATTTTACCCATTTTATTAGTTTGGTATGTAAGATTGTAACCTTAGCAAGAAAGGTATAAAAACCTTAGTGATGACCCATCGTAAATCATCTTCATCTCTTTTAGTTAATGAAAATTTTATTGAGCTAGTTTTCTTTTCTCTAAGAAAAACCCATTCTTAGTTCATATCAACCCTTAATCAAGGTTGAGCGATGAGAGACCCTACAACTCGGATCAGTGAATCACATCCAACATGTCATTGATCGTATTGAACTTGGGTGGTGCTTCACATCTACTAAGTTGCTCATGGATTAGCCTTATCCACTTGAACCCATTTTCCCTTTTCTTCGATAGCTTTGAAGGACTCACCTATGCTATGGTGAGCCCTCATCAAAAGTTCTTTGTGTTTTCTTATGTTCTATGCCACACTACTTACTTTCTCTTTTTAAATATTATTTGACTGAAACATTGAAGTTGTTATGCCTAATAATGCCTCTCACCATGTCTTGTTTTGTAGGCTTATATTAAGTAACTTCAAGGCCTAATTATCCTAACTCTACCAGTAGAATCCTAAAGATGACTGATTGATTTTCATTTTATTTGTAATTTTACCAACGTTTAATTGAGCATTAAACTTTCTCAAAGCTCGTATCCAGTCTATTTGGCATAACTGACTTCATTTTATGAGTGACACTTCGGCAAACCATGTGAATAAATGCACATAATTACAAGTTCTTTGACAATGTTATTGGGATGAAGGAAAAGAGATTTTGACGGAAAGAAATCGAGATGAAAAAATTTAGGGGAAAAGATAATGAAAGAAAAATAATTGTTTTGATAAGAAAGGAATTAGAAGAAATAATCGTTTATTGGAAGTCAAATAAATATTTTTTAAGCTTGTTAAATATATTAAAAAATCCTTAAATTTTGAAAATGTCTTTTTTATTCATAGGGCATTTAAGTTATTCTATAGAATTTCCTTCCTCATTTCATTCAACACGTAGGAGGAATTTTTTTTTTTTTTTAAACCAAGGAAAAACTATACATTCCCTTCCCTTTTTCTTTTTTTCTAACAAGGTGATTTTTATTTTATTTTATTTTTTTTTTTGCCTTTCCAATTCCTTCTACACTATTTTCTTCCTCTAATTAAACACATTGTATGGGTATAATAAGTCAATAGATGAAGAATATCTATCACTTAAAATGAAAGTCCCCAAAATTTTATTTATGATGATTGATAAATGTTCAAGAAGCTTGTATGATAAGTAACAAGAAATATTTGATTTTGAGAACTATTTCTTGGGCATACATGTAATATTGAAATCAACTTACAACTTATTCAGATTCAATGAAATGAATGTGACATTAGTGTCATGTCAACACAGTTAGATTGATTTTCCTTCTATGATAAGCATGGAAATAGAAACATTTTCAGATGGAAATAAAATCAAAGTGAATGGCCATGCATGAAAACTTGCCTTATGACCAATAACCGCGTAAAACAATACAAATGATATGCCAGTTTTAGTCCATCTTCCATGAGGAAATAAGGTCGATTAAAATGGGATGATTCATGCAAATTCTAACTGGATAAGTGATAGCACTGAGACAAAAGGCTTCTGTTCCTGTATCTCGTTTATATATGGACAAAATCGTACAAAAGGAAAGCTTTTAACTTTTTCCTAATTGAAATTTTTTGACATTTCGCTACTAAATTGTCTTCAGTAAACTTGCTGATTGTGGATGTCAACATGTCTCTCTCTCATCTATATAATTGCTCCTCTCATTTAGTTTCATTACCTTTTCAATATCTCTGTTCATTTGCTGGTGCAATTTTTCCTGGGAAGGATGAAAAATGGAGGACTCGGGGGCTTTCGCTGCTTGTGAAGAGGTACGTTACATTTTTTCTTTTTAAACACTTGTTTCTCACTGTATATAATTCCATTAATCTGCTTATCAGAAAATAATGGTGCATATTATGCTACTGGCGTGTTTTATAAACAACAGGGGTAAGCAAACTGGCGAAGCTGTGATATTTGTGATTCGTTATATAAATGTCCTAATATTTCCTTTATATTCTGTTATTTTATTGAATTGATCTATAATGAGCTTGAATACTCATTTCAATAATCGCAAAGAACAGAAATAACCCTTTTGAAATGAAGATAATATCCTCTTCAGGCAATCGAGAGTCAAGAACATTACAGAAACTTATATAAATCAATCCCAATAATATAGAGTGTGATTATTAGGGTAGGAAAGAAAGTTTTCCGTAGTTTTCTTGATACTATCTATTATTATATTTTTCCTTTCTCAAATATTATTATAATAAATTTTAAGAATTTATAAATATTAATAGATTTTGGTGTTAAATAATAGTAAAAAGACAACGTAATATTAGCTATAATGGTGTTTTATAACCACAAAAATATCGATAATCAATAGGCTTTCATTATAAGAAGTATCTAACAAAGTTGGGAAAAACTTTTTTCATGAAACCAACGCATATGGGTCGTTAAAGCCCATATTTGATGGGGTCTTGGATCTCATCTCTATTTCTCACCTTTTACAGCTATAATATCGGTCTTTCTAAGTACTTAGCTAGCCCTTCAGTTTTTCCAACATGCAACACGTGAACCATGCAAACAACTATGTCCGGATTATTTTATTTCTCCGTTCGGTATGTGTCCGCCGTACAAAATACCTGGTCCAACGTAGAATTTTCCTGTTCAATTTGCCTATGAGAATTGAGATGGTTTACGTGGGTCTTGTGATCTGTGTGCTTTTCTGTCTGTTCTTTTGCTTGGACTTTGAACATGGCGTGCTTTAGTTAAAATTACGAACGAACATGTAGATATTGCCCAAGAGCAAGTTTAATGCTTGGCTCTTGACACACATTATATGTATATAAGATTGGTCCACATTGAGGCTTGACCAATATATATATATATATATATATATATATATATATATATATATATATTGCCCCCTTCGAAACCTCAACTTTTTTCTTTTAATTCTTGTTAGAGAATTGTATTAGTTATCTTAAGCCGTTGGATTGTGCAACAATTGTATTTTCTTTTTTCCAAAAAAATTCTTATATGCGAATCCTCCAAATAATATAATGAAAAAAAAATTAGGGAGCTGTTTTTAAGAACATTTAGTGGTAAAATTTCAATATTAGTTTCTTAAAATATTGATTTAATATTTAAGAACTCCAAAGCGGCAAATATGGTCAATAAAATCATACACAATTCCCTAACTGTCAATTGCATTGCCACTAATTGCCATTTTGGGATTGGTTGAATGTGCTCTATTTTGTTATAGGAATCTTATGGTTTAATTAGGTAGAAGTAGTAAAAAAAAAAGTGAGTGAGAGTAAAAACTTTGTGTTCGATAATTAAATATCAAAGCGGAAATCTAACTAAATGGGTAAAAAATTTTCCACTTTCGAAACCAGTATGAATCTCCCTAAAATTAGAGAGGAAATGATGGAAACAAGTGGTAATGGGTTTAAACTTATATAAAAGAACATTCCTAACACTAAATTTACTAGATAAGATGGATAATGTATTCACTTCAACGATTTATTTCTTTTATGTGATATATACCTAACATTCAAGTAGGAGCATTTTCTCTTCATTTCATATCAAATACAAAACTGAAATTATATTATTTCTCTTTTTTTCTTCTATTTCTTTTTCATTTCCACATAATTTTTATATCCAAGAACTCATCAAATATTGTGTTAGATTTTTTTACTTTTTGGCCACCAAATATTGTGTTAGATTGAGTTGAGAACTTGGGACCTATACGTGACTTTTTTATCATATTACGATTCCCCGTAACTTCAAAATCTAGTGGTGCTCCACTTGAGAAATTTTCAAATAAAAAAGAAAATTGTCAGTTTATGATCTTTAAATTTGCAAGAATAGTGTAAAAGGTTTTCCTTTTCTTTCTAACAAAATAAATTAGTGTGAGAAGCAGCCTTTCACGTTTCCTGGGGAGGAAGTCAATTGACATGCTTGTGAGTTTTGCATATAATCAATGGATAATTTATCATAGAAAGAGTATTTGAAAGGTATTTTGTTTTGTCAAAGTTTCTTTCTTTCTTTATTTACCCAAAAAAAAAATTGCTTTCTTTATTGTAGAAACACTTGATCTTAGTGGTTGTTGGAGAGAGAATACTCTCTTTTAGAGTAAAAAAATTTAATGCTACAAACATTTTAAAGGGTTAGATTGGATTCTTGAGCTTGTAAGCTCCACAATGATTTAGGTTTAATTTTTTAAACTAAATTATAAATTTTAAGTGTCAAAATTCATGGACTTAAAGATAAATTTAGGAGATCTAAGATAGGAACTATTGGAAGACCTTTAAACTTTTCTTAGGAAAACACATATTTAAAAAGACTTTTTTTAGGGTAAAATTTAAGAAAAGCCCATGAAAGTAATCGATGTCTCATCTTAATCATCATCTCAACATCCAACAAACATTGTTGATGATTAAACTATATAAATACTTAGGAATTCTTTTCACTGGACAACTCGTAAATCCAAATAAACACCATTGTGCTATTGAATTATTATCATGAAAGATTAAATTAAGTTCATAATAAAGAACAGCTTTTCTTCTTTCTCAAGAAGTTCGAACTCCCCAAAAGTCTTTGTTCCATCTCCCTACATCTCTCTCCATGCCATCTCCACATGTTATTCCGTGTCACAGATTGCATGTAATATGAGACTTATTTTGCACGCTCGTGACTACTGAGTGATCCCCTTATTTACGTCTATAAATCTGGAAATGCACATTCAAATGTTGAATGCAGTATACTTATCATGAAGGAAGTACAAATGAGAGTGTAATTTATTATCGGAGGTTTGATTGTAAGTTTTCGTGATTATCTTTATTATTGAAAACTAATCCCTAACATTTGCATTAGCTTTAACATTTTAGGTAATTTCTCAATATTCCGACTTCATTTCAAAACTAGTTACATTTTTGTCTTCGCATCCTCGGTATTGCTTAACGGAAGCATTACAAATCTGCATTTAGCAATTTGAGCTAAACATACTTTCTCTTAAATAATTTCTGTGGCTTCCTCTTTTGCTATATAATTCAGATTGTTATATAATTTAGGCCTAGGAAACCGTACTGCATATTTTGAGATACCATTTTTACTTCTTAGTAAGCGTCATTATTGATCAAATAATAACTTTTTTGGCAGAGCATGGACGATTTGAGGCAGAAACTTCTGTGCACTACCATTCAACTGGAAATAGAAAGGATGAAAGCAAATGATGCTATTGAAAAATACAAGGAACACATAACACATTTGCTCTCCCTCTTAAAAACAGCTTATCAAGAAAGAGATTAAGCTAGAGAGCAGCTGCAAAACCTGCTCAAAGATGCCTCCACTCCAACTGGAAATGTGTGTGCCTTTCTGCAAGGTCAAAATCCGAGTTTCCATGGAAACCCAATAGCAGATTCAGGCTAACTAACTCCAACATTCTCCCTGAGATTTACCATCACAGTTCGCATGGCATATTTCCCACCAATTCATACTGCTAGGCGGCCCCTTCAGAAGATTTATTGGATATCAATGACCCCAATTCCAATCACGCCAGACTCCGAAGATAAACTTTTCATCAATATACCAATAACCCTCCTGGTACGTCCCTAGCATCCTCGGAAAGTGCAGATCTCCATCGAGCTTCACTAATGATCAACAAGCTTGTTGAGGGGAAATCCCTGCCACAGGAGGGCAGACTTCTGCAAGCAGTTACTGAAGCAGGACCTCTTCTCAAGACACTTCTTGTCGTCGGGACTCTTCCTAAATGGAAAAATCCTCCTCCACTGCGTCCATTAAAGCCTCCTCATACAGACTCTAGAGGCATGATCAAGAAGCTCAGATTTATGGCCAATCAGCAAACTCAGGAATAGCTCATCAAAGGTGCTCAGCATCCATGCCACATCTTGGAGGTCGTTCTTTTCATCCATACTGGAGCAAAACAGGGGGATTGACCTTCAGGTTCCACATCTTATCATGTCATCATAGGCATAAAAAAATGTTCTAACAAAAACCACTTTTAACATTATGAGTTGCATCGCAAAAATATTCCAAAATTCATCTGGCTTCAACAGCTTATGCCTTACTAACAGAGTCATCTGTCTTAATGCACAACTCTAATTATAGCAGGAACTTGGGACCATGCAGGTACAATTGCCAAACGATGGCCATGATTGGCCCAGGGTTTTCTCCAAATTCATGCCTACTATTTTTCATGATGATATCAACTAATAATGCGTGGGGCACCCTTTAACGCCAACCTATGTATTATAGCTATTAACATCTTCAATTAATCACGAATAGCTAAGATACATATTCTTCTGCTCTTCACCTAAACTGCCTTGTACAATTTATAGCCAGACAGACAGGTTTCAGCAATTGGGATCACTATAGTCCTAGCTTCAATACAAGAAAGTGAAGTCAATAAGTACCAAGCTTGGTGGTTTGTGACATGAACCAATATCCTTACCCTGTCCTGCAACCTTAAAAAATGTGGTATCTTGTTCGACTTTATAAAAGCTCAGTATCATTTGCATTGTCTTTTAACAATTTTCTGCAGCTGCCTGTGACGAAAAGAATGAATCATGGCAAAATCTGATCTCATTACTGTGATGTATTCTTTACTGTGTCTAAGCTGACTCTTCTTCATTTTCTGAAGTTGGATTCATGAATCCAGCTAGTGGGCCTTGAATATCAGAGCCATAAATATGACCCATCTTGATGCGCTTTGTTTCCAAGTATCTCTTATTTTCCTCTGTAATTGGTGTCAATACAGGAACTCTTCCAATAACAGCTAATCCATAGCCCTTCGGGCCAATGAACTTGGCAGGGTTGTTTGTCATCAGCCACATTGTTCTGACACCAATGTCTCTTAGTATCTAAAGCCAGTAATTCATAAGGGTCAGATAAATGGTATGAGACTTGGAAACATAAGAAACTTTTGCCGATGAATGGCTTTACAGAGAAGAACTAGTCTGCTCATAAATTTATAATTAAGATGCCAGATTCTTCATGGCTGCATTAATCAAGATTGTTTTCTTCTCACATTGCATTTGTGAAGTAGCACTGCTCTTTCGTTTTGATTCCATTTCAGCAACATTTTTAAGCATTTCATTTTCATAAATCAAATACAAAGAATATGAAAGAACAATGTTGAATTTAACCTCAAATCTAACCAACATAAAAGTTTTAAGCTTACAAATATGATATGACTTTAATCTTCTCATCCTCACCATCAATTATGAGTTCAAACATCAAGTGAAACATTTACTCAAATAACAATGAAATACTGGCACAAGCATTTGAAATGATCTCCTACCATGTTCATTTATTTCCTCACAGTAAATGTTCAAATTTGTAGAAATGGACCCTTGGTGTGGTTTTAATAGTTGCATCTTCACAAGTTACAAATAAAACAAAACAGAACAGAAGGAAGTCAGAGCATAAATAAACCAGAATCAGACCATCCAAACAGATCCTCAAACCTCACAGCTAGATGTTATGATATGTCAAAATTGGTTTCCATTGTGTACCAGTTAAGCATTTGGTACTCCTATATGGTAACTGACAATCAAGATAAGGGAAAAAAACCTTTCACATACTTACCTGAGCGCCAATGCCATTCTCGCAGGCATCAACTGCTAAACCTAGTTCTATGTTTGCCTGCACAGTATCAATGCCCTTGATCTTGCAAATTGTAAGCCCTGAGCTTATGACCTAGGCCAATTCCTCTCCCTTCATGGCCTTGTAGATAAATCACAACTCCTCTGCCAGCTTGCTCTATCAATTGCATTGCCAAATTTAATTGGTTGCCACAGTCACACCGAGCTGACCCGAACATATCTCCTGTTAAACACTCCAAATGAACTCTAACCAAGACATCCTGGCCATTACCGATGTTTCCATGTCATATTTGGAAGTTGAATAATACACCTTGGCTTAGCGTGAATTTGAATTGATTGCATTGTTGGGGAAAAAAAATGGAAAACTTGGTGTAACGCATATCTAACCTTCACAACTGCCATATGTTCAGTCCCATCAAGTTTAGAAACATAACAGTAAGCCCGAAATAAACCCCATTTAGTTGGCAAACATGAGATAGCAGTTCTCTCAACCAGCTTCTCTCTTTTTCTTCGGTATCTGAAGAAAAAATGCAGCCAGGCAACCAGAAGAAAGTTAAAGTCAGAAGATGCCATAAGGCAAATTTAGGTCCACGCAAAAATCAACTCTTAGGAGTAGGCCACTTCATAGATTAGGAAATCAAGTAATCATCCTTTAAACTGGTAAGATTCAGATTACAAATGGCTAATCTAAAACTAAAAGTTTAAGTCTGTATGCCTTTGTGTATATAGTGATCAATACTCTCCTCACTTGTGGTTTAAGATTTCGATTTAAGTACATTAAGTGTATCACTTATTGTAAAAGTGATAAAACAGGAAATTCAGATCCATAAACAATTGATAGAAAAGTTTGAACCCATAAGTTGTGGTATGTTTTTATATTTATTGTTTAAGAAAACTTGCAAGTGGAGCATCTCCTATGTCAAATTCACCTAAGCGTCTCTTCATCATTCCATCGTAACAGAAGGTATATCTCACCTAATTAAGTCCGTTATTGAGACAATTGGAAGGCTGTATTCCAATGTCAGTTTTCTTAATTGAGACAAAGAAGCCATTGAGCCGTCATCAGCATCCACCACAGCTGAAAGAAGAGAAACTGGCCACAGACCAGCAAGCATAACTAAGTCTAGAGAGGCCTCAGTGTGACCAGCCCTTCATGGAAACCCCACCACCCCCACTCCAACCACCCCCCGGCTTCACAGTACTTGAGGGGAAATACATGGCCTGGCCTTCTGAAGTCTTCTGGTTTAGACTCGGGAGATGCAAGAGCAAGAGCAAGAACTGTTTTTCTGTGGAATTTCCAGCTTTTGCATCCTACATAAGAGGAACAAAATCATTTGCAATATAACCTATAAAATCATTGCAACTTTTCATATAAATCTCCTGATTATTTTTTGCATCTACTGTTATTCAGTAAACATTAACCACACTGGATCAACACGTTTAGTCTTCTGGATTAGATAAATGAGGGGCTAAATTCAACATGTTATTAAAGTAGAAGGTCCTAAGTTCAAACACTGCACATTAATTTAACCTTATATGATTAAGTACTCCACTAGATCTAGACGTACTTCAATCAGAATCTCAATGTACAAATGGAGTGTTGGCCAATGAGTATGAAACCACACTAGAATTAGCAGGCTTAAACTTTTAAATTGGATAAATGAGAAGCTAAATTTAACAAATACAACTGTTTTGCCAGAATTAGTACCACAGTGATAGTGAAGGTCGGAGATGAAGAGTTTTCTTCTTCAGTTTCTGCCAACATTAATGGAAGCTTCAATCTTTCAAGATCCTCCTCTTTCATTGCAACAGATGCTGCCATGACAAGGTTACCCTCAACATCCCCATTCTCATCATCTACAACAATCACAAACTAAAGAGAGTGGAATGATGTTAACAATATGTTCATCATGCAAACAGTTCTCTACAAGTCAATCCTTTTCGACACAATGTATCATCTTTTCACATGATTGAATTGCTGAGGACTTATTCAACTCTCACAAAACATGACAAATTCAATGTCTAAAAGTGACAGTACATGCCAAGGATATTCAAAATCAATCCAATATGATAATGAACATAGCTTTTGAAAGATAGTGATATTTAAACAGCATTTAAGATGGAAGAAACAGTCATAAACATCAGCAATGATTTTAAGGTCTTCATGTTAGATTGTAAAAAACAAGTCTTCTTGAAAACAAAGCAAGAAAACGTTCCCTTCTTGAAGCAAATATCATAATCATGGTCAGAGTTTATGGATCAGTTTCAATTTCTCGATATAGTTGAGTATTCATGCCTAATGCTATATTTCCACCAAATCTTTGTATAATTTGAGCAAGCAATATACAAAAGGTTGTTACCAAAAAAAATGAAAAAGAGAATTTTTATACCTTTCAACATAGACCGTGAAATGAGTAAATGAAGTTGAATGTTCTTTTTTCGAGTCTCCTATTGTCTAGTGGCACTCTTAAGGAGACATTTCAAAGAAATATGAACATTACTACAATAATATTAGAGCAGAACCACAAAATGAAACAATCAGCTTCCATTAACGTCGGGAAAATGCAATGAAGTGTGATTATGTATCCTAAACTTTCCTTGACGCAAGGAATTAAGTGCCTGCTCAATTGAAGAATACCCTTTGGACGAGCAATCAGGATCGCCCTCAGCATCACTGACAAAGAAATCAATAGTTTCTTGTGTGATTTCAGCATCAATTGTCCCAAAAGGAGCCGAACTAGACTCATCAATGGCTCCCAAGAACGACCCGTTCCAGCTTCCTTTCACTGAACTATCATCAAATTTCTCAGAACCAGTTCCTGCCAACCCCACAGCACAACAACTAAGGTTCAACCATGTTTTCCTTGAAACACCTACCCTGTTTCTCCGAGGAGCAGCCAAAACTCGGCAAACACTGCAACAGAACCATTATTATAATGTTTATCAACCAACGACATAATTAAACCAAAAAACACTGCCGGTTAAAATACATATACCGATTAGTTACCATGTTGGTTAACCAAATTATAAAACACGGACAAGAATCGTGAAAAATATTTTAAAAAAAGACAGAAACAAACCCACTGCTCATTTTTTATGTCTAGTGATAATTTGAGTATATTACCTGGAGCCCGTTGCTATGTGTGGAAATGTGGAGTGATGATAAATACTACAGTCCATGAGTTGTCTGATACAACTACTTGGGAAGGTTCAGTATCATTAGAGAGGATATTAGGTTCTTTTAGGTCATTTTATCGGTGACTTTGCCTCCATAATTTAAATGTTTCGTGAAATATAAAGAAAATGGGCACTTCTAGTTTTAGATGTGTTTGGAGGTGAAATCATTATCCATTTTAAATAACTTCTAGAACCTGTACGGAGTTCTACGACCCAAGCCTAAGATTACATCACTTTCCAGAGGCCAGTTAGTTGCTCGAAGCGAGAGACAGGGAAGACCGCTCCAACTTCAGCTATTCAACCAAAGCAAGCTTCCGGCAAAATCTGTCATTATTAGGCGATCGGAACGCCACGCTGAAGCACTCTGCTTTCATACAGTAACTTCGAGATTTTACCTGTTTCGACGGGGCATGCATTATGGTTGCTCTGGTTGCTCCCGGACCTCGGCTATTATATTTCCATAACAATAATGAAAAAAAAAATAATTATATATACGTATCATATGAATCAATAAATAATATATAAATATTAATAATATTAAAAATTTTAAAAATAAATAAATATATTTTTTAAAAATATACTAATTATGTATCTATAAATTAAAATTTTATTATTATTTATAACTAACTCATCAATTTATATAGTATATTACTATTACTCAATCCTCTCTAAAAAATAATATGGTATCATAACTATAACGACCCAACAGTATCGTTGTCGTGATAGGTCGCCGTGTACCGTATAAAGGTCTATTATCAACCCCTTGCTGATCATAGGCCTTTCATACGACACACAAGGCTCCTTCCACTCTACGTTACCACTAGGCCCATAGAAAAGTAATATAGAGCAATTTAACTAAAATTACTTCTATGTTATAAATTAACTAATTGTATGGGCTCATGAGAACCACACCAAAACAATATTACAAACGAATGCAATTCATAACGGAACTGCATAAAATCTAAGTTATGCATAAATATATATATAAAGTATCTAAATATCTATAATCTATTACAAAATGTCCTCTTCGCTCTCTGATCGCTCCAACCCGTCTCTACCCGAGACTTACCACGGGCATGCCTCGGCCCGGATTGACGAAGAGGTTCTCCTGCACCAACAGAAATCTATAGGGGAGTAAGCTTACGCTTAGTGAGATAAATACCCTCATCAGTACCACACGACAGAAATTTATTAGATGCACAATCATATGAATGCATGAACAAACAGTATGCCATACAACGCATGCAGTGACCTAGGAACTGCATACGACTCAGAATTTCGCCCCTGAAGTCGGAGTTTGGAGATAATTAACCGACCCAAACCAAAATCCGGGTTCTAGACCTTGGGTTTTATTTCATTTGCACTATCGTGCTCATACCAAAACAAAACTCTACATATATACATATATATATACTTCCTTCACCAAAATCAAACTGTATCCTTTAAAAATCCCAAGTCTAGCGGTGTGGTGGCCCCCGCAGTCCACAAACACACGCCCTAAGCAGAAGCCACAAGACTCGGCCCCTCGCCGACGGTTGGCGTCTCCTAGCGCCTAGTAAGCCCATCAGCTTAAGACAGAGACTCAATATATATGATGGCATAGCTAGTGCCCAATCCTGCAGGAAACTCGTATTCCTGTGAGTCCCTTCCCATCTTCTGCGTGAAGCGGCAGTCGGTGTTATCCGTATCCAATATGGGGAATGCATGATTCATTTTGAGTTCTTAATCATATAAGTGATTAACTTGATTTTCAGGGTGATCAACCAATTTCATTCCATACAATTCACAAGTATATATTCATGCAAACAATTCCCAATTATTATATATAATTAACAAGTCATCACACTCATCCATAATTTCATACACATGCATCTCCCATATCCCACAAGCATCCAAATTTATAAATATAAGATTAGGTGCATCTACTTTACAAGCATAATCAAGTAAAGAGTCATCGGGAATTTACTCACTCTGCCATGTGGTTCAATCAAAGTAGTCCGGAGGCAAGTCGTCTCCAAAAACAGTGTCCCCTGGTCATTAAAATAATTTTTATAAGGAATTGAAGCAAACTTAAGAAACTATGTAAATTTTTCTTAAGTTATATTCTTAGCTAGTTCTCGGAATTTTTCCGGTTTTTACCTAAAGTTCAATCGCGTATAACTTTTTCGTTTTAAATCCGATTTTTATGATCTTATAGTCAATCTTCATCGTTTTCGAGTGTACTTTAACGTGGTAAGGTTAGATTTTAGAAATGAGGTATGAAATTCTGTCCATGGGTCAGAACAGTAGCGTTCCTCATGTGTTGGAGTGTTTTTGGGCCTTGTTTGGTAAATGGGCTTTTGATAGTTTGAGGAATCCTTTGGGCTTGGTCTTTAGATTTTATCCTAAGCTTAAAATACTCCTTGAGATCAGATTTAAAACTTTGATTTATATTCCTAAGGCTAACAACCACTTCTTGGGCCCTTTAGTGAGCTTAAGTTATCAAATGGGCTTGTTTTTAGTTCAAACTAAGGTTTATGACTTTGGTGGGCTTTGGGGCCTTAGGTAGATTTCTTATGGGCTTCAAAGCAACCTTTCTTGGTTCCTTAAGGTGCTGATCAGATTTTTATTGAAGGCCCATCCTAGAGTTTTAAGCTTGTTTTGAGAGTTTTAGGCCCGGTTTTGAGTTTTAGGCTTTGTATGCTAATCATACTTGCTTTGGTTAATCCTTTCACTTTGTTCTTTCACTTTTATCATATTTTTAGGCCTCATTTACCCATGTTCCAGATCTGTTCATGTTGGTCCTAAGGGGTCCTTACTTGGTTTTTCAACTTGTTTCATCATTTCCTTAAGTGTAGGTGATAGATTATGCACTTAACTACTTGTGTATAAATCTTAACTTAAGTTCCCTTCCATCAAATGATCCTTTAACTCATGCTCCACATAAAGAAATAAAAGATCTTATACTTCATAAAACCTCCATATCATAGCTCATGCCATACAAGGTTGATTTCTTCATGAAACTTCATGTGATGGATTTTTCCTTAACTTAAGTCTAGTTTTGAGCATGTTTAACTAAATGGAAACAAAATCAACATTCAAATGATCATGGAACCTTCACGTCCAGCATGCTTACCCTTCATCAAAGTTCTCATTTCAAGATTTCCTTAGCTTAAAATCTTCCATTCAAAGCATTAAACAAATGTCCATACAAAACACCAACTTTACATACTCATATTTCAACTTCATGTAATGGTTTTAGGGTTTGTTTCTTAAAACGAATTTTTGTGCTATAACAACTCAAACCTTACTCATATCTTCAAGAAATCCAAGTCTTCTAACATAAATATTAATCCACACATCACAAGAAACACTTACTCGTTCTTAACGCAAAGTTTGGTGGTTGTGCACTAAGGTTCCTCTTAAGCCTTTAACTTTGCTTCCTCCTTTTTGCTTACCTTTTGAAACCCGAATTCTTTGGTCTTTTGGAAAGGGGTTTATGAAAGATTCTAATGGTCTTAGATGATCTTAAATGATGAAAGAAAATGGCACATGAACAAAGAAAAAAATGCCGTGAGTTGAAGCTTCAAAATGAAAGAAAATGGATTTTATAGGGTAAAGTTGTTTCCCCTTTTTATGTTTGTTTTAAAAGAGAGAAAGATGAAGTGAAAGTGAGATTAAAAGTGAGAGAAATGGGGAGGAGTGCAGCCGGTTGGAATGAAGAGAGAAGGAGTGTTTAAATGCCTTGAAAGTATTGTCTTAAAGCTTACAAAAAGTCAACAATTGCAACTCTTGATGATGTAAGCATTAAGGGATGAATAGTGATGTGTAAGAGGAAGTGATTGATGGGTGAATGACAAATGCATGGCCCCCCTTTCTCCCCTTTTTAGATCTGCCATGGGAAGTCTTTTAATGGCATGGAGTGGTCTTGTCACCTTTATTAAAGTTAAGCTCATGATTTCTTGTGAAAATTTGTCCATATGTAGTATAAGTGAAGAGGTGATAAGGAAATTGTCTTATCACTAGATTTTGATAAGTTATCAATTGATAAATGATTCCAACTCTCAATTGATAAGTTATCTAAGGTGATTGGTTGATCTACTTATTTATGGTGTAAGGCTTATGCATGAAGATAAGGGCATAGCCTTATAGAAAATTGTTTAAGGATTTTCATCTTACATTGTTTTGTGATTTATGATTTGATTTTTGTAGAATTGTGAAATTTTATAAAGTTGAATAAAATTATTCAAACTAAATTATCGATTAATTATTTATGGTTAAAATTCCTTAATGGTCTTAAGGTTTAGGGTTTTAAGTAGCTTTAGAGCTCGCAGTTCTTCAAGCTCGGGTTTTATCGACAATTAGCTTTTGAATTGACAATTGGCTTTTGAATTGTAAAAATTTAATTTGTTCCTAAATATAAACTTAAGTTTTTGGTTTAGTTGATCTTTAGGAACGTTCGGGAGGTACTCCTAAACAAGTCTTAGGCCTACTAAAAGTAGGGTTTACAATAACTTTGTTTTCTTTTTGTTTTCGAATGAAGGTATCATACCTTGAAATCTTTACTTTTTAATCTAAGCAAAGTATAACGCTTGAAAGCACTAAATATTATCTTTAATCAAAGTTTAACTTATCATAGTTATTATCTCTATTAATGTCATAACAAGTGCTCATTGATGAAGTGTATATACTAACAATAAACTTGCCGTGCTTAGCAAAACTACACAATATAAGAAGAATCATTAGCTCAATACAAGGAAAATTGAACAATACAATATTTTTATATTATGTTTAATTTGTACAGTATTAGACATAAAATTTTGTAATTGAAAATTTAAAAATAAAAATATTAATTATTCATGTTATATATTATATTAAAGCTCAATAATGTGATTTGAGAACTTGATATAAGTTACTTTTTAGATATTTTAAAATATATTTATTCTGTACTATAAAATAAATTTTTGTATCACCAAATATTTGTATAAAATTTTTAGTTTTATTCTAATATAACAAGTTTATTTATCTAATAACTTTGGTTAGTATACAAACCAAACTATTGACTAAAGAATTCATTCAATAGTTAGAATGCCTAAGGCTCAAGACACTACACACTACCACATGTGTCTAATATTTAACTAATACATCAAGTTAAATGAACGACTAAAATCTCCAAATCAAAATAAAATAACTCCATAAATTTTCATATTATGAGTCTCAAATGTAACTGGAGGTTACTCTTTAATCTCTTCAATTAATGTAACTTAAATAAACATAACTAAACTCTCATGATCACATGACTAGACAAATTCTCTTAATAAATAAGTCTTTTCGTCTTCCTCTTAATAGTAGCTCAAATCTCATAATAATAATAATAATAATAATAATAATAATAATAATAATAATAATAATATTCTCTAGTTTCTTCATCTTAATAGTAAATAATATGCTTCCCCATTCTTGTCGTAGTCTAACTATTGATCTAAAGTTTCTGTAACTGAAAAAGAAAGGGAATGAGTTACCACCTAGTTCAAAAACCCATAAACACATGCACATGACATACAACAATCATTGATACACATACATTAATGCAACAGGGATTATCAAGCAATGGGTCGATATCTTAAATTAAACTAACAAACAACACAACTCATGATTACTTGCAATTAACCCTAAACTTGAAGCATTTCAAGCTCCATACATGGTTCCTAATCAAAACATTAGCACTACGGCTTCCGTCTAATAGCATTAGGACACTGGCACTACGACTCCCAATACCCCTAACCTACTTGGTTCTAAAACACTAGTATTACGACCCTTAAATACCAACACTACAACCCTCGAACACCAACCTAATCTACGTCATATCATATCTAAGAGGGACTCCATTTGAAACAACATTGCCTAAAGATCAATAAGATGTTACCTTAGCGATGCTAATACTATAACCCTTTGAGCCTAGCAAAACACAAGTAACAAGCATATTATTATTCCAATTAATTATTAGTTTGTTCCACTTCAATTATCCTATGGAAGCATAAGCAACAAGCAAGGTTTCAGTACTCAGATCTTGAAAACAACTTGTATTATCAACCTTAAATGTCTTTTCAAGGTCAATACCTAAATTACAAAATAAGAATAACTCTTTTTAGATTCTATCCTTAAATTATAAGATTCTATCCTTAAATTACATAATTCTAGCTAAATTTTTGGACGTATCTCCCTAGGTTATTTAGCCTAGATTTTAGCTTAATCTGAGGTTTAAGGGTCAATTTAGACTCATATAAATATTTAGAAAAGGTTAGAATAGGTTTAAGAGAAAGATTGAAACAAAAAACAATTGAAAAAGAAAAGCTATGAGAACACGCCCAAGGTTCACAATTGTGTTCTTAGACCGCGATCCTTCTTTAATCTTAAACCAATAGTCTACCCTTGTAGTATTCTTAAGCTACAAAATCACGCCCAAGGATCACCCCCATGGTCCTAATTGTGATCCTCTCTAACATCAATTTCCTCATCACACTCCAGTTCAAAATTCATGCTAAGGTGTCTACGAGTAGGATCATACCTGTGATCTTTGCCTGTAATCCTCACTATTCATTATTTTCTACACTTTTTCAACTTCCAAACTCTCCAATTCTAATCCATCTTATGCTCTAAATCCTTCTTAGGGTTTGAATTTTCTCATTAATTTAATAAAAGGGAACACTCAAATGTGTTCTGATCCCTAATAGAAAATCAAAATAATAACAACAAAACATCACATGCCTCAATTAAGAACCCCTAAAGTAATTGCAATCCATATTACAAAGCACTTGATCACAACAGCTATGGTTATATAAACAATTAACATGAACTAATCAATACAACAACAATAACAATCCCTCTTCTAACGAGGATTGGTAATTCACTTACCAAGTTAAGGTTTTAGTCCTTATCCTAACTTCTAACTTCTACCTTGTAAATCCCAAAATCAAATGCTTTTACAACATTGAAACGCCTCTTAACATTAGTGAATAGCACAATCCAAAGTCTAAATCAAAAGAAACACCTAGGTAATACTTTACCTTATTCTTGTTCTCATGGAGGGAGTTCTATAAATGCAACAACGCAAAAATAAGTCATAAGGTTTATCAATCCCTTTTATACTTAAGGGTTAAAAGGACCATTTTGCTCCTCATAAGTCACCTTATTACTTTTCTTACCCCATCTACTAACTTTCTTATTTTCTTTTTATTAATCTATTCATTGATTAATTTTCTATGATGTCACATACCTACCACCCTACCCACCCCCCCACAAAGATCTTTTGTCTATGCATGTTTACTTGAATCATTGAAAAGCTCTGGATACTTTTGCTTTATGTCCTCTTCTATTTCCCAAGTAGCTTCTCATTTTAGTTAGTTATTTCACTATACTTTGACATCATTTATCTCTCTTTTCCTTAGCTTCTGCACCTTTATATCCACTATCTTAGTTAGCCTTTTTGTAATATTCATGTCATGCTACACTTTAGGTATCTCCAGCTTAACCTCTTGTTATTCATCTGGTTTGAACTTTTTCAACATAGAACACATTATGTACTCCTGCTAGCTTAGGCGGTAAGTCCAATCGACAAGCTACATCACTTACTTACTCTTGAACCACATATGGTTTGATGCATCTAGAGCACAGCATTCCTCTTAAGCAAAACCAAACCACTCCTTTCATAAGGGAGATCTTTCATAACACTTGATTACCAACCTAAAATTCCAAGGGTCTCCACCTATTATTTGCATAACTCTTTTTAGCGACATTACATTGCTAACATCCTTTGTCTAATAATCCTTACTTTATTCTCTACCTCTTATATAAGCTCTAATCCCAACACTTGCCTCTAACCTACACTTTATTCCATATAAAGCTTCATAAGGTGTCATCTTGATAGTTGTCCGATAACTATTGTTATCTCTACTAGGTACAGGTGTTCATCCCTACCACCTCCAAAGTTTAAGGCATAAGTTCTCAACCTTCCAAAATTTGAATTATCTTTTTAAGCTATTCATTAGTTTGAAGGTAGAATGTTGTACTAAACTGAAGTTTTGTTCCCAAGGCATTTTGTAATCTCTTCCAAAATCTACTTACAAATCTAATATCATTGTCAAAGGTTTTAGACAATATAATGCTATGCAAGCTCACTATGTTGTAGATATATAACTTTGCTAATCTTTCTAACTTGTACTTCACATTATATGAAGTAAGCTATCTTCATCAATATATCAACCACTACCCATACCGCATGTGTTTTTCTTTAGTTTTAGGGAGGTGTTTGACAAAGTTTATAGTCAGATACTCTCACTTGCATTTAGAAACTAGTAGTAGTCTAAGCTCTTCGCCTAGCCTCTAACACTTAGCTTTGATTAATTGATAGGTGGGACGCTTGGAAACATACTCTACAATCTCTTTCTTTATGTTATTCCACTAGTAATGCTCCCTTAAGTCCTTATACATTTTTGTACTGCTAGGGTGTTAAGTGTAACCCAAATAATGAGCTTCTCTAAGTAACTCTCTTTTCAACTCTAGATTTGCTAATAGATACAATCTATTTTCAAGTCTGAGAACTTCATCTATAACTATAACGAACTCTATTACTCTACTTGCACCACCTTACTCTTGATCTCATATATCTCTTCATCTTCCAATTAAGTTGTTGTCGACCTATCAATCAATGTAGGTTAAATGTGCAAGGTTACCAAATGTACCCCTAGCTCTTATATCACTACTTCCAATTCCAATCTCTTCATGTCCTATAGCAATAGTCTTTGCATGGTGATTAAGGTGGCTACATTTCCTTGCTTCTTCCTACTTGGTGCATCTGCTACTATTTTTGCCTTTGAAGAGTGATACTGGATGTCTACATTAAAATCCTTTATCAACTCCAACCACCTTCTTTGCCTCATCTTAAGCTCCTTTTGGGTGAAGAAGCAATTCTTATAGTTAGTGAAGATCTTATCCTTCTCAACATATAAAAAATGTCTCCATAACTTAAGTGCCAAAACAATTGCTACCAACTCTAGGTCATGAGTTAGGTAAATCTTCCCATGTAGTTTTAACTAGCAAGGAGCATACATTATCACACTTCTATCTTGCATAAGTATACAACCTAACCCTCACTGTAAAGCATCACCTTATATTAAAAACTCTTTGCCACTTCTAGGTAATACTAACATCAAAGTCATTACAAGTCTTCTCTTCAATTCCTTAAAGTTATTCTCACATTTGTCATCCTACTCGAACTTTATTCCTTTTTTGTATTAACCTCATCAATGGAGATGCTAATCTAGACAAACCTTTAACAAACTTCCTGTAATATTAACTAACCCTAGAAAACTTCGAACCTTTATTAATGTTGTTGGTGTCGACCAATTAAGAACCGCTTCAATCTTCTTGGTCAATAGATAATCTATCTTTGTTAACAATGTACTAGAATTCATATATGGAAAACTTAGTATCAGCTTTTTAGTTCGCAACCTGTTCATCACCCATCTCAAATGTTCTTCTTCGCTATTTGAGTAAACTAAGATATCATCAATAAATAACACTATGAACTTATCTAAGAAATCTCTAAACACTCTATTCATGAGATCTATGAAAGCAGTTGGTGCATTTGTCAATCCAAATGGGCTAACTAAGAATTAACATAGTCCATATTGAGTTTTGAAGACCATCTTAAGTGTATCCTCTTCTTTGATTCTTAGTTGATAATATCCTGATCTCAAGTCTATCTATGAAAAGACTCAAGCTCCCTACAACTAGTCAAAGAGGTCATCAAAATGGGGGAGGGGATACTTTTTCTCAATTGCCACACTATTCAAATCTTCATAGTTAATAGAAAGGCACATGTTGCCGTCTTTCTTCTTCATAAAAAGGACTGGTGTACCCTATGACAATGTACTAGGTTTGATGAACTTCTTGTCTTGTAATTCTTGTAATTGGCTCTTTAGTTTAACCAATTCAATTGGTGCCATTCTATGCACTACTTTAGAGATATGCTTTGTCCTTGGAGACAAACCATGCAAATCCTTCAAGAAAATATCCTTGAACTCGTTTATTGTTAAAACCCTTTCGAATTCAACAATCTAACTCAAACCTACAGTCATAGTTACTAGTTTGCTACCATTCCATAATTTATAAGAAGAGAACCTTAAGGGCTTTTTATCTTTTGATTGGAAACTAAATGGCTTACCATCTTTAGGGGTGAAAAGGACTAACTTATTGCAATAGTCTATGGTGGTATAATTACTTAATAGTTAATTTGCTCCCAAAATGATATCAAAATTAGACATGTCTAAAACATATAGATCAATTAGCAAGATCTATCTCTAAATCTCTATTTTAACATCTTTACAAATCTGATTCGGCAACTTCCCCCTACCCAAAAGAGACCTAAAACACAAGGAGTTAACTAGCAATTCAAGTTTAATACTGCAAGCATATACAAGTATTTTGTAGTTATATATTCATATATACATGTAAGCTATATTTTATATACATATAGGTATACATGTATGTGGCGTGAATATATGTATAATATATAGTATATGTATAACATATAGTATATATGTAATATATCGAATATTAAGTAATATATATGATATAATAATATTTACTAAATAAAATAAATTCATAAATATGTAAGGAGTAGGTATATATATATATATTACCATAAATTAGGGATTACTAATTAAAGTAAATTATAAAATTAATCAAATATAGTATAATTGCATATATATATGTATATCATAAAATATAAATGAATAATAAGAAAATAATAATAATAATAATAATAATAAGTCTAAAATCTCAAAAACAAGTAAAAATGAGTAACTAAGGTAAAATATGCTTAAAATAATAAAATTATCAATTATATGATTTAAATAATTATTAAATCATAAATACATTAAGAAAAAGCTAAAATTAATATTTTATAATTTTTTAAATTAAAATAATAAATTTTGTGATATTTTATATTACAGTTCAAACTACAAGTCATAATATCCAAAACGGACCTCATTACGAGAAAATACGTTCGAAAATAATCAAAATGGACTATAAGTTTATAATGATCCAAGCGAAAACAAAAAAGTTATACACGATTCGATAAAAAACTCAAATTGACAATTTCACATAACTAGGTGAAGTAAATCTTACAAATTACAATGCTAATTTAGTTTTAAATTCCCAAACTTACAAATTTTTATTATTCTTAGGTGATCTTGACATTGACTGTGAGCTGCCACTAGATTATTATGACCCTTGAGTCGACTATGTCTATGTAAGTTTTCCTAATAATTTCATACTTGTTTGTATTTGTAATTAGTAAATATAAGTTATGATCAACAATGGAATGTTGTATGAGGTTGGCTTATACTTATGTATGATAATTGGTTGTTAATAGTGAATTTACTTTAAATTACAATAATGTATTGATTGTTGCATAGTAGATTCACTAGAAATTGATTGTTTGTGACTTTGAATGATTACTGAATAATAAGACCTAATTTTACTCAACTTGAAATAAGCATAATCATATACCACATAACTAATTCCAACAATCACATTATACAAAGATAGCGAGAGGCCATACGTGGGTTAATTATTGATTGTTATAGATTTCATACGGTGCACACGTACGATATAACCTTACAATGGCCCGCGGGATTACTAAGCATTGGAAGCGCCAACCGCTTAGTTAAGGGTCGAATCTAGATGCCTCCGTTTAGGGGTGAGTAAGGGCTGTGTGAACCTACTCACAATCATATATAGAACTTGTTTTTGATAAAACTGATAATGGATATACCATTACATTTTAAATACAAAACGCAGAGTTTCGTCATGAAATAAGTTCTAGTATGATACCTGGATTTGACTATGCCAATGTATCTCCAACCCTAACTTCGGAGGACGTTAAATCTGAGTTGCATGCTGTACCTGGTCACCTACATGTATTTGTTTGGCATACTGATTGACATGCATTCATTTAATTGAACTTAATTATTGTATAATTTGATTGTTGTATGGTTGAAGGGATTATCTCACTAAGCTAATTAGCTTATACTCTTGTAGTCTTCTTTCACAGGCAGAGATAGTCGTGGAATCAGGCCGTCGCATGCCCGAGGTTAGTATTTATCACAAAGTCAATGTGGGAACAGGACATGTTTAGAGTGTACCTATGATAGTTTATCTAGATTATAGAGCTGATTATGTAATCAAATGATACTAGTTTGACTTAAGAAATACTTTATATTTCTTATCTGTAAATTCTTATATAAATAAATTATGTGTTATGTTTCTATATTTTATTATTGTTATCATGAAATAATATTACTTATGCTTGCACACTCTTGGCTGTTAGCCATAGCCGTAGTCGTAATCGTAGCCTTGTGTATTGTATAAAAAAGTTGTCAAATGTAAGGAAATTCAATCTGTAATCCTTTGTACAGTATACAGTGATTGCTACGACTAGTCCCCTCGGGTCATGACAAAAGTTCTATAACCCCTTTACTTATAGTTAAAACAAAAAGTCTATGGAATATTCACATTCTCTCAGCATTCTCTATTGACATGACTTATCTTACCATAAGAAAAACATGGTCCATCAAGCCATTACATTTTGTCAAGTCATGAAGACCCCTGCACTTATTGCACTTAAGTCTTAAAACTAACACCGGTAGTAATAAGGTCGGCAATAAAGGAACAAGCTTAGCTGGCGAAGGCTTAATAGGTACAACCATTGATTTGGATATAGCTTTAGCAGGTTGAAGGAAAACTCTCTTACCCCTATCTTACATCACCACACTCGTAGCGGGTCTTTTCCTTAGAACCACCTTCCCCTTAGAAGATTTAATTTCAACCTCTAACATCTCCTTGCAACTCTTCTCCATCTTCTTAGCTTGGTTGACCATAGTTGCATAAGTCTGTAGCTCAAAAGACCTTACTTCATGTTGTAAAGTAACTTCCAATCCTCTAACAATCTCTATACGTTGGACCCTTTATCAACTCTTTAAGCCTCTAGTAAGAACTTATGTGAACGATTCGAGTTTGGGTTCGTACTATTCTACTGTGCAATCTCCTTACCTGCAATCATAATACTAGCTTACTAGCCTTTCTCAAAGACTAATAGGGAAATACTTGATGTAGAACAACTCCCTAAAAATTGCTTAGGTAATAAGAGCAACATGGTGTACCATTTCTCCTTCCTACTAATTAGCAACAGTATCTCTTAGTATATAAATAGCAAATAGAACTTTCTTCCCTTTAAGAATCTCAAAGCCTTCAAAAACCTTCCATTTGTTTGTTATCTACCTTTTAGCTACCGTAAGATCGCCAATTTTGGGATGGAATTTCTTTGCCAACTTTATAAGTGTTTTTAGAGTAATAACTTCATGGTTCTCATGATTGTTTCCACCTCTTACTCCTACTCCTATAACATGCTCATTTCCTCTATCACTCCATTGTTAATCTCAACCATCAACTGTTGCTATTGCTATTACAGCTATTGTTGCTCCCTTTAAATATGATCTTGTTGTCTATTAATCACTCCTTACATATTATCAACCATAGTCAATAGGCTATTGATGTCCTCCCTAGTGATAGGCACATTTTCATTTGCACCTTATAGCTATTGTTGATTACTCTACAAATTAGCTTCCTTCTAAGCATTACCCTAACTAGTTCCTACAACTCCTCCTAATTCAAATCTTCTTCTTGGAAGCATACTATTGCCAAAAACAAAATAAGAGAAAAGAGCAAGAACTATGCTTAGGATATGAAATAGAAGAGAAAACATAAGAAAAAGAAAACAGAAAATTACTAAATAATTAATAATACTAAAAATCCATGTATAAGTACTATGCTTATCATAGCTCACCATCTTACAAATCAATTGCCTAATTTTCTATTTGATTTACCAAATCTATGCTCTAATACCACCTTAATTTGTAACACACTAAGCTCAAGGCTCCATAAACAGCTATCTGTCCCTAATATTCTATTGACACATCAAGCTAAACAAGTAATTAAAATCTCTAAAATTACATAAAACAACTCCATAAATTCTCATATTAATAAGTCTCAAATGTAACCGGAGGTCATAGTTAAATCTCTTCGATTAATGTAACTAAAATAAATATAATTAAACTAGCGTAGTCACATGACTAGATAAGTTCTCTTAGGAAACAAGTCTATTTAACTACCTCTCACTAGTAGCTCAAATCTCATTTTCATAATAATAATAATAATTAATCTACTTATTAATTGAATTTCTTATGTCACAATGCTATACCATAAAAATATGTCAATCAAATGATAAAAAAAGATAAGGCAATAAGTTTAGAAATAAAAATTCAATTAGCAATGATCATTGATAAAGCAACTTATGACTTTTTCTTTCCTTTATAATATTGTAATGCCTTAAAACTCTGAAAGCTACAACATGTCACGTGTCATTACTAAATAAGGACACATTAAGACTCTAAACTTATGTAAAACCACAAATACAACCATATTAACTATAGTGTCACATCATGCCAAAAAAAAAAAACTACCATGTCACATAACTAAAAACTCCAAATTAATACATAATCTAAGTAGCTCTAAAGAGTCCACTCAAAACACATATATAAACTATAAACCCCTAAAAGTTTCGATCTAGTTTTTGAAATAGACTCAACTATATTAAACAATTGAGGAGTCGACAAGGCTAATTAAAGTGAAAACCCTAAAAGAATTAACCAATCGTGTAAAGAATTTTTCAACCCTAAATGTTTCTAAAAGCTAAAGATTTCATTTGAAAGTGATAAAAACCTTAAAAATGATTCCATTAAGGACATATGTACACCAATCCAACATGATATACCCTAAAACCCTAATTGAAAATATAATGTTTATATTTTGCTAAATCGTTAGTAAAAGGTTAGAGATAACCCTCATTCTTACTTATATGATTCAAATTCTCAAGTAATCCATTAGGAACTAAGATAATGGGTCATAGATTATATTTATTCCTTAAATATATGATTAAGATAGTCTTACTTAGGGTTAGGGTTATAGTTGAAGATTAGGTTACATATAGTGAACTTTAAGACTCAAATTAGCACTTTTTGTACATATTATCCAAAGTAGTTTATCAAATGAGATATATGGACTCTAAAGACCTAAAGTAAGATCTCATCAACCATATTTACACATCAAAGCATCATATATCTCATTTCTTCTCATTTCCTTCATTTCTCCCCTAATTTCCCTTAATTACTACATTATGTGCACAAAATTACACATACTTAAGTAATGTTGACTAAGATAATACATGTTGACCAAGTTCAAATGTTGACCAAGTCAACACATGTTGACTAAAATCAATATTTTGAAAAGTCAACAAAAGTTAAGAGATAAGGAAAATATCTCTTACTTAATGATGTCTTTCTTTTCTTTTCTTTTTTATTTTTCTTTCTCTCTCTTTTTTTTTCTATTGTTGCCGTCCACAATTGTCCTTCTAAACCCCACCACATATTGTCTTCCATTAAAAGAAACCAACAAAAGAAACAAAACAGAACCTCCTTTTCATGCCGTGAACTTCCCTCTCTTCTTTCCCTTTCATTTCTTCACTTTTGTCTCCATAATTTCAACATCATTAAAGGTATGTCTTTAAGTTGCTTTATCTTACTTTCTATTATTCATTAGTTAGTTAATTAGGTAGATTAGATAAGTAGTTATGTGGTTAGTATTGTCTTGAAGAAGAGGAAACAAAGTTTCCATCTTTAAGTGTAGAAGCTTGAACTTTTGAAAAAGAAGAAAGAAAGACATGAGGATATGCTTCTATGTATGTATACATGAGGAAATACCAAAAGAGTGTAAGTATATGAACCTTTGTACATGAGTATTTATCATGTACATAACCTAATTTAAGATCAAATCTAACTATACATACCTATACTACACTAAATATATACATAAGAACACAAAAACATGGAATTGGAAAGTTTTTCTTAAGGAAAAACTTAGGCATACGAATTTTAGTATAAAATACGTATCCAACCGTATAGGTATACGGGTATGTATACATGTATAAATACGGTATAAGCCTAAGTATAGGTATGAGTATAAGTATGTATAAAGTATATGTACATAAGTATAAGAGAAAGAGATAACATGTACATAATACATATGCGTATGACATAAGCATGAGGAAAGGCTTATGTAAGCATATGATGAGGTAAGTGATGACATATGCACATGATGACATAAGCCATGACATTAGCAAGTGATGACATATGCAAGGACATGAGCAAGTGATGATGTAAGCGATGACATAAGCATAAGTTTAGAAAATAAGAAAACTAAGAAAAGTGTAGGTAATTAGGTAACTAAATTAGTAAATCTTAATACCTTTTCTAAATTAGATCATACTTAATTCAGTACATAAATTAGTAATAGCAAAGTGAAATCCTTTCATTATAAGAATATAAGGAATAAAAGATATAAACATAAGTAATAAAAGTACTTAGGTGATCATAACTAAAAATTTTTATAAATTTATCTTATAACATAAAATAGAGGTCTTAATATCCAAAACAGATATTACCATGTGAATATATGTTCGGAAACGATGAAAAACGATTATAAATTCATAAATATAAAAAATAAAACGAAAAAGTTACATACGATTGAAATTAAAGTCTTACCGGGTAAAAGTTGATAGTGATTTAAGTAGAACTAGGTAATTAGATGTTTAGAATTAATAGTTAATTCAAATACTTATTAGCGTTGTTATCACATAATGATCAGGTGACCCTGAGGTGAGCGAGGACCTCCCGATTGATTACTACGATTAGGGCGAACCACTATGGCCAAGTGAGTATTTACCTTGTGATTCCATGCTTGATTATGATTGTAGATAGTGGACTTAAATATTATTGTTAATTAACTACTGTGTGGGGTTCGAGAAATGCTTGTGTATGTAATTGTATGTTGAGTTGTGAATTTACCTTAAATGCAGAGAATGCCTTGTTTGTTGCATGGTAGTATAGAAAATGATTGTATGTATTAGTGGATGGTCACAGCATAATTTGAACTAAATTATACTCGGCCTATAAAAAGAAACTGGAACATGCATAACATGGATACTATTTCGGCCGTCACATCACACGGAGGTAAAGAGAGGCCATTCGAGGGTTGATATTATTGATTTATTTAGTTATGTACGGTGCACTCGTACAAAATGACCTTACCCTGGCTTGCGGGAACACTAGGCGTTGGAGGCGCCAACCGCCTAGCTAAGGGTCGAGTTTAAAGGCCTCCATTTAGGGGTGAGTGTGGACTGCGGGGTCCCACTCACAATTATACTAGAACTTGTGTTTTTCTGAAAATAAAAGAATTATTTGATATAAGTACGGAACATGGAGTTCCGTAGTAAAGTAAGTTCTAGTGTAATACTCAGATCTGATTGGTGCCGTGTAAACTCCAACCCTGACTTCGGAGGGCGTTAAATCCGAGTTACGTATATGAACTAGTTAAGTATGCGTATTGTTTGGCATTTTGTTTGATTATTCATTCATATGCGTGACTATAATGTACTTATAACTTGCTTGTTGTGTGGCTGAGGGTTTTGCTCACTAAGCTTAGGCTTACACCCTTTTAGACTTTTGTTGCAGGATAGCCTGTTCGTAGAGACAGGACGAAGGATTCCATAGGTTAGCCTGGGGACTTGGGCAAGAGCGAGGTGTCCTGTGTGATGAGAGGAAAATAGTTTATGTAGACTCTTACTCATGTACTTATGTTTACCTTATTATTATGAACTTAAACATACTCAAATACTGTGTAATGTAAGCTTTATAGCTTAACTTTTATATAAATATGTTGTGTGATGATATCATGTGAATCTGGATGTACTTTGGAACTAATAGTTGTAGAGCCTTATATATTGTGTGAAGAGTTTTTGATTGGAAGGGTAACCAATCAGGGGTTCTTCATACAATATACGGCGTCTGCTACGACTAGGCCATCCTCAGTTCGTGACATAAACCATGATATATAAGGATCAAATTGAATAAATAATCAAAGACCAAAGTCCGATACAACTCCTAAATAACATATACATAACAACTAATAACATCAACAACAACAGAACCAAATATAATATTAGGATTCTGGTATCCTAAGTCTGTAAATCTTGAAATCTAACATGAAACTAAGTGATCCCATTATCATCTACACATCTTCATAGTAGTAACCCATATCATCTCATACGTCAAGTCATATCAGCTATCATAGAGGTCCATGTCATCTACTATACTAGTAATTAAAAAACAAAGATCTTTGAAGGGTGAATCAAAGCCAGGTACATAAAATACCCTAAACACATGCACATGAGCAAGCATAACTCAAATGCACATGCACTATAGATAACTGATGATGCCATATTAACAACACTAGTGCTCTTAGTCCATTGATCATAGCTACAAACATATGACATGATGGAAATGTTATAGATTTACTTATAGTAGTTATAAAAAAAAAAACTTAAAGTACATTATGGAAATAAAGAAATGGAGAAATTTAGTTCTTTTTCTATAAAAAAAAATTCTTAATCTATATTCTAACATTCATGGAATGAGGATAAGCATGATCAAAACTTTTTTTTTTTAACATTAATTTGTATATATAAAAAAAAAAAAGCAATGAATTGAAGAAAACTAAATGTTTCGACTTATTTTGAGTTGTTAATGGTATAAACTTCAAACATTTCTATCGGAGTTGGAATCCAAATGAAGGCTATGAATATCAAAGAAGGGATTAGGAGAGAAAGAAAGGGAAAAAATTGGAATAAGATAGGAAATATGATTTAATGCCTTAATAGTCAATGAAATAGTAGAAGTAATTATATCTTTTTGTTTTTTGCCCGTTCAACTTATATATGTAAAATTATAAACTCACTTAAAAATATAAGTTTCTACCGAGTTTGACATGTAAAATTAGTTAAAAATGTAAATTTCTATAAAAAAAATTATTTTATACATGAGCTAACTCGAAAAGGCCTCTTAAAATTATAAATTCATATAATCGTATGAGTAAAATCGCCATTTTGACAACTATGGCTAATATTGATACACAAAGTAACCACATACTTAGAGTATCTACCTCATAAGAATCCGATATGACATCACTCTAAGAACCTGAAATCAAATGCAAACACTATCTTAGACTCATTTCACGACACTTCAACTTAACTTGCTAATTCTACCCTTTCACTTTACCCTTTAATTAAACCCCTCAAGATTAGATAAGATTGATCTTTGGTACAAAAAAAAAGGTTTTTAAAATGTATTATTTGCTCATAAAATAGTTTGAAAATTTGTTAATTATGTAAAGATAGAAATTGGATGGAAAAACAATAAAATAAAGGAGCTAAAAACATTGGTGACCTTTGGGATATACTAGCTAAACGACACATCTTGTCCCTATTGAATGGTAAAGGGGGATATGATCCTTTAAGTCTACCTACCAGCCAAACGGTGCAAACTTTACCATCTAAATGGTAGCTCTTTCTAGTTTGTAGATTGTAAACTTCCTCCTCAACTCACAAACAGAAAGCGTATTGTACACCTTATAGTATTGCATATACGAATTAAACCATCATCAACCCCTTTTCAACTATGTTTTCCTTCATTAATCACCACTAACAACCAAACTAAAACACATAATTCACCCTTCTCTTCTAGAATCATAGCCTATTTATAACCAAAGATCCAAACTTTAAAGAAAACAACATTAGAGTACAAACTTATTTAGACTTAATGACAAACTTGTAACACATGCATGAACAACTTGTGTTTTCTATTGATTAATACAATCCAACCATGTTTACATCAACAGTCTACATCAAGAAAACTTAAATTAAGATACCCCAAAATAAAGAACTTTCCTACCAACTTTGTTATACGTAACCTTTGCTTCGATTTTTCATGTTAAACTTGTGAGAAATCCTAAGTGTCTAAACATGATCCCTAGTAATGGTGCCCTTCTAACTTCCTATTTAGCCTGAGTATAAAATACATTATCCCTTCAGCTTTTGTAGCTATGTGAGAGTAGGTTGCAAACAACACAATACAGGCAAAAAGCATAAACCATATATTACATACGTAGGTAGTAAACTTAGTTTTATATATATAAGTAAGCTAAGTAGTTTGTGCTAGTAATGCAATGTATTATTGCTCATACATGTGATATGCATTAGTACCAATATCCTAAGTTTACCTAACTCACACTTAAGGTTAGTCGACATATCGAGGCATCTAAATCAAATGTTTAGGAACCTAGAGACTACGAGGAGTAGTCTATGAGTAGGACCCCTAAAACCCTAGTTCTACTTATTTAGACTACATATAGTAGTTAAGTTGCTAGAGCAATGCAAGTTTATATGCTTCCAAAACTAAGTTTATAAGACCAACTTTACCATAATTATCAAAATTTCTTGTTTTAAAAATCCTAACCCATGGGTATCCTTGTATGCAATGCAATGTCATGTTGCAGTAAACAAAATATATTATTCACCACATCCAGCTTTTGCTATATTCAGTCTAAATATCCAAGTTTAGTTTTCATTCTCTGCTTAGTAAGTATATGACATTACTCATGGTTCACTTAAGTGAACACACCAAAAGATAGTGCTAGTTGTTGCTTTCCTCTTCAAGTTAACATAATATTCAGTGAATACCGCATCAATAATAAGCAACACAGCACAACAATCCAACCAAGGTTCATAGTTATGTTCAATTAACAAATATATCAAATAGAACACAGTGTTATAAGCAGATGTAATTCTATTCCAAGTATAGGTTAGATCTACTTACCTTGTTTTAGCGATGATGCCAAGTCTATGTATCAAGATCACGTTCCCCTTCACCTACATCACCTAAGAGAGATACATATAGCACTACAGTCAACTACATATCTAATATGAGCTTATTTACAACTAAGGTTTAAGGGTTAAGGTTTTAAGTTAAGATAATATTCGTCTTAGACATCCTCTGAATTGTCCTCTAAATCGAGCTAGTTCTAAAGTTCTTAAATAAATGCAATATAAAATATATCTACAATCCTTATTAGTTAAGAAACTCAATCATACCTTTTGATTTAATGCTAAAACCTTACTTTACATAGATACTATTGACCGTATCTTTTGACACTTCCTCTAATTAAGCTAAGCTATCATATTACTGATGGAATTTCTACTTCTTACTACCATATCAAATTAAGATTAGTAAGGGATATATCAAAATAGGACTATCTAATATTACTTGCACTATATTGTCATTAATACAAATTACCAATTTATTATATTATTCAAAATATAAGTAAATTGGGAGAAATTACCTAATAGTTAGTATACGTAACCAATTAATTTAACTATGAATACCTTGGACTCACAAAATTATACACTTTAAGTTTTGACCATGAAAAATATCAAATTAGAATATTATATAAGTTTTCCCAAAAATATTAATTTTGACTCAAATTTTCCAAAAATTACTATAAAATAAGTAAGTAACCATCCCTAACCTTAAGAATGGAATATAACACTTAAATTAACATCACTAATTACCAAAAATCATTATATGTTAGTTTTATTCAAGAATTTGTTTAAAAACCCTTTATTTTCTTTGATCTAGAAAACAACTAGCTTCATCAAAATAAATTATAATAGATAGTAAGCATAATGGTTTTCAAAAAATATTGTTACTAAAATTTAGTACATAATATAAGTATGTTGTACAAAAAATTTTTAGTTTAAAACAATAACATTTCATATTTTTAAAAATTAAATTAAAATTTGTAATAACAAAGTAATTTCTTAAGGAGGTACTATAAATAAAAAATATTCCAATAAAATAAGAATACTAAGTTAAAGTACATGGAAAATAATTTTAGAAAACATTTTTGTAGATTTTTTTACTTAATTTAATATTTTTAAAAATTAAATGAATTTCAGACCAGAATTTTACACTCATCAGCGAACGATTTTTTTGCCACTCTAGCCACCTAACCTTGTCGACCCACCTTTTTTCACTACTAGGTGCTTAAACCCAAAGCTTCTTATTATCAGGTCACACGTAGCTATAACAACCCTATCTCCTCTATATTTTTCTAATATTTTCTAATTTTTTGTTCTTCTATTAAAATTTAATCTATGGGAGTGTTTTCTTGATTTTGTTCTACCAAAATGACTCAAGTTTCACCTCTTTCTTTAATAGAATTCTAGGCAATGAAGTGGAGATTGGAATTTCCAAGTGTCCATATTCTAGATTATTAAGTCTAGTGTAAGCCAATTGTACTTAAGCTCTAATTGATAGCTCAAGCTACTTAACCCTAGGTTTGCTAGCTAAAAAATACATGCAGGTTAATTTTTTTCCAAATAATAGTGTTTTATGGTCTAATATGTCCTATATTTGGTATATTATATTAATATACATGCACATCGGGTACATAACATGTATATTTTATGGTTCTATAATTATTTATATACTATTTGACTATAAAATATTATTTTTATGAATAAAATAATTTATCTCTAAAGTCTTGCTATATCTCGAAACTTAAATTTTAAGTTTCTAATATATAATGACCATTACTAATAAAATTATATTTTATTAAATTAAATATTCCATATAATTTATTTCATAAAATAAATTCACTAAGACCCTTCTTCTAATTGTTGTGGTCTTATACTGAAGTTTGATCCAATTCAAACAAGATTTTTCAAAATAACTAAGTCGATCAAGCACCTTAGCTCATATTGATTGTAAGCAACTAGGGTCTCACATTGTAAGATATACCGCATAATATCAATTGGTATAAAATTGAACCAATTAAAATACTAAATTAGTAAGTTGACTTTAGACATTATGAAACCACACAAGTTTGATAACGAATGATTAAAAATGTTCCTTAATAATAGTAACTAGCTAAATTAAGCTAGTTAGAAAATAAAATTTATAAAATTGAGAAATCACTCTACAAATATGTATTTTGCTATACATGTGTATATGTATAAATATAATTTTCTTTTGTATATTTAAAATGTATAAAATATTATATAATGTTAAATTAATTTGATTAACCAATTAAAATATAAAACTAATGAAACTACAATTATGCCCCACATATACAAGTTGTACCATGGATACATAATCTTAATTGTGTAACATAAAATTTTTAAATTAACAGGCTTAGTTCGAAATTGAAGACCTTAAAACAATGGCTCAAAACTACAAATGAATGGTAAAACCCTAAATATTGATTCAAAAAAGCCCTAATCCTAAACCCGAAATTATGAAACCCTAAAGTTAAAACCTTAAATTCAATAAAAACCTAAATGTACTTTTAACCTTCAAAATTTCCCAACCAATACAATTAGATGAAAATCAAACCCCTATTTCCTACTTGTAACGCTAACCATACATACATATATACATACTTGTAATTAATTTTCTTATATTTACACTAATGAAGTAGCTAGGTTACCTTATAATAACCATCACATAATTTTTTATGTCATTATAGTTAGCAAGACCATCATTTACACAACTTTTAGAAAATATTTTCATTTAATTTCATACCGATAAATAAAATGATGTAATGAATGCATAAAAGGATCAATAAATAATATTTTTTCCCTCCTCATTTCCCTCATGTTCAACTGAAGCTGAAGATGTATCGGGGGAATCAAATTTGAATCACCAATAACTAAGAGACAATACATCACACAACCCATCAATTTGAATCACCAATAACTAAGAAGCAATACATCGCACAACCCATCAATTTCCTATTTCAGTTAAACCAACGTTTTTTTCAGTAATGATAAATAGGCTTTTGCCTATGAAAGCTTAGAGAAAAGAGTTGAATTCTTGCCATAAAAGGAAGGAATGTGTGTAGAAATTTCTTATGCCAAATCCTATCAAACACATGTCCTAAATTCACCCATCTCCATGTCGAATCGAACCCCCATAAATACACCTTCCATCACTTACATTTACTTTCAACTTAAACACTCAAACTCCCCTAAAATATTTGCACTCCTTGTCTTCAAACTTTAGCTCAACATCTTCATTTTTTTTCTCATTTTGACACTCCTTTCGCTTCTTAAAAGACTCCCTAAATTGAACCCCACAAATTCTGTAGTTGCAACACCCTTTTGCTTTCTTCTCCTCCATTTTTCTACCATAAAAACAACCCTTAAACACCACAATAAGGCTCCAACTTCTCACTGCTTCTTAGCCACCATTTACGCCTTGAAATTAAACCAAAAGCCTAACTAAAGACAAAAAAAGAGGAGTTGGAGAAAGTATCCAATGGTTATTACATGCCATATGCATATAGTATGTAAATAATAATGAGGTATTATCATATATGACAAGAGCAAATTATGGATGGTAGTTGATTTGGAATCTATTCATGTAATTATTATACATATCAATATCTTATTAATATTTATACATCACATACGCATAACACGTAGTGTGTGATACTCATTGAATCATTTTTCGAGAGGAGTTAGAGCAAGAACAACCACTTTGTAGTAAACACTTCATCAATGTTCTTTTTCTTTTTCATTCCCTTTGTGTATTTGAATTTCTCATGTAATCTTTAGCCTCATCATGTCTTAAACTCTAGGATGGAAAGTTATTTACATGTATAAGAGTTTTCTTATAAAAATCTTATGAAAGAGTTTGTAATATATAGGATTAAAGAGTTACGATATGTACTTATTTAAGGAACTTCATATAAGCTTAAAAACTTGTAAAAACAAGCTTGCGTCTATGGAGAAAATGCAAGGAAAAGCCACTTTACATACAAGGTATACATTGCATGTAGGAATTTATTCCTGTAGTTATTTCAACACTTCTCATGATACATTAGTCTAAAAAAAAAGTATTATGTGTACATTAGATGGCTAGAAGTGAAAAATCAAGAGAACCAAAATTTTTGCCTTACAACACCCTCCTTGCACCACACATGGTTTAGGGACACAAGCTATCCTTGTGTTTTCTTTTTCATAAAATGATGATTTAATCAAGATAATTAAGACTTGTTTAAGTAAGATAACTACTATACTAAAGCCTTAGACACAAAACCAAGCTAGAAATCATAAATTATGCCTAAAAACACTCTAAAAGGCCCAAGAAATGCCTCTAACCAAAGCTGCAGCACAATATAAAACCTCTATTAAAATGTGTTAAATTAAGTTTCGAGCCCAAACAATTAAATCAAGTTTGAGTACTAGGCTTTTGGTTGCTAAAAATGGTAAACTGGGCCAAAACTAATGATAGGAGCCCAAAATTAAAACTTGACAAGCAGCTACATTGAAAAAAGAAAAAGAAAAAAGTTTATCTAAGGGCCAATAAATTTCCCCTATACCCATTAAACAAAAAGGAAGCCTATTTTGGAAACTTATAACAATGCAATCGAAACTTGATTACTCATTTTTTACTACTCCTATGAATTATGTGTTTTTTATAGCATTTTCATAGATTTATTATCATAAAATTAATAAATTACACACAATAAAGGTTAATATAATAAAATTGTGAAAATTAATTAATAATTAGACTTAAATAATTTATATTGTGTTTATATATTTTTATCTCGAAGTTATATTATTTTAACTGTATCTTTTTATACTTGTGATAGAAAAACATGCAGAGTCAAAAAATATGCCCACATTTTATTACAAGCATAAAAATATACTAAAAGCGGAAGTTGGAATGATGCTCATACAGACATTCATTCTAATCGGTCACGTGAAGAACCAATGTCGATTTGAATCATCCTTCAATGCAATTCAAGCCAGAAAACTCCAAGAGATTTTTGTCCTTTCCTTTTCACTGGAGACGTTGAAGATTTTGGAGGGTTTTTTATATATTTATTATTATTTCATTTATTCATTAGAAAGTGGGGACAACATTTTCTTTTTCCCTTTGTATTCGGTTGAAAAAGCAACGTTCAGAGGAGACAATTTTGTCTTTCCACGAGCGGAGACTTAGAAATCTTCCCCTTGGCTAGGCACGAAGGGACGTTCGGATGATGCCGAGGAGAAATTCAGAAGGACACGAAGCGACATTGGGAGGAGGGAGAATTTGAGACGCCGCATAAAAATTGTGGAGGCATATTATATTCTTCTTTAAGAAATTTTAATTTTGTCCTCGGAAGCGGCACGGATGAAGACCAATTGCCTTTCCGTTTTCATTTTCCGAGGCCGCAATATATAATTGAGAAGTTGGAAGTGATTTGGAGATATCTCTCGTCTCTAGACACGAGGAGATTATATTATTATTATTATTATTTTTTGGAATAAAATTCAGAAGTTGAAGAGAGAATTTTTCCGAAGCAGCATGAAGAGACGAACGGGATTTTATGAATCGACTAGGGATTCAACTTACATCGGGATTTACGTTTTGTTTCATTTCTTGGATCATCGGTTTTTCAGTATTGAATATTTTCATCATATGTTTCTATTTTATTGGATATTTCTTTAATTAAATCATGTGCTAAAATATTTTATATGGGAGATTGATAAAGCCCAATTGCTAATTGTTTTTGTGACTTTATTATGATATAGTTAGATATTTGGATTATTCTTATTTGAATTTTGATACTATAATCTTGTGTTAAGAGCCCAAAGTATAAAATTATGGAATGCGTTTTGAAATCGAAAAAATATTTTATAGATTATCAAGATTCATGTTTAATTTAGTAAGTAAACTCAAAAGATTATAACTATATTAAATTAAATTGAATTTGCATTTCAGGCTAATTGTTGTATTCATTTTAACTTTTAACTAAAGAAATTTAGGAGAAATTAATTTAATGTAGTTGTCAATAACATTTTGGAACATAAGTAATTACATTTTTTAATCCATGTTAAATTGATTAGAGCAATCTAGGAATTTAATTTGGTTAGTTAATAATTTGATGATTCGAGAGATGAAATAAATTATTAACTTATAAAAAACACTTCTGGACTTGGAAGGAAAATAAAGTCCTTTAGTAAATTCACAAGAATAACCACGTAACTAATTATAATTATAATTTAATTACAAACAATTAGTATATTAAGGTGGATTTAGTTTTCCCACTTCATTAGTGATTGAATCAGTAAAAGTTTTACTCGTGATTTTTTTTTTAATTTCCTTAGTAATATAAAATTTGGTAATTTAGTTTAGTTTTACTTATTATAGATTTTTTTAGTGCTTCGATGATAATAAAATTGATATTGATCTTATACTTGATTTAATCCTAGTAAGAATGATGCTTTACTCACTCTTTATTACTTGATCGATCTAGTATACTTACTGGTATCCAAACTTATTTAAAAATTTCATAAGTCACTCCTTGATTGAGATATTGTTTGCTTTAGTATGGAACGCAGTACAGTTTTATCCCTCAGTGTAGTAATTTCCTAATAGATCACCCATTTTATAATTATTCTCGCATGACACACTTAATTTCAAAGTTTTGACATGCTTTATACCATTGCATTAAGAAACGCCTCAATAATAGAGTTCAATCATTTAGCATTTAAGTATATTAATTGGAATGTACCATACAAACTTTGGAGGATGTGCTTAGAGCGTGTATATTGGATTTTGCAAGAAATTCAGATGACCACTTATTGCTGGTAGAATTTGCTTATAACAATAGCTACCACAACACTACTCAAATGGCTCCGTATGAGGCACTGTATGGATGCAAGTGCATATCTCCAGTTTATTGGGATGAAGTAGGGAATAGACAAAAAATCGGCCCAACCATGTTATAGGGTCTTAAAGAGAAAGAATGAATGAGTACAGCCTAAAGCCAATAAAAAAGCTATGTTGATGTAAGGAGAAAGCCCTTAGAGTTTTAGTTTGGTGATTGGGTGTTTTTAAAGGTATCTTGAATGAAAAGTGCATGACTCTTTGGTATTAAAGGAAGGTTAAGACCTCGATATGTAGGACCATATTAAATAAAAAGGAGAATCGAAAAGGTGGCATATGAATTAGAATTGCTAAATGAAATGGTAGGTATTTACAACATATTTCATGTCTCAACCCTAAGGAAGTTTGTAGGAGATCCATCAACAATATTAGACATTCCTCCAAGAGCATTTGAAGGAGAATCTTACATATGTGGAGCATCAACATATTTCATGTCTCAACCTTAAGGAAGTTTGTAGGAGATCCATTCACAATATTAGACATTCCTCCAAGAGCGTTGAACGAGAATCTTACATAGGTGGAGCATTTAGTATGAATTTATGAATTTTGGATACAAGGATACGAGGATTGATAAACAAGGATGTTTAATGTGTTAAGGTATTGTCGAGTAGATAAACTACAAATAAGGCAACTTGGGAATGCACAAATCATATGAAAACTCGATACCTTGAGTTATTTACCTACGGATAGTAATCTATTTATTAAGTAATTACCTATAGTAAGCAAGTGTTTAGAACACATGTAAACCCTTTATCACATAACTAAGTTTCTAAGACAAAATCTTTTGTAAGACAAGTAAAATGTGAGACCTTAACTACTTGATATCAATATTTACATGGTTAATTTTCCCAAATAAAGAATATAGAATATCTAATTTCAACAAAATGCATTTTTAATTTCAACAAAATGCATTTTTATTAAGATCGCTCGATAATTATCGAAAACTCAAAATTTGAGTTCCGAAAGGTAGCAAGACCGTAGAAATAAATTATAATTATCGAAAACTCAAAATTTGAGTTCCGAAAGGTAACAAGACCTTAGAAATAAATTATTTAATTATAAAAATAATATTTAGTTTATCAAATAGCATGTAATGTAATTATATGATCATACTATACTCATTATATATACCCAATATGTATATATTAGCATAATATCATAAACAATAGTTGAAAAGTGTAGTAAATTACTAAAAAATTATTTAAAAAATAATAAAACCACCTAGAATTATTTGGTAAATGGCGTAAGACCTAACTAGAGCTTGGAAAATAACAAATATAAGCTGTCCATAAAAGTAACATATTTTATTGTGTAATATTACACCTAATAGCTTAGCAAAGCGTCACTTAGATTAGCTTTTCTCTTTTCTATTGCCTTGGACCTTATGTAAGGAGTTGAAGGATCATTCTTGAGTTATTTTAGTAGATAGAAACCAATGAAATCCTCTCAAAAGAATTAGTTTAGTATTTAAACAAAAATTAGAAAAATAAGAGGAAAAATATTAGAAAACAAGGTTCTTAAGGCTACATGCAACCTGATAAAGAGGTGCTTTAGGCTTAAGCTTCTAGTGGTTAGAAAAGCCTTGTCGACATGGAGTGGTGGCCAGTAAGTGGTCGGAAAGTCATTTGCCGATGAGTTTAAATTTAGCATCCAATTTTCATTTATTTATTAAAAATACTAAATTAATTTAGAAATTATGAAAATTTGTTTCATGAGGTTATTTACATGTACTTTAATATAATCATTTTATTTTATTGAATTATTAATGATTTATGGTACTTGCTTAAGAAAATACCATGTTGGTATGAATTTTTAATTAATTTTTCAAAATATCAAATAATGTTTTTTTTTTAAGTTGAAAATTTTTGTATAACAAACTTATATTAAATTTTAGTGTCAAGAATTTTTTAGAATCTCTAAATTTAATGTTTGTTGTAATTTAATCTGATTAACTTGGTATTTTTCTAATTAAAGAAAACCAAGGGTTTCTAAACAAATTTTTAAATAAAACCAACATGTGATGATTTTTGGTTAATCATGATGCTCATATAAATATATATTCTATTCCTAAGGTTAAATACAAGTATTTACTTATTTTATGTTAATTTTTAGTAAATTTGGGATTAAAATAACATTTTCAGGAAAATGTATATAATATATTAATTTGATATTTTTTATGACCAAAATTTAAAGTATGTAATTTTGTAAGTATAAAGTATTTTTCATCAAATTAATTAGTTATGTATACTAGCTATTAGGTAATATTTCTCTATATACTTATATTTTGAGTAATAAGGTAAATAGGTGATTTGTAATAATTTTATTATTGTAAAAGTGATACTAGATAGCCTTGTTTTAATATAAACCATCTTACTAGTCTTAATTAATTTGAGTTGTAAGAAGTAGCATTTCTATAAGTAACATAAAAGTTAGGTATAATCAGAAAATAAATCAAAGACAATATTAGAGTGTACGGTTGGTAGTACCTATATAAGTGAGGTTTAGCATTAAACCAGAAAGTATGATTGAGTTTCTTGACTAATAAGGATTGACAATATAAGTGGATAGCATTTGTTTAAGGGTTTTAGAATTAGTTTGATTCTGAAAATAAATTAGAGGGTAGTTTAAAGGATAAATCAAAAGCCAGATCAAAAGATAGCTAAGACGAATACTATCTTAAATACAAATCTTAACCCTTAAGCCCTAGCAATAAATAAACTCATACTTTATTTATAGTTGACTGTGTATTAAGTGCATATCTCTTAGATGATATAGTTGAAGGGGAACGATACCTCGATGCATAAACTTGAGATCGTTGCTAACACCAGGTAAGTGGATCTCACCCATGCTTAGAGCAAATTTATGTCTACTCACAACACTATATGCTATTTAATGAATGTGTTGGTTAAATATGACTATGAATCTTAGTTGGATTGTTATGTTGTATAGTTTATTGTTGATGTAATGCTTGTTGAATGCTATGTTAACTTACAGAGGAAAGTAGAAACTAATACTATCTTCTGAGTGTTCACCTAAGTGAATCATAAGGAAGATAATAAATTTTACTAAGGAAAGAAAGAAAACTAGACTTGGATATCTAGAATAACAAAACATAAAGTTAGATGTGGTGAATAGTATACTTAGATGTTATTATATGCATAGTATGGCATGGCATGGCCTAGAAGGGAACTAAGAGTCGGGATTTCCAAAATGGGAGGTTTTCAATAACTAAGAAAAATATCGATTTTATAAACTTGGTTTGAAAAAATATAGATTTGCATTACTCAAGCAACCTAACTACTTTTGTAGTCTAAATTAGTAGAACTAGGGTTGAGGGTATTACTTCAAGACCGCTCCTTGTAGTGTCTAATTTCCTAGACATTGTATACAAATGCTTAGTTATGTTGACTAACTGGTAGTATGAGCTAGGTAAATGTAAGATATCAATACTGATGCATATCATATGCACGAGCATAATGTATTATATTACTAGCATAAGATACCTGGCTTGGTTATTATATGAATAAAAACTGAGTTTGCTGGTTACTCATGTGCTATATATTTCATGGTTTTTGCCTATTTTATGTTGTTTACAATCCAATCTCACTCAACTTCAAAAGCTAAGGAGATAAAGTGTTTCATCCTTAGGTCAGTAGGATCTCGGAGGGGCCTAACACCAAGGGATTTTGAGAGCGTTAGTTAGAGCCAGCATCTTTTGAAGAAAGGAGAAAAAGTTCATGTTTTGTTATAAATAGTAAAATGTGCATCTAAGTTGTAAACTAAGTTCAAGTTGTACTCCGATGTAGTACCCCCTTGTCATACAAATGAAGTTATCTTTTGCTATATAGATAGGTTAGGACTTGAGATGTTACATTTTGGGCTATGCTGGGATGTAACATCCTTAAGGAGATGTTAGAGTAGTATACTAGCTAAAAGAATAGAGTCCCTACCTGATAGTAATCTTGGACCTATGTAACAAAACTAATGAAGGCATCTAATTTATAAGGAGGGTAAGTTATAACTTGCTTAGTGATTGAACTCTAATTATTAAAGCACTTTTTGGTGTAGTAACCTAAAGTGCTACACATTAAACTCTAAAATTAAGCATGCTCAAGCTAAGATAATCCCAAGATGAGCAACCTATTAGAGAAGCTACTACATTAAGGGACAAAACCATACAACATTTTATGCGAAAGTAAACAATACCTCGGTGGAGGAGTTTCAATCGAGTCGTCACAGAAATCGACCTTAGTTGAGACCTTATGCCTACTATTTAGGCATTTGAACTGAAAGATGTAACCAGGCCAAAGAAATATATACACCTCAATATCTCAAGCCCCATAGATGAATTTAAGGTCCAACAAGAGTTAAAAATGAAAATTAAAATTCATGCAAGGAAACCTAAAACAATATGAAATGAAGTAAGGAAAGCCTAAAACAAAGGAAACCCATAATTTTTAGGCCCGATACTATAAGATGCAGGTCTTAACCATCAAATCAAAGCCTACCACTAGAAAGTACATCTGAAAATTATAGAAAAAGCCTATAAGAATGTGAAAACCAGAGTTAAAATAAAAATGTTACAATAAAAACAAGTTTTAGCTCTAATTTAGAATTAATAGCGAATTTAGACAATTAAATAAGGAGTTACCTAAGTACTTATTAGTATTGTCCTTTCCTAATACCAGGTGATACCAACCTTAACCTGGACTTGCCCTCGGATTATTACAACCTTAAGACAACCTAACTAGGTGAGTATAATGATGATTATTGTACTTGTTTTTGCTTGTAAGTTAATTGCACCTAATTGAAGATAATAAAACTGTTTTCTTGGGGTTATGGGATGCATGTGGTTGCTTATGCATGCCATGTTATGCCATGATACACTAATTTATAATAATGAAATTGTTTGTTTTGTGTGTGTGTGTGTGCGCGCGCGTGCGTGCGTGTGTGTGTGTGTTTTTTTGTATGTATGTGTGTGTGTATCTAGCCTGCTTACTACAATTGTTCGCAATATCTATTTAGTCATATTAATAAACTAGACATAACAATATCTAACCAATAATTAAAAGGACATGCATGGAATGAAGTTGCATTACTAAATGTTGGCCATCACATTATGTATATGGGAAGGAGGGGTTGGGATCATTTATTATAGTTTTTTGCATGGCACATACATACAACTTGGCTCTACCTTGGTCTATGGGATCAGTAGGTGCTAAAGATGCCAACCACCTAATTAAAGGCTATGTCCTTGAGTCCACTACTTAGAGGCAAATAGACTACATAGTTACTCACGTCAATACCCTTGGCTATAAAATTTGAGAATCAAGAAAAGTGAGGTTTTATATGAGAAAAGAACAAGAGTGAAAGTATAACATTATGGGAAATAAGGGCCCAAAGCAAGTGGAACCTGAATCTAACAATACAATTAACTACAACCTTAGCTTTGAGGGTGTTATCTTGAGCTATTTACAGTTATTGGTCTAACTGTATATAAATTGTTTGAACATGTGTTTGTTACATTCTTATGATTGTTTAAATAACTTGTATGATATTAAATGACGATATTGTATGAGAAATGCTCATTAATTTAGATGTAGCTTACCTCTTATAGTTTCTTTTATAGGTTAACCATAAGCCATGATTTAGGCTAGGACTTGAGTGCAAAGTATTCCAACTAGTAGAGTAATATAAGGATAGGAATGTAAAAAATAATTTATACAACTAGGTAGTGATTTTAAAACTCTTAATAACGAATATGAATATTTGTAATTTATTTCCTAATCTCATTTATTAGTGGGGAAAACTAATTCTCTATAGTTTTGATAAATTGTAGGATACTAAATATCTTTAGTTATTTATAATTTATGTTAAACTAATAAATTAAAGATCAAAAGCCAAAGTGATTAATTAATTAGAGTCTTATAATCTCTAACTTTCAAGACAATTTTTATATCATGAGTGTATATATGATATGAAGATTTTAGATAATCCTATTAAGCTCCCCTTTAAGGTTGCTATAGAAGTGGTATCGGAGCTATAGGTTGTTAAAGATAGGAAAAACCTATAAAAAATGGGATAAAGACTGGATAGAATTAGGATTAAAGAATAAAATATTTAGACTTGTAGAGTGTATATATACTATATGTAGTATCATGTCTACGCAAACAAGTGCCTATATCTACTACTAAAATATTTCCCTCCCTCACCAAGATGTCCTTAAGAAGAACTTACCTTAAAGACTTATATGTTATAGGCTATAGATATTATGAGACCCCATGATTAAGTGTTCCACGTGAATTGTGAAAGGTTATGGTACTAGTTTATAAGGCATTGGTTGTGAATACCTTGTTAACACAAGCTTGAAACTTTTGGGCTAAATGGTTGAAATGGATTTATTAGTATTTGTTGCCTTGACTACTCACTATTTTTTACCTAAGGCGTTACAAATGATATCAAAGCAGACCTCTTGCCAATAGGTGGATGATATGAGTCGAGGTCCAGTTTAGACAAAAGGTCCGAAGAAGGTAGGGAATGTTACTAGGGTGTTACTCTTTACATGCTTTTAGGATTATCTATAGGTAGTGAATGGCCCAAATCATACACCAAAAAGGGGGGAAGATCAGGGCCCAATTATAAGGTCTTGGAACGAAGACATTGTATGTTTAAGGGGCGGGGGTAGGGGAAGGAGATTATAAGACCCATGGTTAAGTGTTCCATATGAATTATGGGAGGTTGTGGTACTAGTTTATAAAACCGTAGTACTAGTTTATAAAGCCGTGATTGTGAATACCTTGTAAACATAAGTTTGAAATTGTTAAGCCAAGTGGTTGAAATTGACCCATTATTGTTTGTTGGCTTGGCTATTAACTATTTTTGGCCTAGGGTATTACAGATACTGAACCATGAGATGTAAAAACTGTGCAAAAGTAAGCATTTATGAACGTGTAATCAAGGAGTATGTATCAATAAATTAAGAGTACCATAATGTTTAATTAAAGATGGGAAGACCAAATACTATGAATAAAGGTATGTTAACTTTAGTAACCTATAGCTATGATTTCAAATTCAGCATCCTATAACATGAATGCATAGTAAGTGGGTTATTGATCTAAATTGGCAATCAGATAACTTGTTAAGTATGAATTTTGAGATGACATTGTAATAATGTAGAATTGCTTTAGAATTTTGAGGAACTCTTATCAACACATTTGGTAAGAACTATTCATATTTCAATGACCTATGGTTGAAGCATGTACTCGAAGAATGTTACGTATGATATTTTGGAGAGTTTATATTAATACTCCATTAGAGTATACATTTGTCATAACAATTTGAATCTTAAGCTCCCAAAAGTAACATCAAATGAGGTAAAGAAGAGACAATGGCAGTAGGGAAGTATCATGCCCAAGTGCGACATGGCAAAAGTGAATAGTCAACAGACATATAACCTATTAAAGAGCCACCAAATATTCAAACCACATGAGGAGGGTCCTAAGGTTCAAAACCTAACACAAATGAAAGATCTATAAGTAAGATAATTATGGTATACAAGGGGATCAAGAGGAAGATTTCACAAGACCCTAAACTCTAAAGAATGATTCACCTTTGATTACAAGGCATAAAATTTATATGTAGGGCATAAGGTTGATTTACCCTAAAATAAATGGTCAAAAAGAACTTGTACATTGGAATTTATGAGGTTACTCATGATGAAGCTAACATCACAATTATAAATCTATAGAAACCAATTTGATTAGAAGGTAATTATAAAACTAGGTCCAAAAAAAAAAGAAAAGAGGTTATATAATAATAATAATAATAATAATAATAATAATAATAATAATAATAATAATAATAATAATAATAATAATAATAATAATAATAATAATAAATTTTAGAAATCTAAAATAAAGAAAGGAATATAATAATATAATAAAGGAGTTTTTATTTTCAAACATATATGGCTTGTAATTTATAAGGGATAGCAGGGGCAATATGGTTACGGAAAAAGATTTAGGCTTTTTATTATCCCTTATCCCAAATAAAACATTATTTGACCCATATTTTTGTCCCTACCAAAATATCACGTTACTTTTTCTACAGAAATAGAAAACTTACAGTACTTAACTCAATCTTAAATCCCTAATCAAGATTCACTTTACTGAAAGGAAAATTCAATAAGAATTAATCTTTTCTTTGTATTTAATAAGTCTTCCTTTAATCTCCATTTTACTTTTTCCAATTTATGTTTTTAGGGTTCCTTTCGATTTTCGAAGGAAGTATTGTTATTGTTAGTGTGGTGGTGGTGATACGACTATAGTATAGATTACATATTGGCAGTGTCATGAAGTGGTGTTAGGATGTATGGTGGTGTGTATCATGTTTGTATATGTTGTGCGGCGTGTGTCTTATGTGCATGTGTGTTATGTGATTGCCTATGTTTGTGTCTATGCAGTTGGGGGTATTTGCTACAAGATGTTTATAATATGTATGTATGTGAGGTGTAGGTTTATGTGTGCCATGTGTAAGTGTATATCAAGTGTAGCATACGTTATGTGTATATGTGTAGGCATCATAAAGTGTATGTGTGTGTTAGAGGGTGTGGAGTGTATTGTGGGACAGTGAGAAGAGTGATGCATGTGTGTGAATGGTGTAGGGGAAGGCACAAAAGAAGACAATGAGAGAGGGCGAGGAAAAAAAAAAAGGAAAACAATGAGAGAGGGAGAGAAAAAGAAAACAACAAGAGGAAAAAATAAATAAATAATATATAATTTTATATATTATGTAAATATATTATGAATAGTAGGTATATTTATTACATATATGTACAATATAAAATAAGGTATATAATTGTGATGTTTGTATGTATGTATAAGGGTAGTATGTGTATATTATGGGAAGTTAAAAAGTGTATGGAAGGATATGAAAAATATATATATATACATATGTATAGTACAGTTTGAAAGGTTAGAGTATAGGGTTGAGGGTTGAGTTAAAGAGGAAAAAGTATTGAGTCGTAGAATTTAATAAATTCTAAACTAACATTTATATTTTGAATAGATATAAGGGGATGCGTAGTGTCGATCTTATTGAGATAGGAGTAATATAAACCCCACAAAATTAGTTTTTTGGGTATTGTATCAATTCAAGTATTATAGGTAATTATCATAAGTCAATGGAGTCAATAAATTTAAAATTAATTAAAAATTTTAAACTCGAATATAATATGAACGAGAAAAACTCTAAAAATTTTGATCGAAATTTTACTCGCGTACAAAAACTCTAAACTCTATGTATGGGTAAATATCTAAGATCAAACTCGAACTTAACAAAAAGTTTAAAACCATAGACTTAGACTTAGACTTAGACTTATAAAATGTGTAAATGTACCCTAAAAGTATTAAAACCTTAATTGAATATAATTGGTAAATAACACGTGTAATTGCATAAATTGTTAATAAATAAATAAAGATAACTCCTAAATATTATAAACATAAAGAGTAACAACTTAATTAATAAAAATTTATAAAATTATAAATATTATTTTGTAATTATTGATAATTCTATAATTATATAGATTGAAAAATCAACTTGATGTTCTTTTTAATTTTCCTTTTCCCTTTTCTTTTTTTTCCCTTTCCTTTTTCTTCCTTTTCTTTTCCTTCCATGTATGGCAAGTTTCGGCTGCTAGTTTCCTTTCTATATTTAACATATATTAAATGTGTGTAAGATTAAGAAGATAAGATTAAGGGACAAGAATTTGGGTCAAATTAAGTCTTCATCATATCTTACTTTCTTTTTTCTTTTTCTTTTATTTTTTTCTCTCTTCTTTTCCAATTCTAGTATTAGCTGCATAAGTGTATGTCTTGTTATTGTTTTATTTACTTCACACTCACTTTATAATACATAAGACAACACACACAACTTTTCTTTTCTTTTTTTTTTTAATCACCAAAACCCGCTCCCTTTTTTTTTTTTACCCATTTGGTTTCTTAAAAATTTTTTTTCTCTTTTTCTCAGCAAAATACAGGAAGAAGAAGAAAAGCTCTTGGTTAAGCACTTTTCAAGGCCTAAAAGAAGTAGTTAAGTAGCAATTCTAATGTATTTTTTTATTATTATTTTACATATACTTTTGTTATACATGTATATTTTGAGAAATTACATGTATCTTAAGAAGTTGTAATATAGTTCATTTGCATTATCTTTTTCTTGTAATAAAGCCATTTGAACATGTATTTAGATGATATATAAAGTTGTTATTTTATCATATACATCTGTACATTTATGTATATGAATATTTAAGTATATAATTATATGTACAAATATGCTATAGTTGATTATGTAAACATAAATGTATGTATATATATGCGTATATAGTATGTACAGTTATTTATTTTCATTTCCTTATCTATATATATATATATATATATGTGGATGTACATTCAACTATATGTATATGTATGGTGTGTAATTATATATATATATATATATAGTACATGTACATATGTATAGCATGTAGTATAATTAAGTTACTACACATATATGTTAGATATATTATGAAATTACATATGTATATGTGTAAATAAGATAAGGAAACATAAGTATACAAATATATGTATAAGTATAAAAATACGTGTATTAGTAGTATAGTATGATACAAGTACGTGTATAAAAAGTATATGTAAAATATACTAAAATACTAAATCATTAAATAAGTAATATAATATGTATATATATTTTTGCTGTGAACTTTAAAGGAGAAAATAGGGTTACTTCACAAAATTTTAGTAAATTATAATAGTAGGTATATATGAATAAATATTAAGTAAAGTTACAAAATAGGAAAAATATGAAAATTTTATAAAGTGACATGTCGAAAACCAAGAAGCTGCCATGTCAGCACTTTATATTTTTAATTAAATTCGTAATTAATAATAATAATAAAATAATTAACTAACTAGGAAATTATTAAAGTAGCAAAAAGTAAATTAAATAAGTATTTAACCTTAAAAATAATATAATAAGTAAATTGTTATAAAATAGACTTAAAAATAATAAAATCACAAAAATATAAAATTTAGATATTTATTAAATCATAAATCTATAAAGAAAAGCTTAAAATAATAATTTATAAATATTTAAGTCAAAATAATGAAATTCATAATATTTTTAGACCATCATAAAAAATGTAGGTTATAATGTTCAAAACGGACCTCATTAAGTGAAAATATGTTCAAAAGTGGTAAAAATAGACAAAGTTCATAAAAATTGGAACTAGAGTGAAAAAGTTATACATGATTGACAAAAATACTAAAACTAAGAGTTTCATACAAATATGTAGCTAGTTTCGGTAGTTATTACTAAATATGTATATAGTATAGTTATTTCACTAATTACTTATTACCTTGTAAATTTCCTAAATGTTAAGTAATTTCGATATGAATACCGACTTACCAAGTGCACTATTACGACTATTGATAGATCATATGACTAAATGAGTACTTTCGATGACTTTATATTTGTTATTTGCTTATAATTAGTGCACCAAAAGTAAATATTAATAAATTGATGAATAGGGGTTTGAGTTATACATATGCCGAAATACTGGTTATATATTGCTTAAAATGTTGTAAAACATAATAACTGGATAACCGGTTACTTGATTTATTACTGCAAATTGAATGGTTTATTGATATTGGTTGATCACTTAATAAATTACCTTAATCATATACAACTTAACTTAAATTAAATAGATCATACATAAGCACAAGCATTGCATATAATGTTCCGGCCGTTAACCTTGTGCAGTTGGTAATAAAAGGCCTTATAGGAATGGATTTCCATATGATTTGATTAGTATAGTGCAAGAGCATTGGTACAACAAAACCCTACCCTTGGCTTGCGGGTTTACCTGGTACTAGAGACTTTAACCATGGGTGGTTGGAGATTAAGTTTAGAGACCATCGATGTAGGGCCTGAGTGTGGATTGCGGGGGCAACCTCACCACTAGACTAGAATTTTATGTACTACTGAATTTCCTTGAAATGATAATGTATTTTGTGAAATATGAAATTTAAATTTTTGGTTAAGAACCCTAAGTGCTTAAACCCGGTTATGATTGATGCTAATATATCTCCAATCCTTACTTTGGAGGGCATCAAATCCAATGTTATATGCAACATTGGTCAATTGCATATATTGTTTGGTATACTACTTATCCATGTATTCATATGTTTGTTATCTAATTGTTTGACAACTGGCTTGTTGGTATGATATGAGGGATATCTCATTAAGCTCGTATAGCTTACTCCCCAATAGTTTTCTCTTGTAGATTGCTAGATAATTGGGCATAAGTTAAGAGCTCAATGATGAGTACCAATAGTGAGATGCATAGAAGTTATATGTAAACCCTAGAAAATCAATAGTTTGAACCTTGATTTAAGTCCGAATGTCCTCTACTATGTAATAATTCGATAAGGTTAGTAACAATGAAAGATTATAAAATTTAATAAATCAAACATAACACCAATAATAAAACCCTAGAAATTGATCAAAACCCTAAATCGCATACTGAAACCCTAAATCGCATACTAAAACTCTAAATCGCATACTCAAACTCTAAAACTGATTTATGCACCATTAATCAAAATTGAACCCGAATTTGATTGAAACTCTAAAACTATAATTATAAGCCTATAAAATAGTTAAATATTACCCAATAATGATATAATTATGGTCGATTGCAATTATCAACTAAATCACTTATTCGCATAAAATTTTAACGAAATTGCTACAATAACTTATAAAAATTACAATTGTAACGGGTACTAATTAAATTGATAAATTTTCACAAAAATTTCAAAATTAATTTATGATGAGTATTGTTATAATTTATATGTTTAGAAAAATTACATATATTTATTTTTAACTTTTATTTTCTTCCTTTTTCTTTTTCTTTTTTTTTTCTCTTTTCTTCTTTCCCTATTGTTGCCACGTCCTAGAATCAAAATGAAAAAAAATAGCAGCCCACGTGATGTATTTAAATTGCCAAGTGTTGATTTTACAAAAAAGGAAAAATTGGAAATGATTAGCTTGTCCTATCTTCATTAATGTATAGATTAAGTTAATATTTTGTTTGATAATTGCTGTATACATCTGGAAAAGAAGAAAACAAAACCGAAAGAAGAAAATCTGGAAAACAAAAACAAAATCGAAAACAAAAGAAGAGAAAAACTCTGGAAAACCAAACAACGTGAAGAAGAAAGAAGAAAAGCAGAAGAAGAAGAAAGAAAAGAAGAAGAAAAAAATCAAAAGTAATATGTAAGTAAAATTATTTTGCAAGTATAGATGTATATTATATAGTATATACATGTATATATGTAGTATTTGTATTGTTTTTTTGTAAATATAACATTACTATTACATGTATGTATGCATAAGTAATTAAATTGAAATATACACATGTATGTATAAAGATATGTATGTATACATGTATGTACATAGGTATAATATACGGTAGGGGTATGTAATATGTATTTATAAGATTACATATAATATGTATTAAGTATTTTTACAAATAAATTAAATATATATATATATATGTACACGTAAAATGCTTTGAATGTATATATGTATACAAATTTATCTATATATATATATAAATATGTAGTCATGTAGTTTATATATAGTTGTATATTTCTGTAAGTAGTCCAATATTCTTAAATACATAATTTACAAATGACATATATATATATTTATAACATAGAGTATATGTATAACATATAGTGTATATATGTGGTATACCGAATATTAAGTAAGTAGTATATAGTATAAATAATATAATAATATTTACTAAATAAAATAAATTCATAATTACGTAAGGAGTAGATATATATATATAATACTGTAAATTAGGAATTACTCATTAAAGTAAAATTATAAAATTTATCAAATATACTATAAGTCTATATATACATATATATGTGTATAAATCATAAAATATAAATGAATAATAAGAAAATAAGAAATAATAAAAATAATAATGGCAATACTAATAATAATAATTATAATAAGGCTAAAATCTCAAAAATAGGAATAGTATGCTTAAAATAATGAAAATATCAATTATATGATTTAAATAATTATTAAATCATAAATATATTAAGAAAAAAGATAAAATTAATATTTTATAATTTTTAAACTAAAATAATAAATTTTGTAATATTTTTATATCACAATTCAAACCGTAAGTCATAACGTCCAAAACGAACCTCGTTACGAAAAAATATGCTCGAAAACAATCAAAATGGACTATAAGTTCGTAATGATCCAAGTTAAAATGAAAAAGTTACATATGATTCAATAAAAAGCTCGAATCGATAATTTCACGTAAATAGATGAAGTAAACCTTACAAATTATAATACTAGTTTAGCTTTAAATACCCAAACTTACAAATTTTTTTTATTCTCAAGTGATTTTGATATAAACCTTGAGCTATTACCGGATTACTACGACCCCTAAGTTGGCTATGGCCGAGTGAGTTTTTCCTAATGATTCTATACTTATTTGTATTTGTAGTTAGTGAATATAAGTTATAATCGATAAATAAATATGTATGGGGTTGGGTTATGCTTGTGCATGATAATTGTTGTTAATGGTGAATTTACTTTAAATTTCAATAATGTAATGATTGTTGCATAGTAGATTCACTAAGAATTGATTGTTTGTGACTTGAAATGATCACTGAATAAATAAGACCTAATTTTATTCGACTAGAAAAGTTAACTTGGATCACGTATAATCATGCATTGCATAACTAATTCTGATAGTCACATTACACGGAGGTAGCGAGAGGTCATATGTGGGTTGATTATTAATTATTATAGATTTCGTACGGTGCACACATGCGATATGGCCTTACATTGGCCCATGAGATGACTAGGCGTTGGAGGCACCAACCGCCTGGTTAAGGGTCGAATCTAGAGGCATTTGTTTAAGGGTGAGAGAGGGCTACGTGAACCTACTCATAATCATATGTAGAACTCATTTTGATAGAACTGATAATGGATATACCATTACATTTTGAATACGAAACGTAGAGTTTCATTAGGAGATAAGTTCTAATATGATACCCGGATCTGACTGTGCCGATGTATCACTAACCCTGACTTCGGAGGGCATTAAATTTGAGTTGCATGCAGTGCCTAGTCACCTGCATGTATTTGTTTGGCATACTGATTGACATGCATTCATTTGATTAAACTTAATTATTGTATAACTTGATTACTGTATGGTTGAGGGAAATTATCTCACTAAGCTAGTTAGCTTATACCTTTGTAGTCTTCTTTTGCAGGCTAATCTATTTGTGGAGTCAGGCTGTCGCATGCCCAAGGTTAGTGTTCTATAAGGGGTCAATGTGGGAGCTAGATGTGATCAGAGAATATTTCTGATAGTTTATAGAGCTGAATATGTAATCGATATACTAGTTTAACTTAAGACATGTTTCAGATTTTTATTTGTAAACTTTTATATAAATATACCATGTATTATGTTTTTATAATTTTTTATTTATCATAAAATGATATTGCTTATGCTTGCGCACTCTTGGTATTTAGTTGTAACTGTAGTCTTGTATATCGTATAAAAGGGTCATCGATTGTAAAGGAAATCAATCTGCAATCCTTTGTACGGTATATGATGACTGCCACAACTAGTCCCTTCAAGTCGTAACATTAGAATTTAAAGATGGCCTATATGGTTGGTTTGAATAATTATATGTAATTATTAATATTATATTTAGATTTTACAACCTTCATAAGTTTAAATTTTAGAACTTCACTATCTAATCTTATTGTTTAATAGGAGATACCGATTCTTTGTGGTTTTGAAGAACTGTAGAATATTGGATTCCTTAGTTGTTTATATAATACGATGATTATGTATGCATACTTGAAATAAGATTGATTTTAGCACAACACACACACACACACACACACACACATATATATATATTAACTTGCAAAAATATATGATAATAGATTTGAAAGATAAGTATATATAGATTTTAGTATATATATAGATATTTGAAAGATATGTATAATCATATACCTCTATATTGTGTCTTTAAAAGATATGCCTAAGTATAACCATGAATATCGCAATAATGATAATAAATTTCCCAAATACATGTGTATCTCTATATTGACAAATATTAGTATACTAGTATAAGTATGGAGTCATGACAATAAGGGGGTATGATGGTATTAATCAAAATAATAATTTCCAAAGTCTACGAAATTTCAAAAAGAATAATAATAAAAAAAAATTGCTAGACTCCTGATAATTTTCATAAGATCCACTAAATAAGTGCAGTAAAAGAAAAAAAAAGTTGAAATTAAAATGAGAGTTATAGATATGGTAAATTAGATAAGGTGGACGATAAAGATGGAAGCTCTCTACAAAAAAGGCAAATTTTATCAATTGAAATTGTTTAAGAAGAATAATTAAATAAGGATTTTAACAAAACTAAGTTAAAGTATACCACAAAAGGGAGCATAGAGATTCTTTTATTTAGAAGTAAAGTCAAGGAAGTATAGCTAAAATAAAACACTAGTCATAACCCCAAATTAAGCAAAATGTGATAGTCCTTTAGTTTATTCAAGAAGTACAGCCCTTCCAACTACTTATATAAAACTTATTATTTCTTTAGATAACTAAATTGTTAATTTAAGAACTTTGAAGACCAGGACAAGTGAGTAATTATGCTAAGGTGACGGAGTGTTGATTTGCTTATTGCTATTGATTGTCTATTTAAATGACTATTTTTGCTCTATATGATATCATCCATATGATCACCTTCTGTAAGCTCCTAAAATTGTGTTTAGGACAATCGAGTCTAGATTTAAAGTCTTTAGGGAAAGTTATCCGATTGAGTCTAAATTTTGCGACTAAGATAGGAAAGTTAGACAAAGTAATATAGTGAAGTTAGATTTTGGAAATAGTAACCCAAAATCCCAATTACCTTTGGAAGTAGAATTATTCAATATAGCACTAAAATATTAGATTCCCTTAATTGAGCTTAAATTGCGATGAAAACTTAGAGATAAGTTCCTTAAGATCTAAAATGAGATAATATAGTATAATTTACTATATGAATATAAGAGAGTATACCTGCTATAAATAGTAATTATGCTCATAAATTAACCCTAAATTACTTAATATTATATATATATATATTATATTGTGTTGAATTCATGAAATTAATTAAAAGAACATATCCTAAAAATAAAAGATATGTTAGAATACATGGGATATATACCCGGTATATTAATAAATAACTAAACATTAATAAAATACACCTAAAATACTAAAACAATTGTAAATCTCATCTAAAGGACTCAATTGTAGCTAGGAAATTCTAGAATTACTGTGGCATGCTGTAAGATTTGAAGATTGATGAATCAAAAGTTGATTCTTTAGGAAGGAACCATCTCCTACTTGCAATTAATAGAGGAAAAAGCAAGGAAAATATTAAAAAAAAATAAAGGGAAAAGAAACTGACCTAAACTACTATAAATCTGTTGAAACCAGAAATACTTAAAGGGAAATTTAAAAAAAAAAATCATGGAAGAAATAGAAAAAATTACAAAAAAACAGAGCACTAATCCAGCTAAGCTAGTTCCTAGGGCTTCCAACGTTTCTCTATTGAGCCACTTCACCACCAAGGAGCACCCCCAACGTTTTGGCCGTCCGACACACCCCTACTACCCGTATATCCCCTACCCCTTTTTTTGAAAATTTTTAAAAAATAGCAAATCCACCCAAAAAACTGTGAAAAAAATTGCACTTAGGTTATTTTGAACATGATTTTATGTGATATTTTTATTTTTGAAAAATTCGTAATATTTAATATATTTTCTTAATAAATCTATTGTTCATCCTAATTTAGAATTGTAAAATAAATGTATTAAATGATGTTGTTTCTAGCTGAAAATTTTTGTGTAGGATGTGTATGATATATAGATAATTTCTATGTAGCCCAAATTTTGATTTGAATATTTTTAATATTTATTGAATTTTTGGCCTAAAATTAGCTTGAAAATAGGATGAAATTATGAATTAAATAGAAAATGATGAAATTAATTGATGAAATGAACATGTATTGATCTCTAATGAATAATAACAATGTAGAGTTAGATCAAAATTTATTTGGTGTAAAAAGAATCATAATTGAGTAATTTAGGGGTAAAATCATAAATACGAATATATAATTGACCGGTCAGAAACTTAAAACCAAGTGATAGCTAAATTTCCTATATTTTGAGGGGTTTATAGAAATTTTCAGGGAATTATTTGGTAGTCTGGACTATTTATTATGAATTTACCTAATAAAATTACTTAAATTATTAGTCGGGGTGTATTTTTAATAATAATAAGTTAAAATGAATTAAATAGTTAAATAAAAAACTATGTGCATGATTGCTGATCAATTAGGATTAAATTCGTATTTTTATTATATTTATGGAAATTTTCTAATCGACATACACTCTAAGTATATTAGATTGAATAATCTCATATTGTAATGATATATGAAAAAATTAGGTAAAATACAACTTAATAACGTAAATTATGTATAATACGATAAAATCTAAATAGATACGTATAATTGTATTAAAAACTCGAATTACTATTAAAAGTCATTTCTAGGAATAAGACTCGTAAAATATGTCGTTAAGTCTATACAAACCCAATAACACTAATTTTGTTAAAATCGGACAACCTTAAGTAATATAACCTATAACTCTATCATATTCTAGAATGTACGTGCAAATCCTGCAAATTTAGCTATTTAAAAGTAGGATTGAACCATAATACTATAGATGACTTGAAGAGTCATTAAAGTCAAGTAAGATAAAAATTTAATAAATCATAAATATAAATATATTATAACTAGTAAAAATCTTAGAAATTAATCAAAACCCTAAACTGCATACTAAAACCCTAAAAACTGACTTACACATCATTAAACAAAATTGAACCCAAATTTGATCGAAACTCTAAAATTATAAATATAAACCTATAAAATAATTAAATATTACTCAATAGTGATAAAATTATAGTCGATTGCAATTTTCGACTAAATAGCCTATTCGCATGAAATTATAACGAAATCGCTATAATAACTTGTAAAAATTATAATTGTACCGGATACCAATTAAATTGATAAAATTTTAGAAAAATTTAAAAATTAATTTATGATGAGATTTGTTGTAATTTTTATGTTTTGAAAAATTATATATATTTATTATTAATTTTTATTTCCCTTCTCTTTCATTTTCAATTTATCTCTTTTCTCTCTTTTCTTCTTTTTCCCAATTGCAACATTCTGGAAGCAAATAGCCGCCCAAGTGAAGAAAAAAATTTTCCATATGTTGAGTGGAAAATAAAAGAAAACTGAAAATAAAGATTTGGATAATTACTTAGCTTAAATTTTAAGCTAGTTACTTACATGAATAAAAGGAAAAAGAAAAAGAAAACAAAACCGTAAAAACAAAACAGAAAAAGAAAAAAGAGAAAAATCCTGGAAGCACAACTGTAAGAAGAGAAATAAAGAAAAGAAGAAGAAAGAATTAGAAGAAAAAGGTAAGTAAATTATTTTAGTATAGATGTATATTATATCGTATATACATGTATAAATGAAGTATTTGTATAGTATTTTTTTTAATATAACATTAGTAATACATGTATATGTGCATAAATACATAAATTGAATAATATATGCATAGATTAGGCTATGTATGTATGCATGTATGTATATAGGTATATTATACGGAAGTGTATGTATTATGCATTTTTTTTAAAGTATACATATGATTAGTATTAAGTATTTATATTAAATAACTATAGTATATTTATGTATATGTGTGTACCGTAAACTATATATATATGTGTATACATGTATAATTATTTTTGTATATATATATGTATAGTCATATAGTATATATGTAGTGGAGTATTTTTATAAGAATGTAATAAGACATATATATATATATATATATATAAGATAGAGTATATATATTGCGGTAAGATATATATATAATATATAGTATACATATTTTATAATAAATACTATATAAATATATATATACCGAATATATAATACAAGAATAGGTATTTGTAAATTATTTATATATATCTAGGTATTCGGAATTACATAAGTATATCTATAAGTATAAACACAAATACATGAATATATATATGTACATAAGAGTATGTTTATTTTCATAAAATAAGTATATACATACATATAGCATATAACATATAGTCTATATATATATATAATATATCGAAATATATATGTAATATAATAATATCTATAAACTAAAATAAATTTATATTTATATGTAGGTATATATATATTACCGTAATTAAGGATTTTTCAATAACATAAATTATAAAATATATTATAAGTATATGAATATATATATGTATAATCGTGAAGTACATAATAATAATAATAATAATAATAATAATAATAATAATAATAATAATAATAATAATAATAATAAAATGAGAAATAATAAAAATAATAAAGGCAATAATAATAATAATAATAATAATGATAATAATAATCATAATAAAGCTAAAAATCTCAAAAATAGGAAAATATGCTCAAAATAATAAAAATATCAAATATATGATTTAAATAATTTTAATCATAAACATGTCAAGAAAAAGCGAAAATTAATATTTTATAAATTTTAAACTTAAATAGTAATTTTTGTGATATTTTTATAACACACTTTAAACTACGAGTCACAACATCCAAAACGGACTTCGCTACGAGAAAATACGCTTGAAAACGATCAAAATGGACTATAAGTTCATGACGATCCAAGCTAAAACGAAAAAGTTATACGCAATTCAATAAAAAGCTCGAGTCGATGATTTCACGTAAATCAATAAACGATTTAAGTAAACAGTGCTATTCAGCATGCTAGTTTAGTTATTTAATCCCCAAACTTATTACTTTCCATATTTCTCTTAATGTTAGGTGATCCTAAGATCGAGACCGACTTACTTTTAGACTATTATAATCCTTGACATCATTTATGACTAAGTGAGTACTCCCGATGACTCTATACTTGTTTTGTGCTTATAGTTAGTGCACATGAATTAAATATTAAGAACTTGATGCATGGGGTTTTAGGTTATGCATGTGACTGATGTTGATTGATTACTGTGCAAAATACCGTTTATTGTGAGATAATTGATTCTTGCATTATTTGAATGATTTGTTGATAATGTTTGACCACCTCATAAATTGACTTAATCATATTCAACCTAACTAAAATTAAATGGTTCATGCATGAAGCATAAACATTGCATATAATGTTCCGGCCGTCACCTCATGCGATTGGTAATGAAGGGCCTTAGAGGGATGGATTCCCACATGATTTGATTAATACAGTACAGGATCATTGGTACAACAAGACCCTACCCTTGGGTCGCGGGTTCTATTGGTGTGGAGATGCTAACCGTGGGTGGCTAGGGGTCGCGTCTAGAGACCACCGCTGTTGGGTATGAGTGTGGACAGCGGGAGCTCGTTCACTGCTAGACCTGGATATTTATATGCCATTGATTGTTGGAAGTAGAAACCTGTTCTATGAAATAGGGAATTCCTATATAATGATATAAGGGTAAAAACCCAGGTGTTAGAGCTCGGTTGTGATTGGTGCTGATGTATCTCTAACCCTTGCTTCGGAGGGCGTTAAATCTGATGTTATATGCAGTACCGGTCAACTGCATATATACTGTTTGGCATACTGCTTGTTCATGCATTCATATGTTTGGTAATAAACTATTTGATAACTTGTTTGCTGGTATAGTACGGGGGTTAACTTATTAAGCTCTTGTAGCTTACTCCTCAATAGTTTTCTTTTACAGGTTGCTAGATGATCAGGTATGGGTTAAGAACTGAGAGTTGAGTGTCAACATCGAGATGCATAGAAGTTAGACTCTAAGGACAGATTATATGGTTTATTTGAATAATTATTAATACTACATTTAAATTTTGTGACTTTAGTAAGTTTGAGTTTTAGAACTTTACTACCTAATCTTATTGTTTGGTAGGGGATACCGATTCTCTGCGATTCTGTTGGACTATGGCTTATCGGATATCCATAGTCACATATATGTGATCGTAAATTAATTAAATAAAAACTTTAGTGACTAATTATTTAGAATCTTACAATCTCTAACTTGTAAGATGATTTTCAAATTTTGTGACTTTAGTAAGTTTGAGTTTTAGAACTTTACTACCTAATCTTATTGTTTGGTAGGGGATACTGATTTTCTGCGGTTCTGTTGGACTGTGGCTTATCGGATATCCATAGTCACATATATGTGATCGTAAATTAATTAAATAAAAACTTTAGTGACTAATTATTTAGAATCTTGCAATCTCTAACTTGTAAGATGATTTTCAAATCATGGGTGCACACATGATATGAAAATTTTAGGTAATCCTACTAGGCCCTCTTTAGGGTCATGACAGTACGTATTTCGGTAATCTTATCGGAACTAAACCATGATTTAATAAATTAAAAATACGTTTCGATATGATCGAAATGATATATAATATATAATAATATAGATGATGTACAATATCAATAATTAATAACTTAATTCAATATATAGTGATAATATGACTATATATTATGGAAATAATATATATATATAACTATTTTAGATTAAACCTTAATGTTTTCGTAATTACTTATGAAAACTGAATTTAGATCTTTTATATAAATGGGATCTTTAAGTACAAAGGCAGTGACTCGAGTCAGTAGTAGTGAGCATCTAAACAAGTAAATTAGGATTGTGGTTTCACCGCTTGTAGGGATACTGTTCTAAAGTATTTGGAGACCTAAGAGTACTTTTAGCTATGTTTGTAGTTAGTTGACTATGCGTATGCCATGTGTGTGTATGATACTCAGCTGTAACAGGAGTTGAACTCCTTGGTATGCTATTGTGAATGTTTGCATTATGTCTGTATCGTACGAACTTGTTTGGCCACTCTTGATTAAAACTAATATCTATTCGACTAAAATGAAATTAGACATGTATAATACTCATTAAGGAAAATGATTAAGAGTATCAAGCCAAATACTGATTTTCTTCGATGAAGATAGCTAAAATAGTCCTTTGCCTATCCTTAGTCAAGCTAAGTGATAGGTAAGGAGGTCACGGCAAGGGTAGGGGCCGTAGTTCAAAGGCGGTCATAGGAGAAGGTTATTCTCTATTGCACAAGCCTAGGTTTGGTCTGACTTGAATTGCAATGAAACTCTTCAATCCAGGTTAGGGCGGATGTAATTTCTCTAACCTCATAGTAGACTTGATAACATCGTACGATGTTTCATTTGATTGATTGCATTGTATTTCATTATAATTAATAACATTGCTTATAATTGTATAGTACTCTTTTTTGACTTGATCCAACTTATTGAGCTAGTTGTACTCACATCCCCATGACTCTTTTGCAAGTGCTGAGTGAGGTCAAGATGTTTTGATACCATTATTCCTACGTTAGTATACTGCTGTTTAGGAAACTGAGAAACAAGGAATCAATTAAACCTGGGCTTTTGAGTTTTTGAGGAAAGTAATTGGGAATTCCCTAGGACACCCAATAGTTTCCTAACTTTTGTGAATAGTCTGCAAACCTATTGCTTTTTAATAAACTCCTATTGTAAATTATAACTCTAATGTAAGACGTTTCTATCAGTATTATTGTGTTATGAGACAAGAAGTTATATAGAATAGGTATTTTGTAAAGTTATACCACAGGTTTGACTACTCACAGGTATCAGAACGAATGCTTCAAGTTAGTTGAGTCATGCATGCCTTGTTTGTACTATATCTATGATAGCAACTGTGTAGTCAGTTTCTATCTTAGGTTAATTTACACGGTGGAACTATTATAACTCCTCTTATTTAGGGTGGGACACATTCTTAAATTGGTAAATATGAAATCTAACCAAAATAACCAATTATATATGTTTCATGTCTATGACTCAACTAGTACACTTGTGGAAAGTGCTAGCTTTGCCAATTTTCAGAATTGGCTAAGAAAATATTTGTGGGAAACATTTTTCTAGGTTAAAAAGATTTCTTTAACTTCAACATAAGCTTATAAAGACCTTTGATAATATTTTTTATTGTTGAGGTAAAGCTCTCTAATTGATTAATAGTGAGAGATCTCACATGGTTAAGCTTGTAAGATTGTAAACATGATTTACTGATGTAGACTGTAGGGCCTTGGATTTGATTTACTCATATTAAGCCCATAGGCCCTTAGATCTAATTTGTTGATAGTAGATAGCCTTAGTTAAGATCCACTTGACTTGATTTGTATGTAATTCTTTTCTCAACTAGAGTAATAGTAGAGTTATGTTTAAAGGGATGGTACCCTCATACAACCTCATGCGAATAAGTATGGGGAACAATCGACTTTTAGATGATGTAGATCTACACCTTTCATGGTTTTGGAGTCCTATGGATGTGTTGGTTACATTCGTTACGGATTGATACATTGCATGTGTAAATAAGTTTGCATGTGTGATAATAATGATTGATATCTTACTTGAACAATAGTGGTGAGGAATGAACTCAGTGAAGTGTGGTTTGCTCATTTCCTTATAACTTCATTTTTAGTGACCTCTAAGATGAGATTAGGTTAAGAGTTAAGTGTAGAGTATAAGCATGGAGACAAGTATTAGAAAGATAAAATTAGAAGGTAGAATATATAATTGGCTTGGAGCTTTAAATGTAATGATTATTTTATTATTTAGACGTTATAACTTTGGTAAGTTGTATAAAATTTTAGAATCTTAATACCTGATCATATTATTTGGTAGGAGATGTCGATTCTTTACATGTAACACCCAAGAATCAAAGGGTGCCACAACTCACCACATGTCCCTACCTATCATGAATACATTAAGGCTCTAAAACCATCTATAATCTCCAAAATCACTTGTAATAACTTCTTAACAGATACAAAACGAGAAATCTCCAATTACATCAACTTGAGTAACCATAAGCGAGTCACTTTAGCTCTAAACAAACTAAATAACTAAATCTTAATCTTTTACAACATACTAAGCTAGCTACCTCTTATTCTTGATCCCATGATAGCAATTTCCATACTTATAAATCTATCAATTTGACCTACAGCTATAAAATATAGAAGAGTGAGCTAAAACCCAGTATGGGTGCACAAACACATATAGCTATCAAGCCTAGAACATATACATGCATATAATGCAACTATAACAGAATATAAACAAACATCAACTTAATTGTCTTTAATTTAAGCTAGAAACCAACAAAGGGATACTCATGACCTCGCCACATCTTAATCTTTGTCCACATAAGTAAGTAGATAAAAATATACGTTTTCCTTGAAGTCCTTTATACCTAGAACCTAGAATCTAGAATCTAGAGTCTAGAGTCTAGAGATTAAAAACCTAATATTTTAGTTGCGACACTCCACATACGAGTTAACTAAGGAATCTTCACATATGGTTAGTGGTTGCTCTTCTAAGGAACTGCCACTATGGGCCCCTAGAATGAGTAGGTTAAACACAACTAACAGTCAAGGACAATTAAATTGTATATGAATTAGTCATGTTACATCCTAGGTCCTAATAAGTACAATCATACTAACAAGCATTATGTACCTAGAATCACTCCAAAACCAAATACAGGACTCCGATCTTACAACCCAAAACAAAAGCTCAAACCTCAACAAGGGAAACCGATAACCACTATGAATCTATTTGAGAAACAGGCATATACGTTAACTTTCAAGCACTCGGTAACTAAGTTATATTTAGAAGTTACCTATGAACCTATAAATTATCTAATCAAGGTTCCGAAAGAAAATAATCAAATACGATCATAATTTAACAATAGAAATTGTAGATAGCATAAATACGTAGCATGATGAAGCAAAAAGTTGACATATTTATATAATATTATTTAATTATTTTATGTCGAAAAGTACAATATATATATAAGAAAATATAAAGGGGATATATGACAAGGGTGTCCAAATATATAATTATACTAATTCATATAATACTAAAAGAACACGTGATTAATCGAAGAATGTTATAATTCGTAAAAATACGTAAAAAAGAACATATTAATAATCGGAATTTACAACAGACATACTTTATAAATAACATAATATACTATATAATCATAATAACTATCGTAATAAAAATATTTAAATCTTATTGCTGTCAATATTAATTTCAAGGTATAACATAAAAAAATGGAATTGCAAATAGCTAAACCGATAATTAAAATAATATATGTACAATACAAGAATTAACATACTCCACATCCAACAGAAAATAGTGACCCCACTCTATAATTATACAAGTATCAAATAGTTCGATATATGACATGATTTATAATAATGATTTTTATTTAAAATAATAGTACAATAAACTAGATAATTCAATTTATATAAGAAATTTATCTATTAGAAGAATAATTACCTTTTACAATAATATAGGAAAATAAAAATAAAATAAAATAATATACTACATACACGATACCAAGAAATGGTACTGAGTCGACTTGCATGACATAGCCAAGATAAGAGTACTTAATGAATATGGAATCATCATAGGATAGTAGACCTACTTAAAAACAAATAAATCAAAGGTTATACTTTGTTTTACAAAACTTAAAACAATATTGATAATTAATTTTATCGGAATAACACTTGGAACGATGATCGGAAGGAACCTTGAAACTCAATTGCAACTATAAGAAAACGGTGAGGTATGCGGTGTCCGTCGAATGATTTGGCAAGGGTGAAAATTAGTGGGTTTGGTAAAAGGAACAAGTGAGGGATTGAAAATCGAAAAGGAGTGGTAGGGTCCATTCGGCAAGAATTTAATAGGTGAAGGAGGCTATTTGTGTTGTTTGTTTCAATGGCAAACGAGAGAGCGAATGAAGGAGAGGTGGGGTCCAACGGTAAAGAAAAGAAAGGGAAGTCTGATTGTTTTAATTAGTGAAAGAGTGAGTAAATTACAAATGGTGAAAGAGAGAATAAGATTGAGGAAGGAGGGAGAATGGATCAAGAGAAATATTGAAAAGTGACGAAAGAAAGAAAGACTTAAGGCAAAGTTTTAGGGTGGTGAACATTCTAGAATATTCTAAAATTTAAAGCAAGGAAATATAAATATATAAATATTGTAAGATATATATATATAATACTAATAAAATATCTATATCTTATACGTAAAATAAAATTTATCTATTTAAAGCGTATGTAAAATAAGTGTTTTAAAAAAATGAAATCAGAATTTAAATTAGACATCTATTATATAGGATACACTTACACTAAGTCTTGAATTAAATTAAGATTTATAAATTGAGATTTTACCTATTAGAATGTAGTTTCTATCAATACTGTCAAAATAAATTTTATAACTTAATTATTATTTTTAACTTAATTGGGGTGTTTTTTTACCGTCTCAATGGACTATAGAATATTAGGTATCTATAGTTTTTTATATTTTATGTTAAATTAATGAATTAAAAATCAACAGCTTAACAATTAATTAGTTAAACTCTTACAATCTCTAACTTGTTAGGTGATTTTCGTATTATAGGTGTACATGTGATGTGAAGATTTTAAGAAATCCTACTAGTCTCCTTTAGTCTTCTAACAGTAAATCTCATAAATTTTGTATTTTAGATATAAAATTGAACGTAAGTATCGATAAATATTCTTTAGGCTCAACGAGACAAAAGGAATTAAAGTCTATAAAAACTTTTGAAGAAAACCATAAATTGAACTTTAAAAACCTTAACATAAAATCCAAAGGTACTAATTGAATACAAAAAACTCTAAATCCTAATGACAAAGAAAACCTAAAGTAGTAAATTAAACTCAAATTTTGTCAAATCACATAAATTCGATATTAAACATTTAGAAAATAAACTAATGAAACAAATTAAAACAAAAAATAAAATAATATAATATAAAAAGAGAAAACACCTAGTGCCGTATAGTTTAGATATGGTCTAAAAGAGAAAGGGCGCTAGGGTCAAATCTGGATCAACTTGGGTCATAGAGCTCCATCCTCTTTTCTTTCTTCTCTTTCTTTTCACCTTTACCAAGTCATTGCCCAACTTTACATAATCAATTCCAATCACTAAAACAAGCAAGAAATTACAATTTTATGTCAAAGTTATTGACAAAAATTAGATTAGAACAAGTGCCTTAAGTTTTGGTGGTCATTTAGGTGGTTTTCAAAAATAGTTAATGGAAGTAGATTTTGTGTAATTGTACGGAATTAGTTTTAAGTGATATAAAGGTGGTTCCTAAGGTTTTCGAGTGCTAGAAATCCATTAGCGGGTTTAATTTTTTGATAGGAATCTCATTTTTGTAGTGCTTAAGAGTGGTGGTGCATGGTGGTGAGGGTTTGGTTAGTGGTTCATGTGTAAGCCATGGCTAGGTGCAAGATTGGTTAGGTTTGGTTGCTTAGGTAGTATAGAGTGTAGTAGTGTAGTTATTTTGGGGTGACGTAGTGCATGTACGTAGGCTTGTCGAGAGGGTGCATCGAGGTTATATAGAGAGAAACTCGAAGGTCATTCATATAGGTTTGATTTTCTCGAGTGCCCAAGGCTCGTTTATGTTCTTTCCCAATTTCCCTTTATAATTTTTTCATCCCCATCCTCTTTCAAACACTTGGATTGAATTAAATTTCAAATGGATGAAGCTTGTAGATATGTGAATTTTTTCAAATTTTTGTTTGATAAGTTTTAACAAGTTTTCTAGTTAGATTTGATCTTTTCAATAATGATTTGGGTACAATTCTTAATCTGCAAAATAAATCCTAAGATTCGCTTTAATCCATAGCCTATAGCTTAGGTTATAGAAGAAATAATTTTCCTCCCCTTTCCCTTTCATTCAAACCAAAAAGCAAAAGGAGGAAAATTAGGGGATCACACAACTATGCGTAAATCCCCCATGCATGCACCAGGTTCAAACCCACAACCTTCATGTCCATGCCCACATAACCAACCAATTCAACTATGCTCAAGTTCTCATTATCTTATGAATTTAAAAAGATTTAATCTTTCCAAACTAAGCCCAACTTCAAATTTGCCTTTCAAATCCAAGCTTAATTTATTCCAACTTATTTTAAAATGACCTAAAATACATATGCCAAGGATTTTCAATACTAGTTTAATTTAATAAATTGCAAGTCTTATTTTTTAATTCATTTGGTTAAAATTATTTCAAACTTAAACTTTAAATTGAATAAAAAAACCACTTGCATGAATTCAAATTTTTACTAGATTTTCTCAAAAGATATATTTTTTCTAATAAGGCCTAATTTTTCAAGACTTACATGTCTGTTTTTAAAAATTGTCTAATCTAACCCTAAATGATTAATTAACATGAATTGGATGCTTTTGAAACTTTTTCATTTTATTTTTTTTCTATTTTTTATTTTTTTCAATATTTTGTACTTTTTTTTTGTATTTTTTTCTATAAACTTGGCTAAAAAATAAAAATATAAAATGGGGTGTCTACATAAAGTAATCAAATTAAAAAAATTACTATGTTATCCTTACTTTTATAGAAGTAACGCTTATATGTATATACGAATAATGTGATCTTAATCTAGTAATTTAGTTTTAAGCAATTAGAGATAACCTTGAATAATAGCAATTAATTAAATTAAGTTAATATTGTCATGCTCTAAAACCAGAGGACGCTACAACTTGCTACATGTCGGGAACACGTTAAGGCTCTAAAACCAGCTACATTCTCTAAAATCACTAGTAGTAATCGCTTATCAAGTACAAAACAACAAATCTCCAAATATAACAATTCTTCAAATACAACAGTTCGAATGACTCACAAGTGAGTCACCTTAGCCCTAAAAAAATTAAATAACTAGATCTTAATCTTTTACAACACATAAAGCTAACTGCATCTCTTTTCCAACCAATGAAAGCAAGCCCATACTTATCGCAAACTTACCAAATCAACCTACAACTATAAAAATAGAAGAGTGAACCAAAGCCTACTATAGGTGCACAAACACACACAGATGCCAAGCCCAAACAATCACATCATATAATGCAACTATAACAAAATATAAGCAAACAATAGTTTAAATTATCTTTAATTTAGGCTAGCATACAACATAGGGATACTCATGATCTTGCCATACAAACAAGTACCATGTACTTAGGATAGCTGAACAAAATCGTTAACTAAAACTCTATAAGTCTCGTGCGAAAAAGCTTATACTACCCATCCAAAGAGATACTCGAAACTTAAAATCCAATATGAATCTATTTGAGATTAAGAATAAACAAGGATGCATTAATTATCGAATGATTAATAAATAAGTCTTTATCTAATGATTATTTATAATCTTTTATTAATTTACTATTTATTACTCTTGCTAACTTTATTAATTTAACACAATTCTTAAAACCTGTAATTAACTTTTGTTCAAAATGTTAGCCACTTTGCATATTATAGTAGGATGACCACATGCTAAAATAGATTTAGAGTAAAACAATATCATGGCATTAACTTTCATAATTCCCATAATCAAAATCATTCCTCATCTCAATGTTATTGGAAAAGTATAGCAAACATAGGTATTCTATTATATTGTACCAATTTAGTGGAAGATCATAAAGTATTTGGCATGGTATCATGCAAATATAATATGTACAGTAGCAAGGCTTTATTATCAACTTCACTATTGTCATTATAAAATTATTTATGGAGAACAAAGTTATAGTATCAATAAATATATATATATATATATCACTTGCTAGAACTTAAGATATAATGATTATATAATATAATTTAGAATAGTGTTAAATATCAATCGTTGTAAATTAATGCATAAAGTTACAACTTCACTAATGTTATAATAATAGTTTAGTACCATAGCAGGTACCATAATAGACATGTTCATTGAAAACATATAAAGTCATAAACATTACTTAATACATATATTCTATGATATGACAAATCCTCAAATCTCCTTATAGTGAAATCGAAAAATAAGAAATAAAAAGAAAAAGAAACAAATTTGCCTTACCAAAAGGTTGAAACCAATAAGGCTCGTGAAGCAATGATTGCCTCATCGGACTTTTAGAGGAAAGATGCCTAGAGACAAAATCCAAATGGAGATCCTCAACAAAACAACAGCAAAATGAGAACTAAGTAAATGAAATAGAGCTGACATAATGTAACGAGTAGATAACTTACCGGAAATTGAGAACAAGGGACGCTTGAAAAATAATACCCGCTAAGATGACCATGTGACACATTAGAAAATAAAGAAAACTCAGGTTTATGGACAATGGTTGTGACAACGAGGTTTCCTCGCTCCTACACACTTGGTACATGAAGAATAGGAAGCTCTAAAAGTTGCAATAGAGAAAAACTAACTCAAATAATAATTGAAAATCTTGGGGTCGTCATTGACAACAATGGCAACAAAAATAGAACTCAGGAACAAGGATTGGAATGTGTATAGGGTTCAAAGTGGAAGAAGTCATTTGCGTGCCGCATAATAGATCCCGCTACACGTGATTAACGAAATAATTTGACTTATACATACAGGATGATCAATTGAGTTAAGATAGGAAGAGGAGAAAGCAGTCTTGGTAGGCTTTAATACGCTAGTTGATAGGTGGAGGAGCGCGATGGTATCAAACTCCATGATTAATGAAGAACAGGCTAGTGTTTTTATGGTGTTTGATCTTTGAGACATAATTCCAATAGAATAACAACGTTAGTGGGAATTTGTCTCTTGTCTAAATAAGGAAATGAAAGGGGTATTTATAGGGGATGGTAGGTGAATTCGATCTATTGGATCGTGATATTGATCAATGGCTATAATTGAAACCTTTTATATATGGGTATCAAATGGGCTTTTTCCATGGGTTTAAGCCCAAATAAAGGGTTTTATATTTTATTAGTGTGAGTCAAACCAATAAATGTTGGATTAGATGGACTGATCTAATAGGCCTTACTCCAAGCCTACCATATCAAATCTCTCTTGATTATCTCGAGTTCTTATGGGTTTAACTCTTCAAGCCTTGTCATCTCAGCTCAAAGAGTCAAATCCATGTCATTATTGGGCTTGAAGCCTATAAATCAGATTTAGCCCTTTACATTTTCCCCCCTGACTAAAGTCCTTCGAACAGAGTTAAAGGGGTTTAAGTATTGAATAAGCCTTTTCGATCGACTTTAGCATGCATGCGCTACTTAAACAACTGTACTCTACTGCTAAATTCATTTAAGAATGGTCCTCGTGTATGAATTCACAACACCTTCATTTTTACATTTCATGCCTCAGTTGGATGAGGTTGTATGTTGCCCCCATGAGTAATGGCCATGTATATATGGGATTGATAATTTTCTATGGGCCCATGAATTATCCTCCCATTTACCTTATATGAATTATTTCTCTCGTTAAGCTTCAATATGAATCACACTTATCTGATCGAGGCTTGATTTATTGCTCCATTAGGCAAGGTCATGAGAATTGCTTAATAGTGGGTTGAGTTTATTTCTCAACATTTGATTAATATGAAATGACTGTCCACTAAATCCACTTCACCCTTATTAGCTCAAGTACTCTTGTCAAGTATCCTCATTATACCCCATTTGTCGAGATGGGGCTCCACATACTAATTATTCCTCATATGAGGACTTTAGTGTATACGGTCATCAAACAAGTCACAACTTAAATTCTCACTTCAATAGAAGTAGTAGAAGTCGTTTAATAACAAACTCATCGTAGTACTTTGATCCATTTCATCTTACTCGAGAGCATCTTCATATTCATTTATTGCATTGATCTAACTTTAAATTTATAGCATATGAATTCTCGACTATTATTATTATTATTATATATGTATTTTTAGGAATCAAAGCAATATAGCTTAATGCTGCGATCACCTTTTAAAATCTAATAGACATAGATAAAATAAAGGAATATCCCTCTTTCCTTTGCCCTTCTATAACTGTAGCTCACTGAAAAGAAAAAAAAGAAGTACCTAACTACTTTGTTAATAGGCATAAGTAGAATATTCTTCATTACTTAAGCATATGATATACAATGACGTATCACATAATGGCAAAAAATGCAATACAAGTAAGGAATAATTTCCATTATTTCTTCCGTTGCATATCTTGCAAATACCCACCTTTTGTCGATTTAATTAGATTCCTTCATGTGACATACTCCATAGGTGCATGATTCTAAGATGAGGTAACACATTCATATTATATGGAGGAAATTAGGGAATGTTTTTTATATTATTCTACAAATGCAAAGCACCTATTATCTTCCTTCTACATCCATCACTTTTCTAAGTTCTAACATACTCCTCTCATAAGCACATCCAGTCCTCAAATACACATTAGCCTCCATTCTCTTACTTTCACGCACATACATATCCAGCTTCCATTACACAACCTTTTGACGTTCTTTATCCCTTTTCTTTTATCATTTTTGACCTCCTGCTTTCTTCATTGATGCTCTACTTCAGTTCTTCATGTACATTCACTTCCTTAAATTTCTTTATTCTCCTTTAACACTCCACCTTTTGATTTCACTTCTCACTTCTTCCCCTACTCTACAAATTTTACAAAATTCTTATATTATACACCTTCGTTTTTTATTCCACTTCCATCTTGCTTCATACATACTCTTCTTCCATTTTATTTTCTTCCAGCCTATACACATCTTCAATTTCATTTTCTTCTATTCCTCACTCAAACAATTCAACACAAGATTAAGTTTCTTCCAATCAAAATTTAAGGACTAAGTAAGATAAGCTACAACAACCATTAAAGATTGAAGACTACCAAAGCTATGGGAGCACGTTAGAGTTGTGAACAGTTGAACTTGTCAAAGGAGGAAAACCAAGAAGAAGTATAGTAGAATTGAAAGATCATAGCCCGCATCCGTCACAATCACTCGAAACCATTGAAGCTGTGAGAGGCTACTTGGAGACCAAAATCACCGCTCTTGTGGTAAGTACTATTATTGCTCCATGAAATAACGTGCCCTCTTGAATTATATATATATAATCAGTGGAGTTTGATGATGAAAATACTAATTATGCTGTTGTAACCTTATTGCCATGTTATGGTTATTATAGGTTACATTTATGATGGTACTTAGATCTTGCTCTTGAAGAAGACAAATGTCATTATCAAACATTATTGGTGAAGGATGCCACTGTAGGAAGCCAATAAAAAAAAAAAACAATTAGCCATTGGATAGAAGTAAAGAACTAAAGGTTAGTAACTGACTTCTTCCCCTTTCATGCCCTTAACTCCTTATTCTTTTGCTTTGCTACTCAGACCAACTATGTAGGAATCGTTAATTTGCTCTCTAATGAGCCTGTTGTTGCATTACTTTTCCTTGTTTCATTTTTATTTTTCCCTATTTCTCTTTTTTCTTCAACTAACCTTATTTTCAGATATCGAACATAATGAAATACGAATAACTTTGCCAAACTATAGAAGTTTCCCTATAAGTGTAAACACCCTTTGCTTAAGCTCTATTATCATATTCTACTCTAGGTTGCTATTATGTGAAATACCGTGTGCACCACTTGTTTGATCAGCATCTTCTAGAGAATGACAGATTGCACTAATTTAATCGCACCTCTTTCCATCCAAATTCATCCTTTGAGCATCCATAAACCTCAAAATTGTCTATTCTAGATGGTATTGAGCCATATAAAGATTATAAATCTCTCATCAGCCTTCAAAAATGATTTTCATGAACTGTTGTCCAAGTTGTCATTATTGTCAAAAGAGTTGCAAAGGTAGGAAAAGAAACCAAGACAAAAAGGAATAGATTTCTTCACTTTCTTACCATATCTAAGAACCATTTGCTTCATAAATAGAGGGCTTTGACATAATAGTAAGTTGTAGATTACATCTAGGAAGATGAAAATATTACATGTATTTGATTTCTTAGGAATCCATTAATTAGATTCAATTCCATGACTAAGGAGTCTAAAATTGCAAGAACTTCTACCCTATGTGTAAAGATCACCGCCTAGAGTGACAATACAAGTATGATTTTTGCCATATGCAACCAGCTTAATGTTCATGTTCTTAAGTTCCTCTACATCTGTTGGCTTTGTGACATCTATGAAAAAGGAAAAAATTAAAATGCACCGTCTAGGTAAAATTTTGGATACATGACTTAGCTTGAGATGCTTCTCTTCCTTCCCGAATATCCACATTAAAACAGATTCATCATTGGTTAATTTGAACAGACAAAATTTTTTGTTTCCCCTTACATCTATACTTCAGTATACAAGTACCTTTCCTAAGAGAAGTAGTTGCCAACTCAATATCCCTATCCAAGGGATTAGCTTTAAATTGATTTTTCGTGGTCATCCTCTTAACAAGACATTTAACTCAAATCCACACCACCATAAAAACCCTAAATATTTCCATTCTCTCCTTATGCTTAGCAAACCCATTTACCAGTAGCCTATGCTACTTAAGTGAGGCTTGAAACCCTTTCTCGAACATAAATCCTATCATCTTCTAGTTTACGCAAGCCGCTTCCTTCTTCAATTATTGAATCTTGTTAAAGATTGTCCATATTATATGAATTCTCTAATGTATTGTACATACCATACTAGTCATAGTCGTAAGCAAGAACAATCATTGATCTAGTTGTGCCCTCTTCAAATGTCCAGTTTGAAACTAAATTTCTTATACCGAAGTACAAAATACCACGGCTCAGATGTTGCACAATACAAGTTTAATTGCATCATTAGGATCGAAACACAACACTAGTACGATTATAAATTTTGATTACTTAGAAATTGGGCAAAAATTTATCCATATGGAACAATTCTATACAAACACTCCAAGATCATGGCTTCAAAAGCCAAAGGCCCATCTTCTTTCCCAATACATACTCTCTTAAACTTTTGGTTTTTATTAATAACCCAAAAATGCTATCAATTGCACCTGTACAATTCTAAAGAATTACCCACCTATCACTTACTACCCACTTGTACAATTTCTTCACACTCTTGTGATATAAGCTTAGCTTACCTTCATTGAAGCTAAAATTGTCCTAGTCGTTTTATTGAACACCTCTTACACAATTTCAAGTTTGAGTTATCCTTCACAACACGTTAGCTCAATGTAAACCTTGCGAATTTAGCTATTTAAAAGTAGAATTAAATTCTAGTATTGTAGATAGCTTCATGAGTTAACAAGGCCAAGTAGGATAAAAATTTTATTAAATTATAAATTTGAATATAAGTAATAAAAACCCTAAGATTTTTGTCAAAACTTTAATCGTGTACAAAAAACCCTAAACCTTATGTAAGCTTAAATACCCGAGATTGAACTCGAACTTGATAAAAACTCCTAAAACTATAAAATGAATAAATTTACCCTCATAGTAATAAAACCCTAAACTAATATAACTATCAACCAATACGCTTAATCGCATAAAATTGTTAATAAACACATTGAGATAATTTTTAAATATTATAAATGTAATAGGTAACAATTTAATTAATAAATTTTATAAAATTTTAATATTATTTCATAATTACTAAATTTGCAATTTTTATGTTTAGAAGAGTCTAAAATTTTTCTATTTTTATTTTTCCTTTTTCTTCTTTCCCCTTTCTTTTTCCTTTTCTTTTTCCTCCCCTATTTGTTTTCCTTGCCACGTTAAATCTTCCAGAATGCACTTTAGCTGCCCATGTGTGTGTTTCTTTTCTCCATGTGTAAAATTAATAAGTGAAAGACAAGTGAATAGATAAGCTTTTGGTCAAATCATATTTATCTCAACTTACTTTTCCTTTTCTTTTTCTTTATTCTTCTCTTTTTTCCTGCAACGTCTATGACAAGTTAGAGCAAACACATTATTCAATTTTGTTTTCAAAGTAAAAAACACAAAGCAACCTAAGAAAAAAAAAAAAAAACCCTTTTGCTTTTCTCTTTCACTTTATATTTTCATCAACCTATTTCAACACTCAAGAGGAGGAAGAAGCTTTGCAAATAAATAGTCATCAAATTATTAGGTAGAGTAAATAAATAGTATGTATATTGTAATTTATCTTGTAATAATAATCTATATGTATGCTTTTATATACTTGTATTTTGTAGAGTTTTTATGTATTATAAGGTTATGAAATAGAATCTTATGTAAAATTAGTATTTCCTTATGTTATGTATTCATATATGTATAAATACATAGATATATTCATGTGTGCACACATGTTATATTGGATTCTACAAAATATTTAGTATAAGAGATTGTTGTACATGTACATATATACATGCATATATAATAATATATATTAGGTATTTTCATTACTTATATATATATATATATAAACCTATGATTGAAAATATGTATATATATATATTATTTATATATAAAATACAAAAATACTAGTATAGTATAGTATATGTTATGTACATATATATATATATGTGTATACAATAGTATTTATATTTTGTTTTTTCATGATATAGATATATATTAGATGTAGTTGTATATGTATATATATGTACATATTCATATATGATAATATGTATATCAAGTATTTTCAATAGATATATATATAAATATGGCCATCTATGTATATATATATAAAATATAAAAAAAGTACATATATATATATGGGTATCATATATATGTATACATACGTATAGCATATGTAGTATATTTAGGGTCATATTGTTATATTTCATAAGTATACACATACATATAAAATACCTATATTAATAAATAGTATATATCAATATATGGGTATACTTAAATAGTAAATGTATAATATACTATAATAATAAATTAATAAATAAAATAA